>CAWUFW010003332.1:0-1315000 GCA_963921515.1 Calotriton arnoldi
GATCTTATAACTTATGTACTTCGAACTCTAGCCTCATAAAGAGACTAGAGGGGTGTGTTTAGTAATAAATACATATATTTTGAATATATACCTGGTGTGGTGCTCTTTCATTTGGTCACTCAAGAGATTATAGACTGGTAAAACAAGCTGCTTTACATTCCTTCAAGACTTAGCCTGAAGGCTGCTCTCCATAGCTACCACTAGGATAGCTTTCAATAAGGTTGTCTTTAACCTACCTACCATAAGAGTCGATTTGGACTGGTGCAAGGTGCCCACTATAATTAGTGGACAGCATATGCCAGGCCAACTTCTCACATTGGGTTTGTCTCCAGGGTCATAGGTTCGACTCGACTGGTCCGCGCAGCTTTCGTATTCGCAGGGATTCTAGAAGTGCAGAGTGCAGTGCTTAAAGTTGAACTGGGGGGGGGGGGCAAGCTGGGCCCATCCGGACCCCATGTTTTGGACTAGCAGTAGTTGTTCCTCAGCAAACTCTGAGCCGGAGCAGGAGAGAGGAAAAAACAGAGAGGAAGATATAGATGGATAAGCCATCGTAGAGGAGAATCTGGCAAAAGGGAGAAAGCTGGGGCAGAGTGTGTTTGTTAGTGGATTAAAAGAGGCGTGAGGTATGCTGGACAGCCTTGGAAGTTTGCCGCTAACGTCTTTGTGCCAGCTACGGGCTTGGGAGCAAAGCTTCGGGCACAACATTCTTTCTCAATTTGACCACTGACAGACTAGTAGAGGCTGGCGGGAACTAGCAATCCACCGATACCACTAGGGCTAACATGACTGACTTTTGTTGGCTGCTGTTGAATGTAAGGGATACCCATTTTCGCAATAAATGTGAGCTTACCTGTGGAATGATTTGGTTTGCCATTTAAAGTCAGCTTCTAGCAAGTTTGAAGGTCACAGATTCGATGGGCCTTTTCACATGTCCTTTTGCCTTCTAAATAGGTAAACATTCATTGGCAGGGCCCACTGCTGTAATCAGCATGTGAATTAGAGGCAGGTTTAGTGAAAACAGAAACGCTACTTGGACCTGCAAAATACAGCCCAACCTCTAGCCTGGCTGTAGGAGTAAGGCTATGGGTGGATTATATCCATGGAGGCAATGACAGAAGAGGGTGAACTATGCAGCACTCACTTCACGGGGTGGGCTCAGCTTGGCGTGCTACCCTGCATGGGTTACTGATTTTGGGTTAGCAGGAAGCTGTGTCTGGCATCTTAGTACACGCTGGCAGTCTGGGGGGAGGCAGCACAGACATGGGGTTGCTCAGGGGAATGGGTTCTCCCCCAGTCAGGAGCCGGAAGCAACGCGGGGAGACATAGCCCATAGGTCGACACAGAACCTACCTTCAGGTACCTTGGCTAGCCTCCCCATCACCTCCAAATGGGGGAGGGGCGTACAGTTCCCCATTTGTTGTCTATGCCCATGAAAGATCTGATGGGATACCCTTTAATTGTAATTTTCCATGATGGGCCGGCAACTACACTATGTCATCTAAATCTATTAGTGTGGGGCAGCTACATCGCACAGAGCTTTCTGTCGGGCGCAATTTGATTTCATCAACCGAGGCCATCTATTGACTCCTGGGTGTGTAGATCTCCTGCGTATTCACCCCTAGGCTAGACGTAGGGATTACACAGTGGGTACGGGATTCACATGGGGGTGCTGGCCACCAGCCGTGCCCCGGGAAACGCTTGCAGTACGCTAGTAACCAGTAATTGATAGTGGTAGCGTTAACAAGTTCCAGGAACAGCGATTTACAGGATTAGCATCCGACTGGGGAAAATGTTTGGATGCGGTGTGAGAGGATACCGCCCCTTTGGGGGTATGCTTTCACCACTAATTGATTTAGGCATGGTGCAGGCCAGGAGGTATGCCAGAATTACCCAATAGATCTTCGGTAGAGCGTGGTATGTGTCAGGCAGTATTTGGTACCAACCAGTAAAAGGAAAGACCACAGGGGGCTCCAAAGTAGTCCGCACATTCAGACGGTAGCTAAGTTATTGTCCTGTCATATAAACGGTCCCCTATTAACCTACAGGAAGTAAAGGTCAAGGTCCTATCAAGGGGGGAAGGCGCAGTAGGGCAATGCGGCGCTTAGCGTTAGACCCGGCCGGCAGCAATATGTCCAGTTGGGGGCTGGTATATTGACTCACAGGCAGGCCGCCAAGCAAGCTGGACTAGGTATCTAGGTCACGCGCATTAGGCAGAGGTGTCCAGTGGAATCACATAATTGGGGACTGCACCAGGACATGAAACTGCACAGGTTAGATTCCGACGTAATGTTTCTGCACCACTGATTTTGTTAACTGTGACAGGCATTTCCCTAAGGCCTCTTGTTTAGACGCATCAGTAGCTGGGCAGGCGTGTACTTTGGGGAGGATGGTTACAAAGGTATATTAGCCTGTGGTGGCCAAGCTAGCAAGACATGTTCACACTCTTCTCTAACGGGAGCCCCTATGGGGAAACAGTGGGTGGTGCTTGCTATTTGGGCAGAGGACAGGAGGTTCATTGAGCTTTCCAGGCTTAGCCAAATGATCAATGCACAGGAGGATGGAGGGTGATCACAATGGCCTCGCTGTTGGCATCATTGAATACCACAAGGTACTACAGATAGGGAGCATATCAGCTACCCAGCGGATGTGTATCACAAGAGGATCTGATACACGTGATTGTAAGGCCTTATGGACGCTTGTCCAGAGCACCACAAAGGGGGGGAAGAATAGGCCAAGTCCCTTGTCAATTTATGCTTCCTTTTATTCGCCCGGGATTGGTACTGGCAATATCATTCAAATTTGGCAGCCAGAAACGGGAACCTGTGATTGTGCGTGGGGCACTCAGCAGCAAAGTAAGCTAAGATCCAGCATAATCCTGGTACACCTTCTGGAAAAACTCAGGGTTATGGGCTACACATGAATAGGCACTATTCAGTCAGCTGGGGCGTGAGTTTGTCAGTCTTAAAAGGGTGCTGTTACCTCAATAATGCTGAAATAGAGGGATTGGATCACAAATACGGACAACTACCAGAGCACATTTTGCATTCCTAGTTAGGAGGGTACAGTTACATTGCTCATAGGTCTTACTCCAGGTCCTCAGATCCAAAAGCATTGCATGTTACAGTTTGCTTCAGCTAAACTAAATATCCTGGGGAGTTGTCAGCTAACCAGGGGACTACTGTCCCAATTCTGGGCCGGTGTGGTACTCCCATACAGGGGTGTAGTGAGAAGATCAAGTTGGACCAGGCTCGGCAAAGGAAGGTTTTCTGGTTGCACCAAACTGGGGGGATATGTGGTATGGCCCAGTGGGTCTGGTTGCCTCCTAGCTGGCCCTTCGCCCTCTGGAGAGCGTTTCTTTCTGGTTCATGCTGACAGCACGCCCCTTACCAACTTCGGGTTGAACAGGTAATATGGGCAATGTGGGTCCGGGCAGGCGCTTTTGCAGTCATTCCTTTTTGCAGGGGCAGCAAACACAGCGTTCTGGGCGGGTTTGTCAGCAGAGCCCATCATGCAGGTGGGCCAAAGGGAATCCAAAGGTTTTAAAAGGTACAGCCATCCGTAGCCACCGGGGAGTGGCCGGAGGACAGGTTAAGTGTATGATGTACAGGCGGACTTGGAGTATACCAAAGGCACCCTGTGATGCATCAGAGGTTTGATGGGGTGCAGTGTTATTGTGCAATTAGGTGCAAGCTGGAGAAGTTGTATAGAATGGTGGGCAGTGCTCAATATAGGGTGTTAGCAACCTAGCATTTCTTTATTTTGCCAATGGTCTGGGTGAGGGGCCTTCAGTGCGTCTTGCGAAGGGCGGAATTCAGGAATTGGAGGCATGAGTTTTCCCTCCACTGAGTTAATTTGGTTGGGGGTCCCAGGCATGCGCTGGAACAGCTTGCTGAAGAAGCTGCGGCACAGACTAGGGGGGTTGTCTTCCCTCCTAACATGTTGGGCATAAACCTGGGAGACAATGAGTGGACTTTCCTGGGTTGGAGGGCACTGCTGTAAGAAATGGATTCCTCCACGTGCAAGTAAAGCAACCAAGTGGGGCATGTGAGTTATGGGGGCAGAGATAACCCCACGTTTATTGTGGCCAGGGGCCCGGTCAGGGGATGCCGTGGAAACCTCACGCAGGAGAGTTTACAGTGCCATGGCCACATTTACTGAACAGAAGGGGTTTGGCTTTATTAGGCATGGTTGGGCATGCCAAGTCCACAGGGTGTTTTGAAGAAGAGTGGTTTCACCTGTCTAGAGTGGGCATGGACTTTTTTTGCTGACCTGGGAGAGGTCCTGGAATCAGCAGGATGGAGGTAAGAATGCCTACCTTGGTGGGGGACCCTGGTTGTGTCGGTGGCCACACCCAGAGCTGTGGCGGAGTTACAGGGCGATCCAGAGGCTGAAAGGTACACAGGGGTACCCTCTTCAGGAGCACAAGGGTGCAAATGCCAAATATCCCCAGGAAGTCCTCGCGCTGGACCCTGGAGGAGCGACAGCGCCCCACTAGTCCTACGGGCGGTTGTAAACCTGAGCAACCGGGGGTTGCCTGGAACGCTCCGTCCCCTCTGGGGGCATGAGTAGAGGGGTGGACTGGCGGTCCACCGGTCGGAGGGGTTTACCCCTCCCCCAAAATTGGTAAGCACCGATTGGCTAGGGCCACAGTGCAATTTGGCTCATCGGGTGGGTAGGCGGCGAGGGGCTGCCTGCCCTTGGATCGCCCGTAAGCTAACCCACCATGTTGGCATATTTTGGTATGCAAATAAACCTGCAGCAATTTTCTCCACGAAAAAACGTGTCTTGTCTGTTTATTTCATCAGGAGATTGCTGTATGTGTGATGGGGAGTGTGTTGCCAATATTGGCACTATGTCCGTGAGCAGAAAAAACTGTGCTGCCCCCTGTCGGGGTGTCCTTTACCTTCAATGTAACTGAATGACGCCTGCCATTCCTCAATCATGCCTTGCTCATTGATTCCTTCCTGAAGAGCTGAGGTGCCTCTAAGGAACCATACAAATATACACCACCCATTAGGCCTTTTGGATCCATGCTCCAGTGTAAGCACAATTTGCGCCTGTTTTTTTCTCATGAGCCCATTTATTCATTCAGGAGATGATTGCCCATTGCTTTCTCTCTTATTGTGCATGAGGTGATTGCCAGCTCTAACTTGGCACAATTACTGTCTGTGCATATTAGTCGCCGTTGAGCTACACATAGATTTAACTCGGGTATGCATACCAGCCACAACCTCATAACAAATGAAAGTAAACAAGTTACTTATAAATATCTGGCTGTTGATTGTTACCAACAGGACAACTTAGGGTTCTACACAAACAGAGGAACTGCTATCTATGTATTCAGTTACTTATTCGGAAATCTTCATTCTTAGTAGGGTCCTGTCTTTTGTACCTAATGATAGTTCCAACTCAAAATGGAGTTGCATACATTTTTACACCAATTTTGAAGAAACCACTTTTTTGGGCCTCCCCCATATTATATGGTATGTGCTGCTACAGGAC
The DNA here is from genome assembly GCA_963921515.1 of Calotriton arnoldi. Classification (NCBI taxonomy): domain Eukaryota; kingdom Metazoa; phylum Chordata; class Amphibia; order Caudata; family Salamandridae; genus Calotriton; species Calotriton arnoldi. The sequence goes on from CAWUFW010003332.1 coordinate 5,503, forward strand.
TTTTCCTTCTTTCCACCTTCAGCTCCACCAATCCTTACGATGCCTGCAGAGACCATTCTGAGGGACGTTAAGTCATAAAGCCACCAAACAATATACATTAAGTATAATATTTCCAAGTCCGAATGGGACTCCATAGAGTATTTGAGAAATAATCCCAACATTGTCATAGAACCTTCTGACAAGTAGGGCGGACATAAGCGATTATCACACTGATGTTCTGCACCCATTGTCGGTTCTTGAACACTGTACATAATTGAAAGGAAACCTCATGCCCAAAATTGGTGATCTTATCAATCGGGTGACTAATGATGGGCTTAAAGTTATCTGGATGTTGGTTTCTTGAGCAAACATGAACATGAGCAAAAAGTGTCCTAGAACACTTACCACCTACAGTCTACCGAAGGTACATAGACAGAGGTAAATGTATTTTGATCTGTGGATCCATTTTGGAATTATTGTGTCAATATGTAGGCTTGTTTGTAAAACCCTTCATGTCTAACACAAAGGCCTTCATTAGGGTTGATCTCATGAATAACATTGAAAACCTCACTTTTGACTGCACTTTGAAACACCTGGTAACACTTGACATACAATCCTTAAATACAAACATATCTCAGCAGGATGAGCTTTTGGTTGTCAGAGACATAGGTAATAAATGTGATGCATTGTCTTCAGCTGATTTTATTGTGGTCCTCATAGAGATAGCACTCACATTGAACTATTTTAGATTCCAATATCATTTTTTCTAGCAGATTATAGGAGTGGCAATGGGTATCGTGTTCACTCCAGATCTGGCAAACGTTTTCATGGAACAGTTTGAGCAGAGATACTTTTTGCAGATATAAATCTCTTCTCAGCAAACGTCACTGTTTGGATGAGGTATATCAGTGATGTGCTCTTAAAGCGGAGAAGGGATAGGACTTCTCTTCACTCTTTGTAAGACTAATTGCACTCCTATTCCAAAGATATTCTGTTTAGTTTAGCCTGGGACTCCTATGAGATCACTTTTCTTGCTTTGACTATTAAGTTTTTGACAACAAGTTATAACCTGTTTAACAAGCCCACACATGAGTCACCATCCTAGGACTCTTATGGATAACTTACTCTTTGCACACTGTTTGTGCTTAAGTAGAAATTGTAAAATGAAATAAGATTTATTTTATGAATCAGATATTTTGATCAATAGACCTTTTGAGTGGGGATATCCTTTAAGGTTACTCAATTGTCCAGAAAGAGAGCATGGTTTTGCCAAGGGACCATGCCGGAACACCTAGACCTACATCTTCCAATAATGACTGTTTGAAAGTTGTGAGTACATATAGGGCCTAATTACGATGCCGGTCGGAAAGGCTCCAAACGGCATTCGGATTTTCCTAACCCGTGTCGGAACCCATGTTTCAAACCGACTCGGAAACATTTCCGACCGACCGATTACAATAGAAGGTAACTGTTTGGTCTTTCAGACTCATACGGAGACTCTGAGTCAGTCGGAGCCGAATCATACAGGTCTATGGACCGTGTTTCCAACCGACGTATTACAATGTCGGATTTGGACAGCTTTTCCGAATCGGTCTGTCCGACACGAAAAGGCTGTTGGAAACTGACTTTGGGGGCCCATAGCAGGCCCCCCATCACCCATAGGCCTCCGGTTTGGGCCCGTGGGGGTACCCATGGGACCCCTCTTTCCAACCATGCACAGTGTGGCAGGCACCATGGGGAGCCCGCCACAGGGTGCAAGGTTTTCCGCAACCACCCCTTTTGTCAATGGGAGCCTGTGTTGTCGGTCGGAACACAGGCTCCCATTGAAGTCAATGGGAGCCCAACCAAACGGTGTTCGGAAACATCGTAATCGGACGGTTGGACTCACCGAAACTGAGTCGGTCGGAAACGATTCCGACAAGGAGTCGGTTGGATTGCTTTCCAACCGACATCATAATGGGGCCCATAGTGTTTTAGGTTAAGTCAAGAACATTTTCAATAAGCAATGACATATTGTACATGATGTGCTACAATCTCCAACTAAACCACATTTGCTTTCAAACGAATTCAGAACATTCATGACTTGGTGGAGAGAGCAACTCTGCTGACTGAAAATACTTCAAGTTTGTGCTCACAATGGGACGTTCCACCTACAAATGGTTACTACACATATGGGAACTATTGTTCATGCATGTTTTGTGTTGAGACGAAAAATGTCGAACATGCAGAGATATAATATCCCCTGGGACAGTTTACCAATTGTAATTCTTCGATTGTAATATATCATACATGGTGTCCTTGTAACTGCATTTCTATTGGTGAGGCAACATAGGAAGTGAAAGCAAGGAAACTACAACGTTGTAGCAAGATCAAATGTAACACCGCCGGAGCGTCTCTTGTATGTAGAACAGTTCAAGGAGCATGGGCACCCTTCAGACCAATTTCTCTGGCAAGTGGTAGAAAAAAATTTATTGAATGAACAAATGAAAGAATGAATGAATGGGCTTTATAGATTGCTCTTATACCCAAACCTGAGTGTTCTGGTGCAGAAAAAAGAAGTTAGACAGCAAGGAAAGCAATAGCCCACAAGAGTTTAGAGACATAAATAGGCACGTTTCAAGCTGTTTCCTAAACATATCTAGGGAAGATGTATGTTTCAAGGTTATGGGCAAAGACTTCCAGGTTCTTGTCAACATGTATGAGAAGGTGCAGCCACTAAGGCGGCTATGCTTAGTGCAGGGAATCTGCAGTAAGTTGCTGCTTGCCGAGCACAGAATGGGATTGAGATTGTACTGATGCGTCTTCCCTTTTAGGTAGGATGGGCTATGGTTATGAAAGGCTTGTGTGAGAGGCACAGAGCATTGAAGATGCAGCGCTGTTGAATGAGAAGCCAATGGAGAAGAACGAGATGCTGGAACGCTGATTTGTGACACAGCAGTTTCAAAATCAGCCAGTCAGCATTATTTTGGACTACTTGAAGTCTGTTGATGATGTATATCGGCAGGCCTAGAAAGAGAGAATTGCTGTAATCAAGACAGAAAGTTATCAGGTGCCTGAAAAGTAGTTTTACATGATGTGACAGGAAGAAAAGAAAGAGCCTTCCGGAGCATTTTCAGAATGGAAACCAATGTGGAGGCAACCAAAGATTTCTGAGATGCGAAGAATACGTTGTCACGAAATAGGATGATCAGGCTTCAGGCTTCAGGTGCAGGAAGTGGGTGTAGGGATAGGACAAAGTTCTGAGGGCCACCAGGCTGCCAACCAGATGTAGGACTGCATACCAAAGAGAAGAATTCACATTTTATTGTGTGGAATTTTAGGGAAATGAGACTAATCCAAGCGGCAACAGCCGACATGCAAACAGGGAAATGATCTCGCACATAAGAGATGTGGTCAGAGAGGCAATGATCAGACTGTCATTAATGTAGGACATGCTAATAAATAAAAATGACTTGATGAGAGTTGAAAGAGGGGTGATGCATATTATAAATAAGTTTCAGCTCAAGGAGGAGCCCTTGGGAACTCAACAGGTCTAAATAAAAATATAAGACTTTAAAGGCTGCTGTGAGATGCATTGAGTTTTATGTGCTAGAAAAGACTTAATCAACATCAGAGTCGACTTTTGGATGCTGAGATCTGAAAGACCTTGGATGAGTACCTAATGGAAGCCCATGTTGAAAGCCACAGATAGATTTGATAGGATCAGAGCGGCGGCCGAGCCACTGTCATCCAGGATGGTTCTTGGATTACCTACCATGGCCTGGAGTGCTGTCTCTGTGCTGTACAGGGTCCCAAAACCCAGATTGGGTCTCATCTAACTGGTTGCCTACCAAGTTGTTGGGTTCAGGATAGTTGGATTACTGGGAGCTGAGATGTTTTTCTTTCATTTTGGCTTGTAGGGAAACCGAGAAATGGGTCTGTAATCAGCTAAAATGTCCAGGTCTGCAGTGTTTTTTTTCAGGAGGGGTCTGACTGAGGCATGTTCACGTAAGGGGGAACAGTGGCCATAACCAAGGAGAAATTACACTGATCTATCTATCCTAAATGGAATGAGGAAATCCAATGCCACTGATGTCACTGGAGGCACAGATCTGACAGGGATCCCAATCTGATGAAGGTAAGCAAAGCTCCCTTCTCATTAGAGATAATTGACTTAAAATCAGACTGTCATGGGCCTGTGAACTCATCTGCAAAAGGCAAGTTACTGTCAAGTTGGTCCATCAGGGAATAAACAGTAGATTGTATTAAGCAGGGTTTATTCCTGGAAGAAATGGGCTAGCTTTTCACAGTTCTTGAAAGGGGCACATAGCTGCAGGTTGTGGGGGGTATTGAGGCTCTTAAGAATGAAAAAGAACTCTCTGGATGAGATTTTGGCAGCCTCAATTCAAAGTGAGTAGGATGCTGTCAGCATGAAAACTAACTTGCCATTAGTTTATGAAGAGCTGTTATGCATTTGGTTTATAACTTTACATACACCAGCTCCTGTTTCCACATAAAAGAATTAAAAGTTTTTTTCTTGCAACTCTTATAAAGCTATGGAATTTATCTCTACCATGCTGGACCCATGTTTGCTTCAGAAGTGTTTTTTGGTGATTTATACGACAGTGATTTAATCAATTTTTCCCTTTCCGTTTATCTTTACTGGCTTACGAGTTTTGACACTTCAAGAGATGTAAACTGTTATCATCTTTTGGATGTTCATACTAAGTGAATTAATTTATGTGGTATAGGCAATGAACACAGCTTTAATATCTATAGAGTTCTTCTTCTATTTTGTCCTGATGAAGACCACATGAAAATTGATTGTTGTTTGGGTCAAAAAGTTGAAAACATGATTATTTTGGGGTATATAGGAAATTGGGTTACTGGTTGAGGGGGGTGAAACCTTACTCAAGCAGTAGCCACAATTCTTGTCAGGGTAAAATACAAATCAACCCCAAATTAACCTGTGCTTAACCCTCTGGTAGCTTGGCATAAAATCAGGCAGGCTTAATTTAGAGGCAAAGTGTAAAGTATTTATGCAGCACTTCAAACAGTATTAAAGTGAATCCACAACACAAGAAAAACTCCCAGACCAATCTAGAAAAATAGAGTAAAATGTAATAAATTATTTGACACCAAAGGGACAACAATCAAATCAGTACAACTGCAAATATGCAATTTTCATTTTTTTTGTCAAAACCATGTTTAGAAGCACAAAGCGCCAACTGTGGTTATCTGGTTTGCACCAGACCAAGACAAGGTCACACGTTCAGGCCGACAGCGATGGAGCACTGGCTGGGCACAGGAACCAAGTAAGGCCTGTTGAACAAAGAACCTTAACTCTGTGTTGCAGAGCGTTGCGAGATCCTGCTTAGAGGAAGTGTCATGCAGCGGTGGTTTTGATGGGCTGCGGGGCTGCAATGCGATGTCTTGCACCAGATTGCTCTCCTCAGGGGCATTTCCGAGGACCTGCAGGGCTGCGATGGGAGGTCCTGTGTCGAGATGCGTTGCTCAGCGGCCATTCCAAAGAGCTGCAGGACTACAATGTGAGTTTATGCGTTGAGATGCGTCATGCAGTGGCAGTTCAGAGGAGCTTTAGTTTGGCTTGGACCACCGTTGAGCTGGCAAAGAACCTTCAGGCCCTCTTCCAAAGGTCCAGGACTGGGTGGCACCACTTGGGAGGCAAGACTCACATCAGGCAGTGAAAACACAGCAGAAGAAAAGCCCTACTCCAATTTATTAAAATAGAGTAAAATTTAATTAATTATTGAGAGCAAAATTACAAAAATCCAATTAGTAGAACTGGAGATATGCAATTTTAAAGGTTTTAGTGAAAACAGTGCTTAAAAGCACTAAATATAGTTATCTAGTCAAATTGGGCCGGTACAAAGTCACAAGTTCAGGCCAACAGCGATTTAGCACGAGCCAGGCACAGGGACCAAGTTAGGCCCGCTGAACAAAGTTCCTTAAATACGGGTTGTGGAACATTGCGAGATCCTGTGTGGATGATGTCACACAGTAGTGGTTTTGATGGGCTGCGGGCTGCAATACGAGGTCCTTTGTCCAGATGCAGCTTCCAGCGCAGTTCCAAGGAGCTGTGGGGTTGTGATGCGAGGTCCTGCATCTAGATGTGTCACACAGCGGTGGTTCTAAGAAGCTGCCTGGCGTTGCAATGCGTTAGTTCTGCCAACCACAGTTGGGCTGGCAGAGCACCTTCAGGCCCACTTCCAAGGATCCAGGGCAGGGTGGCACCACTTGGAGGGCAAGGCTCACAGCACACAGAGTCCAGGTACTGGTTTCAAGGTGGTTGAAGCTTTTTCTGTCCCTGAGGCTCTGATCAGGAGGTCAGCTACCTAGCCTCTGGAGTCACTCTGGTGGGCCTGGGTTCAAGATGCAGGTCCAGTCCTTCACATTCAGGCAGCAGGGGAGCAGAAGAGCAATCTTTCTTGCAGAGGTAGCAGTCCTTCTGAGGCTTCCATAGGTGCAAAGGTGTACTGTTGTGAAGGGTCTGAGGGTCCAATATTTATAAGTGGTGCCAGCTTTGAAGTAAGAGAAGGTTCTGCCCCCCCCGAGGTGTTTGGAATTTCCTTCCTCCCTGCTCTGGCCCAGCTTGTCTGCAGGCACAAAAGACTAGGGTCAAACACTTTGTGCGGGTGCTGAGGTAGAGTCTATGTGATGTGCAAGTGGTGTAGATGACAGCTCTGCCCCCCCATCGAGTCAGAGATGGTCAATCCTGCAACACCTGTCGCACTGTCAAAGACCAACTGCCAGATACAACTAGTCATGTGGCCTAGGATACGGACTGCAAGCACCAAATGGTTAGGAAAAGAAAATGCTAAATTTCTAAAAGTCAAAAGGAAGGAATGGGCCTATGTCTCACATTCTTTATAAGCGTTGATAGTTTCGCTTTATGGCCAAACACATTACTTTTTGTTTGAACCGGTATTTTATTTATACCTTTTTATTTTACAAATTATTTTTGTTTTTCTATGATTATTTCAACATGAAAAAGACAAATGTCAAATCATATCTATATTCTGTACATAATTATTTACAAAACATCATAAATACACATAAATCATAAAACATTACTATACGGAAAACGTATTATACAAAATACATCACAATCAACATTTAACGGAAAAAACATCCAATACATAGACACTCTCACACCAAGGTTGGTGGTGGACTAAAATAATGATCCTAGACTTTCCTATAATGTCTGTATCAGGTATCAGTAATAGCACAGGGAAAGTTTTAATTTCTCTGAAAGGGAGATTATTTCCTCAGTTCACAGGCTGGAATTGAATTCGACATTCCTCTGTGTTTTTATCATGTGCCGACGCGTTTCGAATCCTGGGCGTTGAGTACCAGGACCCTCGTCAGGGCTTTTGAATTTTAGCAGCGTTGGTATTTTCTGTAATGGATGTATAACACAAAACAATTGTTTTAGGAACTCCTTTCCTTCTCTCATTTATTTCACTATTTTTCATTGTCTCATTATGAAACCGTTTTTACATGAGAAGTGATGGTTATCTTCTCATCAGGTTTTTAACAACCGCTGGAAGGGCTACCTCTCTTTTGTGGAGCTTTCTGTTAAAAACAGAACAAACTGTCAGGGGTGCCAGTTAGACCTAGTGTGTTCTAAGGTTACCGTTACTTTCTATTTCCTACCTTTAACTCTGCTTTTTATTCTCCTTCTTTCTCTCACTGATGTGTGCAGCAAGTTACGTAAAAAACGTCCTATAAAGATATACATTTGTTATAGTCGCGTACTTCAAAGTGGGACATAGCGCATTATTCCTCTACTTTAATGCTTAAGGATTTTATGTACCTGTGTGCGGGGAGATTTTGTACGTGGCCGCTTGTGGCGTTGAGTTATTTATTGGCGGGGGCCATTTGCTGTAAAACAGATATGATTTAATTACTAAATATTCAAGGCGAGAGTGCATTTTGAGTAGCGGTTTCCTCTGTTAGGGGACATACCTCTATTTGAAGAGTTCGCAGTAGCGGCCACTCCTTTTAGATAGCGTTCGCGTTACTTTACTCGTGTTTTCTGCAATAAAGTTTCAGAACGCGGTTAGTTATTTGGGCTTTAGCTTACATGGCGGTTAATTAGTTTACTAATAGTGCTAAGCTTACCGCATTTAAAAATGCGGTTTAACAGCATCTTATTTCGTGTCTGTTACCTTCATGACTTCTGTGTCAAACAGTGGGCGTTTCTTGAAGTACGCGACTATAACAAATGTATATCTTTTATAGGACGTTTTTTACGTAACTTGCTGCACACATCAGTGAGAGAAAGAAGGAGAATAAAAAGCAGAGTTAAAGGTAGGAAATAGAAAGTAACGGTAACCTTAGAACACACTAGGTCTAACTGGCACCCCTGACAGTTTGTTCTGTTTTTAACAGAAAGCTCCACAAAGAGAGGTAGCCCTTCCAGCGGTTGTTAAAAACCTGATGAGAAGATAACCATCACTTCTCAGGTAAAAACGGTTTCATAATGAGACAATGAAAAATAGTGAAATAAATGAGAGAAGGAAAGGCGTTCCTAAAACAATTGTTTTGTGTTATACATCCATTACAGAAAATACCAACGCTGCTAAAATTCAAATGCCCTGACGAGGGTCCTGGTACTCAACGCCCAGGATTCGAAACGCGTCGGCACATGATAAAAACACAGAGGAATGTCGAATTCAATTCCAGCCTGTGAACTGAGGAAATAATCTCCCTTTCAGAGAAATTAAAACTTTCCCTGTGTTATTACTGATACCTGATACAGACATTATAAGAAAGTCTAGGATCATTATTTTAGTCCACCACCAACCTTGGTGTAGAGTATCTATGTATTGGATGTTTTTCCGTTAAATGTTGATTGTGATGTATTTTGTATAATACGTTTTCCGTATAGTAATGTTTTATGATTTATGTGTATTTATGATGTTTTGTAAATAATTATGTACAGAATATAGATATGATTTGACATTTGTCTTTTTCATGTTGAAATAATCATAGAAAAACAAAAATAATTTGTAAAATAAAAAGGTATAAATAAAATATTGGTTCAAACAAAAAGCAATGTGTTTGGCCATAAAGCGAAACTATCAACGCTTATAAAGAATGTGAGACATAGGCCCATTCCTTCCTTTTGATTATTATAAAACGGCCCTGCCTGTGTCTCGTCCCTTGGGCCTAACTCCCATTTTCTTAAAATTTCTAAAAGTGGCATTTTCAGAATTGTGATTTTAAATCTGACTTTACCATTGAAGAGGGTTTTAAATTACAATTCTTTAGACACCAAACTCGACTTTCTTACCTGCACCCAACTGGAAGTTATCACTTATTAAATGTAATAGGATAGCCTAATGTTATCCTATGGGAGAGGTAGGCCTTCCGGTAGTGAAAAACTAATTTTAAGAGTTTTTAACTACCAGGAAATGTAAAAGTTAAAAGTACATGTCCAACTTTTTGAATACACTGCACCCTGCCCCGTGGGTTGTATAGGGCCTACCTTACGGGTGACTGATATGTATTAAAAATGAAGAATATTTTGTCAGGTCGAATTGGTAATTTAACAATACACATACAGACTGCAATAGCAGGCCTGAAACATGTTTAAAGGGCTACTTAAAGGGGTAGCACAATGAGTGCTGCAGACTCACTGGCAGCATTTAATTTACAGGCCCTGGGTCCTGGTAGTACCACTTTACTAGGGACTTATAAGTAAATTAAATGTGCAAATGGGGTGTAAGCCAATGTTACCATGATTTAGGGAGTGAGCACAAGCACTTTAGCACTGGTCAGCAGTGGTTAAGTGCACAGAGTTCCAAGGCCAACAAACATAAGATCAGCACGGATTAAGGCAAAAAGTTTGGGGGAAGACCACCATAAAGCTGGCAGGGCTAACTGCGTGTCAGTAAATGTAATTTGTACGGAGCAATAAGAGTGGTTAGGTCCATGCTCCACTTAAAGTTCATTACCTTGAGCCAGAACAAAATACTTTTTCTTCTTTTTAAATTCTCTGTTCTTTATAGTACAAATACACAGCATATATTGGGTCTTTTGGATGCATACTCCAGTGTAAGGATAACTTGTGTCTTATTTTCGCACAAGTGCATTCATTAGATGATTGTAACTTGCGCTCTCTCTTACTTTGCATGTGGAAATTGCCTGTTGTAATCTGACACATTTACTGTTTTTGCACATTAAGTAGGAGAACTGTAATGCACATTAGACTCTTCATTATGAAAAAAACAGGTCGCTCGGCTCTGCCCTGAGTCAGCACAGGTCGCCGTGATACGGTCCCAGGAATTTGTCTTACTATACCTACATTTTCAGATCACTCTTGCACTGGAAAGAAGTGACACCCACACAAAGCCAGAAACATCATTCCATGCACTTCAATCACGCTTGTGAAGTCTGCTGAATCCACAGCACTCACCTCTGCTCCTCCGCTCCGGATAACGGTGGACTACAGCCCCTCCGGGTGAAGGGCCAAGGACAAAGGACCTTCAAGGCTCTCGGCCACCCCTGGGCCACGCGGGACGACCGCAAACTGCAGAGAACAGAAGGCAGCAATGAACGGATGCAAGTGCAATGGGGGAGTGAGGAAGCGGTTAGGCCTGGCCCGCGACAGTACCTACTGGGGTGGAATCGATGGCATTAGGCCGGTGCAGCCTGCCGTGACGGTGAACCCGCTTCCCGCGTACTACCATCAGCACTCCCTCCCGTTGACCCCCAAATCTGACAGCACTGTGCAAGCCCTTAATTAACCTTGCAGGAGAGGACCACTTGCGGCGTTCCTCCAAACGCTCCTGGGGCCCTCCACCTCCGCCGCTTACCGCTTAAAACTGAGGATGCGGAGAGTGGTAAAGAGGGGAAAAGAACTTGGACCTCGAGGACCCCAAGTCAAAAGACCCAAGCTCGCACTGGACTGGACCAATTTTTGCTGCTAAGGGTGAGCATGGTGACCTGTAGGCGGTCACTGCAGAGAGAGTGCCCCAAACCCCCATGCAGAAGCAGACCAGCTAGGTCTTGGTGCAGCTTGTGGGGGTACCTCAGGGAGCCCCACTCAACCCTTACCCCTAGCTTCCCTCTACCAATCAGCGCCGTCGCATAGTGGCCGGTCTGGCATCGGGTTGAGGCACAAACATCAAAGCTCCGAGGCCCCTAATCTGGGGCTGCTTAAGTGGTACAGTTTCGTATCAATGGGGTAACCCGAAAGACCACTGGACTCGGGTAAATAGTGGTACACAAAAGATAGTCACAGTGGAAATTATTCACAATGTATCTGCAACCAATACATGGTCTATATACAAGGAATATGACAACACCAAATGGCTCATTCAATAAATGATTATGATTTAATAAATATCACAAAAATTGTCATCATAGATCATAGACTCAAAAATTGTGAACTGAATATCACATTTAACATTTAGTAAAAACAGGTGCATACAGCGTGAAGTGATAGGTGCGTAGTTAGGATAAGTGAAAGTGATGTGCAGGGGGAAAGGTGGTGCATATATATACATCAATATACAATAATGATAACCTAACCTGCCAAATTACTGGCAAAACATACAAATGCAAAATCATAAACAAAAGATGCAGATATAGATCCTCTGTCATCCAGGTTTGATAAGTGAAGGGAAGGAGATGTCGACGTTTCGACCCCTATAAAAACCAGCAGATTTGATGTCTTGGAGGTGGGGTCTTCATCAGGACCAACGGGGAAGGGGAAGGGAAGCGAAGGGTATATGTTGCACCTAAGAGTAATATTATGCAATTAGTAAGGTGTGTCTAATGGAAAGGGCATCCAAACAGAGAATAAATAGGAATAAATTACCAGTGACAGCACAGGTGTCTTCAGGCTGAAAGATAGTGATGTGGGCCAGCAAGGCTCCTAAACAGACGAGAAAAGGGACATACAAGAACCGCTAGGGTCAATGCTCACACTAGTGAATATTAAGGAGTGAAAGAATGAGCCTAAATAGGCTGAGCACTTACTCACGATAGGTACAGCAGTCCGAATAGGAATAAACCAAAGGTACGCAATAACCTAAGGCCGCGGATGTATCCGTATAGAAAGAGCAAGGGTTCAAACGTAACCCATAGCTGAAACAAAAAGGAATTCATTGTAAGTAATCTCCAAATTAAAGAAATAGTGCTAAAAACAGCGCGCCAAGGACAAGGGCTCACTGGGCAGATAACCACAGTGTATGAAAAATCGGTGAAGAATGTGAAATGCGGGGGTTCAAACGTAACCCATAGCTGAAATAAGAAGGAATTTGTTATGCCTTGCCTTACAGTTCACCAGTCCATCTGCTGCTCAGCCACTGTGAGTGTTTGGAGTAGAATGTTGGGAATGCAGTGATGCGTGGAATGTTGGGTGTCTGACTGAGTGAGGTATGACAGTTACAGAAGGGCTGAGCAGCAGGCAGGCTGCTCCTGGTGGGGCTGTTGTGGCATAGGACCAAGGGCTGACTACTGGGCTAACCTACTACTTTACTACCTGTTTATCCGGTCTACCAAGCTGATGTGCCTACCTACCATCTTGCTGTACAACTGGAATAAAGGTACTTGAGAACTTACTTGGCTACAAGCGTCTACTTTCTACCACAGACTACAACATATTTTGGCGACGAGCGAGAGTTGGAGACGTACCTACATGATGAGAAGAAGCCACAGGTCTAACTTGCCCAGACAGCATGGAACCAACGCAACTTTAAGCATACTAAAGGCAACATATGAAGAGACTCAAGAGGTTCCATCGCAACACAGGATGCCACAAGCAACTAAAGAAACAAGCACAGCATTCACCGCAGCCCCACCAGTGTCCTGGACAACGGACAGCCCTAACGCAAGCATGCTGTACTGTGTGTTGACTGTGCAATCAAGGAAAGATTGTTCTTTAATAACGACTTTAAAGATGTTTAAACTGTGCTGGTATGCTGCACATTTCATCATCTGGCCTGCGCAATGTCTGTGTGATATTGCATGTGTCTGCCACTTTGGAGGTGCCAGAAAAAGGAATCTAAGTGCCACAAGCTTTTACTACGTGTGTACAAATCTCTGCAGTGGGGCCACACAACGAATTGGTTTGGCAAGAGTGCATTGGACAATTCACATGAAGGAGAGCTGAGGATGTCACGCGCAGTCTCTCAAAAAAGTTCTTGGCAATTGCGAGGTTCTCCCTATGGCTATTAGTGTGGTGACAAGTTGTGGTGCAGGCTTGACCCCTTACTGATGCAGTGTCTCTGGAGCAAAGTCGGGTGAGATATGTTTTTGACATTTTTGTCGTCTGATTATGAGACCTGATATCTGCGGGGACCTTTCAACTGTCAGTTGGGATTTAAAAACGAGGCACGAGCCTTCAGTAGCGCGAGGAGGCTTACCTTCATGTAGGTCTCTCGCGCTGTTCCTTTTTGTAACTGTGACGTTGGAGGAACCTCCGTGTTTGCCCGGGAACGTTTAGAGGCACTGGCGTGCCGTGAGCCATCCTGCACGGCGTGGGATAGCGTGGCGCCATCTTGGGGTTGAAATCTTCTTGATTTGCTGGTACACAGTGCCTCATTTTGCCAACCACGTAATGTTGACAAGCACGTAATTTTGCCAACCTCGTTATGACTTTCCTGTTTAAATAAAGTTTTTTAAAAAAAAAGAGATGGGAACCGGTCTCAACGCGGAGTTTGTTTGGCACTGTATGTTGAGGATTCCACTACGAGGGATTCTTTATACTGTTTCAACGTGGCTGCATGGAGTTCGAAGTCAACGCGGTGGGACTGGCTGTGTTATCATCATCGTGGAATTTCTTAGGTATCGATTCGGCGTTTTTTTGAAAGGTTATGAACATGTTGATAATTACAGTCATGCTACTACCAACAATGTATGATCTTGGCCTTCGCAATATGGACACTGTCTCCTTTTCTTTTCAGGATGATGCCACTCATATTTACAGTTTAAATGGTTTCTGTTTCATGCCAAGTGTGACTGATTATTTGACTTTTAAAAAAGTGTTGTACATTTGTCTAATTGTTCCATTTTTGTGGTGGAAATGTCCCTTACGGGAGGGGTGTTCTAGGTACAGTTATGTCTGTGTACCTTTACACAGGGGTACATTTTTGGTGGTTTCCTGCCAGATACACATTTAGTACCTCATTTGGAGGTTCACGTTTGAGTTTTTTTTTGCATATTTATCAGTTTTTAGTCTCATTGTACGCTATTTATACATTGTTCCCTTACATGAGGGGTGGCCCTACGCAGAGGGTAAGTTTTTTGGGGTAAGTTTATGGACAGTGTACCCTTACGCGAGGGTGGTCTCTTTAACTTGTTGCAGGGGGTGTCCCTGCGTGCTTAAGACGCCTTGCGCCGCACAAGTTTATGTGCAGGGGTTTTCCTCTTGCGCTGCTTGGTTTTTTGCAGGATTTTCGCTGCATGTTTTTTTGCAGGATTTTCATCCTGTCTGACTGTCTGTCTGGGTTTAGGTACATTTCCTTCTCCCATAAAGCGTTACACGCGGCCCCTACACAGGGGTGGAACCCTTACACGGGGTATGTTCTCCCTTTCATGAGGGATGGTCATGGTTTGGGTACTAGCCCCTTTCCATAGTGCGTAACACGCAGCCCCTACACAGGGTTGGGTTCACCCTTACATGGGGTATGTTCTTCCTTACATGAGGGATGGTCATGGTTTGGGAACTATACCCTTTCCATAGTGCGCTACACGCAGCCCCTACTCAGGGGTGGACACATGGGTAATATTCCCATTTACAGTTGGTTGTTTTGGTAAGCCTCACACGAGGTGTGTTTATTGGGTACGTTCCAATCAACGTTACAGTTAACCTTCACACAGGGTTGGTCAATGGGTCCTTTCCCATCTCTCTACGTCTCGTCCAATTCCTATACTAGGTTGGTTTGCATGGGTTGGGTCCCATCTACATTTATACAATGGTCATTCTTACACAGGATGTGCTTCCATGGGTGTTGCACCCATATACAGTGGCGGGGTGTTTACCTTTTGCCTTACGCAACCACTTTTTCTCTTTTTATCTTTTGGGAGAGGATGGGTTTCTGTACTCAATTTTTCAGTTGTTGTATTTTTATCCATTCTTTCTGCTTTGAATGGCTCATACCCTCTCGTGATGTTCTCTTAATTGCACATCCCTGGGTTTTGAACCATTCCTTACATTTGTAATTTTGCAACCTTTGCAAAATTAGTAATCTGTGCTTTATGCAACAGAATGTTTTATAGTTTGGGTCTAGTGTCGCGGGGTTTGTTCACCCATTGCTATACCCCACTAATTGTCTCATTTTTGTCTTCTTTTGGGAGGATGGGTTATATTGCACTCTGTATTGTATTATTTCTTTATTCCTTTTATGCATCTCTGAGTTCCGAATTATTTCTTGCAAATGTAATTTTAATAGTGTATAGTTTTCTCTTTTTGCATTGTTGTCTCTCTCAGGTACCAATGTCACTTTCGTTTTTCATTTTTAAAGGAGGGGGATATGTTATGCCTTGCCTTACAGTTCACCAGTCCATCTGCTGCTCAGCCACTGTGAGTGTTTGGAGTAGAATGTTGGGAATGCAGTGATGCGTGGAATGTTGGGTGTCTGACTGAGTGAGGTATGACAGTTACAGAAGGGCTGAGCAGCAGGCAGGCTGCTCCTGGTGGGGCTGTTGTGGCATAGGACCAAGGGCTGACTACTGGGCTAACCTACTACTTTACTACCTGTTTATCCGGTCTACCAAGCTGATGTGCCTACCTACCATCTTGCTGTACAACTGGAATAAAGGTACTTAAGAACTTACTTGGCTACAAGCGTCTACTTTCTACCACAGACTACAACAGAATTCATTGTAAATAATCTCCAAATTAAAGAAATAGTGCTGAAAAACAGCGCGCCAAGGACAAGGGCTCACTGGGCAGATAACCACAGTGTATGAAAAAGGAGTGCGCCAAACAGTAAATAATGAAAGTTTAAATTTTCATCATTCCTCAATAAAGATAGCAAATGGCCAAATTAGAAAATACCATAATTACAAATCAATGTGGGGCGTCTGAAACTAAAAATAAGAGGACTGGGAAACCTCAGAGTCGGAAAAGGCTAAACAAATGCTGCAAAAGAATTGCACTTGAGTCAAAAGCCTGGCATAGAAACACGACTCAGTATAGCGCCTCTAAATTAAATAAAAGCTGAATGCCAGATGGGAGCAGGGGAGCATGACAGAGAGAAACTCAGAGTCAGAAAATTGCACTTGGGTCAAAAGCCTAGTGAGAGAAAAAGCGACTCTGTGTGACCCGTCTAAATTAAATTAAAGCTGGAAGCCAAAAGGGAGCAAGGGGAACAGAGCACATACCTCTGGGAAGCGTCGAGACTTCTGACAGCTAACACCGGATGGTGTCACATGTCAGGCTTTAAATACCAAAATGAAAACGTGCACGTTAAGCACGTAGTGCCAGTCTGTTAATGGATCGTGGCTGAACCGATTCACAAACAAAGGCAAAATCAATCCCAGAACTGGGAGAGAGAGCCAAGGTGTTTACCAAGAAATGTTTGGGGATTAACCCATAACAGTGAAACGAAGGCAAAAACAAGAGAGCCAAATTGTTTAACAGAAATTGCATGGGAAATAATAATAGCCCAATACACAGTGAGTAAGTTCAGGAAAAGGAAGATGTTTGTTTAAACCAATCATAAAACAGTGGAGATATGGCATAGATCTACAAATAGCCATCCTATACATTTAAAGGAAAACAAAGCAAACACCATATACATTGAATGGAACTGTCCAAACCGGTTGGCGCACATACTAAAAATGCACATTGCATGTCACTGTCCAAAACGGTTGGTTCACATTCTAACAGTAGCACAGATCATGAAGTCTACATTGTTTAGGTTTAAGGTGAAGTAAAGACCTTTATACAATGCAGTTTTGGACATAACCGGTGGTTCATTTAATGTCCATAATAACTTTCATTATTTACTGTTTGGCGCACTCCTTTTTCATACACTGTGGTTATCTGCCCAGTGAGCCCTTGTCCTTGGCGCGCTGTTTTTCAGCACTATTTCTTTAATTTGGAGATTATTTACAATGAATTCCTTCTTATTTCAGCTATGGGTTACGTTTGAACCCCCGCATTTCACATTCTTTACCGATTTTTCATACACTGTGGTTATCTGCCCAGTGAGCCCTTGTCCTTGGCGCGCTGTTTTTAGCACTATTTCTTTAATTTGGAGATTACTTACAATGAATTCCTTGTTGTTTCAGCTATGGGTTACGTTTGAACCCTTGCTCTTTCTATACGGATACATCCGGGGCCTTAGGTTATTGCGTACCTTTGGTTTATTCCTATTCGGACTGCTGTACCTATCGTGAGTAAGTGCTCAGCCTATTTAGGCTCATTCTTTCACTCCTTAATATTCACTAGTGTGAGCATTGACCCTAGCGGTTCTTGTATGTCCCTTTTCTCGTCTGTTTAGGAGCCTTGCTGGCCCACATCACTATCTTTCAGCCTGAAGACACCTGTGCTGACACTGGTAATTTATTCCTATTTATTCTCTGTTTGGATGCCCTTTCCATTAGACACACCTTACTAATTGCATAATATTACTCTTAGGTGCAACATATACCCTTCGCTTCCCTTCCCCGTTGGTCCTGATGAAGACCCCACCTCCAAGACGTCAAATCTGCTGGTTTTTATAGGGGTCGAAACGTCGACATCTCCTTCCCTTCACTTATCAAACCTGGATGACAGAGGATATATATCTGCATCTTTTTTATGATTTTACATTTGTATGTTTTGCCAGTAATTTGGCAGGTTAGGTTATCATTATTGTATATTGATGTATATATATGCACCACCTTTCCCCCTGCACATCACTTTCACTTATCCTAACTACGCACCTATCACTTCACGCTGTATGCACCTGTTTTTACTAAATGTTAAATGTGATATTCAGTTCACAATTTTTGAGTCTATGATCTATGATGACAATTTTTGTGATATTTATTAAATCATAATCATTTATTGAATGAGCCATTTGGTGTTGTCATATTCCTTGTATATAGACCATGTATTGGTTGCAGATACATTGTGAATAATTTCCACTGTGACTATCTTTTGTGTACCACTATTTACCCGAGTCCAGTGGTCTTTCGGGTTACCCCATTGATACGAAACTCTTCAAAGTGCAGGCTTGTCCTGCGAGGGTCTTTCATTTTTTTATTTTTCCTTTATTACACTAGTATGACGGAAAGTGAGACACTTTCATACACTGAGGAGTATATTGCTAATTTGATTGAAAATCCTTCTAATAACTTTTTCATCTCTTCTAATACTCCCAGCATTGATGCGTCTCTTAACGAGAAGATTACCAAGCTTGAGAGGCTAGAAAAGAAGCTAATTAGAACTAGGTTGCATGGTCACCTCCTGACCAAGTACCTACAGGCGAATATCATACCTGTAGGCCTTCAGGTCAGGAATGAGCCAGCTATATTTGTTGACTTACCCAAGTTCAAGGAAGGCTTTAGCTTCGTCGCCAAACAATTGCTCGCGCCACTGGATGGTGTTGGGTGTGGAAACTGCTCTTGAACAAGTTGACAAGCTTATGAAGGAAATTGCAGATCTAAAACGTGAAATCTCAACGGACAGTGCTCTGACTAATGCCAAGGAGGCTTTAGAGCACCTAGAGAAAACGGTCCAGGAATTCGACGTTAATACTCAAGCTAAAAATTGGATAAACTTTCTAAAGACATCCGTTTCTACGACAAGAAACAGACTTATCCATACTTACAAGAAGATTATTATAAACAGGATCAACAAGGACGTTTTACTAATAAGGGGAGAGGCGGTTTCAGAGGGAATCGCAGATTTACTACGTTCTCAGAATCATCAGGGTCCACCGGGAGTGAAGGGGACCAGTCAGGCACCAGCGCCCGGTACCAGTACCAGGATAATTGGTATTACCCCCAACCAGCACCGTCTTTTTAGAGGACAACCAATGGCGACCCCAGCGGGGCAGGAACACGAATTGGAATTGGAACAGGGGCCGTTCCCAGCGGTCAGCCACAACAAATCCAGGGATGGGACAGAGGCCGACAGAAGGGCCAGAACCTAGTCCAGAAGCAAGTGAGATTCCCGGAGGAACAACATGGGGAGATTCATACAAGACGACGTGTATACCGCTGGTAACTCCCCATAAGGATCCAATCATCAATTTGTCCTCTTACAGATTGACCAACGATGAATGCTCCATCCTAGGGAAAGGCCTGTCCTTTGTCCCTACTACTTACCCTAACAAATTTAACATCCAGAGTGAGCTACACCGATTCTTCCGGAAAATCCGCTTGAGGCACCATTTCAGGCATTCACCGCCATACATGGCATTGTCTTGCACAGGTCTGCGTGTCCCTTCTACTTTCACACCTACATCTCAGATGGTTTCCCATCGGATCCTTACTTATGAAAGCATGGTCCTTAAGGAAGCACTTAAGATCTGTTCAACCAAGAAGTATGTAAAACATAATGTTACAACGGCGGAAAGAAATGCATTGGAAAGTTTGAAATGTAATAGCTCCATTGTGATAAAACCGGCTGATAAGGGTGGTGCTATTGTGGTCCAGGACGTTGATGCCTACAAGAAGGAACTTTATTCCCAACTGAATGATGGAGTTAGTTACATCACACTTAACCATAACCCCACAAAGAAGATTGGTACTGTGATCTTACGGACGACGGAAAAGGGGAAGGAGGCAGGTTTTCTATCTGATTCGGAATTTTGGTATCTGAATCAGAAAGTGCCCCGTTTACCGACCATTTACACGTTACCAAAGGTCCATAAGAACATGGAACAACCGCCTGGTCGCCCCATTGTGTCTGGCTGTGGCTCGATATTGGAACCACTGTGCAAATATGTGGATTTTTTCCTAAAACCTCTAGCGGAAAACACCAAGTCTTTTCTTCGTGGACACGATGCAAGTTATAAATCTGGTTGATGGCATGTCCTTTGATCCCGCCACCCAAATCCTAGTAACAATGGATATTGTCTCGCTATATACAAGCATTCCACAGCAACATGCACTCCAAGTCATGGAGAAATATCTGGATACAAGAACCTTACCTGCGCATGTACCAACTGAATTCATCATAAGACTACTTGAGATAGCGATGACACAAACCTTTTTCTATTTCCAGGGTGACCACTTCATGCAGACAAAGGGTGTGGCCATGGGGGCGAGCTTTGCTCCGGACCCAGCTATTCTTACATGGATGATTTTGAGCAAAAGTATATCTTTAACGTTATGAATCCTTTTGTAGACCATGTCACAGTTTGGAAGCGCTATATAGATGATGTGTTAATGATTTGGACTGGAAATGACTTCGACCTCCTCAACTTTTTTGACTGGCTCAATGAAAGATCTATGGATATCAGTTTCACAATTCACAAGGATAAATCCACCATTGATTTTCTCGACATCTCCATTAAAGTAGCTAAGGATCACCTGTACACCACCTTGTATCGCAAACCGATGGAAAGGAACACCCTGTTGAGATATGGGAGCCATCATCCCCGGGGATTACGCGACAATTTGCCCTTTGGGCAATTCTTGCGAATCAGGAGAAATTGCACCCATAAAGAAGACTATTTCACCGAATCAGATGATCTAATCAACAGACTGGTTGAACGAGGATACCCTAGACGGCTGGTGAAACGGGCCAGAAAAAGAGCTTGGTTCAACCCTAGGGAAATGTTACTTAGCCCTAAAGAACGTCCAAAGGATTTGGATAGACTGATCTGTGTTACGACATTCAACACACGGAGCAACGAGATCAGACAAATCGTCAATAAACATTGGCCGATAGTCGCTGCAGACTTACAGTTACCTGAACCTCCTATGCACTCATTTAGGAAAGGGAAAAATGTTCGGGACCATGTGGTCAAATCATTCTTGGACGTACCCACCTCAACCAACCATACTATCTATGTGGCAACTCCCTGACGTTGTGGGACACTTTAAATGTGGGAAGTGTAAGGCATGCAGCCTAACATTTGAAACTAAACAGTTTCATTTCAATAACTGCACTGTAGATCTCAAAACCCATACAAATTGTAAAACTAAAAACGTTATTTACGCCATTGTCTGCCCCTGTGATAAAATCTATATAGGACAGACAACCCAGCAAGTCAAATGCCGAATACTGCAACACTGCAGTAGGATAAGATGTAGAACCATGGGGGCCCCTATGGTAGAACACTTTCAAACGTTTAATCATTCCCCAGAATCTATGAAATGGTTGGTTATCGAAGCTATTACATTGGGAGTCAGGGGTGGCGATTTGGGTGTAATTTTGAACACTAGAGAATGTAAATGGATGGATCGTTTTAACTCTGTTAAAAATGGTCTCAACGAGATTGATGTAACATATGCCCAATTATCTTTATTAAATGGACATTAAATGAACCACCGGTTATGTCCAAAACTGCATTGTATAAAGGTCTTTACTTCACCTTAAACCTAAACAATGTAGACTTCATGATCTGTGCTACTGTTAGAATGTGAACCAACCGTTTTGGACAGTGACATGCAATGTGCATTTTTAGTATGTGCGCCAACCGGTTTGGACAGTTCCATTCAATGTATATGGTGTTTGCTTTGTTTTCCTTTAAATGTATAGGATGGCTATTTGTAGATCTATGCCATATCTCCACTGTTTTATGATTGGTTTAAACAAACATCTTCCTTTTCCTGAACTTACTCACTGTGTATTGGGCTATTATTATTTCCCATGCAATTTCTGTTAAACAATTTGGCTCTCTTGTTTTTGCCTTCGTTTCACTGTTATGGGTTAATCCCCAAACATTTCTTGGTAAACACCTTGGCTCTCTCTCCCAGTTCTGGGATTGATTTTGCCTTTGTTTGTGAATCGGTTCAGCCACGATCCATTAACAGACTGGCACTACGTGCTTAACGTGCACGTTTTCATTTTGGTATTTAAAGCCTGACATGTGACACCATCCGGTGTTAGCTGTCAGAAGTCTCAACGCTTCCCAGAGGTATGTGCTCTGTTCCCCTTGCTCCCTTTTGGCTTCCAGCTTTAATTTAATTTAGACGGGTCACACAGAGTCGCTTTTCTCTCACTAGGCTTTTGACCCAAGTGCAATTTTCTGACTCTGAGTTTCTCTCTGTCATGCTCCCCTGCTCCCATCTGGCATTCAGCTTTTATTTAATTTAGAGGCGCTATACTGAGTCGTGTTTCTATGCCAGGCTTTTGACTCAAGTGCAATTCTTTTGCAGCATTTGTTTAGCCTTTTCCGACTCTGAGGTTTCCCAGTCCTGTTATTTTTAGTTTCAGACGCCCCACATTGATTTGTAATTATGGTATTTTCTAATTTGGCCATTTGCTATCTTTATTGAGGAATGATGAAAATTTAAACTTTCATTATTTACTGTTTGGCGCACTCCTTTTTCATACACTGTGGTTATCTGCCCAGTGAGCCCTTGTCCTTGGCGCGCTGTTTTTCAGCACTATTTCTTTAATTTGGAGATTATTTACAATGAATTCCTTCTTATTTCAGCTATGGGTTACGTTTGAACCCCCGCATTTCACATTCTTCACCGATTTTTCATACACTGTGGTTATCTGCCCAGTGAGCCCTTGTCCTTGGCGCGCTGTTTTTAGCACTATTTCTTTAATTTGGAGATTACTTACAATGAATTCCTTTTGTTTCAGCTATGGGTTACGTTTGAACCCTTGCTCTTTCTATACGGATACATCCGCGGCCTTAGGTTATTGCGTACCTTTGGTTTATTCCTATTCGGACTGCTGTACCTATCGTGAGTAAGTGCTCAGCCTATTTAGGCTCATTCTTTCACTCAGTAATATTCACTAGTGTGAGCATTGACCCTAGCGGTTCTTGTATGTCACTTTTCTCGTCTGTTTAGGAGCCTTGCTGGCCCACATCACTATCTTTCAGCCTGAAGACACCTGTGCTGTCACTGGTAATTTATTCCTATTTATTCTCTGTTTGGATGCCCTTTCCATTAGACACACCTTACTAATTGCATAATATTACTCTTAGGTGCAACATATACCCTTCGCTTCCCTTCCCCCTTCCCCGTTGGTCCTGATGAAGACCCCACCTCCAAGACATCAAATCTGCTGGTTTTTATAGGGTCGAAACGTCGACATCTCCTTCCCTTCACTTATCAAACTTGGATGACAGAGGATCTATATCTGCATCTTTTGTTTATGATTTTGCATTTGTATGTTTTGCCAGTAATTTGGCAGGTTAGGTTATCATTATTGTATATTGATGTATATATATGCACCACCTTTCCCCCTGCACATCACTTTCACTTATCCTAACTACGCACCTATCACTTCACGCTGTATGCACCTGTTTTTACTAAATGTTAAATGTGATATTCAGTTCACAATTTTTGAGTCTATGATCTATGATGACATTTTTTGTGATATTTATTAAATCATAATCATTTATTGAATGAGCCATTTGGTGTTGTCATATTCCTTGTATATAGACCATGTATTGGTTGCAGATACATTGTGAATAATTTCCACTGTGCTTAAGTGGTACAGGCACAGATACTAGCAATCAGCAGCTCAGCATTCCGACCTACAGCAACTAAACTGCTACAGCGAGACCTTTGTAGGAGAAGCAGGGGCATCACTGCTGAAGCTCCACCAGCTCTTTTTTCACTGTCCCTGCCGCCCGACTTCATATTAAATTGTAAGGAGCACCCCCGCATCACAGCGGCCCCCACGAAGCAAACGAAGACAACAATCGGGGGCGACCGCCATGAGAGCTCTAGAACTTGAGGGAATAACCCCAGGAAACCCCTATCCACCAATAATGAGGTCTGGCAGATCAAGAGGAATGCCGCAGCTGACACAGTGCAAAAAGAAGGATCAAAGCACTTCAAACCCTGCTCCTCAAACACTCAAGTCAGAGGACAGCTCCTGATCACCACCTTCCCCTTATTAACTAAGGCCAGCGCATTAGTTTCACCTCTCACTGCTCAAGCAATCAGTGCGTTCGCCCTATGGCCCAAACTTCAAAAAAACGAATTATCAAAAGTTTCCTTCATGAACGACGAGAGTGCCATCCTTTATCCTTCTCGGGAGGAGGTCAGAGAGGTTCTCCTTATAGTACAACCCCCATGACCCCACAATCTGGCACATTAGACAAGGACACCAATTCAGTGCCCCAGTAACAAACAGTTAACAAAAGAGATCAGCAATCCTTGCCCCACCTCCCCATCAAACCAGAATGTATTGCCAGAGCAACAATCGCCTAGAATTGCATCAGCTTCCCCAATGCAAGCACTAACTCCACACCAAACCATCCCAGCAAACAGTCAATCATGAAATTAAGTCACGGCTTGACGACACTCAAAGAATCTGAGGTTCGAATAAACAGTACTAAACATGACGCGTCAGAGGTTGCTCTACCATCCCAAATCCCCTCTCCACGACTTGAAAAGGACTGTTTTCAATGCACCATAGGCTCCCCTGCAAGCTCCAAACTGACTATAATCCAGCCATCATCCTCTCCTGTGAAGGACCTTGCTTTTGCTTCTCTTTCACATGAATCATCATTCATTAGTGGCATTCGTTTAGAATCCCCAACCCAAAATTGTTGCTCGAACTCACCCTGTGACACTAGGATTTGGCAACAACTCATCAACATGCTCTACACCACTGTCAGGGCACTGGAAAGCCAATCAACAAAATTTGATATTCAACTCTCCCTGCTAGTGACTTTAGCTCAGTACACCTCATCCATCGACTCACGCTGTGAGCGTCTGAATGCCATTGTCAGTAGTCTGATATCAAACACCCACAACTCTACCAACCAAACCTCATCCACTTCCATTAAGCACATTTCACAAGACAGCGTCTGCAGAATTTTGTTAGACAAATGATTTGCCTTACTGGCCATAGTCGGTGACCTACTTCAAGAAGTCAAACTGATCAGCAAAGCCGAGACCCTCCTGCTCTGCTCCCAACCAACTATGACGCCAACTAACTACTCACGTCCAGCACTACTGACACAAATACTGGCATCTACGTCGCCACTTCACATAACACGGCCTTCGATCAAGGCAGTAGAACTCAAAGTAGAAGTCCATCCAATACCTTTGACATTCGAACACCCAGACAACGGTCATACATTGAAATGTCAAGTAAACACAAATGTAAGCGAGCAACCCAATGCAGCACTGAAGTCGCCACACATGGCTGAAAACACGACCAGCAGCGCTTCCGACTCCCCTAACTCTCAATTAACGAAGCAGAAGAGGAAGCGCCTAAGAAAACAAAATAAAAGGTGGGACAAAATCCAGAAGGCGGCAGACTACGCTTCCAAGCTCAAAAGATTCTTACTCCCCTCAAGGTCAGAGACCCATGCTGAACCAGACACACCCATGTACACACAGGGTAGGGACTTTGATACCGCTACTGAGACCCCTGCCAAATCAACACTGCTTCAACCCACTGTCAAGGCATGTCTTCCGGCGGCCATAGAGACTGCAGCCCAAACCGCCACCAACTCGCAAGACTTGCCGGTCCAAGAACCCCAGCTCAATAGCGATCTCCCATTGAATAGGACCAGGACTGTACTCCCCTCCCCCTTTGTAATAACTCCTGCCAACTCTCAAATGGGACCGACCCTTTGCCTGCAACTGGAAGCCACAACACAAGACAACATTTGAGGGACGGGTCCATAAATGAGCAACCGTACCACTCAACACCTTTGCCCTACTTCGACATCGCCCCACTCAAAACAATTTATTGCCATTACCCAACACTTTAATGGCAATCTTTCACCCAGAATATACCTCCCAAGGATCAAACAACATATTGAATTGAGGAAATATAGTCAAACTTCTAGCCTCCCACTCTAATCTCCGGCATTTAAACTCTACCAACATTGGGAGTATCCAATTCATCCCTTCAGACATATTCCCCCGTAAGGAAGCAACAGGCATGACCTGTACCACTCTTTCACCAGTCAGCGCCATATGAAAAAATTGCAAACTTCTAGAGGAATGGGGGATTCTGGTCACACTGCCGCCAAAGCACCAATACCCCCCTGCCCTCATCCAGCAAGAGCACTCCCGTTGGCCCTCACCAGATATGGGTAAAATTAAAACAAGCAGTAGGCTAATTCGTCCGCCAAACACTTCAACTTCACTCAGAAATGCAATAGGGCCTCTCTACTCAACCGCCACCAATCTTAGACAAGCATTAATTATCTCTACCCACAACCAAGAAGGGAGACTCTGCAAAGGTGTTACATCACCACAGGAAAGTCGCCAAGAGGCCTGGGGCTGGCTGGCTTCCACTCTGGCTGGCCCCTTGTCAAACTGACTCGAACCTAAAGGGTGCTCAGCTTCAACCCCTGGCATAAAGAACAAGCTCAACCCCATAAGTTTGCTATAGTGGAAGGTGGCTGGCCTTGAAAACATCCTAACAGACCCGGACGCAAAGTCTTTTTTAATATCGCATGACATCATATGTATTCAGGAAACGTGGTGTGAAGAAGACACTCCAGTAGAAGGATACTATGAGTTTTTAACTCCAGCCACGAAACAATCTAACATTGGCCATGCAATGGGCGGTCTCTCTATTTATTTATCGCTGCACTGGGACTTTGAGGCTTCCGTCTACGCCAATGGCCACCACAACTACCTATGCGCCAAAATCAAAAATTGGAGCCAAAATGCCTCAACGACAGACTGTTTCTTCTAAACATGTACATTCACCCGGCAGCCCGGGAAAAGAAACAAAACGTCAAGGAACTGGAGCTCCTAATTGCAGATATTAGGTTCACCCACCCAAACGACCATCTACTTTTAACTGGCGACTTCAATTTAAATTTACTTTACAACCCTTTTTGAAATCTTCCTTCCATAACAGTGAATTCTCGGTGACAGATCCCTTCATAGATAACAATACATCAAAGAATTGATTCCCCAGGACAAGCACTGCTAACTGCTCTAGAGGGTATGTCTCTGCATGCCCTAAACGGCTGCTATCGCGACCAACCCTTCCATCACACACACTTCTCTGTGCACAGATCTGCGATGCTAGACTATACATTTTGCTCAATCCCTTTCATAAATTGTGTCAACTCTTTTGCCATCTTAACACGTTGCGAAAGTGACCACATGCCCCAGAGGCTGATCTTAGACCATCAGGCCAGGACATATAACATTCAATGGATAGTCGGCTCAAGGGACCCGGATCAAAACTGGAACCGCTTCAAATGGTGAGCGGAATCCACAGAAAAATACTCGACGTGAAAATCAAACCTGCATAATCAGATCATTCCGTGATGCCATACAATTCAAGATTGGGAACCATTTCTGCATCAACTTCTCTCAGCCCTCACCTACACCCAGCAGTCCAGCCCAGCAGACCCCCAAGATCCACCTCATCTCAAAATCCTGGAACGCACTCCAAATAAGAAGATCAGATTGCTAAAAACTGGGTCGGACATTGTCACATTGGAAGAAATTAACTTCCACTGGATGTACAAACAACGCATATGGCAAGCAAAAAAGACGCCTAAGGAAGCATTACAGGCAGTGCTATTTATGGCTTGCTGGACAAAAAACTCCCCAAAATTCTGGATTATAATAAATCGATTAAACTGCGAAAACAAATCTGTTAATCATAAAAGAAACAACGTCACGCCGAATCATTGGTCCCTATACATAAGCACCCTGTACCAAACCAAATTCGATTGCCCCGTCACTCCAACCTCTCATGCTAAAATCAGTCAAACTCCAAGAAGTCTTGAGACTGTCAAAGCACAAATGCACCTAATGGCGTTAACCATCACAGCCAAAAGAATTGCCACAATAATAAAAAAAAGCAGAGCCGATGACGCCCCTGGCCCCAACGGCATCCCTCTTCAGTCTATAAACAAGACACTGAGTTTTGGTCACAACTGATGGAAAAGCTGTTCAGAACCTGTCTCACCACTGACGCTGTCCCTCCATCATGGCATGGGGCAATCTCGCACCCTATTTACAAAAAGGCCCAGTGGCGAACCCCGAGAACTATCACCTCATGGCCCTCTTAGATGTTGAAGCCAAATACTTTGCCTCCTTACTACTGGAAGATCTGGATGCATGGGTAATCTCAAAACATCTGATCCCACTCAATCAAACCGGCTTCAGACCTATGCTGGGCGCCACCAACAATCTAGGGGCAATTAGGAGGCTTGTGGCAAAGCCGATACGGAAAAAAAACTGCTCCTCTATAGCTGCTTTGTAGACTACAGCAAGGCCTTCGACCACGTCCACTGTGAACAACTTTGGTCAAAACTCAAAGCCTGGGAAATCCCCGAGCCACTACTCCGAGGCATCCATCTACTCTATTCAAAAACATGAACCAGAGTAAAATTATACAATCATGGGAGAATGGATCACTAGTCCTGTGTTATTACCAGGGTCTTGGGTTTTAGCCGTCTTAAAAAACCTCATTCACGTAAAAGGTACCGTGGCAGTATATCTTGATTTTCCGCTTGTGTATTTACGTGAAAAGCATCATCATAGGGTCTTCCAATATGCTTTCCTCCTCCTGGAGGGAGACCAACTGGTGATTTACAGTAGTGATCAGAAATGGTGAAAGTGTGAGTGAGGTAAATTTAAAATTACCTCCATCTCTCAACAAGGGGTTTTATTCGATTGGAGATGGGGCAAGGCTAAAAATCTAAAGGCGGTGTACGTCTAGAAGAGCTACTGTTCTATAGCACCTACTTTAAAAACGTGAATGGTCGACATGTTTCAGCCCTATCGGTGCCCAGTTGGGTTGAGGGGCTTTCTTCAGCACCAGTGTCAGGCACGTTGCCAAGTTGGTGACGCCCGTAGGTACGTTTTTGCACTTACCCTTCTTCTCAAGCGTTATGGGTCTAGAGTACCTATAACTGGAAAGAGAAAGAAAAAGAAGACCATGACAACAGGATATCAAGTTAATTAAACACAAACCTAGATCTATTACGATCAATGTCTGTCTATGAGGATGCTTATTGACAGTAGTTGTTAACTACTCTGAACTTTGGACCAGAGTAAAATTAGACAGCAACTCATCAGTTTCTGATAAGATCAAGATAGAGCAAAGAGCTAAACAAGCATGTGTTTTAGCCCCAGCCCTCTTCAACCTATTAATGAGTGACCTGGTCCCCGCACTGGATTCGGTAGTCAGCGATGAGCCAAAATTGAGAAATCGATCTATCACGTCCCTGCTCTACGCTGATGATGTCGTCCTCTTTAGCCAAACAGCAAAGGGTTTACAAAGGCTGATCAACGTCTTACACCAGCACAGCACCAGGAATGGCATGATCGTGAATTTTGAAAAGACCAACTTTGTGATCTTTGGGTGCAAAAGGAAAAAACTTAGAACATGGTACTTTAACAAATGCCGCTTGACTAGAGCCCCCAGATACAAGTACCTCGGATGCTGGCTAGATGACAAGGGAGGGCACTTAACCCATGAGAACTCTGCAAAACCTAAGGCCACATAACTCCAAGTCAATTTTTACACCATCTTTAAACAAACAAAGCAGCCTACTATAGAACCATTACTGAAGATAGTTAAAACCAAACTTATCCCCATGCTGGGATATGGCTCGGAAGCCTTCCCCGGGAAACTGGGTACTTTCCTGAACAAATCCCGGAGCTCGGTCTTTAGATCACTGTTCAAACTCCCACAAAACTCCTCTGCAGCCCAGATCTGATTGGAATTTATGCAGTGCAATCATGTTCTGGCCTAGAAAGCACGCACCCTTAAATACCTACACTCAAAGTGTGTTGCAAAAACAAGTTCACTGAAAAATCTAATCTGGCTGGAAGTATCTTCAACGAACAATCCAGACCCACAAAATCCTTGGAACCTCACCTTTCGGGAAGTCCTAAAAATCATAACTGCTGCAGTTATTTGGAACCAAAACTACCCTCATCTGAATTTCAAAATAGTGTTAAACAAAGCACTTCACAAAGAATCTTCCGAACAGGATCACCGGGCCCTCATTTTTTTAATAAATCTGTTTTTATTGTTTTGCAAAGTATACATCTTGAAGACAGGCAACATTTATCGTGTAACAATGACCATACCCTGGAGCATTTGGCAAAAGTAAATGAGCGTGAGCATGGATCAGTGATAAACTGTTATACATATCTAGGACATCATTAGTGTAGGAACTAGTGGAACCTAGACAGAATAAATGACAACAGGTATTGGTGGCATGGCATCGTGGCATGGTGTACAGAGTCTACGCAGAAGTTACAGGATACATGTCTACACAGATGTTAGAACTAAAACATTAAAAGGGGAGGCGAAAATTCGATAAATCCCCATTAACCGATAACAGCAGCATAGTCCGACTTTAGGATGTTCATTCCGCTCCGTGTTCCCGTTGTTCCCACCCCCCCCCGCCCCCGGCGTCCCCATGGACAGACACCCCCAGGCATAGAACTCAGCATTGCACTTCTTGAGCGCCAGATGGTACATGGGTGTCTGCATGGCGATGCACCTGCTCTTGGCGGTTTAACCATCACTCCCCCTGAGGGGGCCTCCACTATGTTCAGGACGCCCTCTGTGTTGTCTCCCCCAGACTGCGTCAGAGACTGTAGTAGACCTTCCCAGCATGACGCCATAGGCGTCCTCCGAAGTCCCAACGTTTCTTCCTCAGTATAGCTATTCCCTCTGCCTTAGCCCACGCCAGCAGCGAACACTTCCATGCCCGCGTGTGTGGCGGGTCCGGCGCCTTCCACCGTTTAGTAAGTAGTCGTTTGGCCACCACCATTCCCAAGTCGAGAAAGCGGGAGGAGACTTTTGTGGGCGGTGTTCTGCGAAAGAGGTGCAGCAGGTAGACAGGCCATTCAAAGGGTATGATGCGGCCCGTGCACGCGCGCAGCGCCTCGTGAACCGCCTCCCAGTAAGGGTGGAGCTTGTGACAGCTCCACAGCATGTGTATTAACCCAGCTCCCAACTCCGCGCAATGGGGGCAGACCGTGTCTGTGCGGTGAAAATACCTATTGATCGCTTCGGGTGTGAGGTATGCTCTGTGGAGTATAAACAGCTGTATTTGGCGAAACCTCATATTTCGGGGGATACGTGTTGGACTTTGTAATATCTTACCCCATTCTTTATCCTCCAGTGGCCGCGCCAAATCCACCTCCCATTTGCGGCGTAGTGGTTCCAAACTTGCCGCCGCGTGCGTACGTAGGGATGCCGCAAACCACCGAATCAGGTGTCTACCTTGCCCCATAACATGAAGGTACTGTATGGTATGGTGTTGGCTGGGCTCTTCCTTCATGTCTCCCCATCTAGATGTCAACGATGCAATCAGTGAACGGTGACGAAGGAATTGCCCAGGGGGCAGTCCCGTCTCTTCAACTAGGGATTCATACGTCATGAGAGTGCTGTCTCGATATAAGTCTCCTAGGGTCTGTATGTCTGCTTCGTGCCACGCTACGAGCGCAGTAGGTGTGAGCGTGCCCGGTCCGCTGGGGAAGCCCTCTAGTGGGATGGCCGGAGCGTAGGGGACCGTATTTCTAGTAATGTATAGACCGCGGCGGTAACATTTATAAGCCACCACCATGAGGAGCGGCGTTGGCGTACGAGTTTTTGCGGCGGGATGAAAGAGTTTAGTGATTTCAACCAGAGAGCGGGGAGGTGTTGTGGACGCGTGTCGTCACGGCCTCTGTCAGCTAGCCAGCGGGCTATCCATTGTAATTGCGCTGCCAAGTAGTAATGCTCGAAGCACGGCGCAGCAAGGCCTCCCTGGTCGGTGGGCAGGTACAACTTGGACAACGCTACCCTGTGACGTGAGTTGCCCCAGAGGAAGTCCCGAAGTGACTGAGTGAGTGCAGTGAAGAAGGCCGCCGGGATGTAAACCGGCAGGTTGGCAAAGTAGTATAGGAGGTGAGGAAGGATCACCATCTTAGATAATGCTACCCTGCCCGTGACTGTCAGTGGGAGCGTGCTCCAGAATTGCATTTGGGACTTAATTGTTGTTACGCTACGGCCCAGGTTACCCTCAATGAGATCCGCCGGTTGACGATATATCTGAATTCCTAGGTAGCGGAAAGTGTCCACTTTCCACTGCACCTGTATACCATCCAGGATATAACCTGGGTCCTGGGTGTCACTACTGAACGCATATAGACAGGACTTGCTGACTTTTACCCTGAGGCCCGAAAGTGCGGCGAAGTCGCGCAACATATGCGCCAACCGGACTGGGATATTACTCACATCACGCACGAAGACCAAGAGGTCGTCCGCATACAGTGATACCTGATGTGTCGCATCCCCCAGGGGGATTCCATCTCCCAGTGTCGCGCGGATTGTCGCTGCTAGGGGCTCGATTGCTAGTGCAAACAGGAGGGGCGAAAGTGGGCACCCCTGCCTGGTGCCTCTGCGGATTGGAATGGCGTCAGAGATGTATGGCCCCGTCTTGACCCTCACTGTAGGGTTTTTGTATAGTAGGTCGACCATCTGGAGAAACCCCAGGCCCAGCCCGTAGCGCAACAGTACTGCCGCGAGGTAGCCCCACTCCAGAAAGGCTTTTTCGAGGTCCAGCACTAGGCAACCCGCTCTAGGCCACTCCCGCACACTGTCCGACGCCACCCTGAAGAACCTCCGCAGATTCAACGAAGTGCTACGTTTGGGCACAAAGCCATTCTGGTCGTTGTGGACTAATTCAGGCACCACCGGCGCCAGGCGCTCTGCCAACACCTTGGCGAATATTTTGTAGTCCACATTGAGGAGTGCCAGGGGACGGTAGGAGCCCAAATTCTCTGGGTCCCTGTGCGGTTTGAGCAAGGACACCAGATAGGCCTCGCGCATTGAAGGGGGCAGAGTGTGCTCGTCGAGGGCTGTGGAGTAAAGGGCATGCAATTTGGGCACTAGGGATTCCCGGTAGGTCTTATAGTATTCAGCGGGCAGGCCATCCGGCCCCGGCGCCCTCTCTGACGCCATGGAGCCAATCGCCTCCCCGATTTCCTCCAAAGTGAGGGGACCGTCGAGTGTCTCATGGTGGACTTCAGGTACCGTGGGCAGGCGGATAGTCTCAAAAAATCTATCCAGCTCGGAGCCAGAACATTGCCCTGTGGAACGATACAGGTGTGCGTAATGGTCGGTCATCACTCTGTGGATCTCGCGCTGCGTGTATACTAGAGCCCCCTCAGGTGTGCGTATCGCCCCGATTGGGGTGTGCTTACACTCCTGTGTGAGTAGCCAGGCTAACAAGCGACCCGCCCTGTCGGCTTTGGCGTGAGTGCGAACCGTATGGGCTGCATAATTGTGGCAACGCAGACGTTCCATAAGTTCCGCATGTTGCGTCCGAAGATCCATCAGACGAGCTGAATGGCGGCCACCGCCTTCGCCCTCCCTTTCGAATCGAAGTAATTGCGATTCAAGACGGGTAAGTGACAGCGCCAGGTTTTTGCGTATGTTCCACGTGGCACCGAGGCAGTGACCCCTAATAGCCGATTTATGGGCATCCCATTCCACTAACGTGTTACTCGCCGTCCCTTCGTTTAGTTCGAAATATTCCGAGATTGCCATCCCCAGGGATGCATGGAATTCCTGATCCTCTAGTGCAACTGATGGGAGACGCCAGGTAGGGACCGGAGGACGATCGGGCTCCCAGTTCAGACGCAGCCTCAGGGGATTATGGTCAGAGTGTGTCCGCCCTAAATATTCCGCGTCCTCTATCAACGAGGTTAGCGCCTGAGAGCCCACCACCCTATCCAGTCGCACGTGAAGGTCGTGCACTGCAGAGTAATAAGAATAGATACGATCATTAGGGTGTAGACCACGCCACAAATCCGATAGCGCCCAGTGTGATAGCCAGTCTGTGAGAGCTTGCGCGTTTGAGATCGCTGAGGTCGTACGGAGGGGTGGGAAGGACCTATCTAGGTGTACGTCTAACACCGAATTAAAGTCTCCGCCTAACACCCAGGGGAGTCCGGCATAGGGGGCCAGCGTTGTGGACAATTGTGCTAGGTATGCAGGTTGGTCAGTGTTCGGAGCGTAAATGGAGCCCAGCAGGATTTGTTGACCATTAAGTGTCCCACGTGCCAGAGTGTACCTGCCTGCAGGGTCTATCACGGTGCCTGTACAATTGAACGGGGTGCCCGCCCTCACCCAAATCAGTGTACCCCGCGCGTGTGCTGAGTATGTTGTGCCATATAATTGACCCCTCCAGCGCCTGCGCAGCCTATCTAATTCCAGCTGTGTCATGTGTGTTTCCTGCAGGAGGGCGATTGCAGCGGAGTGTCTTTGGAGATATGCAAATATGGAGTAGCGGCGCGCGGGTGTGTACATGCCGCTTATGTTCCACGTGATTATGTCAGTTCGCGCCATTTTGGGTGAATAGATTCAGTGGGGAGGCCGGGGCGCGCCGGGGTGGCGCGGGAACAGGGACAGGTCATGTCAGGTTGGTGTGCTGCAACCGAGAACATAACTAGAGAACCAGAAAACAGTATAACATCTGGGGCGGTCATTTCTCAATGGCCGTCCAAACCTCTAACCGTAAAGTAGGGTGAACTAGGACAGTGGGGTGCCTATTGGGGTGTGCGCACTAGCGATATCATGTTGTGGCCGTCCCCCTTGCTCCTACTCGTGTAATATGTCATCCATGTGTTCACCAGTGTCTTCGCGTGGGCCCAGCAGACTGTGATTTGAACCGGTGTGCCGGGTGAGTGTGCCATTCCTCCCCCCTCCTTCCCTCGTCCCCTATGGGATAAAGTACGGAACCTGACCAGTGGCGGGTACATTGTTGCTACTCTGTCACCGCAGAAGCCGCCCAGTGCAGCCAGTACAGTAGGCTCACCCTTCCCCTTAACTGCAATTAAAACAGAGAAGTTAACAGACAGTAGTCTACTTGCGTGGGCTGTCTATGTTGAAGGCTATCGCAACAGTGTTCGTTCAGATAATGTCATCCGCAGTTTGCGGGGTTACCACTGGCAATCCGAGATCCTCCAAGACTTCCGTGGATGGCGATGAGGGGCCGCTGGCCACCAAGGTGGTACATACGTGGGAGTCCAGACGTTCTTGAGGGTGTGAGGAGCCGAGGGTGGTGACTGCTTCTAGGCTTCCAGTCTTTCCCTTTGAATGTTCTCCGGGCTTGGGGCGCTTATTCCAGGTTGGGTGTTCTTCCATATCCCCCGTCGCCGACGTCGTCGGGTTCTTCTGCCCATCGTGTTGTCACCCTCTGAGTTCGAAGGTCGCAGTCCCGACCACAGCCCCGACTCTTCGAGCCAGTCCCACGCCTCCTCTGGTGAGTCAAAGAAGCGGGTCCCTTCTTTTGCAACAACGCGTAGTCTGGCTGGAAACAGCAACGAGTAAGGCAATTCTAAGGCGCGGAACTGCCGTTTCACCGCTGTGTAGTTGCTCCTCCGTCTCTGCACCCGAGCTGTGTAGTCTGGGAAAAGCATAACTGGGTTGCCGCTCACTTTAAGGCAGTCCAACTTGCGTGTTTCACGAAGGACCGCATCCCTGTCCCTATAGTTGAGCACCTTAAAGATGAACGGCCGAGGTCTGGCTCCCGGTCGGGGTTTCTGTGCCGGGATGCGGTGGGCTCTTTCGACCACGAATTGCTGTGACAATGCTCCCTGGGGCAGGAGGTCGCGCAGCCAGCGTTCCGTGAACTGCTCTGGGTGCCTTCCTTCTTCGCCTTCCGGCAGGCCCACCACGCGGACGTTATTGCGGCGGGAGCGACCCTCCGCATCATCTGCCTTGTCTTCCAGGTTGTGGACCCGATCTAACAGGTCTTGCAGCGCTGCTGTGTGGCTTTGCGTGACAGGTTGCAGCTCGTTTAGCATTTGGCTTTGCACTGTAACTTTGTCCGTCAGCTTACGGTGGTCTGCATGGAGAAGGGTGAAGTCCGAGGTGACCTTGTCGATCCTGGTTTCCAAGGAGGTCCTGGTGTGTTCCAACGCTTCGCCTATCCTTTCTACTGCTGCAAGTACTGAGTCCATTTTGGCTGCTAGGGCCATGGTCGCAGGCTCTGTCGCCCCTCCAGTACTCGTGCTCGTGGGATCCAAGGCGCTTCCGCGTAAGGGCCCCTGCTGTATCTTGGCTCTCATCCGGCCCATTACCAACTGTTGCGCCGTGGGCATTCGCGGGCGGAAACCAGTGGGGGCGGTATGCCAGCACCGGCAGGGGAGTCCACTCCCGTAGACTTTGCACGTGGACTAAAGTCCGGAGGGGCAGAACATAGCGGTCGCTCTCCGTTGTTTGTAGTCAGAGCTCAGATGGCGACTTATAGGGCTAGGTGTGTGCTCCGTCTCAAATTGTCCAGCGGGGCAAGGTGACGGATCGCAGAGACACCGTACGCCGGAGTGCAGCTCTGTCAGTCTGCACAGTTACCAGCCGGTGCGAGTGGTGTTAGGCTCCCTGGGGATGGACGCCTCCCTAGTCGCTGGGCCTCAGGTGGGCAGGCAAGTGCCTCCCAATATCTACTGCGCTCAACCAGCACGGCCTCCCCGTCCACCTTTCAATCTCTCTGTAGTGGCCGCCTCCACGTCGACAGCGACCGCTGGCTAACTTCCTCTTGGGTACAGCGTACCCACGGGGTTCCCACCCGGGCCGGAGTGTCCAGGCACTAGCTACTGCGTTCGTGTCTACTGTGACTGACACAGGTGTCGGGTCGCAGCAGGGTGCTTCTGGTGGAGAGTTCTGGGTCACTGTCCGCGGGCGCTGTCTTCCCCTGTCCACCACCCTGTGCCGCTGGCGCAACCAGTGAATGCGTGGTGGCCTACCTCAGTTCCAGGCCGTACCAGGTCTTCTCGTGGGTCTTTGTCAGCCACTCACCGCGACTCCGCCTCACCCGGGCTTCACGCTTTCCACTTCCTCGGCGGTGCATAGATGGGACTGGGCCACGAGAGCTCCAGGAGATGTCCTGTGTGTGGTGTATTTCTGCTGGTGCCAGTACCTGCTGCCTCCGCCCCAGCCCGCCGTCAACGCTGAGAGGCCCCCCCAGCTGACGGGCCCCACCGTTGTCCGAGGGACTGTGCCAGCCGGTGGGGGCCTCCACGAATGTGGCGCCGCCGCTGTCTGGATTCACCCGGTGGCGGCGTCCTCCCTACAAACCTCCGGCTCCACACAGCACTGGAGAAACAAGTGAGGTCGGGGATCACCTACCGCTGCAGACAAACCCCTGGGGGGGGACCTCCACACTTTATCGATCTCGGTGTCTTCGCCCCGCGGCCCAGCCAGCCGCCGACGTTGGAAGGCCCCCCGGCTGTTGGGTCGTACCTTTTCCTGCGAGGCAGCGTCAGATGGCGGGGGCCACCGCAAATGCCGGCGGCGGCGTGAGCGACCTCCTTACGCTTCTCCGGCTCCTTCGGCTCCGCGTTGCATTGGGGGTCAGGCGGGATCGCGGGTCGCACACCGCTGCAGTCCCACCCCCCGGGGGGGGCCCCCCGCACGAACACGAGCGCTCCGACGGACTCGGTTTCGTCACCTCTCAGCTCGCACAGGTCCGGTCCGGTCTAGAGACCCCCTCTATCGCCGAATCCCCCAGTCAGGCGTTGGCAACCATCTTACAGTCCGGAGAGGCCGCGCGCGGACTCACAGCAGGCAGGGCCGCGCTGATCTCGAGCACATTGTCGCGATGCCGGTAGGCCAGGGAGACTCGGGGCCCAACTCGCTAGGTGCGGCAACTCTTCCGCTACCACGTTCCGGCCAGCAGGTACGTGGATGACTAATTTGTCAGGAGAAATTACCGGAGCTGGGGGATCACCGGCTTGAGCTTCACGGACTCGCGTCCGCCATGTTGGCTGGCTAGCCACACCCCCCGATCACCGGGCCCTCATGGGCAGAAAGCACACACACCTCATACTGCGAAGCTGCAACAAAAGAAGGGTGCAAAAATACCTCACCGACACTTTCTCCATCCACTATAAAATCAAGTTCTGCCTCATCAGGATGGGAAACTTTTCTTCGTTAGACCTTCTTCCACCTTGGTCGACTCGCCGCTCCACCAGCAAGTGCCACCTTTGCGGTTAGCCTCAAGAGTCCCTACCCCATCTTCTGTGCATCTGCCCAGCACTCACTGACAATCGCAGAAATGTTTTTTTGCCACTCGTTGATCAAACAAGGTACTCAAACTATTCAGGCAGCTGTTGTTTTCCTTCTCAGCGTCTCTTATCCTCAAGCAATCTCCGGGCTGGTTAAATTCTTTTCCACAGCTGATAAAATGCTAAGAGCCTCAATTTCACCATTAACCTCTGCTGGGCCGTAAGTTGCTATGCACGATATATTTCTCACAACATGTGCTCAGTTTCACGAACTACTGTGCGCAATTGCACACTCTCTTTGATGCAGGCCCATCCATGAGTAAAAGCATGTAGCACACCATTAACCAACTTCTTGGAATCTGCCCCCCTGGTAATTAACAACGCTTCTACTTAAGCGCAAAACGGATCCTGAATGGCATCAATCCACACACCTAAGTGAATTAATAATTAACACACATGTAGCACGACAATCTCAACATGTAAACTTCGCAAATAGACGCAGTTTCGTTGCCCGTTTGTTTAGATCAGTTTTCCTTTTCCCATCTATAGCTCGCCAGTCTCACGAATCTGTCTCCCTATCCCCAGTGAGTGTGCCTCTCTCGCATTAAACACATTCATTACAACTTCACAAAACTTAAGCTGTGATCTCACTTTGCTGGATCCAACTGCCTAAACATGTACTGTCAAAATTAACTTAACTCTGACACCTAACTCTAGCACTGACTTCATTCTCTAAGCTATTGCACACTTCCTTTTAAATACCTTTATGCGCTCCTGGCACATCTCAACCCCTTTTTAACCTTCCTGGCAGCTTCATATACCATCTCTCAGCCCTTGCATACTCCCCCTTCAGATCTTCTGACACATGGTTCATCTAGAGGAAAGTCCTTCACCAACCACTGCAAGGCCTGAGCAAGCCCAGCCGGACTGGTTACCGAAACCGGCCCTGGCAAACAGCTCGGCCTGCCCACGGGGGTGGGGGTATTAGCTGAAGCACCACTCCCGTCTCACAGCTTTCACTTTTTTTTTTACAGGGGGCCGATATTGGCCCGGTAACAAAGACGCCCCTCCAGGGGTCCAAAACTGGCCTCCACCTTGGCGGCCCACTGGGGAAACGCCCGGTGCCCGCTACAGCCACGGACTGGCTGGCCCTGTAGAATGGGCTTAGAAAGTAGACTGGGTTTAGTATGCACTCCATGCACTTTAACAGGACTTTCCCGCACTTTTACCAACATTGCCCCCATACGTTTCCCAATACAAACAGCTGAGCCTGCATCTCACCTGGAACAGCTCCAAGGGCATGACAACCTTCTCCTATGGGTCACGCACGCACGTAATTCCCACCCTAGATTATCCAGCGTGAATTTTTACAATAATGATGCACTGACATTTCAAATCATACTGTAACTTGTGCGATGCTAACACTTGGCATTGTATCAAGTTATGTTGTTTTAGATTTTTTAGCCGTTTGCAATGGCTTTAATTAACCGCGCAATAATAAATAAAGTTGAATCTCGAACTACATTTTCAGGTTTTTTTGTTTTATATTCTGTCGCACACAATTAATAAAAACTGCGAGTCATGGTGATTGGCTCACATTTTAGCGAGCTTTATGCAATGTAAAGAGTTCCATTTATTTCCGTTTATTTCCCGTTGTCTGCATGTTGGAATCTCTGATCACACGAGCCACCCATCTGCTCCCTATGTTTGCAGTTCCCTTTTATTCCCTGGATTATCTAAACGCATTTGATCATTGCCGCTAATCCTGAGGAAAAAAAAACTAATCTTGGGTTTCCGTTCCTTTTAGTGCCTCGTGCATGCCCAGGCCCACTGCCAAGGTTATATCTGTAATCACGTCACTGAGAAAAACACAGGCTGTCCGTACAAAGCCTCTCTCTCCTTTCAGTACATTTGCAGTTTTCTGGCACACTCTCGCCAGTAGTAAACAAAGGAAGTGGTCATCACTTCAAGGACAAATGAGAGTGACGCGTTTTCCTGTCACAGCTCACCTTCTGCTGTTCCCGCTCCATCTGTGACAATAACATGTTCAATGTTATTTTTAATTCTTCTATTCACTGAAGTGTTGATAGAGAAAGGACTTCATCACAACGGTAGTGAATTGCTTTACGGAGGGCAACGAACAGGCAATATTACAGGGCCAAGGATAAACAGATGGAAAAACAGAAAAAGGGAGCTAAGTGTCTGGAGCAGGTCAGAAGTACAGGCAAAGGTACGCCAAGCACTGGGAGGTCAACATAAAAAAAGTCTGCAGGGCCTGATGAAAGAAAACAAGTACGGTGCAGTCATATTTCCTCTGGCGGCTTGAGCTATATGCTTTGTAATGCACAAGGGGCCATATGTATCAAACAAAATTGCGATCGCAAACGCTGAAATTCGCAGAATTTCAGCGTTTGCGATCGCAATTTGGCTTAGTGGTATGCATGAAGGAAAAACTGCCTCGCAAAATAAGGAATCGCAAAATTTGTGATTCCCTATTTTGCGAATGCATTTAAGGAATTGCAAATTGCGATTCCTTAAATGCAATGTAAGAAGCACCAAAAAGTGCAATTTGGCTTTAAGGAATCGCAAATTACCACCAACTTCAAGTTGGTGGTAATATGCGATTTCTTAGAAAAATGCACTTTTTTGCATTTTTCAAAGTTGAATGTGGCGCACATACAAGGGCATGTATGTGCACCACATGTGCACCCATGCTTATTTCAGGGGTGTAACAGGGTGTCCTTTTGACACCCTTGCAACCTTGAAATTGCATTCTCAATTTGCGATTCTCTAATTGCTAATCGCAAATTGAGAATGTCTTCCCATTCATTCCTATGGGCCTCTAGGCCCATAGGAATGAATGGGAGGGTTTCTTAATTGCGAATCGCAATTTGCGATTCGCAATTAAGGAATATGTAGGATTCGCAAATTTTTTTGAAAATCCTACATACATCTCGTTTTACGATTCTCAAATAGCGATTCTCAAAAATTCGATATTTGAGAATCGCAAAACCTGACTTTGATACATATGGCCCAAGGTGGCTTGTTTATAGGGTGACCAGACGTCCCGGAATTCCCCGGACAGACCCGGTTTTCGGTGGACTGTCCCAGTGTCCCAACACTTTACTGCATTTTAAATGCATCTCCCGGTTTTTGGGACAAAGGTCAGGTAATTCAACAAAGCAGAAATGGAAGGTGCGAGCTCCTTTCACAGGTGCCTCTGAAGATTGAAAAAACTGTACAACTTTATCTGTTTCAGTCAGTCAGCACAGGAGGAGGTCGGCTGCAGGCTCCCAGCAGAGGGGAGACAAGGTGGGGAGGAGGGCAGGGGGTTCAGGGTGGAGGTGCTGCCATAGATAATGTTAAACGTAGCCCTGAATGTGTGCACATGTGTGTGTGTGTATATATTTGGCGCCGTTTGTCGAATTTTCGCAACATTTTCAAAACTAATGGCCCGCTCCGGTCAGCTCCTGTCTTGAAAGTTTTGGGGTGATTCGTTAAGCGGGGGCCGAGAAAAAAGGGGAGTCCCAAAACACGTTTTCCCCATGTTAATTTCCATAGGAACTTTTGTCGCGGCTACAGCCCGAACTGCTGAACGGAATTACACCAAATTTGGCAGAGAGGTAGCTCTTGGTCCAGAGTGCACTCTGCTTTAAATGATGTAAATCCATTCAGTAGTTCCTGAGAAATTTAAAAATAAAAAATATCGATATCTGAGCACCGAGGAGGATTCGCGAACCTTCCCGATCACGTGCTTCATTCTGATTGGCTGCCAACACTCCAAACCTGGAAGTGTAGTCAGCCATCTTGTGACTCGGTAAAACTGAGGAACAAGAAAAAGGTAAAAAAAAAGATAAAAAACCAGAAAAGGGGGCAGGGTAGAAACACCCTGACCCCCTTGGCCTGCTCAGGAAGTCCCACAGGGACCCCCAGGGCCCAAAAAAGCATTTTAAAAAATATTTTTGGCCGAATTCACGCTGGGTGTGCAAATCCGGGCGATGAGGTCCTCTTGTGTCCTGAGGGGACCTCAGGACTGAAGTGGACTTCATCCCCCGAGCAGCAGTGCGCCATGAGGCGCGTTTGCAGAGTGGTGTAAAAAGGGGACATGGCCTCTGACCTCTCTCCGCAATCCAGCTGTGCGGTTCTTACTGGAGGTACATGGTGGGCTAGTTGGCCCCCAGGTACTCTCAGGATTCAAGGGGACTTCATCCCCCAACCCAGAACGCACCAGGAGGCGCGTTTGCAGAGTGTTGGGGAAAGGGGGCATGGCCTGCTATGAGAACTTAGCAATCCTGCTGTTTGTGACTTATTGGAGGTAATGGGAGGGGAAGTTGGCCCCCAAGGATGTCCTTGGGGGCCAACTACCCCTCCTGTTACCTCCAGTAAGTCCCACACAGTGGGATTGCTAAGAGGTCTTTGGAGGCCATGACTCCCTTTCTCCACCACTCTGCAAACGCGCCCCGTGACACACTACAGGTTGGGGGATGAAGTCCACTTTACTCCTGAGAGACTTTGGGGGCCAAGAAGCCCTCCTGGTACCTCCTGTAAGTCCTACGCAGCAGAATTCTTAAGCGCTTGTCGGAGGCCCAGCCCCCTTTCTCCCACACTCTGCAAACGCGACTAGTAGTTAAAGAAGCATTTGCAATGTAATAGGTCTCGCATTTGCGAGAGTTAGAGCTATTGGCATTGTAAATGTAAACGTTTTTTACTAATGTTTTTTGGAGTGGAGTGGATGTACGTTGTGTGTAGTGAAATTATGTCGTATGTTGTGCAGTGAAATTATGTGGATAGAAAGTATGTGGTATTTAGTGTATAGGTATTATGCAGAGTGGGATTATGTTTTATGGAGAGTAATTATGTGGTATGGTAGTCTGTGTTGTGGAGTGGTACCCTCAGGTTTAGTCTACCTCGTTCCCATAGAAGCTAAACTATAAACTCTATGAGACAAAAAAAAGAAGGAAGCACTGAGGAGCACTTCTGGACCTAGTCAGAGGTATAAGCAGGGCCACTGGAATTATGCGACTGTTCAGCTGCACCGATTTTCGCATAATTATACATTTTCCGCATTTGCCACATAATCCATCATCTGCTGCATAATCTGCAGATTTGAACAAAAAAAAACTTGTTTCTAGCTGAAACGGCTCAAACATTAACAAAAATGCAGCAACAAGAGTTACAGCGTGGTGGAAGGCCCTTTGCAAACCTGGAATGGTCACCTGTTACTTATTGCTAAATGTGGGTGTTAAATTGGTACTAATGGTGTGCAAACCACTCTTGCTTCTTTCTGCGCCTCTCTTGCCTCTTTCTGCATTTCTGTTGCTTCTTTCTGCACCTTTCTTTCTTTTTCTGGACTTCTCTTGCCTCTTTCTGCTCATCTCTTACACTTTCTGCACCTCTGTTGCCTCTTTCTGCACCTCTGTTGCCTCTTTCTGCACACACAGGGCAAAAAGTTGGGGGTGCCCAGGGCACAGGATGACTTTGCAACAAGGCCTCTTTCTGCATGTCTGTTGGTTCTTTCTACATATCTCTTGCTTCTTTCTGCACCTTTCTTCCTCTTTCTGCACATGTCCTACCTCTGTAGGCATAGTTAGAAATTAGCATTTAAAAAACCTATGAAAATCACTGAAAAAACCATAGGTTTCAGGGACGCTATAATTAGAAATTAGCATTTAAAAAACCTTAGAAATTCACTGAAAAAAACCATAGGTTTCAGGGACGTTATAGTTAGAAATTAGCATTTAAAAAACCTTTGAAATTCACTGAAGAAACCATAGGTTTCCGGGACGTTATATTTAGAAATTAGCATTTAAAAAACCTTTGAAATTCCCTGAAAAAAACCATAGGTTTCAGGGACATTATAGTTAGAAATTAGCATTTAAAAAACCTTTGAAATTCACTGAAAAAACCACAGGTTTCAGGGACGTTATAGTTAGTTGGACATTTCACTCGTACAAAACCAGTGAAATTCTGCCGTTATAGTTAGCTCAGCTAACTAAATCTCGCGGCCCGCAATGCACTGCTGATGACGTCACATATTACATAATTAACGACATGGTCAGTGACATCACTGATGACATCACTGATGACATCTCAAATGACATCATCCACGTGATAATCTGATGCACCTCCTCACACCCTAATATAACCTTTGATACACCCACTCTAAAATACAGACTACCATTTTCGAAACCATAGACGCACCAATACCAGTTACTACATACCCACTCACTGATTCCTAGGTCTACACACACATCCACTCATTCACCCATACAGTCACTCATAAATGCAGTCACTCATCAATACAGCACTATCATATACACTGATACAGCTATACAGAAAGTCACACACTGCCAGTCACCCATAGAGGCACTCAAACACCTAGTCAGTCACCCAAAGACTCAATCACACTACCATTTACTCACCTATACAGTTAT
The DNA here is from genome assembly GCA_963921515.1 of Calotriton arnoldi. NCBI lineage: Eukaryota > Metazoa > Chordata > Amphibia > Caudata > Salamandridae > Calotriton > Calotriton arnoldi. The sequence goes on from CAWUFW010003332.1 coordinate 49,962, forward strand.
ACACACACCACCTCACTTATTCATACAGATACTAACGCATACTTACTCTCTTATACAATCACTGACAGAAGCACACACTCATCCATTCAGCCACTCTCACATATAGTCATTTATATACTCCAACACTCACATATACTGCCTTTCACATATGTAGTTACTCACACATATACCACTGAGACATCCATTCACTCACCAACACAGCCATTCGCACACTCACTCACCCATACAGCCCTTCACAGACACACTCTTGAACCCATACACCCAGTGAATCACCCACTCACACATCTATGCACAAAGTCACACCCCCCCACCCACCCACACAGACACTCAGGCACCCATACAGATACTCAGACAACCAATCAAAAACCCATATAGACACTCATGTAGCTTCTCACCAACCCATGCAGCCGCTTACACACCAACTGACAGACTGATACAGACATTCACACAGTTTAGTCACTAACCCATGCATTCAGTAAGACACGTTTAATCACTCACTTATACAGTCAGTCACGCACCTACTAAATCATCCATTCAGACACTCATACACCCACTCATTCTTCAATACACCTTGGCCTATATATATATAAAACATATTTAAACTTTACAGAAACACACAGTCACTGGATGATGTCATCAGTGATGTCATTTGAGAAGTCATCAGTGATGTCATCAGTGATGTCACTGACCATGTCATGAATGATGTAATATATAACGTCATCAGCAGTGCATTGTGGGGCGCGAGTTATAGTTAGCTGAACTAACTATAACGGCAGAATTTCACTGGTTTTGTACAAGTGAAATGTCCAACTAACTATAACGTCCCTGAAACCTGTGGTTTTTTCAGTGAATTTCAAAGGTTTTTTAAATGCTAATTTCTAACTATGACGTCCCTGAAACCTATGTTTTTTCAGTGAATATATATCTATATATGCACATTTACAAGTCTACTGTATTACCGTATACATATATAAGCACATATTTTCAAAAGGGTACGCAAAAACCGGGACAGGCCAGATATAGAAGTAAGACTAAAGGCTTTTGTCCTACTTTTATTTCTGGCCTATCCTGGTTTTCTGGTCACCCTACTTGTTTAGGAGTTTTTTCCTCTTTTAAAAGTTTGATTTCTGGGCGACTATTGCTCACAGTATAGACAGAGTAGGCTTTGGGCCAACAACCTAGGAGATACAAAATTTCTGGGGAGGCGGAGGGAAATAGCCTTGCGGAGAGCTGACTGTAAGAGCCAAAGCATGAGCCGAGCCACCAAAAGATGGAAATCCGTTAACAAATGTCATGAAAAATGATTATAAAAACTTTAAAATAAAAATATGTATTTTTCCATATTTCTCAGTGTCTCGATTAAGTTAATGTATTTCAATAACTACATTGAGTGACATTTATTGAAAGTAATTAAAAAAATAAATCAAACATAACCTATCCTCAACCCTCTGGTAGCTTGGCACAAAGCAGTCAGGCTTATCTTAAAGGCAATGTGTAAAGTATTTGTGCAGCACACAAATAGTAATAAAGTGAAAACACAATACAATAAAAATTGGAAAGTAATTTAGAAAAATAGAGTACATTTTAATAATTACAATGATACCAGAACGACAAAAATCAAATGAGTAGAACCGGAGAAATTCAATTTTAAAGTTTTCTGTGAAAATAGCATCTAAAATCACAAAGCGTAACTCGCAGTTGTGGGATCTGTTTTCCAAAATTGTAGTATTTAACATATGAGAAACCAAGCTTATGCTAACTTAGGACAATTTTGTGCTTTCTTCCAGATGTGACATTGTAGCAGCTCCCATGACCACTGTCACTGTTGTTATTTTCTTCAATGTAATAAAGAATTGTAGACCTTGCCATGAAAGACTATTTTCACAGTCACATTGAACAAGATGTACCTGTTCAAGGACAACCTGTCTCAGGTCGAATCATAATAATATGTAACAAGACGTGCCACATGAATAGACTCTGGGAATGACTGAGCCTAATGAAATAGAATGGTGAGAGAATCCTCAATTGTATTCCACACTAAAATGGTTCTTCTTGCTTGTTCCCCATTGGTGCATACGCTGGGAACCAGGTATTTGTGTAGTACATGTATGAAGCCCTCTGTCTATAGTCCTATAAAAGGACATGATTTCTCTCTGTTAGGGGATCACCTTTTTCCTTTCTTAGAAGGCGGGTCTTTGCTGGATTTCCAATAGAACTTTACTGAGTTGTTTCTGAATTTTATTATGTTTGTTTACATACTAATGGATTGATCTTCCAGCCTATGCATTTCTGTACTGATATTCTTTGAGTAAACTTTTAAACTTTATTCCTTGTCTGTCATTCTTTTTTTTTAACAACAAATTTTATTGAGTTTACAACACCCAGTGGGTGAACCCCTGTAGTCAGTATAGAGACACATATCAATATGCATATACAACCGATACCTACAAGGGTTTCACCAAAGAATCTGCTAAACATGCAGTCCAACATCCCACCCCTCCCCCCTCCCCCTTCCCCTGCACCACTCTTCCCACCTGAAATGAGAAAGACATACAGGATCATAACACTGTGTCGAATGCCCCAGCCAATGAGCACCTTAGATTGGGGAATCATTGATGATGAGTCTTGCAATAGGGTCCGGATTCGCTGACTGTGTATGGATAGATAGGTCAATGCCCCGGTATTCTGCCCACTTGGACCAGATCCTCCCATGTTTCTGCGGGCAACCCCGTGCCTGAAACACCGCCACTTCCGCCGACATACATGTATCTAGGGCTGTCTTCCAGGCCGCCACCCCGGGGGAGAGGGAGACTTCCAATTCTGCGCTATATCACGCTTGGCTAAGGTGAGACCGAGGAATAGAAGGTGCCTCTTATATCTGTTTCCCCCGATGTCCTCCGTGCCATGAAGAAGTATCAATCGAGGATCCTCCGGGAGGTCCCAGCACAACACCCGCCCCAGACAGGACAGCACCCCCGACCAAAAGTGTTGTAGTGCCGTGCAACTCCAGACCGTGTGGAGGAAGGACCCGTCGTCAGAATTACAACGGAGGCAGGTTGGGGACTGAATAGCCCCCATCTTCCAAAGGCGAAGGCGGGTATAATATACCCTATGAAGGTACTTAAACTGTATCAACCTGTACCTAGAGGAGACGGCAGCATACCTGGGGCTGGCAAGGGCCTCAGTCCAATCATCGTCCGTGAGGGCCGGTAAATCCACCTCCCAAGCTGCCCTAGTCCGGTGTATGCGCGTCTTGGAGTGCGTTGTCAGGGTCTGATATATTTGACGGATTTTGTGCCCTCCCAGATCCCCCATCAACAGTCTGCCCTCTAGTGGGTGGAATTCGGGTAAGGACGTTAGGTGCTTTATCAGGGGGGACAGGGCATGGCGAAGCTGAAGATACCTGTGGAACTGGGACTTGTGTAGATCAAACTCCTCCTGCAGACTCTGAAAGGATTTAAGCGTGGTCCCTCGCATCACATCACCCAATGTAGAGATTCCAATAGTATCCCATCCCCGGAACCCGGCTAGAGTGGAGACGGGCCGAAGGCGCGTGCCTCGCCAAAGGGGAGTCGCGCCTGTCAGCGTATCCCACCAACCCATGGACCGGGATACTCGTCTCCAGATCTGGACTACGGTACTACAGGCGGGGGAAGAGCCTCCAAGGACGAATTGCTGTATAAGAGATCTAATAGTGGATGTGCCGCCAGGAAGAGCCGGTCCACCGCATAGGCCGGATCAGTCTGAGGATTGTACCACCATTCATTGATGACTAAGAGCTGGGACGCCCAATAATACGCCCGTACGCCCGCCGCTGCAATGCCACCGCAATAGGTGGATTGGATACAGGTCGCCAGAGCCACCCGGACCGCCCCACCCCCCCAGAGGAATCTATTTAGGAGCGCATTGATTTGAAGAAACCACGACGGAGGGATCGGGAACGGGAAATTTTGCAACCTATAAAGCAAGCGTGGCAGTGATACCATTTTGAATATTGCAGACCGGCCGTATAAGGATAAGGGAAGGTGGGACCATACCGTCGTCTCCTCACGTACTGCCGGAAGCAGGGGGGCTATGTTGCGCGACCACGCCACGACGGGGCATCTAGAGATATGGACGCCGAGGTATCTAAACCCTTCGTCCGCAATGACCAGCTGTGAGGCCCAGGTTTGACTTCCCTGTGCGCCGCATATGGGAAAGAGGATCGACTTGGACGGGTTGGCATGTAGTCCTGTCGTCTCACCGAACACCCGCAAGATCTGGAGCACCCTCGGTCCGGTGACCCAAGGGTCAGAAAAGAAAAATAGCGCGTCATCAGCATATAGTGCTATCCTGTCCGAACACTCGGGCGACCAGACCAGTCCCCGGTAAACCGCATCCCTGCGTACCCACTCAGCCAGTGGCTCTATCGCTAAAGCGAACAGAAGCGGAGAGAGGGGGCAACCCTGTCTGGTCCCTCTGCAGATGGAGAAGGAGGGAGAACGGTGGCCAGCCACACGGATCGAGGCCGTAAGATCTGTGTACAGCAATTTAACATACGCGCGGAACCGGGGCCCCAGGTTGACAGCTTCCAAAAGTTTAAAAAGGTAGGTCCAGCTCAAGGAGTCGAACGCCTTGTCGATGTCAGCTAGCAGGACCGCCGCAGGGCGTCCCAGACGGTGGGCCTCGGCAACAGCGTTGTGCGCTCGCCGTATGTTATGCCTAGTGGAGCGTTGGGGCATAAAGCCTGACTGGTCCGGGTGGACGAGGTCCAGAATACAGGTGCGGAGGCGTTCAGCCAACACCTTCCCCAGTAGTTTCGGCTCGAAGTTTAATAGGGATATGGGACGGTATGAGCCCGGGCCTCCGGAGGGCGGCCCGGTTTGAGAAAAACCACAATTTCGGCATGGCGCCAGTCCAGGGGCAAGATCTTCTGCTCCAACGCCTGGTGCAGCGCGCCAAGAAGGTGGGGACCAACGGTCCCCATTTGGGAGCGCAAAAAATCGCAGGGGAACCCGTTGGGGCCTGGTGCACGGCCTGGGTGGGTATTGGTGAGGGCTGCCTGCAGCTCCTCCACCGAGATAGGCTCGTCAAGAACCGCTCGCTGCACATCAGAGAGGCGTTTAGGAGGGATATCTACAAGGAAGGCATCAATAAGCGGTGCAGCGAGTTCCTCACGCTCACAGTACAGGGCCGTATAAAAATCGGCAAAGGCCTGCACCACCGCCCCCGGAGTGACGCACATGTCACCGGCAGGGGACCTCAATAGAGGGACTTGCGTCGGGGAGGCCCTCGCCTGACATAGTCGGTGGAGCATCTGGCTAGACTTATCGCCCCAGTGATATATCCGGTGCTGGGTCGCCAGCCAGGCATCCCTTGCATTGTCCGTGAGCAGCTGGTGCAGCTGCTGTTGGACATGGAGCAGGTTACGGCGGGCACCGGCGTCGGAGCTTTCCACTAACGAGGCCTGGAGAGCGAGCTGTCTATCTTCTAGATCTTGGATCTGTGCCAGGCGGCGCCGCTTTTCCCCAGTGCGATAGCTAATATCCGCCCCCGAATTGTCGGCTTAAAGGCCTCCCACAATATTATCAGGGATTGAGTGGTCCCGGTGTTGAAAGCAAAATAATCTGCCGTGGCTCGATGGAGCATCTCCCGATACCCGGGATCTCTAAGCAACCAGGGAGACATGCGCCAGTGATAGGGGGACGACTGGTCTGCAGACGGAGTTTGAGCTGAATGGGTGAGTGATCAGACAGGCCACGTGGGAAGATAGAGGTATGTGACACCCGATGCAGGTAGCTGCCTGGGAGGAACATGTAATCCAGACGTGAGAGGGTGGGGTGGACGGATGATGCGTATGTAAATCCATTTTCAGAAGGATGATAAGCCCGCCATGTGTCCACCCAACCCAATGTATGGGCCAAGATGTTGAGTTTAGACCTAGGAGGAGGGGTGGTCGGCGGTCGTGCCCGCCACCTATCCGGGGGAGCCATTACGTCGTTCCAGTCCCCACCCAGGATAGTCAGGCCGTCGGGGAATTCCCCCAGAGTTGCGTCAGTCTGTCAATGAACGTCCGACCTAGAGGAGGTGGTGCGTATATGCTCCCAATTGTAATCTGTTCCCCAGCCAGGGTGCCGGAAACGGCCGTAAAACGGCCACCCGGGTCGAACCAATGCTGTGTAACTTGAAATGGGACCCTGCGGTGAATAAGGATGGCCGTACCTCGTGCCCCCTTGAGAAGCCAGAATGGTACACCGTGGCATAGCCATAGCGAGACAGACACGGGACCTTGTTGCCTAGCATGTGAGTTTCTTGCAGCAGCAAGACATCTGCTGAGTAGCGTTTTGCCAGGTGTAGTACAGCCCCTCTTTTAATCTTATTCAACAGGCCCCGTACATTCCAAGACACGATATTGAGATCTCCTAGGGAGTGCCATTAGCTGTATGTGTCATGTGCTATCGGTAAGGTGTAGAGCAGCGGACATTGTGGACATATGGGACATCGTGGTGCGTATATCTTAAAAAACAACTGTATAACTAACAACGAATCGCCCTCCCAACCCCTCCCCCGCCCCCCAACCCCTATACTTCCTGGAACACGGAGTACCTGTCGCGGCGGAATCTCGTCCTGGCCCCCAAACGTGGAGGCCCCGGCGGACCCTCCAAAGGATCCCCCCCACCCAACATTACCCATAAAAACTCAAAACAGGGAAGGCGTGGAGAACCCACTCCCTCCAGGGAAAGAGCAAAAGTCCCTGGCTCTTAGTGGCAGGATATCCCGGCCAGTAGCAGCAGCCAACGGGCTCCGCCGTCGCATGAGACCGGGAAGAGTCAATACACCAGCGTATGTCCCAGCCTCGGGCTGCCTCAGTCCGCAGGGTCCTTCTTGTTCTGGGAGCGCCAGTTTGAGCGGGATCGATGTCGTCGATGAGTAGCGTCGCCTCCCTGCCGTCCACCCCGATGCGAGCTTTGAGAAGAGTCAGAGTCTAAAGGGGGTGGGGAATGCGGCTTCAGGTGGCGGCGCTCATCTGTCCACGCAAATACTTCCTCTGGAGTATCAAAGAAATATGTTTTTGAATCATAGATGACCTTCAGACGGGCCGGGAACATGAGCGCATAGGATAGGTTCAGATCCCGCAGCCGCCGCTTGGCCGCAACAAAGGATTGGCGTTGCTGCTGAACCGTCCGGGTGTAGTCCGGGAAGGCCATGATGGGATGGGACTCAAAGATCATTTCATCCTTATGCGTCCTGGCAAAGCGAAGAATGGCATCGCGGTCAGCATAATTTAGAAGGCGAGCAATAACCGGGCGTGGGCGCTCCCTGGCGGCGGCTTCTTGGTCAGGGCGCGATGGGCCCTCTCGATCATGAAGCAGGAAGAAATGTCATCTGCGGGTAGTCGCGCCTTGAGCCATTCTGAGAGGAAGCCACCCATCGAGGATCCCTCGCAACCTTCTGGAAAACCCACCAGGCGGATGTTGTTGCGGCGGGCCCGCCCCTCCGCGTCTTCGGCCCTTGCCTCCAGCTCTTTAGATACCATGGCCAGCTTGTCAACCTTCTTCTGGAGGGTGGAGACAGTATCCTCAACCGCGGAGACCCTCGTCTCGGCCTCGGTGATTCGGTCGACCGCCTTCCGGAGGTCCTGACGGAGGAACGACACTTCGGACCCCACCGCACCGATCTGGGCCTCAAGGGCGGTTCGTGACTGATTGATGGCCTCTAGGAGTGTCGCCGTATCTGAGGAGACGCCCTCTGCGGCACCTTTATTCGCTGGGGTGGCCGTGGTGTATTGGTCCATGGTAGGTTGTTTGGGTGCCGCCGCACCGGGGTTGCTCTTACCCATGATGGCGTGGAGGGTCCGTTCCAGAGCAGTCAGTGCCGCAGCCAGAGAGAATGATGGAAGGGGGGATCGGTAGAGTTCACCACCCACCCCGGGGCGGGGCGGATCACCACGTCCGCGTCCCCAGCGCAGGCACCCGATCCCAGGCGGCGCCGACAGGTATCTCCGTCAAGAGCCTCCGGGGTCTCCCAGCTACGGGGCAGTCAGGACAGTCCGTATGGCCGGGGGGAGGGGCCGGCGGAGCCCCCCGCCAGGGGGTCAGGCGCGTGGGCAGCAGCAGAGTCCAGCCCCACAGGTCCCCCACCCAGCTCACCGCAATACCCTATGGCACCGGAGTCCTCAGGCAGGGCTGCAGTCAACGTCAGGCCCAGGGTAGGCCCCACAAATCCAGAGCCTCTCCTGCAGGGGACCGGAGGTAGGCGCAGCCGGCAGAGGGGCACCGTGATCGTAGTGCACTCCCCGCTGCCGCTCAGGGCCGGGGCCCGATCAGCAGCTTTCCGGGGGGGCCGCTGGGCAGGATAATAGCATCCCCAGCCGCGCCGCCAGTGAATCGCGGCCGCCGCAGCCGCCCGCCAATGCGTGCGTGGTCTCCGCCGGTCCGGCAAGCCGCGGCCGCAGCGGCCGAATTGAGCTTCCTGCCGCCACCAAGGTGTCTCGGCGCGATCGCCGCGGGCCCGTGAGCAGCCCGCTCGCACAAGCCCGAGTGTCGGGGACCAGGATAATGGCGGATGCTGTCCCTGGAAGGAGCGAACAGCGGAGCTCTACGGAGACGCGTCCGCCATGTTCGGCTCCTAAGCCACGCCTTGTCTGTCATTCTTATCAGAAATACCTACAGTCTAATCTTAATTTATGAAATATCACTAAGTAGGGAGGGGTCCAACGGGGAGCACCAAAGTTAGATAGGGACAACACCGCTCCCAGGCCAAGCCCTTAGCATGCATTTTGCAAGTAAATGAGACACAAGTTTGCACGTTGACATGGTCATCTGGTCGTGATAGACCAGGGGAAGTCACAAGTTCAGTCTGACCACGATGGATTGTGGGTTGGATACAGGGACCAGGTTAGTCCTGCTGACAAAGTTACCCTCTGGCACGAAGAGCTCCGTTCGTTGTGGAGGGGGACGCAAGGAGCAAGTACAGCATTGCGGATGATCGTCACTGTAGTGCAAAAAGCAGGCCGGGCAACGCAGGCTGTCATCGATGTAGTGTGAAGAGCCATTGGGGCTTTGTGGACCATCATTGCTGGATCTTCACATTGGCTGTCACCGCCGGCTGTTGCTGCTGTAGAGCGGATTGCAGATCTCACATTGCCGGTCGTAGCTGGCGGTCACTGTCGATGCATAGAGCAGGTCTGACTGGAGCTTTGCATTGGCAGTCATTGCGGGCAGCAGAATCTTGGCACAAACAGGCCTGTTCTCGGGTGCAAAGAGCCCAAACTTCAGGATTTCACCTTTTCTCTTCAGGAGGAGTGCACTCTAATGTCTGTCAAAGATCAGAGCACTGGGAAGGTACTTTTTTGGGATCAAGGACTCACACCAGCAGAGCCCAGCAGGACCCAGGCAGGTCCAGCTATAGGTCCAGGTAGGTCCAGTGAAGCAGGTCAGCTGAGCAGTTGCAGGGATGGAGCTTCTTATGTCCCTGTAGCTGACACAGGAGGTCAGCCAGACAACCCTTGGAGTCACTGAGGTTAGCCTGGTATGAAGGTAAGCAGGTCCAGTCTTCCTTCTCAGATGGCAAGGCAGTCCTCAAGCAGCTGGGTTGTCCTCTGGCAGCAGGGCAGTCCTTCTTCTGTAATGTCCACAGGTCCAGGAATCCTCTGAAGAGTGACTCTGGAGGTCCAATATATATACCTGGTGCCAGCCTCTGTGTGGGGAAGGGGCTCCCTCTCCTACACACAATGCAGGTTCTGGAAAGTTCCTTCCCTTCCCCTAGTCAGGCTCCAAACTGTTTTGGGACAATAGACAGGGCAAGCCTAGTGTCAGGTTCCTTTGCGTTTGCTGGAGGCAAAGCCCTTTGATGTCTAAGTGGGGATGGGTACAGCTCCTCCCCAGTCATCCTGTCAGGATGACCCATCCTCTCCACACCTAAGCCCCCTATGTGTCACTGGAAGCAAGACACAAACCCCAGTAGCATAGCCATTGACAGTCATGTGATCCAGAACACTGGCAGATGGCACAGATGGTTAGGACAAGAAAATGCCAACTTTCTAAAAGTGGCATTTTCAGAATTATAACTTAAAATCCGACTTTACCTTTAAAGAGGGCTTTAAATTTGAATTTTACTTGAGTGTAAACATCATATCTGTATCTGCTTCCAATCCAAAGATATCACTTATTAGAGGTAATAAGGTAATCTAGTGTTAGTCAATGGGGCTGATAGGTCTTGTAACAGTGAAAAACGACTTTAGGAGTTTTTCACTGTTAGTACATGTAAAACGTAAGCCCACATGTCCAACCTTTTAATTATAATGCACCCTTCCCTATGAGCCTTTGGGGCCTACATTAGGGTGACTTATAAGTATTAAAAAGGAAGGTTTGGGCCTGTCAAAAGGGTTATTTTGCCAGGGCGAAATGGCAGTTTAACACTGCACTACAAGCTGCAGTGGCAGGCCTGATACAGGTTTTAAAAGGCTACTTGAGGGCGTGGCACAAGAAGGGCTGCAGGCCCACTAATAGCATTTGATTCACAGGCCCTGGGTAGATGTAGTATCATTTACTAGGTACTTACTAGTAAGTTAGGTGTAGGCCAATTTTACCATGTTTGAAGGAGAGAGCACAAGCACTGTAGTGCTGGTTAGCAGTGGTAAAGTTCATAGCGTTCTAAAGTCAACAAAAACGAATTCTTCAAAACAGGATGGGTGAAGGCAAAATGTTTGGGTGAATACCACACCAAGGACTTTAGGTCTAACAAGCTCACCTTGTTATTTGATGTGGCTTTCCTTTTTACTTTTGATGTGCCCCACTCGGCTGGACTTTACCTCCAGTAGGTTCTCTGTCCCTTCTGTGATGATCCCACCCTGCTGGGTGGGTCCTGTCACTGGTCCAAAAGAAAACTTGCACCCTGTCTTGGGGATTCTGCCCCATAAAGGTTAGTAGACAGAGACGGTATATTCCACAAGTCCAGCTCTGGGATGCATCCGCTGCCTTTTTGTGTATTCCTCATTGGTGGCCAAGCTGCAGTCTTTGACTCTAGGGTCAGCAGAAAAGAGGAGCAGCACTGCGAGCTACTAGTCAAGGAGACCCAACATAAAAGCACAAAATAGGGAGAGGCTCCCTCACTAAGTTACTTCTCAGCCTGCTGGACTTAACACCTCTTTGAAAAGAATGCAGCAGAATGTGGATAAGGACTGTGACTGCATTTCAAAGGGACGTTCTGTCTCCTGTCCTCTAACACCCTGGAGCCTGCTCTACTTCAAGGGAGGTCAGGAGTGCTTTGGTGGAACCATGCCAATCACACAGACGTCTGTCCGACTCCATCTTATGCGCTCTTCACACACATTGGGGATCCTAAATGGATCCCAACTAACGACAAAGATAGTCTGCATGCTTGCTATAATCCACATATGCAACATGTACAGTGCAGCGCATAGGGACTCTGCAGATATGTTATCTACAACCAGCTCAGGGCCCTTATCCAAAGTATCCACAGGCCGCTGGCCTTAAAAGTTAAGGCAGGCGCCACAGGGTGCAGCTTATGATCCAATTTGAACATAGCTTATAGTGTGTGAGACTGGATTAGGGAGGGTCACCACACAGCAGACATACAAATACAAGATCTCAGAAAGCAAAATTCTGGACATTTTTACAGGTTAGAACTCAATATTTTTTCTAACAACTTTAAGGGAAACTGGAATAAATTGAGTGTAAACCTACTATGCTCTATCATAGCAGACAGATTGCGAGAACTTGCCCTCTTCAGCAATCACACATCAAACTCTGGCTGTTCATTGGTCACGAGGTAGTTCTGAGTGGCAGTGGATGAGCCTGGGCTGAAATAATAGGTGAATTGCTTTAAAAAAACTTATGACTGCTTAAAGCTATGTGGAAAGTTCCAGAAAATCAGATCTCTCCTTCAGACATGTGAATCTTCTCAGCAGCAGGTCTCATCAGGGCAATTAACCAAGAGTCAGTATTGAACGGAATTGAACATCTTAGTAGCAACTAGCAACATTTTAATGAGCAGCTGTCGAGTTATACAAGCAGAGAGCATCTGAAAAAACAGAATGACGGCCGCCCTAGTTCTTAGACAGAAAAATAGTCTGCCGATTAAACCATAGGGAGAAACAGACCCTGATGTATTCATTACACAGCCATAAAGTTAGTGGGACCAATGTTAAAAATCTATATATCTATCGCTGTAGGAACCTGTGCCCCGAGGCAGTTCTCACTGTCATCTCCAGAAATTAACTGTTCTGTATATGAAGAAAGCGTTTCCGAGGGAGGGGGTACCCCTTTTGTTTTTTTCCCCTTTCAGTGGTGCCTGTAAGTGTCTGCTTGTGTGTTAAGGCATTGGTAAAATTTCCATTGCACCTGCATAATCTCAAGAATTTTGCGTTACGCTTGTTGTGCAAAATATCCAAAATTACGGCATTTCACCATGTGGCATATTTAATTAATTAATTTTAGCACAGGAGTGTGGGAACAATGCGAGTGATGAGAACACTGGTGACTGTTGGTTGCTGCACTTGTGTTTTTTGCACTATTTTTGTAGCTCATAAGTGCCCTGCGACCATCACATATTGTGCTAAAATATAGCGATTAATGCTGGTTTTGCATTTCACGTAATTCCACATACTTTTTGTGAAATTTCACGTAATCACGCAGAAGCAAATTAAGCATATTTTTCACACCCCTAAGGGTCGTCATTAAAAAGGTACACTTGAAAAGCACAGCATCTTTTCCCTCATGCAAGTGCGAGCTAAGGATGAGGGGTCTACACCCAAAGAAAAAAAGAAAAATGTAACAACATTTTGCAAAAATAATTATTTTAAAATTCCAAACCTTCATGGCCCTGCATTAATTCCCTAAAGAAAAACCAGTTTATTAATACCCACTTCTATATCATATATTCTATATATTTTATGGTGTGAAATATTATGTTATGGACCAGAATACAGAGGTGGAATGCATAATGTTAGCATACCTAACATCAAAGCAGAAAACTACCAGTGACCGCCCTTTCTGATGCAAGATTGAGGCATTAAGAAAAGTATGTAGGTTTAAAATAAAGTGATGAAATAAGGCAATCTACTTAAAAACGCACCCCTTTGCAGAGTTTCAACACTTTGAGATAGGTACTTTTTTATAGTAAGGCATGCTCTTAGGTGTATCTCTGCTATGAGACCTGCATCTATGCGTGAATGTCTCCTGCAACCATTCACCCTCCTTTTGTCTGTGACGTTTAACTACTCTGTTATTAGCCCTGTTTGCCACAATCTTCCTTTCTCAATTCAGCCTTATCTCTCTCTTGCTCTCTCTTTCCGGGACCACCTCACCTGCTGTCATCAACGCTACTATGAACACCCAAACATCCTTCTCAAACGTTCCCCCTCCTTTTAAGACATATCACCCCAACTACAGGCACACATGAACACTACTTACAAAAACAAATTACTACATCCTCTCTCAAATCCATTCCTATCTTTCTATCCATACTCTAAGCTCCTCTAAACACACAGGAATCAAGAGCACCAACCTAGCACAACTAAATACATAAGGAATATAAAACAACACTTATTACTAATCTATTATAGCCTTATAGACTGCCGTAGCAGGCTAAACTGGCCATTAAAGGCCCGCTGCAGCATTAAAAGGCCCAAGCCAAAGGCAAGGGCCACTAACATGGGAGCGGGACTTTAATATAATATAATAATAATAATAATAATAATAATACAGGGGCCGCGTGGGCCCCCACAGTCCCGGAGACCGCCACCTCCCTTGGGCTAAATTTGTATAATTAAAAGTGTTGGGGCGGGGCTCCTGCCCCCCCACGCAGCCCTGGGGACCGCCACCTCCCTGGGACTAATACATTAAAATGCGGGGGGCCACGTGCCCCCCGCTGCCCCGGGGACCACTACCCCCCCGGGGCTAGATTACAACATGCGTGGGGGGCTCCAGCCCCCTCACACAGCTCCGGGGACCGCGACCTCCCCAGGGCTAATGTTTTTAAATGTGGCAGGGCCACATGGGGCCACATGGCCCCCGCAGCCCCGGGGACCGCCACCTCCCCGGGGCTAATGTATTGTAATGTGGGGGGCCGCACGCCCCCCAGCACCATCTCCCCGGGGCACAAATTAAGTAAAGCCAGGGGTTCGTTGAGGGCCCCCGGCCCCGGGGACCACCACCTCCCCGGGCCTACAAAGTGGATGGGAGGGGGGCCGTGCAGCCCTCCTCCAAGAGCCGACCATGGCCCTGGGGACTGAAAAAACCCAAAGGTCTCAAAGGTCTCAAATGACATCACTGTTGACAACATCCAGTGACTGTGAGTGTTTTAAAAAAGTTTGAGTGTAAAATTATATACCAAGGTGTATTAGTGAGTCAATGGGTGTGGTGTATGAGTGCCTGATTGGATGATTCAGTGGGTGCATGACTAACTGTATAAATGAGTGATTAGGTGTCTCAGTGAATGTATGAGTGAGTGACTGGTTGTGTGAATGTCTGTATCTGTCTGTCAGTTGGTATCTAACTGGCAGTATGGGTGTATGAGTGGGGATGTGAGTTTCTGTATGGGTGAGTGATTGGTTGTCTGAGTACCTCTATGGGCGTCTGAGTGTCTGTGTGGGTGGGTGATGTGTTAGTGGGTAAGTCAGAGGCTGTATGAGTTAGTGAGTGCGTTTGTGAGGGGCTGTATGGGTGCATGAGTGTGCGGATTTCTCAGTGGTATATGGGTGAGTAACTGGGTATGTGAAAGGCAGTATAGGTGAGTGGTGGGCTATGTGAGTGACTGTATGGGTGAGTGAGTTAATGTGATAGTGTCTGTATGGGTGAGCGTGTGCTTGTGTCAGTGACTGTATAGGTGAGTGAGCACGTGTTAGTATCTGTATGAGTAAGTGAGTGAGTGTGTGTGTAACTGGGTGAGTAAGTGGCTGTGTGATTGACTGTATGGGTGAGTGAGCAGATGTGTGAGTAGCTCTATGGGTGACTAGCTCAGTGTGTGAGTGGCTGTACAGGTGTATGAGTGGATATGTCAATGGCTGTATTAGTGAGTGACTGGGTGTTTGAGTGGCTGTAAGGGTGAGTGATTGGATATGTGTGTTGATCTATGAATCAGTGAGTGGCTGTGTAAGTACTAGTATGGGTGTGTTAATGGGTTTGAGAATGGTAGTATGGAAATTGGAGTGGGTGTATGAAAGGTTATATGGGGGTGTGAGTGGGTGCGTCAATAATTCTGTGGATGATGTCATGAGTGATGTAATATGTGAGGTCATAAGCAGTGTATTGCAGGGGCACGAGTTATAATTAGCTAACTAACTATAACGGCTGACTTTCTCTGGTTTTGTACGAGTGAAACGTGAGCCTAATTATAACATCTCTGTAACCTTTGTTTTTTCAGTGAATTTCTAAGTTATTTTTATTCCATTCCCTAGCTATAACATCCCTGCAACCTTTGGTTTTTTCAGTTCATTTCTATGGTTTTTTTAATTAGTAGTGGCATTTGCAGAGAAGTGGAGAAAGGTACCTGGGCCTTTGACCAGCTCTCTTTTAATCCTGCTGTGTAGGACTTACAGGAAGTACCACGAGGGCTTCTTGGCCCCCAAGATTCTCATCAATCCCATTGTGTGGGGCTTACTGGAGGCAACAGGAGTTGTTGTTGGCCCCTAAGGACCCTCAGCAGCCACAGGGACTTTATCCCCCAACCAGCAGCGAGCATGGGGGTGCGTTTGCAGAGTGGTGGAGAAAGGGGGTGGGGGTTGGGGTTGGGTCCTCCGGCGAGGTGCTGCCTTTTTTTCCCCTCTATTTTTTTAGGAAGGGGGCTGGCCTCTTTTAAAAAAAAAATGTTAAAAAAGGGAGGGGGCTGTGTGGCGTCCCCTACCAGGCAATTCAGCCCTGGAGACCCTATTCCCCAGGACCCAGCCTGTAGTGTGGGTGCCCTGGTCCAACCCAAGGCACGTACATTTAACACGCTGGGGACTGCGGGGGGAGCCTCAAGGCCCCTGTGGTCCCTGCCAGCTCCCCACCTCCTGCAGGAGCCGGCATTGCTTTGAGATCCAGGGAGTTGCTAACATGCAGCTCCCTGGATCCCAAAGCAATGTGTCTGTTTCCCTGCTCGCTTCACAGCGTGCAAGGAAACAGACACATGCTCTGCTTTCAGCAAGTAAGAGCATTTTGTACTCTTGTTTGCTGAAAACAGAGCACTTGTTTGCTATGGATCAGCGGGAGCGGTGCTCCCACCAGGCCATAGCAAACTGCAATGTCCTGGGGCTTGGCAGCCCGGGACATTGCTGAGCCAGCCCTGGGGGTGGCGGTCCCGAGAGCCATTTAGGGCTGCATGAGGGGGGCTGCGTGGCACTCCTCCTTTGTTAAGTAAGCCCCGGGGGGTGTTGGTACCCGGGGGTCCGCAACGGACCCCCTTTATTATTGTAGTTGTGCCTCAGGGAGGTGGCGATCCCTGGGGCTGTGTGGGGGGCCATAGCTCCCCACGTATTATTATCTATTTTAGCCCCGGGGAGGTGGCGGCCCTCGGGGCTGAGGGGGAGGCTGTAGGGCCTCCCCCTCATTGTTTTTTTAAATTAATCAATGTTCGTGCCCTGGGGAGGTGGCGGTCCCCGGGGCAGTGAGGGGCCGAGTGGGCCCCCCATGTTTGTATACAACAGTGCCCCAGGGAGGTGCCGGTCCCCGGGGCTGCGGGGGAGGCCTAGGGCCTCCCCCGCATTGTTTTTTTAAATTACTTGCTGTATGTGCCCCGGGGAGGTTGCGGTACTGGGGCAGCAGGGGGGCCAAGCGGCCCCCACATATTTATAGCATTCAGTGCCACGGGGAGGTGGTGGTCCCCGGGGCTTAACAAAAGCCTAGGAGGGGGGCCCCATGAGCCCCCGTCCTTAATTAACTTAATTCCCCCAGGACCTGGCACACCCGGGGGTTATTCTAAAGCAGGCACGGGAGCCTGCGCTTGCTTTTTTAAAAAAATGATGCTGCATATGCGCAGATCCACTCGCGAGTCCGCAGCAAAATGAAAAAAAATGCTTTGTTCCCCCAGCGGGGTCACTGAGGGTCCCCCCCACCATATCTGGGAGAGTCAGGGTATTCTTACCCTGCCCCCATTTCTTTATTTTTAGTTTTTTTCTGGGACTCGGCTTCAAGCCGAGTCTCAAGATGGCTGCCAACACTTCCTGGTTGAAGTGTTGGCAGCCAATCAAATTTTAGTAGGCTCTGCAAATCCACTGCAAGGACTCGGGTCCCCAGATATCTATATTATTTTAAGTTAAATATCTCAAAAACGACTGAAAGGATTTACCCAAATCACAAAAAACACGCTTTCTGGACCAACATCTAGCTTTCTGCCAAATTTGGTGTAATTCCGTTCAGCAGATCAGGCTGTAGCCGTGTTAAAAAAATGAAAAACCCTCATCGTAGACTTAACATGGGGAAAACGCATTTTGGGACCCCACTTTTTTCTCGGCCCCTGCTTGACGGATCACCCGAAACTCTCAACACAGCAGCTGGACCAAAAAGGCGAAATTTTGTGGAAACTGTGGAGATTCGTCAAGCAGCACCAAAGTTATTGGCAAAACAAAAAACGCTTTTCCTATGGAAAGTTTGGTCTTAACTATAACTACCTACTGGCGACCGCGAGTAGGTAATATATATATTATCTACTGGCGGTCGCCAGTAGATAGTTATAGTTAGGACCTATTTTCCATAGGAAATCCGCAACATTCTATTTGAAATAACTCTTGCGTCGGTTGACGAATCTTCGCGACATTTTCAAACTTTATGGCCCGCTCCGGTCCGCTCCTACCCTGAAAGTTTCGGGGTGATTCATCAAGCGGGGCCGAGAAAAAGGGGTCCCAAAACGTGTTTTCCCATTCATTTTCCCATAGGAAACTTTAGCCACGGCTACAGCCTGGACTGCTGAACGGAATTACACCAAATTTGGCAAAGAGGTAGTTCTTGGTTCAGAAAGAACCCTTTTTGTTAAATGGTGTAAATCCGTTCAGTAGTTGCTGAGAAAATCAAAAGTAAAATCACATATATGTCTATGGCCGCGTAGGGTCCGCGTAATCAGGAAGTGTTGGCAGCCATTTTGTCCCTCGGTAGAACCGAGGCAGAGAAACAAGTGCGCAAAACGCACAAAGGGGGCAGGGTAGAAACACCCTGACCCCCTAGGTCTGCTCACGGGGTCCCACAAGGACCCCCTGGGCAGAAAAAAGCATTTTTTTTTTTTTTAAATCGGTGGGATGCGCTTAGGGTGCGCGGATCCCGCCGATAAAAAAAATAAATCGCAAGTGCGCAAACGCACAAAGGGGGCAGGGTAGAAACACCCTGACACCCTATGTCTGCTCAGGGGGTCCCACAAGGCAGGGCAGGGCAGAAAAAAGAATTAAAAAAAAAAAAAATTTGGCGGGATGCGCTTAGGGTGCGCGGATCCCGCCGTAAAACCCAAAAAATCGAAGCGTGGTCTCCCGTGCTTCGATGCTATTTTGCCCCCGGGTGGGCCAAGTCCCGGGGGCATGCGGGGGGTGGGTTTATAGTTAATGGGGGGGCCTCTAAGGCCCCCCAAGCCCCGGGGACCGCCACCCCCGGGGCTTTCTAATAAAAATGGTGCGGGAGGGCACTCTGCCCTCCCGCAGCCCCGGGGACCGCCACCCCCCGGGGCACTAAAAATTTTAAAATGGGGGTCCGTTTCGGACCCCCGAAGCCCCGGGGACCACCACCTTTGCAGAAGTAGGGAGGGGGGCCGCGCGGCCCCCCTCCTGGAGCCTGTGGTGGCCCTGGGGACCGCCACCCCCCAGGGCCGGCTCCTGCAGTGTCCCGGGGTGCCTACCCCCAGGACACTGCTGTTTGCAATGGCAGGACGGAGCGCCGCTGGCTCCCGTCCTGTCATTGCAAACTTGCTTTAGCTTCATTGAAGCGAGAGCAGGGAAACCTGCTCTCGCTTCAATGAAGCAGCAGATTGCTTTTCCATAAGGGGAGCTGCATGTCAGCAGCTCCCCTTATGGAAAAGCAATGCCGGCTCCCGAAGGACGCGGGGAGCCGGCGGGACCGTGCGGGGATTGGGGACCCCCCCATGGTCCCCAACGTGTGGCCAGGCCCCGGGGCCATTAGTGGCCCGGGAGGGTGGCCACGCAGCCCCCCTCCCAAAAAAAAGGAATTACATTTTTTTTTTTTAAAAAGGACGCAAAGGCCGGCCCCGGGGGATGGGGTCCCCGGGGCCTTTAATGGCCTGAGGAGGGGGGCCACGCAGCCCCCCTCCAAATATATATTTTTTTTTTAAAAAGAGGGCATGCCCCGGGGGATGGGGTCCCCGGGGCAAATACAGGCCCAGGGAAGGGGGGCCACGCGGCCCCCTTCCCGTTTAAAATCAAAAAATTAAAAAAATAAAAGAACAGCCTCAGGCCCCGGGGGATGGGGTCCCCGGGGACAAAAGTGGACGAGGGAAGGGGGGCCACGCAGCCCCCCTCCCATAAAAAAAAAGGAAGCAAAAATACGGCATTGCAGCCGGGAGGCCCCGCCCCTCCCTGCAGCACTATGCAAATGCGCCCTGGCGTGTTGTAAGAAGGGGAAGTAATTCCCCTTGAATACTGGGGTCCCTGGGGGCCAACTAGCCCACCGGGAATCTCCAGTATGCGCCAGGGGCTGCGTTGCAGAGAGGTGTACAGAGGCCACGCCCCTTTTTACACCATTGCGCAACACAGCTCTGTGGCGCTTTTTGGAGCTACATGGTGCGCTAGTTGGACTCCAGGGACCCTCAGGATTCAAGGGGACTTAATCCCCAACTTAAAACGCACCACGGGGCGCGTTTGCACAGTGGTGAAGGGAGGGCGGAGCTTCAGGTGACATGTGTGCAAACAGGCCCGTGGCGCGTTTTAAGATGGGGAATTAAATCCCCTTCAATCCTGAGGGTCCCTGGGGGCCAACTAGCCCACCAGGTACCTTCAGTGAGTGCCACGGAGCTGAGTTGCAGAGTGTTGTAAAAAGGGGCGTGGCCTCTGAACACCTCTCTGCAAATCAGCTCTCTGGCGCATACTGGAGGTATCTGGTGGGCTAGTTGGCCCCTAGGGACCCTCGGGATTGAGGAGGAATTAATTATCCAACTTAAAACGCGCCACAGGGCGTGTTTGCAGACATGTCACCTCAGGCCCCACCCCTTCCTTCACCATTGTGCAAATATTCCTCTAAAATCAGCCGAACTACGAATTCCTATTTACTCACCTGTTATCAGGAGAGACCTCAGTGCTGCATCTTTGAGCCCAGTACTGATCCTGAAAAGTAATTTTAACCGTACTTACCAGTAACTTGAATTTCCTTCCATAGGCTAACATTGACTGGTTTCACTTGGAAATTCTTCTAAGTGTGGAGTTTTGGAACTTTATAATATTTCTCACAATCAGCCGAACTACGTAATTCCAATTTACTCACCTGTTATCAGGAGAGAACCCAGTGCTGCATCTTTTAGCCCAGCACTGACCCTGAAAAGTAATTCTAACCGTACTTACCAGTAACTTGTATTTCCTTCCATAGGAATCCATTGTCTGGTTTTCAGCAGAAATGTTTCAAAGTGTCGATTTTCACAAACTACAAATATTCCTTAAAAATCGCCTGTATGACTTAAACGCATTCTTTCAACTGTTTACAGGAGATGCACCAGTGCTGGATCCAGGATCCACCACTGAGTAAGAAAAAGTAACGATAACACTACTTACCTGCTAAGTGAATTTCCTCCCATAGGATAACATTGGTGATTCTATGTGAAAAAGTTTCTGTCAACTTTTAAAATACAATAATATTCCTTAAAAATCACTACTGTAACCAAAACGCTTTTACTCAACTGTTTACAGGAGATGTCCCAGGACTGAATCTAGGATCCAGTCCTGTGGTTAGAAAAGTAATCCATAAAATAACTAATTGCATTTAACTAGAAATTCACATTGAGCTCAATGTTGCATTGTGTTTGAAATTGTGTTGCCCATTGCAACAACTGTAACTACTGTACTTAAAAGTCTATTGCCTATTTGCAAAGTATTTAAACTAAAGTAATTCATTCTGAGAAAGTATATTTTGTAATGTAATGTATAATGTAATTACAATGTAATTTAAAAATAAAATATCTAAAAATAAATAGTTTAAAAAATGTAGTAAATCAGTATCAAAAAAATAAATATAACAATTAATACATTTAAAAATTGTCATTTACAAAACCTTTGAAATTCACTGAAAAAAACCATAGGTTTCAGACATGTTATAGTTAGGAATTAGCATTTAAAAAACCTTTGAAATTCACTGAAAAAACCATAGGTTTCAGGCACGTTATAGTTAGAAATTAGCATTTAAAAACCTTTGAAATTCACTGAAAAAACCATAGGTTTCAGGCACATTATAGTTAGAAATTAGCATTTAAAAACCTTAGAAATTCACTGAAAAAACCATAGGTTTTAGGGACAGTTATAGTTAGTTGGACATTGCACTCGTACAAAACCCGTGAAATTCCCCGTTATAGTTAGTTCAGCTAACTATAACTCGCGCCCCCGCAATGCACTGCTGATGACGTCACATATTACATCACTCATGACATGGTCAGTGACATCACTGATGACATCACTGATGACATCTCAAATGACATCACTGATGTCATCATCCATGACATCATCCATGTGATAATTTCATGCATCTTCTCACACCCTAATATAACTTTTGATACACCCACTCTAAATTACAGACTGGCATTCTCAAAACCATAGACACTCCAACACCAATAACTACATACCCACTCACTGATTCTTAGGTCTACACACACATCCACTCACTCACCTGTACAGTCACTCATACTTACGGTCACTCAGTACAGGACTATCATATGCACTCATACACCTACATAGACACTCACACACCACCACTCATCCATAGAGGTACTCACACACCTAGTCAGTCATGCAAATAATTAATCACACTGCCATTTACTCACCTATACAGTTATACACACACCAGCTCACTTACTCATACAAATACTAGCACATTCTTACGCTCTTATACAATCACTAATACAAGTACACACTCATCCATACAGCCACTCTCACAATCACACACTCTCACTTATACCCATTTATATACTCCAACACACATATATACTGCCTTTCACATATGTAGTTACTCACACATGTACCACTGAGATATACATTCACTCACTAACACACCCATACCCACACTCACCCACCCATACAGTCCATCACAGATGCACTCTTGAAACCATGCACCCAGTGAATCACCCACTGATACATCTATGTGCAGTCACACACACCCCATCCACACAAACACTCAGGCACCCATACAGATACTCAGACAACCAATGAATAACTCATATAGACATTCATGTAGCTATTTACAAACCCATGCAGCCACTTACACACCAACAGACAGACGGATAAAGACATTCACACAGTTTAGTCACTAACCCATGCATTTAGTAAGATACGTTTAATCACTCACTTATAGAGTCAGTCACGCACCTACTAAATCATCCATCCAGACACTTATACACCCACTCATTATTCAATACACCTTGGCATATATAGTAAACATATTTAAACTTTATAGAAACACACAGTCACTGCATGATGTCATCAGTGATGTCATTTGAGATGTCATCAGTGATGTCATCAGTGATGTCACTGACCATGTCATGAGTGATGTAATATGTGACATCATCAGCAGAGCATTGCGGGGGCGCGAGTTATAGTTAGCTGAACTAACTATAACGGGGGAATTTCACGGGTTTTGTACGAGTGCAATGTCCAACTAACTATAACTGTCCCTAAAACCTATGGTTTTATCAGTGAATATATATATATATATATATATATATGTCAGGTGACGCTTCTTTATTCAGGAAAGAAGATGCTGCACTCACGGGTGATTTCATCCAATATTTAATTCAACAGAAAGTCAGGACGCGCTTTCGGCTCGCGACGTGGTCGAAAAAGGCGCAAGCCGAAACGCGTCCTGCCTCTCTGTTGAATTAAATATTGGATGAAATCACCTGTGAGTGCGGCATCTTCTTTCCTGAATAAAGAAGCATGAGCTGACATTGATCCGTGGACCCGCCGCCACGTAAAGCCGCACCCGTTCCCGAGTGCTGAGTGCGCATATCGGTGGACTGGAGCGTTAATATATATATATATATATATATATATATATATATATATACATCAAAGACACTTTCCTCATCATCTGAAGAAGCTTGCACTCAAATCCTTAGGAAAAATCAGTTTATTTAATGACAGCACTTGCTATAGTTTAGGAACGCGTTTCGGCTATATGCACAGCCTTTGTCAACCTAACATAGCGCGCCATATCACCTTCCTTATAAACCTTCACAAGAGGTGACGCCACTTACATAAACATAAAATAATTACTTTCTTCACAGTCTTTTCTTTTTTTGAATGTTCGCTATGTTTGTAGTTACCCCATCACTCATTGTAATAAAATTAATCAAATTCGGCGCAGTTAAAAGGTTTTGCAGTTCACAATATACACAATAAAAAGCTAACATTTGCAGTTTATCCAAGACGTGAGCATTGCACTGAAAAACGGGCCGATGAGCAGTTTCTTGTCAGTTTCTCATCCATCATGGAAAAAGATCACATTTTAAGATTTCACATAACGTAAGTACTGCATGTTTGCAAGAAACCAGCTCGTCAACGCACTCTGTTTCAATCCTCACATAAAACTGCCTCCTTCAGTTGGTAGCATTCCAATATCTGCACAAAAGTGCAAGTCATTCATCGTTTTTTAACCGCTACCAAATTTTATACTGTTCTTGCAGGAGCAGTCATGGCACACTTTATCACAGCGCTCACCTTGTTTTCTTAGGTGCTGTAAAACTTTCAATCTTAAAGCAAGTACTGCCAGTCAATTTCCGGGTCCTTAACCCCTTCGATGCTCATGACGGAATGGTTCCGTCATGAGCATCGGTGCTCCTGTGCTCATGACGGAACCATTCCGTCATGAGGACAGGGGCAGGAAATCCCTCTGCTGTAAACAGCAGAGGGATTTCCCTTTTTTTTTATTGGCCTCGGGAGGCTGGGGAAGATCTTCCCCAACCTCCCGAGGCCAATTTACATTTTCTTTGCAATGCCGATCGCGCGCATGGCGCGCTGTCGTCATTGCAATGAAAATGAAACTGAAATGAGCCAAGAGGCTTATTTCAGTTTCACTTTACGTGCTCAGGGGCTATCTCAGCCCCCTGAGCACGTAGAAAGTCAGGAGAGGTATCGCTGGAAAGGGAGAATCTCCCTTTCCAATGGTACCTCTCTCCTAGTGGATCTATGCTTGGGGATCGCCCCAGGAGGGCGATCCCCAAGCAGGGATCCACCCACTAGACACCAGGGAGGGGGGAGCGGCCCCTTGGGCAAGGGCCTTTGCTCCCCCCCCAAAAATTGCGCATATTCAGAGATGGGGGCAGTAGCCCCCAATCTGCCCCCCCGGGGGGGCAGAAAGCCCACTTGCCACCAGGGATTTTTTTTTGGCATATATAATTAGGGTGGGGGCTGCCCAAAACGGGCACGCCAATGCCCCCACCCCGCCACCATTACAGCCGGGGGCAGCAGCCTCCAATCTGCCCCCCCGGGAGTGCAGAAAGCCCACTTGACGCCAGGGATTTTTTAGATGCCATATATTATTAGGGTGGGGGCTGGCCAATATGGGCATGCCAATGCCCCCACCCCTCCCCCCATGAAATTCCAGTCTTTCTGCCCCCTGGGGGGCATATGGGGGCAGTAGCCCCCAATCTGACCCCCGGGAGGGCAGAAAGCCCACTTGACGCCAGTTATTTTTTAGTTGCTATATGCTATTACAGTGGGGGCTGCCCAATATGGGCATGCCAATGCCCCCACCCTTCCCCCCATGAAATTCCAGTCTTTCTGCCCCCCCTGGGGGGCAGATGGGGGCAGTAGCCCCCAATCTGCCCCCCGGGAGGGCAGAAAGGCCACTTGACGCCAGCGATTTTTTAGTTGCTATATGCTATTACGGTGGGGGCTGCCCAATATGGGCATGCCAATGCCCCCACCCCTCCCCCCACAAAATTCCAGTCTTTCTGCCAGTAGCCCCCAATCTGCCCCCCGGGGGGCAGAAAGCCCACTTGACACCAGGGATTTTTTTTTGGGCATATATAATTAGGGTGGGGGCTGCCCAAAGTGGGCACACCAATGCCCCCATCCCCCACCACCATTACAGCCTTTCTGCCCCCCCGGGAGGGCAGAAAGCCCTCTAGAGGCCAGGTTTTTTTCTTTACGATTAATTTAGGGGTGGGGGCTGCCAAAGATGGGCATGCCAATGCCCCCACCCCTCCCCCCCACAAAACTCCAGTATTCCTACCCCCTGGGGGGAAGATGGGGGCAGTAGCCCCCAACCTGCCCCTAGACACCAGGGATTATTTTTTTTATAGTCCCGAGGTGGGGGCTGCCCAGAATGGGCATGCAAATGCCCCCACCCTACCCCCCCAAAGAAAACTAAAGACTTGCTGCCTCTCCAGGAGGAAGATGGGGGAATAGCCCCTGATCTGCCCCCGGGGGGGGGAGCAGAAAGCCCACTAAGCGCCAGGGATTTTTTTTTTATATAGGTAGGGGTGGGGTTGCCCAGAATGGGCATGTCAAGGCCCCCACCTCCCAAAAAAATGATAGTATTTCTGACCCCCCGGGAGGCAGATGGGGCAGTAGCCCCTTATCTGCCCCCCCCAGGGTGGGACAGAAAGCCCACTAGCCACCAGGGATTTTTGTTTCCAAAGTTCGGGGTGGGGGTTGCCCAGAATGGGCATGCCAATGCCCCCACCGCCGCAAAAAAGATGCCACAGCCTTTCTGCCCCCCCCAGGAGGCAGATGGGGCAGTAGCCCCTGATCTGCCCCCCAGGAGGGGGCAGAAAGTCCACTAGGTGCCAGTGATTATGCTGGCTTTTCTACTAGTAGGGATGGGGGCTTCCCAGCGTGCAAGGAAACAGACACATGCTCTGCTTTCAGCAAGTAAGAGCATTTTGTACTCTTGTTTGCTGAAAGCAGAGCACTTGTTTGCTATGGATCAGCGGGAGCGGTGCTCCCACCAAGCCATAGCAAACTGCAATGTCCTGGGGCTTGGCAGCCCGGGACATTGCTGAGCCAGCCCTGGGGGTGGTGGTCCCGAGAGCCATTTAGGGCTCCATGAGGGGGGCTGCGTGGCACTCCTCCTTTGTTAAGTAAGCCCCGGGGGGTGTTGGTACCCGGGGGTCCGCAACGGACCCCCTTTATTATTGTAGTTGTGCCTCAGGGAGGTGGCGATCCCTGGGGCTGTGTGGGGGGCCATAGCTCCCCACGTATTATTATCTATTTTAGCCCCGGGGAGGTGGCGGCCCTCGGGGCTGAGGGGGAGGCTGTAGGGCCTCCCCCTCATTGTTTTTTTAAATTAATCAATGTTCGTGCCCTGGGGAGGTGGCGGTCCCCGGGGCAGTGAGGGGCCGAGTGGGCCCCCCATGTTTGTATACAACAGTGCCCCAGGGAGGTGCCGGTCCCCGGGGCTGCGGGGGAGGCCTAGGGCCTCCCCCGCATTGTTTTTTTTAATTACTTGCTGTATGTGCCCCGGGGAGGTTGCGGTACTGGGGCAGCAGGGGGCCAAGTGGCCCCCACATATTTATAGTATTCAGTGCCCCGGAGAGGTGGTGGTCCCCGGGGCTTAACAAAAGCCTAGGAGGGGGGCCCCATGAGCCCCCGTCCTTAATTAACTTCATTCCCCCAGGACCTGGCACACCCGGGGGTTATTCTAAAGCAGGCACGGGAGCCTGCGCTTGCTTTTTAAAAAAAATGTTGCTGCAGATGCGCAGATCCACTCGCGAGTCCGCAGCAAAATGAAAAAAAAATGCTTTGTTCCCCCAGCGGGGTCACTGAGGGTCCCCCCCACCATATCTGGGAGAGTCAGGGTATTCTTACCCTGCCCCCATTTCTTTATTTTTTAGTTTTTTTCTGGGACTCGGCTTCAAGCCGAGTCTCAAGATGGCTGCCAACACTTCCTGGTTGAAGTGTTGGCAGCCAATCAAATTTTAGTAGGCTCTGCAAATCCACTGCAAGGACTCGGGTCCCCAGATATCTATATTTTTTTAAGTTAAATATCTCAAAAACATCTAGCTTTCTGCCAAATTTGGTGTAATTCCGTTCAGCAGATCAGGCTGTAGCCGTGTTAAAAAAATGAAAAACCCTCATCGTAGACTTAACATGGGGAAAACACATTTTGGGACCCCACTTTTTTCTCGGCCCCTGCTTGACGGATCACCCGAAACTCTCAACACAGCAGCTGGACCAAAAAGGCGAAAGTTTGTGGAAATTGTGGAGATTCGTCAAGCAGCACCAAAGTTATTGGCAAAACAAAAAACGCTTTTCCTATGGAAAGTTTGGTCTTAACTATAACTACCTACTGGCGACAGCGAGTAGGTAATATATATATTATCTACTGGCGGTCGCCAGTAGATAGTTATAGTTAGGACCTATTTTCCATAGGAAATCTGCAACATTCTATTTGAAATAACTCTTGCGTCGGTTGACGAATCTCCGCGAAATTTTCAAACTTTATGGCCCGCTCTGGTCCGCTCCTACCCTGAAAGTTTCGAGGTAATTCATCAAGCGGGGGCCGAGAAAAAAGGGGGGTCCCAAAACGTGTTTTCCCCATTCATTTTCCCATAGGAAACTTTAGCCACGGCTACAGCCTGAACTGCTGAACGGAATTACACCAAATTTGGCAAAGGGTAGTTCTTGGTTCAGAAAGAACCCTTTTGTTAAATGGTGTAAATCCGTTCAGTAGTTGCTGAGAAAATCAAAAGTAAAATCACATATATATCTGTGGCCGCGTAGGGTCCGCGTACCCTCCCGATCACGAGCTGCATGCTAATTGGCTGTCAACACTCCAAATCAGGAAGTGTTGGCAGCCATTTTGTCCCTCGGTAGAGAAACAAGTGCGCAAAACACACAAAGGGGGCAGGGTAGAAACACCCTGACCCCCTAGGTCTGCTCACGGGGTCCCACAAGGACCCCCTGGGCAGAAAAAAGCATTTTTTTTTTTTAAATCGGTGGGATGCGCTTAGGGTGCGAGGATCCCGACGATAAAAAAAAAAATTCGCAAGTGCGCAAACGCACAAAGGGGGCAGGGTAGAAACACCCTGACCCCCTAGGTCTGCTCAGGGGGTCCCACAAGGACCCCCTGGGCAGAAAATAGCATTAAAAAAAAAAAAAAATCGGCGGGATGCTCTTAGGGTGCGCGGATCCCGCCGTAAAAAAAAAAAAAAATCGAAGCGCTGTCTCCCGCGCTTCGATGCTATTTTGCCCCCGGGTGGGCCAAGTCCCGTGGGCATGCGGGGGGTGGGTTTATAGTTAATGGGGGGGCCTCTAAGGCCCCCCAAACCCCGGGGACCGCCACCCCCCGGGGCTTTCTAATAAAAATGGTGCGGGAGGGCAAGGGCCCTCCCGCAGCCCCGGGGAGCGCCACCCCCGGGGCACTAAAAATTTTAAAATGGGGGTCCGTTTCAGACCCCCAAAGCCCCGGGGACCACCACCTCCCCAGAAGTGGGGAGGGGGGCTGCGCGGCCCCCCTCCTGGAGCCTGTGGTGGCCCTGGGGACCGCCACCCCCAGGGCCGGCTCCTGCAGTGTCCCGGGGTGCCTACCCCGGGACACTGCTGTTTGCAATGGCAGGACGGGAGCCTCGCGGCTCCCGTCCTGTCATTGCAAACTTAGCTTGCTTCATTGAAGCGAGAGCAGGAAACCTGCTCTCGCTTCAATGAAGCAAAGCAGATTGCTTTCCATAAGGGGAGCTGCATGTCAGCAGCTCCCCTTATGGAAAAGCAATGCCGGCTCCCGCAGGACGCGGGAGCCGGCGGGACCATGCGGGGATTGGGGACCCCCCCATGGTCCCCAAAGTGTGGCCAGGCCCCGGGGACATTAGTGGCCCGGGAGGGGGGCCACGCAGCCCCCCTTCCAAAAAAAAGGAATAAAAAAAAAAAAAAAAAAAAAGGACGCAAAGGCCGGCCCCGGGGGATGGGGTCCCCGGGGCCTTTAATGGCCTGAGGAGGGGGGCCATGCAGCCCCTCTCCAAATATTAATTTTTTTTGAAAAAAAGAGGGCATGCCCCGGGGGATGGGGTCCCCAGGGCAAATACAGGCCCAGGGAAGGGGGCCACGCGGCCCCCTTCCCGTTTAAAAAAATAAAAAAATAAATAAAAGAACAGCCTCAGGCCCCGGGGATGGGGTCCCCGAGGACAAAAGTGGACGAGGGAAGGGGGCCACGCAGCCCCCTCCCATAAGAAAAAAAAAGGAAGCAAAAAAAAAAAAAAACGGCATTGTGTTGGGGGCCCCGCCTCCTCCCTGCAGCACTCTGCAAACGCGCCCCTGGCGCGTTGTAAGAAGGGGAAGTAATTCCCTTGAATACTGGGGGTCTCTGGGGCCAACTAGCCCACCGGGAATCTCCAGTATGCGCGAGGGGCTGCGTTGCAGAGAGGTGTACAGAGGCCACGCCCCTTTTACACCATTGTGCAACACAGCTCTGTGGCGCTTTTGGAGCTACATGGTGCGCTAGTTGGACTCCAGGGACCCTCAGGATTCAAGGGGACTTAATCCCCCAACTTAAAACGCGCCACGGGCGCGTTTGCACAGTGGTGAAGGGAGGGGGCGGGGCTTCAGGTGACATGTGTGCAAACAGGTCCCGTGGCGTGTTTTAAGATGGGGAATTAAATCCCCTTCAATCCTGAGGGTCCTTGGGGCCAACTAGCCCACCAGGTACCTCCAGTGAGCGCCACGGAGCTGCGTTGCAGAGTGTTGTAAAAGGGGCGTGGCCTCTGAACACCTCTCTGCAAATCAGCTCTCTGGCGCATACTGGAGGTATCTGGTGGGCTAGTTGGCCCCTAGGGACTCTCGGGATTGAGGAGGAATTAATTCTCCAACTTAAAACGCGCCACAGGGCGTGTTTGCAGACATGTCACCTCAGGCCCCACCCCCTTCCTTCACCATTGTGCAAATATTCCTCTAAAATCAGCCGAACTACGAATTCCTATTTACTCACCTGTTATCAGGAGAGACCTCAGTGCTGCATCTTTGAGCCCAGTACTGATCCTGAAAAGTAATTTTAACCATACTTACCAGTAACTTGAATTTCCTTCCATAGGCTAACATTGACTGGTTTCACTTGGAAATTCTTCTAAGTGTGGAGTTTTGGAACTTTATAATATTCCTCTAAAATCAGCAGAACTACGAATTCCGATTTACTCACCTGTTATCAGGAGAGACCTCAGTGCTGCATCTTTGAACCCAGTACTGATCCTGAAAAGTAATTTTAACCGTACTTACCAGTAACTTGAATTTCCTTCCATAGGCTAACATTGACTGGTTTCACTTGGAAATTCTTCTAAGTGTGGAGTTTTGGAACTTTATAATATTTCTCTACAATCAGCCGAACTACGAATTCCAATTTACTCACCTGTTATCAGGAGAGAACCCAGTGCTGCATCTTTTAGCCCAGCACTGACCCTGAAAAGTAATTCTAACCGTACTTACCAGTAACTTGTATTTCCTTCCATAGGAATCCATTGTCTGGTTTTCAGCAGAAAAGTTTCCAAGTGTCGATTTTCACAAACTACAAATATTTCTTAAAAATCGCCTGTATGACTTAAACGCATTCTTTCAACTGTTTACAGGAGATGCACCAGTGCTGGATCCAGGATCCACCACTGAGTAAGAAAAAGTAACGATAACACTACTTACCTGCTAAGTGAATTTCCTCCCATAGGATAACATTGGTGATTCTATGTGAAAAAGTTTCTGTCAACTTTTAAAATACAATAATATTCCTTAAAAATCACTACTGTAACCAAAAGGCTTTTACTCAACTGTTTACAGGAGATGTCCCAGGACTGAATCTAGGATCCAGTCCTGTGGTTAGAAAAGTAATCCATAAAGTAACTAATTGCATTTAACTAGAAATACACATTGAGCTCAATGTTGCATTGTGTTTGAAATTGTGTTGCCCATTGCAACAACTGTAACTACTGTACTTAAAAGTCTATTGCCTATTTGCAAAGTATTTAAACTAAAGTAATTCATTCTGAGAAAGTATATTTTGTAATGTAATTACAATGTAATTTAAAAAATAAAATATCTAAAAATAAATAGTTTAAAAAATGTAGTAAATCAGTATCAAAAAGATAAATATAACAATTAATACATTTAAAAATTGTCATTTACAAAACCTTTGAAATTCACTGAAAAAACCATAGGTTTCAGACATGTTATAGTTAGGAATTAGCATTTAAAAACCTTTGAAATTCACTGAAAAAACCATAGGTTTCAGGCACGTTATAGTTAGAAATTAGCATTTAAAAAACCTTTGAAATTCACTGAAAAACCATAGGTTTCAGACACGTTATAGTTAGAAATTAGCATTTAAAAACCTTAGAAATTCACTGAAAAAACCATAGGTTTTAGGGACAGTTATATTTAGTTGGACATTGCACTCGTACAAAACCCGTGAAATTCCCCTGTTATAGTTAGTTCAGCTAACTATAACTCACGCCCCCGCAATGCACTGCTGATGACGTCACATATTACATCACTCATGACATGGTCAGTGACATCACTGATGACATCACTGATGACATCTCAAATGACATCACTGATGACATCATCCATGACATCATCCATGTGATAATTTCATGCATCTTCTCACACCCTAATATAAATTTTGATACACCCACTCTAAATTACAGACTGGCATTCTCAAAACCATAGACACTCCAACACCAATAACTACATACCCACTCACTGATTCTTAGGTCTACACACACATCCACTCACTCACCTGTACAGTCACTCATACTTACGGTCACTCAGTACAGGACTATCATGTGCACTCATACACCTACATAGACACTCACACACCGCCACTCATCCATAGAGGTACTCCCACACCTAGTCAGTCATGCAAATAATTAATCACACTGCCATTTACTCACCTATACAGTTATACACACACCAGCTCACTTACTCATACAAATACTAGCACATTCTTACGCTCTTATACAATCACTAATACAAGTACACACTCATCCATACAGCAACTCTCACAATCACACACTCTCACTTATACCCATTTATATACTTCAACACACATATATACTGCCTTTCACATATGTAGTTACTCACACATGTACCACTGAGATATACATTCACTCACTAACACACCCATACACACACTCACCCACCCATACAGTCCATCACAGATGCACTCTTGAAACCATGCACCCAGTGAATCACCCACTGATACATCTATGTGCAGTCACACACACCCCATCCACACAAACACTCAGGCACCCATACAGATACTCAGACAACCAATCAATAACTCATATAGACACTCATGTAGCTATTTACAAACCCATGCAGCCACTTACACACCAACAGACAGACGGATAAAGACATTCACACAGTTTAGTCACTAACCCATGCATTTAGTAAGATACGTTTAATCACTCACTTATAGAGTCAGTCACGCACCTACTAAATCATCCATCCAGACACTTATACACCCACTCATTATTCAATACACCTTGGCATATATAGTAAACATATTTAAACTTTATAGAAACACACAGTCACTGCATGATGTCATCAGTGATGTCATTTGAGATGTCATCAGTGATGTCACTGACCATGTCATGAGTGATGTAATATGTGACGTCATCAGCAGTGCATTGCGGGCGCAAGTTATAGTTAGCTGAACTAACTATAACGGGGAATTTCACGGGTTTTGTACGAGTGCAATGTCCAACTAACTATAACTGTCCCTAAAACCTATGGTTTTTTCAGTGAATATATATATATATATATATATGTCAGGTGACGTCTTTATTCAGAAAGAAGATGCCGCACTCACGGGTGATTTCATCCAATATTTAATTCAACAGAAAGTCAGGACGCTGCTTTCAGCTCGCGACGTGGTCGAAAAGGCGCAAGCCGAAACGCGTCCTGCCTTTCTGTTGAATTAAATATTGGATGAAATCACCCGTGAGTGCGGCATCTTCTTTCCTGAATAAAGAAGCATGAGCTGACATTGATCCGTGGACCCGCCGCCACGTAAAGCCGCACCCGTTCCCGAGTGCTGAGTGCGCCATCGGTGGACTGGAGCGTTAATATATATATATATATATATATATATATATATATATATATATATATATATATATATATATATATATATATATATACATCAAAGACACTTTCCTCATCCTCTGAAGAAGCTTGCACTCAAATCCTTAGGAAAAATCAGTTTATTTAATGACAGCACTTGCTATAGTTTAGGAACGCGTTTCGCTGTATGCACAGCCTTTGTCAACCTAACATAGCGCGCCATATCACCTTCCTTATAAACCTTCACAAGAGGTGACGCCACTTACATAAACATAAAATAATTACTTTCTTCACAGTCTTTTCTTTTTTGAATGTTCGCCATGTTTGTAGTTACCCCATCACTCATTGTAATAAAATTAATCAAATTCGGCGCAGTTAAAAGGTTTTGCAGTTCACAATATACACAATAAAAAGCTAACATTTGCAGTTTATCCAAGACGTGAGCATTGCACGAAAAACGGCCCGATGAGCAGTTTCTTGTCAGTTTCTCATCCATCATGGAAAAAGATCACATTTTAAGATTTCACATAACGTAAGTACTGCATGTTTGCAAGAAACCAGCTCGTCAACGCACTCTGTTTCAATCCTCGCATAAAACTGCCTCCTTCAGTTGGTAGCATTCCAATATCTGCACAAAAGTGATCAAGGCCCTTCTTGGGTCGAAACGCGTCATGGCGGTGCGTGGTGCCGATATGGAATAGAATAAATAACCTTTTTTGCACGAAGCTATTTGGGTCCGTGTTCGTCTTTCATGACAATCTGGATGCTGTTGGACAGAGTTCTTTGCATATATATATATATATATATATGTCAGGTGACGCTTCTTTATTCAGGAAAGAAGATGTCGCACTCACGGGTGATTTCATCCAATATTTAATTCAACAGAAAGTCAGGACGCGTTTCGGCTCGCGACGTGGTCGAAAAAGGCGCAAGCCGAAACGTGTCCTGCCTTTCTGTTGAATTAAATATTGGATGAAATCACCCGTGAGTGCGGCATCTTCTTTCCTGAATAAAGAAGCATGAGCTGACATTGATCTGTGGACTCGCCGCCACGTAAAGCCGCACCCGTTCCCGAGTGCTGAGTGCGCATATCGGTGGACTGGAGCGTTAATATATATATATATATATATATATATACATCAAAGACACTTTCCTCATCCTCTGAAGAAGCTTGCACTCAAATCCTTAGGAAAAATGAGTTTATTTAATGACAGCACTTGCTATAGTTTAGGAACGCGTTTCGGCTGTATGCACAGCCTTTGTCAACCTAACATAGCGCGCCATATCACCTTCCTTATAAACCTTCACAAGAGGTGACGCCACTTACATAAACATAAAAGAATTACTTTCTTCACAGTCTTTTCTTTTTTGAATGTTCGCCATGTTTGTAGTTAATCCCATCACTCATTGTAATAAAATTAATCAAATTCGGCGCAGTTAAAAGGTTTTGCAGTTCACAATATACACAATAAAAAGCTAACATTTGCAGTTTATCCAAGACGTGAGCATTGCACGAAAAACGGCCCGATAAGCAGTTTCTTGTCAGTTTCTCATCCATCATGGAAAAAGATCACATTTTAAGATTTCACATAACGTAAGTACTGCATGTTTGCAAGAAACCAGCTCGCCAACGCACTCTGTTTCAATCCTCGCATAAAACTGCCTCCTTCAGTTGGTAGCATT
This sequence comes from Calotriton arnoldi, assembly GCA_963921515.1. Taxonomy (NCBI): domain Eukaryota; kingdom Metazoa; phylum Chordata; class Amphibia; order Caudata; family Salamandridae; genus Calotriton; species Calotriton arnoldi. Next base: position 84,796 of record CAWUFW010003332.1, read on the forward strand.
CCAATATCTGCACAAAAGTGCAAGTCATTCATCGTTTTTTAACCGCTACCAAATTTTATACTGTTCTTGCAGGAGCAGTCATGGCACACTTTATCACAGCGCTCACCTTGTTTTCTTAGGTGCTGTAAAACTTTCAATCTTAAAGCAAGTACTGCCAGTCAATTTCCGGGTCCTTAACCCCTTCGATGCTCATGACGGAATGGTTCCGTCATGAGCATCGGTGCTCCTGTGCTCATGACGGAACCATTCCGTCATGAGGACAGGGGCAGGAAATCCCTCTGCTGTAAACAGCAGAGGGATTTCCCTTTTTGGCCTCGGGAGGCTGGGGAAGAGCTTCCCCAACCTCCCGAGGCCAATTTACATTTCTTTGCAATGCCGATCGCGCGCATGGCGCGCTGACGTCATTGCAATGAAAATGAAACTGAAATGAGCCAAGAGGCTCATTTCAGCTTCACTTCTACGTGCTCAGGGGGCCATCTCAGCCCCCTGAGCACGTAGAAAGTCAGGAGAGGTATCGTTGGAAAAGGGAGAATCTCCCCTTTCCAATGGTACCCCTCCCTAGTGGATCTCTGCTTGGGGATCGCCCCAGGAGGGCGATCCCCAAGCAGGGATCCACCCACTAGACACCAGGGAGGGGGGAGCGGCCCCTTGGGCAAGGTCCTTTGCTCCCCCCAAAAAAATTGCGCATATTCAGAGATGGGGGCAGTAGCCCCCAATCTGCCCCCCCGGGGGGGCAGAAAGCCCACTTGACACCAGGGATTTTTTTTAGCATATATAATTAGGGTGGGGGCTGCCCAAAATGGACACGCCAATGCCCCCGCCCCCGCCACCATTACAGCCTTTCTGCCCCCCCCTGGGGGGCAGATGGGGGCAGCAGCCTCCAATCTGCCCCCCCGGGAGGGCAGAATGCCCACTTGACGCCAGGGATTTTTTAGATGCCATATATTATTAGGGTGGGGGCTGCCCAATATGGGCATGCCAATGCCCCCACCCCTCCCCCCATGAAATTCCAGTCTTTCTGCCCCCCTGGGGGGCATATGGGGGCAGTAGCCCCCAATCTGCCCCCCCGGGAGGGCAGAAAGCCCACTTGATGCCAGGGATTTTTTAGTTGCTATATGCTATTACAGTGGGGGCTGGCCAATATGGGCATGCCAATGCCCCCACCCCTCCCCCCATGAAATTCCAGTCTTTCTGCCCCCCGGGAGGGCAGAAAGCCCACTTGACGCCAGGGATTTTTTAGTTGCTATATGCTATTACGGTGGGGGCTGCCCAATATGGGCATGCCAATGCCCCCACCCCTCCCCCCACAAAATTCCAGTCTTTCTGCCAGTAGCCCCCAATCTGCCCCCGGGGGGCAGAAAGCCCACTTGACACCAGGGATTTTTTTTTGGCATATATAATTAGGGTGGGGGCTGCCCAAAGTGGGCATGCCAATGCCCCCATCCCCAGCCACCATTACAGCCTTTCTGCCCCCCAGGGAGGGCAGAAAGCCCACTAGAGGCCAGGTTTTTTTTTGCGATTAATTTAGGGGTGGGGCTGCCAAAGATGGGCATGCCAATGCCCCCACCCCTCCCCCCCACAAAACTCCAGTATCCTACCCCCTGGGGGGAAGATGGGGGCAGTAGCCCCCAACCTGCCCCTAGACACCAGGGATTATTTTTTTATAGGCCCGAGGTGGGGGCTGCCCAGAATGGGCATGCAAATGCCCACACCCTACCCCCTCAAAGAAAACTAAAGACTTGCTGCCTCTCCAGGAGGAAGATGGGGGCAATAGCCCCTGATCTGCCCCCGGGGGGGGCAGAAAGCCCACTAAGCGCCAGGGATTTTTTTTTATATAGTTAGGGGTGGGGGTTGCCCAGAATGGGCAGGTCAAGGCCCCCACCTCCCAAAAAAATGATAGTATTTCTGACCCCCCGGGAGGCAGTAGCCCCTTATCTGCCCCCCCCGGGGTGGGACAGAAAGCCCACTAGCCACCAGGGATTTTTTTTCTAAAGTTCGGGGTGGGGGTTGCCCAGAATGGGCATGCCAATGCCCCCACCGCCGCAAAAAAGATGCCACAGCCTTTCTGCCCCCCCCCAGGAGGCAGATGGGGGCAGTAGCCCCTGATCTGCCCCCCAGGAGGGGGCAGAAAGTCCACTAGGTGCCAGTGATTATGCTGGCTTTTCTACTAGTAGGGGTGGGGGCTTCCCAGAATGGGTATCCCAATGCCCCCACCCCCCAAAAGAATAGCCACAGTCTTTCTGCCCCCCTTGGGAGCATATCGGGGCAATAGCCCTCGATTTCACCCCTCCCCAGGGCGGCAGAAAGCCCGCTAGGTACTGAATTTTCTTCAGGATGTGCCTACCTGTGGATTTTGGGCCCTAGCGCAGCCGGCACATAGGGAAACCTAGCAAACCTGTACATTTTTGAAAACTAGACACCAAGGGGAATCCAGGATGGGGTGACTTGTGTGCCTCTCACCAGGTTCTGTTACCCAGAATCCCATGCAAACCTCAAACTTTATCAAAAAACCCACATTTTCCTCACATTTTTGTGGTGGAAAGTTCTGGAATCTGCGTGGATCCACAAAACTCCACCCACTCTGCGTTCCCCAAAGCCTTCCGAGAAAAATGGTACCTCACTTGTGTGGGTAGGCCTAGTGCCCGCGACAGGAAACGGCCCAAAACGCAACGTGGACACACCACATTTTCTCAGTGAAAACTGACCCTTTTTTTGCAGAGTGCCTAGCTGTAGATTTTGAACCCTAGCTCTGCCGGCACCTAGGGAAACCCAGCAAACCTTTACATTTTTGAAAACTTATTGAGGCGACATCAAAATTGACTATCACAAAACGACCTGGTTTTGTGATAGGCAATTTTCATGTTGCCTCAATACGTTTTGGGCCCTTGCCTGTCGCGGGTACTTGGGCCTCCTACACGAGTGAGGCACCATTTTTATTGGGAGACCCGGGGGAACACTGGGTGGTAAGAAATTTGTGTCAGCCCGGTGATGCCGCAACTTTCCCACACAAAAATGTGTGAAAAAAGTGATTTTTTTCAGCTAAATTTGAGGTTTGCAGGGGATTCTGGGTAAGAAAACATTAGGGGATCCACACAAGCCATACCTCCCTGGAATCCCCCGGGTGTCTAGTTTTCAGAAATGTGTGGGTTTTGTAGGTTCCCTTAGATGGCTGCCGAGCACGGGGCCAAAAACCCAGGTGACCCCCCCTTGCAAAACCACGTGGTTTTTGATAGGCAATTGTGATGTTGCTTCAATACGTTTTGGGCCCTTGCCTGTCGCGGGTACTTGGGACTCCTACAGGAGTGAGGCACCATTTTATCGGGAGACCCAGGTGAGTGCTGGGTGGTAGGAAATTTGTGTCAGCCCGGTGATGCCACAACTTTCCCACACAAAAATGAGTGAAAAAAGTGATTTTTTCAGCTAAATTTGAGGTTTGCAGGGGATTCTGGGTAAGAAAACGTTGGGGGATCCACGCAAGCCATATTTCCCTGGAATCCCCCGGGTGTCTAGTTTTCAGAAATGTGTGGGTTTGGTAGGTTTCCCTAGATGGCCGCCAAGCACGGGGCCAAAAACCCAGGTGACCCCCCTTGCAAAACTAGGTCGTTTTGTGATAGGCAATTTTGATGTTGCCTCAATACGTTTTGGGTCCTTGCCTGTCACGGGAACTTGGGCCTCCTACACGAGTGAGGCACCATTTTTATCGGGAGACCCGGGGGAATGCTGGGTGGTAGGAAATTTGTGTCAGCCCGGTGATGCCACAACTTTCCCACACAAAAATGTGTGAAACAAGTGATTTTTTCAGCTAAATTTGAGGTTTGCAGGGGATTCTGGGTAAGAAAACTTTGGGGGATCCACGCAAGCCATACCTCCCTGGAATCCCCCGGGTGTCTAGTTTTCATAAATGTGTGGGTTTGGTAGGTTTCCCTAGATGGCCGCCGAGCACGGGGCCAAAAACCCAGGTGACCCCCCTTGCAAAACCAGGTCGTTTTGTGATAGGCAATTGTGATGTTGCCTCAATACGTTTTGGGCCCTTGCCTGTCGCGGGTACTTGGGCCTCCTACACGAGTGAGGCACCATTTTTATAGGGAGACCCGGAGGAACGCTGGGAGGTAGGAAATTTGTGTCAGCCCGGTGATTCCACAACTTTCCCACACAAAAATGTGCGAAAAAAGTGATTTTTTCAGCTAAATTTGAGGTTTGCAGGGGATTCTGGGTATGAAACGTTGGGGGATCCACGCAAGCCATACCTCCCTGGAATCCCCTGGGTGTCTAGTTTTCAGAAATGTGTGGGCTTAGTAGGTTTCCCTGGATGGCCGCCGAGCACCGGGCCAAAAACCCAGGTGACCCCTCTTGCAAAACCAGGTTGTTTTGTGATAGGCAATTTTGATGTCGCCTCAATACGTTTTGGGCCCTTGCCTGTTGCTGGTACTTGGGGCTCCCACACGAGTGAGGCACCATTTTTATTGGGAGACCCGGGGGAACGCTGGGTGTTAGAGAATTTGTGTCAGCCCAGTGATGCCATAACTTTCCCCCACAAAAATGTGTGGAAAAAGTGATTTTTTCAGCTAAATTTGAGATGTGCAGGGGATTCTGGGTAAGAAAACGTTGGGGGATCCACACAAGCCATACCTCCCTAGAATCTGCCGGGTGTCTAGTTTTCAAAACTGTATAGGTTTGCTACGTTTCCTTAGGTGCCGGCAGAGCTAGGGTTCAAAAACTACAGCTAGGTACTTTGCAAAAAAAGGGTCATTTTTCACTGTGAAAATGTGGTGTGTCCACCTTGCGTTTTGGGCTGTTTCCTGTTGCGGGCACTAGGGCTACCCACACAAGTGAGGTACCATTTTTCTCGGAAGACTTTGGGGAACGCGGGGTGGGTGGAATTTTGTGGATCCACGCAGATTCCAGAACTTTCCACCACAGAAATGTGAGGAAAATGTGTTTTTTTTTACCATTTTTTAGGTTTGCAAGGGATTTTGTGTAACAGAACCTGGTGGGAGCCAGTCAAGTCACCCCATCCTAGATTCCTCTGGGTGTCTAGTTTTCAAAAATGTATAGGTTTGCTAGGTTTCCCTAGGTGCTGGCAGAGCTAGGGTTCAAAAACTACAGCTAGGCACTTTGCAAAAAAAGGGTCATTTTTCACTGTGAAAATGTGGTGTGTCCACGTTACGTTTTGGGCCGTTTCCTGTCGCGGGCACTAGGCCTAACCACACAAGTGAGGTACCATTTTTATCGGGAGACTTAGGGGAACTCAGAATTGTAGAGCAACTGTTATTACCTATTGACTTCCGATGCATTTCTGCCTTCCAAATGAAAGACAATGTGTAAAAAAGAAGTCATTTTGAAAAATGACCTATAATTCTCATGCTAGTATGGGTACTCCCGATTTCGGAAATGTGCAAATATCTACTGTTTCTAAACTCTATATTTTGTTCCCATTTCAGAAATACATAGGTGTCTTTCATACCAATTTTTCCATGTATACATTTTCCCCAAATAATTGCTATATACCCGGTACATAATAAAAAACCATTGCAAGACGCTGCTCAGTTATTGGCTCTGGGTTCATCGGGTTCTTGGTGAACCTACAAGTCCTATATATCGCCACAACCAGAAAGGTCCAGCAAATGTAACGGTATATTGCTTTCATACAGCTGTCATAATTAGAAGAAGTTACAGGTGAAAACGTTGACACAAATGGCTGTTTTTTTCAACTAATTTTCAATTTTTCCTATATTTAACTGTTAGTTTCTATGAAGAAACCTTGAAGGATCTACACAAATGACTCCTTGCTGAATTTAGAATTTTGTCTACTTTTTTAAAATGTATAGCTCTCCAGGATCCATTATTGCTTTCATACCCATTTCTACCATTAACTGGAAGGAGGTTGAAAGCACAAAAAATAGCAAAAATAGGCTATGTCCCAGAAAAATGCCAAAACTGTGTAAAAAAGTTTCGTTTTCCGACAAAAGTCTGCTTGTCCCTGAAAGCTGGGAAGATGGTGATTTCAGCCTCACAATCCCTTTTTGATTCCATTTGCAGGGAAAAACCAGACGCTTTCATCTGGTGCCCTTTTTCCCATTTTTCCCCCAAAAAACAAAATTTAGCTGTTTTTTGGCTAATTTCTGGGTCCCCTCCAGGGGAATCCACAAACCTTGGGTACCTTTTGAATCCCCATGATGTTGGAAAAAAAGGGCACAAATTTGGCGTGGATACCTTATGTGGTCAAAAAGTTACAGGGGCCTAAGCTCAAACTACCCCAAATAGCAAAAAAAAGGCTTAGCACAGGGGGGGAAAAGGCCTAGCAGCGAAGGGGTTAAGATTCGCTGCTCATTGACTTCCAGCAGCGCCCGACTCCGAGCCCATACAAAACTCAAATGCAGGGGCTGTCCACAAAAACACAAGTCCCTGCCAAGGGTAGCCTTCCAGCTCCCGGCGCCGAAAATGTGCAGTCGTTTCTCTCCCATCCATATGATTATCCGATTAGATCCTCGGGGTCTTACCAGCTGTTTAGACAACTATTTCAGGATTTGTGGGTTTTGCCGGCATGCATCCAAATCGTCGGTGGTGCAAAGTAGAGGCGATACCACATACGCCTCGTAAACACCAAACACACTTTCCTCATCCTCTGAAGAAGTTTGCACTCTAATCCTTAGGAAAAATCTGTTTATTTAATGACAGCACTTGCCATAGTTTAGGAACGCGTTTCGGCTGTATGCACAGCCTTTGTCAACCTAACATAGCGCGCCATATCACCTTCCTTATAAACCTTCACAAGAGGTGACGCCACTTACATAAACATAAAAGAATTACTTTCTTCACAGTCTTTTCTTTTTTGAATGTTCGCCATGTTTGTAGTTACGCCATCACTCATTGTAAATTTTTTTATCAAATTCGGCGCAGTTAAAAGGTTTTGCAGTTCACAATATACACAATAAAAAGCTGTCATTTGCAGTTTATCCAAGCGCTCACCTTGTTTTCTTAGGTGCTGTAAAACCTTCAATCTTAAAGCAAGTACTGCCAGTCAATTTCCGGGTCTTTAAGATTCGCTGATCATTGACTTCCAGCAGCGCCCGACTCCGAGCCCATACAAAACTCAAATGCAGGGGCTGTCCACAAAAACACAAGTCCCCGCCACATACATATATATATATTTACTATACTTAATGGCACATATATGTGCCTTGAAGCTATATATACCTTTGAGGTGCATAGATGTAGAGTTAAGAAAGTTTTTGCGAACAGATAGTGTGGCTATAGAATTAATTATTATTTCAAAATCTGTATATCTATCTATATACATCACTAACATAAATAACTGCCTACAGTGCCATTAGATAACATTTAAAAAAAGAACAAAATGTTTTTGTATATCACTTAAGAAAGCGATAATCAATAAACAAAAACATATTGCTCTTTTTTGATAAACATTTTGATAAACATTTTTACTTACTGATGCGAATGTCGGGCACTGAAAACCTGGTAAAGTATATATAGGTATATATGTACTATACTTAACTCCAAATCTATATTTCTTAAAGACTTTTCTTGATTAACATTCTTAATCATTGTTCAGAGCTCTTTAAAGTAGCAGCAAACAAAAAACATGTCATATTTTTATAAAGAAGAAATGCCTGCTTTATCCATCCATATATGTGGATAGCGGTCAAAAGGCCCATGTCATATGTGACACCTGCATCCATTTCTGGAATTTTAGCCAATAGGGTTTTGTTGCGTAAACTAGAACTCTGGCTTACATTATATATTTAAGGATTTCTAGAGTGCAGCTATTCACCCGCAAGGGTATCCAGGCACTGAGAGTCAAGCTGCTAGGGTGGAATCAATTGAGCAACCAGGTCTTGAGTCCTTTTCTAAATTCAAGAAGGGGGAGGAAGGTCCGGAGGTGGATGGAGAGGCTGTTATAAGACTTTGTGGTGAGGTAGGAGAAGGAGCCTCCTCCACTGTTGCTTTGGCAGATGCGAGGGGTGTGAGCGAGGGAGAAGGAGGCAGAGAGCAGTTGTCTGGAAGGTTGGTGGAAGCTCAGGTGGTGGTTGATGTATGCTTGTCCTTGATTGTGCAGGGCTTTGTAGGCATGGGTCAGCATCTTGAATTGACATCTCTTGTGGTCGGGGAGCCAGCGAAGTTTCTTGAGGTGTGAGGTGAGGTGGGTTAATCTGGAGAGGTCGAGGATGAGTCTGGCCGCTGAGTTCTGAATGGAGGTGTGTGGTAATTCCTATGTAGAGTGTGTTGCCATAGTCCAGGCGACTAGTGATGAGGGCTTGAGTGACAGATAGAGAGAGGATGAGCTGGGTGTCATCTGCGTGCGATATGATGTTCAGTCCATGGGTTCTGACAATGTTGGCCAGGGGGGGTCATGTAGGTGTTGAACAGAGTCTGGCTGAGGGATGAACATTGAGGGATGCCGCGGATGATGTTCTTGAGTTCTGAGGTGAAAGGTGGAATGCAGATTCTCTGAGTACTTTCAGTGAGAAAGGATGCAATCCATTTGAGGGCATCCTCTTGGATTCTGATCTGATGAAGCTTCTTGATCAGGGTATGGTTGGACATGGTGTCAAATGCTGCTGAGAAGTCGATGAGGATCATGGTGGCCATTTGTCCCCTGAGTAGGAGGGTTCTGATGTCCTTGGTAGCTGCAATCAGGGCAGTTTCAGTCCTGTGGTTCATGCGGAATCCAGATTGGGATGGGTCCAGAAGATCGTTGTATTCCGTGAGTAGGCGGTTGAATGCCTTTTTCGAGGACCTTGGCGGGAAAGGGGACCTAAGAGATGGGCCGGTAGTTCGTGAGCTCTTTGGGGTTGGCAGACAGTTTTTTGAGGAGGGGTTTGACTTCGGTGACTTTCCATTCTTCTGGGAAGGTGGTTGAGGTGATGGATATGTTGAAGATGGCGGTGAGCTTGATGCTGGTAGTCTTGTTTCTGAGGTTGGACATGTGGTGGGGATATGGGTCAGTGGGTGCTCCTGAGTTGACGGAGCGCATGATGGTTGTGGTTGTGGTGCTCTGCGTAGTGAGCTGGTCTCAAGCGGTGATCCAGTGGTCACAGTTTGCACCTGTGGGGGCGAGTAGTCGGAGGATGTCGGCGGCGGTGGGATGGGGTTCAAAGTGTTTGTAGATGGTGGAGATCTTGTCGTGGAAGAAGTCTGCCAGGGTGTCCCTGAGAACTTTTTGACAATGCTGAAGAGTTCTTTGCTGTGGCTAGAGCTGGTTTTGATACAGTCGACTAGGAGGTTCTTTTTTGTCTCTTTCAGGAGTTGGTGGCAGTGGTTGAGTGCCGCCTTGAAGGTGGTGCGGTCTGTGGGGTTCTAGCTGATGTGCTATTTCCTTTCTAGTCGCTTGCAGTTGCATTTTGTGGTTCTCTGGTCTGAGGTGTACCAACTGGCATTGTTGGTGGGTCTCTTGAGTTTGGAGAGTTTGATGGAGGCGACTCTTTTAGTGTGGTCGGTGATCCATGTGGTGAAGTTTTTGAAAGCCTGTTCAAGGTTGGTAGTGGTGCCAGAATGGGAGGTGTTGAGGACATTGGTCCATTGGCTTTTGGATACTTTGTTCCTGCTGCAGTGTGCGGTGCTGGGTGCCTTGGTGGTGGTGTTGGGGACTACTGTGAGGGTGAAGTGGACGAATGATTGGACGTCCAGGTGAGCTCAGTGACATGGCTGTAATTGACTCTGTTGCTGGCTGTGAAAATTGGGTTGAGAATGTGTCCTGCATTGTGTGCGGGGTTGGTGACTAGTTGGGTGAGTTGGGTGATGTTGTTCATTCTTTTGAGGAGGTTGGCTGTGTTAGCGTCATAGGCATTTAAATACAGTAGCCACTCGGCAGGAAATTGAAGCGACCTTCGGGTTGGCCAAAAGGAAGTTAGAACGTATAAGTACATCGAATGCACTAAGCAGGTGAGATAGTAATAATTAGCCCTTGAGCAATGTACAGAGTCGAAACTCTAGAATTACTCTGCTTAGTCTGTGCCTTATTGAATTCTTTCAGAGTATCTACATTAACTGACGAGAAATCGAACCGAAAACAGTTTTAATCAGTAGAAGAATTAAACGCACTTATAAAGTTTGACTCAAGAGGTAATGAACCAAATGCTGCAAGTTTGGGGGACAAGTTGACCTCTTTGCAAGGAGATAGGTGGCTGTATGTGTAATTTTTGGTCTGACCTATATAATGATTTAGCAAGGATCTCGGCTTGATTAAGGTAATAATATGAGATCCATTCGACAATGACTATAGAAATGTTACTCATGATTTTCCAATGAATTAAAAATTTTATAGATAGAGGCACAGTGTATTTACAAATGATGAAATTAGATTTGTTTTAGTGCATGTATACAATAATTGTGGAGAATCATTGTGGTTTTAGAATGGTGCTCAATTAAAGATGTGCATAACACAGCAAAACATATTAAAATATAAGGTGTTTTGTAGACTGTGTTTGCCATTGTAATTAGCATTTTTGTGTAATTTAAACAAAAATGTCTCTATATATACTTACTTTATACAGGGCATGTAATCCAAGCTATACAATAAGGAATACAGAGAGAAACGAACTAACTATTGTCTTGATAAAGATGGAATAATAATTGAACCCATTGAAACGCGTTGACGCATCATTGTACATAATCCAAGGGAAAATTTGGACCTGCAGTTACGAAAATGAGTGTATCCAGGCCAGGTTTCTAAACTGTCCCATAGGATATGTTCCTTTGAAAGACAAAGTATACTGTCTAACTATTGTTCTCTTTTTATGTCATGGTATATTGTGTAAACTGATTGTAATTGGGGATTTTACATTTATTGTTTTTATGAATTGTTTTTATCAATTGTTTTGCATAAAACTGTGATAGATAGTAAGTGTATTGTCATTTTAACATTGTAACCAATTTTTTTAATAATAAAAGATTTTTGTAAAACTTCACTGCTAATTAGCAATTGATTCAAATATGAGGTGGGATTTTCCTTGACGAATTGTATTATTGTGCGCCTTGTGAGGTACGACTTAGTTGTGAGGTGAACCTTGTATCCTGTTCCTTTCATAACCCAAGGGAATATTTGCTTCACTTGTCAAGAGTACCCTACTCCCTTGGCTATAACAAGGGGTCTCTCTCTCCATTTTACATATTAGCGTCATAGGGGACATCGAGGTGAAAGTTGAGGTCACCGATGAAGATGTAGTGTTAGGTGTCGATGGCTTGTGGTGCAATGAATTCGGGGATGGCATCGCAAAAGCCAGAGTGTAGTCCTGGGGTCTGTAGGCGAGGGTGCCACTGATGGTGGTTTTGCTGTTTTGAGTTGGAAGTTGAAATGTTCCATGATTGGGGTGGTGTTGTGCGCCACTGTGGTGCAATGAATGTTTTCTTTGTGGATGATGGCGATTCCACCTACGTGTTTGTTGATGCGGTCCCTGTGTGGTATCTTGTAGCCGTTGGATGTGGCCGTGGTGATGACGGGTGCGGATGCCGGTTTGAGACAAGTCTCGGTAAGGAAGATGACGTCAGGGGTGAAGGAGGTGATGGTGTCCCAGATTTCAGTGGCATGTTTACAGAGTGATCCGGCATTAAGCAGGAGGCCGTGGAGTTTTCCAGGCGCAGTGGTGGTTGGCGCGGCGTTGGCTTAACTTTAAAGGTTTGCTTTCACACCCATGAATGCCTGGACGTAGTTCAGTCCATCAGGTGTTGAATGTGAACAAACTGGTTATTGTAGTTCCACACAACCCCTCTCAATACATAGTTAATGTGGTGTCTGGGCCTTGTGGGTTGCTAACAGTCCCTTCAGGGATGTAGTGGCAATTTAACTCCAATTTTGTACTTTATAATATCACACACAAGCAATACACTAAGAGAAAGAAGACACTGTACGCCTAAAAGTGTTTTATTTCAACAGTCTAGTCCTGCTGTTAAACACATGTAAAATAACCATATAGAATATTATTAAATTATTATCAAAACAGCGGTAACGCATGTTGCTGCTAAAAGCAAAAATAATATGAACATTTCTATCACAGTGTAAATATCATCTAGCAACCTAAACCTGTAAAACCTACTTCTATGTGCTATACTATGAGACCATGAAGTAGCTTAACTAGCATCTAGAGTTTCTTAGGAGTAATCAACGCACTGCGTACCTGTGTACAACAAGAAGCTGTAGTTATCAAAAGCCAGGAGAGAGTATTCCCTCTAAAGGAAAACAAATCTTCAGCTGGGCTCAGCTCCTCTCTTCTTGTACTTGGCTCGGTATCAGCTCTCCGTGTGGAAGATGGGATGCTGTGGTAGTATGGGCGTCTGGCAATCTCTGTCAAGATCTTCTGGCCGTATCTTGTGTGAAAATCTGGGGAGAAGGGCCTTTTCACCTAAGTGGCCTCTTGATGAGCCTTTTGTATTTTTGTTCACTGATCTTATCTCATATGGGGAATTCTTGAGGAATTTCTGACATAACCTGCGTGGATCAATATGCTAGTCCTAGATGTATTAGTGTAAACAAATATAGTAAAAAGACGTCAATTCATACTGCATTGTTTATGTTATTGCTGCTAGCTGACATTGATCCATTGATAACAAGACGTTTGTCCCTAACTGATTTCGCATTAGGTGTCAAATTAGGTGTCTTACCAATGTCACTGTCTGGGTGACTCAATACCATCACAGGTTCTTGGAAAGATAAGGGCAGGTGGCATCTGCATCACAGGTAGACATGCTGATGACCAGGCTGATAATGGAGTCTCAGCCTGCTCCAAATTTGGTCTGGGCTTAGGATCTTTACGTTAGCTTTACATTCTTTGAAGGCCTTACATTTTGCTTTTACCATTGTAAGCAGACACTTAAAAATCAGAGCATGCAAAATATTCCTGACTGAAAAATGGAACTGGCTTAAACATCACCATCTGCCCCCCTGCTCTCAACACCAGCAATGAACATATCCCTGTGCCTCTGAAAGTACATCACCCAGTGTTCACCTGTTGGCACTCCCATCATGAACTTTGGGAAAATGGTTTCCGTGGTTTGTTGATTTTTGTGAATAGGGGCATGATCTATTTGAGTATACCAGCATAGTGTGCGCATGCAGTATGAAACGACACGCCTTTGAGCTTTGTCACTGTTTGTTTAAGGTCTTTTAGAAATTGCTGGTATTATAAAAGTTTCAGGAAGACGTCTGCACTTCCTGATTTAACTGTCGAATTTGGTGAGGCAGCTGTTCAAAATGAGCTAACAATGACATGCAGAAAAGCCGATTACAGCCCTCAGCAGTGATTCTTAACTTGTGTAGACATATGCGATTATGGGCAGTGATGGTGCCATCCAAAATTGGACATAGAAGCAATGCATTGACAAACGCTCCTGGATGCATTGAAGAATCAGGTCTCTCTTCATAAGGCAATTGGTGTCAAAAACGATTTCCCTACAAAGATGAACTGTAAATGCAGCCACTGACGCAACTAAACTAAATTTGTGACAGAAAAAAAATCTCAGCTACTATCAAAGAAATCTCATACTATCAGGGACGGCTGGCTCGGCTCGCTGGTGCGCGGGCGTTCACTCAGGGGGGGCGGGGGCGCGGGCTGCATTGGAAAAAATAATAAATATTAGCACTTACCTTGCCGCTGCCGGGTCCTGCGTCTTCTCTCCTGCTCACCTGTGTCTGACTCCAGGTCGGAACAGGAAGCAGGCAGCCAGGCTTCCACCCCTAATCCAAACACAACGCTCCACTGCAGCGTTGTGATTGGTCTGAGTGCTGTGACATGGCTCTCAGCCAGGGGCTGGAGGGGTGGGCATGTTATTCATGCAGGCTCTAATGTAGCCTGCATGGAGAACAGGGAAGTGCGCTGACTGTTTTGGGCAGCCCGAGAGGGCCGACCAAACAGTCATTTTGCACAGGAGTTCTACCACTCCTCCCCTGCTCTGCAGCCCCGACCCGCCCCCTCACGTACACTGCTACAGCAGGACAAAATAAAATGATAATAACATTGCGTTATTATCATTTTATTTTTTCCTTTCTTTTGCTGGCAGTAGGGCAACGCTCCTCCGCCTTAGCGGAGGAGCCACCACTGCATTCTATCAAAGTTTACTAGGAGTATTTGACTCCTTTTTGTGTGCAAGAAAACTGTTATACATTGCATTAAGATTCCAGGTAAAATTCAACTTCATAGAACGTTTTGGGGCATATTAGCAAGGAAGTGGCGGAGAGAGGCGTTAGCCTTCTTGGCTTAACGCCTCTCTCTGCCACTTCGGAAACGCGAGGCTGCACCATATTATCAAGGATATGGTGCAGGCTCGCGTTTCCCCCTGCGATGGCGCTAAGTGTTACAACTTAGCGCCAACGCAGGCACCCTTGCACCAGAGTGCAAGGGTGTCTGCGAGCAGGGAGGTTTGTTTATGTACAGGAAGGTATCCCTGGCCAGAATGGGCAGTTTGATTATTACATCTTATAATCCTAACTGACCCAGGGAACATGGTAGAAAAACGAATTTAGTATGCCTGAACTCAGAATGATAAAATACATCTTTTAGTGAAGTTTGTTTTAACATCCTGTGTTTGAAAATACCACTTTTAGAAAGTAGGTATTTTCTTGCCTAACTATCCAAGCCTGCCTCTGCTAGGTTGTGTATTCTTTGTCTGGAGTTTGAGTGACAGGGGCTGGGGCTGGGGGATTCCAAGAGACAGGGTGAGTCAGCACAGGGCTGAATAGAGAGATCTGCATGGAGATGGGTGGGAGGAGTTGCACCTGGGACCTGAATAGGGCTGTGCCTTCCCTCCACAATGCTGGCTCCACCTCCTGTGGTGCGTCTGATGTCCCTGGCCTACACTGTGAAAGGAAAGAAGGAGTCTTGTCAACAAAGTGCACCAGGACTGACCAGAACTGGTTTGGACTAGGCAAAGGCCTCTCTGCCTTCAGAGAACAAAGGGAAAATGAGTATAAAAGAGGGGACCCAAACCCCAGAACTTTAGATCACTTTTGGGAAACAAGAAGAAACCTTTGCTGAGGAGAGGAACTAGAGAAACTGAGGAAGACACTATCCCTAAGCTGAGTGCTGTTTGGGGGATTGGCCTGCGGTGGTTGCCTGACTGCCAAAGACAGGAGAGAGGAACTTTGTGTGTACTTTCATCAACTTGTGAAGGATCTCCAAGGGCTTGAGATAGAGCTTGCCTCCTGCTGAAGTCTCAGGGACAACAGACTTCACCAACCAGCTCCCCAAGAGTCTTTTTGGAAAGTGCCTGCTGCTGTGCTGGGCTTTCCGAGGGACTGCGTGTCGCAAGGAGCTGGAAGCGCGACTCACGAAGAAGAAGCGTCGCTGCCGCAGCCGAAGCGCCTCGCATCGCCGGAGAAAAGGATTGACGTTGCATCAGACGCCGCCGCATCAACGGAGAAGAGTGTCGCCGCCGCTGCAGCTGTCGCATCATCGCCAAAGGGCCTCGCATCGCCGGAGAAGAGGATCGACGTCGCATCAGACGCCGCCGCATCACCGGGTAGTGTGTTGCAGAGCCTGTCGCGGCTCAGAAGAATCGTTGAGTCACTGCACGGCCGTCGCATCGTTGCCGAAGCGCCTCGCATCGACGGAGAAGAGGATCGACGTTGCATCAGACGCCGCCGCATCACCGGGAAGCGTGTCGCGGCTCAGAGGAATCGTTGAGTCACCGCACGGCCGTCACATCGTTGCCGAAGCACCTCGCATCGCCGGAGAAGAGGATCGACGTCGCATCAGACGCCGCCGCATCACCGGGAAGAGTGTCGCAGGGCCTGTCGCGGCTCAGAAGAATCGTTGAGTCGTCGCACGGCCGTCGGGCGTGCACGCATCGTGTCGCATCGAGAAGAAGACGCCATCTTTTGTTTCATTGCACCGGATCTTCATCGCATCACGGCGCTGCTTGTCGCATCGCCACGGAAGCGCAGTAAGAAACCGACGCATCACCTCCACACGCGGAGAAGAACCGACGCATCCCCTACGCATCAGTAGGGACCCGACACATCACCGTTCTTGCGTGTAAGGAACCGATGCATCACCTTCCCTGCAACACTTTCGTTGTATAGCGTTACGCATCCTAAGGTACATTGAACTCAAAGTGTCGCATTTTACATCTTAAGAGAACTAAGCTAAGTCTACCATTTTTGAAGTACAGTATTGTGGATTTTTGTCGTTTGTGGTCTTGTGTTAAATCTAAATAAAGAATACTTATTTTTAATATACAACTGGTGTGGTGTCCATCTGTAGTGTTGTCACTTGATTACTGTATGTGTTCACAAATGCTTTACACACTGCCTCTGAGATAAGCCTGTCTGCTCGTGCCAAGCTACCAAGGGGGTGATCAGGGGTTATTTTAGGACTGTATCCCCCTTACCCTGACTAGACGCAAGGGTCCCTATTTGGACAAATGTACCTACCTCTGCCAACTAGAGACCCCCAAATCTAACATTGGTGGTCAGTGGTGAGGATTCTGGACTTGCATTTGTGACTCATGTACAGTGATTGGTGAACACTACTAGTGAGTGCAGACCAAAACGCGGCCACATACTTTTGGTAGATTGTTTTTCCTGGGATTTTCTATTTTTGCAAAGAACTGCCAAGTTTAACCACAATGGATAAAGCAGCATCCATAGCATCTGTTGATTATGAGTGGGAAGAGGAGAAACTAGAATGCTACAATGTGAAACAGCTGAATCACTTCTGCAGAAAATTTAAAGTTGCAATGACCGGTCTCACCAAGAAGGATGAGTTCCAAAAGGCACTGAGGGCCTGGGTCGAAGCAAGGAATACCCCTGAGAATGAGGACGGGGTTGAGAATGCAGATGAGCAGCTGGAGGGGCCATTTGGTCCAGGGGGAGGAGAGCAACCTCCCCAGCAGGTAGCAGTGCTTCTAGCAAAGGCCTGTCCCCAGAGGAGTTGGCGGACAGGAAGGAAAACAGGATGCATGAATTGGAGCTTGCCAAGCTCAAGTTGGGTGGGCATCTGGAGTTAGAGAATAGGAGATTGGCCCTGGAGGAAAAGAGATTGCAGTTGGAGCATGAGAAAAATGTGAGGGAGTTGGAGTTGAAAGCTAGAAGTTTAGAGATTACTCCCTCTGGTGGCAGCACACCGTCCCTGCCTGTTGAAGCAAGGGTGTATATTCCTAAAGATGTGGTGAGAGAGTTTTATAAGAATGATGATATTGGGCAGTGGTTCAAAGCCTATGAGGTCGCCATGTCTTCCCACCGGGTCCCTGAGAAGGATTGGGGAGCGGGGTTGTGGGGGGGGGGGGGGTTCCTTAGTGAGGGGCGGGACACACTGTTAGACTTGCCTTCAGAAGTTCATAATTCTTATAGCCACATGAAAGATGCATTGATGTCCAGGTATGGGTTGACTCCTGAATTGTATAGACAGAGGTTTAGAAATTGCAAGAAGGTGGAGTCAGGTACATGGGTAGAGTATGTAACTTTCTTTTGCAGAGCATTGGATGGTTGGGTAAAGGGTAGCAAAGTTAATGATTTTGAGGGGCTCTTTGATTTAATTGCATGGGAGCACTTGTCAAGTAATTGTTTTCCAGAGCTACGCCAGCACCTGATTGATAGCCGGCTGACTAACCCTAGGAAGCTTGCTCAGGAGGCGGACCGCTGGGTGAGCACCCGGGTCCACAAGGGTCACGTGGGAGACTCAGCCAAGAGTGGGCAGGGTCCCCAGCAGAGGAGTGGGGGGGAGAAGTGTAAACAGAGGGAGTTCCAGAAAGGGCCCCAAAGGGCCCCAAAGTAATCCCCAAGGGAACCAAGGGAAAGGTTCCCAGCCTCCCCCTGAGAAGAAACCCGGGGCCCCGACAGGTAACCCTGTTCCTAGGGGACCCCTGAGGTGCTACAAGTGTGGGGAAGTGGGCCATAAGTCTAATGATCCCCGGTGCCCACAGTTTGGAAAGACAGCACCCACTGGTGCTCCACCCCGGCAGATGGCGAGTGTAGCCCTGGGGAGGAGATGGGTGTCCAAGGTGGGTGGGGGCCCGCAGAGATGTCCCTTGTCTCTTTAGGAGACTGTGAGGTGGTCCCCAGGACCCAACTGCCTGATAACACTAAAAAGTATAGGCAGTGGGTGACCATCAATGGCCATAGAGTGGAGGCTCTTCGAGACACAGGAGCCAGTGTGACAGCTGTCAAGTGTCATCTGTTGTCTGAAGAGCAGGTTGTCCCCAATGCATTTTACCCAGTTGTTGCCGCTGACAACACAGAGAGCCACTGCAAGGTGGCTCAGGTTCCCTTTGAGTGGGGGGATCTCTGGTACTCTTCAAGTAGCTGTGAGGCCAGCCATGCCTGTTGACTGTTTGTTGGGGAACGATTTGGAGAGCTCACCTTGGGCTAAGGGGGAGCGAAGTGCTCATTTGGAGATGTTGGGTCTGCCTGACTGGGCGTGTGTGACCACACGGTCCATGGCAGCCAGTAAGGGTGTTCAAGAGGACCTGGAGCCTGAGAGGGAGGCCCAGGTACCTGCCTTAAAGAGAAGAGGCAGGGGGCACAGGAAACCGGCCCCCAAAGTTCCCACGGTCCAGGAGGAGGTAGACCCTGAGGGGGATGCCCTGGACCCTACAGGGGAACAGGTATCTGAACTGGGGGACCTGCCTGAGCTGACCCATTGGCAGCAGGAAGGAGGACCCTCCAGGGAAGAGTTCTGCGCGGAGCAGAAGGAGTGCCCTTCTCTTGTGGGTTTGCGGCAGAAGGCTGCAGACCAGGCAGCAGGTGATCAGTCTGGATCACATTGGATCTACTGGGAGAATGGTCTCCTGTATACTGAGCCTAAGGTTGCTGAGCCTGGGTCAGCCCATGTGCTGGTGGTACCCCAGCGCTTCAGAGCCTTCCTACTGGGGAGGGCTCATGATGTGCCGTTAGCAGGACATTTGGGGCAGGACAAGACCTTTGAGAGGCTTGTCACCCACTTTTATTGGCCCCAAATGCGCAGGAGTTCAGATACTCACTGCAGGACCTGTCAGACTTGCCAGGCAAGTGGAAAGAGTGGGAGGAAGCAGAAGGCTCCTCTCCAGCCATTCCCTGTGGTCAGCACCCCCTTTGAACGGGTGGGTATTGACATTGTGGGGCCACTGGACCCCAAGACAGCCATGGGCAACAGGTTCATCCTGGTCTTGGTGGACCATGCCACCCGGTACCCGGAAGCCATACCTCTGAGGACAGTGACGGCCCCGTGGTGGGACGGGCACTGATGGGAATTTTCTCCCGAGTGGGATTCCCTAGAGAGGTAGTGTCTGACCGAGGTACAAACTTCATTTCCAAGTATATGAAGTCCTTGTGGCAGGAGTGTGGGATAACTTATAAGTTCACCACTCCTTATCACCCCCAAGGAAATGGGTTGGTTGAGAGATTCAACCGGACCCTAAAAGGCATGATTATGTGTCTTGAGGAACCTATGTGGCGTAAGTGGGACGTCCTCTTACCATGCCTGCTCTTTGCATACCGTGAGGTGCCACAGAAATCTCTAGGATTCAGCCCCTTTGAGCTTCTCTATGGTCACCCAGTGAGAGGACCTCTGAGTCTGGTCAAGGAAGGCTGGGAGCAATCTGCCAGGAAACCTTCCCAGGATGTATATAGCTACATGCTGGCCTTCAGGAACCAGACTAGGCGTTTCAGGCAACTCGCTGAGGCGAATCTGGAAGCCAGCCAGGAGGAGATGAAGCGGTGGTATGACCAGAATGCCACTCTGGTAGAGCTTCAGCCTGGTCAGAAAGTGTGGGTCATGGCCCCAGTGGAGCCTTGTGCGCACCAGGATAAGTGGACCACACCATTTGAGGTGGTGGAGCGCAAAAGTCCTGTTACCTACTTGGTGGACTTGCGGTCTCCCAGGAACCCCTTGCGGGTCCTGCATGTCAATCGCCTGAAGCCCCACTTGGAGAGGTCCGAAGTGGGCATGCTCTTAGCGACAGATGCTGGAATGGAGGAGGAGACTGAGCCTCTTCCTGACCTCCTGTCGGTGACAGAGCAAGATGGGCAGTGGATGGTGTGAACCTCTCTTCCACCCTGACCCCTGAGCAACAGAATGACTGTCACCAGTTGCTGGGGCAGTTTTCAGATCTGTTCTCCCTGATTCCCAGTGTCACTGATTGGTGCGTCCATGATGTGGACCCTGGAGCCAGTCCTCTTGTTAAGCACAAAACTTACAGGGTAACTGACAGGGTGAGAGCTTGCATCATGGAGGAGGTCTCCAAGATGCTTGCGTTAGGGGTGATTGAGTCCTCTAACAGTCCTTGGGCCAGCCCAGTGGTCTTGGTCCCAAAGGCTGCCGCACCGGGTGCCACGCCAGAACTCCGGTTCTGTGTGGACTACCGAGGGCTCAATTCAGTCACGAGGACTGATGCGCACCCCATCCCCAGAGCTGATGAGCTCATAGATCGGTTAGGGGCTGCACGGTACCTCAGCACGCTTGACTTAACGTCTGGGTACTGGCAGATCGCCTTGACTGATGGGGCAAGAGAGAGGTCAGCATTCTCCACACCAGATGGGCACTACCAGTTCCAGGTTATGCCCTTTGGGATGAAGAATGCCCCTGCCACCTTTCAGAGGTTGGTCAACCAGGTGTTGGCTGGACTGGAAGAGTTCAGTGCCGCCTACCTGGATGACATTGCAGTGTTCAGCGCCAGTTGGGAAGAACATCTGCGCCACCTCTGGGAAGTGTTGATGGCGCTGCGGAGGGCAGGCCTCACAATTAAGGTGAGTAAGTGCCAGATCGGGCAGGGTTCCGTGGTGTACTTGGGACAGCAGGTTGGGAGCGGCCAGGTGGCGCCCCTACAGCCCAAGATTGAGACCATCCTGGCTTGGGAGCCCCCCAAGACCCAGACAGAGGTGAGAGCCTTTTTAGGAGTCACTGGGTAATACAGGAGGTTTGTCAAGGGGTATGGCAACATCGTTGCATCCTTGACTGAGCTGACTTCCAGGAAGCAGCCCAAGTAAGTTATTCGGACTGACACCTGTCAGAAAGCTTTTGAGGCCCTGAAAACTGCCATGTGCACGGCGCCCGTGCTCCTGGCACCCAACTTCTCCAGAGAATTTATCGTTCAGACGCTTCACAGCATGGTGTGGGGGCTGTTTTGTCACAGATAAATGAGGAGGGCCTAGATAAACCCGTAGCCTTCATCAGTAGGAGGTTACTTCCACGGGAACAGAGGTGGAGTGCGATTGAGCGTGAGGCATTTGCTGTGGTCTGGGCACTGAAGAAGTTGAGACCCTACCTGTTTGGGACTCACTTCCGGGTTCAGACAGACCACAGGCCCCTCAGATGGTTGATGCAGATGAGGGGTGAGAATCCAAACCTGTTGAGGTGGTCCATTTCCCTACAGGGGATGGACTTCACGGTGGAACACTGCCCTGGTACAGAACACGCCAATGCTGATGGTCTATCCAGATTTTTCCGCCTTAGTGATGAGAACTCCCAGGAGGTAGGGTAGTTCTCCCCACATTTCAGCTGGAGGGGACACGTGTTAGACCTGGCACTATTGGGATGGGTCTCCTTCCATTTTTTGCTGTTGCCTCGTGTTTTTGCTGGTTATAGATGCTTGAGCACTGTGCCACTGCTATTCAGTGCCACAGTGCAAGTGCTCCCTATGGTAAATTGATGTATGGATTAGTGACTCCATGATTGGCTGGATTGGTTTACTTGTCAGACCCTAGTACAGTGCACTGAGTGTGCCCAGGGCTTGTAAATCCAATGCTGCTGGTGGGCTTGCAGCACTGGTTGTGCCACCCACAGAAGCAGCCTGTAAAAGTGTGTCTCAGGTCTGCCATTGCAGAGCCTGTGTGCAGTCTGGTACTGCCATGTTGACTGGGCAAGTGCACCCACTTGCCAGTCCCTAAACCTTCCCTTTTCTTCATATCAGACACCCCTATGGTAGGCCCCCAGGGCAGGGTGCATTGTAAGTATAAGGTAGGACATGCCCTGATGTGTTTGGCATGTCCTAATAGTGAATTACAGCCATTTTCGTTTTTCACTATTGCAAGGCTACCTGTTCCCCATAGGCCAGAATGGGCAGTTTGATTATTACATTTTATAATCCTAACTGACCCAGGGAACATGGTAGAAAAACGAATTTAGTATGCCTGAACTCAGAATGATAAAATACATCTTTTAGTGAAGTTTATTTTAACATCCTGTGTTTGAAAATACCACTTTTAGAAAGTAGGTATTTTCTTGCCTATCTATCCAAGCCTGCCTCTGCTAGGGTTGTGTATTCCTTGTCTGGAGTTTGGAGTGACAGGGGCTGGGGGATTCCAGGAGACAGGGTGAGTCAGCACAGGGCTGAATAGAGAGATCTGCATGGAGATGGGTGGGAGGAGTTGCACCTGGGACCTGAATAGGGCTGTGCCTTCCCTCCACAATGCTGGCTCCACCTCCTGTGGTGCGTCTGATGTCCCTGGCCTACATTGTGAAAGGAAAGAAGGAGTCTTGTCAACAAAGTGCTCCAGGACTGACCAGAACTGGTTTGGACTAGGTAAAGGCCTCTATGCCTTCAGAGAACAAAGGGAAAATGAGTATAAAAGAGGGGACCCAAACCCCAGAACTTTAGATCACTTTTGGGAAACAAGAAGAAGCCTTTGCTGAGGAGAGGAACCGGAGAAACTGAGGAAGAGACTATCCCTAAGCTGAGTGCTGTTTGGGGGATTGGCCTGCAGTGGTTGCCTGACTGCCAAAGAAAGGAGAGAGGAACTTTGTGTGTACTTTCATCAACTTGTGAAGGATCTCCAAGGGCTTGAAATAGAGCTTGCCTCCTGCTGAAGTCTCAGGGACAACAGACTTCACCAACCAGCTCCCCAAGAGTCTTTTTGGAAAGAGCCTGCTGCTTTGCTGTGCTTTCCGAGGGACTGCGTGTCACAAGGAGCTGGAAGCGCGACTCACGAAGAAGAAGCGTCGCCGCCGCAGCCGAAGCGCCTCGCCGGAGAAAAGGATCGACGTCGCATCAGACGCCGCCGCATCAACGGAGAAGAGTGTTGCCGCCGCTGCAGCTGTCGCATCATCGCCGAAGCGCCTCGCATTGCCGGAGAAGAGGATCGACGTCACATCAGACGCCACCGCATCACCGGGTAGCGTGTCGCAGTGCCTGTCGCGGCTCAGAAGAATTGTTGAGTCACCGCACGGCCGTTGCATCGTTGCCGAAGCGCCTCGCATCGCCGGAGAAGAGGATCGACGTCACATCAGACGCCGCCGCATCACCGGGAAGCGTGTCGCAGGGCCTGTCGCGGCTCAGAATAATCGTTGAGTCGCCGCACGGCCGTTGGGCGTGCACGCATCATGTTGCATCGAGAAGAAGACGCCATCTTTTGTCTCATTGCACCGGATCTTCATCGCATCACGGCGCTGCGTGTCGCATCACCACGGAAGCGCAGTAAGAAACCGATGCATCACCTCCCCACGCGGAGAAGAACCGACGCATCCCCTACACATCAGTAGGGACCTGACGCATCACCGTTCTTGCGTGTAAGGAACCGACGCATCACCTTCCCTGCAACACTTTCGTTGTATAGCGTTACGCATCCTAAGGTACATTGAACTCAAAGTGTCGCATTTTACATCTTAAGAGAACTAAGCTAAGTCTACCATTTTTGAAGTACAGTATTGTGGATTTTTGTCGTTTGTGGTCTTGTGTTAAATCTATATAAAGAATACTTATTTTTAATATACAACTGGTGTGGTGTCCATCTGTAGTGTTGTCACTTGATTACTGTATGTGTTCACAAATGCTTTACACACTGCCTCTGAGATAAGCCTGTCTGCTCGTGCCAAGCTACCAAGGGGGTGAGCAGGGGTTATTTTAGGAGTGTATCCCCCTTACCCTGACTAGACGCAAGGGTCCCTATTTGGACAAAGGTACCTACCTCTGCCAACTAGAGACCCCCAAATCTAACAGGTTAGAACTCACGTTTTTCAGAGGAGAGCAGCAGAACATTCACCGGATACTCGCCCAGTGAGTATTATATTTCAAACAGGAATCGTGGGTTGCTACCTGATTCGGAACGAACCTTTGGTAAAACAGTGTATTGCTCTTCGTTTCTAGTTGACAGCGGGTTAAGCACTACAAGGAAGACTGACACTGGTTCCGATTCATGACACGGGAGCGAATTGAGACTTGGTCTCTTGGCACAGGAGCACTCTACGATATACTTTTAACGTAAGCATCAGTCTGGTATGGATGGGTTGGCAAGACGGCAGTTTACTTGAATATATTAACATTAGGGTTTCAGCTACGGTGTTTTTTCTTGCAGCAGGCATTACGCAGAGGATTCAGCTCACAGGCTTCCTAGAGATATTGTGTTTTTTTCTGCGATACCGGTGAGTTAACGAGTAGGTAGTTGCCGGAAGCTAGTGGTTTATAGATTGGATATGACTTCATATCAGCTCATGGTTTCTCTTTTCATTTTTGTGACACCATCTAGGGACTAAAACAGTCATATCATATTTTTACAGACGGTGAGCTCATTGTCCAATCTATTTCTCATTCGGAGCACCAACTTAATCTCTTCTGCAGTCAGTTGATGAATAATGGGCGTGAAGGTATGAGCAGCGCACATACACTTTTTTAACTCAGGACACTCTCACTCAGCACGTAATTTTGGTTAAGAGCACGTTTCTTAACACTTTTCACATTTTGTTTATATCACTTTATGTTGAGTTATGCAGGCAGGGTGTACTGCGGTTCTGCGTCGGGTATAGCATCATGAGGGACACGTGGTTACAAGCATGTGGATCATCTTCCTATCGAGCACATCCACTATTTCTGAATCTTTTTTTTCTTTGTAAGACCTGTCTCTCTGCTTGCGTACTACGAATACGCATTATATTACTGAGTTTGTAAATTATACCTCACGTATAAGCAGGCCTATGGTATTAGTATGTATTGTGATTATTAGTATGTATTGTGTATTTAGTATGTTATTAGTATGTATTGTGACATTCATTGATTGTAATATTGTTTGTTCAAAGATTCCCCTGAGGAAGGGTGCACTCTGCACCTGAAATGCATTGGGATAGAGTGACTTACGCCCATTACGCATGATTTTTCCTGTTGCAAGGATCCCAGCTCAAAAGAAAATTCAAGCGAATAAAACAAGATTCATGATGCAATGAATTGATGAAACAACGAATAATTGTTGGATTATCTTTTTATAAGTGTTACGTTAATGATGTTTTGCTGATGTGCTAATGTATCACACATCATTAAACACACCAGATAACTTTGGCATGACGCTTTTCTAAGCGCATAGTAGTGCACACTCTGTCTGAGACTTTGTAGTCCTAGTATTTCCACTGTTTTTGAATAGGCGGGGGGGGGTAGTACCGCCCCAGAGGGTGCACACTGAAACTTTATAATTTTTGTTTCTTTGGTTCACTTGTGGATTATCAAAAAGTAGAGTGCAAAAAAAGCTGTTTTCTTTTCTTCATATTATTAACTTTCTAAAAGTGGCATTTTCAAAATTATAATTTAACATCCGATTTCATCATGTTAGGATTTTTCATTACAATTCCAAAGACATCAAACATGAACTGGGTACCTGTTCCCATTTGGAAATTATAGCTTATGAAATTTAATAAGATAACTCCATTGCTATCCTATGGGAGAGGTAGGCCTTGCAGTAGTGAAAAACAAATGTAATCGTTTTTCACTACTAGGACATGTAAAACTGAAAAGTACATGTCCAACTTTTTAAATACTGTTAGACCTGCCATCTTTTGGCATGGTTTCCCCTGTCTTTTTGCTTCTGATTTCCTGTTTTGACTCTGCTGAACTTAATTTTTGCTGGTTTTAGGACTCTGGCCACTTTGCTGAGCAGTGCTAAAGTGCATGTGCTCTGTGTCTAAAATGTAATGCCATTTAGTTTCTCCATGATTGACCTATTTGATTTACCAGTAAGTCCCTAGTACAGTGCACTGTGTGTGCCCAAGGCCTGCAAATCAAATTCTACCAGTGGGCCTGCAGCTCTGATTGTGTCAACCACATGAGTAGTCCTACAAACATGTTTCAGGCCTGCCACGGCAGAGCCTGTGTGTGCAGTTTTAAACTGCCATGTCGACCTGGCAAATCCACTTACTTACTAGGTCCAAACCTTCCCTTTTATTATATGTGAGCCACCCGTGAGGTAGGCCCTAGGTAGCCCCATGGGCAGGGTGAAGTGTATTTAAAAGGTAGGACATGTACTTGTGAGTTTTACATGTCCTGGTAGTGAAAAACTGCTAAATTTGTTTTTCACTACAGCAAGGCCCATCTCTCTCATAGGTTAGCATTGGAGCTGCCTTGTAATATCTTACAAGTGTAACTTCAAATTGGGAACAGATAGAAAATTGGAGTTTGGTGTCTCTGCACTCACAATTTAAGAACACATCTTTTAGCGAAGTATGTTTTTAAATTGCAGATCTGAAAATGCCACTCATAGAAAGTTCCAAACCAAAGTGCACTGCCAAAAGAGAATTCCTCAAACCACTTGAATCTGAACTTTTTCCTTTTATTTAAATCCATTTTGTTGTTTCCAAAGTTTTTTTTTAAATTCTTTTAATGTTAACAAAACAACATCACAGATTTCAAGGTATTACAATCAAGATAGTATAGTATTCAGTTGCATGGTACATACAGTTCAGTATTGTTATTTAAAATCATTTCTGGTCAGAGATCGCTAGTATGTTAGGATTATAATTCTTCTGGGGATAACTGTGATGGTAATTTAGGTGGCTCACATATATTTCCCCTATATTCGTTCCAATTCCCGTTTCCAAAGTTTTTAATACATGATCACTTGATGCCCATATCTGATATAAGAGTCGTACTCCATATTCACAGAATGCCTTTCGTTTTAACAACAACTGGGGATTCACCCCTCCTCGTAGTGTGACGTTACATTAATGGTAAAACCCAATGCATTTCGGGCAACATGTGCCCTTCCTCAGGGGTAGCTGTAATGAGATAAATAGTGGAAATCACCAGATTATCCAGTTCCGAGATATCTTATGCTTCTTAAGATATTCTACATTATACCTGCGATCTGACATTCACTTACATATAACTCATATGAAAAGCAAAAGACATTGAAATAAAACGAGGAATATGCAAACCTCGTGTGAGGCAAATAAATGAATAAATAAAACGATAATTGCTAAACTCTTTAGTGAACTATATCCTCGTGCCCTGGCTCAAACCTACCCCAAACTGCATAACTACCAACCTAGGTGCATTAATAATACTAAACTCAAGGTGCATTTGAAACCCAAGTTTACCTTATGTGCACGCCAAACGTTAACGGTATCCAAACTGAATGTGCCAGCTAGCCAAGCTTTAACGCTCCTGGTGCTTTTAAAACAAATCACGTGATTCCCTGACGTTCGAGCGTAAAACTAAACAAAATACTAAAAGTGACCCTTTCATGCCTCAAACTCGTAAATCAGGTAAGCAGCCCAATAAACACAAAACATGCGTGATAGCAGCATTGGAAAACATAAACCTAACAGATTCAAAATTATATACTTCATGTATGTTTGAAACACACGGAGTGCATACTACCAGTTTTTTTGAAGCACTCATAGAAAGTTGGCATTTTCTTACTTAACAATTCTGTGCCTCTGCCTGTCCCTGGAATACACGTCTGGGTTAGATGACAGTTGGACTTTGTGAATTCACTCTAAGGGAGCTGAGGTGTGCCCTGCATATCCTGATGCTGATGAGCCTTCCTGAGCTAAAGTGATGGGAGGGCAGTGCCTGTCCCCAAACAAAGGAGTCTCCCCCCCCCCTTGGAGTGTGTCTGGAGCCAGGGCAAGGAATGGCAGGTTCTTGTGCACTATTAAGACCTTTCTTTGAAGTCTCTCTACTTCAAAGGCCAAAATGGGTATAAATACTGGACCTCTGACACCACATACTCAGATGTCAGGGTCCGCACGAACAACATAGTACCGCAGGCGCACTAACAGCATGTTACCAAGGGTGTGATGCTAACGTTTTTGGGCACACTCATACTGCTCTACATATGATATAGTGGCTTGACTATTACATGACTATGGCTCTGGAGGTTTGAGTGCGCCTGCAAATTCATGCTATGCCATAAATGCTGTGCTTATGTCATAAATGTTGTTCTTACGAGACTAGACAGCATATAGGACTAATACCCATCTGCATCATTGTGTTGTCCTCTTTTTGCTGTTATTTCCTTTTTTTTAGTTTCCTTTTTAGGGTACGGCTTCCGGGAGATCATCACTAATCCCAGCCGCCGTTTTGCCTTCAAACCGCATGAAAGCAGCCATGCCCAGCTGCCTATGCAGATTATAGAGAATCCAAAATCTTCTGTGTTCCGGCATCCAGTCTCGTCGGGGATTAAGTGGCCGTCGCAAGCAGCACCTCGTCGTTTCCAGAGCCTTCTGTCCTGCAACTAAGCAGTCGTCAGGAGATGTTGGTAATCTTCAGGCTCGGGTGTTCATTCGCGCCAACGATTCTTGACTGGTAGGAGTCTTTCCCTTTCTAACAACAAGTAAGACCTTTCCGTAGTTGCCTCCAGTGAATATACGCTTCTTAGCGCTCAATTGTAAACGAACTGTGCACAATTAATAAAAATAAAGACTAGTATCATGAGGTAACCTTGGCCACTTGTGCAGAGAGATTATATGGAACGGAATTCACAATTCACATATCGTGAAGAGCAAGTACTTTAAAAGCACCAGATTGTAATGCGTATAGTGACATGCATGAGAATAATTTTTGAGATACATAAAGAACGTTCTTGAACTGCTGAAAGACATTACTGATTCCGGTTTTCTTGTCTGGAACTGGTAGTTTGAAACCGGGAACATTATCAATGAAACCAGGAATATTTTCATAGTTCTTTTATTGGACATTATCTTAGTTACATTCTGGAAAAAAGACTTCCCAAGCAATCATCAGGTAAAAGTGTTGTTATTAAGACATTATTGCTATAGTTACATGATAAGTTACATTTTGCGTTTAAAGTATTTCATTCCCTAATCGTGTAGATCATCTTGTTCCAGATCTCCTTCCCCGCAGTACCCTCCCTAATTCCCCTCCCCTCGTCTGGCCACTCTGAGCTTCCGTGGACTCATTTAAAGTACAGAATCAGAGCTGCCGGAACGTGGGCATGTTGGAGGTACTGCTCCCGAGGAACATACAGATCGTGACATCAGAACACTTCGGGACTGAGGACATTCTGCCAGGAAGAAGAGTTGTTCTGCTTCCAGGAGGGACTGCCACTTTGCTGTTTACGTTGCTATGTTGGCCTGCTGCCTGCTGCTTCTGTCCTGGGAGTGAGAGGACTGGACTTTCCTCTCTACATCCTGCTTTCTAAAGTTTCTCCAAGGGCTTGAGCTGAGATTGCCTCCTGTTGGAAGTCTCAGGGCCATCAAAGACTTCACCTGAAGCACCTGGGCTCCTCTGCTGAGCACCCTACTTGCCAGGTTGTGCCAAATCCAGTTCCTGGGCCCTTGGAAGTGAGTTTCAGTGCTACCAGAAGAACCGGACATCGAGCCACTTGGAACCAGTGCCTGCCTGTAACTTTGACGCCGTGCCACTGCCTGCACCATCCCTGCTTGAAGCAAAATGACCCCGACGTACAACGCAGGCTCCGATGACGACGCAGTGCCTCTGAAGAACCACCACTGTGGGAGTCCTGAGCACCGGCCACCAATATCTGTGATGCACCACTCTGACACCGCAGCTGTGGCCCAGTGGTTCGACCTCAATGCCGCGAAACTGAAGCCTTGAGCTTTGAGCCTTGACCTCCGACTTCATTATCGACACTGCACAGCAGTAAGGAACCGAGGGTCATCTCGGCAACCGCCGCATCACATCCCCTGTGCCCCGCAACGTCCCCGGGCATCAGCTACTCCATGACTCTGCACCGCTGCCAGGAACTGATGCCTCACTTTCTTCAGTAAAGCCTCACTCTACCGGGGTCCGCTTGACTCTCAACGCCAGCCCTTGCTCCATTGAGGTCGGACTGACTTTGTGGAGTCATCGATGTCAAGCGCAACCAGAGTGCCCCGTTGGAGCTATTGTTTCCTAAAAACTATACTGGAGTTAATCTTTGAAAATTCATATCTTGACTTGTGTATGTGGGATTATTGTCGTTTTGGTCTTGTTTTACTCAGATAAATATTGGCTATTTTTCTAAACTGGCGTGGAGTTCTTTTGTGGTGTTTTCACTGTATTAGTGTGTGTGTGTGTGTGTGTGTGTGTATGCGTGTGTGTGCGTGTGTGTGTGCGTGTGTGTGTACACAAATACTTTACACATTGCCTCTGGGGATAAGCCTGACTGCTGTTGCCAAGCTACCAAAGGGGTGAGCATGGGTTATTCTCAGTGTGTATCTTACTTACCCTAACTAGGACTGTGGGTCCCTACTTGGACAGGGTGCAGACCAATGCCAACTAGAGACCCCATTTCTAACATTGGTGTTCAGCCGTGAGTATAGGACTTGCATTTGTGCATTACATACAGTGATTGGTGTACACAACTTCAATATCTCAGACCATTACGTACCAATATACTGCTTTTCTTCTTCTTCTGTTTTTGTGTGCCAACCCTTTTGAGTTTTCACAGTCATGTCTCGGTCTGGAGAGCCATCAGCTGTATAGGAGTTTGAGCAGAAGAGATTGGAAACCTACACAGTACCTAAGCTCAAAACGTTTTGCAGGGATTTCAAGTGCTATTTTTAAGGCCTCACTAGAAAGGAGGAGCTGCAAAAGGCGCTGAGGGCCTGGTTAGCAGCCAGGGAGGGTGGTGAGC
Organism: Calotriton arnoldi; assembly: GCA_963921515.1. NCBI lineage: Eukaryota > Metazoa > Chordata > Amphibia > Caudata > Salamandridae > Calotriton > Calotriton arnoldi. Next base: position 115,520 of record CAWUFW010003332.1, read on the forward strand.
AACCAGAGGAGGAGATTGTAGAGGTCGAGAAGGAGGAACACATTTTACATGGTGATTTATTGGGAAATCAGAATCTGCCTAGGGGTAAGGTGCCCTCCAGGGCAGGGAGCAGTGTTTCCTGTAAAGGCTTGACCGCAGCGGAGATGAAGGACAGGTGGGAAGACAGGAAGCTCCAGTTGTAGCTGGCTAAACTCAATTAGGGTTGTGGAAAAACTAAAATTGGAGCTGAAGAAAGAGAAGCTGCCTTGGAAAAGGACAAGTTGGCTATGGAGGAGAGAAAAATGTGTTTCGCTCAAGAGCTGAGCTTGAAGGAGCTGGATTCCAAAGTCAAGTCCAGCACAAATGGTGGCAGCGTATCTTCAGTGCATTCTGAGGGTAAGGTACACATACCAAGGAGTCTAGTGGCTGATTATTTTCAAGTGGGAGATGACATAGATCGGTGGTTTCAGGGCTATGAGGCAGCTTTACACATGCACACAGTCCCTGCAGAGATTGGGGGCAGGTTTGTGGGAGCATTTCACAGTGGAGGGGAGGGACTCCTTGTTGGCCCTAGGGCCAGTAGACAAGATCAGGTACTCCGCCAAGAAGGAAGCCCTTATCAGGAGATATGGTCTGACCCAGAAGCATACAGGAAGAAGTTTAGGGAAAGACTAAACTTGGTTCCCAGACATTGCTTGAGTGTGTTGATTCCTTTTGCAGAGCACTGGATGGTTAGGTAAAGGGCAGTGAGGTAAAAGACTCTCAGAGGCTGTCCAACTTGATTGTCCAAAAGAACATGTTTAGTCTTTGTTTTGCAGAGCTGCGCCAGCACTTAGTTGATAGTAAGCTGATTGACCCAGGAATCTTTCTAAGGAGGCGGACATCTGGCACAGGACCAGGGTCCAAAAGAAGTTGTATGTGGGAGACTCTGCCAAGGATGGGCAGGGTCCCCAACAGAAGAAGGAGGGGGGGACAAAAATAAAAGTAAGGGGTTCTCTAAAGGGCCCCAAACTAGTTCCCAGTGTAAGTACTCCCAACCCCTTGTTTAGAAGAAGAGTTGGTTCCCTTCAGGAAAGCCTGCAGGGAAGGGACCCCTGAAGTGTTTTGCATGTAATCAGGAAGGGCACTTCAAGGGGAATCCCAAGTGTCCCAAGCAGGCACAGTCCCTCACCGATGGGCAGACACTGGGGATGGCTAGTGTAGCGCTTGAGGAGGAGTTGGTCCCAGTTAGTGGTGGGGAGCCAGCTGAGATGACCCTAGTCTCCCTGGGTGACAGCGAGATGGTCCAGAGAACCCTCATGCCTGACAACACTAGGAAGTATAGGCAGTGGGTGACCCTCAATGGGAGTAGGACGGAGGCTCTGAGAGAAATAGGAGCTAGTATGACAACTGTCTGGTGTCATCTGGTGTTTGAAAAGCAGGTAGTCCCTAATGTGGCCCACCAAGAAGTTGCAGTAGACAACAGTGAGCGCCATGCCGGGTCTGGTGGCTTAGTGGACTAAAGCATCCACTGTAAGGGCCTGTGTTCTACCTCTTGGTCACAGGTTCAAATCCCGGTGGGTCCACTCAGCCTTTCATACTTCTGAGGTTGATAAAATGAATACCATTGAGTTGGGTAACAATAAACATCTGCTATTCAGCGCACAGATACCCTTGGATGAACGTGTGCTTTACAAATACACATTATGTTATGTGGCTCAGGTTCCCTTTGAATGCAGGGGGGTCTCAGGTTCCTTGTGGGTAGCAGTGAGTCCATCCTTGCCTGTGGATTGTCTGCTGGGCTACGACCTGGAGCATACCGCCTGACTTGAGGTGGAACTCAGGTTGCACTTGGAGATGTTGGGATGCCAGAATGGGTGGGCCTGACCACACAGTTCATGGCAACCAGAGAGGGTGAGCAGGAGGAACTGGAGCATGAAACAGTGGCCCATGTGCTTGCCAGGAAGAGGAGGGCAGGGGGTGGGAGAAACCCACTCTTGCACTTCCCCTGGTCCGAGAGGAGGCTGAACCCGAGGGGGATGACCTGGACCCTAAAGGGGAAGATGTGGTCTATCTGGGGGACCTGTGTGAGTTGATCCATTGGCAGCAGGAAGGAGGACCTACCAGGGAGGGATTCCGCATGACTCAGAAAGAGTGCCCCACTCTTGTGGGTCTTCGGACACAGGCAGAGGACCAGGCATCTGGTAACACATCAGGATCTCGCCTGATCTGTTGGGAGAATGATCTCATGTATAGTGAGCCATAGGTCAAGACTAACCCCCGGCGGAGAACTCCGCTCCACAAGCGGAGTTTTGCCTACTCTGCACTCCGTTGAGAACGCAGAGTTCAGGCAAAACTTCGACTCCGTAGCAGAGCGGAGTTAGCCGGCCCCTCCACCCTCCCTAATTTAATTATAACAAAAAAAAGGCACTTACCTGCTGTGGCATCTCCGGGCTGCCTCCTCCCCTCCATGGTCTCTCTCTCCTCCTCGTCCTCGCCGTCCTCGTAAACGCAAACCCCTACGTTGTGCGTCTTGTGGTGCAGGGTGCCACCCTCAATGATGACAAATTATTGTCCCAGAAAGCATTGTTCCATAAAATCCAAAATAAAGAAAATATCTCCTGGAGATTAAGGTCTGGCTAACCCAACCTACAGGTGTGGCTAATTTTCCTTAACACTCCCCTTCCAGCCCCTCTGCTAATTCAATTACAAGGGGTCCCATCTAGCTGGGGTGCAGAAAGTGGGGGGTGGGCCTAGTTCCTGTCCTCACTGTCTTTCTTCCTTTGAAGACCAATTTGGCTTCCCAGCCCCGTTCCTGCCTTTTGCTCTGCAGCAGCAGATCTCTTCCCACCAGATGTCTCCTTTGTCTCAGCCCAGGTCACTTCACACCTAATCAAGAGCAAAGATTGGCCAATCAGAAGAGGCTGCTACAGGGCTGAAATTAGGTATATCAAAAAAGACATTTCTGCAACTTCTTTTCTGTAATAGTTATAATAAATCCAACCTTGGCAAGTTGCTGAATTTATTGTAACTATCATTTTACTACTTTGAAGTATTATTTTAGCTCACACCTGTCAATAGTTAGACGTTATTAAGGTTAAATAAAGCCGTCCAGCGTTAGACTATGGAGCTAATGCACTACAATGGGTAAAAACTAAATTGGAAGTTTTTCCCTCACCAGGGTTTATAAAACATCCTTTATAATGTTCCTGCTTATTTCAACATTGCACCCTACTCTTGGGGCACCTAGGGTGGCCCTTAGGGGTGACATATCTTAAAAATAAGGTCCTTTAATACTTTGGAAGTACCTTTAATTCCAAAGTCGAATTTAGACGTAGTTTTATTTTAAAAGCAGCCTGCAAAGCAGGGCTGGCTTTTAAAATGACAGCAGCAGCACAGCAGTGCTCACTTAAGTGCATGAAATCTACTGGACCTCTAAACCTACATTCCCTATCATATACTAGGGACTTACAGGTAGGTTGTCAGTACCCATTGTAATTATACCTAATTACCATGCACATTTTACACAGAGCACAGGCCCTGGGTCAGGTTAGCAGAGCCCAGGGCACAATCAAAGTCAGAAAACCAGCATCTAGCAGTCAGAATGAGTGCAAAAAGTGGGGGGACACTGCAGAAAGCCCTGGTTTCTCACTAAAATTAAATATGCCAATTGGGTATAAGCCAATTCTACTATGTTTTAAGGATATAGCGCAAGCACTTTGGCACTGGTTAGCCGCGATAAAGTGTGCAGAGTCCTAAGGCCAGCAAAAACCAATTCAGCAAAACAGGAGATCTTAAGGCAAAATGTTAGGGGGTAAAACTACGACAAGGATGCCAGGTCTAACAGACCCTTTGGACCTTCCCATTGTTTATCCAAATATCTCCCTGGACACTATTGTAGTATGTAATCCAGAATAAAGCCCTTGTGAGAATTGTACAATGATATAGTGTGCCGTCAGTAGTGGAAGCACCCTGCAATGAGGCGAGGGTGAAGGAATCTATTCCTGCTCCCTAAGAGTGGAAACATTGCCACTGCTTGATGGCTGGGTCGGGTACTGATCTTGCTTGATCTACTTTTCTGAGAGATTTCCACATCGACTGCCATTCCACAATCTTTTTAAAAGTAAAGACTTTTTTTCTCAATGAGAATACACAACAGGTGGAAGATTTGTTTTCCTGAAAGATCTCCTGCAGAGAGCTGTTTGTGTATTTCACACACCTCTAATGAAAGGCTAATGTACTTCCCAATTATTTTCTGCCAATAATCCAGATTGATTACTCTGCACGTCAGTCACGTCAGTTTCACGGTTGATAAAATGCTCTACATTCCCTTCCTGTGTATTGACTGAGTGCCTTCCAACCATGTTGCTGACATTTTCTTTTCTCTTTCAATATTTTGTATTAGGTTTCTGCAGAAACATAGGAGTAAAAATGGAAATAGAAGGCATAAAACCACAGCAAAACAGCAGAAGTGGTGATACAAACAATGCAGGTGCAATATAAACAGTGGCACATCTGTAGATGGATCTGGTAACAAAGGACCAAAGTCAACACTGGCTTTCAAACATGTGGACCAGCTAGTGTGGCATATTGCTGGAACACACCCAACAAATTTTTCCTCCAACCCAAGTGAATTTGCCATGCTCCCAACACCTTCATATATTTATGGGGAATTTCCCTCCCATTACAAATCGCCTTCTCAGTCAGCATTCCCCAAGTCTTTCTTTTTGCACAATATATCAAGTGTAGGTGTGGTGGCACCTTGGCACAACTCTGTTATGTCTCACCAGGCTACCATAAGATCCAAATGACACAACATCTGGCTACACCTGGGTAGTTCCAAGTCTCCAAGATGCAGGCAATCAGTGTTCCAATCTTAGGGGTGAGAAGGATATCCAACCTCTACAGAGAAGACATCTTGGTGTCGACCTCCCTCCAGCAAAACTGTATTAGGTGCATGCCAATATAGGGACCATCTTTCTCTTTGAAGTTCTGGAAGCTTTTGTCACGCAATAATCCCATAACAGAAAGCCTGGCGCTGGACTATTAAGGCCAATGTAGAACCCTCAATTGAATAAGTTAGAGACTGGCCTGATGGCCACAACCGTTGGATTCATTAGTGCATCTACTTAATCAATGTTATCCTGCTAACACAGGCCAGTGTCTCAGATCCTCCTCAATATGTTCAAACTGCCAGAGCAGCTATTTGTCAGTGTTTAATTGACTTTGGAAGTCATCCCTGAGGTAAGTTTTTTGGTCAATACCCTACTTTCAAGGCATGGGCAATCACGCAGCTTGTATCTGTCTGTAACTTATCTAGTGAATGCATGAAAAATCAGCAAGAATGTAAACATTTCACCAATCTGTAAGTCAAAGATTTTCTTGAGTTGTTCAAACGTTTACAAAACTCCATACCCCACAAAGTCTGCCAAGCTGGAGATGCCCATCGCGTCCTACCTCCTTAAGCCACTCAGTCTGACAACCTCAACTAATGTTTCAATGACCACAAAGGTGCAGTGGCGGCTGCTCCCGGGAAGCAGTAGTGGGGCGGGGAGGGGGAGGTTTATATATAAAAAAAAATCAGTTACCTGCCGGCCGGCTGACTGGTTGGCTGGCCGCCGCCTTTCCTCCAACCTCTCCGTCCTCTTCCTTCTGTGAGAACAGGAAGCAGGAAGCACCCAGGCTCCCCTAAGCTAATCACAAAACTGCAATGCAGCGTTGTGATTGGTCTGAGCGTCGTGGTTTGGCGCTCAGCAGGGACTGGGAGCCTGGGCATGTTCTCCACCCAGGCTGTACAGTACAGTCAGTGGAGAACATGCTAAGTGCGCATGACTGGCCGGCCCAAGACTTCCGGCCAAACAGTCATGCTCACTTAGAGAGTGCCACCACTCCTCCCCCTGCTCTGTCCAGCCCAGCCCTGACCTGCAAAACTGCCTCAGCACAGGAACATTAAATGATAATAACATCGCATTATTATCATTTTATTTTTCCTTTTTTGTAGTGCTGAAAGGCAGTGGGATGATGCTCCTCTGCCTTAGCGGAGGAGCCGCCCCTGCAAAGGTGTCATCCTGATCCGCCTACCCTTCCAACCTACCATAACAGTGGCAATAATCCATAATAATGAATTCAGTCTTGTCGTCCTCATCTAACTGGTTAATCTTGACCCAAGGTTTCTTAAGTTGCGCATAGGACCAAACATATACCACCACAAGCGGAGAGGCCCACTAGCAGTTCCTGATGTGGGGAGGCAGATATCTCCCTCATAAATGGAGCTCTAAAGGGACACCAAAGAAATGTGTCAAATCTTTCTGCACCATAATAGGTTCCGGAGGATGCGTTTACCTGCTTGCCAGAATGGCTTTAGGATTCGGTATGGAGTGCTCTGCAAACTGTATAGGAACTGAGGAAGAGAAACCATCTTGAACAAGTCTGCTCTGCCCATCAGGGAGAAAGTCAGTTCTCGCCAATGTAGGGCATCGCACCTAATATTATTGAGTAGAACTTCAAAGTTTTCTCCAGAAACAACTTTTGATCCCCAGTGACCTCTAACCCCAGATACCGGAAACTCTACTTCGAAACAAAACAGATTTCGGCCACTTTATCTAAAACCTGAATGAAATCCAGTTTTAAGATCACCCTGTAACACTTCTCTATTGAGCTTACTCTGGGGCCCCAGTTCCGGAAACACAGAGCCCGAAGAGTCCAATATCCCAGAGTATTCAGGTTAAGGCACCAGCTGTCAGCAAGGGCATCTAATCCAGTCACGTTAAAGAGACTCATGCCCACGCTGGGGGTTCCAGTCCAATGTCGTGGGTCTCTGGCACCTCTGTCCGTGGAGTGCCACCACAGCCTTGTAGTGACCTGCTGGTCACTGTTCTAGTTGTTTGATGTACCAGCCACTCCCTGTGGGCTGGCTCACACCCCACCCCACACCCATCCAGCACAGCCGTCACAGGACATGTGACCAGGGCCGGACTGGCTACCGGGCGTTTTGGTGTGCTGCCAAGCTGGGGGCTGATTTCGGTGATGGGGACCTGCGTGTGCTTAAAACCATTCGTTTTGCTTTGTTTATTTAGAAGCACACGCAGGTCCCCATCAACGAAATCAGCCCCCACCGCAGTGAAATCAGCCCCCAGCTTGGCAGCACACCAAAACGCCCGGTAGCCAGTCCGGCCCTGCATGTGACCCTGATAATAAACGGGGCCTGGCTCACGTGCCCCAGGCCAGTTCTATACCCTAACCAACTGTGTCTGTGTGGTCATTGCTTATGCATGGGGGCCCCACGACTTTACAAGCCTCCCAGATCCTTGCTGCAACATGGCATTCCCCCAGCATGCCTAGGGGCTACGGTGATTGGCAGGCACATGGCCTTCCAGCTTCACTCTTCAGCCCATCCCATCACTATCACACCTCAGCCACACACCATAAGAAAAAGGGGTTCTGTTTCACAGGTAATTTACAGGGGGGGGACTCCAAAATCTCCATTATCATGAAGCCCTCTGTAGAATGCAGAGTCATTCTTGCCAGCTGCCAGTTTCCATTTCCTATCTGTACAATATTATGGTAATTATTTTTTAAGATGGAAGCGCTGGGCAGCTGGACACCCGATCCTGTTATAACTGCCTTGTACAAGTATTGTGTTATGCCACATTCTGCCCCTAATGGAATTTGATGCTACATATACGCACTAAAAACCTATAACAATGATTATGCTAATTGGTGTAGTCTAGGTAACATCTCCGTTCTGTAAAGTAGCGCCTGAATGTTCGGCAGTGGTGCAACGCCAAATGACGGGGCGCAACTGCAGAAGGGATGAGACCCCCTCCTGAGTTTTCAGTATCTGAGAGGGTATACATTGACCTTCGGTTCAATAGAGGCCCCCTGGGGTTGAGGGCTCGCGGGAGGGTTTAAGCCTCTCTACGCAGCAGGGGCTGCAGGGCCCTCGTCACGCACATGGTGTTCGCTTGCATTGTTTGCCTCTTCACGTATTTACTCAATTGCCAACGAAATCACCGTTATTTTAGCTGAAAGGTAAGTGTCCTTTGTGGACGTCGCTGTATCCAGTCACTTCAATTAACATACAGCCAGCCTCGCTCTTGAGAAAAGTCGCCCATTGACGTCAAGACCAGACACTTCTAGAAAGAATTGGAAAAGGTGACGCAGCAGCCGCCCTGGACGTGAACATAGCTTATTAGTTTCTGACACCACTTGTGGGTTTGATAAATTGATTCTAGCTGTGGTGCCGCAGGAGTGTGGAATCTTTTCAGAAAGTCCATTATTCCAAGGGTTTCTACTACTGGAAGTGTGAATCAACAATAGCCTCTTTTTATGCTTATTATTTGCTTCAAGGAAGTTCGAGAAAAATAACGATCGTTTGGTCTGTCGTAGAACAAAAAAATCTGTTTTGTTTCATCCACCATTTTTTATGTTCGAGAACAAAACCAGTTTTCCAGAATACAACCATTGGGGACTAGTTTGATTGTGTTTTTGTTTTTTACAAAGTTTATGCGCCTCGTATCCTAGGAGTTCAAGTGAAATTAGTAACCTTTGCAAGGAAAGTAAACCTTGCTGGATTTATTTTATTTATGTGACTGAAACCCTTACATAGAGAGCAAGATGGAGAACTATCAATTGGCCTTCAATGGGAGTCTGACCTTTGCAGCGTTCCCGTATTTTGGCCCTCCAGGGTGGCAGAGGCCAATACGTGCACCACCGTGATAGACAATCGCCCGCTAAATGTAGGGATCACTGCAGGCCCAGCGATCTACTCTGTACCTTGATAGGGACTGCCGTATTAGTGGTTCCTTTCAAGGTAGAAAAAGTTTGGTGGGTGGCCGATGTAGGTTTTGACAGACGTTCGCATTAAACTTACAAGTATCCCACCCAGTGTCTCGGGTGTAATCACTAATAGACGGAGGGGGTGGTTAAATAAGGTATCCACCGTGGCTCCGCACTATTCAGTGCAGGGAAGGAAAGAATTAATTTTTTTAAATATAACCCTCACACACTCTAGTAGTGTCATGCTTCATCATCGGGTTCACCCTGACTCCTAAAGGTCAGGGTAGACTCAGCCGTCTTCCAGGGAGCTCTTAAAAAAAAGAATGACCAGGGGGCTTAACTAAAGATTAAAAATCCCTCAGCTTCCCCAGGTATCCCTTTATTGTCGGAGAAGATTGGAAAGGTTAAAAGTTAAATATCAGTGGGTATTGAGGATTTTATGGTCCTATGACCCTGCGTTATACCGACATGTTAAAGCCCTACTCTAAGGTCTATTCAGGTCCGGGGCTTTCATCGGGGTAATACAATGATACTTCCCTGGGTTGTGCATTGGACAATATTATCCTGTGTATGCTAACGATTAAGCATGCCAAATTGTTTATGCTGGGGCAATAATTATACTTGCCCTAAAGTTGTCCCGTTGGGGTTTCACCTGTAATGAAAACATATATATATACACACACACACACACACACACACACACGCACACGCACACGCACACACACACACACACACTTTATCAAGCTTGGTTCATGTGACTTTTGCATGAATTTACCATAGTGCTATTACGGTTATCACCTTCTGTATGCATCTCCCAGTGCATGCCTTTTGTATTGTGTCATGAGAATTTTCATTCTCACCGTCACTCCTACATTTTGGGAGTATTGTTATGTCATGTGAATAATGTTGCTTTCATTTCACTCAGTGCCTCCGTGACCGTCCTCTTTGAGTTCGAAAATAGAGGACGTTTGTTTCATAATAAATTTTTTATTCTAATTTAGTTCGTCATTTTAGTGTGCATGTGGTTAGTGTCCATACTTTGCGTCAGACTCAAGCACCTATTGCACGTAAGAATTAATCGTGCATATTTCGCAATTGTGAGTAGATTCTTACACACCCATTGGTTCAACTATCACCATTCTCTCGGAACGTCTTTCTATTACTCCTCACGTTTTAATCAGGCAACACATATTAGGTAAAACGGCAACAAATGCATACATTCACTCACCCGCAGTCGTAGGGTGATATGTATCACAGAAGCAGCCCTGTATTCACACTTCGTGGTAGGCACCATATACAAATAGGGAAAAAAGGGGAAGCAAAGGTTTAGCGTGACCGTTGGTCACCCTACCTTGGTATGACTTGCTTGCTCGGATGCTGTATTACGCTCCTGTGGGGAAAATAAGTAAAACTCACTTCCTCAAGGGTCCTACCCCGGCTTTTCGCTTATTCCATTCTGCATCTCCCGGCTGGTGCTGGTGAGGTGCCAGGAGAAGCTCGGTTATATCACCCGTGTTGGTTTTCGGCTGCCGGAAAGCCACGCGTTACATGACCAATGCGGAGTGACACATTCTTTGGCCTACTGAAAAACTGCTGAGGATTAGGGGTAACGTTGTTTACTTGGGCGTGAGACCCAGGCATGAACGTTTATTGCCCAATTAATGGTTTCATTTTTGTCAATATATTCATTATTTTCTGTATCTAGTTGTGGCAAGTTGGTAAGGCGCCAGGTGCTACTAATCTTCTAGTTAGAGACTAATGCTTTTTTAAGGTCTAATGGACATTGTTATATGAGTGCACTTCTGCAGGCTGCATGACTCTTTAAGTGACCTTGTCCTTTGGTATTTTATTGGTTAGGCTACTGCAACCATCATGATATGTGGTTGTTACTCGCAGGTAGTGCGTACTTGTGCCTATTTTCTTTTTAGTTTATTGATTCAAATGTTCAGTCTTTTACAACCATTATACCAAACAACCATTTTTTACATGCTTAGAGCGTCCTAATAAAAAAACGTTAATAGGAGGTTAAAAACCATTGATCCTTATTCTAGGCTTAGTGAACTCAAGTCCAATTTATATTGTCCATAAAGTGCTGCAAACTTTAAAAAAATCTTCATCAACCTTCTGGTTCCATATATATATTAAGCATTGCAAGATGACATGCTACTCTTGATCGTTAAAAGAATTTAATATTTCCAATAATTTTAAGAATCTGAATTTGTTCTGGAATTCGACCCAATTCCTTTAGATAACCATTTACATTTTTTTACCCCCCTGGAGACCAAGGGGATCGAGGTCCCACCTAACCAGGTAATTTCAGCTTCTCTGCATGTTCGAATGTTCATATATATAAATATTTCTTCAAAAATATCTTTCTTTCTTTTAATAACTTTGGACATGCACAGAGAATATGTAGTAGAGATTCAGATTTGTAATCACACACTCTGCAATTTTGATTTTGATGTTGGTCTTTCCAGGAGGGGATGAGATCCTTTGTTTCCCACATACCAAAGCGTAATTTCATGAATTGATTTTTTAAGAGCGTTGAAAAGTGAGCTGATAAATAGTCCTTAGCTTTCCTTGTACCATATGACTTGATCATCGTTGTAATAAGATGTTCCCATCTGTTGAGTGAGACAGGAGTTTTGTTGTAAAGTTAATTACTTTGTTGAGGGCCAGTTTCCCCATGCCGGAGTTCCAAATTTCTTGAGCGGAAAAACCCTCTATAACCTGGCTTAGGTAGCAGCCCCAGGAACGTTGTGTTTTATTCTCTCTTAGGGCTTCTATTTCTTGCCAGCACAGGTTCTCGATAAAATTAGTTTCAGATGCTCTTAGCCTCCCACATACTTTGATAAATGCACCTTTGGTCCAGAATATTTGGTTGGACAAACCAAACTCGAGTCGGACTTGAGCCGGTGATGCTGATTGCTGAATGAGGAAGACGTTTTTATAAACTTTTGTTTGAATGTTATTTAAAGTTGAAATTTCACGACCGCTCATTATTTCAGTTCCATAGGTCACAGAAGGCATTAGCTGTGTGGACATGACGGATAGTAGGTAGCTATAGGATGGACAGCCTAATTTCTTTTTAATAATTTGAAGCCGTATATATGAGATTTTTGGCTTTGGCCCTCATTGCTGAAAGCTGCTGCTTGTAACTCAGTTTTTCTTTGATTTTAAATCCCAGATATTTATATTAGGAGACTGCCTCAACTTTTCTCCTGTCTAGATACCATGCGTGTTTCTTGTATTTGGCATCCATTAACTGCTCTACCTTTGTTTTAGATAAATTTAGTTCTAGCCCATGCCGGTCCATGTACTTAGCTAAATCACTCATGCCGTACATATTGCGTACTTGTGGGTCAATATCTTTTCTGTTAGGGGATTTGAACCGGGTGCTCATATATTGGTTTTGCTATGGAAAGCACCCAGCCCTAGAATTAGACAGACATTCACCATCTTTTTTCCAAAGTAAAACCTGTTGACCAACCTTGACCAAAGTTTTTGTTTTTAAACAACAATCTCCCAAAGTATGAGTTTATTATTGAAATACAAATAACTAATGGCGTCTGCACCCAGTGAGTTTTTCTCCCATGGGTGTGTGGGTGATTATTTGTTTTTATCCTGTCCCTCACCACCAGGCTTTACCTGGCAATTACAGATAAAAGAAAGACATCATGCTGTCCTCCCTAAATTGGGTGGTTGGTGTAATGAATGCCCCTACTCCGACAGCTCCCACTCCGTCGGGTCCTTGAACAAAGCATTCCATTGACAGAACCAACTGGGGCTCCACTGATATAAATCTGGTGGTGGTCCGACTCTAAATAGGTTGGGCGAACTGTTGGCTTGGCAGACAGGATACTCCGTCACGTTTGTGATGGGGTGCCCTGTCCGCCAAACTATAAATCTGTCTAGCTGTATTTTACTGAAGGATACCATCACTTCACACAAGGGCCCGATTACAACAGCGGTTGGACGAGTGTCTGACAACCATCGCAGCAGGATTGGAGCCGACCAACAAGTAGTCGGTGGTCCCACCTGCCAAATTATGATGTGACCGCCGTGTAGTCAGTCGGAATCATAGCTTTTTCCATTGCGGCTTGTGCTGTGGCCCAAAAGGGCCACAGCACAAGCAGCAAAGGAAAAAGGGATGTTTTGAAACATCCATGCACCGTCATGCACCGTATGCCAGGCACCATGTTTGGAGTTGCACCACAGGTGCCCCACCGGCCTCATAGCGGAGGCCCACAGGGGACGGGGGCCCTGCTAGGTCGGACCGGCATTGAAAGGCTGTTGGAAAGGAACATCGTAATCCCTATGGCGGTGCCTGAGCAGGCACCGCCCCTATCGTAGTGAATACGATCCGACTGACGGGCTTCTTGAGCTCCTTGAGCCTGTCAGAAGCCTCTGTCGACCCGCCGACCAATGCGGTCTGACTGACCACATCATAATGTGGTGGTCGTACACTCTGCTGGATGTCATTCGGATCGCCACCGACGGCCTATTGGTGGCGGTGCAACTGACATCTTAATGAGCCCCTAAGTATCAAGAAAATAACTCTTAAGGTATGTATAATTTAGGAAAAGGGTTACTAATACATAATTGAAATGAACGTACTTTGGTTTAATTTAAGGCTAGGGATAGATTTACTGTATTTTCAATAGGAAATAATGTAATAAATAAAATATTTTAATTAAAATTAATTATGTGTTAGTGTTAGAATACCTTCATCTGCCTAACTATATTTAATTCGAAATCAATGAATAACATTTACAATAATGGTAAGGGGTAGCCCTAGTATTAAAATGATTGAATAAAATATAATTGAAAAGATAAGTATTAAAAAAATAAGGTTAGGGTTAACAGTCAGGTTAGAATTAAAAAAAATAATCAAAGTTCTTGCTATTTGGCACTTTTATAGTGCACAATCAACCATTGGCATGGCTTCACAGTGCATTCAGTAATTCGGGGATGACTTTCTATAAAGTTCTTGGGTTTCTCAGAGCCCAAGCGGATTCGATCAGATGTAGTGTCAGTAGTGTAGGAATATTCCTTTGTATTAGTCTCACACCACTCATTATGAGTGGGCTGGAGTTATGAGTTGGTAATGTTGCACCTAGTATTAGTGACACTGGGGGTATAAGAAGAAACCGGACCCTGTATGGGCGGGGCACAATTCCTCTATAGCGCAGTGTGGAATTGGAATTAACATGGGCATTGGTGTTTCCGCACTGATTCCCGCATGCGAACCTTAAGTCCATAGAGGACAAAGTCATCCAGGTATCACCTGTAGGATAGAGCTCTGACAAACTTTGCTAGATTCCTTGCACCTAGGAAGCAAACAGCACTTGTAATGATGGTTTGACTATTTTCAGCCAAACAGGATTACCGAGGTACTTATAATGGTTCCCTCAATGGGTTTGCTGTTTGGCAGGGCAAGCCTGGAGGGTAGAGTTACGGTAACAATTAATTTAATGCAAGTTAATTGAAGTTAAACTAAAATATTGAAAATGAATGAATTATAGGGTTAGCATTAGCATCAGTATTGGTATGTGTTATTTTAAAATGCCTTCTACTATAATCTGACTGATAAGGAATAATGGGCCACATGCATCATTCAAAATGCCCTGCCCCTTTGCGACCGGTATTTTTGCATTTGGGATGCATCATCCCAAATACAAAAATCGCAATTTAAGTAATCGCTAAATTTGCGATTACTTAAATTGCGATTGCATTTAGTGAATTGCAAATTGCGATTCCCTAAATGCAATGCATTAACCCAAAAATGTTTGCGATTTCGCAATTAAGAAAGCGCAAATTACCATCAATTCAAAGTTGATAGTAATTTGCGAGAACTTTGAAAAATGCACAAAAGTGCATTTTTCAAAGTTCCATGTTGCACACATGCATGTTGGGGCATGTGTGTGTGCAACATGTGGTAGCATGGCAATTTCAGGGGTGCATCAGGGTGTCCTTTTGGCACCCTTGCACCCTTGAAATTGCAGGCGCAATTTGCGAGTACCTATTTGGTACTCGCAAATTGCGCATGCAATTCCCATTCATTCCTATGGGCCTCTAGGCCCATAGGAATGAATGGGAAGCAATTCCTTAATTGCGATTCGCAATTTGCGAGTCGCAATTAAGGAATGTGTAGGAATCGCAATTTTTTTTGCGATTCCTACATGCATAAGCAATTGCAATTCCTAAATTGCGATTTCTTAAAAATCGCAATTACAAAGTTTGATGCATGTGGCCCAATAATCCCTATTCTTGTATTGCACAATTTATGAACTACTTTGTGTGCTGATGTAATCCTTGTGAAAGAACAGAATGTCATCACTCTTGTGAAGTTAACCAATAGTTGTAGTTGGCTGACCCATTGCTCCATGCTGTATGCTGTAGTGGGCGGAAGAAAATGTGAATGATACAGCAACAGACCAATGGAAGAAGAGGACTGGCTGGAAGCCTCTATTAGTAATTATATTATCTATATATATCATTTTAATAAAATCAAAATGTCTTGGCTAATGCCAGATCTGAAAAAGCAGGGTCCCTTAATCGTCATGCTACGTTAGAAGCATTGTACATATCCAGGACACCAATTTAGATGTTTGCTGCCATAAACAAGGAAGATTATCTGCAATCAGCACAATGGTGTAAATGATCAGCTAGTTATTTTCTCATTTCAATAGAAAAGCCAGCCCCTAGGGGATCTGGGGGTGAGTTTAATCGATAGATTGAAAACATTCATTGATTGATTGAGATAGAGGAGGGGCGAAAGAGAAGGTGAGAAACTGAATGCGGAAGATTATGGAGAGAACACCCTACAATTATAGTAAGAAGGTAAACACTGTGGGTGTTTGGTTGATTGACAATTCAGAGAATTGGGCCTTCTGTTCTTAAAACCTGCACAGATTCTTTTAAATTAGATTGCCTATTATTTCCTCCCCAACATTCACATGACTTTGTCAGCATGGTATCAGATATAGTATTACTAAAAATATTACCGAAAATCAGACAACTGGATTGCACAATGATTTAGGCATTTAGAGATTTTGCTGATGCCTGATCCTCCAATATCAGGAACAAATATCTGGAGATTTGACTTTAGATACATACTTAGGTCCAGATGATGTGTTGCGCAGTGATGGCCGGACGGTAAATCCACAGCTGAAATGGTCATTATCATCTGGTATCATCCCAACTTTGCCATGCTATTACACGTTTTTTTCCCAGATTGGGAAATAACATGTAGGATATGAGGTAACTGCACCAGTCTCTGTATGTTTCCCCCACACAAGATAATTTACTGGCCACTGATTTCACCTGCTTTTGGCAGGTGGAAATGTGCTCATTAATTCCTGGTTTGGTAAAACTGCTTCACTTGTAACTCTCACGTTTTGAAACAGAATGGGATTACTTGTTATTGACCCCTTCGCACTTAAATTCTGGACAAGTACAGTCATAGATTCTGTAGGAGCTCATGATGTATGCTATCTGCTTAGTGGTTGTTCTTTTCGGGTGTTTTGAGTGAGGCAAAGTTGAATATGCTATTTATCTTTACTGCTAAATTGATTTAATAATAAAAAAAATAATAGTGTGCCCTTGCCCCACTGCAAGGCCACATTTATTTCCATCTTGGCCTTCATTAAAATAGTCTCCTTGGACCATCAATAGCCGTAATGTCTTAATGTACTTTAGGAAACTTAAACATCAGTAGTTTTTTAGGACAATTCACCTCAGTGAATCTCATGAAAGCTGAGTAGATGACAGATGGGGCGAGCAGTGGGATTGGTAAACTCCTTCTGTACATGTGGCTGACAATTCTTTTCCAGAAGAGTACAATAGACCTTGCAGACTATAGGCTATTGAGCCATATGTTCTCATTTAGTTATTCTTTCATATGTTAAATCCTTCTGCCCTTTGAGTTAGAGCATGGTATAGACCTAAAATGAATACAATATTTTAAATGTATTTTTACCTATTCAATACAGAGCTTTATTACACACATTTCTTAATCAGACCAGCGGGTGTTAAAATCATTGGCGTTTGTTCTGGATATTGTTGGTATGAGAATCGGTGCACTAAAAGTCTGATAATATTTGCATTGATAATTGTTGTGTGTGTTCCTTTTGAATGGCCATTTTCTCACCTCTTTAAAGAGTCTGCTGAAAAGTAACCTTTTATGCCCTCATAGAGAGTTGCTTTTGAAAGGGGTAGGTAGAATGTGTTACCACCTTATTGAAATTACAAGATCCAGTGTAACTTAACTAATATTGTGTCTTTCACCAAATGATTACACCTTCTGGAGTTACTAGTACCCACATTATTGGCAACTCTGAGATGGGGAGGGGTCACTGCCAGCCACATTACTGGGGTGCCTGTATTAAGACCCTTAGTAAAGTACTCAGCCTCTACTTTAGAGTGGAGGTCTATGGGCACAATCATTGAGATGACTGAACATGTTGAAATCTTCAAGTTTTTGCTCAAAGGCCCTTATTACGAGTGGCCACACTAATCACTGTTATTTGGAAGGGGAAATAATAATGGGGATTTCAAATTCTAGGGGAAAAAGGTGGAAATCGGACTTACAGTTCAGTTTCCTGGATGTTTTTACCTGGTCCTCCATCCGAAGACTTTACTACAAAGCTTATAATTCTGCTGAGGCTGGTAACTAACATTACTGACACCCTTAGAATTATCACACCACTCGTAAGGAGAGTTTAAGGGTTTACAACAGTTTTTGGGCATGATTTAGCCTTTCCATGGCTAAAGCTGTGTTTCTAGTAGTGGCTGCTGAAAATGTGGCTCATGTATAGTTATCTGCCACTACAGTGTAGTGGGAAAAAATCCACTAAGGGAAGCTTAGTGAAAACAATATAGAAATGCTAGGAAAATATAGAGACAATAAGCAAACTTACAGAACAGTTTCCAGCAATTACTGATGACACTGGCTGGTTTCCAACCCACATATACAAGAAAAGTAAATGTACCTAGATGTTGGTAGCCGCATCCCTTTACTCATGGAATTAGTGGGCTTCCCCTACATGACATGATTCTTAGGTATACCTTTACCTGTACTTTCTGCTGTCTGTTAACTGCAACGATTTTAGGAAGTTAAGCTGCAGATATAAAGGTAGATGTTCGCCTCCATAGTGAATTCACATCCCAATTTTAGAAGATTTATCTCTGTTATTAGCAGAAACAATGGACCTTGCATAGACAAATTAAGCTAATTAACACAACTATAAATCTGTGTTTTTTCTGTTTATGTGAATGTACAGTATCTTTTGTATTTTTGTTGTATTCCCTGTTATTCCCCTATATTTAACACATACCGCATCTTTTCCATTTTGTCAATGGGGCAAAGCTAGCAGAGAGCATATTACATAATATAAAGAGTTCTATGATGCACCTACTTTTTGCCTGGGCACTCTTGGGCCTTGGGCATAAGGAGGGACAGTTTATGGGTTATAAGTCCAGATTGCTGAGGTTCACAACCCCTCCTGCCACAAAACATATCACTGTAAATAAACAGAGGATTCTCCCTAAGTCAATCAGTATAATGTACAGTGCTATGGAGCTGGTTTCCTAAAGTGTTGATGTTCAGTTAAAGGAGTCCACCGGTGTCTGTTGCACTGGACACAATTTGGGGGAGATTAGTTACTGCCCCAACTTGTCTCGCAAGTCATTGCTCACTAGGTAGGCTACTAAGCTGGATTTGGGCTAGCACCTAAAAGTGCAGTGGGTAAAAAAATGATGGATCTGTGTCTGAGAACTGGACAGTTATGGTCCAAACTTCAGTTGGCAGAAGCACCCACACTACCTAATTGTGAAACGGCAGTGCTACAGTGGAAATTCACATGGTTTTGGAATTATGGTGTGTAGGAAGGTGGAATCTGACTATATGGTTGCCCCCACTTTTTTTATGGTGTTTTGCTGGTTTATGACTTAGTTGGACTGGGACCCTGCTATTCAGGGCCCCAGTCTATCTGCTCTCTCTAAACGACATGGAGTGCACTCTAGGTGCACTAGTGATTGGATACTGTGGTGCCTTATGAGTCCCTAGTATATGGTACCTTAGGTGCCAAGGGCATAGGTACTTCACAGGCCTACCAGGGGCTGCAGCATGTGTTATGCCACCCCTGGGAAGCAGTCTAAATCTGACACCACAGGCCTGCTACTGCAGCCTGGGTGAGGTGGTGCTAGCACCCCTCACTGAGATATAGGTTTCCTATATCTCTCCTGCACACACATATAAACCTATCAGTCACCCCTAAGGCAGGCCCTATCAATCCTGAGGGCAGGGTGCTTGGCTTCTATGTGAGGGGGTGCCTCTGCATGAGCAGGGCCCCTCTGCAGTTCTCAGAGTCCATTCTCTGGTGCTGTTTGTGGATGCGGTTAAACCATATACTATTTAAGTGCATTATATCCTCGCGGTAAATGCTAACTTTGGAATGGCTGCATCAAAACATGTCGTGTTTGGTGTCAAACATCTTGGAATACTACCCCCCGCCAATCTTGGCGGCGGGGGTAGCATTCCACCCTTCTAGAGGATAAGACATGTACCTGCTGTGGAAACGCGGTAGAATCCTAAAGAGCCCTGGCATCACAAAATGGATGCCACCAGTCACAGACACTGGGCTGCCCTCCTGCTGATGACCGAAACTCGCAGTGGAGGAAGCCCAACAATAGGCATCCTGTCACAGGGAGGTGTAACCACCTCCCAGACAGGGTTTAGTGTATTGGGGCTGGGTGGGTGCACTCTTAGAGTGCTTTGAAGTCCTGCACTGGGGGAGCAGAAGGCTCCTCTGTGCATATGCCAGTTCAAACCAGCTCAGGGGCTACCTGCCCCTGCTCTGGCACGAAACTGGACAAAGGGAAGTGGGTGTAGCCACCCCTCCCTTGACCCTCCCATAGGTGGGGTCATAGAGCTAGTCCATCCCCTCTTTTTAGTATAAGAGGGGGAACCTTGCCATTGCAAAGCAGATAACCCCTGGACGACGCTCTACAGAAGAATCCTGGCCCTTCGACGTTCCACTACCTTTGGAAGACAGAAGAATCTCCCTTGGAGTCAAGGAGTGACTCCCCTGCTTGGCAGGCACCAAAAACGACAACGACGGTCGCAAACTACGCCGCTCCCGCCGGAGTCCGAAGTCCCTGCAGCCCAAGAAGTGGATTTCCTGACCTCTCCCAGGCCATCGTGAGTCCCCAGCGAAGCTGAGGCAAGTGGACCCCACGAGTAACGAGGAACCGCGACCCCTGGGTACCGTGCACTATTGTCGAGTGCAACCCCTTCACAACGTTCTACGAACTTGTGCTTTGGACCACGTGTGGTCCCGACCTCCAGCAGGAGTCCCTCCGAAGATCAGAGGCCTACACCGTCCCGAGTGACCGTGGGCCCCTGTTGAGTGATTCCGCCCGAGGTGTCTTCGCGATCCCTTGCCCGCTGACTTGTGGGTCCCCAGAAGACTTCTTAAAGAAACCGAAGGGCTCCCCTGGTTGCTCCAGGCCTGCCCTGACTTACCCTCGCTGGGTGAGTTCCACAGACCTTGCTGGTCTGCGCCATCGACTTTTCTTCATCTCCCCGAGACTTGCGGCTGCCAAGGCTTGTTGGCTCCGATCGAGTTGCCGACACCGCAGTCAGCTGCAGACGTCGAGGGACACACCGAATCCAGCTCCTGGTCATCGTCGACGCCTCCTGGACCACGTGGCTGAAGAGTCAAGGCACCTGCAACCGACCTGAAGCGACCGACGACGGTGGGCATCCATCTTCCTTGCCCCGGGTCACTGCCAAGTGACTTTGAACACTGTCCCCTCTGCTTTCAGGTCATCCTTCTTCAGAATCCAGGCTTGGATTCCACCGGACACTTCTTCAGCTCCCGCAAGCAGCAAGTCTTCTTTGTTCGCCATTGAAAACGACGCCGCGACCCGACACCAAAGGACACCTGTGCACCCGGCTTCCCTGGGTGAGGTAACTCCAGCACTACGGTGCTCCTGTGGGTGTGGGCCCTAGAACTACTTACCCTGTAAGTGACTTGCTTGTAGGTTCTCCCGAAGTATCCTAAAACTCTTTATTTCCAACCGCGACTTGCCCCATTGAAGTTAACGGCGATTCGCGCCTGTGTATCCACACTGCACGCGTCCCCGTGGGTCCTTTACTTACCTGCCTTGGGTGGTTTCGTGAGGCCCCAGCACTTCTGAAGGCCCTAGGCCTTGTCTCCCTGCAAGTCGTTGTTTCTAAGTCTCTTACTTAGTATATGGTCTGGTACGCCCCTAGGGCCCCAGCCATATTGTGTGCTTAACTTATTGTGAAACGTTGATTTGTGCATATGTTTGTCTTCTAATCTCATAAAGAGATTAGTAGAGAGTTATTTAGAAATAAATACATATATATTTGATATATATACCTGTGTGGTGTCTTTTCATTTGGTGATTCAAGAGATTATATGGTAAAACAAGCTGCTTTACATTCCTCCGAGACTTAGCCTGAAGGCTGCTCTCCACAGCTACCACTAGGATAGCTTTCTTTAAAAGGTTGTCTTAAACCTATCTACCATAAGAGTCGATTTGCCCTGGTGCAAGGTGTCCACTTTAATTAGTGAACAGCATATACCAGGCCAACTTCTCACATTGGTGGGCAGCGTGTGGGATTCCAGCTTGCCATTGTTTTACCAGAAAATCTCTATTTGAATTACTAACTGAAAACCATTATAGGTACTCAAGGTACATATAAAGTCAAGCTTAGTATCAATAAGTTCTACTGAACTTAGAGCTGTGTGCCAAGGGATAGCACACCCTTTCCACAGCTCAAGCTAGGATCAGTAGGCCACAAACTAGTGTAGGTAGTACAACACTGCACAACACTAGAATGTCCTTAAGGGGTGGACCCAGTGGATCCACTCAGCCTCAGTATAAGGACATGGCTTTCTCTGACTTGAGAGCCATGTGTGTTGACAGACACCTGAGGACAGGACAGAGTCCCTCAACACTACACCTGATAGATCTGCTGACAGCAGATGACCTTAGATTGGCTCTAGGAGCTAAGGGGTCTGAATCAGTGGGTGGGTCAATCATAGTATCTGGGTCAGATGAGGACAATCCGAATGACCAAGACTCTGTGGTTGAAGGGCCAGGCTTCAAGGAGCCTGAACAGGACAGAGGAGTTCTCCCTAAGAGAACTGGCAGAGTGGATGAGAGGCACAGATCCCCTTCCAGGGAATCTGAGCACTCTTATCACTCTGGCAGAGAATTTGTCCAAGAGAGGAGCTCATACTTTAACTTAAGAGAGACCTCCTCTGAGAGAAGGTGCAAACTGCTCCAGTATGAGGAAGCCAAAGTGGCCCTCAGAACCAAGCAGTTGGCACTGGATAGAGAAGCCCTGGAGATCCAGAGAGCTTCCAGAAGGGAGGGTTTAGAACCCCTGGTGGCAGCAACAGTGTCCCTAGAGGCAGAGAATATGTCCCTGACCATAGGAACCTGAGCAAGGTTGTTCCTCCCTACCAGAGTGGGGATGATATCCACAAGTGGATAACTGCTATGGAGAGGGCCTGTAGAGTACAGCAGGTCCCCCAAAAGCAGTGGGCAGCAATCTTGTGGCTCTCCTTTTCAGATAAAGGTAGAGACAAGCTCCTCACTGTTAGAGAAGAGGATGCTGATAATTATGAGGTCCTGAAGAGTGCACTGATAGATGGGTTTGGCTTAACCACTGAAGAGTACAGGTTGAAGTTCAGAGATACCCAGAAGGCACAGACTCAGGACTGGACAGACTTTGTAGATTGTGCATCCAAGGCTCTGGAGGGTTGGCTGGTTGGCAGTAGGGTTACTGATTTCAAAGGATTTTATAATCTAATGATGAGAGAACAGATCCTTAATAATTGTCAAAACCAGCTTTTACACCAGTACCTGGTGGACTCTGATCTGACCTCTCCCCAAGAATTGGGAAAGAAGGCAGACAAATGGGTCAGAACCAGAGTAAGGCCTAAGAATCAGGGTGGTGACCACAAGAAAGATTCTACCAAGTCCCAAGAGAAAGGTGGGGATAAATCCAAGGATAAGTCCACTACAGGGCCCCAAAATTCCTCTTCTGGGGGTGGGTCCCAAACTCCTTCCTCTCCTGAAAAGAAACCCTATTGCCATGTCTGTAAAAAGCCTGGGCACTGGAAATCTGATCCCAGTTGTCCCAGGAATGGCAATAAAGAAAATGTTCCTCCAACAACTACTACCACCCCTCCTGGTACTACCAGTAGTAATCCTCCAGTTGGGAGTAGTGCACCCAAAAAGTTAGGTGCTTTTGCAAGAGGAACAGAGGTGGGCCCTAGTTTAGACAGGACCCCCTCAACAGACTCCTCAGATTCTGATGGTGGTGTAGGATATGCCACCTTTACCATGGGTCCCATAGCATTGGGCAGGTACAGACTGGAGCCAATGATTAATGGTCAGAAAGCTGTGGCATTTAGGGACACAGGGGCTAGTGTCACCATGGTGGCAGGGAAACTAGTCCCCCTCACCAGCTTTTACCTGAGTTTAAATACCAGGTGACCAACATTGATGGTGTCAGAACAGATCACCCCATGGCCATAGTCAATCTCAGCTGGGAGGGGTCACAGGCCCAAAAAGAGTGGCAGTGTCCCCAACCCTACCTGTAGATTGCCTGATGGGCAATGATTTGGAAATTTCAGCCTGGGCTGAAGTTGAACACCAAACCCATCTTAGGATGTTGGGCGTCCCTGCAAAGGTTAGTGGGGCTGTGATGGCCACAGCCCCAGCCCAAGAATTTGGAGAGATGGAGCCTGAAAGAATGGCCCACTCTCCCCGAAAGAGAGCACAAGGGTTGAAGAAAAGTCTTCTTCCCCCAGACAGTAGGTAAGGGTCAGCCTCCTCAGGGAACTGACCCTACCCCTAGTGAAGGAACTGCCACAGAGGTAGTCAGGCCTGGCCTGGCCACACCCCTGATGGCAGAGGACCCTTCCAAGGTGGTACCCAGTCTGGAGCAGGTAACCTGCCCCTCTCTACCCTGCCTCAGTCAGCCCAGGGCTGCAGAGGTCAGGGAGGTCAGTGGACCCCCCGGGCCCCCTGTCCAGAGGAAGCCCCCATCAGCAGATTAGGGGCACCCAGTCTAGTAGCCCTAGCCAGGTGAAAATTCCTCTACACACTGAGGGATCCCCCATACCTTTATGTAGGGACCTCCCCAGAAGGACTCTGGTAGGCAAGGGCAAACCTGGGACCAGAAGGTTCCAAACCTGCCATGTCCCTCCAGTGTTCCATCCAAAGGGACCCAACCCCCAGCTGTAGGCAGCCAAAGGTTGACCCTTAGAGCAAAGTGCAACTCAGTCATGGAAAGACAGGCATACATGGTGACCAGTGAGCTGAGAAAGCTGAGGCCAACATTCCTAGGGCCACACTTCCCTACTCAGACACCTCACCAGCCTGGTACTTTACCAAAGCACACCACAGGTAGTGATTCCCCATGGTGGAGACCCTCTCATACCCTTAGGGTGAGGCATTGCTTAGTGGACCATAAGACAGGGGGCAACCATGCTAGTGCAGGTGCTTCCTTATATGGCCACTTAGTCAATAAAGGCTCAACTGGCCAAGGTTAGCCTTATCTCCTTTCGTTTGGGGGGGTTATGTAGGAAGGTGGAATCTGACTATATGGTTGCCCCCACTTTTTTATGGTGTTTTGCTGGTTTATGACTTAGTTGGACTGGGACCCTGCTATTCAGGGCCCCAGTCTATCTGCTCTCTCTAAACGACATGGAGTGCACTCTAGGTGCACTAGTGATTGGATACTGTGGTGCCTTATGAGTCCCTAGTATATGGTACCTTAGGTGCCAAGGGCATAGGTACTTCACAGGCCTACCAGGGGCTGCAGCATGTGTTATGCCACCCCTGGGAAGCAGTCTAAATCTGACACCACAGGCCTGCTACTGCAGCCTGGGTGAGGTGGTGCTAGCACCCCTCACTGAGATATAGGTTTCCTATATCTCTCCTGCACACACATATAAACCTATCAGTCACCCCTAAGGCAGGCCCTATCAATCCTGAGGGCAGGGTGCTTGGCTTCTATGTGAGGGGGTGCCTCTGCATGAGCAGGGCCCCTCTGCAGTTCTCAGAGTCCATTCTCTGGTGCTGTTTGTGGATGCGGTTAAACCATATACTATTTAAGTGCATTATATCCTCGCGGTAAATGCTAACTTTGGAATGGCTGCATCAAAACATGTCGTGTTTGGTGTCAAACATCTTGGAATACTACCCCCCGCCAATCTTGGCGGCGGGGGTAGCATTCCACCCTTCTAGAGGGATAAGACATGTACCTGCTGTGGAAACGCGGTAGAATCCTAAAGAGCCCTGGCATCACAAAATGGATGCCACCAGTCACAGACACTGGGCTGCCCTCCTGCTGATGACCGAAACTCGCAGTGGAGGAAGCCCAACAATAGGCATCCTGTCACAGGGAGGTGTAACCACCTCCCAGACAGGGTTTAGTGTATTGGGGCTGGGTGGGTGCACTCTTAGAGTGCTTTGAAGTCCTGCACTGGGGAGCAGAAGGCTCCTCTGTGCATATGCCAGTTCAAACCAGCTCAGGGGCTACCTGCCCCTGCTCTGGCACGAAACTGGACAAAGGGAAGTGGGTGTAGCCACCCCTCCCTTGACCCTCCCATAGGTGGGGTCATAGAGCTAGTCCATCCCCTCTTTTTAGTATAAGAGGGGGAACCTTGCCATTGCAAAGCAGATAACCCCTGGACGACGCTCTACAGAAGAATCCTGGCCCTTCGACGTTCCACTACCTTTGGAAGACAGAAGAATCTCCCTTGGAGTCAAGGAGTGACTCCCCTGCTTGGCAGGCACCAAAAACGACAACGACGGTCGCAAACTACGCCGCTCCCGCCAGAGTCCGAGGTCCCTGCAGCCCAAGAAGTGGATTTCCTGACCTCTCCCAGGCCATCGTGAGTCCCCAGCGAAGCTGAGGCAAGTGGACCCCACGAGTAACAAGGAACCGCGACCCCTGGGTACCGTGCACTATTGTCGAGTGCAACCCCTTCACAACGTTCTACGAACTTGTGCTTTGGACCACGTGTGGTCCCGACCTCCAGCAGGAATCCCTCCGAAGATCAGAGGCCTACACCGTCCCGAGTGACCGTGGGCCCCTGTTGAGTGATTCCGCCCGAGGTGTCTTCGCGATCCCTTGCCCGCTGGCTTGTGGGTCCCCAGAAGACTTCTTAAAGAAACCGAAGGGCTCCCCTGGTTGCTCCAGGCCTGCCCTGACTTACCCTCGCTGGGTGAGTTCCACAGACCTTGCTGGTCTGCGCCATCGACTTTTCTTCATCTCCCCGAGACTTGCGGCTGCCAAGGCTTGTTGGCTCCGATCGAGTTGCCGACACCGCAGTCAGCTGCAGACGTCGAGGACACACCGAATCCAGCTCCTGGTCGTCGTCGACGCCTCCTGGACCACGTGGCTGAAGAGTCAAGGCACCTGCAACCGACCTGAAGCGACCGACGACGGTGGGCATCCATCTTCCTTGCCCCGGGTCACTGCCAAGTGACTTTGAACACTGTCCCCTCTGCTTTCAGGTCATCCTTCTTCAGAATCCAGGCTTGGATTCCACCGGACACTTCTTCAGCTCCCGCAAGCAGCAAGTCTTCTTTGTTCGCCATTGAAAACGACGCCGCGACCCGACACCAAAGGACACCTGTGCACCCGGCTTCCCTGGGTGAGGTAACTCCAGCACTACGGTGCTCCTGTGGGTGTGGGCCCTAGAACTACTTACCCTGTAAGTGACTTGCTTGTAGGTTCTCCCGAAGTATCCTAAAACTCTTTATTTCCAACCGCGACTTGCCCCATTGAAGTTAACGGCGATTCGCGCCTGTGTATCCACACTGCACGCGTCCCCCGTGGGTCCTTTACTTACCTGCCTTGGGTGGTTTCGTGAGGCCCCAGCACTTCTGAAGGCCCTAGGCCTTGTCTCCTTGCAAGTCGTTGTTTCTAAGTCTCTTACTTAGTATATGGTCTGGTACGCCCCTAGGGCCCCAGCCATATTGTGTGCTTAACTTATTGTGAAACGTTGATTTGTGCATATGTTTGTCTTCTAATCTCATAAAGAGATTAGTAGAGAGTTATTTAGAAATAAATACATATATATTTGATATATATACCTGTGTGGTGTCTTTTCATTTGGTGATTCAAGAGATTATATGGTAAAACAAGCTGCTTTACATTCCTCCGAGACTTAGCCTGAAGGCTGCTCTCCACAGCTACCACTAGGATAGCTTTCTTTAAAAGGTTGTCTTAAACCTATCTACCATAAGAGTCGATTTGCCCTGGTGCAAGGTGTCCACTTTAATTAGTGAACAGCATATACCAGGCCAACTTCTCACATGGTGGCCCCATCAAAAAAGACACAACTCTAAAAATTGGATGAAGAGGAAAAACCTCATTGTCTCCACAAAGCTTGAAATTAGGATGATACAGACTCCCACAAAGTCACTGGTGTTACACAGTGTATTGGCAGCAATCAGGCTCACCACATTTGCAGTTATGAAATGTCTCCTGCATGTCCTTGACTGTTGTGCAACACTGATGCTCTTTGGTCATTTCTTGCCAGCTGGAATCTAAACTTCTTCTTCCTAGTGTGTGACTTTCTTCCTTGAGATGACCTATGCCTGGGCTTCAGTCTAGTCCTTTGTCTTCTTGGTCAGAGACCTGCTCCTCTCCACATCAGGCAGTTCATCTTCAGGGCCTGACTGGGATTTTATTCTACTGTGCATTTCCCCATTAGGCTAGAGCCACTGGAGGCTGAATTAGAAAGCCCAGGGTGACTGAAGGTGCCACTGTCACTTTCCCCAGCTACTGAGATTAATTGAAGCAGGCACAGGGAGCTTCAAAAGAAGAGGGAGAGATGGAGGGAGAGCAAGTGATCAAATCAGAAGAGACAGAGGAAACTGACAGACAGATGGATGGGAAGAGTCTTGCTGCTGGAAAACATTCTCCCTTGATGGGGCAACAGAGCTTCTCCTTGAAGTCCAGATGAATTGCAAGTTGCTTGCCCAAGAGGTTCACTATCCACCACAATTTGGAGCAGCTCACAGGAAGGCAGGTCCAACCAAAGTCAAGGTTTTCTTTACAGATTCAGGCATTTTTGTGGGCTTGGTTACCATGCATTTACAGCATAGGAAAGGGGCAGGCACAAAAAAGTCCATATACGTATTCAAGCGAGAAGCGACTCTAGGCCAGGTGTGTCTAGTACTAGGCATACCTTAGCTCAAAACTGTGAGAATGGAGGTTCACTTAATGTTGCTGGGCAGATTTCTTGGGCTGGCAGGAAACAAATTTATATACTTCAGACCACCCAGACATCTCTGAGACCCCTGAGATACTGACCCAGAGGAAGGGAAATTGCAGTTTTGAGCTCACTCACTATGTTCTAAAAATACAATGCACGCAGCACATAATATCTACATTACACAACAAACATTTATTGTTTTACACATGCACAGACACACACCTTAGATAGCACACATCTCATGGAACATATGGAAACTAATCACAAGGGACAGGTCAGACTTTTAAGGAGTAACAGCCACCTCCCTTCCAGTGATCTCCATCAAAGCACCGGTGACCCAGACTTAGAATAGGCTGCCACCAATTGCCGGTGTTCCCAATCTGGACATGCATGCCACATGTATATCATCATCATGAATAGCATCAAAACATGGTGCACACTAGTGCACTCACAGATTGGTGAGACAGTGGAAAGGAAAAATCATAAGCGGGGCAGAAAAAGTCAAATGGGACTGGGTGGAAATGTTTGCTACCTCCTGTGAGGACTTGAGTTGATAGGAGGCTCGAGTTTGAGGACAAATATGAAAATAATGTTAATTTTTCTCCTGAAGGCTAAGTGGTTGACGTCTGTGCAGGTTATCATATCGGAAGCAGGGCCATAGGTGGATTCAGAGGACATGTGCCTCTTTTTGAGCTCTGAGGTATTTGGGATACCATTTTTATCAGATAAGTGCAAGGGTCATCTAGAGATCTACTGTATATTTTTATGTAACTGTATTGATGATATCCTCAAATATACATATTTCTGCGAGAGTCTTGTTCTTAAGTCAATGTGTGGTTAATTGTTTGGTCTGTAAAGTGGAGCATGTGGGCGAATGGATGATTTTGTATTGGTTTAGTTTACAACACCAGTTTTCTATATTCTGGGCCATTCTAAACATTGTGGGCTATATTAAACATATAGCCCGGCCAAGTGCCACACATCAGTGGTTAGACAAACGTATTTTAGTGCTGGTATCCGCATCACTGCACTAAAATGCATTAGCCACACATATTTACAGCTCCTCAACTTTGTCTAACGAGGCGCTTCAATTATGAAAACAAAAGCCAGCCTGCTTCTTGCATCACTGTGCTGCTGCCTCAGCAGGCCTCTGCAGGCAATTTTACTCACCTGGCCAGGCCTGGAGTGGAGTCGCTTTTGCTATGGTCACAGTGAACCATAAGTTGATACTTTGTTTACTCTTTCCCAAAAGTGTGGCTTTCTTTAAAAAAAACAAAAAACATTGGGAGTTGGATGCCATCATGCCTGGCCTCTTTCCCGCAAATTGGATATGGCAACTGTCTGCACAAATTAACAAACAACAGTAAGTGCTGGGCAGAGCTTTATGTGAATCCGGTGCCTTCAGTTGTTTTTCTGGTCATAGTCCAAAGTGTTTGGCCAGGCGGCGGCTTGGATTATTTACTACTCTTTATCCTCATGCGGGCCGCCGAGACATGGTGACACAGCCCCCCTCTGTGTGTGCCTGTTGTGGAGACGGTCAAGTGGGCATGTCTGCAGACGTGGTGCTGGATGTTTTTGCTGCACAACCAGCTTCAGGTGAGCTAGTCACATGTTTCAACCCTCGATCCTGGGCCTCCCGGACATTTCACATTTGTTGGCCGACTGCTCCTAGATTTTTTAAATTATGCTGTTGATATTTGAGTGTGGCAACACAACTTTGAATTTAACCTGCCCTCTCTTCTTGGCATGTGTGCAGGATGGCCAGGGAGAGGGATCTCCCCGTGTACTCCTTCAGGAGTACACTTAAAATGCCAGCACCAGCCTTCCACACTGTTTACAGTTTCAAGGCTGCTGACAGGACTGGAAGATGATAAGCGAGCCAAATGTCATGAGACACATGCTGACACCGGCTCCAGAGAGCCTACTGCAGTGTTAGAGCCCTTCTGCCCAAGAATACAGTGGCAGAGGACTTATTTCTGATGGCACAGGGGAGCCAGCAGCAGACCACTCCACTGAAGATGAGTGCAATGGGGCAATGTCTTTTAGAGTGTAAGGGCGGGATAAAACATGGCTCAGCTTAAAGCACAAAATATTCTAGAACTATTTCATTGTTCATTCTTCTTCAGGTAACTACATATAAAATAACCTGAAAAAATAAATTATGCATGAACAGTTGTCCGGTGGTTTCCCGGCCTTGTGGATCACAATAATGTTAGCTGATATTTGATCGTCTGGTAATATCCCTGCCTCTAGGCTTTCATTAAACATTTTGACCAAGTGGGGGGTAATCTTAGATGCTATCAATTTATATAATTCAATGGGAAGGCCATTGGGGCCGATTGCTTTACCTGAGTTCAAGGATCTGATGGCCTTCGTCACTTCGTCCTCGGTGAGGTCTGATTCAAGTAGGGCCCTTTCTTCTGGCGCTACAGTTGGCATATTGAGGGTGGACAATAGTTCGCGAGCTGAGTCTGCCGTTACGCTTGGTGACAGTGTGAATAATTCCGCATAGTACGCCGCGAAGGCGTCCGCTATGTCCTGCCTGTTCCGAGTGGGAGCTCCGTCTTTCGTGGTAATTTCAAATATCCACCTAGATGCTGCTTCCCGCTTGTCTAACCAGGCTAGCAGCTTTTCTACTTCATCTCCCACTTCGTATAGGCGATGCAGGGTTGCTTTATATCTGAGTTTCGCTGCCTCCTCAAGAGTGTCTTTGTATTCTTACCTTTTGCTACTTAATTTATGTCTGACTACCTGCGGATCTGTAGCTGTCAGGTCGGATTCAAGGCAGTGGAGTTCCCTGTCAAGTTCCTCCAACCGCGCCGCCTTTTCTTTTTTGTGACCTGCAATTGAGGCAATGCCCTGGCCCCGTAGCACCACCTTAAAGGCCTCCCAGAGGATTCGGGTCGATTCCACAGTACCTTTGTTTTCCCAAAAGTACTGCTCCGTGGTCTTTTGTAAATCAGTTTGAATGCGCGGTATCTTCAGGAACCAGGGATCAATCGGGACAGCGCAGCCCATCGGGCCCAGTGTCCCACCATAAACCGCCCAAATGGGGGAATGATCTGAGATACCTCTGGAGAGGAGACCCACATCGCTAAACGATTGAGAGTACTGTGCCAGTCCAAATATATAGTCTATGCGCGAGAGACTAACGTGTGCCCAGATTGGAAAGTAAAGTGGTCGATGCTTGGGTTGTGTGCTCGCCAAACGTCCGCTAGGCAGAGTGCCGCTAAAAAAGTCTGCTAATAATTTCCCCGAGGGATCGCGGCCCGAGCCGGGCATCTATCACGTTCCCCATCAATTGCTGCATTGCAGTCACCTCCAATGATCAATTCCCCCTGTGGCAGTTTAACAATAAGTGAGCCCAAATCTGCCAGCAGTGCCGCCACATGGAGTCTAGGGGGGATGTAAAGAGAAATAATGTTAAATGGACGCCCCTCCCAATATCCAGAGATCGCCACGAAACATCAATGTGGGTCATGTGAGATGTGTTGAATAGTAAAATGGAATGTGTTCCGGAGAAGGATACGCACTCCCCTCAACCCTCTAGTATAGCCTGAGTGTGCTACTAGTTTGTATCCCTGTCTATACAGCGCACCATATGATTTCCCCTGCAAATGCGTCTCCTGTAGAAGGATTAAGTCCGGTAGGTGTCGTTTCAAGTAGTGCAGTACCACCCCTCTCTTTATCTTATCACCCAGTCCGTTCATATTCCAGGACAAATCTTTGAAGCAGTGAGTGGTCTGTTGTGAAGACATTAAGTATCTGTTTTAATTTCAATTATAACATAGCTGGGTAGGACCCCCCGTGTTGCGCAAGGGGTATGTGCCCATGTCTCCCGGGAACTCCTCCCCGGCCCCACCGTCTGGTGTCAGATACCACAATGCCACCTGTCAATGTAAGGCATTGCAACCTTTGTCCCATACCATATTCGCTGCCATTTCTACAAACTACAACGTTGAACATTTTCAGAGCAACGAAACAGTGAAATACCCCCTTTCTCCCACCCCCCTTCCTGCCACCCTGCATTGTGGACTCCAAACTGCCCACCCTCCCAACTGTGCAGAGCGTCTGTGCACCCTGTTCCCAACAACCCATTATGGGGAAAAAGACGTGGCCCAACCTGGGGCGGCCACCCTCCTCCCCCCTTCAGATCAATCGGTTCTGTATATCGCATGAAACCAAATCAGCGACGCCCGGAGGGGTCTCAGGTCCACAGACACATATAGTTGGGCCAAGATGAGTCAGCTTTAGTTGCACCAGTGTTACAGTTTCTAGGAGGCTGCAGTCTTGGAGGAATTTTTTTCCGTCATGTTGGCCCTTGAGTATTTGCAGGGTCTTTATCATTTCTCCGGTAGTCTGTTTGTGTTTTCCGGTTCCCAACTTTGCGCCACCCCTCCAACCAGGCCCATGCATCATCAGGAGTCTCAAAAAACTAGGTCTTGCCCTTCTGCCGCCACTCTGAGCCTAGCAGGAAATATCATGGGATATTTCAATTCTCTTTCCCTCAGGGCCTTCTTGACTTCTATAAATGAGCGTCACACCTTCTGTACTTTGGTTGTAAATTCCGGAAAAAAGGTGATCGTCGCATTTTCGAACTTGAGAGGTGGACCAGTGCGAGCTGTCTGCAGTATAATGTCTCTATCCCTATAATTGAAAATTCTCACCACAATTGGGCGGGGCGGGAGTCCAGGCCGCGGCGGACCCCCGGGACTCGATGTGCCCTCTCCACCGAGAAGAAGGCTGAAAGACGACAGGGCCTCAGCTGCTTAGAGATAAGGTCCTCCACAAAGAGATCAACTGCCTGTCCCTCTGCTCGCTCCGGCACCCCCAAAATTCTGACATTGTTTCTCCGGGAGCGCCCTTTGAAATCCTCCACTCTTGCTTCTAGTGTGGCCGTAGTGGCTAGCAGGGTACGAACTTGCCCTTCCAATGTTTTGGTAGAGGTCTGCAAGGTGACTATGGAATCTTCAGCAGATTTGACGCGGGAGCCAAGGTTTCGAAGGTCCGCGTGCATCAGGGTGACTTCTGATGCTACTGTGTCTATTTTACCCTCCAGCGCTTTGCAAGCCCCTTGGACAGCCGTCATTATATCCTGCAACGTAGGGGTATCAGCGGGGTCTGGAGAAGACACCATCTGTTCCTCGGATGATGTTCCCTGGGGGTCCGATTTAGCTTGGACAAACTTGTCTAGCTTTGTTTGGTGCGTGGCCCGCATACCTTTGCTTCCCGACATCTTTCCGTTGAGCTGGTTACTCTTTAATCTTAGGGAAGGGTCCGGCTCTCAGGCTTTCAGAAGGGAAACAATGCTGGTATTCAGGCCCTGTGGATTGGGGCCGATCCTCCAGACACGAAGCCTGTGGACCTTCAAATGTCTCAGACACGCTCCGAGGTGTAAGCTAGGGCCGGCTCCTGCTTCAGTGTCTCAAGTGGGGCGTCCCTTGAGACGAGTCAGGCACCCAGGGGAGAGAACAGGACATGCAAGGGGTGGGAAAAAGTCCAGGCCCGGGCCAGAGCCCCAGCAGGAAGAAAGGCAGTGATGGTGTTCAGGCCCTGTGCCGGCTCTCGAGGCACAAAGAGCATGAAGTGTTGAGGCATCACCACCACCTGTCCCAAATGCACCCCGGGGCACAAGTCAGGGCCAGCCTCTTACTCCCTCCAACAACCGAGGCTGACTTACGGATCAGATATCCGGGGGAAGGACAGAGCACGGGGGGGGAGTTCCAGGCCGGATCACTACGCCATAATTCAAATCGGCCTCCTTGTCCCGGAAAAGTCATTGACTGCCTCGATTTTGCCCCCCCCCTCCCAGTACCCCCAAGGTGTGTTAGCTGGTCACCGCAGCCCTCCTCCTCTCGGCGGTGTCTCTCTCAATCGCCCAGGCACCTTCGTTCCAGGCGTGCGGCGGTCCGTTTTGTGTTGATGCAGCCGACTCTCCCGCTTCAGAGTCCGCCGCCCCTGTAGAGCCACTCCCCCACTCGTCCAGATCTTCCGGGCAGGAGCAGCTATCTCGGTCCCCTCGTCCGTTCTCACCTCACCGGGCCCTGGCCGAACGGTAGCCGCAACTCCTGGATGTCTCATCCGGCCACTCCCAACTGCTATGCCTGGGATCCGCCCATGCGCGCAGGCCTCATCTCATCGCTGTTGTCCTTGGCACTTCTCCCGCACTGTAAGGCTCGTATCTTCCCTCTGGGCTACTCGTGTGCTTATTACATGACGGTCAGTGAGGTGTTCATGCAAAATCGGATATTTGGATGGATATTACAGGGGGATAACACAGAGAGTGGCCGGAGCTCCTTCAAGAAGCAGCCATCACAGTCCGCTGTTGGTCACGCCCCACCAAACTCTCAATTCTTGAAGTTTCTTTGTTCCTTTGGGGAAATAAGAATCCACTAGCTCAGTCCAAGGATTCAGGGACTCTGGATTGCCTCATGGGGGCTATGACTCATTTTCCCACAATACACCTCCACGACCCAGGAAAGATCCAGTTGAAACTGGTCAGCTGGGGGGTTCCTGTCTTTGGGCTTGCAGGTGACTTCTTCCAGCTCTGTTGCACCTGTTGCTGATCAGGGAGTCCACTCCTTTTCCTTCAATTCAAGCACAGTCCTTTATTGCGGAGGCCTGAGAGTGCAACAGGTGCTGTCCTTTTTAGTGTAAGCTTTCTATGGTGTTGTCCAAGAGTCCAGCATGGCAGTCCCTTTTCAGCTTTTGTTCCAGGCAGTGTTCTGAGGCTCTCCTGCAGCTTTCCCATTCTGGGCTGGCAAGAGGGAGGGGTACTCTAACCAATAGGGGTAAAGTTTCCTCCCTCTGCTATGACCATTTTCTGCAAAGTGTGACATATTTTGTACCCAGAATGCACTGTTTTGTCAAAAATCAAAATGGAGAAAATCTCTCCTGGGTGTATGTGTCTGTGTTTCCTAACCCAAAGTTGTGGCTACCATCTGACTACACTCCCCTACCAGCCCCTCTCCTAATCTAATTACGGGGGCTCCCATCTGAATGGGTAAAGAGTGTTTAGAGGATCTGTTCTCCTGCCTTTTTCAGTCCAGCTTCTCTCCCCAGCCCCCTTCCTCTCCCTAGCTTCTCCAGGAAGCAGATCTCCTCCCACTAAATGTCTGCATTGTTTCAGCCCTAGGCCTCTTCACACCTACTCAGGGAGCAGCTTGGCTCATGCTATCAGAGGCTGACCAACCAGAGGAGGCTGCTACAGGGCTGTTTTAGGTAACTCCAGGATAGTAAGTTATAAAACTACTTTCCTGTGATAGTTACATTAAATCTAACTTTGGCAAGTTGTTGGATTTAATGTGACCATTAATTTGATACTTTCACTGATATTGCTAGCTTGCTCCAATAAAATATGAGACTTTATTAAGTTTAATAAAGCCTTCCCATGTTAGCCTATAGGGCTAGTAGCACTACAATAGGGAAAACGATTTTGGTTGTTTTTCCTTATTAGGGCGTAAAACACATATTTTATATTGTCCCTGCTTTTTATGACAATGTACCTTGGGACACCTAGGGCAGACTTTAGGATGACTTAAATATAATAAAAAAGTAGTTTTGGACTTTGGAACGATTTTTTATTCCAAAGTCAAATTTGGACGTAGTTTTATTTTAAAACCAGCCTGCAAAGCAGACCTGGCTTTATGACACCAGACACCACAACAGTGCACACTTAAGTGCATTAAGTCCTCTGGGGTCTCTAAACCTAAATGCCCTCCCATATACTAGGGAGTTACAGGTAGGTTGTCTTGGCCAATTAGAATTATACCAATTACCATATACCTTTAGAGGACAGAGCACTAGCCCTGGTCAGCAGAGCCCAGATCACTTTCAGAGTCAGTAACCACCAGCATCAGTCCAAAAAATTGGGGTGATCAGGGCAAGAAGGAACTTTCCTACACTCGCTCACTATAATTGCGGGCATGTTTTATGTCTCAGAACTTTCAAAGATCAAGTCAGCACCATAAGATAAGTGGTATCTAAAATACACATTTGTTTGTGTTGTGCTGTTATATTAATCATGCAGTCATAATGGAACTTCATTATTGTCAATTATTGTGATGTCATCATGGTTAAGGACATGTCCCATGACTTCCTGGAAAAAAAATCAGGGTCAAGTGTCACTTCCTGTGATATTGTTAAGGTCAAATTCCATGTGATGTCACTTCCGCCACCTGTGACATTTTAGCTAGGGCATGTATCTGGGGCACACAGATTAAAACCCAATACGTCAGGATTCATGAAAAGTGATGGCATAGAACTGACCTTTTTTCATCCCTTCCTTCGCCACTTCCCTCCCTTCCCTCCTTCCCTTCCCTCCTTTCCTCCCCTCCCCACTGATCTTCTCCCCTTCCTTCCCCACTTTACATAGCTTCTTGTTTTTTTTTATATTTGTGCCGTACATTCCCCAAATTGCACAACAAGGCCAGCATGTGTTGAGTTTAGCTCTTTTACATTCCACATATTGTACAGTACTGCTGGTTCTAAATTAATTGTCCAATCTGCCTTTTCAGACTGCTTGTTTTCAAATTAAGTTTCATACAATTAGGTGCAATTTGTTTATAGTCTCGATGGAGCAGTAAACGACTAGCGAGAATCATAATTGCATGAGGATTTGAGACTGCAATAAAATTTTATGGCTTCCGTATGCTACTTCAGTTGAAGTACCCCTATCTATTCTCATATTATTGGCAATGCCATGGATAGTGCTATGTATGCAGGGAAATATGCCTGTCATTACCGTCACTGGTGTTCATTAAAATCACATTTTCAAGTTGATTCACCGTATAACCCTGTATCAGCCTCGGGATTGAAGTCCCCAAGGTAAACATTTACAGTTTTTAAAAAAAATGGAAACAAATTCAATGAAAACAGTTCAAAAACAAGCATTGGCAAAGCGAATAGACCTGTTTTTAAAATAAAAATGCCATTCACTACATTTCCATATGCATTTGTCTGTGCACAACATCACTCATCATTCTTGCACTTGTGCATCCATTTATTTCCTCATTGACTTATTCTCACCCACCCAGTCAGATAAACTCAACAATCAATGAAGAGGCACTTTCACTAATAAGGCCAACCTATTGGCTGTGAGAAGGATTATTTAAAAAAAAAAAAATCTGATGACCCTCTTCAAGGTGACAAGGTTGTTGGCTCTACACAAGTCCCATAGAGAAATAAAACATGCTTCAGCAAAAAGAATGATTAATCTCCATACATCGCTTAATTCCTGACACCGTTGTCTCTATGGAAACTACAAGAGCATGAGGGGTTCATCATAGGAGCATCACTAAATCTGTCATTGGAATAGGACCTTAGCACAACTTTCTGCTACAATAAGTTTTTGATAGCACAACGTGTCTTGGCACACTTCCTGAAAGCAACTCTGCTGGCATTAGGAACGTCAGTTAACATCACCCAAAATGCACACTGATTAATCTGCCATGTCGCTCGCTCTGGCAGTATATGCTGTGCACGATATTGTTGTGTAATTCAGGTTATCCCTAGGCCGGGTCAAAATTTCAATTGCGTAATTTCACTTCAATTTCAAAATGTATTATAAGATACATATCTACAATCAGATCCACTTTACATAGATTGCAAATTACATAATTAATACATATCAAAAAAGCATTTTAAAAAAGGAAATTTTTTAAAACACATCATTTGATTTACTGTTTTAAATAAAAGTTGATTGGCATCTTTCTCTGAGTACACTTCGGGGCATATTACCAAGGATGTGCGATAATTATCGCAAAGCGCACTTAGCGCTGTTTTTTTTATCGCCGGCTGTCGCTGGATTACATCGCGGACATAACGCGTTATTATCAACGCTTATCTCCAAGGCGATAGAAAATCCAGCGATAGCGGCGAAACCCAGCAATAGCGCGCGAAATCCAGCGATAAATTCCATTCGCTAATGAAAAGCTTGCTAATAGGCAGGTGAGGACTTAACCTTACAATCCACCTCCCATTGACTAGAATGGTTAAGTCAAGTTTTAAAGAGGTGTTAGATTCCAGCGATAATCGCGGTTAGCGCAAATTATTTTATCGCTCATGGGCATTGCTAATATGGGGAAGTTGTGTTTGCGACTGTTTTCAGTCGCTTTTAGTTGAGAACGCCTACTTTGCATGTCATTAGCGATAATTATCGCTGACATGCAAAGCGGTAAGAAACGGCCGCTTTGCCATAAAGCTGTCGCTAACAGCTGTTAGCGACAGCTTGCTAATAGGGCGATAAAAATATTGCTGCTTTAGCGGCAAAAAGTGCCGCTAAAGTGGCGATACTGCCCTTGATAATATGCCCCCCGATCTTTCAATAACAGTGGTTTCAACAAAACATCGACGGTTATTATACAATGCGGGGCACACAAAAAAATATGCTCTAAAGTTTGCATATAAACTTCGCAGAGATTACATAATCTGAGTTCCGGAGCCACACCCAACCTTGCACCTGTAATAATATTTAATGGCAAAATGTTAAATCGGAACAGAAGAAAAAACGACAAATACCATGCTGCAAGTTGCACTTTAAATATGCTCGAGGTGAGCCCTGGAGCATGTAGAAACAATTACCTCCATCTTCCTTTTTTCTCTGCAAGACGCCATATCTAATTCCCTTGAAGTAATCTTAATGCTGTGTTTTAGAAAGATCTTAAATGATAAACAAGATATTGCCAAAAACTCGCCCCTATTCAATTTAAAGTACTGTAGTGCTTTATTAAAATTCTTAAGAAACAAGGGGCATATTAACAACGGCCAGCGATAATTATCGCTGGCCGTGCTTAGCGATAATTATATTATCGCAGGCTATCTCTGGTATTTATCGCCCTGGTAGCGCATTATTAACAACGCGTTACTCCAGGGCGATAAAGATTCCAGAGATAGCGAGGTTATCGCCCTTTTGCAGGGAACATCGCTGGTTTTCCAGCGATGTTCCCTGCAAAAGGCGATAACCTGCTGATACGACCCACAGGGTCGTATCAGCATAATCCACCCCCTATGTTAGGGATGGCTAAGTCAGGATTTTAGCAGACGTTTCGCCAAAATCTAATGTGTGCTAAAATCATGTGGGCTGCCTTGTAAATATCGCGATGTAAACATCAGCGATATTTGCAAGGTAGCCCATCTTGGGTACGCCCAGTAACGCCCACTTTGCATCTCATTGGAGATGCAAGTGAGGCGTTGTGAAAAAGGGTGCTAACATGCAATTATGCATGTTAGCACCCTCTTGTAAATAGGGCGCTGGTTTTATCTCCGCTTTTTTGGCTTTGTAAGCCAAAAAAGCGGAGATAAAGCCCTTGTAAATATGCCCCCACGTTGGTAGTCTTACATTGATTAAATGTTTCTCAACATAGTATGCTTCTAAAGGAATTTTTTTTGCTAAGCAAAAGGCTGTGGCCCCAACAAAGGCTGCTGGCCAGCCCCTTAACACAGATGCTCAGGAGCCCCATTTCTAAGCGTAAGGCTTCCAGCGGCACGAGCGTATTTACATTACAGATTTAACGAATAATTTTTCCCTCTACTTTATGGAGAAAGACCCAAAATTTCACATCCATGACTTCAATCTCATAAAGTAAAGTTGAGGAGATTTTTACATTATACACAGACTGTAAATGGATGAAGTGACTGTGCCTACAGCCCTATAATGTGATAGGAGTGAATTGGTATTTGCCGTCACTTTCCCAGATAAGTGCGAAATGTCCTATGTCACAGAAAGATTGGTGGAAAATATTTTGCCTAAATACAGATATGAATCAACACAGGTTCTGAGTACCTAATCGCCAATTAAAATATTTCAATTTTCTTACTCCCTTAGCACTAAAAATCATCACTTTACTCCTATTGATATTAATTTTTAAACGATGACTGTCAGCAAACTTCTACAGACAATCCAAATGACTCTGAAGACCTCTTGGAGTTAGGTCCAAAATCACAATATTGTCGGCATAGAGCAATGAGGCTATATTACGGTGACCTAACTTCCGGGCATCTCTACCCGATGTGGCCAAAGCCAATGGTAAATCAAAGATAAAGAGGAAAAATAATAAAGGGGCTAACGGCAACCTTGTTTAAGACCATTGTTTGTCAGTATTTTAGGTGCTAACCCTCAGCCCCCCAAGAAGTACATGGCACCACGTAAAGGAATAAAGTGCACTAATAAGGTTAAGTAGATGATCAGTATTTTTTAAATTTCGAAGCTTTTGCTAGAGATTAAGGCGATCTACACAGTCAAAGGCCATGGGGAAATCAATAAATGTGGCGTATACCGGCATACTACGTGACACCACATATTTCTCCACTATCAATTGGAGGGCTGTAATATTATCTAAGGTTTGGACTGTTAGGTTTGAAATCAGCCTGCTCCAAACGTATGATGTTATTAGCATTCACCCAATCTTGGAGATTGTCTAGGAGGTTCTTAGCAAAAATTGTCCCTATCGAATCAAGGAATGTTATTTGCCTGTAATTATTGGGGAGGACAGTAGAGCCCTTCTTATGAAGCAGTAAGATGATACTAACCATCCATGATGATTGAATTCAATTAAACTGATAACAGTATTTAAAAAGAGCTGTCAAATAATCTAACCAGAGGCCTGCTTCCAATTTTATAATAATTATTGGAATTTAGTCCAGGCCCCTAGCTCCCGAGGGTCTCGCATGATGTATAATCTCTTTAATTTGAGCCCTCGCGGGTGCTACTAAATCTCCACCTTCAGAGGACGTAACCGCCAACGGGGAGGGGGTATATCCTCATCAACTAGATAGTTAGCTGAGTAGAGATTCAAAATATACGAGGACCACTCACTACTTGCAATTGGACTCATTCTTGGCCAGATACTGCTCCCAGTTGATGTATTAATTAGATGCCAGAACTTTTTGAAGCCTTTATTTATGGTAGTTTCCCTTAGATCTATCCAGATGCTTATATTTGATCACCTGCCCATGCCAGTTAAAATATATAGGTATGACAACTAGAACAGTAAAGGTGCGAATCACAGAGCACCGGAGTAACATCAGGTGCAAAAAGTCTAACACCAAAATGAGTGCACAATTTACCTCCATCGGCCATTCCCCGATGACATAAAATGGACTGTCCTTGAGACACCCATCAATGAGACCGGATGCAACCTTTCGAAAAGAACAAAATTGGATTTTCCGATTATCAACACACAGGGACGGCCTGAATGATGACATCCCGTAGGTAGAACTGAATAAGTAATCTTGCCACCAATGGTCGGTTTCTCATACAGAGGGTGATAATATTCAACAAAGCGAGCCACCATGCTGTGTTATTATTGGGAAACACATTAATTTTGTGCCATTAATTTGGTCCATGGAAACGACAATCCCCAATGGACGTACTTATTATAATACTCACGCATGTCCTTTGACATTAGATGGAACCCACAATCTACCCAATGAGTTTAAGTAGCCATAGTTCATTTTATTGAATAAGAGATCTCCCCAGCATGATGGCAGCACATTTATGACTGTTCGTGCTTACACTATAAACATGTATTCTTGTTAATAACTCCTCCACGGAGGTGAGATAGCCATTAAAGATGGCTGGGCTTCATTGACCTTCAAGGTCCTCAAGCCCTTCTTCTGTACTTGTCTCTCTCAAAGTTTCATTACCACCCGTCCCAACATGGCGGACAAGGTTACGGGCCCATTCATTACATGCCCGCAAGCGCGAGCGTGTACACGAAGCGGACGTAAAGATAAAGACCTTCCCTCCCGGACTCCATATCTCCGTAAGGAAGCAGAGCCGGGGTAGGTCTAAAAGAAGATGCCCCTCCGCGTCTGAGTAAGTAAGAACCGTAAACTAAGGAACTCGCAACCAAAATCATGGTAAGAGGATTCCATTCTGATGAATGTGTTCCGTTTGTCCCTCGTAGGATGCTACTAGGCGCTTCACTCTGCCACATCCTCCTGGGGTCTGAGTTGGCCCTAATGAGGGTGCGTTATTGTTATTTCTTCCAGAATCAAGATCGGCCCGCAGAGCAATTTGTTCCCAGATACCGTTTTCCACAGCACATTTTCCATGATTGGTGATGAATGGGCAAGTTGTTTTGTATCTTTTTAAATCACTTGGGGCATGCAGTCAATATTAAAGTGCATGCTAATAGTGTACCACAGAGAATGTGGCAATTTAATAATCAATATATGTGTTTCATGTAATGTTTGTCTGTTTGTGTTCTAGGTTATTTTCTGGCCAGGTCAATGTACAATTGCACTTTGCGACCTGATGTGTGATTGATTACTGTATCACTTACTTCTAACTATTGAATCAAGTCACTGAGTAGTGTAGGTTAATGTAATTAGTTCCAGAAGAATTCCCACTTGATCAGTTGTGAACAGACATAGGCAAGAAACATGTTGACCACATTATACAACTAATTGACACACCTTGCTCATTAATAGCGTTGTATCCCAAGTGAGCACCACATCTTTTAATTAGGGTAGTGAGCTATTTTATTAAAATGTTCTGATATTAAGCATCACTTTACCTATTTTAATTCACCTCTAGCCACCACACTACATACACAACAACCCACACTTCACCATACAGCATTTAAATGATCTCTGGCAAAGAGCCCCCTAGTGGGTGCGCTTCGGGCTTTGCAGCGCCGGCCCGACGAGGAGCAGGCCAAAATGATGAAGCATGACACCTTTCGGGGTGTGTGAGGGCACTTGCTCCTATTGGAGCTTTCTCTTTTAACCTGGAACAGGAGAAACGGTTCCCCCTTTCCCTTTGTTTTAGAGGAAGTGCACACCCCTGTTTATAGGTTGATACTCTGCCTGCATGTCCTGAAGGGACTTGAGGACGGTGCTTCTCATGATGTTGCCCAGAGTGGAGATTCCAATCAGATCCTATCCCCGAACCACTCCAATGCAGCCACCTGTGGCATCAGGCAGCCCTGTCACAGCTGCGTCCACTGTGTCAACCTCCCCCACCACCACATTCATAGAAGTGCGTACCTCCATTGAGTCAGGAGTCACCAATTTTTCTGATATGTATGCGGGGTCACCTTGGATATTGTACCATCGATCAGAAGTTGCGATGCCTGATAGTATGACTCAATGTCTGCTGCAGCGATACCCCTGCAGTATGTAGATTGGAAGCATTTACCAAGGGCAATACAGGGAGTCCTGCGCTCCCAAAGAAGACTAGTAAGAATGAAATTTAGAGTGCGAAACCATTGTCTTAAATTGGGGTGCGGAAAATTTTGTGGTTGATATAGAAACAGATGCAGCAACACCATTTTGAAAATTGTGGATCAACCAGTGAAGGACAGAGGCAAGACCAACCAAACCTATATTTCCTCCCTTAATCGAGCCAGAACAAGATCTAGGTTATATGTCCATGCCACTGTCGCATCTGGGGACACAAAAACACCCAGATATTCAAACCCACCTGAGGCAATTCACAGTCCCGACACCCAGCCAAGATCCTGCTGGCAACTACCAACCGAAAACACAATCCTCGGGGACTTTACTCGTCCCCGAGGATTTACTCCTTTCACAAGCCCCATCTAAATTACCGGGACCCGTACCCGGCCTTCCACCACGCGACGCCCAAGATCTACTGTCTCACTGGGATCTCCTTCCGTTACGGGCTGCAATCCTACAGCACCCAGATGCTCTACTCATCTACTGCAGTATTGTGGACCCTCCAACAAGCTTAACAGCGATCGACTTTGCCCGTCGCTTTTCCCTACCGTGATTGATTCTCCTCGCTGCAATTACCATATCGTGATTGAGACTCCTTGTGCCATCAGCACTACCTAAGAAATTTGTAACCATCGTCCTGATGATGACCTTAATCTGAATAGGTCGAAACGCCGTCGACTTTGCAGCGTCATCCACGGCTTCTACGGGGTCATTTTGAAACTAACAAAAGCGAACTATTTTTGCATTTATCTAAGTTATACTTTTTGACCTTGAACTATTGTTTGTTTTTATTGTTTTTTGCCGTTTCACGCTGTTCTTATATCACTTGTGTCACTGCACCTATCACTTACACAAGCACGTTCAGTGCACATTTGGTTGTTATGGTTACTTTAATCTAATTGTAATGTAGTGCTGATATAACTACTTGCTAAATAACAACCTTTACGCCCTTCTTTGGTCTCCCGTTTCCTTCCTTTAGTGATTTATGCACTTTCTGTAACAGTCTCTTTTTTAATG
This sequence comes from Calotriton arnoldi, assembly GCA_963921515.1. NCBI lineage: Eukaryota > Metazoa > Chordata > Amphibia > Caudata > Salamandridae > Calotriton > Calotriton arnoldi. The sequence goes on from CAWUFW010003332.1 coordinate 159,739, forward strand.
ATTACCAGTTGAGACATTGTTGTTTTTGTTACATAACTTTACCCGGTCTCAGTTGGGTCAACGGGTTTACTCCTGTTCTATGTTTCAGGAAGCACAATATGGCATAAAGCTTAGTCGAGGTGAACCAAGTCAGGAATAGAATGTATTAACCTGTTTGCCAACGCCTTCGAGAGGATCTTCACCTCCAAGTTTAGGAGTGAGATGGGGCGATAGGAGAAATGGTCCTCTACCGGCCAGCCGGGCTTAGGGACACCAATATCTCAGCATGTTGCCAGTCAGGAGGGAGGGTGGCTCCATCGACAACCGACTCAATAACCCCCAACATATGCTCCTGGAGTTTAGGAATAAATTCCTTGAAGAACTCACAAGGGAACTCTTTAGGCCCTGGGGACTTGCTGGGGTACAGACCTGCTCAGGCCGAGATGAGCTCCTCCCCAGTAAGCACCTGCTCCAAGAGGGTGCGATCTGCAAGCGTGAGGGTCTGCAGGGGGAGGACCATCACTGATTCCTCTATTTGTTCCCGAGACAAGGCCTCCCGTTGGGTGTAGACATCCCGAAAATGGGCAGCAATATGCAGACCCCCTACCAAGGATCAGTGAGCAGAGCACCTGTTGCATCACCCACCAGAGGGAAAATGGAAGGATGACAAGGGCTCTATTATGGACATTTTAATGTAGTTGATTTGCCCACTAAAGGAAATTGAAATTAGCTGTATTTTTATCCCTTAGTCTACATGTGTTTGATGACTGAAACGTAATTAAACTGGTATATTTCGAGTTAGGTCAGTGGATATTTGAATACCTTAATGAATAATAACTTTTTTTCTGTAACTGCAATAGAGTAACTAGATCAACCAACATTAACTCCATTTTGTTTAAGTTCATTTTACATCCTAATATTTTTCCTAAGTCGATTTATAAATCCCTCAAATGTTTTAACACCATCTGAAATAACCACAATCTAATTATCTGCATATAATTTTACTTGATGTGCTTGACAACCTAGATAAAATTCTGGTATATCTTGATTCTCTCTTTCATATTTTTCACTAGGTGTTTAATGTACAGAGCAAATGGCCAAAGAGATGAGAAACAGCTTTCTCAAGTTCCTCACAATATTCTGATACTGATATTTTTTGTTTGAACCTGGCTCAGCACTAAAGTTGCCCATATTTGATTGCTTAGAGCTCAATCAATCAATCAATCAATCATATCACTTGTAAAGCACACTACTTACCCGTGAGGGTCTCAAGGCGCTGGGGGTTGGGGGGTGCTGCTCCTGCTCGAAGAGCCAGGTCTTGAGGAGTCTTCTGAAGGTCAGTAGGTCTTGGGTCTGCCGTAGGTGGGTGGGGAGGGTGTTCCAGGTCTTGGCGGTGAGGAGGGCGAAAGATCTGCCGCCGGCAGTCGTTCTTTGGATGCGGGGCACTGCGGCGAGGGCAGTGGAGCGGAGCTGGCGGGTGGGGGTGTAGAAGCTGAGTCGTCCGTTGAGATATGCTGGTCCGGTGTTGTGGAGTGCTTTGTGTGCATGGGTGAGGAGCTTGAAGGTTATCCTCTTGTTGACGGGGAGCCAGTGCAGGTCTCTCAGGTGGGGTGTGATGTGGCTGCGGCGGGGGATGTCGAGGATCAGATGTGCAGAGGCGTTCTGGATGCGTTGCAGCCGTCTCAGGAGTTTGGCCGAAGTTCCTGCGTAGAGGGCGTTTCCGTAGTCCAACCTGCTGCTGACGAGGGCCTGGGTGACCGTTCTTCTCGTTTCGGTGGGGATCCACTTGTAGATCCGGCGGAGCATGCGGAGGGTGTTGAAGCAGGAGGAGGAGATGGCGTTGACCTGCTTAGTCATGGAGAGGGTGGAGTCGAGGATGACCCCTAGGTTGCGTGCGTGGTCGGTGGGTGTTGGAGCTGTTCCCAGTGTGGTCGGCCACCAGTAGTCGTCCCAGGCCGAAGGGGTGGAGCTGAGGATGAGGACCTCCGTCTTGTCCGAGTTCAGCTTCAGTCGGCTGTTCCTCATCCATTCGGCGACGGCCTTCATTCCTTCATGGAGGTTGGTTTAGGCGGTGTGAGGATCTTTGGTGAGGGAGAGGATCAGCTGGGTGTCATCGGCGTAGGAGATGATGTTGAGGTCGTGCTGTCGGGCGACGTGGGCGAGAGGTGCCATGTAGATGTTGAACAGCGTTGGGCTGAGGGATGAGCCCTGGGGTACGCCGCAGATGATCTCGGTGGCATTGGAGCGGAATGGGGGAGGCGGACGCTCTGTGTTCTGCCGGAGAGGAAGGATGTGGTCCAGTCCAGGGCCTTCTCTTGGATCCCGGCGTCGTGTAGGCGTGTTCGTAGTGTGCGGTGGCAGACCGTGTCGAAGGCGGCTGACAGGTCCAGGAGGATGAGGGCCGCTGTTTCTCCGTTGTCTAGCAGGGTCCTGATGTCATTGGTGGCGGCGATGAGGGCGGTTTCGGTGCTGTGGTTGCTGCGGAACCCAGACGGGACGGGTCCAGGATGCTGTTCTTCTCGAGGTAGCGGGTCAGTTGTTTGTTGACGGTCTTCTCGAGCTATGACTGATCATAGAAAATCTGTACTGAATTGGTATCCACATGTTACCCCACCTGACCCGGTTGAATGCTTTTTCAGCATCAGCCAAAATGATGCCTAGCTCCTGGTTATAGGCTAATGAGTGATCTTTGGTTGAGGAGATACTAAGTATATGTAAGCTAATATCTCCCTGTGAAATAAAGAATTGAAAGTAGCTGTTAGTCAACTCCCTGATAACTTGAATTCATTTTTTTAAAAGGATTGTGGCATATATGTTTGAATTCCAATTGTAAGAAATTGGGCTACTGGTTGGGGGGAGGGTGTAAAACCCTACTCAAGCAGCAACCACAATCTTTGTCAGGGTGAAGTCCCAAACAAACCCCAAATTAGCCTGTGCTTCACTCTCTGGTAGCTTGGCACAAAAGCAGTCAGGCTTATCTCAGAGGCAATATGTAAAGTATTTATTCAGCACTTCAAACAGTAATAAAGTGAATCACAACAGAAGAAAAATCCCACACCAATTTATAAAAAAAGAGTACAATTTAATAAACAATTCAAAGGACAAAAATCCAATCAGTAAAACCTTAAATGTGCAATTTGAAGGTTTTAAGAAAAATAGTGCCTCAAAGCACAAAGCGTCAACTGTGCCTATCCCACCGGACCAGGACAAAGTCACAAGTTCAGGCTGACCGCGGTGGAGTGCAGGCTGGCTACAGGGACACAGTTAGGTCCACTGAACAAAATACCTTAAATTCTGGTGCCCTGTCAGCATGCGTTGTTTGCAAGGCTTCGAGCCACTTTACGTCATTTCCGATGAGCTTTGCGGCATTACCCTGGGGGCCTTTGCATCGCATTGCATCGGTTCCGATGGAGCTGGCAGCTGTGAGGTGAGACTTTGCGGGATTTTGCGTTGCTTCATGTCGGTTCAGATGGGGACCACAGCTGGGCTGGCCGAGCACCTTCAGACCCACTTCCAGGGTCCCGGGCTGGGTTGACACCACTTGGGGGACAGGACTTACAGCAGGCAGAGTCCAGGTGCTTGGTTCCTGATGGTTGAAGCCTGTTCTGTCCCTAAGGCTTCTGATCAGAAGGTCAGCCAACTGGCCCTTGGAGTCACTCTGCTGGCCCAGGGTTCAAGATGCAGGTCCAGTCCTTTCCACCCAGGCAGGATGGCAGCAGGGCAGCGCAGCAGAGCAGCAGAGTGGCAGTCCTTCTTGCAGCAGCACAGCAGTCCTTCTTCTGAGACTTCCACAGGTCCAGATCTGTACTGCAAAGTTGGGATCTGAGGTTCAAAATTTCTACCTGGTGCCCAATTTGAAGTAGGAAAAACCTCTAGAGGCTTCTACCCCCTGAGGTATCAGGCATCTCCTTCCTTCCTGCCCTGGCCCCATGTTATCTGGGGACACAAAAGACTAGTGTCAACCCCTTTGTGAGAGTGCCCAGGTCAGTAATTTGTGATGTACAATTTTGGTAGATGACAGCTCCTCCCCCTCATCAACTCAGAGTGGACCATCCTGCCAACACCTAGCTTCTCTTTGTATCGCTGTATGGGAGCAATACACAAAGACAAATTGGCAACTAAAGTTAGTCATATGAACCAGGATACAGGCAGCAGGCACCAAATGGTTCGGACAAGCAAATGCCAGTTTTCTAAAAGTGTCATTTTCAGAACTGTGACTATAAATCTGACTTTACCATTAAAGAGGGCTTTCAATTACAATTCTTTAGAAACCAAACTTGACCTGTCTACCTGCTCCCAATTGAAAGTTATCACTTATTAAAAGTAATAAGGTAACCCAATGCTGTCTTATGGGAGAGGTAGGCCTTCAAGTAGTGAAAAACTAATTTAGGAGTTTTTCACAACCAGGACATGTAAAACTTAAAAGTACATTTGCAAATTTTTAAATACATGGCATCCTACCCTCTGGGCTCTGTAGGCCTCCACTAGGGGTGACTTATATGTATTAAGAAAGGAAGGTTTAAGCCTGCCAATACATTTTTTTTGCAGGTCAATATGGCAGATTAAAACTGCATGCACAGGCTGATATGGCAGGCCTGACACAAGTTCAAAAGGGCTACTTAAGTGAGTGGCGCAACTAGTGCTGCAGGCCTACTAGTAGCATTTAATTTACAGGCCCTGGGTACATGTAGTACCACTTTATTAGGGACTTATAATTTAATTAAATAAAAAAATTGGGTGTAAGCCAATTTGACCCTGTTTAAAGGAGAGTGCACAAGCACTTTAGCACTGGTTAGCAGTGGTAAAGTGCACATAGACCTAAGGCCAGCAAAAACAAAGTTAGAAAAAAATAGGAGTGAAGACAAAAGGTTTGTGGATGACCCTGACCCTCGGTCTAGGACCACTCTCTCCCTGCAGCTCCGCTGTGCCGTCTCTTGCCTCCAAACCCGACCTCCTCCGTGGGAGGTTCGAGGCTGCTGCCTGCGCCTGCTGCCCGCTCCAACTGGGACCAGACTGCCTGCAACCACCGTAACCTTTCTCAGCCGTTTTTTTTTCTTAATGTTTCCCTGTTGTGCCACTGTTATTGTGCCCATCTGTGTCTTGCTCTAATTCCACCACAATTTTTATTTTCTCGTGCCTGCCTGTTCCTTTCACCTTTCGCCGCTGCTGCCCCTGCGCCCCCTCCCCCCCGGAATTCTCCCCCTCCCACCTCCCACCTCCCAGCCTCTCCTCCCTCCCACCTCCCCTACTTAATGGCGGCCGCTGCGGGGGAGCACAAGTAAGAACTCCGACCCTCGGTCTAGGTCCACTCTCTCCCTGCAGCTCCGCTGTGCCATCTCTTGCCTCCAGACCCCGACCTCCTCCTTGGGAGGTTCGAGGCTGCTGCCCGCTCCTGCGCCTGATGCCCGCTCCAACTGGGACCAGACTGCCTGCAACCACCGTCACCTTTCTCAGCCGTTTTTTTTCTTCTTAATTTTTCCCTGTTGTGCCACTGTTATTGTGCCCATCTGTGTCTTGCTCTAATTCCACCACTGTTTTTATTTTCTCGTGCCTGCCTGTTCCTTTTGCCTTTTGCCGCTGCTCCCCCTGTGGCCCCTCCCCCCCGGAATTCCCCCACTCCCGCCTCCCAGCCTCTCCTCCCCTACTTAATGGCGGCCACTGTGCGGTCACGCCGCTGGCGCACCGAAGGCGCGCCTAAGGCAAGCTCGTCTGTGCCCGTCCGCGACCCGACCTGCGGCCAGTGCCAGGAACCCTGGACCTCCCACTACCCATCGCTACGACACCACCACCCTCCTCGCACTCAACCCTGGAAGACTTAGAGAATGCCAACAGGCCTCGCCGAACACGACCCACGGCCAGTTCTCGTGCCTCCACTGCCGCCAGGCCCTCACCGCCACCCCGGCCTCCAACACCGTCGATGACAGCACCGGCGACACCCTAAAATGCATCCTCCTCAATGTACGCTCCGTACACAAACATGCCATGGAAATCTGGAACCTACTCGACTCTCTCTCGCCCGACATCGCCTTCTTCACAGAGACCTGGACCAACGCATCCTCCGCCCCCGACATCAGCACCGCCATCCCAGACGGATACAAGATCCAGAGGAAAGACCGCCCCAACCACCCAGGAGGGGCCCTCGCCATTGCCCACAAGAGCACCCTCCGCCTCACCACCTCCAGCGAAACCTTCCCCTCCACCGAACACCTGCACTTCCAGATCCAGACCACCCCCAAAGCCACACTCCAAGGAACCCTCATCTACAGACCCCCCGGCCCCCGAACACCCTTCGCCACCACCATCACCGACTTCATCGCACCCCACGCCATCGCCTCAAGAAACTACATACTCATTGGAGACCTGAACTTCCACCTCGACAACCCCAGCGACCCCAACTCCACTATCCTTCGTGACAACCTCGCCAGCATTGGACTTAAACAACTCATCAACACACCGACCCACAGAGCAGGACACACCCTCGACCCCATCTTCGCGGCAGGAAACAGCGTCCAATTCAGCCACACAACACAGCCGCCATGGACCGACCACCACTGCATACACTTCGCCATCAACAAACCCAAGGCACCCAAACCAGTCCCACGCCCACCTCGAAGGAACTGGAGCAAGGTTACCGACGAGCAACTTAACTATACCCTCACCCGAGACAACCACACATGGGCCCCCGACGCAAACGACACAGCCAGAGAACTCCACACCTGGATCTCCAACTGCGCAGACGAGCTCGCCCCGCTACGCAACCCCGACAGACAACGCCCCAGGAAAGCCGCCTGGTTCACCACCGCTCCCCAAGAAGCCAGACGCACCTGCAGATGCCTGGAGAAGAACTGGAGAAACACCAAGACAACCGCAAACCACAGCACCTACAAGGACGCCATGACGGACTACCACAACCAGATCAGAGCCACCAAGAGGAACTTCATCCACAACAAAATCCTGGCCAACTCCACCAACTCCAAGGAACTTTTCAGTGTCATTCAAGAATTCACCAACCCACGCAGCGAAGCTACAGACATCACCCCATCCCAAGACCTCTGCGACAAGCTTGGAACCTATTTCCACCTCAAGATCAAAAACCTCTACGACAACTTCATCGACCATCCACCAGGCACCACAGACGGCCCCCAGAAACACCAGCCAGCCCACCATCTCCAACTGGACACCGATCATGGCCGAAGACACTGCCTCGACTATGAAAAGCATCCACTCGGGGGCCCCCACCGACCCCTGCCCCCCTCACATCTACCACAGAGCTGCGGCCGCCATCGCACCTGAACTACAATGCACCATCAACACCACCTTCAAAACAGGCACCCTCCCAGATGACTGGAAGCGCGCAGAAGTCAGACCCTTGCTCAAGAAGCCCACAGCTGACCCCCACCGACCTCAAGAACTATCGGCCCATCTCGCTCCTCCCCTTCGCAGCCAAAGTTGCAGAGAAAACAGTCAACAGGAAACTGACACGATTCATTGAAGAGAACGCCATCCTCGACCCATCCCAATCCGGATTCCGAAGCAACCACAGCACAGAGACCGCCCTACTCGCCGCCACAGATGACATCCGCACCCTCCTGGACCAAGGCCACTCCGCAGCCCTCATCCTACTCGACCTATCAGCAGCCTTTGACACCGTCTCCCACCGCACACTAGTCGCCAGACTACACGACGCAGGCATACAAGGAACAGCCCTGGACTGGATCCGATCATTCCTCACCGGAAGAAGGCAAAGGATCAGACTCCCACCCTTCCTCTCCGACCCCACGAAAATCACCTGCGGAGTCCCACAGGGTTCAACACTGAGCCCCACCCTCTTCAACATCTACATGGCCCCCCTCGCAGCCATCGTCCGACAACACGGCCTCAACATCGTATCCTACGTCGACGACACCCAGCTCATCCTCTCCCTCACCAAAGACCCCAGCACTGCCAAACTCAACTTCCAGAAAGGAATGCAAGACATCGCAGTCTGGATGACCAACAGCTGCCTGAAGCTCAACGCCGAGAAGACAGAAGTCCTCGTCCTTGGTACCACCCCTTCTGCATGGGACAGCACCTGGTGGCCGACTGCCCTCGGAAGCCCACTTACCCCCTCAGGCCACGCCAAGAACCTCAGCATCATACTCGACTCATCACTCACCATGAACCGACAGGTCAACACCGTCACCTCCAGCTGCTTCAACACCCTCCTCATCCTCCGCAAGACCTTCAAGTGGATCCCCCCTGAGTCAAGGAAGACAGTCACCCACGCACCCCTCACCAGCGGACTGGACTATGGAAATGCACTCTACGCCGGCATCAACAAGTCCCTACTCCGCAAACTCCAGACAATACAGAACACTGCCGCCAGACTCGTCCTCGGCATCCCCCGACACGAACACATCAGCCAACACCTACGAAGTCTCCACTGGCTCCCCATGGAGAAAAGAGTCACTTTAAAAATCCTCACTCACGCCTACAAATGCCTACACAACAACGGACCCAAATACCTCAACGACAGAATCAACTTCCACGTACCCAAAGAAACCTCCGATCTTCCAACCTCGCACTGGCCGAAACCCCGCGCATCCACAGAGCCAGAGCAGGCGGAAGATCCTTCTCTCACATTGCAGCCAAGACCTGGAACGAGCTACCAGCAGACATCAGACATGCCCTCTCCCTGAACACCTTCAGGAAGACCCTCAAGACCTGGCTCTTCGGCTAAACAGATCTGTGGACCCCCCAGCGCCTTGAGACCCTCACGGGTGAGTAGCGCGCTTACAATTCCCTGATTGACTGATTGATTGATTGACCCTGCAGAGAGGGCCAAGTCCAACAACAATAATCAGGGAGATTGGAGTATATGAGGAACACTGTAGTTTAACCTAAAACACAGCATGTTGGAAAACTCAAAGTCTAACTTGTGCTTAATGCAAAATAGCAAGCAGGACAGCAAAATCATTAAAAGACAATTGTCATTTTAACTGACCAAAACCTTTTTTTGCGATTCGCTATTAAGGAATGCCTTCCCACTCATTCCTATTGGCCTAGAGGCCCATAGGAATGAACGGGAAGGCATTCGCAATTTGCGAGTACCAAATAGGTACTCGCAAATTGCGAATGCAATTGAAAGGGTGATAGGGGGTCAAAAGGCCACCCTGATGCACCCCCAAAACAGGTAAGTGTGCACATGTGGCGCACATACATGCCCTAAGGGCATGTGTGTGCGCCACATGGCACTTAGAAAACTGAAAAAAAAATCTTTTTTCTAAGGATTTGCAACTTACCAACAACTTGAAGTTGGTGGTAAATTCCGATTCCTTAATGCAGGGTCGCAATTTTTACATGCTTCCTTCATAGCATTTGGGGAATCACAGATTGCGATTCCCTAAATGCATTCACAAAATAGGTAATCACAAAAATTGCGATTCCCTATTTTGCGATTTGCTTTGGGCTTGATGCATCCCAAATGGCAGAATACCGGTGGCAAAGGGGCAGATTCTGCGAATCGGCCCGTTTGTGACCTGTATTTTGCTTGATGCATCTGGCCCTTAATCATGTGTCTGTAACCTGTTAGTTTCTACAAAAATGGATCTAATGAGCAGGTGGCAGGATCTTCTCTCAGAGGAAACACCAGGCACCTTCGAGGACAAAATATCATTCATGAATACAAAACTGAGCTCATTCTTTTCCAAAAATCCTGCTTCCAGTTGCAAGGAGTGGAAATGAAGTAATGCTTTGCAGAAATGTGTAAACGTGCAAACTTAAATTGCTTCTGGGTGCACCAGAGCCACAAAAGTTTGCAAGTATATTTGAGGCTAAAGGATACTTTCAGCCAATAAGAAATTACATAAATTACATTCCTGTTTGTTTATAAAATATATCTCTATGCACTTGTTGCACATCTATGTGAGAAATTGGGTTACTAGTTGAGAGGAGTGAAACCCTTACTCAAGCAGCAACCACAATCCTTGTCATGGTGATGAACAAGCGAACCCCAAATTGACCTGTGCTCAACCGTTTGGTAGCTTGCGGATGTTTGTCGCTGTAGCATGAGTGTCCTGATGTCATCATGAACAGTCAGGTTGGAGCTTCGCAGTGGTGCACCCCATGGGCAGTAGATGCTGTAGTGAAAAGGGTTGGGTTGACGGAACTTCGCATTGGCAGGCAGTGCGAGCGACAAGGTTTTGGCACCAACGGGCTCGGAAGCAGTTATGAAGTGCCTGAAAATTTCACTTCAGCTCCACTGAGGTTATACCAAGTGTCCAAGACCCAAGGGGCACCACTTGGAGGTCAGGGCTCACTCCAGCTGGATCAGGGTGCTGGTTTAGGTGGTTGTGAGCCTCTTATGTCCATGTGGCTCTGAACACTAGGCCAGGGGACTAGCTCTTGGAGTCACTCTGTGAGTCCTGGGTTCAAGTGCAGGTCCAATCCCTCTGACTCAGGCAGGAGGGCAGCAGGGCAGCAATCCAGCAAGGCAAAAGTCCAGCAAGGCAGTAGTACGCCAGAGCAATAGTCCAGTAGAGTGGCAGTCCTTTCAATAGCACAGCAGTCCTTCTCCCTGGCAGAGTTTCCCCAATTCCAGAAGTGTACTGAAGAATTAGTGTCTGAGGTCTAATATTTATACCTGGGTGTTCCTTTGAAGTGGGTGCAGCTTCTAGAGGTTTCCTGTGAAGTGCACAGGTTTCTTGCTTTCCCTGTCCTGGCTCTAGACTAACTACAGGGGGTATGCAGCCCTTGGTGTGGAGACATGACACAGCCTATTCAAGTGTAAGCAAGGCTGTGCCCAGCTCCACCCTCCCATCCTGGTACTGATGGCTGCGCCTAAGCTCTCTATTGTGTGAAGCAGTCTAGGAGGAATACAGAAAGCCCAACTAGCAACTAGCAACTACACCCAGTCATGTGACCCAGTGACAGGCTGCAGACAATAAATGTCTAAGGCAAGAAAATGCCAACTTTCTAAAAGTTTCATTTTCAAAATTGTAATTTAAAATTTGACTTAGGCATGAGAGAGGATTTTCCATTACAATTCCAAAGTCACCAAACATGAGCTTGTTAGCTGCTCCCATTTGGAAATTATCACTTCTTAAATGTAATAGGGTAACGTCAATGTTATCCAATGGGAAAGCAAGGCCTTGCAATAGTAAAAAGGAATTTGAGAGTTGTTCACCCCCAGGACATGTAAAATTTAAAAGTACATGCCCTACTTTTTAAGTACACTACGCCCTGCCCTCTGGGCTGTACAGGAGCTTACCCGATCGGTGTCTCACATATATTTAAAAGGAGAGTTTGGGCCAGGTTATTTGGCGAGGTTGAAATGTCAGTTTAAAACTGTGCATTCAGGCTCCAATGGCAGACCTGAGACATGTTTAAAGGGCTACTTAAGTGGGTAGCACAATCAGTGTTGCGGTGCACTAGTAGCATTTAATGTACAGGCCCTATGTACATGTAGTACCACTTTACTAGAGACTTACAAGTAAAATGAAATATGCCAATTGGGTAATAGCCAATTCCACCATGTTTTAAGGAGAGAGCACAAGCACTTCAGCACTGGTTAGCAGCGGTAAAGTATGCAGGGTCCTAAAAGTCAACAAAAACAGGATCAGAAAAACAGGAGGGTGAAGGCAAAAAGTTTGGAAATTACCCTGCAGAAAGGGTCAAGCCCAACAATATATATAACAGAATAATAGTGAAATGCATTGAAATACATGATTATGTTTTCACACACCTTATCTTTTTTTTTTCTGGAACATCAGCTATATGTTTCCATCCAGGTCATTGGTGTTTCTCTGCTTTCCTTTACGTTTAAAGAAATGGGCAATGCATTGTTTGCAAGAGCCTTACATCACTTTGGTGCTTTGTCCAGATCTGTAGCCCTGCCATTTTAAGATGTTTTAGAATTTCACCTCTGCAAGCTGGTGCATCCAGTTCTAAGGCTTTATGGTTGGTTTGTTAGTGAATTGAGTGGTTACATAAAACCACTGAAATAAAACGACAAATTTTAAAATACACAAAACATTTTCCATTTAAATTCAATTAAAAGTAAGTGTTATATCCTGAGTTTAAAACACACATTTGCAAGTTTAAAAAACTTTAACATCATTAGTCCCTGCCAGTTCTACTGTGCCCACAGGGGTAAATTGTGTTGATCGTCACTTTGCCCAAGTTGCCCACGATGATGTTTATAAAATAATGTGCAGACAATGTTATCCTTTTGTGATCAGGATTAGGTGAAGAGGTTTGATTCCGCTAATGGGGTGCCCCACCATTTCTGGCTGTGCCCGTACTTATTCCTTGTTATAATAATAATAATACCGAAACTTGTATAGCGCGAACAGCTACCTCAAAACAGAGGTGTCCCGGCGTTATGAGAGTTTATACGTATGGAAAGTGCGGATGCAGAAAAGTGCTGCTGATGTTATCCACTTGAGGATGAGATTGAGGACGATTTGTTCTTCTTGTGGGTTGCTTTTGTCTCAACAAGCCTGGGGGGTGTGCTGTGGGGCAACCTTTTCTCCACCTTCTGCAGGAATTTAGCAAGACACCAGTTCACTGAGGGTCCCCAGGCCAGCACAGTTTGCCTTCTTGAGGGACTTCCTCTTTGATTAAAGGGTGTTTTCAAGAACTGTCTTCTTTCAACCTGTATCACTTTACAGGAGCAGACTAAGTGGAGTAGGTCTTTCTTCCCAACCCTGCATAGGTGACAGGTGTCCAAAAGGCATTTTCGTAACCAGGGTGGCAGGTGGACCTTAGCGGCTAATGAACCTAATCGATATTTTAAAAACTGCACCTTGACCATGGCTGGATATCCTGTGGTGAAATATTTTTGTGACACAAGGTTTTTATAGATGTTTAATGCCATCCATCCTGGTGCTCTTTTTGATAGTGAGGCCTTATCCTCAATGACGGAGCAGATTTGTAAGGCCTTCCAGACCGTCTGCTTGAATACCTGGTGACTGGTGGAGGTAACCCAGAGTTGTATGAGCACTGTGCTGTTCAGTGATTCCTATAGATAGGCCCTTGCAGCTGACAGGTCACTTTCCTGCAGCTCTTTCCATAGCAGGTGATTCAATGTATTTGGGTCTGCTTTCCTGATCGTAATCCAGCATATTAGATATTCCCCTCGCCTGGCCAGCGTCTGTCTCAGCAATCCAAATTCCAGGCGAATCTGCGCCGGTGAAGTGAGACGTAGGATTGAGAAGATGATCCTATAGGCACATACCATTACATTGTCCAGGGTTCTGGAGTCCCAGCCTCTTAGCAGTTCACTCCCGTATGAGATTGTCAGAATGAGTTTTGTTTGTGCTACTTCAAAATGGGGCATCAGAGAGGGCCCGGACATTTTTTTCTTTAAGTTTTTGAGGGTTGCGGCCAGTGCCAACCCTTTCCTTTATATCACCTCCTTCTGGGCTGCCAAGAAGCCTTTCTTATCGATGATGACCCCTAGATATTTGTATTTTCAATCCTGGTGTTTTTCCAGAGTCATGAGTGTGTCATGTTTTCTTATTATTGTATACCATGGTCTCTGTTTTACCAAGATTGATGGTCAGGCCAATTGCCAGGGAGTAGGCTTTCGTGATGTCTAGCAACAGCTGAAGCCCTACCTGTGTGCAACTGACCAAAGCCACGTCATCCGCACAGAGGAAGCTGGATATCGCCGTGCAACCTAGTTTTGGTTCTTGGGAATTGCAGGTTTGTATTTGCTCTGTCAGGTCCGCCAGAAAAAGATTAAAGAGCATCTATGCGAGAGTCGGACCCCTGCTTTAGGCCCGCATAGTTGGAATTTTCATTGAGAGATGCATTCAGGTGAATAGCAAAAATCCTATGTGTCATTATGGAGCATGATTAGCATATTCAAAAGGCCTTGAGGAATTTTCCTACTTGCCACACAGACTTTTCCGGTCAACATTATCAAAGGCCGCTTTGAAATTGATAAAACAAACAAATATCAGTGTTTTGGAACCATTAGGAGTGAGATTGCCAATATGTTTCTTGTTGCACCTGATGACTTTGAAAAACTGGTCTGATTAAATGGGATGATGGTGTTGCTGGAGACCCACAGTGATAGGTCCTCGAGCAGGGTCCCGGCAAAATACTTGGCCTCTTTGTCAGTCAGGACGATTAGGCGATAGTTGGCTGGAGATGATCTGTCCCCACCCTTAAAGATTGGTGATATGACCAATACCCGACACGAGGCAGGCAGGATGTACTCCTGATCTGTGTGAAAACCGGTGCTAGAGTTTCTGCCTAAAGCGCTGGGTCGTGTTTGAATACCGCTGGGGGATCCCATTAGAGCTCCTTATCTCTGCCCTTTGGCTATCGGCCTTATGATTTTATCTGTGTCCACCTCATTTGGCTCTTTGGTTGGTGTTGAGAATGTGATTTCCCGATGATCCTACTAGGGGCTGTCTAGCTTTAGGTGGCTAAAGTGTTCTTTAAAAAAGTGTGCCCAATTAACTTTAGAGATATTAGAGTCGATGCCTCAACCATTCTGACCAAGGAGGCGGTTGACTGAAGCTCAGAATTTGGCGCTGTCATTGCATTTTAAGACTGAATGTAGTTTGCTCTTTTTATGGCCTATTTCAGTCTTTTTATCTGAGTTTTGTGTTGCCTTAGAGCTGTCAGGGCGATCAGGTCACCTGTTTTTTTCCCCAGAGTTCGCAGCGTCTTGTTTGTGTTTTTAAGCTGCCAGAGTCTGATTACTTGTGTTGTGTTCATTCTCTTCATGATGGTTTTGCAAGAGGATTTAGGTTTGATCACTTTTGCGTACTTTTCCTGGAGTGTTTATGTGAAAGATTCCCACGTTGATACCTTGTCACCATTTGCGCCTCTGATTTCCTGCTGCAGCAGCAGACAATTGCATGAGAATAGCTGGGGTGGACTTTATGCGATTATAGTTGATAGTGTAAGTTGTGTCAGTTATCTCCCCGATATGTTTTGGAGTGGATAATTTTGGAGAGAAAAGTACCTGAATGTGAACAGGTTCCCCCAGCCAGGTCTCCTGCAAGAGGATGACATCAATGACCTCAAGTAGTTGTGTAGGTCTGGTTCAGTTAACTTTGTAGTGAGACCATTTATATTCCAGGAGCATATTCCAAGTCGCCCAGTGTTAGTTTCTCCTTGTGTCTCCTGGGCCAAACGCGGTCACATTGTCATGGGGGAGCAGTTGATTGTTCTCATTGCAGTATTGTTTGATTGCTCGATTTCAAGGCGTCCTATTCTCCGGTGATTACTGGTTGCTGGTGCTTCTCTGGGCAAGGAGTCCCTTGCACCTTTAAGCACAGAGGTGGTCTTCTTTTGCGC
Organism: Calotriton arnoldi; assembly: GCA_963921515.1. NCBI lineage: Eukaryota > Metazoa > Chordata > Amphibia > Caudata > Salamandridae > Calotriton > Calotriton arnoldi. Next base: position 175,015 of record CAWUFW010003332.1, read on the forward strand.
CTGGGTCACCTTCTTCTGAGGCCAGGAGGGAGAAGAGGCTGGGGATATCCTGGTGCATAATGTGGGATGATCTTCATCGATCACTAATGATCCCTGGGCACCGTTGTTCATACCACTCCAACTCCAACATGCTAGTTTACTGAATTGCTCACCCAGCCCTTTCATAGTGAGAACCTTTCATTTTAATGAATGGAGATATTGTTTTTTTCAACATGCCATATCCCAGGAAACCTTTCTTCTCTAAACATCATATTCCCTATATTCTCCCTCAAGTAAGCATCCCACACTATGATGCATGCCAAGCAACCACCTATCAAGCTGACCTGTTTTTACATATGGTGTGGTTTAAGACGTGATAGTTCCATAACCGCTCAGGTTTAACCATGTGCTCTTCTTTCATTCTTGAGTCCTAATGCATCTTTCACATTTAATCTTTAATCATTTGAAACATCATACTGATCAACACAAATACTTAAATGGAGTGGAGGAACTTCCGCACAGCTGGTACTGCTGAGAAACTATACATTTGCTTTTGTGGACCACCTTCGACAGCGCATGATCAAAGAGTTGGATGGAGCACTTTTTTGGTTTAAAGGGGTCTATGAGTTTTTTAAAAACTCCCCTGAGCTTGGCTGTGGGCCTCGCACAGATGTTGCATTGAACAATAAATGTAAGATTCTTATTCAACACTGTTTTTAATGCCATATCAGTTTTAAGTACTATTTTCTTTGTTTTACTAATTCCATACCCTATTTTGATGATTTCCTCATTTAATTTTGTTCCTGAGCCTTTTTTCCCTCAAATGAGTTCTACAAGAGTGTAGCAACTTGTTGTCTTTATCCTGTTCAAAATGTTCAGCAATAATAGTGATCCTCATTTTGTTAATAAGTGTTAGATTTTCTAAGATTACTGTGGCTTCAATTACATCAAAATGTATCTTGGCTTTAAGTAGTTTATTGATCTTATCCTGTTGTGTCTCTGATGTAAAAATCCTGCTATCTAGTTTCTCCATTGTCATCAAAGTGCTTCATGAGAATATTTCAACTCCTGTATTGCTTCTCTGGCTTCCTAAGTTTCAGCAGTGAATCTATGTGATTCTCATGCATGTCCTTATGCATCTTCTTGACTAATTGTCTACAGCTACAGATGGACCCCACTACTGTCTGCCTTGCTGTCCTCCTCCACAACACCAATATGCTTTTTTAGGATTCTTTTGAGGCTCCTTTTGATTGCTCTTTTTTATTTATGTTGTGCATCACCCTTAATGCTTCTAATCTGTGAGACTTATTTTAGGTCTTTCCAGCTTTAGCTGTATGTTGACAGGTCTGTTGTTCCTAATATACATACAGTGGACTGTGGGTCAACCTCTTGCTCATGATTGGATGACTCTGTTTTCTGTCTCATGTCTATGATTTAATATCTTTCTTCCTTATTCATGTATTTGTCACTCCCAGAAGATTTCTGTTTCAGTGTAAACCGATTGGTTGAATTGTATCCACTGCTAGCATTGCTTGGATTCAGGGAACTACTTTGATCTTTCGCTGTTAGCACTCCCTGGGAGTGCAAGTGTTTTCTTGCTCTCTCCACTTCCATTGCAAGGTGATGTTCCAACATGGAGTTCCTTCCAGTGCATGATGAGGCAGCTGAGGGCACATGCATGTAGTGCAGGCTGAAATTACTGAGTTCAGTTCCCTACAGTGTGTGGTGAGGCAGCTGAGGGCACGACCCTGCAGTGCATGGTGATGTCGCCGAAGCCATGCCTCTCACGTGCATTGTGAGGCAGCTGAGGACATGATCCCTCTAAAGAAGGATGAGTTCATGGAGTGCAGTTCATTCCAATGTATTGGGAGACAGCTAAGGCCATGTCCCTCCAGTGCTTTGTGAGGTCACAAAGTTCAGGTCTCCCCAGTGCATAGTGATGCATCTGAAGGCAGGTTCCTACAGTGCATGAAGAGGTCACCAAGTGCATTTCACTCCATTGCATGTAAGGCAATTGAGGGCAATCCCCTCTAGTGAATGGTGACACAGCTGAGGGCAGGTACATTCATCACATTCTAAGTTCACCAAGTGGAGCATCAACCGTTACCTTGGAATCGGTTTCCTTTATTAGAAACCCAATTTCAAGGTTGCCGATCATGCATATGCATGTGATGCATGCTTTGTCATACCAATGTCACCAAGTGAATAGCTGCGCCTTTTAAAGGCAAAGCTCATTGGCTTTCTCAACGCTTGTCTCCTCTCGCTCTTTCCTTTAGCATTTGGCACACTCTCATCAAGTCTCAATTTTTTGGTTACATTGACGTTTTTGTTAGGGGCTGCACAGGGAGCTTGGTGTGCAACATAGGCAGATTAGCCTCCTCTGGGGAAATGCATCTTTTGTTACCAAGTCACCTCCATTTATCTTTTTTATCAGTACGATCAAAGTCATCATCTGGTCATCAGTTTCCAAACTGGAGGGAGTGGCGAACATTATGAGATTGATGCTGGCCAGTTTTATTGCTCAGATATACATGGCTCGTTAGTTAAGGAGCTATCAAAGCATGTTTGAGTCTGCTGGGTATTTTTGGATTCAGCCATGACCAGTAGCATAGCAAGGATGCCATAGGCGCTAGCGTAAGCATGGAAAATTGACCTTTTGATTGCTCTTGGGGAAGCAAATATTGCAATTATAAGGTTTCAATATGCCCCTCAGGCCTCTTGGTCCCATTTCCACTGTACCTGCTGCACTAATGGTAGATACATCCTTGGCCTTGATGGTTTCTCAAACTTCCTTTTTTGAAGCAGGCCAGTGCTTTTCAGCATATGTTCTGCATTATTATCTTTTCTCTTCTTACTGCTCAACTGTTTCAACCCCTTGCTATATTATTCTCTATTTGCTAATTATTTACCCTAATCTACTAGAGTTTCAAGTACCTGCCTATTATCTAAAGATGTATTCAATGATGGTCCAAAACTTAAAGTTGGGCCCAGTCATCTGATTTAGCATCTGTTCTATGCCGGCGGCAGTCACTTTTATAGTCTAATGTTGGTTCATATAAGTATTCTTCGTCAAACCCGAAAATGTGGGGTTTAGTATCCAGTTTAGTAAAACCTTCTTCAAGATTTCTCAGTTATCTTGCTGGTATCTGATATTACCAGACTATGGGGCCCAATTATATCTTGGCTTTATAGATATTCTGTTGCAACGTCGACAAATTATCTATACTGCCAAGATAATGGTCTGCCCACCCGATTTACATGCAGACAGACCTTAGGTTTAATCACAGTGAATACTACTCAGTCTCCGCCGTGATTAAACACCACTGACATCCCTGTGGAGTAAGGGACATTGGAGGCAGGTCTTAATTCCATCTACATAATGTAGATGGACGGAATTAAAGGTCAGTTTTCATTGCCCATCACTGCCAGGAAAACCTTGGCTGTAAGGGGCAGTGAAATCTGCTGAATGCTTCCCTTGCCACTGGAGATGACTCCCAAGTTGAGTTTTCTTTTTTCTTTTCAAAAAGAAAATCCCGTTCGGGATGCAAAAAGGCATTGACAAGAACTGCTGTGATGGCGGTTCCTGCCAATACTTTATAAATGACCACCAGTTTATGTGTCATTTATAAATTCAGCGGATGGCAAAATCCATCAGGGCGACAGAGTAATTTACTCCATCACCCTGGCGGAGAAACGAGACGCCCGCCGAAATCTGAATTGGGCCCTTAATGTCCATCCATGTCAACTCTTGTGCCTTTCTGTTTGACCATAAGCAGGGCTACTGAAACTATGTGATTCTACTGCTATGGCATTTTCCGCATGATTATGAGTTTGCCAAACAATCCAACAGATGCTTTATAATCTCCAGATTGAAAAAAGCTGCTTGTAGCTCAAACGGATTAAAAGTTACTGAAAATGGAGCAACGTGTGTTCTTTGACAATGGAAAGGCCTTTGCAAAGGTTGATTGGTCTTCTTTCAGTTGCTTATTGCTCTATTTGAGTGTTAAACTGGTACGAATGAGATGCAATCTTTGCCCAGAAACTGTTAACGTGAAAACATGTCAAAATAATGCAGTGATACTATCACGAAAGGTGCAACATAACGATGAATGAGTTGCCTTTGCTTGCCACATAATTTTGTTAACCGAGCCGCACATTTTGGTCTTAACCTGCCGCATAATTCCAGTGGCTCTGACAATAAGAAATACGTTTCGACAGTATACGCTTTACAACTTGAATTAGATGAAGAGTTTATTTTCAATGCTTTCAAGTTCACAGCCCGTGAGATGTGCAGCTCCGACCACTGCTTTATTTGCATGGATATTTTGTTATTGCCAGGTGGTATGCCAGGTTATTTTCTAATTCTGATTATATCAAAAGGCCTTATGCTCGTTGTCATTTACATATCAATGACTGGTTCCATCTCTGGCCTGATAAAATCTGTCTGCTGTGATTAAAGTTAGAATAGGAATGCACACAGGGACAGGACCATAAATATTGTGTCTTCACGCTCACATCTATGCCTGTAGAACTGGCTATATCTAAAGTTGGGGAGAAGGGGGTGGCTGATCTGTTTGCCAATAGTCCCTGAAAACGATAAACACACAGATCACATAGGTGACCTCAAAGAGTCATATGTGCAGCAGGGCACAAGGCTGCCCTAAAAACAAAGCCTGCCCAGCAGCGCGGGGCCTAGCAACATTGTGCGCTGTATTGTATCCCATTATTTATTTAGCGCTTACTGGTATGTATGTAGTGTGGTGAAGCAGTGGCGAAACACGGGCCCCTCTGCCCAGTACCCTTACCAGATAGCTCCTGATTGAGTCCAGAGGGGGCCCCTCCTTGTACCTTGCAGGAGGGCCCCCTCAAGTTTCGTTACTCCAGTGTGGTGAAGCACTTGTCCTCATGAGCAGCTTGCTGCGTTGTATTGAATGCGTGCTTGGAAGGGTATTGTCTATGTTTTTTCTATCCTAAGTGGTGTTTCCATGTGTTATGTTTTTCTATCCTAAGAGGTGTTTCCATGTCGTGTGTGAGGACCACCGACGTGCAGTTATCGTGCTATGGGACACAGTGCTTAGCACAGTGATGGATGAAGGGGTGAGAGAGAGAGAGAGAGAACCACAGTTTATGGTTTCCAGTAAGCTGGCAGCTTTGAGAAGCTCTGCAAGTCAGTGGAATGTACCATACACGTGCTCTCGTGTCTTGCTTGTGGCACAACCCCTACTGTTCACCCTGCTAAGAGGTCATCTTCAATGGCCCATTTGTTGCCAGGAGCTGACGGTTGGTTTAGCCCTTGTGTAGCAGTTTCAGTCCAGAAAGATTTCTTCCTGTATGGAAGAAAGACACAAGTATGTTCCAACATTCGTCCATTCCTACCCATTCAGAATACTAAAACAGAAACTAGCAGTCATGAAGAAGGTGATGGTGCTGTCCCATATTGCACATATGAACATCAGCTATCAGTCTCAGGTTTTGAAACGTCATTTGGGAGCATATTTACTAATATTTCACTCTGTGCAGAACAGCAAGGGAACTTGTTGTGCAGTGTTGTGTGAAAGGGAGGGAGCAGGAATAGTCCATATTTACAAAGATATGCAGCGTTTCTGATCTCTTCTTGTGCTGACGCACTGTGCTGCCTGGCACCAATGCAGGCACCCTTGCACCATAGTGCAAGTGTGTATGTGTTATGGACAGGGCTATTTTGTGCAGGAAGGAATACCTTCCTACACTAAAACAATCCAAAGAGGCATTGCATCACGCATAGAGAGAGTAAATGACTAGGAGAAAAAAATACTTTTCTTCTCATTACGCCATCCCCTGGGAGGCGTAACAATTTGATGCAAACCCATATTTACAAACATTTGTAAATCTGGACTTGCATCAAATCTATAGGTGGATGAACGGAACACCCATTCTCCACCCTTGGAATGCCTACCAGCTCGGAAACATAACGCAATGCAGCACCAGCCACTGTATTGTGTTACATTTTTTTTAACCAAGCAAGGCCAGGTAACACTAATCGCCCCTTGCGTGACTTTGTGAAATTTAATAGATCCTTTGCGCCGCCCTTGTATAGCAATAGCGCGACACAAGGACAATGCAAAAGCTTAGTAAATCTGGGCCTTGGTTTATTAGAGCAGCTGCAGCAGTATAGAAAAACAGCTCCCAGATTCTCACAAAAGACTTCTCTTGATAAAGTGACTGTGTAGCAGAATGACCTTGGTAAGCAAACTCATCTGTTGAATGTCTGCAGCTCCTGATATGTGGGTAATACAGTATATGCTCCAGGGAGAAGCTTGGCAGTGTGAGTTCTGCTTCAGTGCTTGTGGTAGCTACTTGCGGGAAACTAGCTGGGACATATTTGTTGATCCTTAAAAATGTCTTAACAACTTTGTGATATACATTTTATAAACAGCAATGCACACAAAGACACATATAGTGCAGCTAGGCAGCTCTCTGTCACTGACCATGGTGTCACCATCTAAGTTGGTGTGATGGGAACCGAATTGCCACACTAGGAAACCCCTTTATTTAAGATTGCTGTTGTGACAGGATGATGACACAGCTGCCATCTTAAATGAGGGGAGTTCCTATTAGAAGCAAATGTGGTTTGTCATCCAGGGAAATCCTCATGTAAGATGGATGCTGTGAAAAAAGGATTCCTTCCCATTTAACCCACCTGGATTTTTGTTTAATGCAATGCCCAATTGTTGGACTTCACTCATGAGTGGGTCTCACTAACTGAGACTAATTCACTGTAAGCTGTGTTGAGATGGATTGGAATCTTTACCTGCCAGTGTCCGCCTTTTAAGATAAGGTCTGCTGTTGTGCAGCTCGGTTAAGAAGCTTTCTACTGGTTGCAAGTTAACACGTGCACATATGTGAGTGCGTGTATATGGGGGCTGAGTATTTTAGACTACTGTCTAACTCAGCCCGATATCTGTACTCAGGTAGACTATTGCAGAGGGACCTTCAATGGATTGGTGCTGACCTAGGCATGCCTTATGATAAGAGGGAGCATTCATAGTGTGCACATGTACATCTATTATGATTTAATTAAAAGTGTTTGTGCTTCACTTTACTGCACACTATGGGGCATATTAGCAAGAACGGCATTAAAATTATCGCCGCTTTAGCGGCAGGAAACTGCCGCTAAAGCGGTGATAATGGGCTTGATAATATGCCCTTGAGAACTCTAACAGAAGCCCAGGATCACAGCAGAACATGGGCTTCTATTGGTATTCTCAAGGGCATATTATCAAGCCCATTATCGCCGCTTTAGCAGCAGTTTCCTGCCGCTAAAGCGGCGATAATTTTAACGCCGTTCTTGCTAATATGCCCCTAAGTGTTATGGCTGCACCAAACTACAGTTCCACCATTGTTAGACCCAGATTCCAGGTTGACATACCAATATTATGGTAAACCAGGATCCGAATGTAGATCTGACGTTAATTTCCACATGTGAGCATTCCTTCTGGCACTTCAAAATATAGCATCTTTTTCTGACTCAGCTTCTAATTAGATTCTGTCCTTTAAATCGCCCTCCTGTACAATTTTAATTACACTGCTGACCAGCCCAAAGATCAAACGTCGCCCCACACAGTAGGGTAATTTACCGGTGATTAGGTCTGTACCTGGGAGAGGAAAGGGTGAGGTGTGAATCTGCATTGTGTCAATCACTTTTCACACTGCACCTGGTCTGGGAAGGCTGAACCCCACCAAACAAAGGAGTGTTACCTGACCTCTGGGGGCTGTCACAGGAGGGGCCCTCTAGTGAAGATTTGGAGGGAAGGGACCAGGCCGCTATGGCAGTTAGGAGAAGGGCTTAAGCTCTCATATAAGACCTTTCAACAGACCAGCTTGGAAAAGCCCAAAGTGCTGTGCAAGAGGGTTGGGGCAGGGGTAGAATGATGATTTCACCCTGCGATTGGGCAGAGGTGCCTTCCTTTTGGAATGTTTCACCCCCACTTAAAACTCCCTGCACAAGGGAGAGACTTTGGAGAACAGTCTTAATCTGGAGGGAAGTGACACTAGAGAAATACCCAACTGGAGGAGAGAAGACACCTGATGCCTACCACAAAGATGGACTAAAAGACGTCTGATTTAAGTTGGGACCCGGGGATCTATTTCCGATCTGATCAGATCTGATCAGGTGCTCTGGCCCAATACACCCTCTGAAGGACAGTAGAGGCATGGATCTGCTGGGGGGTCCTGAAGGGCTCCTCTTGGTCATCTATGGACTGGGCATGCAGGAGGCTGACCATCAAAAAGAGGAGGGCCCTGTTGTCTCCTGACGCAGGTGACCTGCAAGTGGTCAAAATAGGCTGTGGGGTCAGGTGGATGTAGGCAGATAGGTCATTCTGCCTTGGCATCCTTGGGTGCTGCTGAGAAAGATTCAAGGCCCAGAAGACATACAAGGCACCCAAACAGAAAAAGGTCCTGTGTGGAGAGCAGAAAGTAGGGAGTCTCTACCTCATTGGAAGCAGAGCAGTAAAAATCAAGCGTTCAAAAATTATAACATTTTAGAGGCTAGAAAGCCTGAAAGAGACACCCTGAGTGGCTGAAGCATGCTACCAGGAGCAAACCACCACCCTTTTCATCACAAACAGCCCAACAGGCCAAAAGAAATGGAGGCAAGAAATTTGGTCCCTGGTGGGTGGGGGTTAGGAGCCTGTGAATATGGCGTTGTCCTGTATGTGCTTTAAAATGTCCCATGGGCCAATAAATTCCTGGAGACTGATGCAAAGTAGATCGTGGAACAAAGAAACAGTGCCACCACACTTCACAAATGCACATGCTCCTGGGGACCCCCATTCTACCTTGGATGAGGAAGAGCGGACTGCCGCTCTCTCCTAAATTGTATTGTCCCTGGAGGGCACATCTCGCCAGGGACTAAATCCAGAAGAATAAATACCACCCTCTGAATCCATTCCCAGGGAGGCCAGGGCCCTTGGAGCAAGGTGTTATGTCTCCTCTGCCCCCTTGCTGAGGGAGGCGGAGAGCACTAAGCACCACAGCACAATGCCTGCCTGAATGAGGGTGGGAGAATGAAGATGCCGACTATCGTGCCTGCACAAAACAGTGTCGGCCAAGCAGGGAGCTGGCTGGTCCACTTAGACTTGGGATTCACATGTAGCCTGGAGACAGCAGCATGCCGGGTACCCCATAGGAGAGGCAGGGGCACCTAGCCTCAGTAACAGAAAATGTACCCTATAGCATATGTTAAAACAAAAACAACACCCACAAAAGCACTTTTTGTGGTGCCAGGCCTCATCTTCTAAAACCATTAGCTGAAGGCAAAGGCATGCTGCAGAAGAGACTAATGTGAATATTGAGTGAGTGGTGCCTTGGAGGGCAGGTGCACTGCTGTGCTAATTTGGAAGTGTTGGTAGGCCATCCAGAAACAGTGGTGGGCCCCCTTAAAACAAAAGGGATCCTTATTGCCAGATTACAACACCCCCTAGTCTCCGAGGTGTTTATAATAGGGGCCATGGGAGAGGTTTCCATTTGGTTCAAGCATTCTTTTTTTTTTTTTTATAAATATGTTTATTGACATTTTCTTAAATACATTACAAAGAAACTGTTCGGCAGCAAAACGTAGTGGCATATTCAGTGCGACGTCAGTGTTATACATGAACGACAGCAGTGGACAAGCAAACAACTGTAGCACATCTTTGGACATCATTTGAGACCCTCCCGGTCTCGCAACCCACACCTGCTCCATGAGAGATCATTGTGAATCAGTGAGCGAGAGTCCATAGTATGTGAGCCATGGTTTCCATATTTTCCACAACGTTTTGGGGCAACCCCTTGCTTTATAAGTCGTCTTTTCCCCCAACATGTACATATCCATGCTTTTTTTCCATTCAATCAGAGATGGGTTCGCCACTGCCCCCCATGCCTTAGCCAAGTCACGTTTTGCTACCACTAATCCCAATTGCAGTAGGGTTAACTTAGGTTTGGGGAGGTCAATTTCAGTGCAGATTCCCAACAAAACAAACTGGGGATTAAGCGGAATCGCCTCTCCTAGGACATTTCCCAGCTCTTCCAGCAAGGTAGCCCAATACAATTGAATCTTCGGACAATCCCACACTGTGTGAAAAAATGTACCTGCGGACGCCCTACAGCGCAAACAGTCAGGTGTTTCCGCCCTCCCTATACGGTGCTATCGCGCTCTGTCGTAATATGCACTGTGTAGATACTTAAATTGGATCAGTCGAAGCCTAGATTTAATGGCTACCTCCCGGGGGTGCATCAATGCCATTTCCCAATGTGAATCCTCCAACTCCCCCAGCTCTGATTCCCACTTCGCCCGTAGCTTCTGCAACATGTCTGGTTTGTTATTTATTATCGTTCTATATGTCCAGGAAACAGCCTTCTTCACTAGTTCCCCCATCAGGAGTCGCCCCTCCAAAGGTGCGTATTCGGGGATGTCAGTAGTGTCTATGTGTTGTGCTCTCCATGCATGGGCCAGTTGCAGGTATTTGTAGTGTTGAGTCATGTTCATGTCGTATGTAGCCTGAAGGTGTGGGAAAGTAACCAACTCTTTACGGTGTAGTATGTCCTTAGGTTGTGGGATGCCTAGTAAATCCCATTGTCGGAAACCACGCAATTTTGTGATTTCCTGAAGCCGGGTCCCCTCCCAGAGTGGGGTTTCCCTTGTGACACGGCCATCCCATTTCATTCATTGCTCAGTCTGTTTCCATGCTGTCACAACTATCTGCGTTGCTGTCAGGAGCTGCGCCGCTCCTCTCCCCCGTATAAGTAATGTTTATATGGGCGTTTGGTGAACTGTGTGCGTTCAAGTGCGTAGGTGGGGTGATCTCTTTCTAAGTGCTGCCATTCGTTTACGACAACCAGGTGTGTTGCCCTGTAATACGCCCGGAGATCGGGCAGGGAGATACCGCCGTTGTATTGATTACGTTGTAGCGTCGCCAGTGCTATTCTCGGTGGTCTCCCATCCCAGAGAAACGTCCGTAATAGATCATCGATTTTATTGAACACCTCCACCAGAATGCGATGATAGGTGTTTTGCAGTACATAGAGAAATTTTGGGAGCACTATCATTTTATATAGTGCTGCCCTACCTAGCAACGTCAGTGGCAAAGTCTTCCACCTCTCCACGTCCGCATGAAAATCCCTGAATACCCTGTAGAGATTGTGATCCAGCGCCATAGTTACGTTCGTTGTAACGTAGAACCCTGGATATTTTATGCCCTCCCGCGCTAGCTGGAGTTGACTTGGGCCTATAGTATAGCTGCCACTCTTGTCTACTGGATATAGGTATGATTTCCCCCAATTAATCCTGTACCCCGCATGTGCACCATATGTCTCACAGCTGTCCATGATTGTAGGGAGTGTCGTTTCCGGGTTTGTGACGTACATTAATATGTCGTCTGCATATAGGGATATACGTTTGTCGGTCTCATCATTCTCTTCATTCCTGAATCCCGTGATGTCCGGGTGGGATCGGATCACACAGGCAAGAGGTTCTAACACCAGTGCAAAAAGCAAGGGAGATAGCGGGCAGCCCTGTCGGGTACCTCTACCTATTGGGAATTCCCGCGACACTACCCCATTGACTCTAACCCTGGCCACGGGTCTCTCATAAAGTACAGTGATCCAACGTCTGAATACCGGACCAAACCCAAACTCTTCCAGAACAGACATAAGAAAAGGCCAGTGGACAGTATCAAATGCCTTTTCGGCATCAAGGGAGAGGACAAGGTGCGGATCTTCTCTTTTGTTAACCACTTCCAGCCAGTTATGCAGTCTCCTCAGGTTGAGCCTTGTCGACCTTTTGGGCATAAAACCGGACTGGTCTCTATGAATGAGGGCAGTAATTACTACGGTGAGCCTGTTTGCTAATATTCTGGCTAGTATCTTGGTCTCTATGTTTATGAGGGAGATAGGGCAAAACGAGCTACATGCCTGTGGTGGTCTATCCTTTTTCGGGATGACTGCGATCGTGGCAGTCCGCAAGTCTCTGGGGAGGCTTCCCGTCTCATGCGCCTCCAAATATAGTTGGAGAAGGTGTGGGCCAAACAGCGTCGCATGTTGCTTAAAAAATTCAGAAGGCAGCCCATTAGGTCCCGGGGCCTTCCCCGTTTTCAGTTGGCCGATAGCTGTCATAATTTCTTCTTTTGTAATCTTATCGTCTAGTTTCTCGGACTCACCGTCTTCTAATTTAGGGAGTCGTGTCTCCCGAAGATATGCATGTATTTGTGACAGCTCAGCTAGTTCATGTCGCTTGTAAAAGGCCTCGTAATAGTCTGCGAAGGCGTTGGCTATCTCAACCCGGGTCAGATGAATTTGACCATCCTCCGTCTGTATCAGTGAAACCCATCTACTGTCAAGCTCCTTCTTGCTAAGCCATGCCAGCAACCTACCAGTCTTATCACCTACGTCATATAGACGTCGGTGCATAGCTTGTATTGCGTGTTGCGCGTCTTTTTTGGCCAGTGAAAAATATTCTTGCCGAAGGAGTTGCAGACTGCGTAGCATGGAGGGATCACTGCCCTTGCTCGCCTGTGATTCGAGCAGCAGTAACTGGGATTCTAGTCCCGTGATCGACTCTTCCTCTTTCCGTTTTTTGTGAGCTATAATGTTTTGTGCCCTATCCCTTAATACAGGCTTGTATGCCTCCCATAGCGTAATGGCAGAATCTACCGACCCCACATTCTCGTTAAAATACAACTGCGTGTCTACCCTGAGCTCTTGAGCAACCTGTGGGTCTTTAAGTTTCCATGGGTTCAATTTCCATTCCCCGTTCTGTCGTTGTATACGTGTACCCATTGTGAGCCTCAAGGGTGAATGATCTGAGAGGCCCCTTGCCAAATAGTCTATCTTGTGCACCTCCCCGAGTTCCCCCATTGGTGCAAATATGTAATCTATCCTTGAAAAGGCTTTGTGTGCCCCTGAGTAAAAGGAATAGGCTCTGGCCTGAGGATGCTGCTTGCGCCATATGTCTGTGAGCGTTAGTGTATCTGTGAACCGTTTGAGCAGTGTTTCTTTGGGGTTCCCCATTGGGACAGTCGTACGATCACTCGTGGGGTCCATTACGTCGTTAAAGTCGCCCCCGATAATGTGTGTATCTGATACCGCCTCCAATAAAATTGCTGCAAGCTTATCCATCGTTTGCCGTTGGAGCTTGGGTGGTGCGTATACACTAACAAAAGTGATGTGTCTCCTATTCCATACTCCTTTGATCGCTATATATGTACCGTTTGGGTCTGTCCAGGTGCGTTCTATTATAAAGGGTGGGTTTTTTCTGATGAGTATCGCCACACCCCTTGCCCCTGTGGAAAATCCAGCGTGAGCCATTGTTTTATATGCCCCTCGACCCAGGAACCCACATTGAGTGCCTTTTAAGTGTGTCTCTTGTAGAAGAATGACATCAGGTTTCAATCTTTTAAAATATGCTGCCACTAAACCTCTCTTAACCTTACTCCCTGTTAGACTTGGCATCTTTTGGCGTGTTTCCCCTGACTTTTTGCTTTCTGACCTCCCGGTTTTGACTCTGTTTTTGCTGGTGTAATGATTCTGCGCACTTTCCTCACTGCTGTCCAGTGGGAAAGTGCAAGTGCTCCTGTATAAAATGTGTTATGGATTGGTGTTTCCATGATTGGCCTATTTGGTTTATGTATCAGTCCCTTGTAAAGTGCGCTGCGAGTGCCAGGGCCTATAGACCAAATGCTGTTGGTGGGCTGCAGCACTGGATTGTGCCACCCACGCAAACAGCCCGTAAAGTGTAACTCGGGCCTGCCATCGCAGAGCCTGTGCGCAGCCTGGGGCTGCCATGTCGACTTGGCAAGTGCACACACTTGCAAGTCCCTAAACCTTCCCTTTGCTACATGTTAGTCACCCCTAAGGTAGGCCCAAGGTACCCCTGTGGGCAGGGTGCGTTGTATGCGAAAGGTAGGACATGCCCTGGTGTGTGTGGCATGTCCTGATAGTGAATTACAGCCTAGTTCCTTTTTCACTATTGCAAGGCTACCTGTTCCCCATAGGCCAGAACGGGCAGTTTTGATTATTACAGCTTATAATCCTAACTGACCCCGGGAACATGGTAGAGATTCGAGCTTAGTATGCCTGGACTCAGAATGATAAAATGCATCTTTTAGTGAAGTTGGTTTTAACATTCTGTGTTTGAAAATACCACTTTTAGAAAGTGGGTATTTTCTTGTCTAACCATCCAAGCCTGCCTCTGCGAGGTTGTGTATTCCTTGTCTGGAGTGTGAGTGACAGGGGCTGGGGGATTCCAGGAGACAGGGTGAGTCAGCACAGGGCTGAATAGCAAGATCTACATGTAGATGGGTGGGAGGGGTTGCACCTGGGCCCTGAATAGGACAGTGCCTTCCCTCCACAATGCTGGCTCCACCTCCTGTGGTGCGTCTGATGTCCCTGGCCTACTCACTGAAAGAAGGGACGGAGACTTGTCAACAAAGTGCTCCAGAACTGGTTTGGACTAGGCACAGGCCTCTCTGCCTTCAGAGAACAAAGGAATTTGGGATATAAATATTGGGGCCCTGACCCCATGAATTTAGATCTCGCTGGAATCAAGGAACCTGCCAAGACGAAGAGCTGGAAGAGCTGCCAGGAGGAGTACTGCCCCTTTGTTGTGTTGTTGCTTTGTTGGGTTGGCCTGCAGCTGCTGCTTCTGCCTTGGGCAGTGAAAGGACTGAACTTTCTACAAACTTGTGCTGAGTATCTCCAAGGGCCTGGAACCGAGCTGGCCTCCTGTTAAGAAGTCTCAGGGACTACAAAGACTTCACAAGCCTCTGGGTACCGCTTCTGGAACGCTGTTTCAGTTGCCACAGAGGAAGGGAACTGCAACCGACTCCGTCAACCGAATCCATCCCTGACCGGTGACCTGTTTGCACCGCAGACCGCATCGCCCCGCTTCGCATCGCAACCCTGGTCTCACCGTGGGCGACGTCCGACGCCGCCAACACCGAGCCGCTGCTTGCACCGTGATTTGTGGGCACCGCAGTTCGCATCGCATCGCTTCACTGAACCAGCCGGACCCGACCGACGCGGTCGCTGCAACTGGCTCAAGAGTCGTGACCGCATCGCATTTGGGGCACCGCTCGCACATCTGCGACGCACCGCTCCGACTCGCACCGCGGTCCGACGCCAGCTCCCGCACTCCGGCTTGGTCGCCTGCATCGCAACCTGTCAGCACCGCATCGAGCATCGTCTCACCCTGCATCGCACGCCTTGGACGACGCTCATCGAGCCGCTGCCTGCACCGCATCGAGGGACACCGCACCTTGCATCGCTCCGTCTTGCACCGCAACCGCGACGAACGCCGACCGGCTCGTACACTCCGTACCAGCCACAACGAGAAAGGTACTGTGACCGAGTCTGTTCACGACTCTGCTGGCCCGTATCGACGCGGTCGGCTGGAACTGTTAGACTCTGTGGTTTTCAGCATCGCGGTAGGCTCGGACGGAGCTACCGACTCGTACGAACTTTGTTTTTGAACTATTCCTGCAAAGAAGAAGTTACCTTATCAAGCATTCGTTTTTCAAGTATAGTATTGTGGATTTTTGTCGTAATTGGTCTTGTCTTGAGTATATAAAATATTGGTTATTTTTCTAAACTGGTGTGGTGTCCGTTTGTAGTGCTTACACTGTATTACTGTTGGTTATGTGCAAATGCTTTACACACTGCCTCTGAATTAAGCCTGACTGCTCATGCCAAGCTACCACGAGGGTGAGCAGGGGTTACTTCACGAGTGTAACACCCTTACCCTGACTAGGAAGAAGGGTCCCTACTTGGACAAAGGTGCAAGCCCTTGCCAACTAGAGATCCCATTTCTAACATTGGTTGTCAGCGGTGAGGATAGGACTTGTGTTTGCACTTGACTTACAGTGATTGGTGTGCACTACTACCATATCGCAGACCATTACGTACCACATACTGGTTCTTTTTCTTTTGGCCTATTTTTGATCTTGCCAGTTTTCAACTCACTACTTTTGTCATGCCTGACACAGCTGCATCATCCGTTGCATCTCTGGAAATTATCTTTGAGGAGGATAGGTTGGAAACCTACGCCGTAAAGGAACTACGAGCAATTTGTAAAAACCTGAAAGTCCAAATTAAAGGCCTCACAAGGAAGGAGGAGCTACAGAAGGCGCTGAGGGCCTGGTAGCAGCCAGACATGCCAGTGGGCAGCCTGGTAATCTCAGTGAGGAGGTGGAGGAGCCTATTTCCAGGGTGGATATGCTTTTGGGTAGGGGGAACCCGCCAGGTCAGGCAGCAGCAGTCTGTCCCCAGAGGAGCTGGAGGACAGGCGGGAGGCAAGGCAGTTTGAGCTGCAGAAGCTCAGGCTGGAGAGTGAGCGGGAGGAGAAGAGATTGGCCATAGAGGAGAGAAAGATGCTCTTAGAGCATGAGAGAGAACTGAAGGAGCTAGAACTTAGGAGTAAGTCAGGCTCAGATGGTGGCAGCAATTCGTCCAGAAAGGCAGACAGGATTGTGCACATTCCCAAGAACGTAGGCAAGGAGTTCAAGAAGGGGGATGACATACAAAGGTGGTTTCAGGGTTATGAGGCAGCCATACACATGAATGGGGTCCCTGAGGAGAATTGGGGAGCAGGATTGTGGCCACTTTTCCCGGAAGAAGCAAGGGATGCTCTGATAGCTTTGGGTAAGGGGTATCACCTCACCTATGCTGACATGAAGGATGCCCTTCTCACTAAGTATGGTCTTACTCCTGAAAAGTACAGGGATCAGTTCAGGTCCAGTAAGAAGTCTGATGCCAACACTTGGTTGGAATGTGTGGATGTGTTCTGCAGGTCGCTGGATGGTTGGGTAAGGGGCAGTAGTGTAACAGATTTTCAGGGGCTCTACAACTTGATTGCATGGGAGCACTTGTCTAGTCTATGTTTTGCAGATCTGCGCCAGCACCTAGTTGATAGTAAGCTAACTGACCCCAGGAAGCTTGCTATGGAAGCGGACCGCTGGGTGAGTACCAGGGTCCACAAGAAAGCGTTTGGGGGAGACTCAGCCAAAGGTGGGCAGGGTCCCCAGCAGAAAGGTGGGGGGACAAGGGTAAAGCACAGGAGTTCTCTAAAGGGCCCCAAACTAGTACCTAGGGTAAAGGTTCCCCGCCCCCGGTGATAAGAAGAAAGGGTCTCTACAGGGAAGCCTGTTGAGACCGGCCCCCGCAAGTGTTATGCATGTGACCAGGTAGGTCACTTTAAGGGGGACCCCAAGTGCCCAAAGGGGACACAGCCACCCACCGGTGGACAGTCCAAAGTGTTGGCTAGTGTAGCGCTTGGGGAGGAGGGGTGCCCACAGGAGGGTGGGGATCCCGCAGAAATGACCCTTGTCTCACTAGGGGACAGTGAGATGGTCCCAGGAACCCAGGTGCCCCCTAACACAAAGAATTATAGCACCTGGATGACCATTAATGGGAACAGGGTAGAGGCTCTCAGAGACACTGGAGCCAGTGTGACCTCAGTCCGGTGTCACCTGGTGTCTGAGAAGCAAGTAGTCCCAGGAGCATTCCACCAAGTAGTTGCTGTCGACAACTCTGAGAGCCAGTGTATGGTGGCGCAGGTTCCCTTTGAATGGGGGGGGGTCTCAGGTCCCTTGAGGGTGGTTGTGAGCCCTACCATGCCTGTAGATTGTCTGCTAGGTAACGACCTGGAGCAGTCCTTATGGAAGGATGTTGAGCTCAGGTCTCACTTGGAGCTGCTTGGGTTGCCAGAGTGGGCATGCGTGTCTACTCGGTCAATGGCAGCCAGAAAGGGTGATCAAGAGGACTTGGAGCCTGAAACAGTGGCCCAAGTCCCTGCCAAGAGAAAGGGCCGGGGCGCGGGAAACCGGCCCCTGATGTTCCCACGGACCGGGAGGAGGCGGACCTCGAGGGGGACGCCCCGGTGCCTACAGGGGAGCAGGTAGCCGAACTGGGAGACATCTCTGAGCTGACCCATTGGCAGCAAGAAGGGGGTCCCACCAGGGAGGAGTTTTGCAGGGAGCAGAACGAGTGCCCTACTCTGGAGGGTCTGCGGCGGCAGGCTGCAGACCAGGCAGCTGGTAATCAGTCCAGGTCACATCTGATCTACTGGGAGAGTGGTCTCCTATACAGTGAGCCTAAGGTTGCTGAGCCTGGGTCAGCCCGTGTGCTGGTGGTACCCCAGCGCTTCAGGACCTTCCTACTGGGTCTGGCTCATGACGTGCCTTTGGCAGGACATTTGGGGCAGGACAAGACCTTTGACAGGCTTGTCACCCACTTCTTTTGGCCCCAAATGCGAAGGCAGTCAGATGCACACTGTAGGTCTTGCCAAACTTGCCAGGCAAGTGGTAAGAGTGGGAGGAAGGTCAAAGCTCCTCTCCAACCTTTTCCTGTTGTTGGAACACCCTTTGAAAGGGTAGGGATGGATATTGTGGGGCCACTGGACCCCAAGACAGCCATGGGCAACAGGTACATCCTGGTCTTGGTGGACCATGCCACCCGGTACCCGGAGGCAATCCCTCTCAGGACAACGATGGCGCCAGTGGTGGGCCGGGCGTTAATGGGGATCTTTTCCCGTGTGGGATTCCCCAGAGAGGTGGTTTCTGATAGGGGGACCAATTTCATATCCAAGTATATGACATCCCTGTGGAAGGAGTGTGGTGTAACCTACAAGTTCACCACTCCTTACCACCCACAAGGAAACGGTCTGGTGGAGAGATTCAACCAGACCTTGAAAGGCATGATCAAGGGCCTAACAGAACCCATGAGGCGTAAGTGGGACGTCCTCTTGCCATGCCTACTCTTTGCATACAGGGAGGTGCCTCAGAAGTCTCTTGAGTACAGCCCCTTTGAGCTCCTGTATGGCCACCCTGTCAGAGGACCTCTGAGTTTGGTAAAGGAAGGCTGGGAGGCGGCTCCCAGGAAAACTCCCCAGGATGTATTTTTTTTTTTGGTATATTTATTTATTGCTATTTCACAATAAACACAAATAACATACAACATAGCCAGACATAGCGCCCAATAGTACAGATATGGTACAGCATTTACAAAACATGAGATCAGTCATAAAATCATAAAGTGTTCCCATACACTCCCTCCCTTCTCGGCACAATCCCTCCCTAGGCATCAGTTACGTCCACGACATGGAGATGATTAGAGGGCCATCCTTATATCCCCCTCCATAGTGCTGCTACTATCCGATGACTCCAACCCTCTCTTGGACCATAGGTCTCCTACCACACC
Source organism: Calotriton arnoldi (assembly GCA_963921515.1). Taxonomy (NCBI): domain Eukaryota; kingdom Metazoa; phylum Chordata; class Amphibia; order Caudata; family Salamandridae; genus Calotriton; species Calotriton arnoldi. Next base: position 194,203 of record CAWUFW010003332.1, read on the forward strand.
TGCTCAGCTACTGTCCAGTGTCCCTCCAGGAGCTCTATACTGTACTTTCCTCCTAGTCGCATCTTACATCCCTTATGTTGTCTGTCCGTGATGTTCTCGGGCCCATACTACAAATGGTTCCCAGATGTCTCGCGGGCGCGATGCAGAGGGCATCAATTCCCAGAATGTGGTCAGTTGTGTGTGTCCGAAAGTAACATCCCTGAGCCAGTCATCCTTAGTGGGGACTCTTCTACCACTCCAGTGTATGGCTACTCGCCGTTTCGCATAGAGCAAGAGCAGGGCGTGCAGCTTCCGATACCCCACTGGGGTGTCTTTAACATATCCCAACAGTCCCAGCAGAGGGTCAGGATCTCCACCCACCCCCGTAATTTGCCGTATGATAGTGCACACTTGTGTCCAATATGTTTCCAACCGTGGGCAGGCCCATGCTATATGCATGAACCCTGCTGCGGCAGAACCGCATCGCCAACAGCCATCATCTTCCCGGAGGCCCATATGATGCAGACTGGCAGGCGTTCTATAGAATCTATGTAGGAACTTAAAGTGTATAAGACGAAGCTTGTAATTGGGGGATAGGGCCGTCAATTGGTTACAGCAATAGAGCCATTGTTCTTCCGATATGGGGGTCAGAAGTTCTTCGTTCCATGCCAGCAGTGCTCGGGGCTTCAGAATTGGGGCCGATGTGTGCATGTGGTTGTAAATTCTAGTAATAAGCTTGCGCGGTGAAGCTGTTGCGAGTACATTTTCTAGAGCAGACAGCATTGGTGGAGCGTCCGGGAATGTATCATGTAAGGACCGGCATGCCAGTTTGAGTTTATGGTATGCAAATAGTTCGGCGAAAGCCACTGGGCGATCATCCCCAGCTATTGGGGGGGGTCTAAACGATCCCTCCGGGTATAGATCCTCAAATGTATCCAGACTCAGCTCCCGTGCCAAATCTGTTCCTATTCCATCTCCTACGGGAAATAGCATCGGGTTGTTGGCTAGGGGAATGGACGGGGCATAAAGAATGGGTACACCCGCTCTCCCCTCAACCCATGCCAGGCCCAGCGCAACGTTTCCACTGTGTCTATGCCTGCCCTCGGGCGTTTGTACGCTCCGAAGAGTGCAACCCGCAGGGGCAGAGGTTTAGCCATGTCTTCCTCTACGGCCACATGTGGCTGAAATGGAGTGGGGTGCACCCAGTAATGTAAGAATTGAGCTTGCGCACTCCAAGCGTATAGTTGCATGTCCGGTGCCCCCAGGCCCCCTGTCGCAGAGGAAGCGTCAACAATTCCCAGGAGACTCTGGCTTTCCCACCCGCCCAGGCTAATGAGATCAAATGTGATCGCAGGGTGGTGAAAAAGGCCTGTGTGAGCACCATAGGCACATTCACAAATAAGTACAAGAATTTCGGCAGTACCACCATTTTTATCAACGCTATCCTCCCTGCCAATGAGAGCGGGAGTCGCGTCCAGGCATTAATCTTCCCTTCGAGCCAGGTCATGGCACATCCATAGTTCAACCTCCACAGCTCCTGCATGTCTCTGCTGATCCAAATGCCCAAATATTTTACTGGCTCCGCTGTCCATTTGAGTGGGAATTCAGAGGTGATCTGGGCAGTAGTGTCTGTCAGCGGAAAGATAACAGACTTAGCCCAGTTGATTGATATTCATGAGAGGCCCCCAAACTTAATAAATTCCCTTAAGATCGGATCTAGGTTTCGCGCGGGGTCAGAGATATAAAGTGTAACATCGTCCGCATATAGTGACACCAGGAGACTCTGCGCACTAAAGCCTATTCCTTTGGCGGTATGGTGTTGCCTTATCCGAGCCGCCAGTGGCTCCATCGCTATCGCGAAGAGCAATGGTGACAGTGGGCATCCCTGTCTTGTTCCACGCGAGATCGCGAAGGGCTCCGATAGTAGTCCGTTCACCCTCACGCGCGCCATAGGTTGCGCATATAGTAATTTCACCATGTTTATGAATAGCGGACTAAAGCCCATGCGGCCCAGGATCATGAAGAGGTAATGCCACTCCAGGGTGTCGAATGCTTTTGTGGCATCTAAAAAAACCACCGCCGCCTGTACGTCCGGGTGTAAATAGTGTAACACTGAAAACAAGGTTCTCAGGTTTTGCGATGTTGACCTTCCCGGAATAAACCCCGACTGGTCTGGTCGTGCGACCAGTGGGAGTAAAGGCTGCAGCCTATTGGCAATTAGCTTTGCCAGTATCTTGACATCCACATTTATAAGAGAAAGCGGGCGGTAGGAATCCAGTTCATCCTCTGGTTTGCCCGGTTTTAAGAGGGTAACTATGATGGCCTCCCGCATAGATGGGGGTAACACTCCTGACTCTAATGTCTCTTCGTATAGGTCAAACAGCCGGGGCGCCAGCTCCTCCACATAGGCCTTATAGAAGGCAGTGGTCAGACCATCCGATCCAGGGGCCTTATTAAGTGGTAAACTTTTTATAACCCGGGCTATGTCCTCTACTGTAAAGGGAGAGTCAAGGTACTCCCTGTGTCCTCTGCTCAGCCACAGCAATTCCAGGGAGTCAAGAAATGGCAATAAACCCTCAGGGGTGGATTGTTGTGTGGTTGCATATAACCCAGAGTAAAAACTCGAGAACGCCTCTAATATAGACCTCTGACCCCTGATTTGTGACCCATCGGCCTGAGTGAGTGCAGCGACAAATGCAGTGCTACGTGGGGGCGAAGCATGGCGGCCAAAGTTCGTCCAGGTCTGTCCCCTTCCCCATATCGTCTGGCCTGAGCATGTTTCCCTAGGAACTTAACCTCCCTACTGGCCTCCTCGTCAAAGTCAAGCAATTTGTCTTTTATGGTCGCAAGAACAGTGGGATCCCCAGTAGAGTAAAACCGAGCCTCCAGCTCCTTTATTTGGTTTTCAATCTTTTCCAAAGATCCTCTGATGGCCTTCAACACCCCAGCCTGCCGGTCAATGCAGTGCCCTCTCACCACAGTCTTAAAAGCTTCCCACAGTGTGGCCTCCGAGTCGACCGAGCCTGTGTTTAATGAAAAATAGTCCACTATGTCCCCCCTGATTTCCTCCTTAAAGGCCTCGTCCAATAGCGCGTCCTGTGGGAGCCGCCATGTGTATACCCGCTGGGCAGAGTTAGGCAGGTCTACCCGCAGCAGGCAGGGCGCGTGGTCTGACAAAGATCTGGAATAGTGCTGCGCCTCTCTAACCCATGTGGTCACATCTCTAGATACTATCCAGTAATCGAGTCGGGACCATGCCTTATGATATTCCGTAATACATGTGCCCTCCCTCAGCCCTGGGTGAAGGTACCGCCAGATGTCCACCAAGTCTCCGTCCGCTAATATAGCCTTCAATGTACCGCTAGCCAATGGGTGCAATGTCCTAGAGGTCCCCTTCCTGTCCAGTTCATCATCTAAAACTGCGTTAAAGTCCCCCCCCCAGATTATTGTATCGCAATTCGTGGCTTTAACCTTAGCCCACACATTTTGGAAAAATTCAGGGGAGTCAGAGTTTGGACCGTATACTGCGACCAATACCACTGCGTTTCCGCTGAGGTGCCCCTGTAATATGGCATAGCGGCCTTCAGGATCCAAGTGCGTCGAGCCCTCTGTCCAGTCCAACCCCCTTTTTATCAGAACCGTCACCCCCCTTGCATAATTGGAATAGACAGCTGAATAAATCGATCCCCATCTGTTGTGTTTCAGTCTAGGAGATGAGTGAGTACTGAGATGCGTCTCCTGTAGCATACAGACATCAATGTGGTGCCTAGTTAGATAGGAGTGTACTAGCCTAACTTTCCTGCCATCGTTTAACCCTCGGATGTTCCAAGTAAGAAAATTTAAAGCAGTCATAGAGGACCCATATTGCAACATCGTGGCGGGGTAGACGGAGTTAAGCACAGGAACCCGCAATCGGATACAAGCTGAGTCTCATGCATAATGTAAGGCATAGGTCTGGTGAACAATAAAACAATCCCCCCCCTCCACCCACCGCCCACTCCAACCCCCCAATCAGGTTGTAGAGAACCCATCCAAAACAACAAAACATTTGCAATAACTTGTGGGAGCTCTCCCATGGGGGCGCAGTAGTGCCGGCACACTCCCCTGATTTCTCAGGGTGGCCGGAAATACCTATGTTCGGTGAGTCTTATTCAGAGTCGCACAGCCTGAGAGGTCTAGTACCTAGCTTTTTAGAGCGCGCGGCCGGAAGTCCCATCCCCTACCCGCATTATCTACGTAGTGACAATCAAAGATTTTTGCCGATCAACGGAGGCCCACCGAGTCTCCTCGGCCCCCCCCACTCCAGCAGGGTTAACTTCCCAACACCAAATTGTCGCATTTTAATGATACTGCCATAAACATCCACATTCACCCCGCTGTCGCACAGCCAGCGCATTTACCAACCATAGTCCCGGATTGCAATGTGTCCAGTACCAGGAGTGCTCCTGGACCGGGATGCGTTCAGTCCGTATCACTGTGTCCCGTGCGTTCCCCGGCTGCCCCTGCGCTGTGTTTTTTCGCCTCCTTCCCGCCAACATGCTTGGCGAACTTCAGCGCCGATTTCGCGTCTGCGAATAGGTGAGTAGTCCCGTCGTGGCTAACCTTCAGCTTCGCTGGATATAGGAGTGCATACGGGATTTGCGCCTGAAGTAGTATCCGTTTAGCCTGTAGAAATTCCCGCCGTGCAGCCTGCACCGCAGGAGTGAAGTCAGGGTAGAATGAGATTGTGTTACCTCCATACACCACAGTCCGCTTGCTACGGGCCAGTCGCAGGACTGTGTCACGGTCTTGGTAGTTCAGGATTTTGGCCAAGATTGGTCTGGGAGGTGCTCCCACCGGTGGCCTAGGGCCCAACGCACGGTGCGCCCTCTCCACCGCAAACACCGAAGAGAGACTGGGATCAAACAGTTCATGGAGCATATCCGCCACATATGTTTCCATCTTGGCGATGGCTGTCGTCTCCGGTATCCCCGTGATGCGGAGATTATTGCGGCGGGACCTGGCTTCCAAATCTTCGTTCTTTGCTCTGATGATCCCAAGCACCTTGTCCATTTGGAGGAGTTGTTCCTTTGTATCCACTTGAAACTCATGGAAGTCCGAGGCCTGGTTTTCTAGCACATCCAGTCTGGTCTCGTGTGTCCCCACCTGCGTCTTCACCGCGTCCAGTTGGGAGTTCATTGTGTCCAGCTTGGCGTCAATATTTCGGAGACTAGATCTCATCTCCAACATGATGGTGCACATGTCTTCTCCCTGATCTTCGGGCTGATGTTCCTGCTGTCGCTCCGCGCCCGCATCTGAGTCAGGATCCGTGTTCCTTGTGGTGCGCCGTTGGTCGAAGGATATCTTCGGCTGCTTGGTGTCTTGCTTGCCCATGTTCAAGCTTGGCGGGGAGATTACGCCCAGGACACCGTCCAGCCTGTCTCGGAGTACCTCGTTTTCGCCTCACCGCGACCCCACCCTGCGCTCCACTTGGCGTTTGAGGTAGTGTCCCGTGCGTCTACAGCACTGAGTAGGTGTATGCAGCAGGGCCCGCGCCGACCACAGCAATCTGTCCACCTCCTTCTGCTGGGCCGCCTTACACGGCATCAAAAGACGATGGCCCATCAGTCCACGGAGAGGACCCTCACGGCACTGTCCAGGTGCACTCAGCCCCCTTGGTCACAGAGAGCAGGCAGTCAGGTACGCACGCAGCAACTCCCAGCCTGCTGTCGGCAGCTTCAGGCCCTCTCCACTCCCCTTCCCCTGTGCCAGGACTCAGCAGCACCCACCCTATCTCGTGAGGGAGCGCAGGGTTCGGGCCTCCGCCCGGGTCTTCACACCGGCACAATCCACCGGCCCCAGGCTGTCAGCTCGGCGCGTCGGCCTCCACCCGTACCTGCAAGGCCTCCGGAATGTCGGGGAACAGTCCTTGACCCTCCTCCAGGCGCACCAGTCCGCCGGCCGCTGGGGTAGATTTACCGGTGTCGTGCGGGTTGTCCAGCTCAGGCGCGAGCGTTCAGTGGCCCCGCGATCCTCCGGCAGCCTGTGGGGTCCACTCCGTCACTCCGGAGCTGCGCGTATGTCCCCGGCGCCACCACAGATGTAGCGCGGCCCTCGTCGGCCTCCACGCCGCGGTCTCAGGTGATTTTGTCGTCCGACCTACACGGTCTCCGCCATTTTGTCCTCCCGAGTCGCGGCGATCGGAGCTCACTGTTACTGTACGGCGCCCGTGCTCAAGGCACCTGACTTCTCCAAGGAATTCGTCGTGCAGACTGACGCTTCAGAGCATGGTGTGGGAGCGGTGCTCTCACAACTGAACGAAGAGCGCCTGCATCAGCCTATAGTCTTCCTTAGCAGGAGACTACTTCCCAGGGAACAGAGGTGGAGTGCCATAGAAAGGGAAGCTTTTGCTGTGGTCTGGGCGCTGAAGAAGTTGAGACCATACCTGTTTGGGACTCACTTCCGGGTTCAGACAGACCACAGGCCCCTCAGATGGTTGATGCAAATGAGGGGTGAGAATCCAAAACTGCTGAGGTGGTCCATCTCCCTACAGGGAATGGACTTTACGGTGGAACACCGTCCTGGTACAGAACACACCAACGCAGATGGTCTGTCCAGGTTCTTCCGCCTTAGTGAAGAGAACTCCAATGGGGTTGGGTAGTTCTCCCTACTTTCAGCTGGAGGGGACATGTGTTAGACTTGGCATCTTTTGGCGTGTTTCCCCTGACTTTTTGCTTTCTGACCTCCCGGTTTTGACTCTGTTTTTGCTGGTGTAATGATTCTGCGCACTTTCCTCACTGCTGTCCAGTGGGAAAGTGCAAGTGCTCCTGTATAAAATGTGTTATGGATTGGTGTTTCCATGATTGGCCTATTTGGTTTATGTATCAGTCCCTTGTAAAGTGCGCTGCGAGTGCCAGGGCCTATAGACCAAATGCTGTTGGTGGGCTGCAGCACTGGATTGTGCCACCCACGCAAACAGCCCGTAAAGTGTAACTCGGGCCTGCCATCGCAGAGCCTGTGCGCAGCCTGGGGCTGCCATGTCGACTTGGCAAGTGCACACACTTGCAAGTCCCTAAACCTTCCCTTTGCTACATGTTAGTCACCCCTAAGGTAGGCCCAAGGTACCCCTGTGGGCAGGGTGCGTTGTATGCGAAAGGTAGGACATGCCCTGGTGTGTGTGGCATGTCCTGATAGTGAATTACAGCCTAGTTCGTTTTTCACTATTGCAAGGCTACCTGTTCCCCATAGGCCAGAACGGGCAGTTTTGATTATTACAGCTTATAATCCTAACTGACCCCGGGAACATGGTAGAGATTCGAGTTTAGTATGCCTGGACTCTGCATGATAAAATGCATCTTTTAGTGAAGTTGGTTTTAACATTCTGTGTTTGAAAATACCACTTTTAGAAAGTGGGTATTTTCTTGTCTAACCATCCAAGCCTGCCTCTGCGAGGTTGTGTATTCCTTGTCTGCAGTGTGAGTGACAGGGGCTGGGGGATGCCAGGTGACAGGGTGAGTCAGCGCAGGGCTGAATAGCAAGATCTACATGTAGATGGGTGGGAGGGGTTGCACCTGGGCCCTGAATAGGACAGTGCCTTCCCTCCACAATGCTGGCTCCACCTCCTGTGGTGCGTCTGATGTCCCTGGCCTACTCACTGAAAGAAGGGACGGAGACTTGTCAACAAAGTGCTCCAGAACTGGTTTGGACTAGGCAAAGGCCTCTCTGCCTTCAGAGAACAAAGGAATTTGGGATATAAATATTGGGGCCCTGACCCCATGAATTTAGATCTCGCTGGAATCAAGGAACCTGCCAAGACGAAGAGCTGGAAGAGCTGCCAGGAGGAGTACTGCCCCTTTGCTGTGTTGTTGCTTTGTTGGGTTGGCCTGCAGCTGCTGCTTCTGCCTTGGGCAGTGAAAGGACTGAACTTTCTACAAACTTGTGCTGAGTATCTCCAAGGTCCTGGAACCGAGCTGGCCTCCTGTTAAGAAGTCTCAGGGACTACAAAGACTTCACAAGCCTCTGGGTACTGCTTCTGGAACGCTGTTTCAGTTGCCACAGAGGAAGGGAACTGCAACCGACTCCGTCCACCGAATCCATCCCTGACCGGTGACCTGTTTGCACCGCAGACCGCATCGCCCCGCTTCGCATCGCAACCCTGGTCTCACCGTGGGCGACGTCCGACGCCGCCAACACCGAGCCGCTGCTTGCACCGTGACCTGTGGGCACCGCAGTTCGCATCGCTTCACTGAACCAGCCGGACCCGACCGACGCGGTCGCTGCAACTGGCTCAAGAGTCGTGACCGCATCGCATTTGGGGCACCGCTCGCACGTCTGCGACGCACCGCTCCGACTCGCACCGCGGTCCGACGCCAGCTCCCGCACTCCGGCTTGGTCGCCTGCATCGCAACCTGTCAGCACCGCATCGAGCATCGTCTCACCCTGCATCGCACGCCTTGGACTCACCGACTCCGTCTGCACGACGCTCATCGAGCCGCTGCCTGCACCGCATCGAGGGACACCGCACCTTGCATCGCTCCGTCTTGCACCGCAACCGCGACGAACGCCGACCGGCTCGTACACTCCGTACCAGCCACAACGAGAAAGGTACTGTGACCGAGTCTGTTCACGACTCTGCTGGCCCGTATCGACGCGGTCGGCTGGAACTGTTAGACTCTGTGGTTTTCAGCATCGCGGTAGGCTCGGACGGAGCTACCGACTCGTACGAACTTTGTTTTTGAACTATTCCTGCAAAGAAGAAGTTACCTTATCAAGCATTCATTTTTCAAGTATAGTATTGTGGATTTTTGTCGTAATTGGTCTTGTCTTGAGTATATAAAATATTGGTTATTTTTGTAAACTGGTGTGGTGTCCGTTTGTAGTGCTTACACTGTATTACTGTTGGTTATGTGCAAATGCTTTACACACTGCCTCTGAATTAAGCCTGACTGCTCGTGCCAAGCTACCACGAGGGTGAGCAGGGGTTACTTCACGAGTGTAACACCGTTACCCTGACTAGGAAGAAGGGTCCCTACTTGGACAAAGGTGCAAGCCCTTGCCAACTAGAGATCCCATTTCTAACACTCCCCATCCCGTTCACATTCCATGAAAGGATTGAATACATTCCTGTGTTAGATGTAGCCATCGCGGTGGTGTAGCATATCTAACTCGTCAGTGGATCCCTGTCCTCCTCCCCACCGCCGTCGCCCCTGCAATGTCTTGATGTATGCTGTCGCACCGTTCTGCCACCCAGCTTCAGTGTCAATATGTGTATAATTGTCCAGAACAAAAATCATACCCCCCCTCATCCCAAACACAGAACCCAAAATCGCTAGCAACACCCATCATGCCCCCCACCCCACACTCTGCAGGCATCCCCACCACCCCAAAACTTGTCAACGGGACAACACCGGTGCGGGTAAACCACCCAAAGGTCTGTAGCCCACCCCCCCTCCCCCACCCACTCAACTATACAATACTATAAAAAAAGGAAAAAGAAAAAAGGAAATCACACAACCCACTGTATACTTCCCTTCCTTGCTGCAGATGAATCAAATGTTCTCAGTATCGCAAGGACAATACAGAGTCTCTGTGAGGGCGTCTGGCCCCTCTGTGTCAGTCCTCCTTGCCATTGTGTGGGGGCGGCAGCGAGCAAGGATCCCCACTCGGGGGACCCAGGCCCGAGGCCTCCAGGTGTTGAATAGTCTCCATAAGAGGGTGTGCCGCATCCGAAGCCTGGGAGTCAAGGTTTTCCGACTGATCAGAGTCACCCTGGTCGTTGGATTTCCGAGAAGTCCTTGACGCACACTCCAGGGCTGTGTCATCGTCCGAGTCCGACACGTTGGCTTTCGAGGTTCTGGGTCTCAGGGATCGTCCTGGTGTGCTCCCAACTGATGTCAGGCGCTTGATCCTTCGCCTTCGTCTCTTTGCCTGGGGCCTTTCCCAGTTAGGGCTCAGTTGTTTAGTGGCGGTCAGTGGTGCAGGAGAAGGCAGCCCACGTCGCAATTGAGGCCGTTCCTCAATCCAGGACCATGCCTCCTCCGGTGTCTGGAAAAAATGAGTGGTGTCCTGGAAAATGACTTTGAGTTTTGCAGGGAACAATAACATATATTGGATCCCAAGGGCACGAAGCTTCACTTTGATGGGATCGAAGGTGCGCCGTTGCTTTTGAACATCACGTGAATAGTCAGGGAACACCATCACTCTCGTGTTCTCATACTTGATTTCACCCTTTTTCCGCAACTCCCTGAGTATCAAATCCCTGTCCTGGAAGTTCAAGAAACGAGCTATCAACGGTCTTGGAGGGGCCCCTGGCTGTGGCCGAGCCCCAGGCATCCTGTGTGCCCTCTCTATGATAAAACAGGTGGAGAACTGCACCGCAGGAAGGGCGTCTTTAAGAAAAGTCAAGAGAAAGTGTCCCGGGTCCGTACGCTCTGCATTTTCCGGAAAGCCTACGAAGCGCAGGTTGTTTCTGCAAGCCCTGTTTTCGGCGTTGTCGACTCTCCAGATTACCTCCTTTACCGCAGCCTGAAGATCCTTTACATCTTTGCTCACAGTCCTCGAGGTGTCCTCAGGCTCTGAGACACGCTGTTCGACCTCCGTCACTCGTTCAGAGACCTTACGCAGGTCTTGTCGTAGAAAGGAGACCTCCATTTGTACTTCTGCTAACCTGCCCTCTAGGCTCTCTCGTGAGGCACGGATCGCGTGTAGAATCTCCTCCGTGTCTGGGCGGGGGGTCGGGCCCCCCTCCGCCCCAGCGGGTGCAGGAAGAACCTTAGTGTACCGGTCCATCTTCCCCTGTCTGGCCGCCTTGGGTTCCTTATCTTTTGCCATCAGGATTGAATAGAGGGCCAATGCTGGCACCCTACGCGAGGGTCTCTCCGTAGTGGAATGGGCGGGGTGGAGACCCTTCCCCACAGCACACAGATATCCGGACCTCACCAGCGCAGCAGGTATCAGCCAGGTCACCCCAACGCCCAGTACAGCAGGCAGATCAGGGAGGGAGGGAGAAAAGCAGCCCTCTTCAGGTGTTTAAAGCCTCTACGTCTGTCCATCTGTGTCTCCCAGTCCCGCGCTGTACATCCCGGGGGCCAAAGGGGGTAAGCTACACTCCCATATGGAACCAACGTGCTGAAAAATGGCAAACCTGTGGTCCCCTCACCGTCCACCCAGGGAGCCCAGCAGGCCAGCCGCCAAAGTCTAGGGCTAATTCCAGGGGCCGCAAGAAATCTCAAGTCCTTACAGTGCAGCTACTGCAGGGGACCCCAGGTAGTACACGGCCCCCAGCAGGCGCTCTCCTCTGCCGGATTTCACAGCCTGCGCGAGTCGTAGTGGGGGCCCGATTACGCCCTCGTCTTCCGGTGTAAATCACCGCCGGTTTCGGCCTCCAGTCACTCCATCTGCGCCAGGTGAAAGTCGTGGAGTGGAGTGGGGAGAAAAGCCTCGGGCCCCCATGTGGAGCGGGAGCAGGGCACTGTAGTGCGCCACTGTCTCCTGTCACCCCCAGGCGGTGCACGCTGAGCCAAGCGCGCCACTCGCCGCAGCTTTGCGCATGGCCGGCAGCACCGAGGAAGTGTCTCTTGGCTCCGCTCGCGAGCCGCGTCCACAGTGACTTTTAGGGCCAGCCGCACCATTCGCCGCGGGTTCGCTCTTCCTTTGGACCCCCGCCCCAGTCGGCGCCTAAGATCTTCTTCCGTTGCTACGGGCGCCCCAGCCCGCAATCCGAAGCCAACTGCCGCAGTGTCCCCGCTGTAAGGGCAAGTCGGTGTCTGTACCTGCTCTTGGACTCTCGGTCCTATCTGCGGCCGGCGCCACCACTCATTTGCCGGGCGAAGGCTCCGTCTCTCCACCTCCGAGCCCTCGTCGATTTGCTCCGGCCGCCATCTTGGGAGCTGCGTGCCGGGTGCCACGCCGAGAAAAGCCCCCGATTCCGGCCGCAGGAGGTCCGCAATCCACTAACCGGGAGTACCCCTGCAGACACAGCCTCTTCCGATGCAGGTTGGAATGGTTGAATGGCTTTGAGGAGCAGGATTAAGTCAGGATTCAAATCGGGGCCAACGGAGCTCGCGGATAACGCGGCTACCCGGCCATGCAGTTGGCCACGCCCCCTGGTTCAAGCATTCTTGGAGCTGGGATGTTTAGCCGGGTGGCTCTAGGATGCACTGATATCTATTGGGGGGCCCTAACACTATTTAGCATCATGTGTAACAGTGGAAAAAAAGAGTCATGCACACAGTTTATGAAATATTGGGATACTTTATTAACAGTGAATCAATGCATGCATTAATAAATGTTATTTTAAGAGGATCCCATCTCAGTTGTAGCAGAGGTGTTGCATTGGTTTATTATGACATGTTTCTGATTGTATTAATATGCTGACGCTCTGACAAAGCCTGCAAGCCTTTTGATAACTACAACTCATTACAATGCATTTAGTATATGAGGGAGGTATTGTGGTTTTAGGATTCAGAGATCACTAGGGGGGTGGCTGCTTAAGAAGGAATCCCCATATGAATTTTTACAGAATATGGCTCATTACATCGCGATGTATTACATCGCGTGCTTTTACAACGTGGTCGTTACAACAACCGCGTTGTTAGTACGCGATGCATTTACATCGCAAGTCATTACAACGACTTGCACTAGGGGATGCACTGGACTTAGGAATAGTATTAATTACTATTCCTACTCCAGTTTGCGCAACAGTAGGGAAGGTGTTGGAATTCATTTCCAATACCTCAGCGCCCCCTAGTGCAAGTCGTTGTAATGACTTGTGATGTAAATGCATCGCGTACTAACAACGCAGTCGTTGTAACGACCGCATTGTAATAGTAGCGCGATGTAATGACAGCGTTGTAAACGCTATTTCCCATTTCTACCAGCCATCATGTATATATTTGTAAATTAATGCATACTATTGGGTAGTGTGTGCGTATTGAGGCACTTTCCTTTTTTTAAATTGAAGGCACTGACTGGACAATTAAATATCGGATTTTGTGGGTTGCATGCCTGCTGAGTAGGCCTTCAACTATTCTGCCTCACTACCCTGAGTGAGTCAAGTGCTTCATAAGGGTACTTGCTTCCCAGTAAAAGGAGACTACAGACGTATTACTGGTGAAGGACCCACATCCTTCGCAACCAAATTTCATTCAGAAGGTGCATCGTGGCTATGATTCAGCAGCCATATTACATGAGTAGATCCATGTTTGAGGTGAACTCAGGCAACACTCACTCATGGGATTTAAATTTCTTGAAAAATGTGCCAAATGTGCCTAAGCTGTATGGAGTGTCACACTCAGGGCTTTCTTCAGTCGAGTGGTAAGAGAGTGACTGAAACTAAAGGGTCCAAATCACTGATTAAGTCATTTGAAAAATCAGAGACTCCACCGGTGTTGAAATATTTTCAGCAAAGGTCATTTAATTACTCATGTAGTATGATGGGATCTACTCCAAGCCCAAACATGCAAACTAAGTGCCAACTATGTGCTCAGTTCACAAAGTGGAAATTCTGTGATCCTGATTTTCAGAACCAGGATTTGCAGACATTTATGTCAAGGATAGTCACAGATATGTAAATGATGGTCACAATTAGCCCATCAACACCATGGTGCTAAGGATATCCACAATTAGGTCCAGAATAGCACCAATATTTCAAGGATGGTCACCATTAGCTGAGTGCTACTATTATGCCTGGATAGTAACAGTTACTGTTAGTGCATGGAAATAATTATTCCAAGGTATATATCATTTCTCCCACTAATTAAAACACACAGACATCCATTCACTCACAGATATACAGACACAAGAACTTAAAAACACGCAGCTGAAAAAGCATGCACAAACATACACACACACGCACACACATTGAGAGGCACATATACATGATCTTTATCCGCTTGTCTCCTCCAGCAACGTACATCCTTGTGATGTAGGAGTCTGCTTGACACACTTCTGGCTCTGCTGCCACAGCTCTGTCATACCGCCATTTTCTCGATGCACCACTCTGCTCTTGATCTGGAATCAGTGGCGGCTCCTCCGCTAAGGTGGAGGAGCTTCGCCCCACTGAGCAGGCCAACAAGGAAAAAATAAAATGATAATAACTCATTGTTATAATCATTTTATTTTCCATCCTTGGTCAGCTGGGTAGTGGTGGGCGGGGCTGCTCTACTCACAGAGCGGGCAGGAGTGGTTTGCCCACTTCAAGTGCGCAAGACGCTTTGGCCGGCCGGCTCGGGCCAGCCAAACCGTAATGCGCACTTTGCATGTTCTGCACCAGGCTGCATTACAGCCTGAGTGCAGAACATGCCCAGCCTCCCATTCCCTGGCTAAGCACCCAACCACGGCGCTCAGACCAATCACAGCCCTGCATTGAAGCATTGTGATTGGCTATAGGGAGCCTGGGAGCCAGGTGATTCCTGCCCTGAAAGCTGGCATAGAGGAACGAGAAGTGGCGGCAACAGGTAAGTGTTTTCATTATTGTTTTCTCCCCCCCGCACCACTCCCCCCCACTGCTATTAAATAACAGCTGCCACTGCCAGGAATCAGCTTATCATAACAGCCAGACCAGCTCATCACCCTCTACTGGGTACGTTTTCCCCATAAACTTGGACATGATAACTTTATCTTCCATCCTTGCGGCACCAGTTTTTTCTTGACCTGTGTAAAGTGAAAAGGCAGTGAAGGAAGGAAAGAAGGTGTTTCAAAATTATTAAACATGTCCTACCCCCAATCATGATCCCCCTGTGCTGCAAGCAGACAGACATTGCCTCTAACATGATTCAAAACCTGGTGTACAAAGTGTTTGCAAATAATCAATAGAGAATGGATCACTTGTCCTGTTTTATAACCAGGGTCTTGGGTTCTTACCATCTAAAAAACCCTCATTCATGTGAAAGACGTCGGAGCGGTATATCTTGATTTTCTGCTTCAGCAGTTACGTGAAAAGCATCATCATAGGGTCTTCATTATGCTTTCCTCCACCTGGAGGGAGACCAACTGGTGTTTTCAGTAGTGATCAGAGATAGTAGAGGTGAAAGTGAAGTGAGTTTAAAATTACCTCCATCTCTCAACCTTGGTTTTATTCTGTTGGAGATGGGGCAAGGTTAAAAAGGAAAGTGGTGCGTTAATAGAAGGGATACTGTTCTATAGCACCTACTTTAAAAACGTGAGCGGTCGACATGTTTCAGCCCCTTCGGTGCCCAGTCGGGTCGGAGGGCTTTCTTCAGGACCGTTAGGGGGCACGTAACTTTTCGTGACGTGCGTAGGGAAGCTGTGCACTTACCCTTCTTCTCAGTGAGCCTATTAGAACACTGGATGGTTACGGGTCAATGGTACCTATAACTAGAAGTAGAGAAAATAGAAAAAAATAGAAAAAAGAATGTAAAAACAGAGCATGATGTTATTTACCACACATGTCGATCTGTTATAATAAAATTCTGTCGGAAATTATGCTAATAATTGATAGTCATTAACTATATGCTGCTCTAATTTGAGAAATCGTGAGGGGAATAGAAATGGACAAAAATGGAGAAAAAATGGAGAAAAACACACATATCCAGGTCTCAGTTAACGTTATAGTGAACACATGAAATTCAGTACATGCCATTTTGTGGTACTTTGGAGAAGATTTCTTAAAATTGGATCTTTATGTAGTAAATGCTATGCAGGTCTGTTAACCCCTTCGCTGCTTCTGTCGGCCAACGGCCGTCGCGAGCACTACCTCCGTAGTGCTGCGCACGTCCGTTGTCCGACGCGGCCCCGCCCACTTAATGGAACGCCCCGCGGCGGAATTGCCGCCGCGGTAAACGGGTTAATTAAAGCGAGTGTCGCGCATTATTGTTACAATTATTTGGAAAACAGTTCTCCCTTAGCAATTTCGTAAAAGCGTCAATATTGTGAAAATGCGCTGGTACTGTGATTGTAGCAACCACGTTATGTGGATGTGGAATACGATAATGAACGCACGGGGTTCCAGCGTGAAGCCTCCCGGGATTAAGTGAGGACGATCCTTTGATTGTCCTTTGATATCATTCGCGAAATATCTCTCGCTAAATTAGAGAGGATTGTATATCGTGAACCGCAGGATCGGCATTTGTGCCAGAGAGACGCGCGCGCTGCATTTGGCAATTTTTAGCAGAATACCTTGTTTATATGGCCTATTCGGCTCCTTTCGGGGACGAGTGGAATAGACTTCACTCTAGCTGTTGGGGATAGAAAGGTAAAAGGAACGAGATGGTATAAGTGGGAGAGACGCGCATTAGTGTGCGCGGTCCTCACGTTCTGCTAAACATACCTCGAGGAGTCTTCTTCTCAACTTGTGCTCGCTCCATCTACTGCGCCCCGGTGATGCGGGCCAGTAGCGGAGCCTTATTAGTAGCGTATGTCGCTAATGGGCATAGAAGAGAGACTGTTTTAACATAAAACGTGAATCATTGTGGACATTTTTTTATGGAGATCTGAGGTTAAAAAGGCAAATGTGGTCTGTATTACAGATAGTTCATTCATGTAACGTATGATCAATTAATGGATTGAATTACATGAAACACTTCGTGAGTTTGCCAATACAAAAATGGCCTGCTGTGGGGTTCCGAGATGTTGGCATTACTCTGTATAATATCTCGGTCATGATCTTGGGGTTGCTTTGAATTCCCATCAAAAATGTGTTTAATATGTATTTAAGTAAAATTAATGGCCTCTTATGGAGTGGTTAAACCCACATCATCTTGTGTCTTGTGTGATAGTTATTGCCGCTTAATGGCATAATGGAGAGACTGATTCTTTGCACCAAGGGGTAGACAACTGTAGTGGAATTTTCACTTATTTTCGAAATTCATTGGTTGGGAATCTGTGGTAGAGTATGATTACGCCAACCTTTATTCCTACTTTTCCCTACTAGATTTAATGCAGATGGTCTTTTATTTGCCTACTAAAAGTGGTAGAAGAGAGGAAAACAATTCAAGATTATACTTTCGATTTAGTCATGCTGTAATAGACCACTGACTCCGAAGTTCAGTTTGGTGGATTTATTATAAGGCCAAAAATAATTGAGTATAAACACACCTCAATATCAGAGTATATAGGTACAGAAAGATCAATACAGAGCCAATTTTACGAATATAAGTCATTCGGCACAGAAGGCATAATATGATGAACTCCAAAATCAAAATACAGCAAAGAATAGAAGCGGAGTCCAATTCTCTTTTCATTAAGAAGGAACAAAATCTTTCCCTACTCTGCTCTCAATAACCTATCTCCCTAGTATCATATCCCAAAGGTGTCAGCACGTGTTGACTTCCTAAGAAGTACTCACGTCAAATGGGTCTGATAGCTTAAGGCTATGGAGCTCGCTCTAAGATGCTCCTTCTCCTCCGAAAACTGGCAGAAGTCTCTCAAAACTGTCCCTGCGCATCATATAAAAAGACAATATTCAACCCACAATACGTCATGTTCAGTAAGTTTCCACAGAAGCTTTAATTAAGTCGACTCTTCTTCCAGTGGCCTTGGTTCCCAGATAGGCCAGGCACAGAAAGCAGGTCCTCCCCTCTCGCCTTGCAGTCTTCTTCAAAGACATTCCGGGTATCTCCTTAAATCTAAGAATAACGAGGTCGAATTCCTGCACCTGCAGTAGGATGAGAACACACTGTCTTCGAGCACAACAGAATTTATTTAATTAATTCTTGAGCAACGAAGGAGAAACGAAACTCAAACCAACCTACAATTTGGGCCTACAAATCGGGTAACTTAAACTAAACATGGTTACATTATATGAGTATAATTTCATCCTGCACATTACACATACAGGAATTATGTTTTCTAATACACGCAAATCCTACTTAAACGTGCTCACTTCGTTATAATACTAATATGACGTGAATAAATGCATCTTAATAATCATAAAACACTGCACACGACAAAAATACATGAGTGAGTTTATATCAAGAGTATAGTGCACCCCTACAATTTAGAGTGCTGTAAGCGCTCTATCAGTTCCCCCCTCTTATGACTAGTGTCATAACACCAACCTTTTTACCCTCTCATAAGTTTCTCCTTGTAGAAGAGACCGACCTAAACAGAGGTTGTAGCTTGCCGTCCCTGTCTAAATCTTTCTAACCCTTTAAGGTGCAGATAATGACTGTCCTGCAGTCGTTCTAATTGTTGCTCTCGCTTTTTCAAAGAATTCTCAGCATGTCGCGCCTTTTGCCATTTGTAAGCCTTAATGACTCCCAACAGTACAATTATACAAATGACAGCTATTATAATAGGTTTCAAGATGTATCCCATTATTCCTTGTCCCAAACTTCCAAACCAGCTTCCTATCTTGCCAAATCCCTTGCCAAGTTGTTCCCAGAGTCCATCAGCAGCTAGATCACGTAAATCTTGATGTATCTCTGAAATATTGCTAATGTACTTCCTTATATCCCGACTAATGTCAGGAATATAAGTACAGCACTGTTGAACTTTCAATAATTTACAGACTCCTCCAGCTTTTGCTAATAGCACATCTAAAGCAAGACGATTTTGAAGAACCATAGCCCTTATTGAAACCATCTCCCCATCAACAAGTAATAGGATTTGGGCCGTATTCACAGAGAGCTTGTCTACCAGAGTTGCCAGCTTTCTAATCTTCACAACATTCAAAATCACACCCAAAGTAGGTATCATAGCTCCAAATATATCCCCAATAATTTCTCCCGCACTTACACCACGTTTTCCTCCATGATATCTCTTCCCTTCCAAAGGCCATAAATCATCCACATGGAAGATCTTGGGAAATTCCACAGCCAAATAACATTTCCCATACCAATTTTTGGGCAATTTCACATAAGCATTTTTACCGCACACAAGGTACACGTTTGGCACTATGGTCAATTTATCCAACAGCGCCTTTCTAATGGATTCCTCAATCAAGAAAATGTGTTCACAATCACTCTCACCCACAAATATTTTGTCATAATATGTGGACGGGTGTCTAATGCACAGTCTCCCTTTCTGCTGGAAGTCTAAAGCTATTGGACCAGAACTTCCCTTTGCCTTATGATCTAATTCCTCCTGTGTCCATGGGATCACTTTGTGCTTCGGATCTGGTCTAAATAAGGTCTGCCTATGTCGATCTTCTATCTGATCCACAAACTTCTTTTCAATGCCAGTTAACATGCAGGTCAAATTGTGTCTATGGGCATAAGATGTATCTAAGGTAATAGTAGGCACAAAATACGTAGACATCCTCTCTACCTGCTTATAGTAATCATATTTATTCATGTATTTAAGAACGGGGACATCTGAGAGTACCACATCATAATTGGAGAAGTAGTACTCAAAATGTGCCTTACTATAAAACATACTCAATAACACGCTGCATGTAATGTCATAGGTCAAAGGTAAGTGATGGTATTGAATGCCTTCTTCTACGGATGCTGGCAGTTGCATACACACATAGCAATCTTTCGCTTCCATTGTATCAACATACTCATACAACAAACGAGCATATGCGTTCAGGGTGAAATCACCTTTTGACAAATCTACATGTAACATTCGACTAGTTTCCCTAATCATCTCTCTATCTTTTGCGGATGCACCCTCTTCGAACTCTGAAGTAGGTGGGGTAAGTGTCTTCTGTTCCCCATTCCTTTCAGCATTGTGTGACTCAACCAAAGATGTAACAATCACCACAGTTATGACAATAAGCACCACAACAATAAGGGTACCAATTATGCACTTCTGCTTGGGTCTTGGATTTCCAGATTCCATTTTGAACCACCTTTGGTTTCGAGGCGCAACCGAATCAAAGTCTCTTTTCTTCTCGTCTTGCCTTATTTTGTTATTTATGATGTCTTTTTATTTTCCTTTTCCCATTCGATTATGGCAATATTCAGTCCAGTATCTATGGCCTATTGTAGAGGTGTAGTCAGCCCTAGCCTTCAGTTCTTCTTCTATTGAAAGTCCCTAATTTAAATCTTCTTCTTCCACTCGGGCCTAGGTTATCTTCTTTCTAAAGCCTAATGAGTTCTTCTTTTAAAGTTCAAGCTTCATCATTAATGATATTAGATCCCAGTATGGTAAGAACAAGCTGCAGAATTTCTGCACGAATCTCTCCCAATTCCTGTGCAGTGGGCTGTCGACCAAATGTGGGGAAAGCAACTTGGTTAAGAATCAAAAAGCGCAAACCACTTAGCCTTGGTGGATCGGGGACTGTCAAAGTTAGGATTCCGAAGGCTTCAACTCCAGGGACCAGCAGCTGAATATCAATCGACAGGGTGTCCCCTCCGTAACTCACTGTACCAGTCCCCAACCTTCCGGAATTCTTCTGTCTCTGCATTTGCAGCCAGGTACGTCCACTCAGGAGAGGCGTACTTTTGAGACGGTACCCTCTCTCTTCTGTATCGTCTTAGACCATCCGATCTCTCTTCAGTTTCACTTTGATCTGATTCAGACGTTTCAGGAATCGGAGCGAGAATTTTCTCAGATGCAAGCCTTATGTTCAGCCTTTCTTTTCTGGTTGGCCACTTTTCTGCTTCTGCACCTGGTCTCCTCTCTTCCTCTTGATTTGATCCTTCTGCATCAGGCCGTTCACTTTGATCTGGTTCACAGTTCACTTCTGCAATCTCATCTATCTCATGATCTGAACTCAACTCTGGAGCAGCGTGATCTTGGTTTTCTTGCTCAGTTGATTGTTCAGCCCCTTCAGGAATTCTTACGACTTGACTTGTTCCTTCATTCTCTGTGTCAAGTTTCAAGTTTCAAATAAAGCTTTATTCGGCTGCTGTATAAAACAGTCATAAAAGCACAAAAATTAAAAACACAACCTGTTATTTGCATATAATAAATAGAACAAAATAATTTACATAATACACACATTACTATATCAGTAAAATACTTTTCCTTATATAAAATACAGCTTTTAAAAACTGAGCTACCCTCCATGCTATGTGCTCATTCTCTAGTAATTGGAGTAAAAGCATTGCTTGACAACACTGCCTGAGCCCAAATTTTCTTAAAAAGGGATAATCCAAGCTTTCCTTTGCTCTTGATAAAATTTGCAAAACAGGACTAGGTGCATAGTAGATTGAACAGAGATGTTGTCACAAGGGCACAGTATTAAAGTACGAGACCAGTCATTCATTTTCGGGAATGTCATCAACCTATGAATATTACCCAATCGTAACCTGGTAAGAAGAAATCTATCAAAGGTTCCTGGCACAAAGGATAAATAGGGCTCCATCCCTATGGTGGTACATAACAATTGGTGAGATCTCACGGTTATTTTTGCTGCAGATTCTCCATGGAATCTTTTAGCTTCTAAAAACTGGATGCCCTCTTTCTTTAATGACTTTCTTGAAATCTCCATCATAGAAGACGGTGTTAAAAAATATTCAGGGTGCCCCAATTCAATCATAAAATCACGTACAAATTTGATCCAAGGGATTGTAAGGGCCCCTGCTAATTTTAGGGTATCATTTAAAATCTCTCTGTTCAACTCTGTCTGGTCCTTACACCAGATTCTATGCCACAGAAGAATAGGCTCTAGTTTTACCAAATCTGCTAAATGATGGAGAACTAACTCTTCGTGGCAAATAAAGGTAGATGTACTAGGAGGAACAGAGAGAATATACCTTGTAAACGCATTTTCAATCGTTTGTAAACAATTAATGTCCACAAAATCCCACAGCCCGGCTCCATAGATTGCCATCGAAACGCACTTTGCTTTATATATATATGCAATAATTCTGTTGGCGGTTTCCTACCTAACTTATTAGCGAAGTTTGATAGTGCGGCAGTAGATCTGGCAAAGGCTGTTTTTTTAGCAGATATAGCGGGGGCCCATGAATCATGATGATTAAAAAGTACGCCTAGGTAAGAAAAATGTTTTGTAGATGCTAATTTCTTCCCGAGTATGAACATTTCACGGGTCTTCTGCTTTCCTTGCTTGCACCTCATGACATACGTCTTGGATATATTAGTTTCAAGACCGAGATCGCTCATAAATGTGCTAAAAATATCCAAGGCTCTCTGGAGGCCGTTTTGGGTGCGGGCCATCAAAACGGCATCATCCGCATAAAGAAGTGCGGGAATAAAGCGGCCACCAGCTTGGGGGAAATCTTTGCCCTGAAGAAGCAATGCATCTTCAAGTCCATTTATATAGAGGTTAAAAAGGAAGGGGGGGCCAGCACACAACCTTGTCTGACCCCTCTCCTGATCGGGAAAGCTTCAGTGCATTCTCCCTTTTGTCCAAAACGGACACTTGCTGAGGCATCACTGTACAATCGACGTAGGAACGTAATAATTTGTAAATCAACCCCCACCCCTTCAAGGACCTCCCACAGCCTATTGTGCTTAACTGAATCAAAGGCCGCGGTGAGGTCAACGAAGGCCAAGTAGAGGCTGCCTTTTTTCGCTCGTGTATACTTGCCTATCAATAATGTGAGATTTAACGACTGCTCAATGGTACCAAGACCGTCCCGGAACCCATACTGGAGGTCAGATAAGATCTTATTTTCCTCGGCCCAGTCTGCTAAACGTTCCAGTATAACCCTCCCTAGCACCTTAACCATAGAGTCTAGGAGAGAAATTGGTCTGTAGCATCCTGGATCTTCACGATTACCCTTTTTAAAAATTGGGATTATTATTGATCGTGCCCATGTTGGAGGAAGGGTTGACCTTATACTAGCATTAAAAACCTGTGTCAGTATTGGCCCCCACAAGGGGACATTATGTTTATAAAGGTCAACTGGTGCCCCATCGGGCCCAGGTGCCTTACCGACCGCACTTTGTGCCAGGGCTCTAGTAACCTCCTCCAGAGTAATTTCTAGATCAATATATTCGCAGGTATTTATATTACAATGCTCCGAATAACTACCTGAGTTCCCTCGTTCATTATATAAGTTGGAGAAGTGGGTAATCCAAGCTTCTTCTGTAATAGCTATCTCCACTGATGGGCCTTTACTTGGGGCTAGAAAGGGGGTTCTCAGAACCTTCCAAAAAGCAGTACTATCTTTCTGCTCGGCAGCATTATGTAAGGAATCCCAGGCATCGTTACGAAGGGTTTGTTTTCTTTCTTTTAATGCCCTTCTGTAATCTAATCTAGCTAGACGGACATTGGACAGTATTCTTGGCTTAAAGTGCAGTACCTTTTTCAAATTGGAATATGCCCTTGAGCATTTTTTATTGAACCAGCCATATGGTTTCGGTTTATTACTAAATTGCACAGTTAGCAAACTTCTGACCTCCCTGGTAATATCTACGGAGCAGTACACTATCGTTGCATCCGAAGCATCCTCACTTAAACAGGTATCTATCTCAGTCCTACATTCTCTGTGTCAGTTTCAGTTGTACTTCTCGGAACAAGAGGAATCGTTGCCTCCTCAGGTTCTGGAACCAAAACCAAAGGGGATGATGGACGGAGTGTTGAACATTGCAAGCACTCACCCCCAGTCAACTGATCTGGGTTTAATCCATCATCATTCTTTAGCTCACTCCGCCACCCCAGTTCAGACATGGCCATATGCAAATCAGTCTGACCCTGTGCCTCATGGGAACAGTCCAGCCCGATTCATCCCCTTTGGTTTTGCTAAGTTCGCCCTAAGTTGGCGGGGTATGCCCAGACGTGGGTCCCTTGCTCACTTTGCCACTGGATTCAAGATAGCCTGGCTGATGAGGGTTATGAACCCGAAACCGGTCCCAGGATGCTTGTTTCTGGTCCAGGGAAGACATGGCTTGGCAGTTCGGGCTGGACTGTTCCCATGAGGCACAAGGTCAGACTGATTTGCATATGGCCATGTCTGAACTGGGGTGGTGGAGTGAGCTAAAGAATGATGATGGATTAAACCCAGATCAGTTGACTGGGGGTGAGTGCTTGCAATGTTCAACACTCCGTCCATCATCCCCTTTGGTTTTGCCTTGTAACCAAGATCACCTGATATGGTCCTCGCCAGCGAGCCTCAAGGCAGCTCTTCCTCACGTGCTTTCGAACAAGCACCCAGTCACCAGGGTTAAGATCATGCAGCAGGTCTCTCGAGGTAGATGCAGTCGCAGCCTCGACCTGATGGGACACAGAATTAACCACGTCAGCCAGTCCCCTACAATAATCCAAAACCAAATCATCTGTGATGTTTATCAGTGCTGTAGCTGGCACCATAGGCAAGCGCATAGCTCTTCCCATCAATATCTCATGGGGAGAGAGTCCTGTCCTCCTATCAGGAGTACTACGCAGACTCATCAATACCAATGGTAGCGCATCTGGCCACTTCAATGAAGTTGACGAACAAACCTTCAAAGCCCTCATCTTGTTTGTGCCATTTACATGCTCAACAAGGCCAGATGCCTCAGGCCTGTAACTACAGTGCAATCTCTGATCAATGTTTAGAGCTGTACATAACAATTTCATGATTTCACTATGGAAGTGTGTTCCTCTATCTGTCTCCACTGAGGTCGGAAATCCAAACCGTGGTATCAGTTCCCTTAACAACAGTTTTGCCACTGTGAGACTGTCACATCGTCTAGTTGGATAGGCTTCAACCCAACGTGAAAAGATACACACTACCACCAAAACATATCTCAGCCTATTGCACCTAGGCATCTCGATAAAGTCTAACTGTATCCTATTAAAAGGCCCTCCCGATCTTCCAATATGACTCATTGCAACCACAGTTCTCTTTCCAACGTTCATTTGTTGACATGTAACACACCTGTGACACACTGCTTCAGCATACACACGAACTTGTGGGTTAAACCAAGTTTGCCTGAACACCCGCACCATGGCATCTCTCCCAAGATGAACTACTCCGTGAATCTGCCTTGCCATTGGGCTCAATAAACAATTAGGTAATACTGTTCTCTCATCTGTTGACACCCAAATGCCATCCTCTCTCTTTTCACAGCCTGCTCTAACCCATGATGCAACTTCCTCCTCTGGGACTTCATCCTGCAGTCGCTTTACCTCATCCCAGGTATCGGCTATAGCTAACATCATGCTGAGCTCAGTCTCTTCTACATATGTTCCATTGAAAACACAAGCATGTATAGCTCAAAAATGCGCTACTTCATCGGCATAGTTATTTCCTTTTGTAACAAAGTCCTCTCCCCTTCCATGGGCTGCACATTTTACTACAGCTATCTCTTTGGGTTTCTGCAAAGCTTCCAACAATTGGCGCACAAATTCTCCATTACGGATTGGGGATCCTGAGGACGTTAAAAATCCCCTCTGTGACCATAACTGGCCGAAGTCATGAACCACTCCAAACCCATATTGGCTGTCCGTATATATAGTCACTCAGACTCCATTTGAAATGATACAGACACGTGTCAAAGCAATAATTTCGGCTACCTGAGCAGAGTATACTCCTTTCAGATAGGCAGCTTCCACCACCCCCAAGATGGTGCACACAGCAAACTCTGCTCTCAAACACCCTTCATTGTCTCTTAAGCATGAACCGTCAACAAAAAGAATCAAATCAGTTTCAGACAGAGGTTCATCAACAATGTCAGGTCTGGGTTTGGTAGATAGCTCAGTAACATCCAGGCAGTCATGCTCTTCACAATTCTCTTCCTCCTCTTGCGGAAGAGGTAACAATGTAGCAGGATTCAAGGTGGTACAACGTCTCAGAGTGACATTTTCAGAAGTCAATATAACTGCTCATACTTTGTGAGTCTGTTATTCGTTAAATACTGTGTCTTAGTTCTTGTCATTAACAGCTCTACTGAATGAGGCACATAAACAATAAGCGGATGACCCATCACTATGCCTTCACATCTCTCAATGCTGACACCTGTTGCCGCAACGGATTTGAGACATCCGGGCAACGCAGAAGCTACTGGATCTAATGTAGCTGAAAAGTAAGCCACTGGTCTGCAAGCATCTCCATGTGTCTGTACAAGGACCGCTAGCGCACATCCTTCCCTTTCACAGCAGAAGAGCGAAAACGCTTTATTATAATCCGGCATTCCCAGAGCTGGAGCGCGACATAGGCTCTCTTTCAGCTTGAGGAAGGCTCTCAGGCAGTCATCATCCCATGGTACCGGATCGCTAATGTCCTTTTGAGTCAATCTCAACAGTGGCTTTGCTTGCAAGGAAAAATTTGGGATCCACTGTCGACAATAGCTGACCATTCCCAAAAACATGCAGACTTCCTTTTGTGTTTTCAGAGTTCCCATTTGCAGAATCGTCTCTATGCGATCTGGCGACACCCTTCGTTTCCCCTTCTCGATCCGGTGACCTAGATACTGAACTTCATTCAGACAATACTGGAGTTTGTTCGGGGACACTTTGTGTCCATTCTCTGCCAAATGATTCAGCAAAGACACAGTATCAATTCTGCAAGCATCCTCAGTCTCTGAAGCGACCAAAAGGTCATCAATATACTGAACTAGGACTGAATTCTGGGGCATCATCAGCCCTTCAAGATTCTTCTTCAGACTCTGAGTAAAAATAGAGGGGCTTTCTGTATACCCTTGAGGGTTTCTACACCAAGTTAACACACGATCGTCCATCCTAAATGCAAATAAAAATTGACTGTCTTCATGCAACGGTATGGAGAAAAATGCCTGACATAAATCTATGACTGTAAACCATTCTGCTTCACATGGTATTTGGAACATAATAACAGCTGGATTCGGTACCACAGGACAACATAGAATCACGATTTCATTACTTGCCGCTAGGCTTCTGCAGTCCCGTAATAGGTGAGTTGCAGGCACTTCCTCGTATTTCTTTGAGAATGCCTTGTGCAATCATAGACTCAATTACAGGTCTTATTCCAGCCACAGTTTCTGGAGTTAATTTATACTGCGGAGTTCGTGGAAATTCTGCATTTGGTTTGACCTGGATCTTAACAGGTTCAACCCCTCGAATCAATCCTATCTCCTCACCCGTGAAATCCCACACTTTTGGAGAAACCGAATCTCTCAAATCATGTGGCAACTCCTCTATCGTAAGAACCACAAACATTTCCGTACACAAGCTCATATTAGCCATTTTAAAATCAGCATCTTCATCACAGGTCTGCAACTCCACACCCCTCGGAGTGCAAGATATGGTGCAATTTAGTTTACACAAAAGGTCTCGTCCCAATAGACAGACTGGGCTTGAATTGCAAACTACAAATTGATGTTTGTCTCGGAACGGTCCTATCCTCACAGGCAACTCATTTGTCAATGGGTTGGTCATTTTCTGA
Organism: Calotriton arnoldi; assembly: GCA_963921515.1. NCBI lineage: Eukaryota > Metazoa > Chordata > Amphibia > Caudata > Salamandridae > Calotriton > Calotriton arnoldi. Next base: position 221,322 of record CAWUFW010003332.1, read on the forward strand.
TTGGTAACTCCCACCACTTGAATCGTTTGTCCTGACAGAGACAAATTTGGAACCACTTCTGTTCTTACTGTAGAGTGCGCAGCTCCAGTATCTAACAAGAAGGCAACAGGATACCCGTTCACCTCTGCATCTACAAACGGTCCACTCTGATCTACTTCCAGGATCGCATCCAAAGGGCATTCTTCCTGCACCCCCCCCCCTCTGACACTCATGAAGATCTTGTGGTTGGTCAAATCTGTCTTGTATTTCAAAATAGGGCATCTGATGATACACCTGATTATGAGTAGGTATTCTTGGAGGCTGAGGAATCTGCATTTGCGGCTCATATCCTGCCCCATACATAGACCTAGGTCTAGTTACAGTATTCAAAGTCTCTGACATCTGTCCCTCTCCCTCATTCTGCAATTGATTTGCTAGATTCAATCGACACTCGCGCTTCCAATGCCCGATTTTGTGACAATAATGACAAGCAGTGACCTTCTTTTGGTTCGCCACCCAACCACCTCCTGTACCTGTATCCATTCCCCTGCCTCTTCCCTGTCCAGGTTGGGTTACCATCTGTTGACCCATTCCTCTACCACTTCCTCTACCTCGACCCATCGTTCCTCCAACCCCTAGCATCTGATCAGGCCTTTCGGCATTCCTCAACTGCACCAACATCAACTTGTCTTTCAATTTCTTTTGTGCCGATTCCACCTGATCACTACAGTATTTTGCATAACGCAGGATTTCGACCACCGTCTTATTCTGCCAACAGATCAAATGTGTCTGTATCATCAAGCTAATATCAGATCTTAGTCCTAGCACAAACTTTGAGACAAACTGTCCCATATCTTTCTGCTCAACTGTATCCAATCCACTATGCTGTTTAAAAGCCACTAGAAGTCTCTCATAATAGTCATGTACCGACTCCTTAGAATCTTGAGTAGTACGATCGATTTTAAGCCAATCAACCGTTTGCGGAGCTACCTTGGATTGTAACCATGTAATCACTTGCTCATATTTCTTCATTACTTCGGGAGAAGGACCATGATTCACCGGATCTCTGGCTGGTTCTACAGCGGGCCAATCAATGGCAACTTTACATGCCGTCCATAAGTCCCCTGGGACCACTATATCAAACAAGGTATTCAAATCAATCCAAAGCACCTTCAAAATCTTGACAAACCGGTCTATTTGCTTATACCAGTCAGCAGGTTTTTCCCTCAGCCGAGGAAAATCATTAGTGAATGCTGCCAAATCACCCCTGCTCCATGGCACATGAACGTCCCCCCCATTTTGCACTTCTCTCAGAGGGTAATGTCCTGCTGATCCCGTCCCTCCACCTGGAGGCGGAGTGTCTCCTATCCCTTTCTTGGCACTTTTCTTTTTGGCCCACCTCTCTTCCCATCTGTCTAATGCTCTCCACGCTCGCACCCCTATCACCAATTCCCTAATTTGTGCCTTTAATCCTGTCGTTCACTTCTCTTCCAATTCCTTATCCATATAATGCAATCTGCAAGTTCCCTGCATCATTTTAGATTTTGTTAGATCTACCTCATACTTTTGTGCCAGCTGTGACAATGCATCGTGAGCTCACTTTGCCTTTCTGGTAACGTCTTTAGCTACAAATAGCAATTTGCTTGAATCATATGTGTCAATTCTTTCCCATGGCAGATTCCCTTCTATCACTTCATCTATTTCTGCTTTCAATCTTACCACATCTAACAATGGTGCCCTCATTGCAACCTGTAAAACCTTCTGACCTCTTTCACTTCCCAATTCCTCCCTCTCACAACTTTGTGTTCTCCTTAGGTTCCCACTCTCCTCAATTCTCACAACTGGGCGACTTTCTCTTTCACAACTTCGACATCTCCAATGGTTACCCTCACACACATACTGTGGCCCTAACGGTACCCTAGGTGCTTCTTGTCTCAACCCCAATTCATCGCTCAATATCTGTGACTCTCTCACCGGCGGAACCCACATTCTGATGTCTGACCTAGAATTTGCCAAAGCTCCTGTTCGCCTTCGTTCTGACCCACTGTCCATTCTTGATGGATCAGCTGTAGCAGGCAGTGGAGTACTGGATTCCACTGGTACCTGAGCCAAACCTGTCCCACTCATTGTAAGACTCCCTCCAGAGATAGTCTCTTCACCTTGTTCTGTTTGTTGTTAACTTTCCTTTGTTCTCTCTCTAGGGTTATATATTGAAACCACCGGTCCAGTAGTAACTGGTACCGAAAGAACTTCTGGTAGCCGCATGTTACAGGCAGTCTCTCCTGACTCTGAAGTTGCGTACCCTATCCCTTCAGACCCTCCTGGAATTTTTGTTTCCACTGAAATCCTCCCTCTTACTTCTGTAGTCTGTTCCTCTTCACCTCTTCATCCCACGCTTAGAATGTTCTCAGTTTGCTGCGTCTGCTCCGGCTCTGGCTTAGAGTCATAAGGTGGAGGACGTTCTGCTAGCAATCTATCAAGAAAACTGTCATCTGTGTCACTGTCCTCTTCCGTCTTCCTCTTTCCTCCAGACCCACCTTCTAGTCGCCAAAAGGGATACAATTGTTCTCCCTCTATGGTGTCTACTTTCCATCTTTTCAGCTGTGCATCCCACCTGGCATCCTGATATGCCTTCATTGCTTTTTTCATTCTTCCCTGAGAAGCTTCCTTCTCTTTGCCATTGCTGCTCTCATCCAAGCATCCAATGCCTCAAATTGAGTTGGTCTAGGCGGAGGTTTCAGAGCAGACATCACTCCTCTTAGCTGATACAGCACCTCCATACGAAATGACCCATAACGGGGAAAAGCCAATTCTCCTTTTTCTGTAATTTTATGCCAATTTTGAAGCCAGACTATAGTATGGAGTCCTACATTTGTTGCCATATAATGCGCCGGTGTATCCTCAGGTGGAGCTTCTTCTCCTACCCGTGTCACCACTCCTGTGTCGCCTCTACACAAATCCCGCCGCACCTTAAAACATCTCATCCTGCAAATCGATTGTTTGCCCTCCAAATTCAATACTCAGCTTCGAACAAACTTCCACCAATCCCAGCGCGGCGTTACACCAACCGACCAATCCCAGCGCGGCGCACACTGACGTCACTACTCGCACTTTGCAGCGGCTCACCCGCCTTTACAATTTCACTCACTCACACGTTCGTACCACAAGTAACTGTATATCCAAAGCTATTAAACCAAGTGACTGCTCCTAACACAATCACAATAACTTCCAGTTACATAAAACAAATAATTGTCTGTCCGCTAAAAGATCGATAGAACACGCTTACAAGAACATTCATCCGTTGTGACCCCCGACCTGCGACGGTCACTCAATCGCCATAGTCCATCCCCGGTACCTGAGGCTATCTACCGGGATGTATCCCTCCATTCACACAAAGTTCCCCATCACAAGTGGATCGTCGATAGCGCTTCACGACACCCACAATTCTGATCAGACAATTACAAATACAAAACTATCCCGGCATCTTGAACTTCTCTTGAGTCCGCTAACCAAACTTCCTGACCCGCACGTGTCCGGACCAGTAAACCAATAAACCCACAATCACTCAACATGCATCCCAACTTCGCAAGACATCACACAAATATTTCATCACCGCAATCTAACCCACCACACAGTTCCATACTCACGCCACCGCTGTTTCTGCCGCACCTTCAACGTCCGCCGACTTCCATCAATGTCCGCCGTCGCCTACTCCATGTCCAGGGCCTTAATGTTCTTCCGACCCTACTCCTACTCTCTTTCTCCCCTCACTCTTAGAGGCAAACCATCCTCTGCTACCATTTGATTACGCCAACCTTTACTCCTACTTTTACCTACTAGATTTAATGCAGATGGTCTTTTATTTGCCTACTAAAAGTGGTAGAAGGGAGGAAAACAATTCAAGATTATACTTTCGATTTAGTCATGCTGTAATAGACCACAGACTCCGAAGTTCAGTTTGGTGGATTTATTATAAGGCCAAAAATAATTGAATATAAACACACCTCAATATCAGAGTATATAGGTACAGAAAGATCAATACAGAGCCGATTTTACGAATATAAGTCATTCGGCACAGAAGGCATAATATGATGAACTCCAAAATCAAAATACAGCAAAGAATAGAAGCGGAGTCCAATTCTCTTTTCATTAAGAAGGAACAAAATCTTTCCCTACTCTGCTCTCAATGAGGATCTCCCTACTATCATATCCCAAAGATGTCAGCACGTGTTGACTTCCTAAGAAGCACTCACGTCAAAGGGGTCTGATAGCTTAAGGCTATTGAGCTCGCTCTAAGATGCTCCTTCTCCTCCGAAAACTGGCAGAAGTCTCTCGAATCTGTCCCTGCGCATCATATAAAAAGACAATATTCAACCCACAATACGTCATGTTCAGTAAGTTTCCACAGAAGCTTTAATTAAGTCGACTCTTCTTCCAGTGGCCTTGGTTCCCAGATAGGCCAGGCACGGAAAGCAGGTCCTCCCCTCTCGCCTTGCAGTCTTCTTCAAAGACATTCCGGGTATCTCCTTAAATCTAAGAATAACGAGGTCGAATTCCTGCACCTGCAGTAGAATGAGAACACACTGTCTTCAAGCACAACAGAATTTATTTAATTAATTCTTGAGCAACCAAGGAGAAATGAAACTCAAAACAACCTACAATTTGGGCCTACAAATCGGGTAACTTAAACTAAACATGGTTACATTATATGAGTATAATTTCATCCTGCACATTACACATACAGGAATTATGTTTTCTAATACACGCAAATCCTACTTAAACGTGCTCACTTCATTTTAATACTAATATGACGTGAATAAATGCATCTTAATAATCATAAAACACTGCACATGACAAAAATACATATGAGTGCGTTTATATCAAGAGTATAGTGCACCCCTACAATTTAGAGTGCTGTAAGCGCTCTATCAGTTATGTGAATTTAAAAACATGCCTGCTTCTTATTCTCATCTTAGTGTACGTACCGGAGTTCATTTCGTGTGTTTGTTCATAAATAACCTGCCTTCCCATCTCAGGCCCATCCTTCACATCGGAATCTGAAGAAGGAATCCCCCCGGACCTTATCCACACCCACAGCCTTTACCTTTGACCAGTCCTAGACTGCAACCCCTTCCAGGTCTAGGCAAACAGTCTTTGACATGTACATCATATATTTGTGCCACTTGTGAGCAGACAAGTGAGAGAAGGAGCTACACCCCACTGATAATTTTTTGTGCATTTCCTCAAGGACATGGCTCATTCACAAGTACCACTTCGTGTCCCACACAGAAGTACTCACTTTTCCTTCATAAAGCCAATGAAAGATGTCAGTGTCTTGACGTAACCCGGACAAATTCTATCGCGTGCTGCCTGAAATTGACATCACTCTGCCTCCGCATCACACCCAGCCCTTGGGGGAGGATCTAACTTGTTCCTAATCGCTTGTACAGAAAAAAAACTGGAGCACTCATCACAAAGCTAAACCACTTTCCTATGCCTTCTGGCACCAACTGTAGGAAGACATGCAAGAAAAATAAGTAGTGATTCGATGCTCACCCAGTGTAATGGCTTGGCAAGTGGCGTGGAAAATGGGCACTAAAGCAACAATGATAAGAAAGAAAGGACTTCTGAAATGAAGCCAGGAGCTTAGTGATCTGTGGAGAGGCACTATGCCTCATAGGTAATGCACTCATTGAGGAAGAAGCAGATGTGGTGGAAGTCAAACTTCCTTTAATTTGGAATGTGTGTCTATTGAAATGATGACATTGTAATTACATTGTAGGAGCACCTGAACATATTACTGATCCATTTGACTTTTGTAGCCAAATGCTACAGTATCTCATTCCCCTATCTTTGGTTTTAATTTGAATATGTGTGGTGAATCAGGGGCAGGAGCACATACTTAGAAATGGCATAGGGCCACCTATGGTTCTAAGATGTTGTTATTAAATATCTTACCTCATGCTCGTTGTTCCCTACAGATCTAAGCTATGCTCATATAGGGTTGCTACATGGCTTTTTGCGTCCTATCCTGCATAACTCTATGCTAGTAAAATTATTCTGAATAGCAGTAAAATCTGGTATTTTTTTCTTTATGAAATTTAAATCTAAAACAGCAAACATATAAGGAAGTCAATTTAAATGTAATTGAGAGCTGTAGAAATAGTTTCAGAATGATTATTAGAGTAAACTGAGGGATAATCGACCCGTTACAAAAGAATCTTGACAATTGTACACACTCTTTGCACTACCAGCTCTTGGCTGTTCCAGAATAGCACAATGTAAACAAACATGGTTGATATTTTTTTCCTATGAAAGGTGGCAATCCTATCCTCATTCAGGGGCAGATTTACAAGCCCCTTGCGCCACTTTTGCGTCATTTTTAACATGGGAAAAGTGACGCAAAAGTGGCGTAAGGGCCGTGTAAATCTGCCCCTAAGTATCTGTCCTACATCTGTGCTCAGAGGGGAACATTTTGGTTTCAACCTCAACACTCAACAAAAATTCATATTCACAGTCTTTTTTAAATCCCTGCTTTGTCAACGGGTCTTTTTGAAAAGGAGTACACCCTTTCTTTCAGCCTGTGAAGTCGCACCTGCCGTCCATGCTTTGTTTTTGTCCGTACATTATGGTAACAGTGCATTATTGGCCGTTTTCCCACCTCTTGCACACCTTCAGTCTGTTTTGTGCAGTATTCCCTGTTAAGTTAATTGGTTTTGCAATTATGATCTAGTACTGTACAGTTAATCTTCACTAGTTACATCTTCTTTACAGAAGCAATTCACTTTATGCTGCACACTGTTCATGGCGTTTATTGGACCACCAGGAAAAAGAAAAACTTATTAAACACGGCGTTTCACGGAAAAATATTGGGGCATATTAGCAAGGAAGTGGCGGAGAGAGGCGTTAGCCTTCTTGGCTTAACGCCTATCATCGTCACTTCAGAAACGCGAGGCTGCACCCTATTCTCAAGGATAGGGTGCAGCCTCGCGTTTCCCCCTGCGATGGCGCTAAGTTTTACAACTTAGCGCCAACGCAGGCACCCTTGCACCAGAGTGCAAGGTTGTCTGCAAGCAGGGAGGTTTGTTTATGTACAGGAAGGTGCCCCTTCCTGCACATAAACAAACCTAAAATGCCAGTTTGTAACTTACGTGTGTGCTGCTTCATGCAGTTGTAGAAGTTACAAAATTGCATTTTTAAAAAGGTTTGTTTATGTACAGGAAGGGACACCTTCCTGTACATGAACAAACCATGGCATTTTGCTCTTTCCATGTGTGCTGCACAAGGCAGCACGCATGGAAAAAGCAAAAGAGGAGAAATAAAGCATTTCTCCTCTTTTCGCCATCTTAAGACCAGGATTTTCCTGGTCTTAAGTTCGGCGCTGCCACCTATTATCGCCACCCTTGATAATAGGTGGCAGCGTCAAATTCAATGAATGTTACAGTGGAACGCCCACCGCAACACCCACTGCACGCCCCTTTCATGCTAAATTTAGCGTGAAAGGGGCACTATTATCAAGGCAGCGTAAGCCACTTAACGTGGCTTTAAGCTACGTTAAGTGGCTTAACGCTGCCTTGATAATAGGGAGCTGACCCTATCGCCACCACAACGTCACAAAAAGTGACGTTGTGGTGGCGATAGGGGCTTGATAATATGCCCCTATGAATCAACTGCAGGCTTCGTCGAAATACAATTTGAATAGGGATGAAACAGGAGCAAGATACGTACGTGACATAATATAAGAAACGTTTAGACTTTGGCCTAAAAGAATAACGAGTAAACTCAAATGGAAATAAGTTCAAAGGAAACAAGGTGTTAAGATAGTCAGGCCCTCGGTCTATATAAGAAATATTTGAGGAAAAGAAATTGACTGACACTGCAATCTTTTGGTAGAAATCAGGAATATTTCATCTTGCCTCCTTCCCAACCAACAATTGTCCATATTCGGACAATAGTGTTTTTCATAAATATTAAGAGATAGTGAGATATCAGACTCGGCTTTACCTAAAGTTTTAGGATGCAACCAAACTCAAAACTAGGGTGAGTTTACATACTATTTTAAGGGCCCATATGTGCAGCACTAAATTACGTTTCGTCAAGTGAGCGTCTGCAGAAAGTTTAGTAAATTAAGTCCCAAATTTGCTTTTAGTCTCAGAGACAACTGGGACTTTGGTGTATAAAACAACATGGAGTTCAGATGTATTAGATTTGTTGACATTTGTGGTCACAATTCTGGCTATCAGTGATGCCATGTTCAGTACTATGATTCTAGCCATCAGAGCTTTTATTTTGATTATACAATATATCCAAAGCAGGGACATAGCTTGCTGAATGGTTTGGACTTAGAACTTTTTTTCGATTCCTCAGCTCACCTCTGTAAGGCTGTATTTCCTCTGTTTGTTTTATGGGTCAAAGTTTCTCCTTTCTAAGGCTCTTCCTACTCAAAGCAAGATCACATTTGTCTTGTCTATGGGTAGCAACTGGACGAGGATTCTCTTTGCAGGTACCTCCAATGCCTAACCTTTCTAGGACTGAATCTGAGATTGCTTCACTTTAGCTTTTCTGCATTGGTGCCTTTTACTAGATCCAGTGCAGATTCCCGTTTCACGCAAACTAGTAGGATAGGGTTTTTGGATCGGTCTGAGGCAAAATTGACCATATTCTCTCCAGCACATTAAACATCTACCAGTATACCATATATCTTACTTGTTTCCCTCAGAGGAGTTAACATCTGTTGCTGGTATTTCAGTAATGAGTCAATAGCTTTCATAACCTCCTCCCTTTCCCTTTGGACCATCTACTATTTCCAACTTGATGAAGATTGTGTGTTTCAATGGGAAGGTCCTCTTTGCTCATAAGAATCTCCTCCCAATCAGCTAGTTTGGGAGCCTTGGTTTCTCCCTCCACCAAGATTGGTGCAAATTTAACAAGTAACTTACCAGGCATAATATTCTCCTCATTTCTTTTATTCTGGGTTTCCAAAGATGTTTTAGATGTGTCTCTCTCTTTCATACATCCTCTATTGGGTCCTGATACATGGAGCAGTATATGTGCCTTCCTATCCCTTCCCTTCAATTCCTTCTTAAATATTGATGATAGGTCTAGAAGGTGTAGCGATATGGGGAAATTCGTTATCGTGGTCCCATACTGACAATCTATTGTTCTTTCTCTCCTTTCCTGGTCCTGATAACACGCCATATGCTGCACGTCCCTGGACATCCTGCAGGTGCTTAATATTGTTGTCTCCATTTCTCTTATATGACTTACCATCAGTATACCTAAAAACCATTCCAAAAAGTTTTATTCGACGTGTTAAGTCATACAAGCGCACAAAAGTACATCTAAAACAATTCATAAGACATCTAAAACAATTCATAAAACACCTTATCAAATATGATACACATCCATACGGATGGATAAAAACAAATACCATAAAAACGCTATATGCAAATATAAAAATACAATAAAAATTGTTATGATAAAACTTTGTAGTTATTCCATAATACGAGCTACAGATTTCAAAGCAAAGTGGTCATAGAAACGGGCAAATGTTTCCACAAAAATACATTACAGCATGACATAATCTCATTTGATCCAATGCTTAATTGAGGAAACGTGCTTTTATTGCCCACGCCCACCCCAGGTATTTTGCCATTGCTATGACAATCACCTCTGCTGTGTCGGTTCTTAGGATTCTTTCAGCTTCACTTGACCTTCTTGTTCCCAAGAGCTTGCAAATTGGTGACAACCAGACACGGCGTGGGGCATTGTATCCAATACATTCAAACAATAGGTGGGCCATTGATTCTTTGCTATGCTGGCATACCGGACACAAGTCATTGCTAGGTTTAGACCATTTACTAGTAAAGACTCTTAGTGGCAATGTGCCCACCCTAAACTGGAAATATAATTTTCGCTCATGGGGCTTTGTAATAAATTGCCCTGTTAAAGAAGAGGACTCACAACTTCTCAAAGTTTTAATCTGGACCGATTCCCAATATTTGGCTTTTAAAATCTTTTTGGGAGGAAAGATAGTATTTTTAGGATCCACCCACAGTGAATTCATACTGATATTCAATAGGATAGCTCTAATCTCCCTCAACCATTTTATTTGGTGTGATGTATCTACCCTTATTATATCTAGAAAACCAGCCGCATACTCTGTAAGCTCTGGGGTAGACCAGAGTCTACGCCAGTACAAAAGGAGACGTAGTTTAGCAGAGTCTGCGATTGGCTTTCTCCCAAGATCGTTCAATAACGGGCATGTCGGGGTGCTCTGTGGCAAGTTGGTAATATTTCTAAAGAACTTATTTTCTGAAAGTGTGAGCTTAGCTAAATTCTCATGCCCCCAAAGCTCAGCACCGTATAAGGCAGAGCTAATGACTTTCATGTTATAGATCTCGATTGCCGGGATAATTGTCTTAGAGAATGAGGTGTTATATTCCTTGTGCAGCACCCCCGCCAGTTGTCGATGTTTTAGGGATGCTATACCGACTTGGTGTGTCCAATTTAGCCCCTCCTGGATGTTCACCCCTAGGTATGTGAACTCCTTGACTTGCTCTAGCAGGAGATTGTTCATTTTAATGCCCCCCTTGAAGGCCCTATGTGGATTAAAGACCATCAGTTTCGTTTTTGACACATTGACCTCCAATCCACGCCTCGAGCAGAACTCCTCGAAGGTTGTTAAAGCTCTCTGGAGCCCACTCGGCGTCTTGGAAATGATCAATGTGTCATCTGCGAACATTAGTATGGGGACTTTTTCACCTGCTAGTGTTGGGGCATCCGTGGGGGTTGACCTCATGCAATCCACTATTCCATTGATGTATAAGGAAAATAGTGTCAGGGCCATCACACATCCTTGTTGAACTCCCTTCTCCACAGGGAAAGATTCCGTGACTTCACCCTGCTTACCCCATCGGATCTTAGCCTTGTTGTCCTCGTGCATCCTAATAATAAGAGTCAACAGATCAGGTGGTAACCCCATTTCTTGTAATGTCCTCCAAAGTTTAGCTCATGGTACAAGGTCAAATGCTGACCTAAGGTCAACAAAGACGGCGTACAAACTGCCCTTACCCAGGGTTACAGTTTTCCAAAAAAGCAAAATAAACCTGAACACTTGGTCAATAGTGCTAGTATAGGCTCGGAACCCTGCTTGTAATGGCGATAAAATGCTAAATTCATCGATCCAGTCTTGAACTTTGTTAAGCACCAGCCTACCCATTACCTTTTGCAAAGAGTCTATTACGCTGATCGGCCTGTAATTCCCTGGGCATGATTTGTCCCCTTTCTTGAAAACTGGTATAATTTCTGCTCCTTTCCAGGAGTCTGGGACCGGCGCACCCTGGGCTATGGAATTTGTCAATAAGCGAATGTACATACACCATCTCTCTTTATCATAGAGGAATACATCCCCCGGTATTCCATCTGGGCCAGGTGCCTTTTCAGCCAAAATAGATTTAAGTGCCACCTCGAGATCTGCCTTGCTAAAGATTGCTTCCTGGAAAAAATGTTTGGCGATGCCGCCCTCTATTTCATGCACATTTGCGGCGTATTGTGGCTTAAAGTGGTTAACCCACTCCGACTGTGAGACATGGTTTTGGGGCTGGCAAGCCTGCCCACCTCTGTCCCATTTGTGTACGTTCCAGAACTGTTTGGAGTCTTTCCTAACACATGCCTCCCTAAGTTTCTCCCATCTTTTATTGTCCCATTCTTTCTTCGCCTTTGCCTGGGCCCCCCGATAGGTCGCCCTTGCTGCTCGTACCACTATGGGGACACCTTCTTTAATAGCCTCCCCTAGGGCTGCACGTGCCTTTTTACATTCTTTGTTATACCATTTCTCAGTTTTAGGAATAGCTGCCTTTTTAGTTCTACACTTTTTGATAAAATACATACGTAACTGGCCCAAAAATGTGTTGTGTATACAAATGGGTTGCTTTAAGGTCGTCGGATTTACTACACTGGTCTGGAGCTCATTTATGGCATGGTCCACATTCTTTTCAATGCTAACTAATACTTCGGGTAGCTCCGTTATCTTAGCCCATTTAAGTCGCCTCAAGTCATTCGATGGAACAACGTCGGCGGTGGAATATGTATCCCGTAGTTCATGCGGAGCCTTAAGCCGTATCAGGTCCAAGTCCACACATAATGGATTATGGTCACTTTCCAATCTATCTTGAACCCTCATATCCTTAACAGCATTCCATAGTGCTAAGCTAACCAATACGTAGTCTATCCTACTAGCACTATAGCCATTGTCAAAGGTATTGGACCCCGTTTTATCTGACAGTGTACGGCCATTAACGGCCCGCAATCCCTTCTCCATACAGATAGAATTAATTTGAATCACCGCATCTGACCATCTTTTTATTGGGTCAAGCTCCAGTTTTGGGATACCCCACTTAAAGTCTTCCTCTTCAACCAAATTACCCTCCTCACTCATTAGAGGCTCAAACGTCGCGTTCAGATCCCCCGCGACGATGAAATTTGTGTCTATCTGGCTGACATCAAGAAGATCGTCAAGAGCCGCTAAAACTCCCGACTTTTTCCCCCTGGTGCCTCGCACATAGATATTATATATATCCATGATCCTGTTTGTTCCCCTAGACAATCTAACAGCCTGGATGTCCTGATTCAAAGTTGGGAGTGCTTGGATGTCTAGCCGTAGGTCCTGTCTCACCCAGATTGTCAAGCCCCCTGATGGCCTCCCTTTTACACCTTTGGTGGCTGGAATGTAAAAATGTAAATATCCCACGCAAAGAGGGGAACTTCTGCCCAAGTCTCTTGAAAGAGACAGATCTCAAAACCCTCGATAACAGCATGCCACTCTGGGGATCCCAATTTTAGAACCTAATCCTGCGATGTTCCAGGACAACAGGGTTTTCTTTAAGGGTATTGTGCAAACGGCCAAGTGACCACTTAGAACAGAGGAGATTGGGCTATCCTCCTGCCATACTCCATCGTTTTGTCTGGTTGGCAGGGATTCTGCTTCTGAGGTTTGTTCTAGCTCTATAGGTAAGTGTTAGTGTCCCTTTGGGTGGTATTAGCTAATTGATGTTCCTGCTGCTTCATTGGCAAATCCGCCTCTAGTCAGTCTATATTTTCTAAAATAGAGCCTCCCTGCATCCTGACTAGTTTATGGTTGAGAGAGCTAGCCTTCTCACTACTAAGAGGGGAGCGTCTAAACTGAATCGCTGACAGTCCTGGTGGGCTTGTACGAAACTCTAGAGCAAATAGGTTTTCTGCTAGATCTGCCCTAGTCATCGTGAGCTCAATACAATCCAGATGATTAGCTGGTGAAAACAAACTACGAGCTTTTGCTATATCTTCCCTAATCACCGATCGGCATCCCCTGACATGCCGTATCCAATGAATAATTTTATTTAGTAGGGAATCCTCGTTTTCTGGGCTTTTACTTACATCAACCTTTGATACATTCACCATAAAAATTCTATAAGTACTGAGTGAGTCTGCAAAATGTTGAGCTGATTGCCTATGTCTCTGCCCGGCCTCTGGCTGAATAGGATGTACAACAGGATTTTCGTTATGGCATTTCGGAACCCTCATGAGAGCTGCTTTATAGGAGTTGCCAATGTAGCTAGCAGTAGGGTGTGGAGTCAGTCTAGGCTTTGGTGGAAGTGGCCTCATATTATCTATCCTGGGCCTTCCCAAACTAGACGGAACTCTTTCTACAGGAGTATTTATTACTTGGGGGCATTGACTGGTGTAGCCCTAGATGTTACCTGGATGGCTGGAGTTATACCCTGTAAACATCCTGGGCAGCTACTCTCCCTTGCATCCCCAGTTTGTAATGGAGCAGATGTTAATAGCTTGACCATCAATGTTAGCTCCTCTATCTGGCTTCTCATTGATCCCATTTCCTGTCTTAATAAAATAACTTGCTGTAACATATCTTGGTGCTCCTTAGTCATGCCTGGCCCTACATCCTTTCTCTGCACAGGTGAAGTCTGTGTCATCTGTGTTGTCTGTAACCCTCCTTCTCCCCTTATTTCGTTCTCGGATATGTCTAACAGTGGCAGAAATCTGTTAGTACAATCTACCGCGGAAAAGATGTGATCTGTATTAACTACGCTCCCATTAGCCCTATCTCCGTCGTCATTATTATTAGGCAATTTCTTTTTAAAAGTTTTATGGAACATTGCAGGGATGGTGGGAGTAGTGGAATTTGTATGTGGGGACAAACTAGGGGAGTTGTAATACAAGTGGGTTGTGTAGTGGGCTCGGACTCCAAAATACCCTCGCACTCTCCTATTAGAGTATCAATCCTATCTAGTACACAGTTACTACCTGTGTGCAATTGGAGCTTCCTTGCCTTTTTACCCCTACTACCCCGATTTGTTCCATTACCTCCAGCCCCATCCCCACTTCCACCTGGTAACTTTCTTTTCCCCATAGCTGGTTGCCACAGATTAGATAATGTAATCCCTTCAGATAAACAATTCACCCAGCGCGAATACTGCAACTTCGCCTCAGTGTGATGATGCCTTGTGAGCACTATCTCTAGTGTAACAACCAAAAGGGGAGGAATATTGCACAATAAATAATAAGGCCAACTATTTCAACCAAACAGTGTCATCAAAGTCTTAATCGTTTAGTCAAAGTCAGGAGGGTGTAAACAGTACCTTGGGGATTTGTGACAGTCTCCACAAGATCTCAACAGCGACTCCACAGCTGGGCCAAGTAAACGAAACGAAAGTAAATGAAAGAGGGGTGGCCCTGCCCTGCCTCTACCTGCCACTGACGGGCACGGACCGGGCTTGGCCCGCCCTTGGCCTGGGCTTGGCCCGCACACGTCCTGCGCTGTGGGAGGGCCGCGGTAATTTTATTGCGCCTCCAGGCGCGTTTGCGGCATCAGAGGCACGAGGGCGCAAGGGCTCCTGGGGGTTGTAGTTGGGCCGTTCCCCTCGCGGCCTGGAATGATGGAATTCAGCCGTTCCCCTCACGGTGGCAGCGGAGGCTGCTTGGCAAAATCCCGGTGTCTTCTGGTGTCCCGCGCTGCAGGAGGGCCGTGGTAATTTTATCGCGCCTCCAGGCGCGTGTGCGGCGTCAGAGGCACGAGGGCGCAAGGGCTACCGGGGGTTGTAGTTGGGCCGTTCCCCTCACGGCCTGGAATGATGGAATTCAGCCGTTCCCCTCACTGCGGCAGCGGAGGCTGCTTGGTAAAATCCAGGTGTCTTCTGGTGTCTTGTCTTTCATTAACTTGGACAATCCTCCAATTTCAGATAAGACAGGTGCAGCTGTCTGCTTTCATGCAGCCACCAGGTGGAAGCCTACCAGCAGACCTCAGGCAGGAGACAAATATAGGGATCAACACTCAGTCGCCCGACAAAGGTCATTCTACGAGGCGCTGTCTTCCGCTTCTCCTACCTAAAAACAAACTCTGGCCCTCTGGGTGGTTTTGTTAAATTGGTTTTTATTGGCCTTCATTACTCTCACTGAAGTAGACATCGCTGCTCTTGATGGTTTATGCACTGATGTGCCAACATGTGCTGGTGTTTTCTTCATTTTTTCTTGGAAAAACAAAGGATTGGTGAGTCAAAGCAGAACAATGTAGTAAATACCTGTGAGAAATTCGGTTGCTGTTTAAGGGGGGTGAAATTCTTCTCAAGCAATAGCCACAATCCCTGTCAGGGTGAACCGCTAAAGTCACTAAATTAACCCATGCCTACTCCTCCGGTAACTTGGCACAAAAGCAGTAAGGCTTAACTTAGAGGCAATGTGTAAAGTATTTATGCAGCACAAAAGCAGTAATGAAGTAAAAACATAACACAAGAAAAATCCCACTCAAATTTAGGAAAAATAGAGTACATTTTAATAAATTTTTATAAAGTATTTGACATAAAAATGACAAAAATCTAATAAGTTGCACCGGAGATAAGCAATGTTAAAGGTTCAAGTAAAAATAATGCTTAAAACCACAAAGCACCAACTGTGGTCGCACCAGACCGGGACAAAGTCACAGGTCCAGGTCGACCACGATGCAGCGTGGGCTGGATACAGGGACCAGGTTAGGCCCGCTGGCAATTGTACCTTATGGCATGGATGCGGGGCATTGCGCTGTGCAGCGGGAGTTCGGAGGAACGGTGCGGGGTTCTGCGTCAAGTCGCATTGCGCTGCATTGGATCATATGAGGAGCTGTGAGGGTTGCGATGCGAGGTCGTGTTGAGTTGTGCCACGCTGGTTCCCATGAGGAGCTATGAGGGCTGCATCGGGTTACATCATGCTGTGTTGGTTCTGATGTGGCCTACAGCTAGGCTTGCTGAGGACCTTTATCCCAACTTCCAAGGATCCAGGACTGGGAGGCACCAATTGATGGGTTAGAACCCACAGCAGGCAGAGGCCAGGGGTAGGTTCAAGAGGGTTGGAGCCTTTCTCTGTTCCTTAGGCTCTTATCAGGAGCCAGTCAACTAGCACTTGGAGTCACTCTGGTAATACTGGGTTCAAGGTGTAGGTCCTCCTTCCTCAGATAGCAGGGCAGCAGAGAAGTCGCTCTTGCAGGCAGGGCAGCAGAGCAGGTGGACAGTCCTTCTTGCAGCAGAATAACAGGGCAGCAGAGGAGTCCTTCTTCTGAGTATTCCACAGGACCAGAAGTGATCTGAAAAGTGGGTCTGAGGAAGTTTCTAGAATTTCCCCTTTCGAAAGTGCTTGGAATTCCCTGCCTCCCTGCTCTGACTCCAGCCTGGCTATAGGCAAAAAAGACTGGTGGGAAGTTCTTTGTGTGAAGGCAATCCCGCCTGAGATGACCGATCCAGGCATACCTAATCCCTCTATTGTGTGGCTGTCAGGGAAGAATATACAAAGGCCAACTGCCACTCACACCTAGTGATGTGACCCAGAAACAGGCTGCAGGCACCAAATAGGGCAAGAAAAACCCAACTTTCTAAAAGTGTTACTTTCAAAATTGTGACTTAAAATCCGACTTTACCATTAAAGAGGATTAAAAAATTTCTCAGGCACCAAATATGCCTTTCCTACCTGCTTTCCATCAAAAGTTACCACTTATTAAATGTAATAAGGTAACCAAATGTTATCTCATGGTAGAGTTAGGCCTATTAGTATTAGCATTCAGTTTACCAGCCATGGGTATATGGTATACCACTTTACTCTGGAAGTATAAGTAAATTAAATATGCCAATCCGGTGAAGACAATTTTAGCATGTTTTAGGGAGTGAGCATAAACACATTAGTACAGGTTAGCAATGGTAAAGTGCACAGAGTTTTAAGGCCAACAAAAACAAACTCAGCAAAAATAGAGGAGAAGCGAAGGCATTTGGGGTAAGACCATCCTAAGGCTGGCAGGTCTAACAATGACTGTGTCATGAAGAGGCTGAAGTAAAAGTGCAATAAGTCTTACCTGGTGTTGTATGCAAACAATGGTATGCTTCCAGTGGGTGGCCTAAAATGTCATTTTGGGGGTACATGGGTGCAATTGAGTTATAGATAATGCTTCCTGGCCTGTTCCACTGTGTGGGAGAAGGGGTGCAGCCCTTTCCTGAACTCAGGACTCAAGAACTTGAACTTTCATGATCCCTATGAGGTTATTTTGCTGCTCTCCATCTCCCTCTCCCTCCAGCAAATCACACTGAAGCTGTATAAGCGATTTTATTGGCTGTCACTATTCCTCAAGCTACGGCTGCCCTCTGCTGCTTGCCTTGCAGGCTAAGCCTCTGTAGACAATAACCACATCCAATTTCTACCATCTGCAGCTTCTTCCATAATAATGATACCACTTGAGATTTCATCCACTGAGCAAACACGGACAGCCATTACGTGCCGTCAGTAAGCCAAGCTAGGACCCAGGTTTTGCCCGTGGGGACCAATTCGGCTCTTACAGTTTAGGTCAGTAGCTGCAGGGATGTTTTCTTTGACTTTAAGTGCAATAAAATTGCCTCTGTCACCCAGTCCTCTTCTTGAGCCATTCACATATCCCTATTAAACTGTCATCTATCCTTCATTGGGTTCTGAAAACTTTAAGTTTCAAGCTCACATTTCCCTTCCACATCCTTTAGCATTGTTATTCGTTTACATTGTGAGTCTTAATAAATGCAATAAAGAGTACTTTTGGGTTTTTTCTCTTCCTTTTTCTCTCCGCCTTTCCCTTTTTGTGGTCTTTAGCTATTGTTTGTAGTCATATTTAATGAATACTTTAAAATATATTTCAAATGGGATTTGGGTCTGCTCCTTGCTCGTGATTGGATGGCTTTCATGTCAGTTTCAGTACCATTTTCCTGCCTTCCTCCCTATTCTTGTGCTTTTCTCGCTCCTTGAGTATTTGGATTTTTCACAATTTTTAATTTAATGTGTATATCTTTTCCTTGCTCATTTCAGGGAACTCGTTCCTTTTGCATGTTTCTATACCAATACACTCTTAGCACTCTTTAGGAGTGCTGCCCTTCTCCTGTTTCGCAGGAGGCCCGAGTTGCAGCGTGAAAAAATTGACCTCGCATGTTTCTAGGATATCCGTGTTTCTTTTTTGTTTCGCTGTCTTTCTACTCACAGACATTGCAAAAAAAAACCCAGAGCTTTAATCACTTTGCCTCGGAGTGATCGGCGTGTTCAAGGAAACAGCTACAGACCCGAGCCTGTGCTTCACAGTGGCTTTTCCTACTCATTAATATTTGGGTTTCTTTTCCACATCATATAGAGTTGCACTAGGTGCCTTGCATGGGCGTAACAAAGGCCCCCGCAGCCCCCGTGTTGCGGGGGGTCCCCTGCATTCCAGGGGCCCCCTCGGCTCACACAGTATTACACTCGATGTCAGCTGGGTCGGTGACGTCCGTCTGGGACGTAGTTTTAAAGTTACGCTCGTTGGCGTTGCTGCTTCACCTCATAAATTAAATGTTGCATTGTACTGGCTACATGGTGCACGGCTGCGTGGTCTTCAACCTCAGGGTGGGGCAGGGCTCAGTGGTATTGTCAT
Source organism: Calotriton arnoldi (assembly GCA_963921515.1). NCBI lineage: Eukaryota > Metazoa > Chordata > Amphibia > Caudata > Salamandridae > Calotriton > Calotriton arnoldi. The sequence continues at coordinate 240,238 of CAWUFW010003332.1, forward strand.
GCGCAATCGAAACTGCACGTTAGGCGGCCGGTGGGTCTGAGGCACTGAGACAGACCGTGAGCTCATAATTGAATAATTAATTGCTAGCTGCGATCTTCTGATGCCTGCTTGTGCCTGCCACCAGGTGAGTCAGAGTCTCGGAGACTTGGCCCCGTAGGCCTCGCGCTCCAGCTTCCAGGGGCCCCCTCAGTGCAACAGCACACACAGTACTACACTCGTCAAAGTCCCGCTTGCCTGAGGGATACCAAATGTCAGCCCTCATACCGCTCCTACCTACCCGTTTTCAGTGGGCGGGATCGGCAGGGCACGGAGTGCCCCTACTTCTTTATTTTCATACAGTTCGTTCCCCAAATTTTTTAAACAGGCCTCCCGGACTTCAGAAATCGCCAAGGCCGATAATTAAGGCTCGGCTTTTGGGGACGGGCGGAACTGGCAGGGAAGGAAAAGGACTCTGTCTTCAGTCCTGCCAAGTATCACGCATCAGGTGTGACACTCACGCATTTTGCCGACTCGCCAGCTCGCGCCTCCGGCGGCGCCTGTGCACGGCTCTCCTGCTCCGACGTGCTGCCAGTGCTGGGCTCTAGTTCATAAATAGTTAATCACCATCTCGGCGCGGCGACACAACAGTGCCAGGACACACAGACACTCAAGTGTCGACTCATGGCCGCCCACCGCGCAAGAAGACAAGAGGCATCGGTGATCGCGGGCGGCGGCGCAAACTAAAGTTTAAACTGCGGCCAAGCGGGGGGACAAGGAGTGTGTCTGCAGCCTGCAGTGTCTGGGGGTCGGAGAAGAACAAGACTGATGCAGTCGCAGAGTGCATCATGCAGTGCAGAGCAGTCAGTGCTGCAGCTGTGCGGCCGCGGCGGGGGGTCCCTGTGCGGCCCGCGGCCTCCGGACGAACCGGGAAAAGTCTCTGAACTCTTCTAGTTCAAGTAAGTGTTTTATAATACTACTACATCAATGAGTCATCTGAAAAGTTAATTTCACACAAATTAATACCGTAGCGGCAGCCAGGTCGCATCTTAGTAAAAATCAAATGAATGATCCGGGCCCAACCCATCACCCAACTGTCGGCCACCAGCTGAGAGTGACTGAATCGGGCGTGGCGGGTGCCGCCTGTCGGAATGGTTCCAGGCTGAATAGCCCACCGGAGCAGCACAATGTCACCACAGTCCAGTTTGTGCAGCTGAGCTGCCCTGAATGCCTTGTGTGAGACTACGGTCCATGGGAAAATCCGAGCTGTGCTGATTGCGGCCCGTTTACCGAATTGCTGCGCTCACCTGCCACCGTAACAGCAAAGAGTGAGGTATTCTCTGCTTTTAATTTAAATTCTAATGGAAAATAAATAGCGCGCTGCACGCTCACCTGCCACCCTAACAGCAAAGAGTGATGTATTCTCTGCTTTTATTTTGAATTCTAATGAAAAATAAATAGTGCCCTGCACGCTGATTAGCAAAAATTCCTCTGAGACCATTCGTCAGACAGTCACAACACACTCACAACAATAAGATTGATGGTGACAAAAAAGGTTTAAGCGCTGCACGCGGTCTGAAATTAATCACTCTGTATATGCGGGTGGTAAATGTAGGATATCGTTTATTGGCAGGGCCCTTTTAATGTGTACTCATGCCTCAACAGCCTACCTGGCTCTGTCAACAGTGAGTGCCTCAGTCACCCCGACTACTCAGAGACTTTCCTGTGAAGGCTTGCCCAGTGCTGCCTACGGCGGCACTGGCGTCCAGCAGTCAGCTGACCTGTTGACTCTATGAATAACACCCACAAAACGCCATACTAATGATGTAACGTTCGCTAGTCCGGGTTATCGTGCCGTTTATTCCAGATTGTGACCTCAGCGGTTGCCCATGGATGTTATTTATTCACATGACTCCTGGTAACGGTCACAACCTCTTGTGTTATGTTGAAAGGTTGTTCCAAAGCGCAGTGAATCACCTAAGGTTTCTCAAAGAGCCACGTCGAAAGCAGACAGGAAACAGAATTCTCCAAAGAAAGTACCTGCAAAGTTAATTTACCACTAAATATGGAAAACAGTGCACTCAAGTTTCTCTTCTGTCATTTCACCACTACCACTCCTCATCTCACTTTCCAGGCCTGTGGCAGAAGGAGACAGATCAACACTAGCCTCTGGTCTCCCACCACACAGGCTTTATATGTTTTCCTCGTCTTCATTGCTTGATTTTGCTCGTGAGAAAGTGTCACTCATAGTCGATGACATGTCACTCATAATTACACTGAAATTATGTAAATGTCACACATAGCAGTCTGAAACCTTGGCAGCTATGTGTCTTTTCCTTCGTGCCCAGAGAAGACAAAGACAGTGTCCAGTTCTCCTGCTGCTGGCAGCTGCTCCCCCCCCTTCTTCCCTCTCTGTCTCGCTCCTTCTCATTTAGTGAAACCAAAGACTTCAAGAAACAGATATTACCTTCTCTTTCCTCTTTTCGTTTATTTGCTCCCCTGTGAAATGGATCCAAAAAAGAAAAACACCTTTGCTGGAAAAGACCTCTTTTTCTGACATTTTTTAATTTCCAAGTGCAGCCTCGGGGTGAAGAGAAATAAAACATTCAAAATATGAAAAATAACTAACTAACTAAAGCAAGACAGAGTGGTTGCAAGGTGGCCAGATTGATTTATTCACGCCTAAACACATTAGCGCCACTTTACAGTGTTTGCTAGTGAAGCGCTACTTTTGTTTTCTCGTCGCTCTTTGAACATTGTTTTCCCTGGGTGGAAAAGTGCACTATTCCTGGAGGTACTGAAATACCAGCTTGATGGGTGAATTGGAAGACAAAATGCATACTGCGTCTCTGTATTCACAAATGTGGTCTTTTTAAACCATACTGCTTACGTTTTGTAAGGATATAAGCAATGGGCATTGAAGCGGGTCCCTTCTGGGCCCTGTAGTCATGGCCTCAACTTTTCAGGCAAAAACACTCACTAATTTCTGAATAATGAGTGTAAAAAGAAAAAGGTAACCATGTTGTTCCTGCTTACATTTCACATGCTTTACTTAATCTTGCATTCCCTATGAGTGTTTGCTTTTTCTAGGATGTTGTTAATTTTTTTTAGGCAGCATATTGCTCTTGTCTAGTGCGTAATTTGAATAGAGTCACATCCAGGTGTTTATAGTGGGTCAGTGCAGTGCAAGTTTCTCTCAGTGGGGCAGTATGGTGTTCAGTGGGGGAGAGGATGTGGCACTATGGTCAGAGCTGCTGAATTTGGAACTGGGGATCCAGGTTCAGCCTTCATGACCAGGCCACCAGACCACTACCCCTGAGGGAGCACATTCCCATGCTAGACCTTAGAAGGCCCCAAAAGATCTTAAAGGCCCTGGTGTCTTAGCACCAGCAGGTGGACCCTAGCAGTGGCAAGTGTGGGTTAACCTTGAAGGCCTGTCTGCCACAATTCATTCTGAAGTTCACCTTCAGTCTGGCAGGCAGGCCTATGAAGCAGCACACCATAGAGAGACAGTGACTCTGTCACTGAGGTCACAGGACCCTTGAGCAGGGTGGCTCTAGTGCAGTGTGACTGCACCAGGCGCTGACCAGTCGTGGTCCGTGCAGGTAACAGTGGTGGGGCAGAGGGGCCGTGTAAGGGGGGATTTCGAGGGACGATCCAGAGGGAAAATTAAATAAATAAATAATTTTCCCTCTGAATCGTCCCTCAATCCCCCTTACCTGGCCCCACCGCTCCACCGCTGTTACCTGCATGGACCGCGGCTGGCGCCGACTTCAGGTGTGGGGCGTCGTGTTTGCACGTATAGTATGGTTTTAAAAGCACTTGCTGCCTCCTTCCTGGCCTCCAACAATGCTCGGCAACAATAAAAATGTCATGATAACTCCAGTGATTAATGTTCTTAGTAGAGAGAGATGGTGTTTTGTCTAGTGGACGTTTTGACTCATGGAAAGGAAGCGTGGAGGGTTAATGTGCCTGCTATTAAGAACATGTACCATGCAGATCACAAAGTGCACATAATGTAAATAGGTTAGTGGGTTACTGCTTCTGTCAGAGAGACCCTATTGTTACTTGCAGTTAATACGTTAAAATCCTAACATAGAACAGTGAGCTCTTAACTGTCATGTAAGAGCTGCATGCAAACTGCAAGGTATAAATTAGAGCGTTATGGTTTTTTCCCCCAGTCTTTGATTATCCTAATGTTGCAGAAAAAGGGTTCATTTGGGTAGAAATCAATTCTGATTATTAAAGAGAACCACCAACCATGGTATTACGTTTTAAATTCTGAGTTTGTGTTTCTCCAGACCAATCACTATTAAACTATGCTGCCTACTAGTATGGTTGTCATGTGACTCCTACAACTTGTCGTCCTTTGTCTTATGTAACGTTTCCTATACAGTGATTTACACACGTATGAATGATTGTCTCTGTGTAATATGTGTGATGTAAAGTGCTCTGACATCCTACACTGGTATTAGTGGGGCTGTACATTTTCTGATACTTTATTTTGACATTTTTACACATGCTAACAGTCCCTGCAAAGATTTGTCCTTATTAGTACCAGTGGAACATACAACTGCAGCAGCGAGAAAGGTGACCAGTCAACCTTTGCAAAGGGCCCTCCAATTCACAGCAGCACAAGTCACAATTTTTTGAAACTTTTGATCCGTTTGAGCTATAAACAATTTACTAGTTAAAATCGTCAGATTATGCAGCAGATTATGTATAATGTGGAAAACATGGCAGAGCCATAATTATGTGGAAAACATTTGCAAACTAGGATATTTTGCCATTCATGTTTGAACTGCTCTTGTGGAAAAAGGGAGGAGAACTGCTGATGACAAACTCCATGGCTGGGAGACAAATAGCTTGTGATTCCACTTTTAAGGATATTTGGGACATTCTGTGATTGGAAACGTATCCCACTTTGTGAATGTATTTTAATGTCAATAACTCATATTAAGCCTTAAATAAACATGTGTATCCATTGGTTAAATTAAATAACGTAATGAGCTGTAACCGGTTAGTGAAATGGGAAACAAATACTAAAAATTGGGATATTTTGCTCTTTCTGCCACACCTCTGACTCCGCCCACTGACCCAATCCACAGGTTATTCCCGCCCTCTGATTCTCTGCCTACAGTTCCCCTACTTTTTTTCCCCCACTTCGACCACTGCCTGTATTTGACACCCAGGCATGGAAGCTCTATATAGATTGGTAGTTGGTTTGGAGTGGAACTCCTAAGGATCTTAAGACATGCCTCTGAAGTTAATAGTGTTTACGGGCACAGGTAATGAGCGCTTGAAATGAACAGCAAACATGAAAGGAGTTACAGGGGTGGTTTTGATATGAGCAATTGTTGAAATGCTCCTGTAATTTGAGCAGAAAGGGTGTTTTAACAGGTTAAAGTTCAAGACAAGAAGAGTTATTTATTATGGTATGGGTTCTTTAAAGGTCAATGTTCCTCTGCTATTCCATGCTCTTTGAACAGTGTTTTTTGTACTTAGTTGGTCCCCAGTTCCATAAGGCCCTTTCTGCTAACTGCGTCAGAAACTGCATATTATTCGTTGAGATTTTTTTTTACCAAAAGGAATAAATGGGCCGAAAATGCGTTTGAAGTATTCGTGAATGAAAAGGAGTGTGCTTACTTAATCGAATGATCCTCGAGCTTCCACAGTGCAAAGAACAGTGGCCATTTTTATGGAAAAATGATCATGTAAGGATATTTTATAAACATGTCAGATTGTCACATTGCCCACTATTTCCTCTTTGCAGAGAACAATGCCTACACGCGTGGGCAATTGATCATGTAAACTTCAGATTTTCTCATTACCCACTATCTCCTCTTTGCAGAGAACAATGCCTACATACATGCATGGAAAACTGATCATGTAAACATGTCAGATTGTCACATTCCTACTATGTCCTCTTTGATTCGAATAATGCCTACATGCACGAGGATTCAATCATGTATTTGTATTCCACTAACACATCAGACTATCAAATTGCCCGCTACTTTCCTCTTTGCAAATAGCAATACCTAAGTGGTTGTATGACAGAACAACTAGGTAAAGACATTGAATGACTTTAAAACACATTTTTTACCCCGCCTTTTTTTTTTGCACTTCAGTGGCGTAACAATAGCAACAACAACTGTGGTGCATTGGGCCCTTAGCTCCAGGGGCCCCCCTCCGGTACTGTGCACGATCAGGCCTGAGAACTCCTGAATGGGTCAGGAGCGTGGGGGGGGGGCCCCCTCCATGCACTTTGAGGGGGGGCCCCCTCAAGTTTCGTTACGCCACTGGTGCCTTGGTAAGAACTATCTTCATCATTGCTTGGCAATGAAATGTTTAATTAAGCCACAGAAAAAAAATTATTGGACTTGTGAAAGTAAGTATGGAAATTTACAAGCCGTCTCTGTAATCGGCCTTCTGAAAATGACAACATGGTGAAAGTATTTGCAATGTTTTTCCTTTCCACTTTCAGCAAAGAGAAGAAGAATTCTCTGGTAGTCTGAGATTTTCGGGCCCGTGGTGGAAGCCTTCGGGATGCCTAGAAGCTGCTTGAGGAACATTATCCTACTACAAAGGACCTCTAGGAACAGCTTGTGGGGTAGCAGCATGCTACAAGGGCCCCCTACCAATGGCTACAGAGCGGATCTTAGCTTTTCAAGGTCATGAAAATATGAATGCCAATACTTCAAATTGAGACCGACTGCCTCTACCAATAATTGATATTTAGTTTTTAATCTATTTTAATACAACTGTTCTAATTTATTTTATATTTATTCCGATGTGGATGGTGCCCTGTCACCCTCTGAAGTTGTGCAGTTTTATAACATTTTGAAAATGTAATTTTCAAGATACCGCAAAAGTAATGTGCACACAATTACTCTAACTGGAACATAATTACGTAGGCAGTTGTTATACCAATGATATGACATGGATCCCAGTTGAATTAACACTGCACACTCCTGCACTGAATTTTCTTTAGCCAACTCTGATCAAACATGCATTTTGAATGGTACATTGTTGCTGTTAATGTACTACATGGCTAAGTACATGGCTACAAAAACTCTGACCGATACATAACCTCGGAGTGGTCTTACTGATCAAACGGGGCTGTATGAGAAACATTCAAATAGATGCACTTGTCATTGCAATTGAAAATGTCCTTAAAAGAGCTAGTTTGCCCATGTGCATCATTCATTTGTGGTTTACATAGAAGTGTATAGTTAAAAAATGATCGTTTTTGAAAAGTCTTCTAACTAATTAGGTCAGACGTTTTTCTGTCTTTGGTGCATTGATGTAATCTGATATCGACTCTCAATTATTTAACTTTTTAAATTTATTTTGCAATAGACTTAGAAATTACACATTTAAAACTCATTATATTGTTTGGGTTTTAGCTTGCAGGCAATAAACAGGTCAAAGTCTTGATGGCAGTTCTGGTTGACCTTCCATCCTAAAACAGAAAGATCCACGAAGACAAACTATTTTACCTGGAAAAAAGTTTGGTCACCTTTGACAGTTTCAACTTAGTAGCAAGGACTAGTCTGAAAAGATGTGCATTGTGCCTGAGTGAAATAACCAACAGATAAATAAATACAGTTTAAAAATGTCTAAACCTACTTTAACTAAAACATACAAATTTAATAATGGAAATCACATCACAACAAAAGGCAAGAAATATAATAGAAATATTGGACTTGGCGAACAAATCTCAATTGGAGGAATAATGCAAAACTATTGAGCAGTCAAAATAACGTCCAAACAAACGTTTCCACCAGAATGCACCACTGTACTAAGAATATTCACTGCTCTGCTTTATGTGTAAAAAGTTTCTGTGGTGGTATTTCAGGTTTTCCATGAGGTTTGTGTAATATATTATTAAAAGGTTCTTCCCTCTCCTGCGCCTCCCTCTTCTTTCCTTCCCCTTAGTTGCTCCCCTCCTTGATGATGCAACCCCTCTGTCACCTGAAGATTTCCACTTTCACCTTGGTTTTCTACTCAGCTGACTAGAAGCTGTGGTGGTCTAAATAAACGACTAGGAGGTTTCTACTGTAGTGGTTCCTTTTTCTTACAACAGTTTCTCCAGTAGTTCCCAGCACTGGTCCCTCTTCAGAACTAGTTTCAGTGAAAACCCAGGTCTATTGGAAACACTGTAGAAGGCCTTTCCACAACCGGCATAGGCCCAAGAAGCCTTCTCAGCATTTCCAAAGTTAAAAATTAAATTCACCTACATGTCAGTAGGCCCCCTGGGCTTCAGTATCATTTCTGGTCCAAGTACCTTAGGTGTCAGCAGGAAGACCAAGATATCCAATGTAGCTGCTACAGGTTTTCCAAGTGTCAGTACAGTACCAGTCAAACAGGATTGTTCCACTGATCAGCATGCTTCTTTGTTTATGGGACTTTCTCACTTCAAGTGAATGGTCTTCCAGGAGGCAAACCAAGGCTAAAATTATTCTGAAAGTCAATGCAGGAAACAGACTCCCACATTTCACCAAACATGTTCTTTGCGCGAGAGTTCAATATAGAGTTTGGAACAAGTCTCTTAGTTTTGTTTTAAAGAAAACAAGCTAGGTTTTCTTTGTCTACAGTGTCAGGGAAGTAATATTTTTCTTGAGGATGTGATTCCTACATGGGTTGATAAAGACTGAAACTAGTTTGCTATGGGAATGCACTGCTAAACACATTTTAATTATCTCTAAAGTCTCCAAAATTATGATGTAGGTTCTGTTGGACTTGGCCTTCTCTCCAGGGTCACCCCCAAACGTTTTGCTTTCACTCTTCCTATTTTTGTTTTCTGAACCCTTCTTTCCTGGACTTAGGACTCTGCACACTTTACTACTGCTAACCAGTGCTAAAGTGCTTGTGTCCTCTCCCTAAAAGATGGTAACATTAGCTTCCATCCAATTGCCACATTTTATTTTACTTGTAAGTCCCTAGTACAATGGTACCACATGTCCTCAGGGCCTGTAAAATAAATGCTACTCATGGGCCAGCAGCACTCACTGTGCCACCTGCTTAAGTAGCCCTTTAAACATGTCTCAGGCCTGCCACTGCAGCCTATGTGTGCAGTTTAAACCACCATTTTGACCTGAAAAAATAAACCTTTTGCTAGGTCTAAACCTTCCTTTTTAATACATGTAAGTCTCCCCTAGGGTAGGCCCTAAATGGCTCACAGAGCAGGGTGCAGTGTATTTAAAAAGTTGAACGTGCACTTTTAACCTTTACATGTCCCGATAGTGAAAAACTCTCAGATTTTCATTACTACAAGGCCTACCTCTCCCTTAGGATAACATTAGGTTACCTTATTACATTTAATAAGTGATAACTTTCAATTGGTAGCAGGTAGGAAAGCTGAGTTTGGCCTTTAAGGAAATGTAATTTAAAACCCTCTTTAATGGTAAAGTTGCATTTTAAGGCACAATTCTGAAAATGCTACTTTTAGAAGGTTGGCATTTTCTTGTCCTAACCATTTGATACCTGCAGCCTGTACCCCAGTGACATGACTAGCTGTAGTTCAGAGTTGGTCTTTGCATATTGCTTTCAGACAGTGAGACAAAGGGGGAATAGTTGTTGGCAGGATGGGCCACATCAGACTTGATACGGGGGAGCTGAGCTGTCACCTACCACATTTGCACATCACAAAGACTGTGTCTCTGTGCACTCACAAAGAGTTTCACACTAGTCTTTTGTGCCCCAGACAATTTAGGGTCAGAGCAGGGAGGAAGGAAATTCCAGACATCTCTGTAGGGGGAAGAATCTAGATGCTTCTTCCACTTCAAAGTGACCGATAGGTATAAGTATTGGACCCTCAGACCCAACACTTCAGTACACATCTGGACCTGGTGATGACTCAGAAGAAGGACTGCTGTGCTGCTATGCACGAAGGACTGCTACTCTGCTGCCCTGCTACCTGAGTGTAAAGGACTTGGCCTGCATCTTGAACCCAGGACCACCAGAGTGACCCAAAGGGCTAGTTGGCTGAACTCTGGATCAGAGCTTCAGGGATAGAAAAGGCTCCAACCACCTTGAACCCAGCACCTGGATTCTGCTGTTGTGAGTCCTGCCTCCCAAGTGCTACCATCCCAGTCCTGAACCCTTAGAAGTGTGTCTGAAGGTGGTCTGCCAGCCCAGCTGTAGTCGTAGCAGAACCTATGGAGCGCCACGCATCCCCTTGCAGCTTTGCATTGGAATTGCCGCTGCATGACGCATCCCTGACGCAGTACCTGGCAGCTGCTTGGAACTGCTACTGCGTGATTCATCCTCGATGCAGGATCTCGAAACGCTCCGCAACCAGGATTTATGGTACATAGTTCAGCAGACCTAACTTGGTCCCTGTGTCTGGCCTACGCTCCATTGAGGTTGGCCTGAACTTGTGACTTTGTCCCGGTCCAGCGCGACCAGATAATCACAGTTGGCGCCTTGTGCTTTTCAGCACTATTTTTAACTAAACCTTCAAAATTGCATATTTCTGGTTCTACTGATTGAAGTTTTGTTGTTCTTATGTCAAATAATTCATAAAAATGTACGCTATTTTTCTAAATTGGTTCTGGATTTTTGTTGTGTTGTGTTTTCACTTTATTACTGTTCAAGTACTGCATAAATACTTTACACATTGCCTCTAAGATAAGCCTGACTGCTTTTGTGCTAAGCTACCAGAGGGTTAAACACAGGTTAATTTGGGGTTTGCTTGCGTTTCACCCTGACAAGAATTGTGGTTGCGGCTTGAGTAGGGTCAATCAATCAATCAATCACGGCATTTATAGAGCGCGCTACTCACCCGGGAGGGTCTCAAGGCGCTGGGGGAGGGGGTAAGTTACTGCTCGAACAGCCAGGTCTTGAGCTGCTTCCTGAAGGAGAGATGGTCCTGGGTTCGCCGAAGGTGAGTGGGGAGGGAGTTCCAGGTCTTGGCTGCCAGGTAGGAGAAGGATCTTCCTCCGGCGGTGGTTCTGCGGATGCGTGGTACGGTGGCGAGGGCGTGGCTGGTTGATCGTAGCTGGCGGGTGGGCGTGTAGAAGGTCATGCGGTCGTTGAGGTACTTTGGGCCCAGGTCGTGGAGGGCCTTGTGTGCGTGGATGAGGAGTCTGAACGTGATTCTCTTGCTGACGGGGAGCCAGTGCAGGTCTTTCAGGTGTCCGGTGATGTGGCTGTGTCGGGGGATGTCCAGGATGAGTCGTGCGGAGGCGTTCTGGATGCGCTGGAGTCTTTTTTGAAGTTTGGCTGTGGTTCCGGCGTAGAGGGTGTTCCCATAGTCCAGTCGGCTGGTGACGAGTGCCTGGGTGACGGTCTTCCTGGTTTCAGTGGGGATCCATCTGAAGATCTTGCGGAGCATGCGCAGGGTGTTGAAGCACGAAGATGAGACGGCGTTGACTTGTCTGGTCATCGACAGGGAGGAGTCCAGGATGAAGCCCAGGTTTCGTGCGTGGTCCGTTGGCTTGGGCGCGGTGCCCAGGGCCGGGGGCCACCAGGAGTCGTCCCAGGCGGAGGGTGATGAGCCCAGGATGAGGACTTCCGTCTTGTCTGAGTTCAGTTTAAGGCGGCTGATCCTCATCCAGTCGGCGACGTCTTTCATCCCGTCGTGTAGGTTGGCTCTGGCGGTGGTGGGGTCGTTGGTGAGGGAGAGGATCAGCTGGGTGTCGTCGGCGTAGGAGATGATGTTGAGGTTGTGTTGGCGTGCGATGGCTGCGAGGGGGCTCATGTAGACGTTGAAGAGGGTTGGACTGAGTGAAGATCCTTGTGGAACGCCGCAGATGACTTCGGTGGCCTCGGATCTGAACGGGGGAGGCGGACTCTCTGGGTTCTTCCGGCGAGGAACGAGATGATCCATTCCAGTGCTTTCTCTCGGATTCCGATGTTGCTGAGGCGCTTCACTAGGGTGCGGTGGCAGACGGTGTCAAACGCCGCGGAGAGGTCCAAGAGGATGAGGGCTGCTGTTTCCCCGTTGTCGTTTAGGGTTCTGATGTCGTCGGTGGCTGCGATGAGGGCGGTCTCGGTGCTGTGGTTGGCCCGAAACCCGGACTGCGAGGGGTCGAGGGATCCATTCGTCTCGAGGAAGGCGGCAAGCTGTCTGTTGACGGTCTTCTCGATGACTTTGGCCGGAAACGGAAGGAGCGAGATGGGACGGTAGTTCTTGAGGTCGGTGGGGTCCGCCGTTGGTTTCTTCAGGAGGGCGGTAAGCTCGGCGTGCTTCCAGCTCTCCGGGAAGGTGGCGGTGTGGAAGGAGGAGTTGATGATGTCCCGGAGATGGGGTGCGATGGTGGCGTCGGCTTTGTTGAAGACGTGGTGTGGGCAGGGGTCGGTTGGTGATCCGGAGTGGATGGAGTTCATCGTGCGGGTGGTGTCTTCGGTGCTGATTGGGGTCCAGTTGCAGAGGGTGGTGGTGGCGGGCGTTGGTTCGGCGGTAGGGTGCGTGGTTTGTGCGTCGAAGCTGTTATGTATGTCGGTGATCTTGCGGTGGAAGAACGCGGCGAGTGAGTTGCAGAGGTCTTGCGAGGGGGTGATATCGTTGTTTCCGGCGCTGGGGTTGGAGAACTCTTTGACGATGCTGAAAAGTTCCTTGCTGTCGTGGGCGTTGTTGTCCAGTCGTTCTTTGAGTGCCGACTTCTTGGTGGCACGGATCAGCTGGTGGTGTTTGCGGGTGGCGTGCTTGAGGGCGGTCCTGTTGTCTGTGGTCTGGTCGAGTCGCCAGGTTTTCTCGAGAGTGCGGCAGTTCTTCTTGGATTCCTTGAGTTCGTTGGTGAACCAAGGGGTTTTCTTGCTTCCGGGTCTGCTGGGAGGGTTTTTAGTGGTGCGAGGTCGTCGGCGCAGGCGGTCAGCCACTTGGCGAGGTTGCTGGCTGCTTCGTTTGGGTCCGTTGTGTTGGTGGGTGTGTTCTGGCTGAGGGAGGCGGTGAGCTGCTCGGCGGTGATCTTGCTCCAGCTCCGGCGGGGAGCCTGTTGCGGGTGGTGGTGGGTCGCAGTCTTTCTGAAGCTGAAGTGGACGCAGCTGTGGTCGGTCCAGTGGAGTCCGGTGGCGTGGCTGAAGGAGATGTGCTTGCTGGAAGAGAAGACGGGGTCAAGCGTGTGGCCGGCGTAGTGGGTGGGCGTGTTCACCAGTTGCTTGAGTCCGAGGTTGGCGAGGTTGTCCAGCAGGGCGGTGGTGTTTCTGTCGTTGTTGTTCTCCAGGTGGAAGTTGAGGTCCCCTAGGAGGATGTAGTCGGCGGAGGGCATGGCGTGCGGGCTGATGAAGTCTGCGATGTCTTCGCTGAATAGTGTGCGTGGTCCCGGGGGTCTGTAGATGAGGGTGCCTCGGAGGGTGGTCTTGGGGTCAGTGTGTATCTGGAAGTGTAGGTGTTCGGCGGCGGTGAAGGTCTCGTCGGAGTTAGTCGAGATGCGGATGGTGTTCTTGTGTACGATGGCGATGCCTCCTCCCGTCTGGTTGACGCGGTCCCTCCGGGTGATCTTGTATCCGTCCGGGATGGCTATGGCGATGTCGGGCGCTGAGGAGGCGTTCATCCAGGTTTCGGTGAGGAAGGCGACGTCCGGTGCTGTTGCGTCGAGCAGGTCCCAGAGTTCCACGGCGTGCCTGTGGACGGAGCGGGTGTTCAACAGGATGCATTTCAGGTGGTTGCTGCTGGTGCACGTCTTGCCTGGGGTGGTGCACGTCCGGGGGCAGGTGAATCGGCAGGCTTGGCAGGTGAAGGGTCCGTGGGTGCGTCTCGGTGAGGCTCGGTAGCAGGCAGGGTTCCGGCCGGCATTGAGTGCGGTGAGGGTGGCGGCGTCGTAGGTCCGTCGAGTAGTGTTGCATCGGTGGGATCCAGGGGTTCTGGCGCTGGGCGCGGTCCAGTCGCGGACGGGCGCAGACGGGCTTGCCTTAGGCGCGCCTTTGGCGCGCCAGCGCGCGGCGCGCAGCGGCCGCCATTTATGGGGAGGTGGGAGGGAGGAGCAGCTGGGAGGCGGGAGGCAGGGGCAGCGAATGGGCAGTCAGGGGCGGGGCCGCAGGGACGCAGCGGCGGGAATGGCGAGAGGCAGCGGGGGCACAAAGTACAAGGGGAGAGAAAACAGACAAATTACAGTACAACGCTAATGGGGCAGCGAGGGGCACAGAAAGGAAAAAGGGGGAGAAAACAGACAAATTACGAGTACAACGCTAATGGGGGCAGCGAGGGGCACAGAAAGGAAAAAAAAGGGGGGAGAAAACAGACAAATTACGAGTACAACGCTAATGGGGGCAGCGAGGGGCACAGAAAGGAAAAAGGGGGAGAAAACAGACAAATTACGAGTACAACGCTAATGGGGGCAGCGAGGGGCACAGAAAGGAAAAAGGGGGGAGAAAACAGACAAATTACGAGTACAACGCTAATGGGGCAGCGAGGGGCACAGAAAGGAAAAGGGGGAGAAAACAGACAAATTACAGCACAACGCAAATGGGGCAGCGAGGGGCACAGAAAGGAAAAGGGGGGAGAAAACAGACAAAATACGAGTACAACGCTAATGGGGCAGCGAGGGGCACAGAAAGGAAAAAAGGGGGAGAAAACAGACAAACTACAGCACAACGCAAATGGGGCAGCGAGGGGCACAGAAGGAAAATGGGGAGACGGGCAAGAAATACGGGCACCGGGGCCACAAGCGGAGGGCGATCTTACCTGCAGAAGCAGCGGGCAGACAACACAGGCGGAGCTGTGTGGTGGGGGAGCGACCTACCTGGCAAGGTCAAGGGTACACCCTCCTCAACCAGTAACCCCATTTCCTACAGTTTCCATTCAGGGGAAACAGCAAAAGCTGATGAAAACTCCCAGAGCCATTGCAGGCAAAAGCCATCATTTTATGTTTTTGCTGTTTTATATAATGCAAACTCGGCCAAAGGGCATTGAAGCGCTTTACTTGAGCAGCAGATTACAGTACAGAAGTTCAAATTCATTTAAAAAATATTTTAGGGGCGTGGCCAAGTAAGATGGCTGAGCGGACGTAAACCGCTTCAGCTCTGGACCCCTGAGACTGCCATGAACCACTTCCACCGATCGTAGAGAGCAGCGAAGCAAATGTCCGCACACGGCAACGTCCCGTGCTGATCGGGAGCCTCACACCGGACTCCGTACCCGGTCTCCAGACTAGAACTCGGATCATGTGTCGGGCGAGGCGGTGAGCTGAGGCCACTCTCAAGATGGCGTAGAGACTCACGCCGAGCGGACCTACAGGCCTGACGCGCCGGACTGCTGGACTCTGGCAGGACTGGCGCGAAGCACGGACGGCACCTAACATCTCCCGATTTCGCGGCACTACGGGAGGGCACCGACAGCACTTACCACATCCCGCTGCTTCTAGACCTGCACAGATGGAGTTTTCTGCCCAGCGGAGCCGTGAAACGCAGCTGTAACATACTGAAGGCACCGATGCAGCTCTGAGTGTACCACGAGCGGGTGGCAGCGGTGGCAGGCATTCCGCATACACCCACATGAAGGCTCACCAGTCGGGTCGGTCTCTTTTCATTTTACCAATTGCAATGCACAGAAGGCCCAGGGGGAGTCTGCGTCCAAAGGCCCTGCCTGACCTAAAGATGATGCCCGAGTAGATGAATGCCCCGGGGGAGGTCTCCTGATCGATGCTAGAGGCGCTGGACGGAGAGCGGTGAGCGAAGCATCTTCCCCCTACATATCACAGCCTCATCAAAGGTGAAGTACCCTGGGGTTCCTGCCTTATTGTTGTAATTAGCCACGCTGTGCCTGACTTCAAGATGGCTGCCTGAGTCTACCACTCAGCAGAGGCCTGAGCTCATCACAGGGAGACTTACACGTGCAGGGCTTGTTTTCCTGATCTCATTTCATAGAGAGGTTTCTCGGCACCTGCTCTTACGCTGTGCTTGGCGTTGCCCATATGCCACCTAAGAAGGCAACGAATAAAGTCTCCTGCTATTTTGCAGCACTGGAAAAGGGCACCTCACCCACGGAGACTGACCAGGCGAAGAACATGGCGCTCACCAGGGAGGATCTGATAGCCACCCTCCGTGATTTCAAAGCCGAACTGTGCCTAGAAATTAAACAAGACCTACGGACCTCCATGGACCAACTCAAGGCTGATCTCACCGAAAAAATGGCAACCCTTCGACAAGATGTGGACGCTGTAGGCACCAGAGTGTTGGAAGTGGAGGAACAGACACAGGAACTAGATGCCCGCTCCACCAAACTGCAAGAATCCCAGCAAACCCTCCAAGTTCAGCTCCAACAAGCAATCTTGAAAGCGGAGGATTTGGAGAACAGATCCCGAAGGGAGAATATACGCATCCAGGACCTGGAAGAAGGTGCGGAGGGACCGGACTTTAAGGCGTTCGTGGTAGGCCTCTTTGCGGAACTCCTAGCTCCTCACCAATTGAACCTTAAAATAGATTGGGTCCATCGTGTGGGGATCCCACAGTCTGGTGAACGCAGAAGGACACAGGACATCCTGGTCAAGATGCACTCTTTTAAAACGAAGGAGGCCATCTTGTGTGCAGCGAGGAAGAAGGAGGAGACTTCCTTCCAAGGCTACAAATGTGCCCTCTTCCAAGATCTAGTGCCCTCCACTCTGGTGCGTAGACAACTGCTGAGACCCGTTACCACCAAGCTACGTGACGACAACATACGTTACCGCTGGACATTTCCTTTTGGGCTTGCCTTTGAATACAAGAACAAGGCACACCATGTGACCGATCTGACTGAGGGTCTTCGTATCTTGGGCCTCCCACTCCCAGAAGACAAAAGCGCCGCTGGCTCCTCGACCGACACGGGACAACCCTGGAGAGGCTCCCGGCCCTGGCACACAGTCACGAAACCTCGGCAAGCCCCTAGATGATTGTACTCAGAGAGGTGCTTTCTATAGACACTCTGACTCTCATGGTCACCAGTCTAAGAGACCTCTCATTGAACCACGATCCACCGGAACCCTGGTGACTCTGGGTGAACAAATCCTCATGACTGGATAAAGAGACACCGCAACCGTTCAACAATGACACTGAGGTTTTTTTTTGTGTTTTTTTTTTATTCTCTGGTCTTTTGAATTGTTCTCTAGGTTCCCAACGCACGGCAGTCAGGGGGTGCGGGTCTTGTCCGTACCACCCAGAATTCTATCCTTTTTGGAAGAATTTTGAGCCGACAGCCCGTTGGCCACTCGGCTCACACTTTTTTGGGGATGTTGGGGATTTCTTTTTTGGGGGGGAGGGTTCCTGGTGGTGGTGTAGGGGTATCATTAGTTTATGGCTTTTCAAGAAACGTACAGCATGGGGGGTGGGGGCGCTGTGAGACGCGCGGTTTCCAGGAGGGGGAACTTCGACACGATAGGGACAGCAGCCATGATCCACAGATGGGGGGAGGGAGGTAAGTCCTGCCAATGGTTTCCATAGCGTCCTGGAACGTCAAGGACCTGAACTCGCCCCAAAAACGCCAGAAAATCTGGAAATATCTCACGGACTGCCGATATGAGGTTGTAGCGCTCCAAGAAACTCACCTCAAAAAGTCAGAGGAAACTCGGCTGCGCCACAAATCATACCCCTTAATTTATAAGTCATCCGCTGGCACCAAACACAATGGAGTGGCCCTGCTTTTTCGTAGCACAGCCAAGTTCCAACCCGAAGCAACCAAGACAGACCGGGAGGGGAGAATCATAATGGTCAAGGGGAGACTACGGGGCACCCTATGCACATTTAATGTAATGTAATGGGTTATTTATAAAGCGCAATCTGCCACTCCGAAAGGAGCATCCTGGCGCTAGTTAGAGGTGAGGGAGGTTCCCAAAGAGATTAAATAAGGGAAAGGCATAGTTCGTCTGTGGAGCTGAATATCCATGTTTTCAGCAATTTCCTGAATTGAGTTTCATTATTTTGTAGTCTCAGATGAGTTGGCAGCTTATTCCATGCTTTTGTTCCCAGAGCTGCTACTGTCTTTCCCCCTTTGGTTTTACACCTAAATATAGGTGGTTTGAGGAAGTTAGCTGACGAGGACCTGAGAGTTCTGGATGTAATATAAGGAGTAAATCTTTCAGAGAGATACTTGGGTCCTAACCTAAGCGAGGCTCTAAAGGTAATTAAAAGGATTTTAAAAAGTATTCTTTTGTGGAGAGGGAGCCAATGGAGGGCTTTCAACGCTCCCGATGCCGAGGACCTACGAGGCAGCTTTAGCACTAAAGCTATGCACCCAACTCGGGCCAGACGACATTCCTATCTAACACACTGTACTTGATAAGTGGCTTTGCGGATGGCCCAGTGATCCTACTGGGAGACGTCAATCTGACATGGCACGGCACCCTGGACAGTTCACACTCACACAGGGCGCCTCCCAACAGTTTTTCCAAAGGGGTCAAGCAGAAAATGCTCACACTGGGCCTATGAGATGCTTGGCGGACATTACACCCTACCACCAAAGACTACACGTACTTCTCGCACGTCCACCAGTCATATTCTAGGATCGACTATATTTTCATTAGTCAGGCACTAGTGGGCCCCCTACAGGCAGCGCAGATACTGCCAATTTCGGTATCAGATCACAGCCTAGTAACCATCAGTCTGACATGGGGTGGGCCTAAGTCTGGCACATCGCGGTGGTACTTCCCAACAGCGATCACGCGAGACAAGACCTTACGCGAGGAACTGAGGGCCTCCATCAATGAATACTTTACACTCAACACCCCGCAGGCCACTACCCCACAGAATAATTGGGACAATTTTAAAGCGGTATTGCGGGGCAAATGCATCCAACTTAACACAGTCCTAAATAAACAGAGGGCGAGGGAGCGCATCGGCTTTGAAGGGGAACTGAAGGTAGTTGAAAAGGCACATAAGGAAACACCCACTCGAGCACTGCAGAGACAACTTACCACGGTAAGGGGAAAACTGTGCTCCATTTACAATAACACTGCTGAAGCTGCGTCAGACATCATACGCCCAGGGCGATAAGGTGGGCCCCCACTTAGCGCGCCAGCTCCGAGTGAAGAGGGGAACGCAAATTCATTGGGGGTATCCTAGATCGGGATGGCCACCTCACCCACGCAGATGACATTAAAGCCAACATTTTTGGCAAATTTTATGGGAAACTATACCAAGGTACACCCCCTGATACGGCTCTACAGCAGCAATATCTAGATTCGATGGATCTTCCCCATATCTCCCCTGCGACTGCGGAACCCTTAGATGCTCCCATTTCTTCGGAGGAGGTCGGGCAGGCCATCTCTAGCTTCAAACTCCATAAAGCCCCGGGACCTGACGGTCTAACGACGCAGTTCTATAAATTCTTTGCATCCGAGCTAATCCCACACCTCACCGAGCTATAAAAGGCGATAGCAGCAGACGCCAGGGTCTCGGCATCAATGGCTGAGGCAGTGATATCTGTCATTCCCAAACCGGGAAAAGACCCCCAACACTGCGCCTCGTATAGTCCCATAGCCCTTCTTAACCTCGATGCAAAGCTCTATTCCGCGATCTTAGCCGCCAGGCTGGAGGATCTGATGCTCGCACTAATCCACCCTGATCAATCAGGCTTCATAAAGGGAAGGCAAGCACATGACAATATCCGGCGCACTCTACACCTCATTGAGAAAGTGTCCAAATTTAACCTCCCAGCAATCTTGGTGGGTCTTGATGCCGAAAAAGCCTTCGACAGGGTGGACTGGTCGTTCCTTTTCCTCGCCATGCGGAAATATGGCTTTGGGGACGCATTCCTCAACATGGTCAGGGCCAACTATCACCTTCCGCACTCCCGAGTTTTGGTTAACGGCTATGCATCACTCCCCTTCGTCCTTAGCAGAGGCACACAGCAGGGTTGCCCGCTTTCTCCCCTCTTATTCGCCCTCAGCATCGAACCCCTAGCTGTGAGATTCCGGGCTAATGAAGAGATCCGGGGTATACGCTTTAGCGGCACAGATCATAAAGCGTCCCTCTTCGCAGACGACATCCTGCTCACGCTCATGGAACCGGCCTCCTCACTCCGGGCAGTACAGGAGGAATTGAAGCACTTTGAACTGGTGGTGGGGTTTAAAGTAAACCTATCCAAATCCTCCATACTAAACCTCACACTCCCCGCCGCCGAGGCGACGAGATTGAGAGGCCAGACATCCCTCCACTGGGCTAAACACTCCCTCCTATACTTGGGTGTCCACCTCACTCCTAAAATTGGGGATCTCTACAGGGCCAATTACCCCCTCTAGTGACTCAGCTTCAGCAGGACTTTAAGAGATGGAAACCTCTTTACATTTCCTGGCTTGGGCGGATCAACGCTGTTAAAATGACGATCCTACCAAAACTCTTATATTTATTTCCGGCTTTACCTATTGAGCTTGACCGCGATCTACTACCGCACCTGCGCTCACTTGTCACCAACTTCATTTGGCAAGGGGGGAGGGCTCGTCTTCCCTTTCACGTGCTGAGACGCCCTAAGAACAAAGGGGGGGGTAGCATTACAGATTTCACACTATACTATCAAGCGGCACAACTGCAGGTGGTGACAGAATGGTCAGCAAGAGAATCCGACAAGCACTGGCTCCACATGGACAGGTCGATTGTGGGGCGCTCCATTTGGGATGTCCTGTGGAAGCCAAAGAAAGACAGGCCTGCGAATGCCTACTTAAGCACTCCCACACGCACTACTCTGACTGAATGGGATCAAATCACGAGGAGGGAAGGTTGGACCTCATTTCCTTCCCCCTACACCCCAATCCATTTCAACCCGGCATTCCTGCCGGCACTGCGTGAAGGACCCTTTGACTGCTGGAGGGAGGGGGGCTGCCTAAAGCTGTCTGACTTATTTCATAACTATGATGTCCTGACATTTGAAAGCTGCAAAAGAGATTTCCAGGTCCCACACAGCGAGCACTACCGCTACCTCCAGCTCAAACACTGGGTCTCATTACCACACATAAGAGATGCCACTACTAGAGAGCTTACGACCATGGAGAGACTGGTGCGCAAAGCAGGTTCCATGAAGGGTGCAATTTCCTCATTATACGCTATGTTATTGACTACACTACACGCCCCCCGGGCGCGTTACATGTCTTTTTGGGAACAGGTTCTAGGGCGCGATATCACCAATGAGGAATGGAAACACGTTTGGGGCAATATCACTAGACACAATCAGTCCGTGGCTTTGAGGGAGGCACACTATAAGACACTGCTAGATTGGTACCTTTACCCTACTAAGCTCAGGCGGATCTTCCCTGACACCTCAGATCTCTGCTGGCGGGGATGTGGTCTGCAGGGGGATTTCCGCCATATCTGGTGGGATTGCCCGGGTATTCAACCTTTCTGGGAAGAAATCATTTCACATCTCAAAGATATGCTGGGGTACCCCATCCCGACAACCATCGAGGGGGCCTTACTGGGCATCAGGGACCCTGAGTTAGAACACAAAACGAAAGCCGACAAGGCGATAATGTGGGCTTGTCTGGGGGCGGCGAAACTCACGATAGCGGCTGCATGGAAAAAGAAAGACACACCAGCGACGTCGATGTGGCATGCCCGCCTGTGGAGAATCCTCTCTATGGAGCATCTCGCAGACATCTTTGGGGACGAATACAAGAATTTTGAACATAAATGGGGCCCATTGGTAATCTATCTATCCTGTGGTCTGCCTTCGGCGGTATGTCCGCCCTCTGTAAGGGCTATGCATCTCTTTCAACTCTAATCTTTCCTGAGATGGAACTGGATGGTACATTCCCTATTCATTGATCGGATAGGACCCCACTCTTACTACCCAGCTTTATAGATGTACCTATGCAGCCCACTCCTTCATCATTTGACACCACCAGGGAAGGGGAGGGGGACGGGTTGGGGGGGTTTGTTTTTTTGTTCTTTGTCTGAGGAATTATCCTTAAGACTTGTTGCTCAAAAAACAGGCGTCTTCTACTTTGTCTGTGGGGGGGGGGTTGTACGGACCCTGGGACATATGAATCTGGGTTCTAATTAGCTGAATGTTTTTGAACCTGGGCCCTACACACTCTACTGTATTAATGTTGTCATTTTGGCTTATGATGCTCAATAAAAAGAACTTTGGAAAAAAAATATATATATTTTAGGCATGGGGAGATTAGTGTATTTTCCCTGATTCACAGAATGTTGAGCGGACACCAGGATTCAAACATGGTTCCCCAGTTCCAAAGTAGGCAGCTCTGGCCTTTTGGCCACATTTTCTCAGCATGGTGAGAGGCTTTTATGGCAAGAAGTAGTGCTCCCTAAATTCAGGTGTATTCCTTAATGACCAAGCCATTCATTTTCACTTACAACCAAATTTCATAAATTTCCAACATCAGCACAAACAGTACATTATAGAGGGAACCGAAATAATGAGTGTGGGATGGACCTGCAGCTTTATAGGACAGAGTTTGGCAGCTTATTCACATTTTTCTGCTAGAGGTAGACAAGACTAGAACACCGCCTCCCTCTCACTTTTTGCCTTCATGAAAGTTGACTTTGAAGTTGTGTAGAGCCAGCGATCAGTGTAAGTGCATCGTAAGAGGTGAACGGAGTGCTGACGGTGTAATTATTTTATTAATTAACTCTGGCTGGGAAAGGCAAACAATAGTCTAACTGTCATACCTTCAATGCTATAAGATACAATCCCTTAATGATGACGTCCAGAATTAACTGAAGCGCTCGTGCCCGCAACAGAGTCCCGTAGCCACGAAATCCCGTAGCATTTTTGCTGGATGTTGGCTGCTGTTAGTGGGAAAAGTGACTCAAGGTCTTCAGGCGGGGGAGAGAGTCACAGCCTGGAGAGCCCATGAAGGACCTATAGAAGAACAGCGGCTCGAGCCCCTGGCCGGTCAATCAAACAAGAAAGAACACTAAGAAAGCAGGGGTCAGGAGCTGATAAGTGCATACAGAGTTGCACAGCCGACTCACAACGACAACCATTGACTGGATTTGCAGGTACAAGTAGGCGCAATTGGCTGATAGGCAGCCGACAAACAGGTATGAGCAGCCGACCGTCTGGGGGAGTGCATCTGGGAGGAGGCTGTCATAACCGTGCCAGTCCACTATGGGGTGCGTTGGGTCTCTGACAGCATGTGATAGCGGCTGTGCGTGTGCCACCTACCAGGTACAGGAATGATCCATGCTGGCCCTGTAGCTCATCTAGCTCTGGGAGCAGAGGGGGGAATTGCAACCCAGTCCCAGCTTTGGGAGTTTTCAATGCTACCTCCTCGATTCCTGTACTGCGTGCTTTATCCTTCCCAAAACTCTGCAGCAGTACCGTCATTGATACTGCTGCCTTCTGTGCCTTCGCATTTACAGCTTTCTGACCAGGACTGCCTGCTCCCAGCTTAGTGGTGTTGCAGAGGTGCCCTGGTCCCATCCCAATCTCTTCCTAGTTTCTCGCCTTTCCCTTTGTTCCTGGACTTGCTTTCTCTCCCATCTTATGAGGATTTGCTGCATGTAGGGGAAATTCCAATTGGGATTTCCCCTCCCGTACATGATACAATCCTCTATTATAGCCATGTCCGCGGGCTAGAAGAAACTCCCCTAGTCCAGGACCAGTCAAATTGGTTCCCCTCCTTAGCCCAGTCTGCCTTCAAGTAGCAGAACGGGAGTGCAAACATTTCTCCCTCATCTCTCCCTATTACCTCACTCGGGGTCAGTCCATAGTTGTTAGATGTTCGGGTCCAGCAGCGCCCACCCTCATTGTTAGATTCCAAAGGGCTGGGTCACTTTCCCTCACCCTCGCTAGTCATATCCTTGTTCAGAACCGCTATGAATCTCCCTGTTACCCATTTTTACCTGTCTCGGTTTGAGTGTGCATTCTTTGTGCTGCTGGGACCTGATGAGCTGAACGTAGCGGACAGGGGGTCGAGCTTCAGGGAGCCCTAGCACTGTAATACGGTGGTGTCTGGACCTGTCGGCCTGTTAGGCCCTCGTGCCTAAACCTAACAGTCCATTGTTCTGTGCGGGATCCGCCAGCCCCCTCAACTGGCAGGTTGCTATAACCTACTGTGGGGTTGGCAGGCATCGGGGCGAGCACCTCCATTCCTACATACGGCAGGAGAGGCGCGGATGTCTTACTTGTTGTTTCTGTGTTAGGATTGTCAGTCTGGGCCTCTTCGAAGATGGCTCACAGTTCTAACAGTGCCTCTCTTCTGGTATTCTATTGCCCTATGTATTTGGTCCTAATGTGTGTTCGATTATTTTAGTGTCCAAGGTTCCCTCCTTTGTCCTGGGGAATGTGTGTGCCTTAGTGTGTGCGTGCCATTCGTGGTAATACTTGCTAAGTTCTTCAACCCATGTGGGGAACCTAGTTTGCATGTGCTTTAGCTGCGACTCCATGATAAGTTGGGAACTTTTTAAGGGACTGGTACACTCTAGCTTCTCGGGAGTAAGTAATCTCAAGTTCTATTCTGATTGTGGGGAAATAAATACATGGGTATTACTGACTACAACTACTTTATTATGAGCTCAAAGATATGTACAGATGCGTCAGAACAAACATTTCACAAACACAAATAACAATGCATATAATGGGTCACAACCTGAAAGAAAGTTCAATTGTTAGTTCAAACGTGTGAATTTAGCAGACTGTACTTAAATAATAACGATTCTGAGAAATAACAACGCCTTCATTAGCACAATGAGTCATTGACAAAACATGGCATCAAAGACAAAAATACAGTTGCAATAATTTACCGGCACCACAACATCAAGAGTGCATCAATCAAGAACCACAATAAAGATAAAGAGAAAAACTGACAGATAACAAATTATGACTACATGCTACATGATGACGAGGGGAGGCTCTGCATGGTACACTGGATTAAGTCAGCCCGATAGTCTGTCAATATCGCCTATGGGACAAAGATAACAACAATTTATGCAGAAAGAAGGAACAGCTTGACAACCACTGGCCCTCCTTGGCCAAACACAAGCTACCCCTAATCTCCAAGATCCAAATTTTCTCTAACATCTGAATTACACCCTATATCACACCCAGGGGTCATGCGTACCATCTGTGGCATGCCCAGTGGTCCAAGCGAACAACACCTCTCACTTCTTTCAGATACCAACAGTGGTAAGAAACCGGCAGCACAGAGAAAACCCTTTTAGACTAAAAAATAAGATCAAGGTGCTGGCCCTATATCACACCCAGGGCCTATGCATACCATTTGTGTCATGCCCAGTGGTCCAAGCGGTGAGGCCTCAACCCGGTATCAAACCCAGGTACAAGAGTACAATCTGTGAAAGGCTCAGCGGTCCAATCGGCAACCAATTCAAACTTACTAGCATGCTGACTATCTAAAAAAGGTGACCTCAGCGGGAACGCAACAGAGGCCGCCTTGCGACTACTCAGTTTGGGCACAATAAATAGGTAACATGCCAGATTTCTGTCAGTGGCAGGGCGCTCAGGTTACATTTTTGCGTTTCTTACTAGTTTGCAATAGGCCAAATGCTGGGGAGTAAGGATCAGATGTGTTTTTCTACCCTCTGATGGCAGATTCAGCATGGACCTCTGCTCCGCAGATTCAGCAGAACTTTAAATCAATTGTGGCTTCTGCTCACCTTCCTTGCTGCTCAGATGTGAATCCGTCCGGGCAGGATCCCTGTCCTTCAGCTGCAGTCGGGCTCGAAGCATCAATCTCTCCTGGCTGGTTCTCCAAAATGTTGCTCAAATATGGATTTACATTGATAAAACAAAAGACAAGAGGCGTTTGGCAAAACAGGAACAGTTTGTTTAATTAGGAGCTATAGCCGGGAGTACAGCTTACAGAAACAGGTCTGATCACTGTCTCAAAGTACAATCAATCTGAGCAATTTTTTTACAGTTTTGTGAGCCATAAAAGCACATCTGGCAATCCTTGTTTGGTAAAAAAAAAATGCAGGCCTTGTCTATGGAGTCATAAATAAAAGGTCCCTGATAAGAAATGCAGGTGGGCCTCAACCTTGCTTGGGCAGAATGTGGGCAAGTGGGTAGTGTGTCCATATGGCCGGCGTGAGGGCGCATGATCACTGCATGTACTGTGTGTGTTGTCTACTGATTAGCTGCGTGTTCCTAACTACATGTGGAATATGACTTTATGGTGTTTGGGGAATGTGCACACCCCTCTGGCCATTTGAAATATAATTCAGAGCACAGCAACAATATTGTTTTATTCCGACTCTGTTGTCGGTTTAAATTTAATTAGAACAGCACTCCAAAATAGTCAAAGTTGAACAGCATAGTAGAGTCCATATATATATACACAATATTTAAATACAGATGGTTGATTCATTGACACGTAGGTAGAACGTAGACGCAGACAGCCGACACATGTTTCGTCGTGTAGACGACTTTTTCAAGGCTGTTGACAAAAGTAAATACACTACTATAAACTACAGATGGAAATGACAAATAATTGTCTTGGTGTCAACCATTACAAAGAGGTGTTGCTATTTACAACTCAAAGTGCATTAGTGCCACATGCAGAGTTCCCAAGGAAGAGTGCTCAATAGAGACATAGTTAAGCTTGGCTAAGTTGCCAGGTGATCCAAAGTACCCAAAATAGGAAAGGGAAGAGAAAAGAGAAGAGAAGAAAAAAGAAAAAAAGGTTTTGGGAAAATGCCTTGTAAAAACAATACTCATGTGCTCAGAGTATTTAGTTCATACATAGTGACGTTTACCATATATGAAAACATGATAAAAGTGGACTACAAAAAGCCCCAACACCAAACACAGGAAACGCAAAGGGGGTAACAGTTCCGACCGAGAACTGTGAGTGAAGTACCTTCAAATGTTGTAATCACGTTTGGTTTTTTTAAACGCTGGAATAGCCTCCAGTCCCCTTTGTGGCCATGTGTGCTTTATTGGGGTCAATTTCGCTGGACCATTGTGGTGTCACTGCGCTTATCTTTGGGATGGACCTGGGTTTCCTGTTTGCACATTTGTCTGCCGGCTACATGCCACCCCACCTGTGACCTGTCAATCAGTTACCCTAGGCCTGCATTGCAGAGCCTGCCCGATCACGTATTTTTGATTTGGGGTTAATGGAGACTTCATGACGGGTGATGCGATTTTGTTTGTGTATGCAAGTGTACCATCATAAACATTAGCATTGTTTTTATCAATATCAACAGAGGAACTGGCTAAAATATACTCATTGTACCCAAAACATCTGCTTGTACTGTTAGGTGATTTCAATCATAAACTAATCCCTGATATAATTGATCAAATATACGAAGATTTACAACGTTAAATATGGGTACCACTCATAAAAGGAAACAAGTGCTCCCTCTAATAATCGGCTTCCCTAGACATTTACTTACGAGAATATCAGAGAAGCATTTAAATTGATTAAAGGCAATATAAGTATAAGGCGGTCAAAGTACAAGAGATACCCTCAGATTTTATTACATGTTAAGAGGAAATAATAAACCAACTAGCAGTATGTTTAAAGGTGGAGCTCAAGGTATGTAATAATAAAATATGTAGAAGTAAGTCAGAAAAACATACAAGAAACCTTTGTTTTAATGCGGAATGCAGAGTTTTAAAAAGGCGGATAAGGTAACTAGGATATAAGGTTCTCACACAATAAAGAGGGCTAACCCTGCCTCATTGATTAAAGAAAAAAGCTTATAAGTCTGATAGCAAGTAAGAAACGGTCCCACTAGAAAATAAGCTGGAAAACCATGCTAGAAACTATAGAGATGAACAGTATTAAGCAATTCTGGGAACTAGTACAATATGGTTCAGAAAGGAACGTGGAAAAGCTGAAATGTCAGGTGGGGGAGGAAGCTTGGGCTGCATACCTGGAGGAAATGTATAATAAAGGAGCGTCAACCATTCTGCGACAGGCTATTCTTTTTTTTAAAGTTATTTTTATTAAACAAAAGTAGGTACACCATCACAAAATTCAGGACACAGGGTAATGTCAGTCAGGTACATAGCATGAGTAATAACGTATTACATACATTCACACATTGCAGCCACCTGTTTCTTGGTCCACCTTATGTTTATCCTCCCATGCCGACCAAATCTTTTCCCATTTTGCGGGCAGCCCCTACTCTGATAAACAGTTTTTTCTGCCTGTTGGCACCAGTCTAGATCGTTCCTCCAGTCTTTGATTCTCGGAGGAACAACACTTCTTCAATATCTCGCAATGTTTCTTTTCGCCACACCTGCCGCATGCATCAGCCATATCTTGGTATGTGTGGGCCATTTAATTTCCCCAGTCATGCCCAGTAGGTTCCACCTTGCATCCCCTGGAACCTGTTGCCCCACCACCTCTGTCATAATCCGGGTTACCCCACTCCAGAACTGCTGTATTTCAGGATATATGGGAGAAGGTTCCTTTTTCTCTACACCCCCGGACGCAGTGATCAGAGTCGCTCTGGCCCAACCAATACTGGAGTGTTCTAGGGGCGTACGATCTATGTAGGATCCAAAGCTGTACCAACTGAATCCTTGATCTTATGGCGATCTCCCTGGGGCTTTGAAAAGCTTCCCTCCAGTCCTCGTCCTCTAGGATTCTGAGATCTGATTCCCACGCTTCCCTCAAAGGGACTAAGGGGTCCGGGAGTTGTTCATGATCTTCTGGTGAGTGAGAGACACTGCTTTGTCTATCATGGGTACTAACAATAGTCTATCCTCCAATGGGGAGTACTCCTGCAGTATTTCCCCCCTCTGTTATGTGTTTCCTCACGGCATGTCTGAGCTGAAGATAACTAAATCTCTCCAATTCCGCTAGTTGATGCTTTGTCTGTAACTCTTCAAACTTAAGCATTGAGCCCTTTTTCCATAAGTCTCTCAGCCACTCCAAACCTATAAGGTTCCATTTATGGAACCCCTGCAATTGTCCCACTTCCCTCAGCATGTCACTTTCCCATAGTGGGGTCTGTTCAGTCAGTTTTGCTTCCCAACCTAACCTTTTCGTGGTCTCTCACTAGGCTCGTCTAACTGTCTGTGTATGCGGTGGGTAGGGTTTCTGGGCTCTTTAACGATATCGCCTGCCTGTCTACCCGGTACGCCAGCTCTGATACAGTTGAGAAAACCCAGTCATTGACGTTAACCAATTGGGACGCCATGTAGTAACTCTTAATGTCGGGTGTCCCTAGTCTGCCCTCATAGACTCCCTGCTGTAGTTTTCTTAGTACGAAGCGCGGAATCCCCCCTTCCCATAGTAGGTTCCGAAGCTCACCCTCAATTGTCTTGAAGACCGAGCTGGGAATCTGATATGGTATGTTCTGCAGCATGTACAACAGGTGGGGGAGTGCCATCATCTTAAATAGCACCGCCTGGCCCATTAATGAGACTGGGAGCCGCCGCTAATGGGCTATGTCCTCTCTTAGTCTCGCTAACTGCGAGTTTAGGTTCAGGGCCAGTACATTGTTTTCAGACTTGGTAATATATATTCCCAGATATTTGAATTCTTCCCTCCGCTCCAATGTTGCGCAAGCAGACGTGAGGGTTGGCAGTTCCATCTTCAGCGGGAATACTAGTGATTTGTCCTAGTTTATCTGGTAGCCTGAGTAGCTGCTGAATAGTTGAAATATATGGATAAGTCTATGTAATGTCTGCCGCAGTTTATGGGCGTAGAGTAAAACATCATCTGCATAGAGGGAGATGCCTTCCTCCCATCCACCTCCAGTGCCAATGCCATACACCAGAGGGTCGTTGAGCCCCCCTGCTGCAAGTGGTTCTACTGCCATTGCAAAAATCAAAGGGGAAAGTGGACACCCTTGACGAGTCACTATGTGTATCTTAAATAGTCTGGAAACCGCTCCGTTTACCCTCACCCGTGCTAGTGGGTCATTGTACAGGAGGGCTATCCATACACGGAATCGTGACCCGAAACTCAATCTGGTCAGTACCTCGAAAAGGTATGGCCTTTCAATACTGTCGAATGCCATGCGAGCATCTAGTGCCAATACAGCTGCTGTCTCCCTCGGCCTTAACGCAGTTCCTTGCATAATTCCGAATAGTTTTCTGAGATTCAGCCTGGTGCTTCTGTGTGGTATAAATCCGGACTGATCCGGGTGAATTAGTGCTGAAATTACTGGTTGTATCCTGTTTACTAGGGCCTTAGCTAGTACCTTAGCTTCAATATTTATCAGTGATATGGGCCTGTATGAGCTGCACTGCTCTGGGGGTTTCCCCCCTTAGGTATCACTGCTATTGTAGCCAACTGGATATCGCCAGGTAGTTTTCTGCCTTCCAGTGCTGAGTGGAACATGTTTAATATTGTCTGTGCCACCTTATCTGCTACACGCTTGTACAGTTCTGCGGGTAGCCATTTGGGCCAGCCACTTTCCCAGTCTGCAAGTCTCGCATGGCTCCTGTTATTTCTTCTACTGTCAGATCTCTGTCTATATCGTCCCTTTCCTCTGCTGTGAGTACCGTCAGTCGGAGGTCTCACAACAGCTCTGCACTATCTCCGGCCGTTCTGGTCGTGACCGACTGGTATAGCGCCTCATAATGGGTTGCAAATGTCTCAGCTATTTCACCACTCGTCTTACTTATTGAGCCATCAGGATTTTGTATTTGTAGGACCCAGTTACGGTTTTTATCTCTCCTCTCTAGCCATGCTATTAGTTTGTTTGCTTTGTCCACTACATCATATATACACCTTTGTGTGGCTATTGCATGGGTTCTGGCTGTGCTCTCTTCCAGGTCTTTGAGTTCTGATTGTCGCAACCGCAGTTTGTGTCCTAGGGTGGGTTCTAATGTGTCCACTCGCTGAATTTGTTCCTCTAGATCTGCTATCTCCTGTTCTAACTCCACACATCTAGCTCGTCTTTCTTTTCTTTTGCCCCCTGCTAGGGGCTGAGCATGTCCCCTTGCCACTGCCTTATATGCTTTCCATAGGGTACCATGAGAGCTGACCTTCCCAGTATTCTCTTTGAAATATTGTTCCGTTCTTTCCCTAAATTTGTCCACAAACTCTTCGTCCCTGAATAACCAGGTTTGTACTCATGGAGGGAGAGTGTAGTCCCTTATCGGACCCTTGAACCCTACTTATACCGGTGAGTGGTCCGATATTCGTCTAGCTTTATGTTGTGCTTCCTTAAATAAGCCTGCGTGTATACTTTGTGTGAATATGTAATCTAGGCGGGACCCGCTGGCGTGCACTGCTGAGATGTGTCAGTACTGCCTAGTGTTGGGATTATGAGCTCTCCATAAATCTATTAGCCCCATTGCTGCTGCGAATGGTTCAGCGGTCCCAGCCCGGTGGTTCTTTCAGGTCTAGTGCTTCTGTCTGCCTCTGGGGACATTACTGCGTTCATGTCACCTCCTAGTATAAGAAGCCCTTGGGGCATATCAAGCAGTACTTTATTAAGCTCTGGGAAGGTTTCTGAGTGGAGTGTTGGCGGTATATAGAGGGAGCATACGTTAATAATCCTACCCTCCAATGTCCCGGTCAGAGCTACGTATTTGCCCTCAGGGTCGCGGCAAATGCGGCCCGTCACAAAAGGAGTTGTATTTTTGCTTACTATCGCCACCCCCCTTGAACAGGATGTATACCCCGCATGTGCTATTAGTGTGTAGCCGTACTGGTTCAATGCCAAGTAATAATTACCTTTTGGATGTGTCTCTTGAAGCAACACCAGGTCTGGGGAGTGTCTAACCAAATATTGAAGGACCATTGAGCGTTTGATTTTGTTACCCAGACCATTTACATTCCAGGACAGGATTGTTACAGTGTTAGCTAGTCGTGATGCCATTTCTAATGTTTTTTTCCTTCCTTCTCTCTCGCCCCTACCGCCCCCCAATCTCCTGTGTCTGTGGTTTGTGTATCAAACTCCTTGGTGCCCTCAATTCTAACTTAAACATATCGTAAATTATTTGCTGCAAACAAATAGAAAAGTAACAAGAACATTTCCCTTGTGCCAACACCCCCCTCCCTGCCACCCTGCACTGTAGGTCTGAAACTACCCACCGCCCCAATTTGCAGAGTGCCTGTCGCCCGTTCATGAACATTCTACTTAACTGGGGTCGGTTGACACCGAGTCTCTTGTTTCCCCCCACTCGCACCTCATATACTATCATGTGTGTCCCATCTTGTGTCTCTATGTGACTAGCACTAACAATACCACTTCTTGGGGGGAAAGCCTGTTCCAGTCTCCGACTCCTGTCCCCTCGGTGTCTTTCCAGCACAGGAATCCACACAATGTCTTGTTGTCGATCCAACTCCGCCTTTAACTATTGTGCTTTCTTTCCCACTATTTGTTAGCCGGTTGCAGTTCCGGCTGGCCTCGGCCATGTGTGAGTATCGAAAAAAGAGACCCCCTATGAATACTTCTAGGTCCAAGAGTCAGGGAGGAAAGGAAAGCAAAATCACATATGTGAGTACTCTTGTCAGACCTCTGTCATTTTACTAGTGGCCTGCAAAGGGCTCAACAATAGGGCTATTCCACAATGATCAGTCTTTCAATACAAAGTTGTACAAAAGATAGTACATTTTATTGATAATTTTTTTCCGTTTTGTGCATATCCATCACGTTCTATTTTTTAAGAATTTTTCTTTTAAAGTCTTAATTTGTAAAAATATAGACATTTCTATTTAGAGATCTCAATGTGAAAAAATACAAACAATTGAATAGTAAACATTTTGTTTTTAACATGTGCAAGATGTATTATTTACAAATAAAATACATGGAAAGACATATGTGTACATTCTGTTGATTCATACCTATACCCCCAATGGAAACAAATGCTACCTCAAATCAGCCAATCTCACCAAACAAACCACATTCTCACAAACGAAACAATCACACACAAAAGAAATAAGTGGGAAAAAGAGCCTCTGTTCATTTGTATAATATACACCGTGAAGATAAAGCGGACTGAATGAATCACAGTGTATTCCACCTTGGTGTTATCTTTTGAGGGGTTTCCCATAATCTGGTCAACGTACGTTTCGGTGGATGTACATGACTACCACCTTCATCAGGACCACTCTTTCTATATATTTTCAGGTGAGTGGGCGGTGGTCCTCTTATTTATCCTACCCGGGAGTTTCAGGTCCCCACTGTTACAGGCCTGTTAGCATGCAGACAGATTTGTAGCAACTGGTCTAAGTATTGTGCATTTTCTGTCAGATGACTCCTTATTGTTATCGATGGAGAGTTTACTTTTTATATCTCTGTATTTCGGCAATAATCTGTAAGGATGTTAATCTCCTTCAGTTGATGCTTTCCCTTATATTTGGCAGCGATGTCCTCCGCTTTGTATTAGTTATGTGCTTGTGGCTTGCGGGTGTCCTGCGTGTCTGTCTCCTTGCCTGTACGGACATGTACGCGTGCATTCTAATGCCGCTTTTTTTTTAGTTCATAGGCGTCCGTATTGCATGTGAGACCATTGCCAGTCGTAACTTCTTTCCCGCCTCCAGACTGGTTGTCGTCCTGCTCCCTCTGTTGCTTCCTGTCTCGGTTTTGCTGCCTTCGTGTTTTGCCTTTCCTTCTTCTTTCCAGCCAATCCCACACCTCTTTTGGCGAAGTAAAGTACCAGTATTTGCCGTCTCCCATCACTCTGAGTTTAGCCGGGAACAGCATTGCATATTTGAGTTTCTCCTCTCTTAGTGTTCTCTTAACTTCGTCAAAGGTCTGTCGCTGCACCAACAAGTTATAGTCCAGAAAGAACCTGATCGTTGCGTCCCGTGGAGCAGATCTCCCCCAGTCCGGGCTGCCTGCAAGATGGCATCCCGGTCCCGGTAGTTTATTATCCGGGCTATTATAGTTCTTGGCGGTGCACTTGATTTAGGCAGAGGTATCAGTGCCCTGTGAGCTCTCTCTACTGTGAAGAATCTGGAGAGACGCTTGGGTTTCAGCTGATTCAGAACTAAGTCCTCCAGAAAGAGGTCCACTGAGGATCCCTCCATTCCCTCCGGCACCCCGACCACCCTGATGTTATTTCTACGGGCCCGACCTTCCTGGTCTTCCAGCTTTGCCGCCATTATGTTCTGTTTTTACGTTGCACCTTTTCTTCTAGTCTTCTGGTGACAGTCTGCAGTTCCCCTAAGTTCGTTTCCGCCATCTTTACCTTCTCCGAGGTTTTGCTCATGTCTGCCCAGAGGAGATTTACATCTATGTTGATTTTGACGATTTTTGTTTCAAGTGTCACTCCCAGACTGAGGATCGCTTCCATTATGGCCCCCAGTGATGGCTCTTCCATTTCCTGGTCCCCGGAGGGCCTGGCTCCATCTGCCAGCGTGCTCTTGGGTACTGCGTATTTGCCCATTTTGTTACTCTGTGTAGCTGGCGCTCCTTTCGGTCGCATTGTGTCTGCCCCGTGGAGTTATGCCGCGTCTTTCGCTTGGCAATTTCCAGCACGCTGGGCTATTTCAGCTGCTCTTGGTATAGCTCTTCTCAGGGTATACTCCATCGTATCTTAGCGCAGCTGACGCCTTAGGGGTCATGCCTTTTCCTTACTAGTCCCTCTGTGGGTAAACTTGGTGTGGCCTGGCCCGAGTACCCTGTCACGTATTGCTGATGTCCCCATGCACAACGGGCCGTTGGCTGTACCTGGTTCTCTATTGCACTCACACAGCCTTCTCTGACCTCCTTCTGCCATGCTGTGGCCCACTTATCACCTGCCTTCATTATTCCCAGGGTCCTCTGGTCCTCCCATTCCTTCCTTTAGATTCTTTCCTTGCCCACCTTCTGTTTGCCTCCCCTCCACTCCCTTCTCAGGGTTCCTGTTGATGGCGCCTGCTTCCCTATGCTCCGCCGCACTCGTCTTACTGTCCGCTCGCATTTGCAGTGTGCGAGTCTCAGCAGGACTGTTAGGCATCAAAGTGGGATCTCCTTCTCTCACCCGATGTTTGGGGCCGCCTGGCGACTCAATCTGTGAGTCTCGTACTGCCACTCCGTAATCGTGCGTTCCTCCGGGGTAGCGAGGGGAGGTCCTTGGTCTTTGCTCCGGCGTCCGCAAGCTGCTCCGGGCCACTTCTACCGCTCCGGCTCCCTGCCTGTGAGGCGCTGGATCCTGCTGGTAGGCCTGCCCACAGTCGTCCGGTCCTGGGCGGCGTAGGACTCAGCATGTTCTCCGCCGTCTGTTGTTGTTCTCGTACAGCGGTTGTGCTGTTGGGCTCACCTCCCGGTTGGAGACACTCCGGAGTGACTCACTCTGTGAATCCGGGTGGGGAAGTGTTGGATCTCTGGCGGATATGAGATGGACGGCACATAGCTCATAAGTTCCACAGCCAACTTGGTTGGTGCCAGGCCACGCCCCGCAACAGGCTATTCTTAATATAAATGCAGAGATGAAAGTATTGTTTTCATTATAAACTATCAAGAAGACTATTTAATCATTAAAGCTTACAAGAGCAGTTGATCAAGATAATCTGCCAGTGGTAATAATAAACATGAATATTGATTGGTGGTCTAGCGTACTTTATTCAATATACAAAAAAGTCTCTCTACAGGAACCTTCCCGGATAGCTGGAAGGGGGCGGTGATCAAACCCATTTACAAAAAAGGAGATGCATC
Organism: Calotriton arnoldi; assembly: GCA_963921515.1. Taxonomy (NCBI): domain Eukaryota; kingdom Metazoa; phylum Chordata; class Amphibia; order Caudata; family Salamandridae; genus Calotriton; species Calotriton arnoldi. The sequence continues at coordinate 275,599 of CAWUFW010003332.1, forward strand.
TTCCATATATGGACTACCTAAAGTCCATAAGGACCTCAATAACCCACCCATGAGACCAATTGTAAGCAGCATAGGTTCTCTTCTAGAGCCTCTTAGTAAATATGCTGATTGGTTTATTAAACCTTTGGTCCAGAAACAAAGATCTTATTTGAAAGACTCAGCACATGCTATTTCCATCTTTGAGGGTAAGGGCTTCAATAGGGTGACACAACTTCTTGTCACCCTTGATATTGAAGCCCTTTATACAAATATACCCCAGGGTGACACGATCAGAGTGGTAGCGGCCCTTTTAGAGAGTACAGACCTCCAGGGCGGCAGTGAGGAATTCATTATGCACTGTATAACGATGGTTTTGAAAAACAATCTGTTTTTATTTGAAGACAAATTATTTCAGCAAATCAAAGGGACCAGCATGGGGGCCACATGCGCCCCAAGTTTGGCCTGTCTTTATGTTGGTAACTTTGAGACTACCTATATCTTAAATGAAGTGGCACCTTTCTTTGAGAACGTGAGTCACTGGTACCGCTTCATTGACGACATTATTTTTATATGGGAGGGCAATAAAGAAGGCCTCGAGGATTTTATTAAATGGTTGAATCTAGGAGACCCAAATCTGAAGTTCACAGCAGAATATAGTGAGGACAGAGTCAATTTCCTTGTTATCTGTATCAAGGAGAATAAAGGCTTTTTGACGGTTGAACTTTATACAAAACCGACCGACAAAAATACCTTACTACATTATGGGAGTTATCACCCCAGGGCCCAAAGGAATAATATTCTCTTTGGGCAATTTTTGCGACTTCGAAGAAATTGTTCCTCTATTGCTGATTTTAATATACACTCAGATGCCCTCAAACTAAAGTTGAAAGATCGTGGTTATCCTAAAAAACTGATTAACCACTCTTATAAGCGGGCGAAGTACTATGATCGTGACTACATGTTGGACACAAATAGGGATAGGAGTAAAAACACTAAAAATGACAAAATAGTGTTCGTTAGCCAATTTTCAGATAGCAGTAATCAGATAAAAAATATAATTAATAAAAATTGGAAGATTTTGAATGATGGACAAGATACGCATTTACAAAAACCACTTTTTGCATTTAGGCGGAATAGAAACATCAGGAATTCCTTGGTCAAAACATAGGAATCTGACGGCTGAGATTCAAAGTACTCTAGAAAATACTAAAGCCACAGGTAATTATAAGTTTGGTAACTGTTCCATATGTGACCACTGTATTGTCGCTAAAACCCTAGAATACAATGGTTATGAGATAAGATGTAACACTCTTAACAAACTGCCGCAGCAAGAATGTTGTTTATTTGCTTATGTGCCCATGTGGGTTTGGCTACATGGGGGAGACGGGCCGTGAATTAAGAATAAGATTGTTGGAACACAAATCTGCATTGAGAACAATGAAAGAGAACGCCCCACTTACTGAACATTTTGCCAAATTTAATCATAACTGTAGTGACTTCAAGTGGTTTATCCTGGAAAAGATCAAAGGAAACCCTAGAAGAGGTGATCTTGAAAAGAAAAGGAAACTGAGAGAGCAGTGGTTTATCTGCAAACTAGGGACAGTAGATAAGGGTTTAAATTCTAGGAAGGATTGGATGACTATAATTAATGGATAGTAGTTATCGTTAGAAGATACACCCAGTAATTGAGTGGTTTTCGTTATGTTTATAAATGCTGTATTTTAGATTGGTAGTAGGTTGGACTGATAGTACCACCCTCTTCTAGTGAGTCTATCTTTGTGTTTTAAATAAGTCTCGAGGTAGTGAAGGAATACAACTGTAGACAATACGAAACATTGCACTGTAGGCAGTTAGGTGGTGAATTGAGTGCGCCCTGTTTTTTACTTATTTTAGTGATGTATATTTTTCTTATTAAGTGCCCACTAAGAATATACGTATTTGAATTTAATTATATAGAAGAAGAAATGTTCGCTATAGTGTAGTCTGGTACACACATTTAAAAATGGCCGAAACATTGCCCATTGCGTGTGATTGTTGCAGCGCTTGAAAAAGGTGAAGTTAATCCTTTTTGAATAATGTATAAAAAAAGAGTTGGAGACGTGCCCTTTGACCCGAGGTGTGTAGTCATAAGGACGCAGAAGGCCGCACGCAACCTGATACCTATCGGGAGGAAAACGTGACGGACACGAGGAAGCGCCGGCAAGGACTTAGTAAGTAGCGGGCATACTGGTGGCTAGCTAGTTACTTGCTGTCGAGGTCAGGGGAATTTACATTGAAGTACTTTTATAAGCAATATGAGAGTTTCCTAGAAGACGTTGATATAAAGTTGTCATCACAGGAAAGACAAGATTGTCCGCCGTGTTCCAGTAATATATTTTTAGGATCAGAACACTTGCTGGTAATTGCTAATTGAACGGCATAGAAACCGAGAGGAAATCGGAGTCCCTCTGCCCTTTTATCAGTATTACAGCGAAGAGGCTGTTGATTGATCACACTAATTTATACACATGGAGGGAGATTCCCACAATGTATTCCCACTAGGTGGTAACTGATATGGAAACTCGAGATATGAAAGAAAGGGCGACATATGACATGGAGGAAGGCGACACATAGTTGCGTTTTTCCAGATACATACTTATAACTATTATTATTACTTTATCATTTTTTAAGGAAAGAAACCCCATCAAATGGAGGTATTATAAAAAAGGTTGAAGCTGGCAACCCAACCTAAAATATAACCACTACAAGTCACCTGACGACGATATTGGATGAAAGTACCAATATCAGTAGGAGGTAGGTTGTATTTAGCTACTGTGTTTACAACAAGTTGTGGAATGTAGTATAGGGTAAATTGGTAGGTTTGAGTGAGTATTTCTATTGCCCTTATTTCTTGTTCTATTTATGTAGAACCCAAGACCCAAGGCTACTGGGTTGGCCAGAGGATACCTGGCCCAGACTGCGGTGATTTATAAACCTCATAATAAGGTGAGCAAGGTTTATACCCCTTTTTCTAAAATCGTTCTATTGCTGGGAGTGCCTATAGTTTGAGATATTAAGCAATTAGATACTACAACTACAGAGGAGCAGTCACTGAGTTCCCTATGTGTTTTTTTTATCTAGGTGGAAATACATTATTCATACGGTGACATTGGGATCTGGAACAATCATCCCCCCAAATAGGACCTTTATATTTGGGTGTAATCAATTTGAAGGTGAGACTTTGTCCACTTTTATGTATAAATGGTGTGGTTGGACCCCTGTAACAGGAGGTGATGTATGATGAGTGTGGTGTAAGGATGCTGTATAAAAGAGGGGATCTGTGAGGATTAACTAAACAGTGGTGCTATTTTTGATAATTATTTTATTGTGAAATGAAATGATAAAATGTATATTTAGGTACAATATTTTGATGTTAATAAATTGACTAAACAGTGGTGTTATGTTTGGGACAGTTAAAAGAAGTAATATTGGATATGTCTATATATAGCAATATTTATGGTTTTAAGAAAAATATTTTGTATAACATTTGTATTTTTGTTTTAGATACATTTACAGCTGAGAGTGTATAACTTTTAGTCTTGAGAAAGATGGTCTAAATCAGGAAGCCATCGAAACGCGTCGACGCCTGCATACCATAAATCCATTCAGCTTGATGTTACTCTAGATGTTGACGAAATGCGGTACATCAGGGTCCATCTCTAACATTCTGTGATATGGATATGGTTTCCTATGACAAAGAATAGTGTCTTTTTCAACTCTCGCATAGTTTTTATTCACCATTTTTAATTAAGTTGTTGCAGACCTCTATGGAATGTTAATTTGATAACATTGTTATGAAACATCATACATTTTGTATGAACAAGTTTTTAATTGTGTATTTTAATTAATAAATTGTCTTTACAAATTTGTCATTTTTGTCCATGTGTTAGCACACTGTTTCTTTGGTCAGAACAGTAACCCTCAAAATTGTATGTATGTTACTTGGAGTGTTTGAGTAGAGAACATTGGTGGTTTAGCAATCCCCAAAGGACATTTCTTTTTTTTTTTTTTATCTTCCCTAGCAAGCCATAGGAAAATAAATCTCCTGGATGTGGATGGGAAAGTCATCTCTAAAATCCCCCAGTGATTATTGAAAGAATGAACAGAAATAAATTTGATAATTCCCATAGAGCAAGGTGGTTTTTAGGGGGACATTTGACACCAGATCATTGTTTTAGTTTATGGATTATAGCTAAGAAATTGTTTGAGCAACATGGAGGGTTATGTTGTTGTTTTGTGGACTTTAGCTCAGCATTTGATACGGTTCATTGGGCCTTGTTATGGGAAGCTCTAAGAAACTATGACATCCTACATGGGTTACTGTTGGCCCTGCAGGAACTGCATAGAGATAACTGGGCTCAAGTGGAATTAGATGTTGATGGGTCCCTCTCACAGAGAATAGATATTAGGAATGGCCTCAGACAAGGTTGTGTTTTGGCACCCATATTGTTTTCAGTATTTTTGGTGAATTTACCAAAAATATTAGACCTCCCAACAGTCTTAAAATTAATGGAACACACATAAGTTGTCTTCTCTACACAGACGATCTATTGATCATGGATTTAACAGAAATTGGTCTCCAGAAGAAGCATGATGTCTTTGCCGATTATTGTAATGCGAAAAAACTAACAATAAACCTGGGGAAAACTAAAGTGTTTTCTTTTGGGAATAAGAAAGTAAAGTTTAATTGGTTTGTAAACAATGCTAAAATAGAGACTGTTTATAGATATAAGTACTTGGGGATGTGGTTCGTGAGGAACCTGTCATGGTAAAGTGCACATTGATTATCTGCAGGCAAAAGCCCTTTCATCAGTAGGGGGACTCAAGATATTTGATAACATGTATGGAGATCCCTCTATAAAACAAGTATTGGTGGCGTACCAGGGGGTAAATCGGCCACAGTTCCAATATGGTGTGGAGGTACTCTGTATAAGTAGGAAAACAAATTGGGACCTCGAAAAGGGTAGGTGTTTCAAAAGATTACTCTCCCTACCGCCCTCCATGATGGTCCAGGCCATTAGGACAGAAACAAGCCAAACCCCATGGAGCTCTTTAGCTTCTGTGGAGAAGATAAAATTCTGGACCAGAATAGAGAGGGATGAGCTCCCCAAAATATCAACACTTAGTAAAAACGAAGGTACTCATTATGATAGTGATCAGACTTTCGCCTGACCACCATTCTGTTGGGAACGGGACCGCCCGACTAGCTGTCAGCGGTCCTGCCATCGCTATTAGCATGCGGCCGCCTTCAAGGCGGTTGCAATGTGTATATTTTGTATTGCGGCGTGTGTTGCAGGCACACATTTTGCATATCCCTGCACTATGTGGCAGGCACCATACGGTGCCTGCCACATGGTGCAGGGATATTGTTGTATTCCGCTGTAGGTGTCCGTATATAGGTTTTCCTGATACATGTCCTTATATAGGCACAATTCGCATTGCCCTTATATAGGCATAAGATCCCAGTCCTTATTTAGGCATTAGCCATGCTATCCAAATACAGGCATGGTCACCTACATCTGTCCACCCCAACGTAACAACGAGTTCTTAGAAACCAGACCCTTAAGCTCTTGGGAGTTCCCCTAGCACAGGATTATAGATTTCTCCAAGAACTCATTTATTATGCATGAACCGCTATTCCTTAAGGGTTCATTCCTGACGTCTTCCTCTGCCCGACTTTACGTCAATGCTAACATTCCAAGGCACCTACCGGTTATAAATATACCTTCCTTGCCCAAGCAAGTAGGAGGAGACCTCGACTTTAGAGGAGCCCGTGTCCCGGCCTGACGCACTGACAAGAGACGCTGTCATCCCTGCTCGCAGAGAATCCAGCTTCCAGTGTTCTGACTCCCTTCGCGGGGTGTTAGAGTTCGAGACCCGGAAGGAGATTCCCACCTCCTCATTCTCAAGGTATGGAGCTGACTAGAACCTAGAGGGACTCTTGGCATACTAGACTTGGCATACTAGACTATAGCATACCATACTATAGAATACTTCACCTACTTCTTACCTTGCACTACACTTAGGTTAGGTACACTGGGGTAGAACTAGTTAGAGAAGCATCTCATGAGTACTCGCATTTTAGCTTATGTTATTTATGTATATGAATATATGTGTCATAGCTAAAAGATAATGCTAGCGCAGTATTATTTCTTTCTACTGCTTACGCTGTACATAATATATCTCGCATACTGTCTTACGTTTGTAACAGCTCATATCTCTTACATGAGAAACAAGACTGTTCAATAAATCCTTTTATTGAAACGCCCGTCTATTATTTCTGTGTAACTCTGAAGAAACTAAGCATGCACGATTAGCTGAGTGAAACTGTTATCTGTTGTTTCCACGATTCTGAGAGTGTTCCGATTCTAAAGGGAAACAAAGTTGTCATGTTTATGCGGTTGCCAGAAACTACTCCCTTCTTGTTTACAAGGAGTTTCTAGTGGCGTCTGAGTTAGCTGGTACAAAGTAAATTAAGTTTAATATACTCGATAGGGACATACTGACCTCAGTCCTATGTCAAACCTATAGGGTATATTATTCCAATGCGCAGAGCCTATTAGGGAAATAGGAACTACACTACATGGCGCCCAACGTTTGGTAAGGCACTAATTTAACGCTAGATACTGAGTAACTCAGTCGTGCTTTTCTCTCAGAGACCCCTACTCACATACTCCATAAGACGTCTGGAGTGGGTAGGGTTAAGTATCCGCCAAAGCTGAATAGGACAAAAATCCTATATATTAGCTGTATGGTTTGATCAACGTTGAAGGATACAGTGTTCCAAAATATTGTGCACCTTATCTTTGTTTCCTTGAAACTTGTTCTACATTTTTTCAAAAAATAATGTCCCTGAACGGGGATACTGCCACCGAGAACGGTGTAGTTGCGGCTGACCCAGTCGTAATAGCTTTTAATTTTACAGGTTTAAATGAAACCGATGAGGGTGTTATAAACATCCCTCCAAACTTAAGGAGAGCCATCACTCTAAAACTTATAAAACACGGCCTAACAAGACCAAGAGGTGGTAGAGCAGTTTTCGTGATAGAGGCAATCAATCAATCAATCACAGAATTTGTAGAGCGCACTACTTACCCGCGAGGGTCTCACGGCGCTGGGGAGAGGGAAGGGGGGGGGATGCTGCTACTGGTCGAACAGCCAGGTCTTGAGTATCCTCCTGAAGGTCAGCAGGTCTTGGGTCTTTCGTAGGCTTAGTGGAAGGGTGCTCCAGGTCTTGGCGGCGAGGTGTGAGAAGGATCTGCCACCGGTGGTTGTTCTTCGAATGCGGGGGACGGTGGCGAGGGAGAGGTCGGCGGAGCGGAGCTGGCGGTTGGGGATGTAGAAGAAGAGCCGTCTGTTGAGGTAGGCTGGGCCAGTTTTGTGGAGTGCCTTGTGTGCATGGGTGAGGAGTTTGAAGGTGATCCTCCTGTCGACGGGGAGCCAGTGCAGGTTCCTCAAGTGGGGGGTGATGTGGCTGTGGCGTGGTACGTCGAGGATCGGTCGTGCGGAGGCGTTTTGTATGCGTTGCCGTCGCTTGATGAGCTTGGCCGGGGCTCCCGCGTAGAGGGCGTTCCCATAGTCCAGTCTGCTACTGACGAGGGCCTGGGTGACTGTTCTTCTTGTGTCTGTCGGGATCCACCTGTAGATCTTGCGAAGCATGCGGAGGGTGTTGAAGCAGGAGGAGGAGACTGCGTTGACTTGCTTGGTCATGGAGAGCGTTGAGTCGAGGATGACTCCCAGGTTGTGTGCGTGGTCGGTGGGTGTCGGGGCTGCTCCCAGCGTCGTTGGCCACCAGGAGTCGTCCCAGGCTGAGGTGTTGGAGCCAAGGATGAGGACCTCCGTTTTGTCCGTGTTCAGCTTTAGTCGGCTGATCTTCATCCAATCGGCGACGGCCTTCATTCCTTCATGGAGTTTGGCTTTGGCGGCGAGGGGGTCCTTGGTGAGGGAGAGGATCAGTTAAGTGTCGTCGGCGTAGGAGATAATGTTGAGGTCGTGTTGTCTGGCGATGCGTGCGAGCGGGGCCATGTAGATGTTGAACAGTGTTGGGCTGAGGGACGATCCCTGGGGTACGCCGCAGATGATCTCGGAGGCTTCGGATCGGAAGGGTGGGAGGCGGACTCTCTGGGTTCTGCCGTCGAGGAAGGAGGTGGTCCATTCCAGGGCCTTGTCTCGGATCCCTGCGTCGTGGAGGCGTGCGCGTAGAGTGCGGTGGCAGACAGAGTCGAAGGCGGCGGAGAGGTCCAGCAGGATGAGGGCTGCGGTCTCACCATTGTCCAGCAGGATCCTGATGTCGTCGGTGGCGGCGATGAGGGCAGTCTCAGTGCTGTGGTTGCTGCGGAACCCTGATTGGGATGGGTCCAGGATGCTGTTTTCTTCGAGGTATCGGGTTAGCTGTTTGTTGACGATCTTCTCGATGACCTTGGCTGGGAACGGGAGCAGAGAGATGGGCCGGAAGTTCTTGAGGTCTCTCGGGTCCGCCTTGGGTTTTTTGAGTAGGGCGTTGATCTCTGCGTGTTTCCAGCTCTCTGGGAAGGTCGCGGTCTCGAAGGAGAGGTTGATGATGTTGCACAGGTGGGGTGCGATGGAGCTGCTGGCTTTGTTGAAGATGTGGTGCGGGAAAGGGTCTGACGGGGAGCCGGAGTGTATTGTGCTCATGGTCTTGATGGTGTCCTCGATGTTCACGCTGGCCCAGGCTGGCAGGGGGTCGTGGTCGATGGTGTGTGGCGGGTCGATCTTAGTTGGGGTTGTCTGGGTGTCGAAGCTGTCGTGGATGTCGGCGATCTTGTGGTGAAAGAAGGTGGCGAGGGAATCGCACAGGGGTTGCGACGGCGGGATGTCGTTGGTGTTGGAGCTGGGATTGGAGAGTTCCTTCACGATGTTGAAAAGCTCCTTGCTGTTGTGTGCATTGTTGTCGAGGTGGTCTTTGAAGGAGATTCTCTTGGCGGACCTGATGAGGTGGTGGTGGTTACGGATGGCGTCTTTGTGGGCTGTGTGGCTGTCCGGTGTCTTATCGCTGTGCCATTTCTTCTCTAGTTTCCGGCAGGTGCGCTTGTAAGCTAGGAGTTCCGAGGTGAACCAGCTGGCTCTTTTGGTGGTGTCGCTGTAGGTGAGCTTTTTCAGCGGGGCGAGGGTGTTGGCACCGTCGTCCATCCATCGTCTGAGGTTGCAGGCAGCGTCGTCGGTGTTGGATGGGTCGGAGGGAGGGCTGAGAGCGAGGGTTGCCCGGAGTTGGTCTTCGGTGACTTTGCTCCAGCAGCGGCGTGGGATCTGTTGGGTGCGGTGGTGTGTGGTGGGTTTCTGGAAGGTGAAATGGATGCAGTGGTGGTCGGTCCAGAGGAGTTCCGTGGTGTGGCTGAAGGAGACGTGGGAGCTTGAGGAGAATATGGGGTCAAGCGTGTGGCCGGCGCAGTGGGTCGGTGTTGTGACGAGCTGGCTCAGGCCGAGGTTGGCGAGGCTGTCGATCAGGGTGGTGGAGTTGCTGTCGTTGTTGTTCTCCAGGTGAAAGTTCAGGTCTCCGAGGAGGATGTAGTCGGTAGAGGTCAGGGCGTGCGTGCTGATGAAGTCGGCGATGGAGTCGCTGAACTGGGGTCGGGGCCCAGGGGGTCTGTAGACAAGGGTGCCTCTAAGGGTGGTGTTGGGGTCCGTGTGGATCTGGAAGTGCATGTGTTCGGCGGTGCTGAGAGTGTCATCGGTGCTGGTCGAGACCCTGATGGTGTTCTTGTGGACGATGGCGATTCCTCCTCCTACTGCGTTGATGCGGTCTCTGCGGGTGATCTTATAGTCGTCTGGGATGGCTATGGCCATGTCGGGGGCGGAGGAGTCGTTCATCCAGGTCTCTGTCAGGAAGGCGACGTCTGGTGATGATGTGTCGAGCAGGTCCCAGAGCTCGACGGGCGTGTTTGCGGGCGGAGCGGGTGTTCAGCAGGATGCACCGGAGGTGGTTGAGGTCCTTCTTGGTGGGCGCCTCGGTGGCTCTGAGGCTGGTGTAGCTGCAGTTCCGGCAGGTGAAGGGACCATGGGTGCGATTCGGGGCGGCCTTGAAGCAGTTGTGCGTCCGTCCGGGGTTGAGAGCGTGGAGTGTGGTGGCATCGTATCGGCGTCGGTCCTCGAGGCTGGAGCGGGGGGCGCGCGGTCCAGGGGTTCTGGCGCTGGGCGTGGTCCAGTCGCGGACGGGCGCAGACGGGCTTGCCTTAGGCGCGCCTTTGGCGCGCCAGCGGCGCGGCCGCACAGCGGCCGCCATTTATGGGGAGTTGGGAGGGAGGAGCAGCTGGGAGGCAGGGGCAGCGAATGGGCAGTCAGGGGGGCGGGGCCGCAGGGGACGCAGCGGCGGGAATGGCGAGAGGCAGCGGGGGCACAGAAGGAAAAACGGAGAGAAAATCAACAGAAATACGGGCACAGAACAGTGGGGCTGCGAGGGGCACAGAAGGGAAAAAAGGGGAGAAAATCAACAGAAATACGGGCACAGAACAGTGGGGCTGCGAGGGGCACAGAAGGGAAAAAAGGGGAGAAAATCAACAGAAATACGGGCTCAGAACAGTGGGGCAGTGAGGGGCACAGAAGGGAAAAAAGGGGAGAAAATCAACAGAAATACGGGCACAGAACAGTGGGGCAGCGAGGGCACAGAAGGGAAGAACGGAGAGAAAATCAACAGAAATACGGGCACAGAACAGTGGGGCAGCGAGGGCACAGAAGGGAAAAAGGGGAGAAAATCAACAGAAATACGGGCACAGTACAGTGGGGCAGCGAGGGGCACAGAAGGGAAAAACAGAGAGAAAATCAACAGAAATACGGGCACAGAACAGTGGGGCAGCGAGGGGCACAGAAGGGAAAAAAGGGGAGAAAATCAAACAGAAATACGGGCACAGAACAGTGGGGCAGCGAGGGGCACAGAAGGGAAGAACGGAGAGAAAATCAACAGAAATACGGGCACAGAACAGTGGGGCAGCGAGGGGCACAGAAGGGAAAAAAGGGGAGAAAATCAAACAGAAATACGGGCACAGTACAGTGGGGCAGCGAGGGGCACAGAAGGGAAAAAAGGGGAGAAAAACAAACAGAAATACGGGCACAGTACAGTGGGGCAGCGAGGGGCACAGAAGGGAAAAAAGGGGAGAAAAACAAACAGAAATATGGGCACAGTACAGTGGGGCAGCGAGGGGCACAGAAGGGAAAAAGGAGGGAAAACAAACAGGAATACGGGCACAGTACAATGGGGCAGCGAGGGGCACAGAAGGGAAAATGGGGAGACAAAAGCAAAGAAATACGGGCACCGAGGCCACAAGCGGAGGGGCGATCTTACCAGCAGCAGCAGCGGGCGGACAACACAGGCGGAGCTGTGTGGTGGGGGTGCGACCTACCTGGCAAGGTCAAGGGTCGCTCTCCTCACCGCGCAGCGGCCGCCATTTATGGGGAGGTGGGAGGGAGGAGCAGCTGGGAGGCAGGGGCAGCGAATGGGCAGTCAGGGGGCGGGGCCGCAGGGACGCAGCGGCGGGAATGGCGAGAGGCAGCGGGGGCACAGAAGGAAAAACGGAGAGAAAATCAACAGAAATACCGGCACAGAACAGTGGGGCAGCGAGGGGCACAGAAGGGAAAAAAGGAGAGAAAATCAACAGAAATACAGGCACAGAACAGTGGGGCAGCGAGGGGCACAGAAGGGAAAAACGGAGAGAAAATCAACAGAAATACGGGCACAGAACAGTGGGGCAGCGAGGGGCACAGAAGGGAAGAACGGAGAGAAAATCAACAGAAATACGGGCACAGAACAGTGGGGCAGCGAGGGGCACAGAAGGGAAAAAAGGAGAGAAAATCAACAGAAATACGGGCACAGAACAGTGGGGCAGCGAGGGGCACAGAAGGGAAAAACGGAGAGAAAATCAACAGAAATACGGGCACAGAACAGTGGGGCAGCGAGGGGCACAGAAGGGAAAAACGGAGAGAAAATCAACAGAAATACGGGCACAGAACAGTGGGGCTGCGAGGGGCACAGAAGGGAAAAAAGGGGAGAAAATCAACAGAAATACGGGCACAGAACAGTGGGGCAGCGAGGGGCACAGAAGGGAAGAACGGAGAGAAAATCAACAGAAATACGGGCACAGAACAGTGGGGCAGCGAGGGGCACAGAAGGGAAAAAAGGGGAGAAAATCAACAGAAATACGGGCACAGTACAGTGGGGCAGCGAGGGGCACAGAAGGGAAAAACGGAGAGAAAATCAACAGAAATACGGGCACAGAACAGTGGGGCAGCGAGGGGCACAGAAGGGAAAAAAGGGGAGAAAATCAAACAGAAATACGGGCACAGTACAGTGGGGCAGCGAGGGGCACAGAAGGGAAAAAAGGGGAGAAAAACAAACAGAAATACGGGCACAGTACAGTGGGGCAGCGAGGGGCACAGAAGGGAAAAAAGGGGAGAAAAACAAACAGAAATATGGGCACAGTACAGTGGGGCAGCGAGGGGCACAGAAGGGAAAAAGGAGGGAAAACAAACAGGAATACGGGCACAGTACAATGGGGCAGCGAGGGGCACAGAAGGGAAAATGGGGAGACAAAAGCAAAGAAATACGGGCACCGAGGCCACAAGCGGAGGGGCGATCTTACCAGCAGCAGCAGCGGGCGGACAACACAGGCGGAGCTGTGTGGTGGGGGTGCGACCTACCTGGCAAGGTCAAGGGTCGCTCTCCTCACCGCGCAGCGGCCGCCATTTATGGGGAGGTGGGAGGGAGGAGCAGCTGGGAGGCAGGGGCAGCGAATGGGCAGTCAGGGGGGCGGGGCCGCAGGGGACGCAGCGGCGGGAATGGCGAGAGGCAGCGGGGGCACAGAAGGAAAAACGGAGAGAAAATCAACAGAAATACGGGCACAGAACAGTGGGGCAGCGAGGGGCACAGAAGGGAAAAAAGGAGAGAAAATCAACAGAAATACAGGCACAGAACAGTGGGGCAGCGAGGGGCACAGAAGGGAAAAACGGAGAGAAAATCAACAGAAATACGGGCACAGAACAGTGGGGCAGCGAGGGGCACAGAAGGGAAGAACGGAGAGAAAATCAACAGAAATACGGGCACAGAACAGTGGGGCAGCAAGGGGCACAGAAGGGAAAAAAGGAGAGAAAATCAACAGAAATACGGGCACAGAACAGTGGGGCAGCGAGGGGCACAGAAGGGAAAAACGGAGAGAAAATCAACAGAAATACGGGCACAGAACAGTGGGGCAGCGAGGGGCACAGAAGGGAAAAACGGAGAGAAAATCAACAGAAATACGGGCACAGAACAGTGGGGCTGCGAGGGGCACAGAAGGGAAAAAAGGGGAGAAAATCAACAGAAATACGGGCACAGAACAGTGGGGCAGCGAGGGGCACAGAAGGGAAGAACGGAGAGAAAATCAACAGAAATATGGGCACAGAACAGTGGGGCAGCGAGGGGCACAGAAGGGAAAAAAGGGGAGAAAATCAACAGAAATACGGGCACAGTACAGTGGGGCAGTGAGGGGCACAGAAGGGAAAAACGGAGAGAAAATCAACAGAAATACGGGCACAGAACAGTGGGGCAGCGAGGGCACAGAAGGGAAAAAAGGGGAGAAAATCAAACAGAAATACGGGCACAGTACAGTGGGGCAGCGAGGGGCACAGAAGGGAAAAAAGGGGAGAAAAACAAACAGAAATACGGGCACAGTACAGTGGGGCAGCGAGGGGCACAGAAGGGAAAAAGGAGGGAAAACAAACAGGAATACGGGCACAGTACAATGGGGCAGCGAGGGGCACAGAAGGGAAAATGGGGAGACAAAAGCAAAGAAATACGGGCACCGAGGCCACAAGCGGAGGGGCGATCTTACCAGCAGCAGCAGCGGGCGGACAACACAGGCGGAGCTGTGTGGTGGGGGAGCGACCTACCTGGCAAGGTCAAGGGTCGCACACGAATCCTTTCAGACAGAGGTATTCTATTCATGGATAGTGTTCCCAGAATCAAATCCAGTAACAAAAATGTTTCACTTCTACAAAGAAGATGAACCACCAGAGGAATATATTCCTTTCGAGGATATTGAAATTTCACTCACATACCAGGAGCATAATCTCTGGTTTAAAGGCGCCCTAAAACATCACAAAAACATTACCAGGCTCGGTCCACTAGGTAGACCAGGAGCAACATGGCCGATTCTCGCCGGCTACACACCTCATCCTGACATCGAAGAAATGTCAGAGGATGAATTACTTACTCAACTACAAGAGTTAATAAAAATTTACAGACAATTAGTCCAATATGTCATGCGGACTTTCACAGTCCAACCAAAAATGACCATTCCAAATCAGACCCCTCAACAGGGGAATATACTAAAAATTACTCCACAGACTTTACACGCAGTTATGGGTAAAATGCCCACAAAACGTGAACAAATTCCATTCTGGATAGCTCAAAAATTACTCAAATCGAAGCAGTATTTCCAAATACTAGCCCTTATGAGAAACACAGAATCCTAACAATCTGTTTACCAATGGGGATCACACCACAACTGGAAGACTGCACCACTTGGGGCACAGTCTTTGCTGCCATCTATACTAAAACACATGGTGTTCCGTCAATTGCAGTAATACCAGATGTCCTGAAACAAATTCAAAACGAATACCGGGCAGAACCTGCTCTGAATTTAGGTATGAAATTACTGAAAAACTTCGACCAGGTCTCAACAATAATATTATCTAATATTAAAGGGGAGGCAGCATCAGTGGCGATCCGCCAACGCTTAAGGGAATTTGATGTTACAGAACATCAACATGAACTACCCAGAATAATAGAACAATTTTATGCAGAATTAGGCAGAGATAGTTTGGGTGAAAAACCTTTGAAGCCAAAACTATCTGAAAGTCCTGAGAAGGACTCTATTAAACAAAATCCTACATCTTCTAAAAAGAAGTGGGAAACTAATAAACAAAATTCAAACGAGACACGTTCTCAATCCCGAGGTAGATTTCCTCAAAAGGAGCCCTCTGAAAGGAGGTATAACCTCAGGAATAGGGATAATTTAAGAAAACCTGTTAGGTATCAAGATACTGATACACGTTCCTCTCGTATCTTTCAGATATCGTCACAGACATCAGAAAGAAGAGGACGGTCAGATCACAAAGAAGAACGCGTGAAATACAAAGACGATAAACACGTTCAGAAAAATAAATCAAAACCTCAATTCACAAAAAAGAAGGTAGCAGGTCTGAAGATCAGACATGCCGAGAATACTGAGAACACAGCTCAAGAACGGAGAATGGGCTCAGACGATGCTGGACAGTGCAGCAGAAGTAACAATAGCTTGCCAGAACCTGAAGGAACTTCTGGAGATAGTGGACTTGAATGAGTACATCACAGTAGAGACTGTAGACACCAGGGTTGGTACTCCACAAAAGTTATATGAAATAACACTCCGAATGGAGGGAGACATACCAAGAAAAGTGAAAATACTCTTTTGGGAGAAACTTTCAAGGGGTTATGATATACTTCTAGCAGAAAAGGACTGGCCACCAAACTTTGTCAGGAGTGCCCACATGGCGAGGATATCATTATGCCAGCCTTTTCCAACCATATTCCAATTCACCTAAAATATACTTATGCCAGGAAATGGGCAGTTGCCCAGGCCCCAGCATTATACAAAAATCATGTAGGATGGGATGAGGACTCACCTCACCACAAAATACAGCTAAAAAATCAACCTATTGCACAAAGGCAGTACCCAATAAAGCAAGAAGCTAAAAAACAGGTCAGGGAGATCTTAGATCAACTTGAATACCAAGGGGTGATTGAAACATGCACCTCCTCAATGAACAATCCTTTGTTTCCTGTATCCAAGCCAGACAATATATATCGTCTAGTTTTGGATTACAGACACTTGAACACTTGTTCCAAAACATTTGCAGTGCAAAATGCACATAGTACAGCATTAATGAATAACATTGTGCGCAAAAAATATAAAACCACATTGGAGATTTCAAATGGTTTCTTTTGTCAAAACATAGCACTTGAGAGCAGGTACTTAACAGCTTTCTCAAAAATGGGGACTCAGGGTCAATTTTGTAGACTCCCACAAGGGTTCAAAAACAGCCCGGGGTTATTCTCAGCAAGAGTAACAGAGTTACTACAAATTTATGATCATGAGGCATTGTCATATGTCGATGACATCTATCTGACAGACGATGACCTAGATAGGCATTTGAACAGGGTGAGTACCATTATATTGGGCTTCGCCTCTGAGGGCTATAAATTCAACTTTAAAAAATCCAGAATTGCCCATCTCAATGTTCTTTTCCTAGGATATGAGCTTTCAAGTGAAGGCAAGAGCCTGGCAGCTAACTTTTTAGAAAAATGCGCGCTGCTCCAACCTCCAAAAACGCTGAAAAATGTACAATCCATCTTGGGTTTCCTAAATTTTGGAAGAACTTATATTCTAAATTACGCAGAAAGGGTTAAACCTCTCTACGAATTAATCAAACCTGATTTTTCAACAAAACATTGGACACAGGAACACACAGAAATCCTGCGTTCACTCCAAGCTAAGATGTTAGCAACAAATCACTTACAAACACGCGTAAATTAACGCAATTTAGTGATCCGAATAATTTCGGGTCAATGCGGATTCACCTATTTAACATTTAATGAGGGTGAAAAAGTACCAATAGCATACAAATCACATTTGTATACACAAGCAGAAATGCGCTTCACTTCAACAGAAAAAATACTGACAGCAGTTCAAACCGCTGTAGCAAAAGAAAGAGCTCTAGCCCAAGGGAAACGCATTATTGTCGTAACTCCAGTACCAGTCTTAGAGGCGGTTACAAAAGCGAGCATTCCAAATGCAAATGCTTTACATCCTAGATGGATACAATGGGTTAATTCTCTTGCTGCAACAGATGTTGAATATGTTTTTGATCTTGATTTAAAAACACAAGCGTTCCTGCAATATGAACATGAATGTCCTCTGCCCACTGAAATTCTGCCTCTCGATCAGTACAAATTTATAATCTATACTGACGGATCAGCACAACCCGCTACAGGGAGTAAGCAAGCTTACAGTGCAGCGTGCGCAATCATTAAAGGTCGCATGCGCGATGGTAACTTCAGACCAATGGTCACTAAAACTCAATCTCTAGGAGATTGTACAGCTCAGCGAGCTGAGCTACAAGCATTCAAACTGGCACTTGAAAATACAGATCGCGAATTCCCCACACTTATAGTGTGCGATTCTTTTTACTGTGTTCAGTCATATAATGAATATATACAGAGTTGGCTTCAAAACGGGTTCAAAGATGCAAAAGGTGGCACAATAAAGCATAAAACGCTTTGGGAACAAGTAGTTCAGTTAAGAAACGAACTACCAAAAGCTCACGTGATACACACGCTGAGTCATCAACGTGATGGTGTTCACGTTGCAGGGAATTCATTGGCTGATGAAGCCACAAAGGGGGCTGTTTAGACGGCTTCTGTAGCTGCGATTACTCATTCAAAAACGAGAATAGACAGTGAGATATTGTTGGCTGTCAATGCTTCAAGCAAAGGCAGTGGTGGAGCGTTACCAAAGAAGTTTCCACTCAAGTACTCTTATGTAATTGGTGCAAAAACGTTCCTTTTGCTCGAATCCCTGGAGTGGGGGATAGGGTAATTCCAAACATGGAACATAGAGCAGCTTTGATTTATGAAGTACATCTGGGAGAGGGTCTGTCACATCAAGGGATCTCTAAAACAATATTAACATTAAAAGAGATGTACTGGTGGCCTGGAATGAATACACAGATTCACATTTTCATCAATGACTGCAGAGACTGCAATAGACAGACTAGTGCAGAACGCCACCAGACACCATGCTACGAAGTAGCCTGCCCAGTACAGACACCATTGTTAGACAGCATTAGACTATCTACGCGCAGGCGTCCTTTATGACAAATGCAATCCCACAAACACTAAGTCAAGGTTCCTACAGATATGGCCTCAGCGCTCGGCTAACGCTCGAACTGTTATAAAAGATTTGCGAGTCTTTATCAGCACATACGCAGTTGGCACACTACATTCTGACCAGGGCCCTGCGTTTAGCTCTCGGGCTTACAAAGAAGCCATGGCCAGTTTGGGCGTAGCATTGCGGTACTCCTCTCCGTTTCATCCTGAGGGAAATACTGTTGTGGAAAGGAAAAACTGGGACATAAAGCAGTCTATAACAGCTAGAGTATTAGGTTTGGGTGATGGGTGGGTCAAACATCTTTATGGGGTCCAACGCTCATTAAATAATTTGCCAAGAAGTTCTCTAGGGGGGGAGTCACTCCATCTGAGGTCCTATTTGGGACAAGAATGTGGGTTCCTGATCTCGAATGTAAAGGCACAGTGGTGGAAAATAAACCCTTTGATATCAAAGATCGTTTGGCTGTTTTACAGGATCTAAATGAACTAAGATCGAAACAAAGCAACGTGTTCCTGAAGCCAACCACCACTGGGGAAACACCGGCAGTCCCAGCAAGGCCTGTCTGGATCCCAAAAGTTGGGGATCTAGTCAGAGAGAAGATTGCGGACAAGAAGGAATTTGGACCTTCTTACAGACAACCAGTAACTGTCCTAGCCGTCCACGGAACAAGAACAGTACTTCTGCCGCCCCTTGCTGGAAAAAAGGAGAAAAGATTTGTGCAATCGACCTCATCAAACCACAGTATGTGGCCAATACTAAATAGTAGGCCTCGTGGACTCCGACCTAGTAGCAGACGCACTCCTCTCGCTACTATCCAAGAGGTTCAGACTGAAAGATTCATAACCATCGAGAATTCAGCAGTAAGGGATGAAGGACTAAGCAACAATGCTATGGAACTCATTCCTCTTGAAACTCAAGTAACAGTTCATCCAGATACACCTGTCTACACCAACATAACACGTGATCAACTGGTTCCAGCGATTTCGACGAATCCTGATGCAATTCCAACAATTGACCGAACTGCTTCTGGCTACTTCATTAACTTTGATACGTTTTCTGAGGTTCCAAGTGAGCCTGAAACGACGCCAGCCCGAAAAACTTTCAAACAACAAGTACAATACCTTTTTCATTTCCTGAAAGAGACTTATCTGGTTTCACCATGGATTGAACTATGGATTATTTCTGGAATATTTTTCTTTATGCTTTGGCTAGCTTTGGTTATGACTATCAGCGTGCTTATAAATGGCAGATACATCCATATGGACACTGAAAGTAAAAATGTGAACTTACTTTTAAAACCACACAAATCATCCCATCATGAAGCAAGAGACTTGTCAGCAGTGAACATCACAGCCGTTCCTATACAGGATGGTATAGTGTGGGACAAAACCGATTTCGATATATTCGGCCCAACGGAACTTTTGAACATTTCACATTTATTTAAAATTTCATTAAGTGACTTTATTAACTCCAGTACCTATTCTGATGATTGGGACTTTGAGTCTGTTAATGACATGATGTCTGATCTAGAAAGGTCTGCTACATTCTCTAACAATGAATACTTAGAGGGTTCATCAGACTACGAACAGCTTTTTTGTTACAACCACTATGGTCATCATTTCTTGCATAAATCTGCAACACCTAGAAATGTGTTTATGTTTAACCAATGGGAACATTGTCCTACACCACCAAAGGGTAGTTCAAAAACGTTTGCAAATAAGTTTCCATATTTTTCAGGGTACAATACATCTGATCCAGAAACATTTTACTATAAAAATGTAAACAAAACAGGACAGAAAATTATGTTAACTTATACAAAACAGATTTATTCTGCAGCCTTTATTACCCAACTGTCTAGACAAGGATTTGACTTTTGGAAAGACACAATCGACACAAAATCTGTCTGGGGTTCTAAAGATTGGCAAGTGCAGGGGATAGAAGCTTTGTTTAGAGCATGTATCATCCCACAGCAAATAATGTTTTTGAATGACACTGTGCAACAAACGTCTTGCCTTGGTTTAGCCAAGATCAAAGACATAAACACACCTTCTGTACCAACACCTGCAAGTAATAGTACTACACAGGGAGCGGTCACAGTAGACACAATACTACAAAACAACAGAACAGATCCTGATTGGAAAAAATGGTTGCTCTGGCCCACAGACACAAACATCTGTTAAGAAAGATTCCTGAATAGAATACAGGGCTTTACTATCCATAGGCCAGACCCACGTTATGTTCAACGACAACATCCGGGGTAGTAACAACATACAGTGTAGGAAAATTGTGCCTCGACTGGTTACAAAAATCTACACTAGAGGATGTGAAACACCACTTACCTTTACTTAAAGAAGACGCAGACCTTAGGGATTTCTTGCTAGGACCAAGAAAACCGCGTCAAAAACGTTTCATATATGCCGGCATTTATGCTGCTTATAATGAAATATGGAAGGTTTCACAGGCAGAGGCCGCAGAAAGAATACGTGAGCTTGATCGTATTAACTTAGAGAAATCTCTCTCTGTGGTCGACAATGGGTTAACAACTTTGTTATCCGGAATTTATTCACTAGACAACATTGTATCCTCTGCTATTGACATACTGGAACAAGATTTAGCCATGTTACAACAAGGCCAATCTCAGTTACGTTCTATTATGTTATTAGGCTGGACGCTGCAATCCTTGCGTGCAGGCTATGTGCCTTGGCGTTTTATCAACACGTCGTCTCTGTTTTCAGAATACAATCTCACGGATAAACAGGTCGAACTGGCACAAAGGGGAGCAAAGTATACAGTGCTGAGCATTGAAAAACTGGAAAAGTTACCATTTACGGTAGCAGAAAAACCAGCTACAGAATGGCTTATCCATGGCAAAATAACTCTGCCTGTCACTACTTTTCATTTTCAGTATTGCCTCAAACAAATGCAAGCAGGCAAATATGAAAGGTTGGGTAAAGAATACATTAAGACATCCTGGGATTTACCTTACGAATACAGATGTTGGAGTGGGGATCGTGAAGTGTTTATAAGCGGTACACACTGTGAAAATGCACTGAGCAGGGTACACCGTCTGCTGTGATTAATCCAACGTTTGGCCAACTTTCTAACGGGAGTTACCTCTTGTTGAATGATCAGAGTTGCTGTGGCATGTTGCCAGGCATCCCATATCTGGTGACGGTTGGCTCCAGGGTTACTTGTTGTATGCAAGTATTGTTCCCCCCAATAGACACAGTCAGGGAGTCGCCTCTATGGCCTTCATTGAATGTTTCTTTTATACGTTTTGATACTCTAAGCAGAATGAAAGCCATGCTTTTACAACAGACCGTGCCTTTGACCTCGGCCAAAGAAATCTATGATTTACAAATTGCAAGGACTTCGGCTGAGATACAGGCTCTAATTCGTACAAACTGCCCTATACATTTCGTAGAAATGATGGGACGTATCTTAAACATGTCTGATACGAGCGGGATTGTACATGTATTTAAGCCCATCTGTTCAGGACTGTTAACACCTTTTCAGGCAGTCCTCGGAATCATTCCAAACTTCGCACATTCAGTGTTTTGCCATTAATTCTAGCACTGGTTGCGGAAATCCTTCTACTACGCTATGGCAAGCCTATCAACCAGCGTCACTCCCAGCAATTTGGAGAAAGCTCTCCTAGAACGGAAGTGCAGTGAGCGCATAGTGCAACTTTTGGGCATACCTCATCTACGGGAACTTAATACAACATGGTTTCTGTCATTTAGACCAATATGGCAAGATTGCATCTTACCTGTTCTACGCTGCCTGCTATGCGGTGAAGAATGCGTGCTAGACATCTGTCTAACACTCCCATCAGTCATGCCAACAGATATTGATACTCTGCTGGACCCGATAACGGCCCATGCTCTGTGTTGTCCCCAGAGGCTACCAATCCTGATGACGGCATTCGTTGAGATCTCACAGACGCTTCCTGCTGCTGCTGAGGTACGAGATGGATCAACAGGCACACAGGTAACAACGGACGCGAACATTGCTGCAGCATCCTATGCTGAAGGCGATGCTTCACATCTCTGTGCACTTAACCTTCTAAACGAGGTGTTCCAACTGTCACCGACATCGGTAGACGATCTTTTTTCTACAGGAATAGATGATTTCATGTTTACACCAGACCCATACACTGACTTTGATTCGGCTCACAGTGTACCGGGGACGCAATGAATTTGGCCTCCATATTTTCAAAACAGAACTAAACTTGAACTCTTTCTAAAAATTGAATTTTCTTTTTCTCCCTATTTTTGAAAATACATGGCAGTTCAATCTGCTTACAGTAGAACTATTCATATAGAACGGACTTCTTTGAATACTTCCAGGGACACATTGTCACCTTATTTACTACAATTTCATTTAGTACCATGTTATGAAATAGCTTTGATTTTTGAAAACTTGTCAACCATTTCGTTATATGTATATATTTCTGTTTATTCATTCATGTTGCATTTATTTCCAATATATGCTTAGAATGAACAAATGCTTTAAAATGTACAGTACCTATTGCATTACATGTTTAGCAACAGTTTTTTTAAACTTCTTTTAATATGCTTTTAGAAATGTTTTTAGCAACATGTGGTACTCAGTTTAATGTTTAGCATTTAATGTTTAGCATTTAGTACTATCGTTCATTCGAAAGTGGAGTGGGTGTTGTATTCCGCTTTAGGTGAACGTATATAGGTTTTCCTGATACATGTCCTTATATAGGTACAATTCGCCTTGCCCTTATATAGGCATACGATCCCAGTCCTTATTTAGGCATTAGCCATGCTATCCAAATACAGGCATGGTCACCTACATCCGTCCACCCCAACGTCACAACGAGTTCTTAGAACCCAGACCCTTAAGCTCTTGGGAGTGCCCCTAGCACAGGATTATTGATTTCTCCAAGAACTCATTTATTATGCATGAACCGCTATTCCTTAAGGGTTCATTCCTGACGTCTTCCTCTGCCCGACTTTACGTCAATGCTAACATTCCAAGGCA
This sequence comes from Calotriton arnoldi, assembly GCA_963921515.1. NCBI lineage: Eukaryota > Metazoa > Chordata > Amphibia > Caudata > Salamandridae > Calotriton > Calotriton arnoldi. Next base: position 298,545 of record CAWUFW010003332.1, read on the forward strand.
CCTACCGGGTATAAATATACCTTCCCTTGCCCAAGCAAGTAGGAGGAGACCTCGACTTTAGAGGAGCCCATGTCCCGGTCTGACGCACTGACAAGAGACGCTGTCATCCCTGCTCGCAGAGAATCCAGCTTCCAGTGTTCTGACTCCCTTCGCGGGGTGTTAGAGTTCAAGACCCGGAAGGAGATTCCCACCTCTCTCATTCTCAAGGTATGGAGCTGACTAGAACCTAGAGGGACTCTTGGCATACTAGACTTGGCATACTAGACTATAGCATACCATAATATAGAATACTTCACCTACTTCTTACCTTGCACTACACTTAGGTTAGGTACACTGGGATAGAACTAGTTAGAGAAGCATCTCATGAGTACTCGCATTTTTAGCTTATGTTATTTATGTATATGAATATATGTGTCATAACTAAAAGATAATGCTAGCGCAGTATTATTTCTTTCTACTGCTTACGCTGTACATAATATATCTCGCATACTGTCTTATGATTGTAACAGCTCATATCTCTTACACGTGAAACAAGAGAGGAGTTGGCCTAACGGCTAGGGCGTTCGACCTTGGACCTGAGGAACTGGGTTCGAGTCTCGTTAATGACGCTGAACATCCTGTGATTCTGGGCAAATCACTTAATCTCCCCGTGCCTAACAAAAATGAATGTGTGTCCTCATGTAATGTAACTGGTGCTATGTAAAGTGCTCTGATACCCGATTCGGTTGCGGGTCAAGTTCGCGCTATATAAAACTCTGCAAAAAAAAAAGACTGTTCAATAAATCCTTTTATTGAAACGCCCGTCTATTATTTCTGTGTAACTCGGAAGAAACTAAGCATGCACGATTAGCTGAGTGAAACTGTTATCTGTTGTTTCCACGATTCTGAGAGTGTTCCGATTCTAAAGGGAAACAAAGTTGTCATGTTTATGCGGTTGCCAGAAACTACTCCCTTCTTGTTTACAAGGAGTTTCTAGTGGCCTCTGAGTTAGCTGGTACAAAGTAAATTAAGCTTAATATACTCGATAGGGACATACTGACCTCAGTCCTATGTCAAACCTATAGGGTATATTATTCCAATGCGCAGAGCCTATTAGGGAAATAGGAACTACACTACAATATGTAGGGGGCGCCTTAGGTGCCCCCCATGGCCCATAGTGGAGGGCCAGGGGGAAAAGGGGGCCCGCCAGGGGCCCCCAAGTCCCTTTCTGCCTGCCTTTTCATGGTGGGTCAACCGCCATGAAAAGGCTGGCGGAAAGGGACATTGTAATCCCTACGGCAGTGCCTGAGCAGACACGGCCCCTATTGTAGGTATTACTGTCCCTCCGTGGCGGTCGTTGTTTCCGACTGTCCTCCATCCAACCTGCCATCATAATGCGGCGGGCGGACAAGCATGGTCAGATGGCGGTGGCACCGCCATCGACAGCCTGACGGTGGCGGACCCACTGCCACCGTAATGAGGCCCGAAATTATGGATAGTGAATTATATTGAGCAAGATCTGCCAGTGAGAGGACTGATGACCTATGTAAGAAACTGACAATAAAAAGCGGTATGAGAGATCTATCCACAGAAAGTAAAGCAGAGATTCGAAACCTGATAAGAGCCATGGCCAGGGATGGTGATCTGAGATATTTAAGGAATAAGAAATCAGTATCCCCTTTGATGACTTTGTGGCTAGGGGAGGAAACATTCCCCTATCTAGACAGCCTACCAATTGCACGTCTAAGATCAAGTCTTCTGAAATTCTGATGTGGCGTTATTCAGGTTTTCATTTCTCAAGTGCAGAGCCCCATAGGGCCCCTTTTTTAAGATGAGGACAGAATATGTAAATGTGATCTTAACATGAAAGGTGATGTAGTGCATATTTTACTGGATTGTTTGTGGTTTTTAGCACACGAGAAAAAACATTGAGACCAATTTTCCAAAAATATGGTATTAGAGCAGGGATACTCAAAGTGTGGCCCGGGTGTCGTTTGCGGCCCTCCTGACCTTTAACTGCGGCCCCCTGGTGAACTGCAGCACTGGGCTGATGTTCACTGGACACAGCAGGAACATTCAGAAAGTTGTGAAACAAACAGGCATACTTTAGTTACATGCTAAAGTAACCGAAAAGAAGAAAAGAAGGTGTTCTAGACAACTTATTTTTAGGAACACCTTTAGTTTTAAAGACATCTTGCACTAAACATGTAAAAACATGATAAACTGCAAATTTTAAAAATATATATTTTATTAACATGCATGAGTAGATCAGAATATATCAGGCATTTATTAGCAGTGATAGTTTTCAAGCATGATCTTGGAAACATTCATGCTGCCCCCGTTTTGAAAACAATGCCATTAGTGAACGAAGAGGCAAGTCATTTGCCAGGTTTTGTGTAGCCTTGATTGTTATATAATTGGAACAACATTAGAGTTTATTAAATCAAACACAAGAGAAGGTTTTGTATAGCACACACCCTGAACATGTATATTTTAAGGGGCTCTCATAAATGGTAATAAAAAAATAGGAGGCAAAGTAAAATTAACCAATTGTCTAGGATCACACAATTTCGTCAAGTGGGGAAGCCATGACTGATACCAGGTCTTCAAGTTTCACATTTTGCAATTCAGCCACCAGATGAGTATCTCTTTCCCTTTCATAAAAGTTAATGCTGTGTATTTAATTATTGGTGCTTGAGAATAGAGCGTTGGTAGCTGACAGAAGTCAACGGAAAGCTTGGTTTGTTGCCACACCGTGCATCTGCTTTGCGTCCCCCTAAGCCCACCGTTCATCACCCAACCCTCGCATTGCTGGGATCAGTGCAGCACTCGGGCATGCCACAGACAATACTTTGCACCCCCTGGGGAAATGTTTGCGAGTACCCATGTATTAGAGAAAGGTGGCAAGCAGCCAATTTACTATTGGTCATGCGGTTTTTAGACATAGCCTGTGCCCTGGGGCGTTTTTTAATGTCTGTGAACAAAGTTTTAGCAAAAGGCTGAGTATTTTATTGGAATACATATCTGATGACATTTTATGTTACCCTGGGGGGTATATAAACCTGGTTGTAGCTTGGAATGGTTATACAATTTTATATAATACTGTTATTTTATGGAAAATAATGTTATTGTGTAAATGTTTTTAAAGACTAAGGGGCAGATTACGATCACGGTGAACCCGCCAACGACAGGCTGTCTGTGGCGGGCTCACCGCCATGATAAGGCCATTTCCCGCCCGCCATATTATAATGGCGGGCGGGTCCGTGGCAGTCAGAAACTCCGACTGCCAAGCATCCGATGGGCTCCTTGAGCCCGCCAGTGCTGCGGAGGCCCTCACAATCTCATACATTGCAGCAGTGCCTACCAGGCACCGCTGTTGGTATTATGATGGTCCATCCCCTGCCAACCTTTCCATGGCAGTTCACCCGCCATGGAAAGGCTGGTGGAGATGGACTTTAGGGGCCTGCAACGGGCACCCCTTCATCACGGGCACTTTTGTTTGGTGGTTGGGGGCACCTATGGTGCCCCCCAACATTTTCCTGCACCATGTAGTGCAGGGAAATGTAAACATTGTCTTTTTTGCATTGCGGCCGGTGCTGCAGCCAGCAGTACCCGCCGCAATGCAAAGTATGGCAAGTGCGACCGCCACGGTGGCGGTTGCATCCTAATACCCCCTGTGGGACCGCCGCTTGTAGGCGGGCGGCCCCACTCCCCGAGATGATGGCGGACGGACTGAAGTCCGTTCCCCATCGTAATGAGCCCCTTAGTTCTTCTATAAATAAACATATTTTTTGACTGACTAACTGAACTAGGAAATGAGCATAGAGTAGATTAAAAGCAGACAGTCGCAGGATTTAAACACATAATTTATGAGCTTTTCCAACCAATATTTTGCAAAGATGTATTATGAACACAATGACAATTTCCTTCAAGCACACAGTGTGCTCAGCCTTTATATGGTTGCCGCACAATGTATCCAGGGCTGCAGCAAAATCATTTCCCACATACCCTATGTAGTGCTAATCCTCACCAGCACTCATCAGTGGACTTTACTGTATAATATTTCTATTGATTCTTTTGACTATTTTTCAATGTCTAAATTTTTAACATAAGTTTTGGGGAAATCATTCAAGTCATACATTCTATTTAATTTTTGGCAGAAACTGCTACAGATACACAAAATACTTTGTACTTCTAAGTTCAATTCTAGCAAACCACGCCATCTCTTGGAACACCTCTGTGGACAACATCAGTTGGTATTTAAACCTGGGCAAAATCTAGAAGTAAGGTTGATATCACAGAGTCGTAAATTTAGTGTTACTTTGGAAGAGGCTCATTTGTGTCTATTTGCAAAGTTTCTTTTTTCATTGTGAAGGGTAGACATCCACATACCTTCTCATTACAGCTGAAGGGGAATACTACATTAGTAATCATGCAAGAGGAATTAACATTACAGTGAGCTGCAGTAATTTAGAGGTGCAGAAATAGGAGTTATCCTGTAAGGAAAGGGATGTGAGCACAGGACTCGTTGTTTCTGCACCAATTCCCAGAGGATTTTCCTCCATTTTGTCCGGCATTAGCCTTGTAGATTTCTCGAGATTTTCTTGGCAAAAGATGCATCAGAACAGAAATTGGAAGCTGCAGCAGCCCATCCATAAGAGTGGAGGAGCGCTGACCCCGCACCTTTTGGACATGAAGAGTGTCGGTCAGGCTGAGCAAAGGTCAGTCTGACAGACACTCTTTATTTTCAGGTCCGACAGTCAGGAGCTAGACATGCGTTAAATGTGCAGGCTCCTGGCTGCCTAAGCCGAATTTTGCTGGGCTGAGGATATCACTGCTCCTGTGGGCGTGACCTCCTCAGCTTGACAAAGGTCCTTGAGGCCCTCCCCCTTGTGATGAGGGGAGCATCAGTGATAGCCTCATAACTGGGCGATTCAGTTTGAAGCCCTGATGTGCCCAGGGCCGAGTGTCTATCATTGACACCTCATCACATAGTGGGTGGGGTCAGCAGTCTCTCTGACCCCATCCTGCTCTGTGACGAGGTGGGGATTGCAGCCTCCTCTCATTGGCTGACCTATGGTGAGTACCTCTACCATGGTCACTGCGGTAGATGGATTGAATATTGATAGAGTGCCTAACTCTGTATTTTTATCTTATGGTGTTTGTCTTGTTCTTGAAGAAGGTAGGAAGTCTAATCTTCCAAAATAATTCTGATAATTTAGTACAGGAACCAACTTTTGAAGTAGGCACACGCCTAAGACCTTGTTAAGTACTTTTATTTCTGTCTCTGACACGGTTCTATCTGAGAGGTTGATAACTAAGTTCTGCTAGTGCATGGGGTGTCTCATACTCTCGGTTTAATGTGACTACCTGTGGGTCATTGTCTTGTTTTTGTGTGGCTCTCCTTCTCTGCCAACCTCTTCCTCTGACCCAGCTTCTTCTTAAAAAAGAAAACAAATGGTTTCAGTAGATTGGTCCCATTGGGCCACCAAATAGTTGTGTCCAAAATGATGGGGCGTGTTGGGGGAAATGGCCTATTTGTTGTAGTCCATATACATGTTTCTGACCTCTTGTTTCATCTCCTCTGATCCACTCGTCCGAACTAGATGTCTCCAACGCAGAGTTTTTTCTGTTCTTCTTGATGTTTTGGTTGTCGTGGTCTGTAGGCCCTTTACCAACCACTTTCTTTTTTCAAAATGATATAACGGCTTATGGAGAAATGTGAATAGAAGTCTAAAGAACAATTACTGTTGACATGTAAATTGACATCATCTGTGACACTGCTATTCACATTACTCTATAAACCCTACATTATTTTAAAAAAAGAAAGTAGTTAGTAAAGTACCTATGGGCATATACAGCTCAGAGTTACTGTGTGTGCACATATGGGTATATAGAATGGAAATAGCGTAATCCCTCAAGTCAAGTGTGGCTGTGTATTTTGAAAATGTATATGCTGCACTCTTTACATACAAAGAAAATTTGGGGTGCAAGTAGTACTCTATATTAAACAAGGTAAAGGCTGAGTTCACCTGACATGGGTTGAAGAGTGGGCTTAATCAGAGATAAATGTAATCCAAACCAAGTGTTAATCTGAAGTAATTGATCCGAAGTATACTTGTAACTCAAATTTGGAGATCTAACAAAACATACAGTACATAACCTTCTACAATCATTAGTCAAGCATTTGAAGGCACTCCCATGAGAGGAGGACTGGAGGAACTGGGGGAGGGTCCGTCTGCTTTTGGAGATCAGGGTGGGACACTGGCTTACCCTAAGCCAGTGCAAAACCCCTGCTTTTTAGCAGAGCTTGAATCCCCTCATCACTGCCTCCTCACACTCATACTGTAAGCATGTGCGTTTGGTGCTAAATTGATGCTTCCCAAGCTTCCATGCACAGATTGTGAGTGGGTGTAAACTGCTCTGCAGCACCAATGGTGCCAGACCTCACTGAGAAAAAGCAGCACACCAGTCTGTCAATCATCTCCTTCTTTTTCGTCCTGTGCCAGTGTGGCACTGCTCTAAACACCTCCTGGGTGAGTCACACCTGGGTAAGGATGGGCTACTGTTATTCCTCAGACATTATAATGTCATGAAGAATGTAGCACTATATTAAGGAATAGCCCCATTATGCCATGGATAGCCAAAATAAATCTCCTCAATATGTTAAATAAACCAATGTAATGCCTAAGAGAAGCCAACATGTTGTCAAGTATGCCCACAATATGTCAAAGATGGACAACTACTATTCCAGGAATATCCAGACTTTTATAGAGTAGGACTAAAATATTTCAAGGATAGGCAACTGGGAGAGCCAAACGGATGTCAAGACTACCCACAATATGTTATGCAAGAGCCATTATCATGCCAGAATAGCCAAATTGGCACTGCATACCTAGGCCACAACATGTCATGGTCAGTGTTAATTCAGGCTCTTATCCTCCTTGCTGCTTCCCCCAGATGAGAAGTCATGTATGAACACACACTCACACAGTCACTCACATACACACAAACACAGATACGATTACTCACACATGCACTCAGACAACAGTGTCTCTCAGTTGAAGGACCCTCTCTTTCACTAATCTTAAACTAGGTGTCAGTAGTGATCCTGACTTTCGATAGACAACCTTATTTGATTTGAGCAGCAGTGACATGGGGATAACATCGGGAGGCCAGACCTGGGCTCCCAGCCCAAGTGGCCCTAGGCATCCTCAGGTCTTAGGTCATGGACAGTTGAAGCTGAAATATGTTGAGGAGTACTATCACCCTTGCAATTAGGGAAGGCATTCCCAGGGCTGACGGGGACACAAGCCTTAGAGGTAGCCTGCAGTAAGGCCGGGACCGGGCGGGTAGCGATATCTACTTCCTCTCATAGTACTCTCTCTCTGAATCTGCATTTTCTTATTGGCTGACCCTCCGAAAACTCTGTCAATGAGAGAAGGATAGGACATAGGCTCAGCTGCTGCAAGAGCTCAGGGCAATAGGCTTTCTCAGCCTGAGCAGTAGCAAAACTGCTGCTTTTGCCAGTGTCTGTCAGTCATCCTTTGTGCAAGTTTGAGCAAATATGGGACGCCCCACTCTTAAATGCAGACTGTATGTGTACTTGACACTGGCAAAGTAGCAGAGAGGTCTACCAATCTCTTCTTCCTCCTTCCTGGGCTTGTGGGGCTTCTCGCCAACCGCCCATATGGGTGATCCACTGTGAATTATGTGAAAAGGTGGATCTTGTTTTGTTGCATTATTGGATTTTGGATGCCCCTCTTTAGGTAGTTTGGATGACAGTGCTGAAGATAAAAGTAGAAATATCTTGTTTTCACAAACAACAGTGAAGAAATTGGGGGAATGTATGCTTGGTGATGGCTTTCTCAATTTGTATCTAGAAGGTTGATGTGTTGATAGTATTTGCATTATGATTTAAACCGAATATACAATAAGTGTACTTTACTTTAAATACATGTATCTGTATGTATGTGCCTATTCTCACAGAACTACACAGGGAAACCTTGTACTCCAGTGCAGTTGGATTAATAATTCTATTTTTGATAATGATGTAATTATGGCACATATCAGGAGATTTAGTGGTGAGCAGAGGGAGGCACAGATGGAGAATGAAAATAACCTCGAAGGAGTAGGAAGAGGTGTCGATGGAGAGGTAATACTGTTATGAGAAGCACCAGGATGAGATGGTAGAGTATTGAAGAAGGAAGGGGAGGGGGTTCATAAGTAGAATTAGGTAAAGAAACAGAAGTGGGGGGATGAGAACTAAAAGGAGGAAAGAAAGGAAAGATAGGGCAAACAACATTTCGTTCATTATCAGCATTTTCAGTATTCAACTACAATTTCAACACACAAACTTAAATTTATATAAGTAAGTTGTTTTCATTCAGTGGTTCTTACTGCAACTTCTGCCACTTCCAAGGATGGTAAATAACAGATTTTACAATTAACCAATTTTAATGGTACTCAATTGAATAACCTATGAAGGATGGAAGTCTTAGATGATTTTTTGGGAGGCAAACTCATGAATTTCATATCACTGTTAAGCATCCAACTCGCTGAGCCATCCTTCTGGCTGTTCCACGTCATACCAGATTATTACTCACATACAGCAATACATTTTTACACTACACAAACGTATTCTTTGATCAAAGAACAGTACGAAAAAGAATCATCATTCATCAGACTAAAACATAATTCAGGAAATCTGTCAATCAATTCCTTAAAAAACGTAAGAAATATTCACCAGTCTAGTTTCATACATGCATTCGTGAACCGCACGCACTCACCCTCGAGGAGCTCTTTCGGTGCTATTTACAGGTCAGAGATGTTTATTGTTAGGCATCTCAATGGTACTCATTTTATTGACCTCGGAAGCATGAAATTCTGAGTGGATCTGTTAGGATTCGATCCATTCACGAGGGTGTCACACACAGACCACTAGATAGGATACATGAGTCCACTGAGCAACCAGACCAGCTTTGTCAATCCATTTTGTTCTTTATTGCTTTGTTTACAGAGCCGGCTTTAGCACTGATGGCGCCCAGTGCGACAATGTTTTTTGGCGCCCCTCAATGACCACCTCCGCCACGGATTCCCTCCCTACGAACCTTTAACAGTCTCCATAACCACTCTCTCTCAGATTCATTTAATTATTTTTATAGCGTCACTCATAAAAGTGAAGGGTGTCAGAGCACTCACTTTACATAACACACACATTACACAGAGACTATCAATCATAGGTGTGTAAATCAGTGTATAGGAAATGTTACATAAGACAGAGGACAACAAGGGATGGATTCAAATGTCATCCATACAGGTAGGCAGTATAGTTGAAGAGTGCTTGGTCTGGAGAAGCACAAACTCTGAATTTAAAATGTAACACAATAGATTGGATCTCTCTTTAATAACAAGAACTGATTTGTACCCCAATGAACCCTTTTTGCAACATTAGAATAATGAAAGTCTGTATAAAAAATCCATACGCTCTAATCTATACTTTGAAGTCTGCACGCAGTTCTTTGATGACAGTTAATAGCTCACTGTAAACTGCAACTAACAAAAGGAAGTCATTGACAAAAGCAGTAACCCACTGACCTGTTTACATTATATTCACTTTGTGATCTGCATGGTACATGTTCTTTGCAGCAGGCATATTAACTCTATGCGCCACCTTACCATGAATCAAAACTTCCAGGAGTCAAATCTTCTACAAGACAAAATTCCGATCTCGCCAGGAAGAACATTAATCACCGGAATTCTTGACATTTGAATTGTTGCCTGAAAATTGCTGGAGGCCAGGAACGCGGCAGCAGGTGCTTTTAAGCACAATATAAACTAGCAAACAGGCGCCTCTTTGCGAAGTCAGCACCCGGTGCGGTCGCACCGGTCGCACCGGTCGCACCGGTCGCACCGCCCTAGAGCCGGCCCTGTTTGTTTTTATGGTTGTGCCACCCTCATAGCGTTTTGAACATAGGTCACTAGATAACAACACAGTACAGTTCATTTCATACATATACATCTGTGGAAAGTAGAATAATCTGTGGTCCTTGGTCTCCTACCCCTCTTTGCATAATGCACATCTTCTATCATCAACCATGTTGAAAATCTGCACCTCCAACATCTTAGAGGTGAAGTTATCCCTTGCAACAGCATAGATACCATTTCTTCTCTGAAGTGCAAAGTCTGCTCTCAAATATGTTTGGACTCCCATTAATTTATGCAGATCTACATCGGGGCGATTAATTCAAATTAGAACATTGCACTATTGGAGGCTCCATTGAAAACAACGGAGTGGCTCAGGGCTTATAATGACCGGTATAAGCCTTCTGCTCCAACTTTCCAATGCTTGCCGTTCTGTTTCTCCCTGTTTAATTTAGAAAATTCTACTATCAGTGGGTGGAGTTTTCTAATAGTCCTATAGCTATTTTGCTTCGGGCTATAAAGTTGCTAAGGGCCCTCTCCCTGTCGTCTGTAGCTCGGCATATACCTCCGGTCCATGGCCTTTAACAACTGGTAAACCTTCGACAGTGGGATCTGGAGCTGTATTAGGACATTGGAATGTTGAGAGACCATTGAAGACAATGGAGTGGTTCATGGCTAATAATGGCTGATATGGACCTGCTTGTCCAACATTTCAATATTTGACTTTATGTTTCTCCCTTTTTAATTTAGAAGCTTGTACACTCAGTTGGGGGAATGTACTAATGGCCTTGTAGCCCTTCTGCCTCCTGCTGTACCGGTTACTGAAGGCCCTCTCCTTCATTATAGGAGAAGAAAGTAGAAAGTGTGAGAAAATAAAAATAATTAGATTTGGGAAGGAGATGAAGAACATGTAAGACATGGATGTGGTAAAGTGAAGAAGAGGCGGAGAGTAAGACATTTTAGAAGATTGAGAGTACCAAAAAATAATATGAAAATTCAGACAGAAAGAAAAGATGGATGAAGAAAAGGAGAGTGTCAATCAGACCAGAGAGCATGAGGTAGAGGACACATTTTCTGTGTTCCAACAATATGTACATGTTATGCGCAAACATTTGTACCTATTCCATTGTACTTCAATTCAGTAATATTTGGTACATTGTCCCAAGGGCTCTAATTCCATACTTGAAGACGATGCACAAACATGATTTAACTACAAGAACAAGATTAATCAAGACTGTTTTTACTACTTATATTTAGTGAAATTGTCCCCTTAATCATACTCCTCTAAAAGGTTCTGGGTGAGGGATGTAGATCTAACACAGGAACACAATGGAACCAGAAGAGCGATTGATTCCCCTCTCAGGCTCTGCTGGAACGTTCAATGCAGAGCGCATGCCTCTTGGTCTTGCCTCCCTTTATATTGGGCTCTACCCTAGATGGCCACCACTCATGGAACTTTGGATCTGAAGTCCAATATTACACCCAGCAGCAAAAGCGTCAGCTACTTGAAATGTTAAAACTTTATTATGATGATCTGCTCAAACTAGTCTTTGGAGGATTGCAGGCAGCATCCCTTTTTTTGCAATCCCTGTTGCCGCGAATGGGATGTTACAGCGGGCATTGATTGAAGGCAGTCCTTCAGCGAACTTACTATTTCTTTTCATGACCGTTTTCCTGACAACTGACACTCAGGTCAGGCAGATAATCATAAGAACAAGAGCAAGATGAAGCAGTAGAGGAGAGGGACAGCATGTCTGAAAATCTCCGGAATTTATCTTAATGCGTTCCCCATCAAGAATGTTGTAAAGAAAATGATGTTTCTGCAGTAGCGGCAGCAAGCATTTCGAAGTGGTGGGCGGGGAGGGAAGAAGACATAATTAACCCCTTCGGTGCTCACGACGGCCCCCGGCCGTCACGCGTTACGGTGGGCGTGTGCGCACGACGCCGGGGGCCGTCCAAATCCCGCCCACTAATAGAAACCCCCGCACAGCGCGAAAATTCGCTGCGCACGCAAGGGGTTAAAAATAAATAAAATTGTACTTATCTGCTGCTCCGGCGTCAGCGGCCCCCTCACCCCTCTCTCCCGATCCTCGACTCCGGCAGCTGGTGCACACTGTGCAAGCCCTCAGGTGCCAATTCCAGCGCTTCTCTCATGCTGGGAATAATGGGATTGATCTGAGCGCCCTGGTTCGGTGCTCAGACAGGGCCAAACCGTCATGCGCACTTATTGTGCCCACCACTACACCTCCTCTGTGCTCTGACGTCACAGAGCCCAGCCCCGCCCCACCCTCACCTGGTTCAATAAAAATAAAATGATAATAACGTAATGTTATTAACGCTGTGTTGTTATCATTTTACTTTTACTTTTTCACTGCTCAGAGAGCAGCGGGGCAACGCTCCTATGCTGAAGGAAAACTAGTAAAAAAAGGGTGAAAAAACTGATTTTCTTTACTTTCTCTTAGCCACAAAACTTAAAAGACAAAGCAGGAGAGAACTGGGCATGAGACTGTTAGTAATGATGTCACATTCTCATTTACCAAATACACAAATACTACTAGCAACTGCATACAAATAAAACAATAGCAGATAGGTAAACTGGAAATCCTATTTAGAGACAGCAAGTCTACCAGGGAGAAGGTGGCAATACAGGGATAATCTGGAGGCTGGATGAAGCATATCGAGTGATAAAGGACATGCAGTTATGTTCAGCCAAATGGCTGGCTCATAAATAATTTGGGTCTCTTCTAGTACATAGATTGTTCGGCCTCTAGAGTAATATGCAGCAAAGTGGCTCATTGCCACCAACATTGTTACAAGCCTTAAGCACTGCAGTTCCGAAAGAAAGTAAAGATCTTGGCAACTGCAGTTCCCATCGACTAATCTCACTCCTCAACGGGGTTGTGTCAAATTTGTGAAAACAATAGAAAATATATGAGATAAAGTTCTCCTCAACCCTGTAATAGTAGAGGTAAGTAGGGTTTATAAAATTAAGGGTGTGACAATATTATATGTAATGCAGTGAATCTGCTACATTATCCTACAGAGATAAGATCAATTAAGACTTGCTGTCCACAAAAGCCAGAAGGCATTTAACCACGCTTAATATCTATTAATTTTCCAGAAACTGAGGAGGTTTGGGATGGGATCAAGTCTCTTACGCTGGTAGAAACTCTCTATGACTCCTTTATAGCGAGACTGCAGGTTAATGGTGCATGTCCACATTGACTCACCTTAATTCAGGGTCAGACTGGGGAGCCAAAAGCAGCCATGACAAAAATGCTTAAACCAGCCCCACTTCCCTCGTCTCCTCACATGGTCTCTCTTTCCATCAATCCATTCTTTCTCGCTCCTTCTCTCCTCTCTCTCTTCTTCCTCTCTGATTGCTTACTGGCTACCTCACCGTCTCTCTCTCTCTCTCTTGAAGTTTCTACATGCCTGCTGCAACTAATCTCTGGGTGCTAGGGAAAGTGGCTGAGGCACCAGGAACAGCTCTTGGCTTTCAGAACCGGCCTCCAAGGGTTTCACCCTTCCCCGAACCTGAGGGAATAAATGGCCTGTCTGACACTGCCTTCAAAGTAATAAAGGTGTGCACTCTGTGAGGTCACCGGCCTAGTGTTTATCAAATGTAAATTCCTCGTGATGTCTGTTAGAAATGGGGGTCTCTAGTTGGCAATGGTTTGCACCTTGTCCAAGTGGGGACCCTTCCTTCTAGTCAGGATAAGGGAGTTACACTCCTAAAATAACCTCTGCTCACCCCCTTGGTAGCTTGGCACGAGCAGTCAGGCTTATCTTAGAGGCAGTGTGTAAAGCATTTGCATATAACCAACAGTAATACAGTGTAAGCACTACAAAAGGACACTACACCAGTTTAGAAAAATATGCAATATTTTTATATGCTTAAGACAAGACCAAAAACTATAACAAATCCACAACACAGTATTTAGAAATCTTCAGTTATCAAAATAACCTTGAAATACAGTTCCTTGAAGTCGATAGCTCCGTCCGGGGCTATCACGGCGTCGTGAACAAACAAATCCAAACAGTTCTGGCTGACCGCGGCGTCGCGGACCAACTACGGTGTCGGTAAGACCCGCAAAACAGTACCTTTAGAAATGCAGGGCGTCGGTGGCCTCTCGTTGAGCTCCGAAAGCACGACGTCCGCAGGCGTTGGTTCCAGAGGTCGGTGCAGGAGTCGTCGGGCCCTTGAGTTTACAGGCGTTGCAGATCGAACTGCTTGTGGTTGAAGTCAGGAGCGCTGGGGTCGGCAGGCGTCGGGTGCTGCAGTGCGAAGTGCAGCGGTGCAGCGTGCGATGCCCTCAGGTCGCAGTGTGAGCAGCGGCTCAGTGCCGGCGTCAGATGGCGTCGTCGGTGAGACCAGGGTCGCGGTGCGAAGTGATGCATGCTCGTCGCGGTGCTGGCAGGTCATGGTGCAAGCAGCGGCGTCGTCGTTGCTGAAGCGCTGTCGTCGGCTGACGAACTGGAGTCGATGGCGCCGGCGTCGGTAGGCCAAGGCTGCGGTGTGGGATGAGGGTGGTGCGTCGTGTAACTTTACGAGCAGTGCCCTTGGACCACGGTGCAAGCAGTGGCGTCGATGTCGGCGTGAAGCGGCATTGTCGGGGATACCAAGGCGGTGTCGTGAAGCGAGGCGGTGTGCGGTGCCCACAGGCCACGGTGCGAGCAGCGGCTTGGTGGCAGCATCAGATGGCATCGTCGGTGAGACCAGGGTTGTGGTGCGGTGGTGCCCTCTGCGGTCCTTCAGGACACGGAGTCGGCAGCGGCGTCGTAGACGGCGCCGGGTTGCTTTTTCTTCTGTTGCAGCACAAAACACACAGTCCCCAGTGCTGAGGGCAGAAGAACTTGAAGTCTTTGCTGTTACTGAGACTTCTTGAACAGGGGGAAAGCTCTACCTCAAGCCCTTGGAGATACTCAAAGAAAGAAGCTGCAGAAAGTTCAGTCCAGTCCTTTCACTGCCCAAGACAGAAGCAGCCACTGCAGGCCAACACAGCAAAGCACTCAGCAAAGTGGTAGTTCCTCCTCACAGCTTCTCCAGCTCTTCTTCTCTGCCAGTCTTCTTGGTCCAAAAGAGTTCTAAAGTTCAGGGGTTTGGGCCCCACTCTTTATAGCCCAAAATCCTTTGTCCTCTCAGGCAGAGAGTGTCTGTGCCCAGCCAGAAGCAGTTCTGTCCTCTCTGGTTTAGCTTCCTGGCAGAAGGTGGAGACGGCATTGTCAGAGGCAGACCAGGCCCATTCAGGTGAAAGGAAATCTCCTCCCCTACTCTAAATGCAGCCCAGGTCTATTCAGCCCTTTCCTGACCCACTCTAGACTTCTCTAGAGCCACTGCTCCTCCGCAGCCCTGTCATCCAAAACCCAGACAGTCAATCCACAAACCCAGCAGAGGCCTACTGGATGGCTGAGCAAGAAAATACCTACTTTCTAAAAGTGGTATTTTCAAACACAGAATGTAAAAATCACCTTCACTAAAAGATGCATCTTTAGATTCTGAGTTCAGGCATACTAAACTTTATTTTTCTACCTTGTTCCGAGGGCCAGTTATGTTTATAAAATGTTATAAACAAACTCCCCATGCTGTCTTATGGGAAAAGGTAGCCTGTGCAATAGTGAAAACGAAATTGGCAGTAATTCACTATCCAGGACATGCCACACACACCAGGGCATGTCCTACCTTTCTCATACACTGCACCTTGCCCACAGGGGTACCTTGGGCCTACCTTAGGGTGACTGACATGTAAGAAAAGGGGAAGGTTAGGGCCTGGGAAGTGGGTACACTGTGCCAAGTCGACATGGCAGTTCCAGACTGCACACAGGCTCTGCAATGGCAGGCCAGAGTTAAATTTACAGGCTGTTTGTGTGGGTGGCACAATCCAGTGCTGCAGCCCACTAACAGCATTTGATTTACAGGCCCTGTACTCAGTGCACTTTACTAGGGACTGACAAGTAAATCAAATATGCCAATCATGGAAACACCAATCCATAATACAATTTACAACAGGAGCACTTGCACTTTAACATTGATCAGCAGTGAGAAAGAGCGCAGAGGCACTAAACCAGCAAAAACAGAGTCAAAACTGGGAGGTCAGAAAGCAAAAACTCAGGGGAAACACGCCAAAAGATGCCAAGTCTAACAATGTCTTTGTGATTTGTTATGCTTTGCTGACACTATCACCCATGAGGGTGTCCTGGTGCTGAGTAGGTGGAAGTCTAGCCAAACCCAGGGCCTAGTGGGATTAGTCGAAAAGTCTTCAGCTTCTTATGCAATTCAAGAATTGAGGAGGAGGTTCTTATGTGTAGTGGTAGGATGTTCCATGCTGTATGAGTGATATAGGAGAAGGCTGGACTGCTGGAATTGTTTTTCCATAAGCGTGGGATGTGTGCAAGTAAGAGTCTGGACTAGCAGAGGTGTCTTGAAGATTTGCATGAGCGTTGATTCACCAAAATGCCATGAGTAGCAAAAGTGACATTGCATACCCTTTGACCTTAAAGACATCACATGGAGTGACATCATATGACCTTTGACCCTGTTTTTCCAGGAAGGCATGTCACATGAACCTAACATCATTACAATGGATATCTATAAGTTCCATATTAACAGCATGATTAGTATAACAGCATAAAACAAGCAAATGTATAATTTAGATACCACTCATATTATCGTGCTGACTTGATCTTTGAAAGTTCTGGGATATAATACTTGCACTGATTTGTAATGAGTGGGCAAAGAGAATACGCCAGACCTCTTTTTTGGGGTTTCTCTTCGCAAGAAATAATGGAAAAGAATGGGATGAATTTGTGCATTTTAAAGCACAATTTTAACATACATTTGCTAAAATGCCACAGGTGCTGACAAGGCACTCAAGAAATACTGAAACCCTTGCATGGTGTACCAAGTCAATGAACCATGATGTTCCCGAGGAGCTGATCCCATATTTTCAAAATGTGGTGTGGGTGCCCAGCATATGTAAAGATTACCTCCATTGTACCAGGGCCAGCATTTGATCATGGGTGCCCCCATATTTCCATAGGCGCCCCCTTATATAAAAAAAGACATAAAATATGTCAGTGCCAGAATTTTTAAATATATACATCATCCTTACACCATAGGTGACTCCTATGTCAAAATTACCTCAGTATGTCAGGGCCAGCATTTTCTTATTGTTCCCACCCTCCTATATGTGAGATTGTTCACCTTCATTCCAAGAATTTCCTCCATTGTGCCAGTACCAGCATCCTGCCACTGGAGTCCACATGCCAAGAATTTCCTCAGTATGCCAGTCGTTTTCCACTGTGACCTATATGCCATCAATTAATTACCTCTAGCATGCCAGTATCAATATTTTACCATTGGTGCCCTTTATGCCAAAAATTACTCCCAGTGTGCCAGTGCAGGTATTTCTGCCCTCTGTATCTCTATGAGAAAAAAATGACCTTTGGGATACTATCCAAGCAAACCTGGCACAAAGTGTTAGGTTGAGATTTACTATCAGGATTTGCTTGGGTAATAACACAAAGTTGCACTATGCTTTGCGTTATTTTGAATCAAGGGGGCATCCATTTTGGTGTTGCCAGTGTGCTCTCATGCAACTCCCATGGGTTTTGACACAAATCCTTATCTGCACACATTAGAAGACAGGAATTTGCGCTGAAATCTTATGCCTTCTTGAGGCAGGCATAACGGGGAGAAATGTTGTAATTTCTCCTTGTTTTTCCAACTTTGCACATGTGGTGCATGGTAAAGCACATGTATAAAGTTGGGAAAGTCTTAATGCATAGCTTTTGTATTGGAAAGGAACCCTTCCAGTACATAACATATGCTTCAGAGAAAGCACACACCCTTGATCTATGGAACAAGGTAATGTGCGTTGGCACATGGCTGCCATTTGTGCATCAGTGCACCTTTGTAGATATGGTGCATTTTCTCTTTCTCTCCTTGACACAAGGCAGCACAGAAACTTTTGTGTAGCGTTGGCTTGCATCAAAGAATAGTAAATGTGTGCCTCAATGTCATTTACTACATGCCACTGACTGTCACTCATTTTCACTCACACGCACAAGCTTACACATACGGACACACTTGCTCACACATACACACACTCTCTCACTTAAACACATTCGCACCCGCAAGCATGCACACAACATACATATAAACCCATTTTTACTCACCACAGCTGCCACCAAAGGTCCCATTCCAGCTAAGTGTGCTCCATTTTTTATCACTCTAATAGTGAATAATAAAATATTATTCACTATTAGTATAATGAAAAGCGGGCAGTATTAAGAATGCAAAGTCGCCCCTGTGTTCTTGGCACTGATTTTGCCTCCTCTGAGGGCAGGGGTCATAAAAGCAGTGCCAGGAGTCACAGGGGAACACTAGGGGTCTCAAATGCGACCCCTGGTGACTCCTAAATGATGCCCATGAAGGTTTGTGAAAGCACATGAGATTGTTGAGATATATTGAGCCAGTGTTATGTAGTGCCTTCAAAGCCTGGGTGAGGAGTTTGAGTTGTGCTTATTTTTGTACGGGGAGCCAGTGGAGCTCCTTCATGTGTGGTGTGATATCAGTGTGGCATGGGAGGTTGAGAGTGGGTCTGATTGCCAAGTTTTGAATGGTTTGCAGCTTTCTGGTGAACTTTTAGTTGGTCCCAGCATAGAGGAAATTCCTGTAGTCCAGTTTGCTTGCGACGAAGGCGGGTTTCTGGGTGTCTAAATGGAAGCAATTTGAAAATCTTCAGCATCTTCGGAGTTTGGAAGCATGATATGGTGATGGTATTGTCTTGGGCTGTCATGTAGAGTTTGCTGTAGATGATGATACAGAGGTTCATGATTTCAGTCTTGTTGGTGTTCAACTTCAGATAGTTGGTCTTCATCTAGCGGGTGATTTTAGTCATTCAGGCACTGAACTTGATCTGGGTTCTGGGCATCTTGTCTGTGAGGGAGAGAATGAGTTGCATGTTGTTGGCATAGGAGACGACGTTGATGTCATGAAATCAGATATTGCTGGCTAGAGGGATAATGTATGTGTTGAAAAGGGTGGAGCTCAGTGAGAATCCTTGCCGAAATCTGCAGATGAGGTTACTGGAGTCTGAGGTGTATGGTGCCAGCTGGCTGACTGGGTCCTTACAGTCATGAAGGAGCAGATCTATTGGAGTGCATGCCCTTGGATTCTGATGCTGTGTAGGTGTTGGATGAGGATTGGATGCAAGACCATGTCAAATGCTGGAGAGAGGTCCAGGAAGATGAGGGCCGCTGTCTATCCTCAGTCCAGAGTCATGCAGATGTCTTCCATGGTAGCAATGAGGGCAGTTTTCGTGCTGTGGTTCAATCGGAAATCAAACTGACTGGTGCCAAGGAGCTGGTGGTCATTGAGATATTCGGTGAGGTATCTTTTGAAGATTTTCTCTAAGACTTTGGCTGGGCATTGTAACAGGGAGATCAGTCTGTAGTTGACAAGCGTTAAAGAGTCCAAAGAGGGTTTCTTTACCAATGGGAGGACAGTTGCGTGTTTCCAAGCATCTGGGAAGGTTGCATAAGAAGTGGAGGCTTTCAAAATGGGTGTGAGCATGGCTCTGTTGGTTGTAGTCCTCTGGAGTAGGCGTTGTGCGGGCAGCGGTCCGATGG
Organism: Calotriton arnoldi; assembly: GCA_963921515.1. Lineage (NCBI taxonomy): Eukaryota > Metazoa > Chordata > Amphibia > Caudata > Salamandridae > Calotriton > Calotriton arnoldi. Next base: position 318,081 of record CAWUFW010003332.1, read on the forward strand.
ACTTTATGATGGTGGTGTTTTTTTCTGGGGGTAATGACAGGTCATATGAGTGAATTGGTTATTGGGGGCCTGGCTTGACGCCCGAGGAAGATGGCGCCACTCGCATAGGTCTCCGTGGGTCGGTGGAGGACTTCTTTTCATGGTGGCAGATTTCCTGCTTTGCTGCTCACTAGTTAAATATCGGAGGATGAGGTAAGCGCAAGGAGACCCGTTTTTTGCCGTCTTTTTGGCGAAAGGCAGCGGAGTCATGCTTTTCCTTTCTCCTCTCCTTCATAATGCATGCAATTTTGCGCGCTGGTAACAGCTGTGCATTCCTGTCAAGTGAAACCAGCTACTTTCAGCACGTGCAGCAGTGGCTTAATCCACGTTTATTTCTGAATTTCTACATAACTTTTAGCAACTTTATGTTTCTGCATCATTTCATACGGATTACTCTTCTATGCAGTGCTGGCTCTTTGTTGTGATTCTCCCTCATATAGCCATTAATATGCCTATCTCTCTTGCGCATTGAGGTGGTGCTTTTTCATTTACTGCGTTGTCTTCAATAATAATAATAGAGACAAACTTTTCACTTTATGGGCAGATTGAGGAAATGTAAAGTACTTTCTAATTGTTCTTCTGGTTCCTCACAAAAAACAACTTAATATTTTCCTCGTCATTTAACCAATTTGAAGATGGAGGAATCCATTTCTCCTACAATGTGTGGTTCACATCCCTCCTTAGTTGATACCTCAGGTAGCATTATTCCACCACCTTTGGTTGGGAAAGTTTCCCCTAAAAGATTTTTAAAAGATCCTCCCTCACCTACTAAACCTTTACCTCCTACAACAATGGATCTTATTTTGGAGGGAATCAGGGCCTTAGGTCCCTACATGGAAGAAACTAATATGAAACTTAAAAATCTGGATGACATGTGGCCGCGAATAGAAGAAAGACTTGTGACAGGTGAACAACATATCTCTAGCTTTAACGTCACTACTCTTAATGTCAACCACCTTCAATCTCAAGTCACCAGGGTCCAAAAACAAGTAGAATATTTAGAAAATAGAAATAGGAGAAACAACCTACGCATTTACGGCCTACCAGAGGACTCTGAAGGCTCAGACCCAATTGTGTTCTTTAAAAGCTTTTCTCTCCAAATTACTTCATTTCCCGGAGACACCTTCTCTCAATATAACACAAGCTCACTGATTAGGTCATGCACCCACTGCTGCTTCTACTTCCAAGCATCCTAGAGGTGTTATTCTTTACTTCCTTAAGTACACAGACTAAATTAAGGTTCTTTCAGAAGCCAAGACACTAAAGAAAATCTCTTGGCCCAGTAATATCCACTTCTAACAGGATTATGCCAAATATACAGTTGATAGATGTTGATGTAAAGAATTTCTTTCAATAAGACCAGCTCTTTCCTCCCTCGGTGCTCGCTTTGGTTTTTCTATTCTTGTTTGTTTTAAGTCACCTACAATAACAAGACCTCCACATAAGAAGATCCTTCTCATTTGAAAACATTTTTACAGGATTGTAGGGTTGAATATATGGATGTTTCCAGATCCATTAAGACTTGATATTCTCTACTTAACCCTTTTGGTCCCTGTTACGATGTATTTTCATATGTTTTATGCCATATTTTTGTATATTTCAACATCATTTTTTTCAGAACATGTTCTAATACACAACAGTTCTCTCTCCTTTCACAGATATTGTTTTTCCAGTTAGATTGTGCTGTTCCTAGTCCATTCCTATTCCACGTGTCTTCCTTTGCCCTCCTCCCAGAGCCCGGTTGTGTCGCCTCTGCCACGTGGTCTCAACACCTCCATGTTCTTTGATCATACTTCTAGGTATGTCTTATTTTCCTCTTGTATTTTGTTTTATGTCCCTAGTCTTTTGTATTCATGATATTTTGTCTATCTACTTGTTTCTTTCCTTTTTATTATGCACTGTCTTATATTTGAACTTTCCTCCTTTTCTCTCTATCCCCCTTTTCCCCCATTTATTCCTTCATGCTTAGTCCTCTTCCTTCCTTATCCATGTTTTTTCTGATCTATTGCTCAATTTTCCATCCTCATGCCATTAAAAATTGTATCTTGGAACATCAAGGGGTTAGGTTCACCAATTAAACGACAACGTGCATTGCACTTCTCTCTAAACTAGATGCTGATATTGCGCTTATACAGGAATCTCACCTTACAGAATCAGGATCTTTGAAACTGAAGACAGGGTGGGTTCACAATGTTTTCTTTTCTCATGGTAATGGTAAAAAGAATGCTGTGGCTATCTTTTGTCATAACTCTCTTAATGCTAAATTGCTTTCCCAAGTAACAGATACTGAAGGTTGTTGGTTGCTTACTAAATTATTGATTGATAATGTTCAAGTTTCTTTTTTAATGTATACAGTCCAACTAACACAGATAGTCAATTTTGGTCAGATGTTACCCACAAGATTTTACACTGTTCGGATGATCATTTTATTTTTGCAGGTGTATGTAATCAAATTGTTGATCCCTTTATTGACAGAAATTCTGTTTCTACCTATGTGTCTAATAAACCTCAAAAATGATTTGTTCATGCCCTCTAACAACATGCACTGGTCGATGCCTGGAGACTTATTCCACCCTCCTCATCTGCTTTATCCCAAAAGAAGGAAAAGATCGACAAGTATGCAAAAATTATAGACCTATTTCTCTTGTCAATATTGATTATACATTTTTTTCTATTTTCTAAAGATACAGCCCTTCATTCGGAGTCCCAAACTTTTACCCAAACTTCTTGGAAAAGAACAATTAGGATTTGTCAAGGGGAGATACTTGTCTGATAATATATGTTTACTGTTTGATGTCCTATCTAAATCTTCACGTTTAACTGAACCTTTAGCAGCAATCACTTTAGATGTGGAGAAGGCTTTTGGCCGTGTATATTGCTCCTTTATCTTTCACACTCTTAAATGGTTTGGATTTGGGCCGAAAATCATTATGCTAATTTCTCTCTTATTCACCTCTCCTCAAGCATCTATCTTTACTAATGGACATACTTGCTCCTTTTTACTTTAGGCAGGGATGTTTGCCAAGGCTGTCCTCTTTCACCTTTTCTTTTTAATCTAGCTTTAGATAGAACCTTTCATTTCTAGAACCAGACACAATCCTGCTATTCAGGGTTTCTCATGGAATAATCAACAGATTTAAATGGCAGTTTATGCTGATGATATTCTTCAATTTATTTCAAATCCGCTCGTATCAATTCCGGCACTTTTACTCAAAGTTGACTCTTTTAAAAAAAAATCTTTATTTTCAGTTTATATAGATCTGGGAGACAATCCACACAGGTACATATTTCCGGAGTAGCAAAATCAAAATGATACATAACCCTTGACCCTCAGTAAAGTCCCCCCTCCGATCCCTCATATCCAATAGGACAACAAGCAGTTGAAACAATTAAACCCAAAACTTTACCCCTCCCCCCTTGAGCTTCCCTAATAGGTAATTTTTCAGTTTGTCCTCATAACGGATCAATTCCCTCACAGTCAGTTAGTGCGCTACCTTTCCTTATAGATCAACACCCATCTACCTGTGGATGCGTCTCTCTTTGCCATCCTAGCCATTATGCATTCCCTCTGGATCCCGGAGGCAAGGCCCTCCTCTGGGAACATGTATATGTAAGTAGGCCTTGTGCTGCTAGTGTTTCCTATGCCTTGGGGTCCCTATGTGTCCGCCTCATATATACCTCTTCTGCTCCCGCCAGCTCCACCAAGTCGGCCTCCCAGGCCTGCCTTGTTGGAACCCGTGGAATGATCCACTGAATTGCATGTCGTCTTTTCGCTATAAGGAGGCCTAAGATAGCATATCGTCTAATCTTTTTTTGGGGATTCTCAGGGAGAAGGCCCAGAAGACATACCTTTACTGTCTGTGGGATTCTCCAACCTGTGGTCTTCTGTAGCTGACCCAAAATTTCAGTCTAGTAATGCTGTATATACGGGGCAGTGCCATGTCATATGCAAAAAGTCTGTCGGTACCGAGTGACATCTCGGGCACTATGGGTCTCTGGTGGGGTATATATCATGTAGACGTTTGGGGGATAAATAGGTCATATGTATATAGTTATATTGTATTAATTTAAAGCGGGAACTCACCGAGGCCCTTTTAACCCCTACATGTAATTTCTCACTGAGAGTTTGGGTCTTCGACTTGACGTTGCCAGGCGTTCTCTATTGGTAGGGCTTGCAGCTGTTTATCAGATCGAAGTGCACGGTACAAGTGAGTTATTAATTTATGGCTTCCTGCCATCTCTAACAGTGTAACCAGAGTTCGGGTGCACTCTGGTGCCTCCGGGAAGGTGGTCCATAATTGTCTTGCCGTTGCTGCAATCTTAGCGTATTGCAAGAATTGGCCTGTACCCAGATTGAATGCTTCCTGGGCTTCTTGCATAGAGATAAATCTATCTCCAGGATATAGATCAGATAGCATTAAGCAGCCACCCTCCTGCCATTTTTCTGTAGTCATTGTGCTTGCAATTTGTACAAATGGTACCTGCGACCAAATATCCATGTCTGGGGCATATGGGGCTCTCTCCCATATTTTCCCCATGTGTTGAATCTCCGTGGGAGTGCAGAAGGAATCCTAGCTCCTTTCATTAACAGTTCTCCTAATTGGTATCCATTGTGGGTTCCCTCCAGCAGGTCCCGCTCCCAGTTTGGTTCTCCGTCCAACCAATGCACTGCATATTGTAATTGTGCTGCAAAGTAGTATAATTTGAAGTCCGGAACTTCCATGCCTCCTTTCTCCCATTCCCGTCTTAAGGTTGCTATGCTCACTCTACATCTCTTACTCTGCCAGAGAAGTGTCGTAGTCAATTTGTCAAGCTCGGCAAACACTGTTCGCGGGAGCTCATAGAAGGTGTCCTGCATTAGGTATAGACAGCGTGGGAGCACCACCATTTTAAGAAGTGCTATTTTCCCCATCAAAGATAACTGAAGGGAGTTCCAAAATTGTATGGACAGTTGTAACCCGGCCATGACCCTCCCCATGTTAAGGTCTTAATATTGCCTTTCATGCCGGGCAATATTAACACCCAGATATTTAACGCTGTCTATCCTCTATTGGGGACCGAAATCTGGCAACGTTTCTATCTGGTGGTTAGCTAATAGGCCCACCGGGAACAATGTTGATTTTTGAGCATTTATCCGGAGTCCTGAGATCTCCCAGAATTCACACATTACCGCGTGAAGAATCAGGACTGATATTTCAGGTTGTCTAAGGTAAACATGGCATCATCTGCATATAACGAGATTATATGCTCTGTATTGCCCACTGGGATTCTCCAACCCTGGAGAGTCTGCTGAAGTTTACATGCCAGGGGTTCAATTGCCATGGCAAAGAGTTATGGTGGCAGGGGATATCTCTGCCTCGTTCCCCGCTGTAGAACTATAGCTTCCGATATGTAGCGACCAGTACGGATCCTGGTTCTTAGGGTCAAGTATAATAGCTTAACCAGTTTATGTATGGGTTCCCACTCCCGCTTTAGTTAGTACTGTCCACATATATTCCCAGTTAAGGGAGTCCAAGGCTTGTTGATATCTAAAAAAGCCAGTGCAAAGTGTCCCTCTTGGACAACCGGGGCATTCATAACTTGTGCCAGTCGACGTAGATTACGTTGGGTGTTTCTATGAGGAATAAATCCAGACTGGTCCACATGGATCAGTTGTGGGAGGTGGGGAAGGAGGTGTGCTGCTAGAACATGACTGAGGAGCTTAAGATTCGAGTTCAGCATCGATATGGGCCGATAAGAACCCGGTTCAAGGGGATCCTTACCCGGCTTCAGTATCACGGATATCAGGGCTTCAGACATTGAGTGTGGAAGCTCTTGTTGTTCAGATGCCTCAGCAAATACCTGGACCAGTCTATCTAGTAAGACGTGCCTAACAGCAAGGATTGATTGTGGGGACAACTCTGTTGAAATCAAGCGCACCAACATTCTACTCGCTTTGTCTGCCTCTGCGTACCAGTGCTATATACTTTTCCTCTTGTCAAATTTTTCCAACTGGTCCCACAGCTCTCCTGATTGGTGTTTCTGTCTGTCCCAAGCTACTCTATTGAAAGTAGCTTTGTGTAGGTCCTTTTACATTTCCTCTAGGACTTTTTCTTGTTTAACTAAGTCAGTTTCAACAGCGTGATTAACCCCTACCATAGTTGAAAGGCAAACCCCTTTAATTACTACCGCCATAGCATCCATTGCTTCAGTACTTGCCGTTTCCCAGTTTTCAGTAAAGTAGTGAGTTAAAGACGAATGTAGGGTGCTCTGGAAAACCAGGTCTAGCAGTGTCTCAGTGTTCAACGGCCATAAGGGTACCCTGGGAGGTCGCCTATCAAGAGTGTAGGACAACAGCAGTGGGGAGTGGTTGGAAAGATATCGGGCCAGATACTGCACGTCCGTCCCTCTATAAAAAAAAATTCTAGATGACTGTAAGTATCTGTTGCGGGAGTGTAGCAGGAGAATGAAGGGGTCTGTGGGAGGCGAAGGCGCCAAATATCAATCAGGCTCAAATTTTGCTGTACTTGTTGCAATGCTGCCGTTACCCGGGATTTAATTTCCAACGAGGGAGGCGACCTATCCATCTCTCCACTTGATGGACAATTAAAGTCCCTCGCCATCACAATCTCTATGTTAGGGCCTACCTCTGTGGCCTGAAGCACTGTTCCCATGAAGTCCCTCTCATCCGTATTTGGGGCATAGATATTAATAAGGCACAGAGCATGCACATGTAGTGTCCCTTCCAGGATTATGTATCTGCCCTTTGTATCTCTAATTAATTTAATGGTCTGGAATGGGGTCCCTGGGGCTATCCATATCAAGGTTCCCCTTGCACATGCCGAGTAGGATGTAGCAAAGATTTTGCCACGCCATCGTCACTGTAGGGACTGAAGACACCACAAATATGTTTCTTGTAAGAAGGCAATCGCTACCCGATAGCGTTTGAGATAAGTGATTGCACGATTACGTTTTGATGGATTGTTTAGGCCCCTCACATTCCATGTTATGAATTTATAGGATGTTACTATATCCCCCCCAGGCATTTTGCTTTCTTAAATCTTTTATTCTGCGCGTGTTGACTGGACAATATCAGTATTTTCAGTATTATTCTATCAGGATGCTCATTTTTCCCACACGGAATTGAACATATTAGCAAAGGCATATTCAACTGAAAGAAAAATGTCATCAGCTGTTCAAAACTTTGAGCTCCAAAACCTGAAGAAACGTATCCACAACTCCCCTCCACCCACAGGCAGTGGCCCCCTAAACCCTCTAGGATTCCACAACTATCAAGAGGGAGGTAAAAAAAGCCCCGCCTCAGCGCCCCTTCGTGCAAACTAAATATAACTCAACACAACAGTTCGTATAAGATGCGTTAATCCAACCGGGACCCCTAAGCCCCGCTCATCACGAGCTCAACTAGGTGCTCAGCAAGTAACGGAGGTCTGGGTCCCAAAATCCTCATACTCGGGCAAAGTATCACCTCTCAACGTATCCTATCCAAGGGTGTCAGTCTAATAATTAACCTCAACATTAATGAGACCCGCTATGACCCTCCTTAGATTAAAGCATATCTCACTGTTTAGATCCCTCCCTTACAGTGTGCAGTTCCAGATCCCTCAACCCTGGTACTTCCTATGGAGGATCTCAACCTTGTGGAATCTCCTGATCAGCAGAGTCTGACAGCTGGGTTATGGGTGTGAAAGGGTTATGAGTATCCAATGGGAGCGTCTTTGTCGTCAAGGTTCCATCTTCTGCCACAGTAATCCGTTCTGTGATCCGTGGTGGGAGAGGTCCCCGTCGGAGGGTGGTTGCCTGTCTTTGGCTATTTAGTTGTCAGTTGTTTCTGCGTCTTTGTCCCCGCTATTCCCTGAAAATCTCTACCTCACCCAGACCTAGGGAGTCCATCCACTCTGCGGCCTCTTGTGATGTCTCGAAAAAGTGGGCTTTGCCTTCATGCTGGACACGTAGGCGGGCCGGAAAAAATTAGGCTGTATTTAATATTGTGGTCTCTCATCTTCCGCTTATTGGGTAGGAAGCATTTGCGAAGGTCTTGTACCTACTTTGTGTCGTCTGGGTATATTTGGATTGGTGTGCCTTTAAATAGCGGGGGTCCACGGGACCTGATGTATTGGAGGATAATGTCTCGCTCCCAGTGATTGAACAGCCGAGCTATTATTGCTCTCGGAGACGCTCCCGGACGCGGCCCCGGACCAAGGGTTCTATGTGCCCTTTCTATAGTGAAGAATTTAGAGAGTCTTTCAAAGTTGTCTCTTATTCTTTTACTTCTGGTTATAATTTGAATCACAATAAGTGTGAAATTGTACCTCCTAATAAATGTACTTTTAAACAAGATTTTTCAACCTTTAAATTCTCCTGGAATGCAGCAAAGATTAAATACTTCGGATTATGTTTTTCTCATTCACTTAAGTCCTCTGTTTCCCTAAGTCTTGATAACTGATAACACCAATTAACAACCTTCACTACTTGTTGGCATCCATCACATCTTTCCTGGTGGGGCTGCCTAGATACTATTAAGATGATGCTGGTACCCATAGTTTTGTATACTCTCGTCAATATTCCATTGTCTATCACATCCAAATTCTTTAATCAAATCAATTCCATACTTTCCGCCTTTCTATGGAATATAAAAACCCTTGTATTTCTTAATTGAAACTGAAATGCCCTAACTCAGATGGTGGAGTAAATATTCCTGACTTTCACAAATATCTTTCAGCCATTCTTCTGAAACAATCTATGTAGTGGATCACAGAATCTTCTCAATAGTATCCCCTATGGGTAGAATTAGAAAATAGTTTTCTTTCTCCCTTACTTTATGTGAATATTTGATTTTCTCTAGAAAAACTCAGACTCTCTCTACCCCAATTTTTGAACACCTCTGTAAACTGTTAGATCCTCTGTAGTCATGTAAAACCATAGATTGGCATAATACTTCATTAACAATAAACCTATCCACTGGAAGGCTTGGAGAAAATCCGGTCTAATATGGGTCAATCAACTTTTTAATAATGACTCAGATCAGATTCAGAAAGATCTTTATTAGGATGCTAAAAACATCCATAAAAGTAACATAGTCATTCATGGTAAATAAAATCATGCACACAATATAAAAGTGATTGATCGAGATAAAATTATGTATAACAACAATTTTTTTAAATTAATGTATATACAATAAAAACAGTATTAGCAGCATAATTATAAAACACTGGCGTGCCACACCAACATACCTTTCACCTTACATTATACTTTTAGACACTTATACAATACATACCACCATATATCCAGTTCTTTAAAAATTGTTTAAAAACGCTATATAAACTGTTTTAATCAGAATTCATTGTACCCCGAGAACGTAGAGCTGCGCGAAGAAATGGGCCCACATAAGCACAATTCTCTTCATCGGACAGTTGTAAAAAAGTTAGGACTGAGTGCAGTGCCGAAGTTTCTGAAACCTTATGAAAGGTATTAACTACCTTTTGGAATATTTTTTATCGAAATCTCAAAAAAAGAAAAAATTTAATGTTGTCTGGTTATGCTGATACCCAAGAGGGAAGCATAGGAACTATTTAATAGTGTCTGCTCTAAAACAGAACAGCAGTGAGCGTACCCAAATTCCATTGGTATTCCACAAATAACCAGTGGGAGAGATCTCAGGATTGAAACGCAGATAACTTGCAACTGTTGGTTTCAGGTCCCAGTCTGCTTGCAACTGAGCTAATAGTAAAGCCTGCACATGTTTTTGCCGGGGGTAGCTTGGGATACTGGGTCAGGAAAAATGTACGTTCTAATTAATTTTTAACATGGGCCAACCATGAAATAGATAGGCCCTTATCGGAGGCCTGGCAATCAGTAATTATGTCCCTTGCGAATGATGCTTCCTCGGTCTGCCAAATAGATAGCCACAGTAAGGGGGGTCTAATACAAATGTGGTCGCTCAAGTAAGTTAAACCCAACTCAGTATGACAGATGTAATGTGATGTGGATAAGGGAACAGCCAGGAATTTCCTATAAAATCAACTTTCTTCCCTGTGCAGGGCTGTTCAGTTGGCAGTACCCCAGATTCCTGCCCTGTAAATGGTATTGGGCGCATTTGGCAGCATATATCTTCAAATTAGGGGTCACTGACCTGCCACCCAGGGGGCGTGGGAGACTAAGGAGTGATCCAACTTCTCTAGATAGCTTTGCCCTGCATTGGGAGATGTGTGGAGCCCAAGATCCAGAAGAGCTGAAGTTGACGCCCAAGTAAGAACAAGCATTGCAAATGCAATAGGTCTCGCAATTGTTGGAGTTGGAACTATTGGCATTATAAATGGCAATGTTTTTTTACCTAGCCATGTTGCAGGGTGCAGTACCTTATGTGATCAAAAGAGGTCCCATGGGACCTCTTTTGGCCTCATATGGTACTGCAACATAGCTAGGTAAACAACATTGGTATCTATAATGCCAATAACTTCAAATGTGAGACCTATTGCATAGACTTTGGCGAGCCGCACCGACGAAAAGAAAGGTGCGGCTCGCCAACGTCCATTTTTTCACTATTGTAAGCTTTTGGTAAGCAGCACAGCACACCGCCTGTGCCGTGCTGCTTACTAAAAGCATAACATTTTGAAAAAATAGACTTTGGAGAGCCGCGCCAAAGAAAAGAAAGGCGCGGCTTGCCAAGGTCAAGTTTTTCAATATTGTATGCTTTTGGTAAGCAGCGCACCATGCCTCCTGTGCTGCGCTGCTTACTAAAAGCATATAATCTAAAAAAATAGACTTGGTTGAGCCGCGCCGAAGAAAAGAAAGGCACGGCTCACCAAAGTCTATTTTTTCAATATGGTAAGCTTTTTGTAAGCAGCGCAGCACGCTGCTTGTGCCATGTTGCAAAGGTGAAAGTTGGATGAGCCGCAATCACACGCGGCTGCAATTACTAATAATAAAAATATAAACACAGGCACCCTGCTGAAACCTACAGCATGGATCCTGGAGGCAGGTCCGCGATGAGTGGAAAAGCGGTCACCGTTGCAGAAAAAGCATGTCCTGCGTGCAACAGGAGAACATTATTTAAGAAAATAGTGCTCACAGACTGTAAATGAAACATAGTGAGTAACAACACAAGCAAAAGGGCTAGTCTTCTTGGGAGGTTACAAAAGAAGAAAAGGCAGTACTAAGGAGGGACTAATAAGCCCCTTAAAACCGAAATCAGGTAAACCTTCACTGGTGGACTAATGCCACTGGGAAGAGGCCCACCACAACGCAAAGTACAGAGGCAAGGGAAGGAAGGTAAACTGGCTAGGGTGAGCTGGGAAAAAGAAACACCCAACTAGCCAGGAACAACTGTAGACGGGAAACAGCAAAGAAGAGTCGTAAGAATACCAGTTAAGAGCATAGGTGAAACCATAGAAGACCCAAAGCGAACACTCTGATCTGTGATCAAAAGCAAGCTACAAGTATGGCCAGCATTGTAAAGACCAAACTAGGAGAGAAGCAAAGACACTCAAGGATAGCATAAGTGCCAGACAGTGAGCGCATGAAGCCAAAGAGGTGAAAGCATATCCAGGAAGACTATCCCAATCAGAGGGCATAAAAGAAGGCTACCTAGTAGAATCCTATACACATGACCATCCCCAAAAGCACATCCAACAGGCTGCCTCTGACATCAGAAGGAGAAGCTCAACCAGAGGGTCCAGAAGAACAGCAGAAGACCCACCAGGAACATAGAAGCGGAAGCTGCTGCCAACAACAGAGTCACTTACACACTTTAATCACCTTTAAAAAGTAGATTGAAAATAAATTGCCATCTAATTGGCACCTAAAGTGCAGGCAAAATAAATAGGCAGCATTTAAAGTTAATATAAAAATTAATTAAACAAACACACTTTACATCAGCTTTGTTATTGAAGAGAAAGGGATCATTTTTTTTTTTTTTTTTTTTTTAATTTTCAAAACCTTTATTGAACATAGTCAGCATTACAAACATACATGTGGCATCAAGTCAGAACACTGAGCGCATAAGACCATCTACGAAGCACCTCAAGAATAGGGGGAATATTACAGACAAAAAATAAACAGTGTAATATGTAGCATGACAAAGCACCCTTGAGCACCAAATATCCGAAATGTGTGGGGGCAGCACTGCAGAGGGGGCATTAGGTCCGGTCAGGAGGGCGGGAGAGGGAGTGGGCAGGAGAGGGCCGGCAACCAACACCGGCGGCCGCCGCGGGCGGAGAGCCGGCGGGGAGCGCGGGAGAGGCAGACCGGCCAGAATGTGATCGGGTGTGGAGGTATGTCACCAGGGGGCCCCATATGTCAATCGGGCGAGATCTGGCAGGCACAAGGTCCCAGAATTCAGACAGAAGAGTTTGGCATCTCGATGCGTCTTCCAGCCAGTGAGCGAACTGAGGCGCCGGCCTGCGCCCCCAACACATGGACACCCTGCGCCGCGCGAGGACAAGCAACATTGCGACCAGTCGGCGAGAGGCATCCGGACAGAACTTAACGAAGCCGAGCAGGCACAGCGGTGGGTCGGGCTGGACCGGTGCGGAAACGATCTCGGTGAGGGCGGCGCAGACCTCCCGCCAAAACTCCGACACCCTTGGGCACAACCAGGCCAGATGAGCGAAATCCGCAGCAGGGGCAGAGCAACGCAAGCACCTATCGGTGGGAACTAGTCCCATTTTATGTAGCAGAACGGGGGTTCGGTAAAGCCTGTGTAGGTATTTGAAGTGTATGAGGCGGAGACGGTAATTGGGAGAGAGTTTCTTCGTCTGGCTACAGCAATAGAGCCAATCGGCTTGGGAAATGTCCATACCAAGGTCCTCGCCCCACGCCACGCGTGCGCGATCAGTGGAAACGACGGAGGTTGATAGCGTAAGGGCGTATAATTTGGACACCAGCTTCCGGGGGAGGTGGAAGAATATATAAAATCAAGCGCGCGCATCGAAGGTGGAGGTTGTGGAAACGTGGGGTGTAAGTCCTTACAGATAGCCCGCAGCTGATAATAGAGCAATGTGTCCATAGGGCCAGAGGCAACAGGAAGAGAGTAGAAGGTGTTTCCGGGGTAGAGATCCGCCAGTGTCTCCAGCCCCAGGCGGGCGGCATGCTTAGCCATGCCGGTTGGATGGAAAGGTGGGAAGGCATGGTGGCGCACAATTGGCATAGCATTTGCTGAGAGCAACGGGGCATTGGAGAGGCGACGCAATCCCGACCAGGCCCAGCGTAAAGTCCCGACCGTGTCCACCTCAGCCCGCGCGCGGCCGCCCGGAGCAAACAAGGCAGTAGCCAGCGGCCAAGGGGCAGCGATATCAGCCTCGACCGCCGCGTGCGGCTGAAAAGGGGAGGGATGAATCCAGAAGTGAAGGAAACTGGCCTGGGCACTCAAGGCGTACAGTTTGAAGTCGGGGGCGCCCATACCTCCAGCCGACATGGGGAGAGTAAGGACATCATAGGCAATCCTGGGCTGCCTGCCAGCCCAAACCAGAGAAATGATCAGGGAGCGAAGCTTGCGGAAAAATGGGCCGTCAGAGGTATGGGAATATTTAAAAAAAGGTAGAGAAATTTCGGGAGGACTACCATCTTGGCAATGGCAATACGCCCAGCCAGCGACAAGGGGAGCCGGTTCCAATGTGGTATCCTGGACTCGAGCCAATCCACGGCCCGTCCAAAGTTTGCCTTCCAGAGGTCGTCCAAATCCCGACTCAACCAGACACCCAAGTAGCGGGTGGGGCCAGAGGCCCATTTGAAAGGAAAGTCCGGGGTGAATTGTGTGGTGGCATCAGTGAGAGGGAACAGCACTGACTTACTCCAGTTCACCTGTATTCCGGATAATCCTCCAAACCGCAGTATCTCACGCACAAGGGGGCTGAGGTTGTCTTGGGGGTGGCGGACGTACAGTGTAATATCATCCGCGTACAGGGAGACCAGGAGGGCGCGGGCCGAGAAGCCAATGCCCCTCTGAGTATGGTGCTGCCGGAGTCTGGCGGCAAGAGGCTCCATCGCAATGGCGAAGAGCATGGGGGAGAGCGGGCACCCCTGTCGAGTGCCACGCTCAATTAGAATAAGGTCAGAGACTTGTCCGTTGAGCCGAAGGCGGGCAGAGGGGCGCGTGTAGAGAAGTTGAATTTTGCGAATAAAGACATTGCTGAAGCCGAGGCGCGGCAAGAGATAGAATAAGAAGGGCCACTCCAAGGTGTCGAATGCTTTGGTGGCATCGAGAAGAGCAGCCACTGCGGGGAGGCTAGGATTAATCTGGTGCAGAACGGAGAATATAGCCCGGAGGTTGTGAGATGTTGCGCGGCCCGGAATGAAACCGGACTGGTCCGGGAGAGCGATGAGGGGCATGAAGTGAAGAAGACGGGAAGCTATCAGTTTCGCGAAGATCTTATTATCCGTGTTAATTAAGGAAAGGGGACGGTAGGAGTCGCGGCAGTCCGGGGGCTTGTCTGGTTTCAGAAGAAGTGTTATGATCGCCTCACGGAGCGATGGCGGGAAGAGGCCACTGTCGAAGGAGTCATTGTACATAGCGGCCAGGTGCGGCACCAGGAGCGGGGCGAACGTCTTATAAAAAGAAGCCGGGAGGCCGTCCGAGCCAGGGGCCTTATCACCGGGCAAACCAGTGATGGCAGCGAGTATTTCTTCCTTAGAAAAGGCTCGTCTAGGAATTCGCGGTGATGGTCCTCAAGCCAGGCGAGTGAGATGGTGTCAAAAAATTGGTCGAAGTCCGCTCGCGAAGGTGTGGGGCCCGCGGCGTAAAGGTGCGTGTAATAATCCGAGAACCGTGACTTGATTTCCTCCGGGGAGGTGGTTCTAGCAGGGCCGCCATCCTGAAGTGCCGCGACATACGAGGCAGCGCGGGGGGACGAAGGAGGCCGGCCAGGGTCTTGCCAGGCCGATCGCCCTCGCCGAAACGGCGCGCCCGGGCCTCTCTACCTAGAAAGGAGAGTTCCCTCGCGGCCTCCCTGGCAAATTCTGAGTGCTTTCCACGCAGGCGAGCGAGTATCTCGGAGCTGGGGCGAGTTGCTTGAGCAGAGTCCAGGGCCTTAATCTCCAGTTCTAATGTTCCTAATGCGGTGCGGATGGAGCGGAGAACTCCGGATTGTTTTGAAATGCACTCACCGCGAATCACAGCCTTAAAACCCTCCCACAGGGTAGACGGCGAGTCCACGGAGCCGACATTCAAGTCAAAATAGTTGGAGATCGCTGTTTGGATCTCGGCACAGAAGACCGAGTCGCGAAGAGCGTATGAGGGGAGCCGCCAGGCGAAGGCCCTCCGCGGGGAGTCGGGAGGGCGTAGACAGAGCTGGACCGGCGCGTGGTCAGAGAAAGTACGTGCCATATTAGTGACGGATGTAAGCCAAGTGAGGACGTCAGGAGAGGTGATCCAAAGATCAATACGAGACCAGCAGCCGCGGGTACCGGTGACACAAGTTCCCTCGCGGGCCTCAGGCCACACGTGTCTCCACGCATCATACAGTGAATTATCGGCCAGCAAGGACTGTAAGAAAGCCGCGGATTGCGGGTGTGACGAGTGGGGGCCCGAGCGGTCAAGGACCGCAGAAAGGGTAACGTTGAAGTCCCCCCCAAAGGAGTGCCGCAGGGCCCAGTGTGGATATTAAGTGCCAAACATTAGTGAAAAAGGCAGGGTCGTCCGAGTTGGGGCCGTATATAGCAGCAATCGTCATTGGTTGGGAAAGTAAGGAGCCATGGAGAATAACATACCGTCCCTCAGGGTCAGTGAGTACCCGATCAGTGTGCCATGGGAGTCCCCTGCGTATCAAGATAGACACACCACGAGAGTAGGAGGAATAGAAAGAGGAGTGTGATTCGCCCCAGTGGCGCGACTGAAGCCTAGCGGCGGTCGCAGGCAACAAGTGAGTCTCCTGTAAGAGACAAATGTCAACTTTATGACGGAGTAGGTGTGAGTGGATGAGCCGGGCCTTGCGGTGGTCATTGAGGCCACGAATATTCCAGGACCAGCATATGGTGTCAGTCATACTGTGTGAGGACGCGATGGGAGGGAGCGCAGGGCCGCGAGTTGCAGCCGCAATCAAAAGCTAGCATGTGTAGCGGGGAGGTCATACTTGGATAGAACAAGGGCGAGCCAGCCGCTTGAAGTCTGAAATGGAGCCAGCGAGAGCCCGCCTGGGAGAAAGGTGTGACCCCAGAGGGAGCAGCAAGGGTACAAAAACAATGAGGCAGGCAATGACCCCCGCAAGGCACCAGTCGAAGGGAGGGCGCAGTCTCTAGCTCAAAC
Source organism: Calotriton arnoldi (assembly GCA_963921515.1). Classification (NCBI taxonomy): domain Eukaryota; kingdom Metazoa; phylum Chordata; class Amphibia; order Caudata; family Salamandridae; genus Calotriton; species Calotriton arnoldi. The sequence goes on from CAWUFW010003332.1 coordinate 334,357, forward strand.
GTAATGTAGTGATCGAGCGCAGCAGTGGTGTAATGCGTACTGAAGGAATACGTAGATTGATAGCATAAATACATTAACTTTTCTGAAAAAAACCACAAAAAGACAATCCCAGGAGCCAACCACCCCCACCCCGAACAAACCCACCCCATCGCATCATGATTGTAAGTATAACTCTTGCAATGTGAAAGCAGAGAAATTGCGATGAACCACGAAGTAGCCCCAAGAGGCGGACACAACAACCCAACACCCCTCCACCCACCACCCACACCAACCCCCAATCAGGTCGAGAAACCACCCACACCAACCCCAGGGGACCCCAACCGGGAGGGGAGAATCAGCAATAGAAGTGGGAATCATCCCGTGGGGGCATGGCGACGCCTAGCGTACCTCCCTGCCAGGAAAGGCAGGGTGGCCAAGCCAGAGTGAACAGCAGACAACACAGTCAGGTAATATAATGCAACCAAGTTAGGGCCTGTAAACCCCGCGGACCAAGAAAAGAGAGAAACCATGATGGGCAGCAGCCAGTTAAACAGCCAAGGGACAGCCGGGGGAATGAGACTGCAACTGCGCTACACAGTCTTGTGCAGAAGGGCCGGGGGCCAGAAATAATAAAGAGGTACAGTTCAGTCATTGTCACTCAAATTGGCTGCAGCAGAGTCTTGAGGACTGGCTGGAGTGGAGTGGTGAGAGCGGTCCAGCTGTTTGGCAAAGGCGAGGGCTCCCTTTGAGTCCGGGAATACCAGGGTTTTGGAGCCCTGTCTGACCCGCAATTTGGCCGGGTAGGCTAGCGAGTAGGACACGTCGTGCTTTTGCAAGATGCGTTTTGCAGGCAGAAACTCGCGGCGGGCAGCCTGCACAGCCAGAGTGTAGTCGGGATAAAAAGACAAAGTGTTACCTTGGTGGCGGATCACTCCTCTTTCCCTGGCAGCCCGGAGGACCGCGTCCCGGTCCCGGAAATTTAGGATCTTCGCAAGGATCGGTCGAGCAGGCAGTCCAGGGGCAGGCCGAGGGCCGAGGGAGCGGTGCGCTCTCTCCACGACAAAGACCTGGGATAGCACTTCACCGAATAATTCTCGCAACAGCTGCTCCACATAATCCTCCATCCTGGAAATATTGGAGGACTCCGGCACACCAGTGATGCGGAGGTTACTCCTGCGGGAGCGGGCCTCCAAATCTTCATTCTTTGAACGGATGAGGTCGAGGACTTTATCCATTTGGAGCAATTTTTGGCGGTCTTGGGTGGCGGTGTCCTCCACATCAGACACCCTCGATTCGACGTGGAGCAGGCGGCCATCGTGCGCATCTACTCTGGACTTAACCACATCCAGGCGAGAAGCCAGTTGCTCCAGCTGAGTGGCAATCCCAGACACCGCCGACTTCACCTCCAGCATGATGGCCTTCAAGTCATCCTCACGTGCAGCGGCCATTTCCGTGGGTGCGGGCAACTCACCCCCGTCAGCAGTAGCGCCCTCCTGGCGCGTTTGCCTCCGCTGCTCAAATGTTAGTCGGGGCTGTTTCGGGTCAGCTTTGCCCATGGCGGCCTCCTAGAGCAGGGAGCCCCAAAGAGGAAGGTGCAGCCGGTAAGGGCACAGGTGGCAGGAAGATGATCAATGGGGGGCAAAGAGGATCCCCCTCCACGAGGCAGGTGTGCAGCAGACGTAGGGCCCGGGCCGCGAATGCAGCGTTGGGGGCAGTGGACCCCGATCCCGCAGCCAGCGCAGGCCCCTCCACCGAGCCGCTGCCCCGCTCCCAAGGTGGCGCAGCCCAGGAGCCAGCCGGGGTACCGCACAAGAAGGCTCGCTCCGGAGACCGCGCCTGGCGCGAAGGTGCGGTAGAGCGTATGCACCGCCACAGTCCCCGGGCCGTGATGCAATGGGGGGCCCCTGCAGAGCTGGGCGCCGTGTAGAAAAGGGAGGACCTGGGTGGAGGGTCGACCCGGCGGTGCACCCAACTGGCAAAGGGAGCTGGTTGTTCAGAGGGCCAGGCAGGGGGCGCAGACACACGCCGGTATGCCCCGGAGTCGCCCCTGATGAGAAGGCCGGATGGTGGGCCGCTGCAGCCAAGTCAGGGAGCACCCCGATCGCGGGCTCCCCTCCCAGATCTTCGTCCGCCGCCGATGACCACCAAGGCGGTAGGGGAGGCAGCCAGAGCGATCGTGAGCGCAGCGGCAGCAGATGGAGCCCAGCCGGGAGTAGCGAGGGGGCAGCAAACCGCGGCAGGAGGACGCGGGGAGCGCGCCGCCCTCTTCGCCCGGCCCACCAGCGCGGATACCAGAGACGTTCAGGGCGCCTCCTCAGGGTCGGGCTGGGCCGGGCGGTACGGCGAGCGCGATCCCAGGCCCGCCCCGGAGCGCCCCCAGCAGCGAGACTCACCGGCGGACTGTCGTGGCCGCAGGGCCAGTGGCGGAAGGTCCGGTGGGCGTGCGGAGAAGCACGGGTAGCGCAGGCCGGGTCCCGGGGAGCGAGCAGACGTCTAGGCCCAACTCCCGGAGGCGCCGCAGCCAGTCACAGCCAGGTCGTAGGGCCGCGGTGAACGGCTCAGAGAACGCCGCCGATGCAGGGAAGCTGTGAGGGTAGGGTCACAGGCAGCGATGTGTGGGAAGTCTGCCGGATAATTGCAGGATTTCAGGCTTGGCCGGCAGAGCCCACTCAAAGTGCGGCCATCTTGCAGCCGGCTAAGCCACGCCCCCCCCAGAAAGGGATCATTTTAGGTGGGTGTGAACAATGTGCACTAGCATTATGCAATTACTCTAAGTGAAGGGAGCCAGTGGGTAAAATGGGCTGAACGTTTGTGCCACGCAGTATGCTGCAAGCGAGCAGAAGCACAATGTGAATAACAATTTAAAAGGCTAATACATGAAGTTCACTCTCTGTATGTATATTATGTATGACTTATCTTCGTAAAAACAAGTCTGGTAAGACAGAATGCTGTCTTGAAGGCCAGACCTAAAAAGCAGATTAGGGGTCCACAGGCCAAAACGAGGAGACACGCTGATAGCACAAGTAGCACAGCACGACACTGTCAGGACCCAAGCAGAGTAAAATGATAAAGTATTAACCTTCCACTTGTTTGAGAGATCTTTGCATCTTCATGTCATTGAACAGAGTTTCAAGTTGATACAAGTCTGTAGCTAAAGTGGGTACATTCAAGGATGGTCAGAAGATCCTTGGCACCCAGGGGTAAGGTGGCACAGAACGAATTGGAGAGACTGGTAGCATAAAAGCATGTTCTCGACCTCAGAAAAAGGAAAACTGAGTTGCTTTGCTAGTATGCAAACGAGCCCCCACGGTACACACCTGAAGCCTGTAGGTAGAAGCAGAACCCTTAATCCATCAGACTCGGCTGCATAGCCTGGACAGAGCATAGTGACTGCCTCACAACACAATAGCAGGAAGAATATGTCAAACACACCCCAAATATGAATGGAGCTGAAAGAACTAGGCAAGCCATACAAGCACACTCCAACATACAGCAGACAAAAATTGACAGCAGGCATGGAATACAGATTGTAAAAGGACTTTGCGGTCTGTAACTTACGTTAGTGTATGAACAGAGCAATGACTTACTGGCTCCCCAGCTGGTAGTAAAATCTAGTGAAATACGGTCTCTGTGGCAGCACAGTCGAGGGTTCTTGCCTTTTAAAATTATTTTATTTACCCTCAACCCTAAATAGCAGGAAACTGATACTGTAGGTTACAACACAATGATATCATCTTGATCTGGAAATTGGTGAAATTCTAAAACACAACATTCTTACACTCAAAGGTCGAAAACTCAGCCATGGAGAAACTCGTCAGTGAGAGAACATGTAACCCTCAAATAGCTCCCACCACTAAGTGGACCAGACCCTCCGGACTGACAAATTATACAAGCATTTGCAATGCGATAGGTTTCACATTAATCTAAATGTGAGCTATTTGCATTGCAGGTGCTAACAGTTTTTTCCCTTTCAAATTATAGCAGCAGTAGCATATTAAGCAAAGAAATTACTGTCACGAAGAAAAGGGCGCAGTGCCACAGGCTGTTATTAAATTCTAGGGACACCTAGTAAAAGACTGACTAGGTACTGCGCCCTTTCCTTCGTGAAAGGAATTTCTTTTCTATGCAAACACGTTCCAATAGAAACAAAACAGGGGCAAATTACAATGAAGAAATGTTAATAACCAATGCACAAATGCCTTCATGTTTTTTCTAGTTTTGGTTATTAACATTTCTTCATTGCAGTTTGCCCGTGTGTAGTTCCTAACGGAACGTGTTTGCATAACAAGCATATATATAGACTATTGTGCTGTCCCTAGAGAGAGGGGATGTGGCTAAGCGGTCAGAGCTCCAGACTTGGGAGCTGGAGACCAGAGTTTGACCCTCGTCATTGGCACAACAGTCTGTAATTCTTAAAAAATTATCTATTCATTTAAATACACACATCACGGGATCTAATTTAAATTAAAAAAACTGCGATATCAGAGTGTTGGGGGGAGAGACAAAGTAAAATGAAATATGCAGCGACGCAATAGTCAATAAAACAAAAAGTTCTCCCAAACAGGAGATCAAGAAGGCCTGCGTACTTACATCAATGACTTACTGGCTCCCCAGCTAGTAGTAGAATCTGGTGAAATACTGTCTCTGTGGCAGCACAGACGAGGGTTCTTACCTTTTTAAGTTATTTTATTTACCCTCAACCCTAAATAGCAGGAAACTGATACTGTAGGTTACAACACAACGATTTCATCTTGATCTGGAAATTGGTAAAATTGTAAAACACAACATTCTTACACTCAAAGGTCAAAAACTCAGCCATGGAGAAACTCGTCAGTGAGAGAACATGTAATCCTCAAACAGCTCCCTCCACTAAGTGGACCAGACCCTCCGGACTAACAAATTATACAAGCATTTGCAATGCGATAGGTTTCACATTAATCTAAATGTGAGCTATTGGAAAAGGCCAAGCTCGGGCTCGAGCGCGCCACCCTTATGGCGGTCGCGCCGGTCCCCCGGTCTCAGAGGTGGTGGGGGGGTTGCCGCGCGCCCTAGTGACGCGGCACCCCACCTCCCCTGGGCGCCCAATAGCAGTGGCCGACAGGGGCGTGAACCGGAAGCACTTGAGTGCTTCCGGTTCAGCGCGATGCCGATATGTAGGGGCAGACCGGTTTAGACCGGTCTGCCCAGTACACCCCACTTAAAAGGGGCTGGGGGGAGCGAGAGCAGTCTCTAGTTTTCTTGCCCGCCAGCATCTCTCACGGGTCCGTCCGGGCCACTAGCGGCCCGTAACAAACTTTTGCCCACCCACCATCCCCTAAGGCAGGCAGTTCATATGAGTGTTGCAGGATTATGTGTGTTGCTTTGTTTCCCTAAAATGTTCAGTGCAGGTAGCTCAAGAAAGATGGTTAATGTAAAGTTGCGTTGTTGATGTTTTGGTATTATGTAATAAAAGTGTCGGTATATGTTTTCATTTACAGGTAATGTTTAAAGTAAAGTTGTGTGGTTGATGCTTTTGGTAATGTGTAATAAAAATGTCTGTAGATGGTGTTTTGTTTGCAGGTAATATTGTCGTATTTTAGTAGGTATTTCCCTGGTCAGGCGGTAAGGTCATGACTGATGAGCATAGTTTTCGGTCCTTAGCGGGCATCACCATTTCTCAAATGGGGACGCCCGAGGGGGAGACAGAGGGTCTCACATGGAACTCCAGGGGCAGTTACAGCCGGTCGGTAGGCTGAAAGGGTACGGGGGCCAGGGAGTCACTCTTCCAGTAGGCTGGTCGGCCACCCCCGCACGCGCATGCGCACCAGGACGCATGCAAGGATGCAGCATTGCTGCGCCCCGTTTATGGAGTTAAGGCTCAGGGCGCAGGGGGTGCTCGGGGGAGATATCCGTCCGATAAGCTGGACCCCCTACGCAATCTTACTCCAGTGGAGTCTTTGTAGTTTACTGGGATCAGGGGCTGCCAGTCACTGACCTTGCCGTAGGCTCTAGCAGGGTTACGCAGAAAGTAAAGTATATTCATGTTTTAGATTACGGTAGGAATGACTCTGTATTAGAACAAGTAACATCGTGTATCTATCCACGTATCTGGACTTTCTGCGTAATTGTACATAATGTAAATAATAATTTTCAATGTTTTAATTTGGTAATAAATACGGCCGGGGGTTACTCCCCCTAATCCAAAAGAGTGTGTTCTGAAGTGCTTGCCTTGGAGGAGGGAGGGAGTCCTCATCCAAGGGTGGTCTTGGGTCTAAGGAAAAGGGGGACTTAGGCAAGTACCAGGCCATATTGCATTGCAGATGCTAACAGTTTTTTCCCTTTCAAATTATAGCAGCAGTAGCATATTAAGCAAAGAAATTTCTGTCACGAAGAAAAGGGCGCAGTGCCACAGGCTGTTACCAAATTCTAGGGACACCTAGTAACAGACTGAGGTACTGCGCCCTTTCCTTCGTGAAAGGAATTTCTTTTCTAGGCAAAGATGTTCTAATAGAAACTACACAAGGGCAAATTACAATGGAGAAATGTTAATAACCAATGCACGAATGCCTTAATGTCTTTTCTAGCTTTGGTTATTAACATTTCTTCATTGTAATTTGCCCGTGTGTAGTTCCTAACGGAACGTGTTTGCATAACAAGCATATATATAGAATATTGTGCTGCCCTTGAACGGAGAGGATGTGGCTCAGCGGTCAGAGCTGCAGACTCGGGCGCTCGAGACCGGAGTTTGAGCCTCGTCATTGTCATAACATTCTGCGATTCTTAGCAAATCCCTTAATCTATTCATTTAAATACACAAATCACGGGATCTAATTTAAATAAAAAAACTGTGATCTCGGAGTGTTGGGGGGGAGAGACAAAGTAAAATGAAACATGCAGCGACGGAGTCGAGCCTCGTCATTGGCACAACATTTTGTGATTCCTAGCAAATCCCTTAATCTATTCATTTAAATACACAAATCACGGGATCTAATAAACAAAAAAACAGCGATCTCGGAGTGTTGGGGGGAGAGACAAAGTAAAATGAAACATGCAGGGACAGAGGAATCAATAAAACAAAAAGTTCTCCCAAACAGGAGATCAAGAAAGCCTGCGTATGTACACCGTACTTTACCGGTGCTCCTCAGCTGAAAGGAAGGTTGAAAGGAAGTGAGGTATCGGCTGGCAGAACAAAACAGGAGGCTGCAAAGAAGAATGACACTGGAATGAGCCAACGGTAAGCAGGAGGTGGGAATCATGTGGTTTTATTCATGACAGCAGGTCTTGCATACAGCGCATGCGCGCTGATGCTCGACCTAAAAACTGCTAGTGCTTGATATGGTGTTAGGACCAACTGTACGACTTGTCAGTCGAGGGCGCTTATGGCCACAAGTCATTATAAAGGATTTAGCAAAATTTGTTGTCAGGTTGAGTTTGGCCATGAAGTTCACAAAGGAACGGACGAACAGGCGCAGGGCATTGTGAGTGGGGGTGATTAGTACGGCGTCTTCCAAATGAATCAGAACTGGAAGCAAGGTGCTCTTCATTTTAGGGACGTCCGAAGTGCTCAGGATTAACTGAGAGGTAAGTTTGTTAATGTATAAAATAAATAGCAATGGTGCAAGCATACATCCTTTGCGGACTCCACACCCAGTAATAATTTTGTCTGATACCTCACCATTTTGGCCGAACCTGACTCTGGCTTTTGTGGTCGTGTGAAGTGATACTAGTGAGTGCACAGGTGCCTAGTCCAGCCCAATCTCTAGAAGGAGTTGCCATAGTTTTGACCAGTTGATACAGTCAAAGCCATGGACAAATCCATAAAAGCAAGATAAAGAGAAGTCTACTTTGCCATTGTGAATTTCCCAATAACTAAATTCAGATGTCGGCATTGCTCCAGTATACCAATGCCAGTGCGGAAACCGTACTGACAAACACTTAGAATGTTGGTGTCCTTGACCCTCTCCTGTATTTTATTGTAAGAACTTGCAGTAAGATTTTAGCTGGGATATCAATCAGCGAGATGGGACGGTAACAATGGGGTTTAGAACGATCCCCTTTTTTAAAGATTGGGACAATGACTGAGCTCACCCAAGATTTTGGTATGGTGGAATGACTTAAGTTATTGAAGCCATTAGTCAGCAGAGGAGCCCAGAGGTCCATATAGCATTTAATCTATGAAGACACCATCTGGTCCCGGGGGTTTACCCCCCACACTCTGCTGTATAGTGGCAGTGACTTCTTGTATAGAAAACTGTATAAATGGAGAGAGATCCTTATGAGCTGGCGATGTAGAGTTTGGCTCAGTAGCTGAGTAAATGCAGAAAAAGTGCTCCACCCACACCTGGCTACTTATGTAGCCATTAATCGAGGTGGTTACCTGGTCGAAATATTGCATACTAGAGGCAGCATTCCTGAAGGATTTGCTGTCCTTTGACCGGGCCCGATGTGTTAATTTGTCCCACTGCTGAGCGATTACTTCTTTCCGCCGCCTGGATGTTATTTATTTATATTGCCCACACAGGGTGGCTACTGCAGCCTGATCCCTGGGCCTCATATTTAATGCTCTAAGCAATAGGTGATTCGACAGAGAACATTCATGGTCAAACCAGCGAGGGGCCTGATACACTGGGCTAGGAGGTTTACAAATGGAGTGTCTAATCCTATTACAGAGAGCCCCAAAAGAGCTAGCTATCATGCTTGATCCATCAGCCTCCACTAGGCAATGAATAACAAGTTCAGTATTTTCTGAGATTACTTTTCCCATAAATTGGGGAGGACTGGGCAATTTCCAATGGAGCCTGAGATTATCTGCAGATGTGATAGGTTCCTGAGACCCGCTATAGTATGGAAGTTTTCCCTACATGGGGTGTCCAAAGCTATTTCAATTGGATTGTGTTCACCAAAGATTGCTTTAATGATAACACTATGTAACAGATGGTTTGTTAAATTGTGAGAAACAAAAACATAATCAATTACTAAAGATAATACCTTCACCTAAAGGTAGGCACCACTAAAACATTGATGCTAGCAACTTGTAATGCATTATGCAAATCCAAGGAGTGAGGAAAGCCTCCAAATCTTTGTCCCTGGAATCTGTTCCCATGATAACATTTGCCCTATTACGTGAGTTAACACTGAGCTTTAGCATTAAAATCTCCTGCCAGACATATGTACCTTTGTTGGTCCTTATTTGACTTTTCGTCCACTATAGTGGATATATAATCAAAAAGAGCCAGAAATCTTTGGTTAGACACATTACAAAAATCATTATTATAAAAGTTAATAAGATTCAAAGTTAATGCCCCCTTAAAAAGTACCACTTGAAAATTATTGCCTGGAGTACTTACAGCTTGAGGGTGGCCACCAAGCGACAGGTTGATCCATATTGCTAAGCTTCCTGATGCTCGGACTGAGCGAGAAGGAACAGCCGGCATGCGGAAACATAGGAACCCTTCAAATATTATGGGATTAATGTCCCAGGTTTGCCGCATAAGCTGGAAATCGTACGCCCTTATGAATGATTGCCAGTCTGGGAACACTATTTTAGCATGGGGTCCTCCAATGTTCCATATTAATATTCTGAATGGGCCATATTGGACTTATGAGGGATCTGCTGACAACACATTTTCCAGGGATAATGGAATAGAAGTGCCAACTGGGTTATCAGAGTCAACCGGGGATGCAGGCTCAGAATGGACACAAGGGTATTTCGCCATTAACTCAATGTTCACTTATAGTCCCTTGCCAGTCATCTGGGCTACCTCCAAGGTTGCTCTGGCCCGTTGTGTCAACTGATGTTGTTGCAGTCCGATAGCACCCCTTACAGAGTGCTACATTTTAGGCTCCACAGTAGCTGGAGCTGATGGGCATATGAGAATGGGCGTGCAGACTGGTTGAGTGACTTGTAGAAATAGCCCAGTGGCAGATTGACAATGTTAGATCCTGTTGATGCTGTCAATATATTCATACCTAACAGGGTTCCCACGCTGCTTGGGCGTCTAAAGTTGAACAACTATGCAGTCTCTAGATATGTCTTTTGTTGCGGGCCCAATCCAGCTTACCCTTTGGACCATTAAGATATCTTTCCATTTACCGGGTTAAAATGTCTGTGTGCTCTGAGCCAATGCACAACCTTGTTTCGGGCCTGTTCCCATGTCTCCGGTTGTTTGTATTTCAAGCGTGGTACTCCTGCTATTACCAGGACATAAGGGCAGGCCTCTGGTGGTAAGTTTAAAATCTCTGTGCAGGGTTTAATATCCGTAGCTCTATTGCCTTGGCTATGAATGCTTCTCTTATTATTGTGCCTCATCTTCCTTCCTTCCATCTCCCCCCTTTTTCAATGTATTACCTTCATTGGTTTAATTATTGGTCATGATGCACTTTGTCTCACTTTAAAAAACGTCTTTTAAAACTAAAAAAAAAAGAATGGATTCTTTGGATAAGATTGGGAGGCATGTGCAGAGGTTTGTCAGGTCCAGTTGCAGTTTGTAGTTGCTATTAATGGCCGTGATTTTGTTGATGAAGAACTGAGAGAAATTGTTGCAAAGGTCCTGCGAGGGGGTGATTGAGTTGGAGGAGTCTGATGGGAAAGGGAAATTCTTAGCAATGGCTGTCAGAACTTCTATCAGCGGGCCGCGGTTCATGCAGGGGCTACTAAGCCCAACTGTGGTGGTTGAGGCCTTTTACTTCTGATGTCCTGGGGTCCAACCTACTGTAGAAACCAAAGCAAATGGGCCATGAACCCCTTCTGACCTTGACACTCAGTGGTAGCTGTGTTTGAACAGTCAAAGCTCCCTCAAGGGGGAGTATAAATACAGGTCAGTGACCATGACTCATAACTCAAAGTGCAAACAGTGCAAACAATAAGTCAATGTCCAATGCTTTTGTAAGGAAAGAAGTCTTTTATTTCCAACTCTACACATGCAAAGGTATACGACATTTAGAAGCAACAAAATAATCCCCTGAGATCTAGGCTCTAGTAGTTGTCAGGCAAATCCCTGTCCCATCCTCCTTCATGTAACATGTTCAGGGTTATTCCCTATTCACTGGTGGCCACATCATGGGAATGCTCACTAGTAGGCCGTACTCAAAAGTTTTCTTTTGACTCTTCAGGATTTAGTCAAAAGAGTCTATGGTGCGGCAGCACAGTTACCAGTGAGTCTCCTAGGCCCAGCCAGCCTGGTTCATGTCTAACCCGCTCTTGCAGCATAGGAGAGTTCAGAGGTGCAGGGGTTGTCCTTGGCGTGAGCACCTGTGAGTGCTGCTCCACTCAGAGAGGTCCGGCTGTCCGTGGCCCATGCAATAATACCTGGAGCCGCAGGCTCTCTCTCTTGAGCGGCGCTGTCGGAGGTCTCTCAGTCGTCGGAACAGTTCTCAGCTCATGAGAATGCAGTAAGTTGGCTTTACCTGCAGGAGGTGATGGGGGAATCCTTTCTTCATCTCCCGACTGGAGCCCAGCGAGGGTGTGACGTCGTCCATGGCATCCTCAGCAGTACTCAGTGGTCAGTCGGGGGAAGTTCCCACGCACTGCGGGTCGTCCAACCCGCCAAACATAGCCTCAGTCTCTCCTTCGGATGGTGACCAAAATCCTTCGGCAACGTGGGTACCGACAGCCCCTCCTGGTATAAGGGGTTGCCGTGGTACTGAACAGTACAAGCACAGGCTCCTCTGGTACAAGCGCCTGCCAAGAAGGTTATGAGTCTCAGCGAATCTCACATTCCCGACTTTAATGGTGGCCCCCTTTGGCATATGGGGTCACTGCAGCACGGCAGTACAGGCTAGTCCAATCTTGCACAGGGATTAACTCATGGCTCAGCCCACAGTGATCCTCTCCTTGCAAACAGGGGTCCTCGAGTTGACACTCCTGCACACGGGCTATGGTCTGATCGGTGCACAGCCGAATCCTCACCTTGTTCAGGGAGGCCTCTTGGCAGAACTCCCCACTGGACATCACTTCCTCCAATGTTCTTCTTTCCCTCAAAGGGCACACTGGTCTTGGCAAGCAGGCACTCGCTGGTGCTCTAGGCTCCAGGGCAGATGATCTTGGTTTCCTGAGTGAAATCTCCTTGCCTAGCAGGGAGAGTAGCAAGCCTTTGCCCCCGGTCCTGGTTGCAGGCAGAAGTCTGGCAGAACTTTCCCTCCTCACACAGCCTGTCTGACTGCTTTGCAGGTGACAAAGTTTGGGGTCTCAACCTACCCTTCCTATAATCCATATCCAGACACCAAACTGTGATTTAGGGACTGAGTCTGAAGTTTTATGCTGTGATTCTTTTTCTTTTGAAGTGTCCACTTCTCTTTTTCTTCTTTCCTCAGGGAAAGCTATCTGTCACAGCAGGCAAGACTCCAAAGCTGATTGTCCCACAACACAATTCATGTGAGTAATCAGAGTTCACACCTGGACGTCAGCCACAGTGATATGTGCATCAAAAGGTTAATCCCAGGCTCCCAGCTCTACTCTCCACGATTCCCTTATCAGCCCCATCTCCTTTCCCTAGATGTGTCCAGGCCCCTTCCATGTGATCTATTACGGAATCAAAGAGCAACCTTTTGAAGTGTAAAGGGAGTCTCTTCCTCCTTTCCTCCAGTGAGTGTGTGCCACCCAGCTCACAGTAAAGCAGCAACACACAAATGTGTCTGGGCAGATTCCTCTCCTCCACATGTCTTCACCAGGCATGCCTCTAGGACCCACCACATAACGCACCAATACAGGCACACTTACTCAGTGTACATTGAGAGCGCACTTTCTGTCCAGCAGTGTTACCTCCATGCATTGTACTATTACAAGTACCCATACATTCAGTACACACATTCAGTCTGGGTGTACTGTTCAGCACTGAAGCTTTTCCATACTGTACCAGGGTGTGCTATTTGAAAACACACATATTGCCAGCACACACACTCACCATGTGGGCGCTGTACAACACTTGTGAAACTTTAAAAAAAGGTGAGTGAGCCTGTAGGACTCACTCCAGTGGCACATTGTTAAAAGAACCTGTTCACTACTACTAATCACTACACGGTATGTTGCCACCTCCGCTCTTATGCTGCTTAAATCCTGGTGAAATTGATAGCCTTCTACTACTATGAGGGTTGTGCTTTTGGCACCCCTCCCAGTCCAACAAAACCACAGTCTGTGAGACTGGCCTATGGTCATGGAACACATGCATGATCCATGTTTGTCTCTGACAAACTTTCTGCATTAGGGTTCCAGACACCCATACGGTTGGGCACGCAGGACAGGGGTACATGTCATCAACCATGCAGAGGACTTTTCTGTCCAAACAGTGGTGAAAATGTCTTCGCTTCTGTTGGTGCTGGTATTGATGTGGGCCACCAGAGCGGTTTGGTCCGTGCAGGAAACTGGTGTGGGCTAATCAACTCGGATGTTGTCACAGGTGGTGAAAATTGGGTATAGGAGGTGTCCAGCTACATGAGGAGGTCCCTTTATTTGTTAAGTGAGGCCCAGGAGTCGGCATGGTCTTCCAGGTGGACGTTCTGGTGTCAGAGTAGGATGTAATTGCTAGCTTTGAGGAAAGTGGTGTGACAAAGTACGTAATGATGTCAGTGAAATTGTTGGGCGTTCCCAGTGGTCTGTAGGTGAGAGTGAAAGGATGGCTAGATTTAACTGGAAGGATTTGATTAGTAGGAAACTGGGATTGTAAGAAGGTAGACAAAGATAAAACAGAATATTTGGGGTATAAATGCCATCCAAATACCATCTAACCTTACTAAGTTGTACAGAAGCAATTACCATCATCAATAAAGATTAAAGGGGTGATTTTGAGTTTGGCAGACAGAGTAATCCATCGCAAATGTGATGGAGTACCATGTCCCTGTTTGCTCTGTCAGCTGAATACTACTTACAATGGCTTGATGGAGTAGAGACCATCGGAGGAAGGACTTTACATTGTCAGTCCTATTTAGGGTGGATGGTGTAACGGCTTTTATTTCCTGTCTATCTCCACCAGAAAAAAACTTGGTATCAAGAGAGAGGGAAAAAAAGCCAAAATGACTCCCACGCCCTGGGGAAAACCCAAGGGTGTGGGTGTCATTAGATTGGATGGTATAGTATGTCAAACCTTTTATACATGGACAGGAACTGCTGTGACAGCGGCTCCTGGCAATTTACAGAGTTGTCCGTAGGGTTGGTGAACAACTCTCAATTTGGCAGCTGGCGGTCCCACAGGATGGCGGGGGTAAGGCCTTTTGCCACACAGACAGAGAATCCTCCATGCGCCAAACTCTGAATCAGGCCCTAATTTACTTCCTGGAGTCCTTTTATTCTTTACCAACAGTGATCCCCTTTCATTTTTCTGTTGAAGTGGACAGGTGAATCATGGAGTTGATTTGTAGTATCTGAAAGTACTCCATGTCTAACCTGTAAAGTGGGAAGTTTTTCTTTCTCTGACTTTGAGCCTTACTTCAAAGCAGCCCAACTTTGGGTTTTGCAGACCATATCAGATTGTTATTCTGTGAGGGCTACTTCCCCCTATCTGTGGAAAGATTTGGCTTGGGCTCCCAAGTGAAAGGCATACTAAGAAAGGTAAGGTATCACACTTCCATAGGTGTTGTCTGGGCTTATATATGGGATACTTTATAATGTAAAGCTTTCCACCTACCCCTTTTCTGTTGTGTCTGTTAATGGAAGCTTCACATAGCACATTTCCTTCTCTAAAATGGTACCACTGATGTAACAGAAATAGATGAAGGGTGGTCAGGAGGTGTATCAGTTGTTCTATGAGGGATAGTTGATTGAAATAACACAAAGAAGGGGGACCAGGAACACTTGTAGGTCCAGCATACGTGCTCCTATGAAGTATCAACTCTATCAACAGGGTTTGCAGTTCCTTAGGAGAAAGAACAGGAGAATATGCAGTCGGTCAGTATCCAAGGAAGCGGACTGGGGGGGTCTGTTCCCTTAGGAACAGGAGCCCTCACACACCCAGATGGGTGTCATGATTCATCATAGGGCGTGCTCCTGGTCCGGCCGGCGCTGCAATGCCCGATGGGCACCCTCGAAGGAGCTCTTTATCAGAGCTCTTTTGTTCCAATCCTGTATGTAAAGTGTGGGTGTAGGGCCATTAGTGTAGATTGATGTAGTGAAGTGTGTGTGCATATAAAAAGGTGTGTTATAATAGACTAGGTAGTCTTCGAAAATAATTTTCATCAGTGAGTCTACTTGTCTAATTAAAAACATGGTGCCTAACAGTAGAGGCAATGATCTCTGGTAGCTCAAAAGGTCAAAGGGTCAACATGTTTCTTGCCGAAGGTAAAGTCAATAATAATCTGTTGCCAATTCGTCAGGCCCGGTTATTTCTAATCTACACAGTGGTTGGAATATGTGTTCATATCAAGGATTATCCAATCACAAAATAACCTAAATGTGGTGTACCTTCATACCGTGTTTGCTAAAAATGAAAAGCCGACCTGAAATAGAGATAAGACCATGAATACAAATCACCTGCGTTATGCAGGTGATCAAGAACATATTCTCATCGTGGTGCATCATGCGTAAAAATATTCAACATGCTGCTATCAGTGGTGGTGCAACTAGCACAATGACACACAAAACACATAACAGACAAGTGACACACTCAGCCGAATGCAAGCAGTTGTCCTGTGCAACCTTCACTACGACACTCTAAGTATCAGAAGCTGGGTTGTTTACAGGTCTTCCATGCATTACCAAGAGTTCTACTATGGGATTACTACATCTTCTCTTCATTTGCATTTTTAGCACTCTAAAATTAACGTTTAATCTGCTACTACTCGAGGAGACAGAAATGCTACCCTATGTGGGTGAGTTTTTTGGCCTCCTATGTCACAGTGTTTGAACTCTTATTGCTTGACATTACCCCTGACTGTGTCACTTGTCTGTTATGCGTTTTGTGTGTCACTGTGCTAGTTGCACCACCACTGATAGCATCATGTTGAATATTTTTACTCATGCTGCACCACAATGAGAATATGTCCTTGACTACATGCATAATGCAGGTGATTTGTATTCATGTATTCTCCTGTCCATTCCCCTAAGGAGCTGCATACCCTTGGTGATATAGTTGATTGCTAACCTCAATATTGGAATTGAAGGTGGATTAGCTGGGAAGTTTCCCCTTTTTGACAATGAAGGATGGAAGTCTAGACAATAAAATGGGCACAAAAGTTGAGAATAATTTTCACTTTTCTGGATGTGGGTTTGGGGTGAATCTTTGGGGAAATAGAGGCTCGGTCTATAAATTGTACAAATTCATTGCAACTAAAGACTCTGGTGCACCACTTAAGTGTAAGACTGCCCGGGAGAGGTGGATGATAAGAATTCACTGTTCTATTATGGGCCAGAATCCTTGAAAGGCTGTTTCATGCTGAATTGTCAACTCAAACAATCACAAAGGCATTCATGATTATAGATAGATGCCACTAGGATCTCTGGCACATTCCGGGTATGTTTGGTAGATCATCCTGCATGAACCTAGAGAGTGCAAAGAAAAAGCAACATACATAAATGAGAAGGAAGTTGTTGGATGATAAGTGGTATAATGAAAGCTACCCTTCCTATGGACAAAGTACAAGAGTTTTTTTATATTCTGGCAATGGAACTTGGTATAGAAAAACTCCTCCAAATGAATCATCTGATGATTGTTCCTGGCACAGCTCTGTTGGCTCACTTCTGGAAGATCCCAGTGCTCCTGGGCAAACCCGATGTGCCACAAAGTGCTGGACATTTAAACTTTGGAAAAGCAGACACCTCAAGGAAGGATAGAACTCACAGGGACTGACAACCTTTTCTGAGTGGTTAATCCAGTGCCCCAGACAGAATACATACGCTTGACACCTTGAGTTTGTTGATTTGTTTATTACTTTTGGCAGAGTGGGGATCTGGAAAGGCCTTATTTGACGATGAGTGTAATGATGCAGTGGAAATGGGCATGTGGGAGAAGATAAGAGCGATGGCATAGGTACCCCAAATTTGGTTTCCTATCGTAGAATTGCACCCTGAGTGTAGACGGGAGAGGTGGGCCATGGGCTCTGCCTGGCACATCCCATCCCATCTAATCCCCTATTCTTATCTGCTTCTTTTTCCTCCTTTCCCTCATAGTGCCTTTCCTTCTGTCTCTGCACCCTTTCTTCTCTGTTTGCACTCCTGAACATGATCGTATTATCCTTTGCACAGTATGGGTCACATTATAGTAAATACTGTGTAATAGTATTAATGTAAAGATCTGAAGACTGGTATGTAACTCTGACTGCCTCAACATATGCCAGTAGAACAACATTACTGGCTAGGGCCGCCATTGTTACCTCTGATCTGGGATGATGGAGACGTGACGAAAAACGGATGGGGCTCCCAAAGGTTTCTCGTGGATGATGCTGATTTCTCCTTTATATGTTCTGTATGGTATATAAAACAACAATCAGTAAAAAGATGGTTTTATAAATACATCTGACACATCATAATAAGTTTGGAGACTTCCTACAGTCCTAGTACGAGACTAGACAGTGGGTGGTATAGTCTTGTCTGTGATTCTTATCTTGCGTATTATTCAATGCTTCATCTATTTTATACGTTCTAGCCTTCCAATGAAATGACTCACCACTATCAGATTTTTTTTCTCATTTGCTTCTTTTATTAACAACTGCTCTTTTCTTTGCTGCTGTGAAGCTCAACACCTAGAGATGACACACAGAACTGTGAGGTACAAAAAAAGAATATTTTGATATCTCTCTTTCTTTTTCAGCACAAAATAGAAATAGATACTTTATTTTTAGCAAGTTTTAGTCAGTGCAGGGTATGTGAAAACGCAGGCGTATGCCACATTTATCCTTCAACAAACTGTTCAGTAATAGCTGCAGCAGGGTGTTGATGTCTGTGTTACAGTCAGTTTCAAAGAAATCATTAGAGCCCTCTCACATTTTATATTTCAAGTCAGCTTGACCTGGAAGATACAGCAGGCTGTGAGACCAAAGTTTGTAGGTAGCCAAACATTTGAGTTTTTTTTGGTCACTCACTGGCTTCATTGAACCTTCCTATGAGACAACACTGCTACGATTCTAAGATACCACTATTCAGTTTATTGACCAAGGCGCAGTCTCACTGTTGGTTATGTTGGATTCCTTGGTAGCCTTTAATTTGGTGGAAAACCATGTGTTTGTAGAACTTCTGTCTACTGTGGTGAAGGCTACCGATGGAATATCTAAACGGTTCCTGTCTTTCCTGATGTATTTGTTAGGTACAAAACTAGTAGTTTAGATTGTGGAGCTCCACAGGGCTCTTGCCTCTATATCATGACCTTGTTTAATATGTACGTGTAACCCCTATGTGATCTCTGGCAGGACAATCTTATGCTCATGACGCTCAAGTATGTATTAAATTCTTCCTAGACTCGAAACCGGGCTCAGACCTTGGATCTCTTTTAGTTCACATCTAGGAATAGATGCCCACCAATGGTTTACAACTCAATTCCTTCAAGACTGAGGGCAAGATTTACCAACATTTGGTGCAACGCAAAGCAGTAAGACAACTTGCTGCATTGTGCTGCATCAAATGGAGGGAGCAGGAATGGATCATATTTACTAACATTTCGCATTACTGCTCTTTTTCTGACTGGGGCACTTGTGGCTGCCAAGCACCAGTGTTGGCACCCTTGCCCCATAAAGAAAAGGTGCATGCACCTTCCTGCACAAAATCAATCCTCAGAGGCATTTTCTCGTTTCTATGTGTGCTGCCGAATGCAGCAAACGCAGAAAGAGGAAATAATGATGAGAAATAAACATAGTTTGGTTGGCCTAGTAAATCCCATTTAAGGGCTTGTGTTGCCTTGGTCGCATTGCGTGATGCCAGGGCAATGCAAGCCCTTGATAAATCTGAGCCTGAGTGTGAAAACCTGAGAACACTAACCTGTGCTTTACTGCCTGAGGTAGCAACATGCATTTGCTGGGTTGCCAGGCCTCCACTCCTCCACTTCCCTAGATCAGCCCCGTGAAACAAAATACAAAGGTAGGTACTAGAAGACTAGGGGAAGGGTCTAGGGAGGAGAAGTGATGGGACATGAAGACCGCAGGGCACCACTGGGTTGATTAGTCACAGAAAGTGATGATGACCTTCTAGGCCTTGTCCCGGGTGATATTGTCTGTTGGTTGGTGGGTTCTCTGGTGGCGTGGTGAAGGTAAGTACAAGTTTTCAGTCAGTCAGTTAAACTTTATTTCGGATAATAATAACCATAAAAGTTCACATAAAACATCATAAAATAAGCCAAGAGAAAAATGATTAAATATCCACACATTTTCAAATTCAAACTGTTTTCTAGGTACAACACATGGATTAAATAACACTCCTATTAGTCAGAGTGGGTCCGCTATGCTCACCAAGAGTAACTAAGAAATCGTAGTGGGTGTAAAAAAAAAAAGCGTTAGAAACAGACAATATATATCATAGATAAATTCAGTATCTCATACAATCAGATAAAATCATTTAAATACAATCATTAAAAATACATTATCTAAGCAACAAAAAATCTTTACATTTAAAAATGTTAAAACTCCAATTGTACTAGTAATAAAAACTTAATTTACACTGTCACAGGCCCGAATAAAAAGAGGTTCAAGAACATGTTAAAAAGAAGACTCCCTACTCGACTTAAGACTTGCTATCATACAGGTTAAAAGCTTGTCCAACTCACCCTATAAGACTTAATTTTTGGCTCTCTTATTCCAATGAATACTGCGCAAAAAGCGGCTAACTGCAAAAACAATAGGGCCAGAAATGTCTGTTTTTAAGACTCTCAGAACTTCCCTAAAATAAGGGGTACCCATGTTTCGACAAATCTGCAGTATCCACTTTTGCTGCGCATTTTGATACTCAGGGCAAAAAAAGAAGACGTTCCACAGTTTCAGAAGTTTGGGCACAAACTGGGCAGAAAGTAGAAGACAAATCTTTATTCCACTTGGAGTTAAAAGATATAGGTTCTGATTACTATGTCGGTCGGAGTTGCCTCTGACCGACATCGCTGCGGATTGGGAACCGACCGGCCTCAGGTCAGCGATTCCGACCGCATTATTTGGATGCGACCACACATGGTGCAGTCACAAACTTCCATTTTTCAATGGGAGCTTGTGCAGCGGGCGTAAACTGCCCACAGTAGAAGCTCCCATTGAAAAATTGAACTTTTCAAACATCCCTGTACCGTATTGCACGGTACAGGGATGTTCAGTGAGGCACCATAGGTGCCCTCCAGGGCCACATGGAGGGCCAGGGGACCTACTTGGGGTCCCCATTGCACCATCCGACAGCCTTTCCATGTTGGAAAGGCCGACATGGAAAGGCTGTCGGAAAACGACATCATAATCCTGATGGCGTAAGCGCTGTTCTTAAGGGATTATGAGGTCTTTCCGACCGACGTCGGATTGTGATGGTCGGACCCTCCGACTGCTGCCTCCGACCGCACGCATGCTGCCACCAACAAGCTGTTAGTGGCGGTCCGAACCACATCCTAATCAGGCCCGTAGTCGGTAGACAGCCTAACCGAAACCTTACATAAAGGTTCCTCGTTAAGGGCGGAGTGATGGAGTCTAAGAAAGGTTCAAACTGTGGATACAGTTTAAACTCTAAAAAATGAGTAGTCAGACTACCAGAGAGCCCACTTAGGATCTGCCTCTCAAGAACATGGCTCCAATATATAGATTGCAGTCTAACCAACTCTGACTTATCAATGGTGCAGGGGTTATCCCATAGCTTACGCAGCCCAAGTTTCTTTAACCAGCTTGATACAAACTTAAACCAAGGAATTTTAGATACACTTCTCGTGCCCAATAGATCAACAATACATTCCCGGTACACTGACAGCTCAGGAGTGGTCCAGATGCGTACCCAATAGATCAAAGGCTTCAATTGCGCCAGATTCGCAATTCGTTTTAGGCCTAGATCTAGGTAAGTACAAGTTATTTCCCTCTGTTGTGGGATGTCCTGTCATTGGACTTTATGGTGTTCCCCATTCCCAGAATCTATTTAAAAGGAAACAACAGAAAACAAGTGTGAAGAATAACCTGGCCTCACCAATAGACTCCTGAAAATATATCCTGTAAATGATGTGCTTTTTTCTTGGATTTTGGAGCTAGGTTACTTCGCTAGAAACATTTCTGACACATTTATTGTCTTTTAAAATGTGTTTTTACCTGTGGGTTTTTAAATCA
The DNA here is from genome assembly GCA_963921515.1 of Calotriton arnoldi. NCBI lineage: Eukaryota > Metazoa > Chordata > Amphibia > Caudata > Salamandridae > Calotriton > Calotriton arnoldi. The sequence goes on from CAWUFW010003332.1 coordinate 355,501, forward strand.
CCTCTTCTTTTCGGTGCTTACGTCAAACCCCTGAATCTTCTCCAAGTCACTATGCAATGCCATCAACACTTGACTATGAGTTCTTTTGATTATGTATAACTGTCCATGAAGGCCTAAAACATTATATAATTCCCTGGAATTGTTTATCAACTGTATTTTCACTTTACATGGCTTTTTGAATCTATGTGCACAATTCATTTGCCTTCTTTTAACTTCTAGGGCCTGACTTTATCACCCTTGCTAGTTGGAATGATTAGGTGAGTACTAGAATATAATTTAAGCACCTGTGATTTACCCTGTTTTCTTGGAAAGAATGTTCATTTTTTAGTCTCACTTGTTTTTTTCTCTTTCCATGTCTGCAGTTGTTGGTGAAGCCCAGTGGTGGCTGGTGACATTTGAAAGTAGTGAGGCATAAAAGTTGGGGATGAGTGTTACTTCACGAGCGAGCACGACAAATGGGGTATGGGAGAGGTTCTGCCCCCACACCTCCAAGAAAAGTTTTTTTTTTAAAAAGGGAGTGGCAAATGGTGCATTCTTAAGCAAATTTGGAAAAGCAAGAAGGCGTATAAAGCAGTTCTGAACAAGTAGTCTTGAAATATTTAAACACATTAAAAACTGCCCCATAAGTTTAACTGTTGATTCCTCTGATATTCCCACAAACATTGCCTGCAGCAAGCACAAATGCATGCACTCTCTCCTATCTTGGAAAGCATTGCCCTAAGTGCTTTAAATGGAAATATGAAAGAACAGATACCAGCTAACGAGAGTAGCCGTTTGCTCCTGAGAAGTGGTGGTGCCCTCCCATTAAATGTATTGCAGCAGTGTTGAGAAGCGTAGATTCTCCCTTCCGAATTCATGAAGTTCAGGTACTCGGTACAAGATATACATGTCCATTTAAAGCACTTGATGGAGCAAGGTTTCATAAACGAAACTTGCTTGTATACAATCCTCCTCATAGTATTAATTTATTAAACTTGTATTGTTTTACTAACCTTTGCATACACGACACGAATAGAAAGGATGCTTGCCTATGTGTTTTACTAACGAATAACGCTTGTCTGTAATCTAAAATGGCCGCTGAAGCGCGGGAATATCACTGCGCATGTCACAACCATATCACATGGTGTGACGTCTCTCTTTGCTTGGTGGGAAATTTCTGCTTCTGCGCAGTATGCATTAAAATGGCTGCTTGATGTTTTCACATGCTTCAGCTTGCTCTCATGTCATTATTAATTTGTCGTTTTCTTAACGCTACTAATGCGGGACAGTATTATAATTAAATGGGAATAGAGTAGAAAAGGTGGGCATACAGTGAAACATTTTATTTGTGATTTTTATATTTTCTTCTTTGACTTTTATTAGTTCGCAAACTTGGGCCTGGGATTGGTACAATGAAAGCTCGTGTGACAAAGATTCCGCACATGCGCCCTGCAGTGGTAGACCAGATAGAAAAAGATGAAGTCAACTTGGACATCACCCAAGGCCATAACCTGCTAGCTGACACCACTACATACCAAGATGTTCTTGTTAAAACGCAACATTTTATATGAATGAATTGTCAATTTTGTCGTGAGACGGGTGGGAAATAAAGCAAATGTATTAAATTGAATGGGTGGGAATTTAGAGACAATAGGCTTTACAATTTAAGCCAAATCAATATGGTGAGAGAATCCACCCCCTGTCCCTGTCCAATCAGAAGTAGTGGCCCCATATTTTAGCAACATGAAGGGGAGGTACATGGGCGTAGAGGGGTATAATAGATATAGAATTAGCTAATTAGTTTAGCTTCTAGCACAGACCGCAGAGAGTGCGCACAGAAGACTAGCGCTCTTAGCTCCAGACTGCCAAGCTGATCGATTGCAGACCGAATCCCTGTCCAGAAGAGGTCCTGAGGAGGGGGCAGCGGAGTCCATTAGAAGGGAGAATCGAGGAGAAGCCGAGTATCAGAGAGGGGAACGACGCAGGCGTCATTGTAGAGAGGTCACCGGTCCTGCCCTGATCCTGGAGGAAGTCTTTGCTCTTCATCCTTCCTGGGTTCTATTCTTTCCAACTCCTTGGCCAAGGGGTTTGGTTCTCGCACTTAGGTAAATATAATGCAACCTTTAGTTGCGCTGCTGTCTCTATTCTCTCCTTTTCCTTAAACACCGTCATTTATTAGCAATAATTATTCTATGCTTCATCTTGGGTATTTCGATTAAGTACCATGTGTTTCCTGTAATTTACTCTGCTAAAATTTTAGATAAACATTTTAAACTTCCTGACTCAGTGGTTATTTCAGGATTATGTACTATAATGAATGTCACTCATTTTAAATTTCCCAATTAGCAAAGGATTCATTGGTAAGTCATTACTCTTCATTCGGAAGGTAATTGGTAGCAGGGATTTTGATAAAGAGTAACAACTGATAAAACCCAGCGTAAGTATTAGCGTAGTATGAATGTATGGGCCCAAGTGAGTATTTGGTGTATGCATGCTGTTTGCTAATATCACGCTGGATCAGTTTTCTGGTAATCAGAGGATGGTTACTCTTTGTTAATTGGGTAATGAGAATTTTATTTTTATGAACTAACATCCGTGTATTCAGAGTTTTGTTTTATGTTGTCCAGAATACCCCAGGGTAAAAAGAATAGCGGATGGTAAGTGGAAGCCATACTGCAGTGAGGTTATCTGCCAGGCAGAAATAGTACTGAAAAGTTAAGCAGGACTTACAGTACTCGTTAGGGACTCTATGCGTGTGAGTAATAGCAAAAGAGTACGCTGGTGAAAATTTGATGTTATATCACCTAGAAAGGGTAACATTGAAGAAGTAACAGGTACTTCTGGAGCTTGTGTGAAGAGTAAACGGAAGGGTTTTGCTCGTAGTGTATGTTAGTAAACGGAAAGGGTTTTACTAAGTGTGAGAGAAACTATCTTTTTCGAATTTAGAAGAAACTGGCACGATAGCGAATGTTTTATGTTGTTACTAAAATTAAGAATTGTAGAGAAAATAAGTTTGCGTAAATTTTTGTAAAGGGAGGGTCAGTTGCCGGAGAGGGAGCTGACGTCACAAAATGCCGCGCTGGGATTGGTTGAATCAGAGGGTGTGGAAAGACCCTTGTAAAGGAGGGGTCAGTAGTCAGGAGTAATACTGGCGTCACAGGTGCCGCGCTGGGATTGGTTGAACCAGCAAGGACAGGAAAGAGCAGATTGTAAAGGAGGGGTTGACAGACAAACGTCACCAAAAGGCCGCGCAAGGATTGGCTCGGAAATAAAAGATAGCAGACATTTGATTGGTCAAAATTATAGAAGCGAAATTCTTAGTGGATAAGAATTGCATGTTAAAACGCGATCCGACTTTAACAGGAATTCGTCAGGATAGGAGATATTTAGGCTTTGCAGAATATAATTTTATACATCGGTACTTACCCAAGATGTACGGAGAAAGGAGAAAAATGTCATTTTTACAAAAGATCAAGAATTATTTTAAAAAGGACAAACCAATCAAAACTAGAGAAGGAATTATTATTCCACCAGCTAAAACGCCCGCTTCATTCATGATGATGGAGAGAGGTTATCATACTTGTGTATGGATGGAGAATTGGATAGAATATACCAAAAATGATGGAATACTAGCATTTCCCGAGAATGGCACGTTCAATGGGCGAATTCTGCAAAACTTGAGATTAAGGATGAATGACTTAGAACCCAGACCTAGATTAACTCAGTACGAAGCTCTAGAGGAATGGGAAACTGAGGCATTTGAGCGGGACCGATCTAGGAGTAATAGGGGTTATCCAGGATTTTTCCCCAGATACCTACATGAGTCTAGGAACGGTCAGATGAAACAATGGAGAAGGGCAATGATTACAGAAGGATTATATCCATTGTTAACAGCAGAGGAAAAATTAGGAAGTCAATGCACAGAAAAGACAAAACATTTAATGAGAAATGATGACTCTGAAGATGAATTTATGGAGGAAATGTTGAGAAACCCTCCACCATATCAGGAAGGAACAAGTGGATGCACCCCAAGTGCACCACCGATAAAAACTCCATTAGTGCCACAGGTAATGCATGAATTCACCCCTAGTAGAATACTTCATGACAAAGAAAAAGAAGCCCTAGAAAAGACCAGAACAGAATTAAAACAGAAAATAACTCAGATAAAAGTACACCCTGATTCGTTGACCATACCTGTAACAATTGGTCCAGTAGTTCCATTATATGGTACTCAGGGAAGCTGTCCTCCACCGATACTTGCACCTACTCCTGTGAATAATCCCAAACCTGAAGCTCCAGTTATAATTGAGGATCAATTTAGTGACTGTGAATCCACAATATCACTCATGGACTTGCCTATTCGAGGTACTGTAAATAGCACTCCCAGAAAAGATGTACCTGAATGTTCAAAAGATGTATGTTTAATAACTTCATCGGGAGTAAAAAGTGCCACCATAGTAACCCCTGAAGATTTAGAAAAGTGGGTACAAGGGTCAGTTAAACAGTGCACACCTCCGAAAATAATGGACATTCATAAATTGAAAGTCGAATTAGAAGAAATAATAGCAGGAAATGTAGGACTAGAACGCTTAAATACCTATGATGATGAAGAATTATTGTTCCTGTGCAGGAGTATCACCAGAAATGTAAGGATATTCCATGAAAAATTATCCAATTTAGCACTACAGATGGGAATAGAAATAGGGAGATCAAAAGTACTACAGAAACCCTATAGAGCAGAATTTTCAGACAAAGATTTAGAAAATATGAATGCCTCTGGAAGAAGATTACAAATAAGAGAATTAATGTTAGTTTTGCAAAAATGGGGAGACCTAGATAAATGGAGAACTAGGTGGGCCAAGAAAAAGGAAGAAGCACGAACAAGTAGAACAGCATCTGAATATGTGATGAAGGAAACAGGGAAAGCAGATCAAATGTATCCAATGCGAGAAGTTGCGGGAGGAGGATATGTACATGTCCCATGGAGCAGACAGGATATTTTGTCATTTACGAATGATTTTCCAAATTTCAGAGAAAAACCAATTGAATGGTACAAGCAGGTTGACAGGTTTGTGAAGGTGTCGAAGGTATTGTTGAAGGATTTGGATGTTTTGTTTGACATAGTGGTACCTGCCGATTTATGGACAGATTGTAAAATCACAGTGGATTGGCCAAGTGATGAATATCCTAGAGATCCGAAAACAGGTGCCCCGTCAAATGATGTGATGAAAAAGTATCAGCAGGTGATAACTTATCTGAAAGGGAAAATACCCCCGAAAGAAACAGATTGGGTAAAAATAGATCGAACTACCCAAGAAGCTAATGAATCGGTACATTCATATTATGAGCGTCGATTGCAGGTATTTAAACAGTACAGTGGATTTGAGGACATTGGAGACAAGAACATGAGTCAGTTTGTGTATCGATTTGTTTACGGTTTGAAGCCAGAGATTTGTCAGATGATTAAACAACACATGCTGTGTTGGCAGGGAAAGCCCATTGATGAGATTTTGAAGTATGCAAAATATTGTGGGGACAATATTGAGGATAGACACAAGAAATTGCAGGAAAAAGTGATGTGGGCTCAGGTGAAAATGGCTGAGAAACAGGGAATTAATTTGGAAAATCCAAGTGAAAATCCAGGAAAAGAATCTGAAACGAATGGTGATACTGGGAATGGTGGAACATTTAGAGGACGAATGAGTAGAGAAGAAGCTAAAAAGAAATTTCCTTGTCATGGATGCGGAAAATTGGGACATTGGAAGGATGAATGTAAAAAGATTCGGAATAATAATGGTCCAAATCAAAATTTAAATCCACAGACGCAGAATGACTCACAGCAGGGTGTAAATCCTCAGAGTCAGTTGCCACCTGCACCTATTCAGGGTAATGTAAGCAGAGCAAAGCATGGTACAGACATCGGATATCAAGGAGGAAGTGGTAAGAATGATTATATAACATCACAGTTTCTTTTTCAGGACGATTTCTGTCAAAACAGTTCATGACGGTGCCTAGGAGAGGGGAGAAGGAGTGCGTACTTGGCGCATCCCTACCGGTAGACCAGTCAGGTCCATATGTTGAAGGAAATGTGAAAGGTAATGATATTACTTTTCTTTTGGACACTGGTGCTACCAGGTCTACTGTAAGAACAGCAGACATTCCCGACCTTCCTCTCTCTGGTGAAAATATCCAAGTAGTGGGGGTAGCTAATCAGCGGATTAGAACACCTCTTACCGAACCCATGGAAGTTAAAATCGGAAATTTCAGAGAAATGCATCAATTTGTAGTGTGTGATTCTAGTCCAGTAAACTTATTAGGTAGGGATTTGTTGTGCAAGATGAATTGTACAATTTTCTGCACACCGGATGGTGTGGCAGTTCAGACACCAGATGAAGACCATGTATATAAAATTATGATTGCAAAACAGGGTACAGTAGATGAGATGTTTTCATTAACAACAAAAGACGAGTTGCCAGAAGAATTAAAAGGCACAGTAAACCCTATAGTTAGGGATTTCACAGGAAAAGAAGTAAGAATTATGGCTAAAATAGACCCAGTTAAAATTACTGTAAAGGAAGGTGCAATTTTCCCAAATACCAGACAATACAGAATGAGTGCAGAAGTAAAAGCAGGAGTCATTGAAGAAATCGATCGAATGGTTGAACAAAGCATACTAAAAGAAGTAATGAGTAGCCCATGTAATTCACCAATAATGGGATTAAAGAAGCCTAGTGGAAAATATAGGATTGTTCAGGACCTGAGGAAAATAAATAAGATTGTAGAACCATGTTGTCCCATAGTACCAAATCCTGCAGTAATCCTATACCAGATTCCGTGGAGTGCAGGATGGTTCACAGTAATTGATTTGTGTCAAGCGTTCTTTTCAATACCATTGCATCCAGACAGCCAATATCTTTTCTCATTTAAATTTGAGAACAAGGTTTATGTATGGAATCGTGTTCCTCAGGGGTACACAGAAAGTCCTTCCATTTTCAATCAAATATTGAAAAAGTGCCTTGAGAAACTAGTGATGCCAGGAAGTTCAGTCCTAGTGCAATATATCGACGACTTATTGGTGGCATCGAACACCAGAGAGGACTGTGTTGTTGATTCCATAGCATTATTAAATCTTTTGGCAGAAGAAGGGCATAAAGTCTCACCTGAAAAGTTGCAGTTTTGTACAACAGCTGTTAAGTATCTTGGACACCAAATTGAGAGGGGAAAAAGAAGAGAAACCTCTGAAAGAGTAAAATTAATTAAGAAAATGCAAATGCCTGTAACCCAAAGACAAGTGAGAATGTTCCTAGGAATAGTAGGTTACTGTAGGCAATGGATACCAGGATTTTCCCTACTAGCGAAATCTTTAATTAACATGACGAAAAAGAAAGCAAAGGATCCTGTTGAATGGGATGATGAAAGTGTAGGAGCTTTTGTAAAATTGAGAAATGCTCTGTGCTCAGCACCAGCCCTAGGCATGCCAGATTATAAAAGAGAATTCGCATTATTCTGTCATGAAAGAGAAAATTGTGCACTTTCTGTCCTGACTCAAAGGCACGGATTAGACAGACGTCCTATAGCATATTTTTCTGCTACATTGGACCCAGTAGCAGCCGCGTTGCCAGGTTGCTTAAAAGCAGTGGCGGCTACTTGTTTGAGCATTGAACAAAGTGAGTCAATTGTGATGGGACATCCTGTAAAAGTATATGTTCCTCATGCGGTTGTGATTCTGTTGACAAGAACACGAACTCATCATCTTACTCCTAGTCGGCTGACTAAATACGAAAGAATCATAATGGGTGCTGAAAATGTGACCATGGTAAGGTGTACTATAATAAATCCAGCAACCTTACTACCAGACTCATATCATGAGAGAATTAAAGATGACGAAGAAGATGAACATGATTGTTTACAGATTACAGAATTATGCACAAAACCACGCCCAGATATTGAGGAACAGCCTCTTAAAAAGCCAGACAGGGAGCTATTTGTTGATGGTTCATGTCAAAGACATGAAGACGGTAAACTAATGGCTGCCTATGCGGTATGTGAATTAACTGGAATAGTTGAAGCATCTTATTTACCAGGAGTCAAATCTGAACAAGTAGCTGAATTGATTGCGTTGATAAAAGCCTGCAAAATTAGGAGGAATCAAAAAGTAACTATATTTACAGACAGCCAATATGGTTACAGGGTTGTGCATGATTTTGGCCAACTATGGATGCAGAGGGATTTCCTGACTTCTTCAGGATCCCCCATTAAAAATGGACAGTTTGTAAAGGAATTGCTGGAAGCAATACAATCACCAAAAGAATTGGCTGTGGTGAAATGTGCCGCACATCAGTCAGGAGATGACTGGGTGGTAGTCGGCAACAGATACGCAGATCTGGTGGCTCAACATTGTGCCAAAAATAGATTGTCAGTCAATAAGAGGGTGGAAAGAATGGGAATCAGCTGCCAACTTATGCTGTACATGCCGCCTGAGACATGGAATGATGTTAAAAGACTGCAAGATGAAGTGGATGAAAGTGAAAAGAATTTGTGGATCAAAGTAGGTTGTTCCCAGAGACGAGATGATGAAGTGTGGATCAGTGCTGATGGCAGACCAGTCATGCCAGATTGTCTACTCTCACAAATGGCCAGAATGTATCATGGAGAGACACACATAGGGAGAGATGCAATGATTAGGCTCTTCAGACAAAACTGGTATAATCCTAAGTTCAGGGCTGTTGCAGAGAGCCTTTGCCAAAGGTGTTTAACTTGCCCGATGCACAATCCAGGGAGGAAGACAATAATTGGGTTTGGAAAGATTGGAAAGGCAGAGGGTCCTTTTATAAGACTCCAGTTCGACTTTATACAGTTACCACCATGCAGAGGGCTGAAATATGTACTGGTAATAGTATGTCTGTTTTCAAAGTGGGTGGAGGCTTACCCTACCAGGAGAAATGATAGCATTACAGTGGCAAAATTGTTGCTACGAGAGCTCATTCCTAGGTTTGGTTTCCCAGTAACTTTGGAATCAGATAGAGGAAAACATTTTAACAGTGAAGTGATCCAAATAATCTGTGAAGCATTCCAAATCAAACAGAAACTGCACTGTGCATATCGTCCAGAGGCTTCTGGAGTGGTTGAACAATTGAATGGCACTATAAAGTCAAGATTGGGAAAAATGTGTGCATCAACATCATTAGAATGGCCAGATTCATTGCCACTTGTTCTAATGGGACTCAGAAGCATACCTTACAGAAACACAGGATTGAGCCCCCATGAAATAATGATGGGAAGAGCAATGAGACAAACACATGTTCCCACAAACAAACTGGTGAATATATCTGATGATATGGTTCTGGACTATTGTAAAGGACTGGCTGACCTAGTGCGTTCTGTCTCTCACCAGGTTGGAGAAGACGCAGTTTCTAGGCAGCCTGAACAGGAACATGATCTGAATCCTGGTGACTGGGTGGTAGTGAAGAATCACACCAGAGAAACGTGTCTATCACCCAGATGGAGCAGTCCTTGTCAAGTCATACTAACCACCAACACAGCAGTGAAGTGTGCAAGATTTCCTAATTGGATTCACGTAAGCCACACCAAAAGAGTATCAGATCCTGAAGAAGAAAATCCTCAGACAGCATCAATCACTGAGGAAGCTGAAGGTTGCCCAGCCGAGGAATCTCAGGCTCGAGATTCAAGAGAAGCTGAAGAAGAACAACCGAGCACAAGTCAGGACTGGATACCGGTGGTAGAAGTTTCCGAAGTTTACCACAGAACAAGAAGTCAAACAAATTTGGAAGAAATTGAAGAAGATCAGATAGGTGAAGAAGAAGCAGTTCAGGGACAAGAAGAAGAGACAATAAGAGAACCTGAACAAGAGCAGATAGGGAAAGGAAACTGGGCTCAATGCAACGAAGATCTGATAGATTTTGAGCAGGGACAGACAGGTTTAGAAGAATCCGGTCAGGCTGCAGAAGTTCACAGTGCAATAAGCCCTGATCAGAACAAGTTAGATCAAGAAGAGTGCACAGAAGAAGAAAACCTTGAAAAACATGAACTTGAAGAATTAAATAAAGAACAAGGTCAGTTATTGGAAACTCACAGTGGAGCTGTTACGGAGAAACCAATCAGACCTGAAAAAGAGCAAACAAGAAACACAGTAATTGCAGAACACGAAACAGTACTAAGCAGTGAAATTAAAAAGATTTCTGAAGACAAAGATAAAGAAACAGTGCAAAAAGAGAAAACAAGAAAAGGAGATCATTGGCCGAGTGTCATAAAAGAGTAAAATACCACATAACAACCAGAAGTGAAGATCCAGATCAAGTGAATGAAGTAACAAGTCAAAATGAACAAGAAATAAAACTGAGAAAAGAAGAAGTAAAAGACTGAAACTTGTGAATAACAAATTCAAGGGTCCTGACTGGACTTACACCATTCTTGAAGATTTCGAAAGCTCAGAGTCAAGTGAAAGTGGTGACGAAGGAACAAGTACAGAACTGACGTACGAAAAAGAAACAAGACCACCTTGACTAAGCAAAAGAATCATATAAAGAAAAGAGGAAATAGATAAGAAGAGCGATCTTCCTTGTCGAAAATGCCTGACGATAGAGTTGCTGGGAGACCAAAACAGAGATGTTGTAGAAGATGCTGTGCAATATGCATATGTAGTCTAGTAATGGTGCTTATAGTATGGTTAGTCCTGATTGTAGCAATTCCTTACCTTATGATAATAGACAAAAAGATTAATAATGAAACTAAGGAAAGGACAGCAAACATGAAGGGCAATAGAGTAGAACTAATGGCAGAAAGTGAACCAGAAATTCATCATGAAATAACTGATAACGACACTAGTTTAAACGTTTTCACAAAGTTATTGTTTCAATATGTAGACACCATGGAAGTTAGTAATTGTTATGTCTGTATGAAGTTACCTGAATCAGTAGCAGAAGGATTAACATACCATCACTTACCACTGACATATGGCATATCATGTAGTGTTTTGTCTAGTTTATTTTATAGAACAGGGAGACTTCAGTATTATTATTCAAACTTAGATGTGATATTTTCTGAGGTTCCAATTCGCAAAAGTATGAACCCAGTGCTTAGTAGTCAAGACGCACAGTTTATGGGAGAATTTTTCTTAGCAATGAAATCAATAGACATAACACATGCACATAGACACAATCTAACATGTTCTTTACTTGAAGAAGAAAAGATATTTTTGAATTTAGTAGAAGATAGAAGACAAGATTTTCAAAAGAAAGCTTCTGAGCATAAGGCTCATTTGCCACCTTGGGCGGAGAAAGAAGGGAGTTACACACCTGGCAAGGCTCAAGCTGCTATGGCTCTGGATTTTGTAAAGACAGGAAAAATTTGTCTTCATAGGTTAAAGACTGATTATAACAATGTTTTCATCGGTACCAGTGAAAGTGAACACAATTTTTTAATTCTTGGAGGTTGGGGACTCAAAGGAGGAACAGATTCAGTTTTTCCTGGAATCTATTATGTGTGTGGGAATAAGGCTTACTTTAGGCTTCCTGCATGGTGGTATGGTAGTTGTTATTTTGGAATAGTATTTCCAAAGATATACCACGTAAAAAGAAACTCTGGGAGCAATGAAAACAATAGCGAATTAATACGTAATAAAAGAGCTAGTTTTTCAGAAATTGTAGGTGATATATTTGGTGCATTGATACCTTCAGTGGGAATAATTCTGAACTCAAGGAAAATATGTAAATTGTCTACAGTGGTTGATCGTTTATCAACGGATACTGCTGGAGGTTTTCTAATGATTAATGAGGAAATGGTTGCGATTAGATCTATGGTTATGCAAAATCGACTTGCTCTTGATATAATATTGGCAAAAGAGGGCGGAGTCTGTAAATTATTGAAGACGAAACATTGTTGCACTTATATTCCTGATAAGAGTGCAGAAATTGGAACGTATATACAGAATATAACTAAACTTGAGAAGGAACTTAAACCACTGGAAGTTGATAGTGTATGGGAAAGATTGACAAATAGTATCTCATCAATTGGTACCTGGTTTGCTAATGTAGGAAAAGGACTTATAGGTCAAATATTAGTACCCTTAGCAGGGATAGCAATAATAATCTTGGCAATAACAATATGGTGCAAATGTTGTAGAAAGAGTGGAACATATAAAGTAACAGGTAGAGGAAAGAAGCGAAAATTTGAAGAAATAGAACTTGAAGAATGGAGAAGTGAATTATACAAGAAATTGAAAGGGGATGGCAAAAATGGAAAGTGTAAGAATGAGAATGAAGTAAATTGCTAGAAGTTGGCATCTGATTGTGGGTAGTATTTTGATGGCTCAGAAACGCCATCAGAGAGGGGATTGATGGAGCAAGGTTTCATAAACGAAACTTGCTTGTATACAATCCTCCTCATAGTATTAATTTATTAAACTTGTATTGTTTTACTAACCTTTGCATACACGACACGAATAGAAAGGATGCTTGCCTATGTGTTTTACTAACGAATAACGCTTGTCTATAATCTAAAATGGCCGCTGAAGCGCGGGAATATCACTGCGCATGTCACAACCATATCACATGGTGTGACGTCTCTCTTTGCTTGGTGGGAAATTTCTGCTTCTGCGCAGTATGCATTAAAATGGCTGCTTGATGTTTTCACATGCTTCAGCTTGCTCTCATGTCATTATTAATTTGTCGTTTTCTTAACGCTACTAATGCGAGACAGTATTATAATTAAATGGGAATAGAGTAGAAAAGGTGGGCATACAGTGAAACATTTTATTTGTGATTTTAATATTTTCTTCTTTGACTTTTATTAGTTCGCAAACTTGGGCCTGGGTTTGGTACAATGAAAGCTCGTGTGACAAAGATTCCGCACATGTGCCCTGCAGTGGCAGACCAGATAGAAAAAGATGAAGTCAACTTGGACATCACCCAAGGCCATAACCTGCTGGCTGACACCACTACATACCAAGATGTTCTTGTTAAAACGCAACATTTTATATGAATAAATTGTCAATTTTGTCGTGAGACGGGTGGGAAATAAAGCAAATGTATTAAATTGAATGGGTGGGAATTTAGAGACAATAGGCTTTACAATTTAAGCCAAATCAATATGGTGAGAGAATCCACCCCCTGTCCCTGTCCAATCAGAAGTAGTGGCCCCATATTTTAGCAACATTAAGGGGAGGTACATGGGCGTAGAGGGGTATAATAGATATAGAATTAGCTAATTAGTTTAGCTTCTAGCTCAGACCGCAGAGAGTGCGCACAAAAGACTAGCGCTCTTAGCTCCAGACTGCCAAGCTGATCGATTGCAGACCGAATCCCTGTCCAGAAGAGGTCCTGAGGAGGGGGCGACGGAGTCCATTAGAAGGGAGAATCGAGGAGAAGCCGAGTATCAGAGAGGGGAACGACGCAGGCGTCGTTGTAGAGAGGTCACCGGTCCTGCCCTGATCCTGGAGGAAGTCTTTGCTCTTCATCCTTCCTGGGTTCTATTCTTTCCAACTCCTTGGCCAAGGGGTTTGGTTCTCGCACTTAGGTAAATATAATGCAACCTTTAGTTGCGCTGCTGTCTCTATTCTCTCCTTTTCCTTAAACACCGTCATTTATTAGCAATAATTATTCTATGCTTCATCTTGGGTATTTCGATTAAGTACCATGTGTTTCCTGTAATTTAATCTGCTAAAATTTTAGATAAACATTTTAAACTTCCTGACTCAGTGGTTATTTCAGAATTATGTACTATAATGAATGTCACTCATTTTAAATTTCCCAATTAGCAAAGGATTCATTGGTAAGTCATTACTCTTCATTCGGAAGGTAATTGGTAGCAGGGATTTTGATAAAGAGCAACAACTGATAAAACCCAGCGTAAGTATTAGCGTAGTATGAATGTATGGGCCCAAGTGAGTATTTGGTGTATGAATGCTGTTTGCTAATATCGCGCTGGATGGATCACACTAACTGCCCCGATTTGCAATCTTTTCCTCCCTTTTAAAAAAAATATTTTATTCAGTACTAGGACCACTTTTATTTTGGTACCTGACTCTGGGCCTAATGTCTGTCCAGGTCCAAACCTGCGTGCTGCAATTATCCTTGGGGAGCTAAAGACGTGAGAAGCACCCGCGACGAGCAGTAATCACGACTCCAAGCTCAAAATTGTGACTCTATGTGAGAGGGGGGTCAGTTTTCTGAAGGTCTCTTAAGTCAGAATATGATTTAATGGAAGGAGGTTCCTTTTGTGCCCACTGCACTCCTGCCAGCAGAAATGAGGATAAACGTTGGAAGCTAGTGGCCCCAAAGGGCCCGAGGATGATGGGAGAGAGCATTTTTTTCTATGGGCAGGTCGCCAGCAGAAATTAGGTTTAACGTTTGCATCAGGTAGCCTTGAACCGTCTGTGATCTACTTACTATCATGCACATTTATTTCCAGAAACAAATCATGACGGCTGCTCGTTATTAAGTAAATACTGCCAGCTTAAACAGCACTTTATTGCCCACGACGAACAGCCTTCGTGATTCATTTTCAAAAATAAGTGTGCGCTTAGTAGGTTAATGTCCAAGGCTCTGATGCATGATAAAATACCAGGAGAAAGTGAAAACTGGAATCCAACACTGTGAGCAAGGGTGATGTCCCCGCTCCCTGCACCGATACTACCGAGATCAATGAAAGAAACAGAACTGGCGCCATCCGAAGAGAAAACAAACTTCCCCTCATAATTTTTTGTTTGTTTAAAAGTATAAACCTTTATTGACACCTCTCCCTTTTACTTGATCAAAACATACTTTAGATTTCGTTTGTCAGAGAAAAACATCTGAATTTTACTGTGGATGCCAAATCAGAGCTGGGCCCCAAAGCTGCTGTTTAAACTGCCTCGCATCTTCCTGGTTACTACCCAACAGCAGTGACAATTTATTTAAACACAATAAAAAAATATGCAAATTCGTCTAATGCGCAGTGGCGGCTGGCACGGATGGGGGTAATAAAAAAAAAATCAACTTACCTTATCCCCTCGTCTCTCGTCGTCCCTCCTCGCCGTCCCTCTGCAATGTCAGGAAGCAGGAAGCACCCAGGCTCCCCATAGCTAATCACAATGCTGCAATGTAGCGTTGTCATTGGTCAGAGCGCCATGGTTCGGCACTCAGCCAGGACTGGGGGCCTGGGCATGTTCTTCATCCAGGCATGGAGAACATGCAAGGTGCGCATGACTGTTTGGCTGGCCGGAGACAGCCGGCCAAACATTCATGCACACTGATAACAGTGCATACGACTCCCCATGGGTGCCTGTTATCTCCTGCCCCGCCCCAAGACACAAAATAAAACGATAATAAATCACAGGTTATTATCGTTTTATTTTTATTTTCTTTAGGCTGCTGGAAGGGGGGGGGTGACGATCCTCCGCCATAGCGGAGGAGCAGCCTCCATGGAGTAGAGTGCAGCAACTGCAGGTAGAACACAAGTAAATTTAGACTCACTCTGGCTCTCTTGCTTCAGGCAGGAGCTCCTGCTTCCACTGAGTCCCTATATAATAGGCGAGGTCGACAGTTTAGGTGTATCTTAAATGGGCCTACCATGCCCTAAAATGGCCACCGCGTCTAGCAGGAGCTTCTAACCTTGTGATAGTCTTGTGAGAAGTGAGGATCGATGCAGCTAGATGCCTTGCTCCTGACGCCCACCCATTACAGTGTTCCCCCCTCCCCTTAGGCTCAAATATTCTTCTTTCAAGTAGATTGTGCTCATATGGTGTTGGGATTAGGGCTGGGTCCCAACACTGAGCTTATGATCTTTGATCTAAGAGGGAGGACCCTATTCAACATCTGAGGCTTCCCCTACATTTTTCAATCCATCAGTTCTACCTGCCCAAAAAGACAAAATCTTGGCTTTATCTTTGATAATGTTGACACTTTAGAGCCGCAAATTAGCACTGTCAACTCTACATTAGACTACTGCAATGTACTATATTCAAGGCTGCCTCAATATGATCTGCTGTGGTTAGAAAGAGTTCAAGATCCCAGCACAAGAGGAATTATGACTATGAGGAGAAGGGATCATGTGTTTGTGATACCGTTATTTTTCATAATAAATGTTTTTGAATTCATATCGACATTAACGTGAATGCACATAAATGTGTTAATGTGTATTTTTCACATTTAAATTGACCTAGCTAATGTAGGCCTGCATTTTAAGATGGCTAACGTCTGGTTGCCATCTTGTTTCATAAATGTGGGTCTTGTTATTTCTAGGAGAAGCTGAAGTTTCAATTAACAAGTGCAAAGTATCTTTGCTTACTTCCTAAGGTGAGATGTTTTTTTTACGTGACAACTACAGAATGTTTTAATGAGTTGCCACTGTAGACCTGCTGCGTGAAGACTGGTTCAATGTATCTTGTTATGTTGTAGTTAACTGTAAGTTTGAAGGACGCTTAGAGAAGCTTCTTCGTGCAGAATTCAGAGAAACTAATGAGCTAGCCTTGTAATTTTATGCCTTAACCTGATTGGAACATTTTATTGGAACCATGTGTAGGTGTAACAAATGTTAGAATTGTTTGATTTAAGCTAGTGCAATGCAGATGAGAATTCAGAATCTTCTTCCCCGACTAAGCAGAAGTTGCTTTTGTCCCCTTTCGAGACAGTTTAGAGCAGAGTAGGTGCTCTCTTTATGAGAGAACTGATTTACGTAATCTTTTTCTTTTGAGACAACTTTATATTAATTTGTCTTTTTACTTATATGGCTGATTGATTTGAACTTCATATTGACTTATGCATTCATGTATTGATTATTGATTGACAATAATTTGATGATTTTTAATTTGTAAAACTTTTAACTTCCAATAAACCTTTATGGTTTGAAAACGTAAGCACTCTCTGTCTTCCTTGTGGAGTCTAATGTGCTTCACATTATTTAAATGTATTGATTTGATGGCTAGCCTCAGTTGTGGATTTTGATTTATCAAAAAGTGCTTTATGGACCTTGAATTTGCAAAAAAGAACAAAAAATGCTAGAGCTTCTTCGGGGCTCAGATCTCTACTCCGTTTGGCAGTAGTAGACCATATCTGCTTTAAATGTGTCTCACATTCAGATTCTGCAGCCTCCTGAGGCTCACCTTTATCTCAGAGCTAAATACAACCTTATCATCTAAGACTAGTCATTATTAGCAGACCCTAAATTCCACCTTTTCTCTCGTTGGGGACATGCCTTCTCTCTTCAGGCTCCCCCAGTTTGGAACACCAGAAAACTAGACATTAGAGTTGCATCCTTACTGATTAGCTTCAGGAATAAACTGAAGACCAGCTTGTCTGATTAGACAGGTTTATCTAAGATCAGTGCCAAGAGACCCAAATGGGCATTGTGCACTATATAAATTATGTCTTCTCTCACTATCTGCAGTATTAATGGTCTTAAAAATCCAAATATATATTGCAAAATATATATGATCCAGACTAATTACAAAAACTTTGCAGTAGAGTAAAAAGGGCATATCCGTTAAGAACTCATTTTCGAATTGTGTGTATGGAATGGTTTAAACTAACTATGCTTCCATGCTGTGTAAGGATTATCCACTTAAGAGTGGCCTGTATTAGTGTCCCACCACAGAGCATATAGCAACCTCTCTCATTTGTTCACTTACTCCTATGGCTCACCCAGTTCTTGCTGGGCCAAAAGTGAGATACACCCTCTCAAAGCTGCCCAGAGTACACACTACAGCTTACTGCTGGCGCAGAGGAGGTCAGAGGAGCACTGACAGATACCTTCACTTAGTCTTCACTCCTCCTTGGCCTGGTTATGATCGAAAGGGGAGCAGATGCCAGCCCTGAAATCAAGCAAGGATCAACCTTTGTTTTGTAGAGGTCCTTTCTGTATACCTAGAATGGGATCCTGTGACCCACCAGGTTAGTTCTATGGGCACGTTGGACCTTTCTCTGAGATCCCAGTCTGCTGATATCCAAGATCCTGGGTAAGTAGTGTGCAGGCAAAAGATGGACATAGAAAGGAGACCGGTTAGCCATCTCTGATTGACTCTTGATGTTTGGTAGTCCCACAACAACACAAAAGCTAGCCAGAACACGAGCCAGGGGTTGGGTGCTCACTCATGTTAGCATGGCCTCACTGGATATATTAGCTATCACTTCTGGCAATGGCCTTGCATAGTAAAGAGTAGATTGTGCCCTGAAAACAATGGCTGATTATCTGTGTGTACTTGTGGGATCTATCCAGAGGGGAAAGGGTGGTGCTTTTCTCTGTCTGAGCAGGCAAGCAGCTTCATTTCACAGCCAGTCCAGGCCCTTGAAGGATGTCTAGTGGGGATAGAACCTCTTTAGGGCTACAGTGGTATTTTTGACATGTACCCCCTTCAGATATGAAGCCATTGATATGATTTTCCCCTCATTCTGTTTTTATCTGTCGCCCTAGAAAACGTGCCTGCATCCAGTGCAGATCCTCCAGAGAATTTAGGAATGTTCTAATGCCAATCTACTTCACAGGGACAGGGCGGGAAGTGGTTGGGTTCCCCAAGGTACTCAGTCCCTTCTGACCAATAGGGTTTGAAAATCCATCCTAGTCCCCAGATTCAAGATACTACAGAACATTATTGGCAGAGTTACTCACTTTGGGACTCTTGTACTGCATTTGCATTAACTGTAGACGTCCATCGCCTGCAGGTTCTCTTGCCACTCAGTGTTTGGCAGTCCTGCTCATCATTGTTATCTCTACACCCAAGGCACCTATTTCTACCTCTAATTTGGCTGGTGTCCTGACATGCATACTGGACTGGAGTGCATTCCTAACTACTGCTTTTCTATTTAGGTGAGTGAAAAAAAGAGCTCTTGCTAATAGTTTCTGTTTTTGGTGTTTGTCAGGCATGCTCCCATCTCTCTTGTTGAAGGTTGCCAGACATGCACATTGTCCCATAGATGGTCAGTTTTTGGTGATTGAGCACCCTCATGTCACGGGCACCATGCTTCTTTGTGAGGGACGCCGTACAATCTTTCCTGGAAACAGTAATCATCAGCCCTTCTTCTAACTCACTGCCACGTCTAACTACAATTGAGTACGTCACACTTCTCACTGGGCAAGTCACTCGCAGTGAAGCTAATGCACGAGAACTCGTCCCTCATCTGCTAACCCTTCTAGCACCAGAAATGAAGTAAAAGAACTGTGGAGCACAATTTCTGAACATATGGTGCATGGATTGCTTACAAATCATTTTAACAGTGTAAAAGAGTACGCATGTGTGTTGTTGTGTATATCTCTCTCTATATATATATATTTATATATATTCATTGAAAAAAACAAAGGTTAAAGTAACGTTATAGTTAGGTGTAATAAAAATGAGTTTTCAATTAATAAAAATGAGTTTTCAATTAAAAAAACCCCATAGAAATTCTCTAACAAAAACAGAAAGGTTGAAGTAACGTTATAGTAAGGTGAATTTCTTATTGACAACATTAACGTTATAAACAAAAAAAACACAGAAATTCAGGAGTTATATTTAGCAGCACTAACTATAAGTTGGTGGCATAGGTATTATTGATTACTGCGAATCCTGCACCATGTTGTTGCAGTATTAGTTGTGTTGGGATTACTGTCCAAGTACTCTGTATTAGACATGCTTGCCTTATTAGTTGTACTGTGACTGTTTTTTTTTTACAGAGTTTTTATATAGAGCGAACTTGACCCGAATCGGGTATCAGAGCGCTTTACATAGCACCAGTTGCATTACATGAGGACACATTCATTTTTGTTAGGCACCAATAGGGTTTGAAAATCCATCCTAGTCCCCAGATTCAAGATACTACTGTTGTTTAACTGTTGTCTATTGAGGTTCCAGTATGCACAATTATGCACTTTACATCAAACACTGTGCACTATGCTCCTTTGTATGAACTTTTTCCAATTGAAATACTTTGCTACCAAATTAAGCCCCTAAAATAAAGTCTGCCCTCTCATTTTGAATTTAAAAGAATGCTAGTTTTCTACGGTCAATGTAAGTTTATAAACTGACATAACTTGTGCCCCTGCATTCACTGCTTATGACCTCAAATATGACAACACTCATGACCTGTCCTATGACATCACCGATGACATCATTGATGACATCATTGATTACATCACTGATTACATCATCCAATGAGTGAGTTTATTTGTTATAGTGTTGAGTAACTACCATATTAATTCTATGCAATTTTGTACAGCTTGGGTGCAGCTAATGCGTGTAAGTGTTTACAAAACAAGTGTGCTCGAAACCCGTTTGGTGCTTGCGTCGGCCAATGGCCGACGCAAGCACTACCTCCCTGGTGCGGCGCACGTCCCTTGGCCGTCACCAGGGAAAGGGTTTCCTGGCCGTGGATCACGGCAGCGCTGCGATCCACGGCCAGGAAACCCCACTAGACACCAGGGATGTCTGTGGGGGGGTCGGCCCTCGTGGGAATGGGTCGCCCCCCCCCTTGGGGCAATTATATAATTAAAAAGTACTTGGCTTTCCCTGGGGGGCGCGATCGCCCCCCAAAATAAAAAAAAACAATGAAAAAAAAAAAAATGGCGGTGATATTGACAGGGGGTCAGTCCTCCTGCTCAGTGACCGACCCCCTGTGGGGACAATTATTTTTTTTAAAGCCATGTGCTTTCCGTGGGGGCCACAATCGGCCCCCAGGGAAGTCATAGATATAAAAAAAATAGAGAAAGAGAGATATCTCTTTCTATATATATATATATATATATATATATATATATTCACTGAAAAAACCATAGGTTTCAGGGGCGTTATAGTTAGTTGGACATTTCACTCGTACAAAACCATAGAAATTCCCCCGTTATAGTTAGTTCAGCTAACTATAACTCGCGTGCTCCGCAATGCACTGCTGATGACGTCACATATTACATCACTCATGACATGGTCAGTGACATCACTCATGACATCACTGATGACATCTCAAATGACATCACTGATGACATCATCCTTGTGATAGAGTGGCAGACCTCCTCTCACCCTAATATAACCTTTGATACACACACTCAAAAATACAAACTAACATTTTCAAAACAATGGACATACCAATACCAGTTACAACACACCTATTCAGTAATTCCAAGATCTACACACACATCCACTCATTCACCAACAGTCCCTATACAGTCACTCATACATGTACTCACTCATCATATGTACTCATACACCTATACATCCTGTTACACACCGCCACTCATCCATAGAGTTACTCACACACATAGTCACACATGCAAACAAAGTATCAAACATCCATTTACTTGCATATACAGTTATACACACACTACCACACTTACTTCTACAGAAACTTACACATACTTACTCTCTTAAACAATCACTTATAGAAACACCTACTTATTTGTACAGGAACTCTTCCAATCTCTCACTCTCACATATACTCACTTATATACACCAATACTCACATATACTAGTTTAAAACATATGTAGTTACTCATAAAGACACTATTGAGACAGTCATTCACTCACTAACACACCGATACACATACTCATCCACCTATACAGTCCTGCACACATGCTGTCTTCAACACATACAAACAGTGAGTCACTCATTCATGCATCTATGCACTAAGTAATACCCCCCACCGAACCATACAGACACTCAGTAACTCATACTGATACTCAAAAAACCAACTAATAACCCATATAGACACTCATGTAGCTACTCACCAACCTATGCAGCCACTTATACACAAAGTGAGAGACTGATACAGATATTTTCATATTTAAACATTACTCACTAACCCATGTATTCACTAAGATACACTCAGTCAGTTATACAATCAATTTTACAAAACAAAATCATCCATTTAGACACTTATATACCCATTTATTCTTCCATCGACCTTGAGATATACATATATAAAACATATTTAATTTTCAGAAAAACACACATTCACTGGATGATGTCATCAGTGATGTCATTTGAGATGTCATCAGTGATGTCATGAGTGATGTCACTGACCATGTCATGAGTGATGTAATATGTGACGTCATCAGCAGTGCATTGTGGGCAGCGTGAGTTATAGTTAGCTGAACTAACTATAACGGGGGAATTTCTATGGTTTTGTACGAGTGAAATGTCCAACTGACTATAACGCCCCTGAAACCTATGGTTTTTTCAGTGAATTTCTAAGGTTTTTTAAATGCTAATTTCTAACTATAACGTGCCTGAAACCTATGGTTTTTCAGTGAATTTCTAAGGTTTTTAAATGCTAATTTCTAACTATAACGTGCCTGAAACCTATGGTTTTTTCAGTGAATATATATATATTTATTATACTATGTATACATGTGAAAATGTCTCGGTCCCTGTTTGCCTCGGTGGCATGGAAAAAATGGGTGGAACTGACGTCAGCACGCCGACGAGGTTCTCTTATGGCTCCGATGACGTCATACGGTGTCGCGAGCGGAGCTGTGCTTTTATGACGTCCTGGTTGACGTGGGAGAGCTAGGAAAGAATTTCCGTGGAATGCTGGTGCAGGGGATATTCACCTAAGTGTTCAGGCTAGTCCTTTGGGAGCAACTGTTTATGTTGCCACTCCAGAAACCGAAACCAGTGATCCGAGGGCAGAGGCCCTGCAGATGGCACACGAGGTGGGGTGCCCAGTCGTGTGCACCGGCGGGGCAGCGAAGTGACAAGCACCACAACCCACAAAAAAGGTAACGAGGGCACTGAACAACACAGGATCTTCTCTTTGTATCTGGCAGGAACAACAAAGTTAAAATGCCCTAGTACCAAAATGTAGAATTAGTGCTACAACGGTCTTCAAGAGGACCTGCGATGCCGCTTCTGCCTCCCGTACCCTGGAGGTGGCACGTGGGTCACGTGGTACGGTCATACTGCGGTGGGACGCACACTCGTTGACCTCTCATGGCACTGCTCCACACTTCAGGGAGGACGCTTTCCATTAGCTATGTTTTCTGATGACATGTCGCACCGGCCCCGTCCAACAACAGAACTCCTTTAGATCCAAACAGACTCTTCCACTCTCTCACCGGAAGTGAAACCAGGCCACGCGGACACTTTCACAATACAACAGCCGGGAATGCACTTTTCGGTAAAAAAACACATTCCTTCCTCCTAATTAATCAAATAAACATCTCACTGAAGAACAGGGGCCAGCTTCGATCGGTAAACAGCCGTTACAACGACTTTTTACTTTGCGATACCATTACAACGCATGCATTACCACGCATGCGTTGTACATCACGAAGTCATTACTATGCATTTTTAGAACGCATTGTCATTTACCACGCATGCCTTTACAACGAATTTTGTTGTAAAGGTATGTATGGTAAATGACCATGCGTTCTAAAAACATGTAGACGATCCATGTCGTTGTAAGGAAACAGAGGCTGTTCCGTTTCCTCACAACGACGTGCACCGCCCTCAGAGATGACGTGAAGCAGGAACCATGAGGAGAGAGGAACCACGAGGAGTGAGAGGTAAGGGGATTGGGCATGGGGTGGGGGTTTCTTTTCTAGGGTTTAGGGTAGTGCAGTGGTGTTTGGGTGGTGTAGGGGGTCGTGCTGGGGGTAGTGTTTTAGGGTTTAGGGTAGTGCAGTGGTGTTTGGGTAGTGTAGGGGGTCGTGCTGGGGGTAGTGTTTTAGGGTTTAGGGTAGTGCAGTAGTGTAGGGGGTCGTGCTGGGGTAGTGTTTTAGGCTTTAGGGTAGTGCAGTGGTGTATGGGTAGTGTAGGGGGTCATGCTGGGTTAGTGTTTTAGGGTTTAGGGTAGTGCAGTGGTGTTTGAGTAGTGTAGGGGTCATGCTGGTGGTAGTGTTTTAGGGTTTAGGGTAGTGCAGTGGTGTTTGTGTAGTGTAGGGGGTCATGCTGGGGGTAGTGTTTTATGGTTTAGGGTAGTGCAGTGGTGTTTGGGTAGTGTAGGGGGTCATGCTGGTGGTAGTGTTTTAGGGTTTAGGGTAGTGCAGTGGTGTTTGTGTAGTGTAGGGGGTCATGCTGGGGGTAGTGTTTTATGGTTTAGGGTAGTGCAGTGGTGTTTGTGTAGTGTAGGGGGTTGTGCTGGGGTAGTGTTTTAGGGTTTATGTTAGTGCAGTGGTGTTTGGGTAGTGTAGGGGGTAGTGCTGGGGTAGTGTTTTAGGGTTTAGGGTAGTGCAGTGGTGTTTGTGTAGTGTAGGGGGTAGTGCTGGGGGTAGTGTTTTAAGGTTTAGGGTAGTGCAGTGGTGTTTGGGTAGTGTAGGGGTTCATGCTGGGGGTAGTGTTTTAGGGTTTAGGGTATGGCAGTGGTGTTTGGGTAGTGTAGGGGGTCGTGCTGGGGGTCGATTTAGGGTTTAGGGTAGTGCAGTGGTGTTTGTGTTGTGAGGGGTTGTGCTGGGGGTAGTGTTTTAGGGTTTAGAGTAATGCAGTGGTGTTTGTATAGTGTAGGGGGTTTAGGGTAGTGCAGTGGTGTTTGTGTAGTGTAGGGGGTCATGCTGGGGGTTGTGTTTTAGGGTTTAGGGTAGGGCAGTGGTGTTTGTGTAGTGTAGGGGGTAGTGTTTTAGGGTTTAGGGTAGTGCAGTAGTGTTTGTGTAGTGTAGGGGGTCATGCTGTGGGTAGTGTTTTAGGGTTTAGGGTAGTGCAGTTGTGTTTGTGTAGTGTACGGGGTCGTGTTTTAGGGTATAGGGTAGTGCAGTGGTGTTTGGGTAGTGTAGGGGTCATGCTGGGGTTAGTGTTTTAGGGTTTAGGGTAGTGCAGTTATGTTTGGGTAGTGTAGGGGGTCGTGCTGGGGGTAGTGTTTTAGGGTTTAGGGTAGTGCAGTGGTGTTTGGGTAGTATAGGGGGTCATGCTGGGGTTTTGTTTTAGGGTTTAGGGTAGTGCAGTGGTGTTTCGGTAGTGTAGGGAGTCGTGCTGGGGGTAGTGTTTTAGGGTTTAGGGTAGTGCAGTGGTGTTTGGGTAGTGTAGGGGGTCGTGCTGGGGTAGTGTTTTAGGGTTTAGGGTAGTGCAGTGGTGTTTGTGTAGTATAGGGGTCATGCTGGGGGTAGTGTTTTAGGGTTTAGGGTAGTGCAATGGTGTTTGTGTAGTGTAGGGGTAGTGTTTTAGGGTTTAGGGTAGTGCAGTGGTATTTGTGTAGTGTAGGGGGTAGAGTTAGGGTTTAGGGTAGTGCAGTGGTGTTTGGGTAGTGTAGGGGGTCGTGCTGGGGGTAGTGTTTTTGAATTTAGGGTAGTGCAGTTGTGTTTGGGTAGTGAAGGGGGTCGTGCTGGGGGTAGTGTTTTAGGGTTTAGGGTAGTGCAGTGGTGTTTGGGTAGTGTAGGGGTCAACCAACATGAATTTGTCCTTGTGTGATGTAACCAATGCTCATGTAAAGCACTCCAATACCTGACCAGTCTGCACTATATAAAACTGCAAAAAAACAAAAAATAAAAAGTGTTTTGCACACTTCTGTCATTGGGCTATACGTGGGCTACCTCTAGGTGATATTTGTGCTACATTTGGGCTCTTTTTCTCTGGTGGCCATCTTGGGAGACTTATTTGTTATGAAGTTTCCTAATTTCCTCATTTACTACAGTCTCCTCAGTAGGAAATGCTTTCAGTTTTTACTTTGATTCCATCAAGAAGGCATTCAGATGTGTCACACATTTGCCATAAATTCAGAATGTTAGCACTCTAGTTGTTCATTAGATCACTGTAGTAAAGCTACTGCTCACCAAGGAGTTAACTGGAAGTCTACTGCTGGTATTGAAAGTGATTGTTTCAGTCTGCATGTCAGAATTTTCTAATGAAATAGAAGAGGATTTGAGATCTCACTTAAAACATGCCCTAAATGTTCTTTTTGCAGCACTAACCATAATTTCTATGGCAAAATGAACCCCCTCATTTTGTTCCTTTTAAATTAAATGTTTTAAGTGTTACCAGTTTATTCCAATCAAGATGGCTTCAGGTGTGCCATACTTTTGTCATAAGTAAGGCTGTTAGCACTCTAGTTGTTCTTTAGAACACTCTGGGAAGCTGCAGTAGAACACAAAGGCATCAACTGACAGGCTGCTCCTGTTGAAATATAACAGGAAGATATTTGAGATCTCACTTAAAACATGTCCTAATTTTTCTTTCTACAGCACTAACCATAATTTCTATGGCAAAATGAACCCCCTCATTTTGTTCCTTTTTAAATTAAATGTTTTAAGTGTTACCAGTTTATTCCAATCAAGATGGCTTCAGGTGTGCCATACTTTTGTCATAAGTAAGACTGTTAGCGCTCTAGTTGTTCTTTAGAACACTCTGGGAAGCTGCAGTAGAACACAAAGGCATCAACTGACAGGCTGCTCCTGTTGAAATATAACAGGAAGATATTTGAGATCACACTTGAAACATGTCCTAATTTTCTTTCTACAGCACTAACCATAATTTCTATGACAAAATGAACCCCATCATTTTGTTCCTTTTTAAATTAAATGTTTTAAGTGTTACCAGTTTATTCCAATCAAGATGGCTTCAGGTGTGCCATACTTTTGTCATAAGTAAGGCTGTTAGCACTCTAGTTGTTCTTTAGAACACTCTGGGAAGCTGCAGTAGAACACAAAGGAATCAACTGACAGTCTCTGCCATTGTTGGATGTACATGTTTTACTGAGAATGTCAGACTTCATTCTCACATGACTGAGAAAGATAATGTGAATTTACAGAAAATATGCTCTCATTTTAGCTTCTGGAGCACCTTCCAAAACTGTATGGGACAAGCATGTGAAAATAGTTTTCTCTCAAACATGATTCATGATATCCCAGAAGGTTTTTCACAGGGTAAAATCACCTTAGAACACACCACAATTCCTGAAATTAGTATGGTACCATCAACAAATGAATTCTAATGTAACTAAAGTCTGTTATCACCCTTTATAGTTCTCCTTTTGGTAACCCTCAAAATCTTCGATTCACTACAATGCATTTCAATGGGGTACTATCATTTATATTGGTCCCAAGATGGCTGCCAGCAATTCCAGGATGAAGTGCTGACAGCCAATCAGATCTCACGATGACATGTGTGGTTAGGCTCCTCCCAGATATATATGTGTTTTTACTTTTGATTTTCTCAGCAACTACTGAACGGATTTACACCATTTAACAAAAAGGGTTCTTTCTGAACCAAGAACTACCTCTTTGCCAAATTTGGTGTAATTCCGTTCAGCAGTTCGGGCTGTAGCCTTGCATAAAGTTTCCTATGGGAAATTGATTTTTGACTCTTATTTTTTAATTTCTCCGCAACTACTGAACGGATTTACACCATTTAACAAAAGGGTTCTTTCTGAACCAAGAACTACCTCTTTGCCAAATTTTGTGTAATTCCGTTCAGCAGTTCGGGCTGTAGCCGTGTCTAAAGTTTCCTATGGGAAAATGAATGGGGAAAACACGTTTTGGGACCCCCTTTTTCCTTGGCCCCCGCTTGACGAATCACCCGAAACTTTCAGGGTAGGAGCGGACCGGAGCGGGCCATAAAGTTTGAAAATTTCGCGAAGATTCGTCAACCGACGCAAGAGTTATTTCAAATAGAATGTTGCGGATTTCCTATGGAAAATAGGTCCTAACTATAACTATCTACTGGCGACCGCCAGTAGATAATATATATATATATATATATATATATATATATATATATACATATATATATATATATATATATATATATATATATATATATATATATATATATATGTATATATATATATATATATATATAGAGAGAGAGAGTCTCTTTCTCTCTGTAGAAGATATATGTATATATATGTAGCTATATACATATATATGTGTATATAGATACATATATATACATAAGTTGCCTACAGAGAGAAAGATATATATATATGTATCTATATACATATATATATATATATATATATATATATATATATATATATATATATGTATATAGATACATATATATAAATATATGCAGAGATAAAAACATATATATATGTATAAATATATATATATATTCACTGAAAAAACCATAGGTTTCAGGGGCGTTATAGTTAGTTGGACATTTCACTCGTACAAAACCATAGAGATTCCCCAGTTATAGTTAGTTCAGCTAACTATAACTCGTGCGCCCGCAATGCACTGCTGATGACGTCACATATTACATCACTCATGACATGGTCAGTGACATCACTCATGACATCACTGATGACATCTCAAATGACATCACTGATGACATCACTGATGACATCATCCTTGTGATAGAGTGGCAGACCTCCTCTCACCCTAATATAACCTTTGATACACACACTCAAAAATACAAACTAACATTTTCAAAACAATGGACATACCAATACCAGTTACAACACACCTATTTAGTAATTCCAAGATCTACACACACATCCACTCATTCACCAACAGTCCCTATACAGTCACTCATACATGTACTCACTCATCATATGTACTCATACACCTATACATCCTGTTACACACCGCCACTCATCCATAAAGTTACTCACACACATAGTCACACATGCAAACAAAGTATCAAACATCCATTTACTTGCATATACAGTTATACACACACTACCACACTTACTTCTACAGAAACTTACACATACTTACTCTCTTAAACAATCCCTTATAGAAACACCTACTTATTTGTACAGGAACTCTTCCAATCTCTCACTCTCACATATACTCACTTATATACACCAATACTCACATATCCTAGTTTAAAACATATGTAGTTACTCATAAAGACATTATTGAGACAGTCATTCACTCACTAACACACCCATACACATACTCATCCACCTATACAGTCCTGCACACATGCTGTCTTCAACACATACAAACAGTGAGTCACTCATTCATGCATCTATGCACTAAGTAATACCCCCACCGAACCATACAGACACTCAGACACTCATACTGATACTCAAAAAACCAGCTGATAACCCATATAGACACTCATGTAGCTACTCACCAACCCATGCAGCCACTTATACACAAAGTGAGAGACTGATACAGATATTTTCATATTTAAACATTACTCACTAACCCATGTATTCACTAAGATACACTTAGTCAGTTATACAATCAATTTTACAAAAATAAATCATCCATTTAGACACTTATATACCCATTTATTCTTCCATCGACCTTGAGATATACATATATAAAACATATTTAATTTTCAGAAAAACAGACATTCACTGGATGATGTCATCAGTGATGTCATTTGAGATGTCATCAGTGATGTCATGAGTGATGTCACTGACCATGTCATGAGTGATGTAATATGTGACATCATCAGCAGTGCATTGCAGGCGCGCGAGTTATAGTTAGCTGAACTAACTATAACGGGGAATTTCTATGGTTTTGTATGAGTGAAATGTCCAACTAACTATAACGCCCCTGAAACCTATGGTTTTTTCGGTGAATTTCTAAGGTTTTTAAATCCTAATTTCTACCTGTAACGTGCCTGAAACCTATGGTTTTTTCAGTGAATTTCTAAGGTTTTTAAATGCTAATTTCTAACTATAACGTGCCTGAAACCTATGGTTTTTTCAGTGAATATATATATATTTATTATACTATGTATACATGTGAAAATGTCTCGGTCCCCTGTTTGCCTCGGTGGCACGGAAAAAATGGGTGGAACTGAGGTCAGCACGCCGACGAGGTCCTCTTATGGCTCCGATGACGTCATACGGTGTTGCGAGCGGAGCCGTGCTATTATGAGGTCCTCGTTGACGTGGGAGAGCTAGGAAAGAATTTCCGTGGAATGCTGGTGCAGGGGATATTCACCTAAGTGTTCAGGCTAGTCCTTTGGGAGCAACTGTTTATGTTGCCACTCCAGAAACCGAAACCAGTGATCCGAGGGCAGAAGCCCTGCAGATGGCACACGAGGTGGGGTGCCCAGTCGTGAGCACCGGCGGGGCAGCGAAGTGACAAGCACCACAACCCACAAAAAAGGTAACAAGGGCACTGAATAACACAGGATCTTCTCTTTGTATCTGGCAGGAACAACGAAGTTAAAATGCCCTAGTACCAAAATGTAGAATTAGTGCTACAACGGTCTTCAAGAGGACCTGCGATGCCACTTCTGCCTCCCGTACCCTGGAGGTGGCACATGGGTCATGCGGTACGGTCATACTGCGGTGGGACGCACACTCGTTGACCTCTCATGGCACTGCTCCACACTTCAGGGAGGACGCTTTCCATTAGCTATGTTTTCTGATGACATGTCGCGCCGGCCCCGTCCAACAACAGAACTCATTTAGATCCAAACAGACTTTTCCACTCTCTCACCGGAAGTGAAACCAGGCCACGTGGACACTTTCACAATACAACAGCCGGGAATGCACTTTTCGGTAAAAAAACCATATTCCTTCCTCCTAATTAATCAAATAAACGTCTCACTGAAGAACAGGGGCCAGCTTCGATCGGTAAACAGCCGTTACAACAACTTTTTTACTTTGCGATACCATTACAATGCATGCATTACCACGCATGCGTTGTACATCACAAAGTCATTACTACGCATTTTTTTTAGAACGCATGGTCATTTACCACGCATGCCTTTACAATGAATTTTGTTGTAAAGGTATGTATGGTAAATGACCATGCGTTCTAAAAAACATGTAGACCATCCATGTCGTTGTAAGGAAACAGAGGCTGTTCCGTTTCCTCACAACGACGTGCACCGCCCCTCAGAGACGACGTGAAGCAGGAACCATGAGGAGAGAGGAACCACGAGGAGTGAGAGGTAAGGGGGGATTGGGCATGGGGTGGGGGTTTCTTTTCTAGGGTTTATGGTAGTGCAGTGGTGTTTGGGTGGTGTAGGGGGTCGTGCTGGGGGTAGTGTTTTAGGGTTTAGGGTAGTGCAGTGGTGTTTGGGTAGTGTAGGGGGTCATGCTGGGGTAGTGTTTTAGGGTTTAGGGTAGTGCAGTAGTGTAGGGGGTCGTGCTGGGGGTAGTGTTTTAGGGTTTAGGGTAGTGCAGTGGTGTATGGGTAGTGTAGGGGGTCATGCTGGGGTAGTGTTTTAGGGTTTAGGGTAGTGCAGTAGTGTTTGAGTAGTGTAGGGGGTCATGCTGGTGATAGTGTTTTAGGGTTTAGGGTAGTGCAGTGGTGTTTGTGTAGTGTAGGGGTCATGCTGGGGGTAGTGTTTTATGGTTTAGGGTAGTGCAGTGGTGTTTGGGTAGTGTAGGGGGTCGTGCTGGGGGTAGATTTAGGGTTTAGTGTAGTGCAGTGTTGTTTGGGTAGTGTAGGGAGTCGTGCTGGGGGTAGTGTTTTAGGGTTTAGGGTAGTGCAGTGGTGTTTGGGTAGTATAGGGGGTCGTGCTGGGGGTAGTGTTTTAGGGTTTAGGGTAGTGCAGTAGTGTAGGGGGTCGTGCTGGGGGTAGAGTTTTAGGGTTTAGGGTAGTGCAGTGGTGTATGGGTAGTGTAGGGGGTCATGCTGGGGTAGTGTTTTAGGGTTTAGGGTAGTGCAGTGGTGTTTGAGTAGTGTAGGGGGTCATGCTGGTGGTAGTGTTTTAGGGTTTAGGGTAGTGGCGTGGTGTTTGTGTAGTGTACGGGGTCATGCTGGGGGTAGTGTTTTATGGTTTAGGGTAGTGCAGTGGTGTTTGGGTAGTGTAGGGGGTCGTGCTGGGGGTAGATTTAGGGTTTAGGGTAGTGCAGTGGTGTTTGGGTAGTGTAGGGAGTCGTGCTGGGGGTAGTGTTTTAGGGTTTAGGGTAGTGCAGTGGTGTTTGTGTAGTGTAGGGGTTGTGCTGGGGGTAGTGTTTTAGGGTTTATATTAGTGCAGTGGTGTTTGGGTAGTGTAGGGGGTAGTGTTGGGGTAGTGTTTTAGGGTTTAGGGTAGTGCAGTGGTGTTTGTGTAGTGTAGGGGGTAGTGCTGGGGGTAGTGTTTTAGGGTTTAGGGTAGTGCAGTGGTGTTTGGGTAGTGTAGAGGGTCGTGCTGGGGGTAGTGTTTTAGGGTTTAGGGTAGTGCAGTAGTGTATGGGGTCGTGCTGGGTTTAGTGTTTTAGGGTTTAGGGTAGTGCAGTGATGTATGGGTAATGTAGGGGGTCGTGCTGGGGTAGTGTTTTAGGGTTTAGGGTAGTGCAGTGGTGTTTGAGTAGTATAGGGGGTCATGCTGGTGGTAGTGTTTTAGGGTTTAGGGTAGTGCAGTGGTGTTTGGGTAGTGTAGGGGGTCGTGCTGGGGGTAGATTTAGGGTTTAGGGTAGTGGAGTGGTGTTTGGGTAGTGTAGGGAGTCGTGCTGGGGGTAGTATTTTAGGGTTTAGGGTAGTGCAGTGGTGTTTGTGTAGTGTAGGGGGTTGTGCTGGGGGTAGTGTTTTAGGGTTTATGTTAGTGCAGTGGTGTTTGGGTAGTGTAGGGGGTCGTGCTGGGGGTAGATTTAGGGTTTAGGGTAGTGCAGTGGTGTTTGGGTTGTGTAGGGGGTAGTGCTGGGGTAGTGTTTTAGGGTTTAGGGTAGTGCAGTGGTGTTTGTGTAGTGTAGGGGGTCATGCTGGGGGTAGATTTAGGGTTTAGGGTAGTGCAGTGGTGTTTGTGTTGTGAGGGGGTCGTGCTGGGGGTAGTGTTTTAGGTTTTAGAGTAATGCAGTGGTGTTTGTATAGTGTAGGGGGGTTTAGGGTAGTGCAGTGGTGTTTGTGTTTTGTGAGGGGGTCGTGCTGGGGGTAGTGTTTTAGGTTTTAGAGTAATGCAGTGGTGTTAAACGATGCCAGGCCCCGTGGTACTCGACCTCACTGCGACTAGAAAAAGGCGTATGCAAAAAACTCGAACGCCATTGGCGCCGCTATCAAAACATCTCAGACAAAGAAAAATTCAAGGCGGCTCTAAACCATTACCACCGCAACCTAAAAAATGCAAGGAAGACCCATATCGCAGCCGCTCTCGAACAAGCCGGGAGCTCTCAGAAATGCCTTTATCAGATTCTAAAAACTTTCACCAATCCTTTGGCCTGCGACAAGGTGTCAGCACCCTCTCAGGCGCTGTGCGATGACATTGCTAGTCACTTTACTCAGAAAATAGACATGATATATAATAAAATCACTGCTACCATGAACTCCCAACCTAAATCAGGAACTGAACCCCAACATTTCCACCGGTAACCAACTCATTAGGAAACTTCCCACTACTCACAATAGAAGGTACTGAAAGCCTTCCTAAAAGGCGCAAAATCAGGTTCTCCGTTGGATCTGATACCTGCCAAATTAATTTCCACTCTGGCCAGACAGCTCGCTGATCCTATTTGTAACATTCTTAACAGTTCCCTGAAGGAAGGTGCCCTCCCTCCTGATTGGAAAGCTGCTCAAATACTCCCGATCAAAAAAAACCTCAAAATCTCACCTGAAGACGTAACTAACTACCGTCCCATCTCACTCCTTCCTCTGCACACCAACATTTTAGAAAAACACATCAACACTCACCTTTCCAACTTCATTGAATCCACTAATAGCTTAGATTCCTCACAATCAGGATTTCGCCCCAGATATAGCACCGAGTCAACCCTGGTGGCAGTAACGGACAACATTAGGATGCTATTGGACAAAGGTCAGGCGGTACTTCTGGTGCTGCTCGACCTATCTGCTGCATTCAACACCATATCCCACCAAATTCTACTCAGTAGACTGAGGGATATAGGCATCACAGGAATAGCTCTTAAATGGTTAACTAACTTTCTGTCCGACAGAACTCAGACCATTAACCTAGGTCCTTACCACTCTAAGACCACCAAGGTTACCAAGGGAGTACCACAGGGCTCATGTTTGAGCCCTACATTGTTCAACATTTATGTTGCTCCCTTGGCGAGACTGTTGAGAAATTTGGGTTTCATCCCCATATCCTACGCTGATGACACCCAATTACTCCTCTCGCTTGACAAATCCAACCCCAATATTCAAACCACCTTTGGTGAAGGCATGAAATCCATAGCGGAATGGATGAAATTGAATTTTCTCCAGCTGAACGCTACCAAGTCGGAGATTATGATATTTGGTGAGGCCTCTGTGAAATGGTCGCCTAGCTGGTGGCCAGAGGAACTGGGTCCCACCCCTTGTCCTAAACAAGTGGTGAAAAACCTGGGAGTCCGATTGGACCAAAAACTCACCCTGAGAGACCATGTTTCCTCTACTATTGGAGCCTGCTTTCATAACCTGAGCATGCTCAGAAGAGCCTTCCCTTTCCTAACACTATCTTCGAGAAAAACCTTGATTCAGGCATTGATTCTAAGCCGCTTAGATTACTGTAATGCGCTGCTGATCTCTGCCAATGAGAGAGACATTAATAGATTACAGGTTGTCCAAAACACCGTGGCTCGTTTGGTAACTAATGCCCCTCCAAGAACAGCCTCCTCTCCTCTGCTGCAGAAGCTTCATTGGCTGCCCATTCGGAAAAGGATCCACTTCAAAATATGTTGTATGGCTTACAAAGCCGTATACAGATTGGGCCCTAGTTACCTTAATGACAAATTCATTAATTACGTGCCTTCCAGATCTCTCCATTCAGGTGACAAAGCCCTGACTATAGTCCCACGCTTTAATAAGATGCGACAAGGTGGTAAGGCCTTCTACCATCTGGCCCCACGCCTCTGGAACAATCTCCCCATTCATTTACGACAATGTACAGACTACCTAGCATTCAGGAAATTATTGAAAACTTCACTCTTCTAACTTAGTCTCCTCAGGTTCGCTTATGTACCCACAGCGCTGAGATACCCTTATGGGGTGATTCGCGCGCTCTATAAGTGAATAAATAAATACATTTGTATAGTGTAGGGGGGTTTAGGGTAGTGCAGTGGTGTTTGTGTAGTGTAGGTGGTAGTATTTTAGGGTTTAGGGTAGTGCAGTGGTGTTTGTGTAGTGTAGGGGGTCATGCTGGGGGTAGTGTTTTAGGGTTTAGGGTAGTGCAGTGGTGTTTGTGTAGTGTAGGTGGTAGTGTTTTAGGGTTTAGGGTAGTGCAGTGGTGTTTGTGTAGTGTAGGGGGTCATGCTGTGGGTAAGGTTTTAGGGTTTAGGGTAGTGCAGTCGTGTTTGTGTAGTGTAGGGGGTCGTGTTTTAGGGTTTAGGGTAGTGCAGTGGTGTTTGTGTAGTGTGGGAGGTCATGCTGGGGGTAGATTTAGGGTTTAGTGTAGTGCAGTGGTGTTTGGGTAGTGTAGGGAGTCGTGCTGGGGTAGTGTTTTAGGGTTTAGGGTAGTCCAGTTGTTGTATTCCTCTTAGGGTGTCCATAAACGGGCTTTCCAGTATCATGTCCTTATATAGGCACAACGACGTGCACCGCCCCTCAGAGACGACGTGAAGCAGGAACCATGAGGAGAGAGGAACCACGAGGAGTGAGAGGTAAGGGGGGATTGGGCATGGGGTGGGGGTTTCTTTTCTAGGGTTTATGGTAGTGCAGTGGTGTTTGGGTGGTGTAGGGGGTCGTGCTGGGGGTAGTGTTTTAGGGTTTAGGGTAGTGCAGTAGTGTAGGGGGTCGTGCTGGGGGTAGAGTTTTAGGGTTTAGGGTAGTGCAGTGGTGTATGGGTAGTGTAGGGGGTCGTGCTGGGGTAGTGTTTTAGGGTTTAGGGTAGTGCAGTGGTGTTTGAGTAGTGTAGGGGGTCATGCTGGTGGTAGTGTTTTAGGGTTTAGGGTAGTGGCGTGGTGTTTGTGTAGTGTACGGGGGTCATGCTGGGGGTAGTGTTTTATGGTTTAGGGTAGTGCAGTGGTGTTTGGGTAGTGTAGGGGTCGTGCTGGGGGTAGATTTAGGGTTTAG
The DNA here is from genome assembly GCA_963921515.1 of Calotriton arnoldi. NCBI lineage: Eukaryota > Metazoa > Chordata > Amphibia > Caudata > Salamandridae > Calotriton > Calotriton arnoldi. The sequence goes on from CAWUFW010003332.1 coordinate 391,154, forward strand.
GGTAGTGCAGTGGTGTTTGGGTAGTGTAGGGAGTCGTGCTGGGGGTAGTGTTTTAGGGTTTAGGGTAGTGCAGTGGTGTTTGTGTAGTGTAGGGGGTTGTGCTGGGGGTAGTGTTTTAGGGTTTATATTAGTGCAGTGGTGTTTGGGTAGTGTAGGGGGTAGTGCTGGGGTAGTGTTTTAGGGTTTAGGGTAGTACAGTGGTGTTTGTGTAGTGTAGGGGGTAGTGCTGGGGGTAGTGTTTTAGGGTTTAGGGTAGTGCAGTGGTGTTTGGGTAGTGTAGAGGGTCGTGCTGGGGGTAGTGTTTTAGGGTTTAGGGTAGTGCAGTAGTGTATGGGGTCGTGCTGGGTTTAGTGTTTTAGGGTTTAGGGTAGTGCAGTGATGTATGGGTAATGTAGGGGGTCGTGCTGGGGTAGTGTTTTAGGGTTTAGGGTAGTGCAGTGGTGTTTGAGTAGTATAGGGGGTCATGCTGGTGGTAGTGTTTTAGGGTTTAGGGTAGTGCAGTGGTGTTTGTGTAGTGTAGGGTGTCATGCTGGCGGTAGTGTTTTATGGTTTAGGGTAGTGCAGTGGTGTTTGGGTAGTGTAGGGGGTTGTGCTGGGGGTAGATTTAGGGTTTAGGGTAGTGCAGTGGTGTTTGGGTAGTGTAGGGAGTCGTGCTGGGGGTAGTATTTTAGGGTTTAGGGTAGTGCAGTGGTGTTTGTGTAGTGTAGGGGGTTGTGCTGGGGGTAGTGTTTTAGGGTTTATGTTAGTGCAGTGGTGTTTGGGTAGTGTAGGGGGTCGTGCTGGGGGTAGATTTAGGGTTTAGGGTAGTGCAGTGGTGTTTGGGTAGTATAGGGGGTAGTGCTGGGTTGTGTTTTAGGGTTTAGGGTAGTGCAGTGGTGTTTGTGTAGTGTAGGGGGTAGTGCTGGGGTAGTGTTTTAGGGTTTAGGGTAGTGCAGTGGTGTTTGTGTAGAGTAGGGGGTCATGCTGGGGTAGATTTAGGGTTTAGGGTAGTGCAGTGGTGTTTGTGTTGTGAGGGGGTCGTGCTGGGGGTAGTGTTTTAGGTTTTAGAGTAATTCAGTGGTGTTTGTATAGTGTAGGGGGGTTTAGGGTAGTGCAGTGGTGTTTGTGTTTTGTGAGGGGGTCGTGCTGGGGGTAGTGTTTTAGGTTTTAGAGTAATGCAGTGGTGTTAAACGATGCCAGGCCCCGTGGTACTCGACCTCACTGCGACTAGAAAAAGGCGTATACAAAAAACTCGAACGCCATTGGCGCCGCTATCAAAACATCTCAGACAAAGAAAAATTCAAGGCGGCTCTAAACCATTACCACCGCAACCTAAAAAATGCAAGGAAGACCCATATCGCAGCCGCTCTCGAACAAGCCGGGAGCTCTCAGAAATGCCTTTATCAGATTCTAAAAACTTTCACCAATCCTTTGGCCTGCGACAAGGTGTCAGCACCCTCTCAGGCGCTGTGCGATGACATTGCTAGTCACTTTACTCAGAAAATAGACATGATATATAATAAAATCACTGCTACCATGAACTCCCAACCTAAATCAGGAACTGAACCCCAACATTTCCACCGGTAACCAACTCATTAGGAAACTTCCCACTACTCACAATAGAAGGTACTGAAAGCCCTCCTAAAAGGCGCAAAATCAGGTTCTCCGTTGGATCTGATACCTGCCAAATTAATTTCCACTCTGGCCAGACAGCTCGCTGATCCTATTTGTAACATTCTTAACAGTTCCCTGAAGGAAGGTGCCCTCCCTCCTGATTGGAAAGCTGCTCAAATACTCCTGATCAAAAAAAACCTCAAAATCTCACCTGAAGACATAACTAACTACCGTCCCATCTCACTCCTTCCTCTGCACACCAAAATTTTAGAAAAACACATCAACACTCACCTTTCCAACTTCATTGAGTCCACTAATAGCTTAGATTCCTCACAATCAGGATGTCGCCCCAGATATAGCACCGAGTCAACCCTGGTGGCAGTAACGGACAACATTAGGATGCTATTGGACAAAGGTCAGGCGGTACTTCTGATGCTGCTCGACCTATCCGCTGCATTCGACACCATATCCCACCAAATTCTACTCAGTAGACTGAGGGATATAGGCATCACAGGAATAGCTCTTAAATGGTTAACTAACTTTCTGTCCGACAGAACTCAGACCATTAACCTAGGTCCTTACCACTCTAAGACCACCAAGGTTACCAAGGGAGTACCACAGGGCTCATGTTTGAGCCCTACTTTGTTCAACATTTATGTTGCTCCCTTGGCGAGACTGTTGAGAAATTTGGGTTTCATCCTCATATCCTACGCTGATGACACCCAATTACTCCTCTCGCTTGACAAATCCAACCCCAATATTCAAACCACCTTTGGTGAAGGCATGAAATCCATAGCGGAATGGATGAAATTGAATTTTCTCCAGCTGAACGCTACCAAGTCGGAGATTATGATATTTGGTGAGGCCTCTGTGAAATGGTCGCCTAGCTGGTGGCCAGAGGAACTGGGTCCCACCCCTTGTCCTAAACAAGTGGTGAAAAACCTGGGAGTCCGATTGGACCAAAAACTCACCCTGAGAGACCATGTTTCCTCTACTATTGGAGCCTGCTTTCATAACCTGAGCATGCTCAGAAGAGCCTTCCCTTTCCTACCACTATCTTCGAGAAAAACCTTGATTCTAAGCCGCTTAGATTACTGTAATGCGCTGCTGATCTCTGCCAATGAGAGAGACATTAATAGATTACAGGTTGTCCAAAACACCGTGGCTCATTTGGTAACTAATGCCCCTCCAAGAACAGCCTCCTCTCCTCTGCTGCAGAAGCTTCATTGGCTGCCCATTCGGAAAAGGATCCACTTCAAAATATGTTGTATGGCTTACAAAGCCGTATACAGATTGGGCCCTAGTTACCTTAATGACAAATTCATTAATTACGTGCCTTCCAGATCTCTCCGTTCAGGTGACAAAGCCCTGACTATAGTCCCACGCTTTAATAAGATGCGACAAGGTGGTAAGGCCTTCTACCATCTGGCCCCACGCCTCTGGAACAATCTCCCCATTCATTTACGACAATGTACAGACTACCTAGCATTCAGGAAATTATTGAAAACTTCACTCTTCTAACTTAGTCTCCTCAGGTTCGCTTATGTGCCCACAGCGCTGAGATACCCTTATGGGGTGATTCGCGCGCTCTATAAGTGAATAAATAAATAAATAAATAAATTTGTATAGTGTAGGGGGGTTTAGGGTAGTGCAGTGGTGTTTGTGTAGTGTAGGTGGTAGTATTTTAGGGTTTAGGGTAGTGCAGTAGTGTTTGTGTAGTGTAGGGGGTCATGCTGGGGGTAGTGTTTTAGGGTTTAGGGTAGTGCAGTGGTGTTTGTGTAGTGTAGGTGGTAGTGTTTTAGGGTTTAGGGTAGTGCAGTGGTGTTTGTGTAGTGTAGGGGGTCATGCTGTGGGTAAGGTTTTAGGGTTTAGGGTAGTGCAGTCGTGTTTGTGTAGTGTAGGGGGTCGTGTTTTAGGGTATAGGGTAGTGCAGTGGTGTTTGGGTAGTGTAGGGGGTCATGCTGGGGTTAGTGTTTTAGGGTTTAGGGTAGTGCAGTGGTGTTTGGGTAGTGTAGGGGGTCGTGCTGGGGTTAGTGTTTTAGGGTTTAGGGTAGTGCAGTGGTGTTTGTGTAGTGTGGGAGGTCATGCTGGGGGTAGATTTAGGGTTTAGTGTAGTGCAGTGGTGTTTGGGTAGTGTAGGGAGTCGTGCTGGGGTAGTGTTTTAGGGTTTAGGGTAGTCCAGTTGTTGTATTCCTCTTAGGGTGTCCATAAACGGGCTTTCCAGTATCATGTCCTTATATAGGCACAATTCGCCCTGCCCTTATATAGGCATAAAATCCCAGCCCTTATTTAGGCATTAAACCGTGCACTCCAAATACAGGCATGGTCTCCGACATTCGTCCACCCTAACGTCACGAGTTCATGAAGAACAGACCCTTAGGCTGCGGGAGTTTCCCTAGCCCAGGACTATTGATTTCTTCAAGGACTCATATATTATGCATGAACCATTATTCCTTAGGGGTTCATTCATGACGTCTTTCGCTGTCCGACTCACGTCAATACTAACATTCTTAGGTACTCTCAGGTATAAATATACCTTCCCTAGCTCCTGTAAACTAGAGGAGACCTCGACTTCAGAGGAGCCCGTTTCCCGGCCTGACGCACTGAGAAGACGCTGTCATCCCTGCACGCAGAGAGTCCAGCTTCCAGTGATCTGATTTCCCTTGCGGGGTGTTGGATTTTGAGTCTGGCAAAGAGATTCCCACCTCTCTCATTCTTCAGGTATGGAGCAGACTAGAACCTAGAGGGACTCTTGGCATACTAGGCATACTAGGCTTAACATACTTTTAGTATACCATAGTAAGGAATACTTCACCTACTTCATACCTCTTCCTATACCTAGGTTAGGTTAGGTACCTTGGGGTAGAACTAGATTAGAAACGCATCGTATGAGTACTCGCATTTTTAGTCTGTGTTATTTATGTAAATGCATATGTACTAAAAGATAATGCTATCGTAGTATTATTTATTTCTACTGCTCACACTGTACATTATTTATCTCGCATACTGTCTTGTGATCGTAACAGCACATTTTACTTACACCAGAAACAAGACTGTTCAATAAATCTTTTATTGAAACGCCCGTCTATTCTTTCTGTGTAACTTGGAGAAAACTAAGCATGCACGACTGAGCTGAGTGAAATAGTTATCTATTGTTTCCACGACTCTGGGACACGTTCTGATTCTAAAGGGAAACACAGTGGTCATGTTTTGCGGCTGCCAGAAACTACTCCCTTCTTGTTGTCAAGGAGTTTCTAGTGGCCTCTGAGCTAGCTGGCACAAGTAATTAAGTTTAATATACTCGATAGGGACATACTGACCTTAGTCCTATGTCAAACCTATAGGATATATTATTCCAATGTGCAGAGCCTAATAGGGAAATAGGAGCTACACTACATGGCGCCCAACGGTTTGGTAAGGAGGTAATTCAACGTTAGATACTGAGTAACTCAGCCGTGCTTTTTCTCTCAAGAGACCCCTACCCATATACTCCAAAAGACGTCTGGAGTGGGCAGGGTTAAGTATCCGCCACAGCTACATAGGGCAGTACCCTATATATTAGCTGTTTGGTTTGCTCAACGTTGAAGGATACAGTGTTCCAAAATATTGTGCACCTTATCTTTGTTTCCTTGAAACTTGTTCTACATTTTTCACAAAACAAAATGTCCTTAAACGGGGACAATGCCGCCGGAAACGGTGTAGCTGCGGCTGATCCAGCCCAAGCAGCAGCTTTTAACATTACAGGTGTAAATGAAACCGAGGAGGGTGTTATAGACATCGCTCCAAACTTAAGAAGAGCCATCACTCTAAAACTTATAAAACATGGCCTACCACCAAGAGGAGGTAGAGCAGTTTTCGTGATAGAGGCACACGAATCCTTTCAGACAGAGGTATTCTATTCATGGGTAATATTTCCTGAATCCAATCCAGTAACACACGTTTCACTTCTACAAAGAAGATGAACCACCAGAGGAATACATTCCTTTCGAGGATATAGAAATTCCATTTACATACCAGGAGCATCAGCTCTGGTTTAAAGGCGCCCTAAAACATCACAGAAACATTACCAGGCTCGGTCCACTAGGTAGACCAGGAGCAACATGGCCGATTCTAGCCGGCTACACACCTCATCCTGAACTGGATATAATGTCAGATGAGGACTTACTTGTTCAAGTACAAGAATTAATAAAACTTTACAGACAATTGGTCCAATATGTCATGCGGACTTTTACAGTCCAGCAACCATTAACACTTCCGAATCCAACTCCCTAACAGGGGAATACACTAAAAATTACACCACAGACTCTATACGCAGTCATGGGTAAAATGCCCACAAAACGTGAGCAAATTCCTTTCTGGATAGCTCAAAAAATTACTCAAATCGAAGCAGTATTTCCAAATACTAGCCCGTATGAGAAACACAGAATACTGACAATCAGTTTACCAATGGGGATCACACCACAACTGGAAGACTGCACCACTTGGGGCTCAGTCTTTGCTGCCATCTATACTAAAACACATGGCATTCCGTCAATTGCGGTAATACCTCATGTCCTGAAACAAATTCAAAATGAATACGGGGCAGAGCCTGCTCTAAATTTAGGTATGAAATTACTGAAAAATTTCGACCAGGTCTCAACAATAATATAATCTAATATTAAAGGGGAGGCAGCAGCAGTGGCGATCCGCCAAAAATTAAGGGAATTTGATGTTACAGAACATCAAACTGAGCTACCCAGAATTATAGAACAATCTTATGCAGAATTAGGCAGAGATAGTTTGGGTGGAAGACCAGTTAAACCGAAACTATCTGAAAGTCCTGAGAAGGACTCAATTAAACAAACTCCTACATCTTCTAAAAAGAAGTGGGAGACTAATAAACAAAATTCAAACGAGAAACATTCTCAATCCCGAGGTAGGTCTCCTCAAAAGGAGCCCTCTGAAAGGAGGTATAACCTCAGGAATAGGGATAATTTAAGAAAACCTGACAGGTATCAAGATACTGATACACGTTCCTCTCGTCCCTTTCAGATCTCAAAGACTTCGGAAAGAAGAGGACGATCAGAACATAGAGAAGAACGCGTGAAATCGAAAGACGACAAACGCGCTCCAAAAACCAAAGTAAAACCTCAATTCTCCAAAAAGAAAGTAGCAGGTCTAAAGATCAGACATGCCGAGAATACTGAGAACACAAGTCAAGAACGGAGAATGGGCTCAGACAATGCTGGACAGTGCAGCAGAAGTCACAATAGCTCGCCAGAACCTGAAGGAACTTCTGGAGATAGTGGACTTGAATGAGTACATCACAGTTGAGACTGTAGACACCAGGGTTAGTACTCCACAAAAGTTATATGAAATAACACTCTGGATGGAGGGAGACAAACCTAGACGGGTGAAAGCACTTTTTTGGGAAAGACTATCAAAGGACTATGACATACTTCTAGCAGAAAAGGACTGGCCACCACAATTTGTCAGGGAGTGCCCACATGGCGAGGACATAATTATGCCTGCCTTCTCCAACCATATACCAATGCATTTAAGATATACATATGCCAGGAAATGGGCAATAGCCCAGGCCCCAGCATTATATAAAAATCATGTAGGATGGGATGAGGACTCACCTCACCATAAAATACATCTGAAACATGAACCAACTGCACAACGGCAGTATCCAATAAAGCAAGAAGCTAAAAAACAGGTCAGGGAGATCTTAGATCAACTTGAATACCAAGGGGTGATTGAAACATGCACCTCCTCAATGAACAATCCTTTGTTTCCTGTCTCCAAACCAGACAATACATATCGTCTAGTTTTGGATTACAGACACCTAAACACTTGTTCTAAAACGTTTGCAGTGCAAAATGCACATAGCACAGCATTAATGAATAACATTGTGTGTAAAAAATACAAAACAACATTAGACATCTCAAATGGTTTCTTTTGTCAAAACATAGCACCTGAAAGCAGGTACTTAACAGCATTCTCCATAATGGGGACCCAGCGTCACTTTTGTCGACTCCCACAAGGGTTCAAGAACAGCCCAGGTTTATTCTCTGCGAGGGTAACGGAGTTACTACAAATTTATGACAATGAGGCATTGTCCTATGTCGATGACATTTATCTAACAGACGATGACCTGGAAAAACACTTGAACAGGGTGAGCACCATTATACTGGGTTTCGCCTCTGAGGGCTACAAGTTCAACTTTAAAAAGTCCCGAATTGTCCATCTCAATGTCCTATTTCTAGGATATGAGCTTTCAAGTGAAGGCAAGAGCTTGGCAGCTAACTTTCTAGAGAAATGTGCGCTGCTCCAACCTCCAAAAACGCTAAAAAACGTACAATCCATCCTGGGTTTCCTAAACTTTGGAAGAACATACATTCTAAATTACGCAGAAAGGGTTAAACCTCTCTACGCATTAATCAAACCTGATTTTTCGATCAGAAACTGGACACAGGAACACACAGAAATCTTGCGTTCACTCCAGGCTAACATGTTAGCAACAAATTACTTACAAACACGCGTAAGTCAAGGAAATCTGGTGATCCGAATAATTTCGGGTCAATGCGGATTCACCTACTTAACCTTCAATGAGGGTGAGAAAATACCAATCGCATACAAATCCCATTTGTACACACAAGCGGAAATGCGCTTCAGTTCAACTGAAAAAATTCTAACAGCAGTTCAAACCGCTATAGCAAAAGAAAGAGCCTTAGCCCAAGGGAAACGCATTATTGTCGTAACCCCGGTACCAGCTTTAGAAGCGGTCACAAAAGCAAGCATTCCAAATGCTACAGCATTACATCCAAGATGGATACAATGGGTTAATTCTCTTGCTGCAACAGATGTTGAATATGTTTTTGATCCAGATTTAAAAACACAAGCATTCCTGCAATATGAACAAGAATGTCCTCTGCCTACTGAAATTCTGCCTCTCGATCAGTACAAATTCATAATTTACACTGACGGATCAGCACAACCCGCAATAGGGAGTAAGCAAGCTTACAGTGCAGCGTGTGCAATCGTTAAAGGTCGCATGCGAAATGGCATTTTCAGACCTATGGTCACAAAAACTCAATCTCTAGGAGATTGTACAGCTCAGCGAGCTGAACTTCAAGCATTCAAACTGGCACTTGAAAGTACAGATCGAGAATTCCCCACACTAATAGTGTGCGATTCCTTTTACTGTGTTCAGTCGTATAATGACTATATACAAAACTGGCTTGAAAATGGTTTCAAAGATGCGAAAGGTGGCACAATAAAGCACAAAATGCTTTGGGAACAAGTAGTTCAATTGAAAAATGAACTACCAAAGGCTCACGTGATCCACACACTGAGTCATCAACGTGATGGCGTTCACGTTGCAGGGAATTCATTGGCTGACGAAGCCGCAAAGGGGGCTGTTCAGAAGGCTTCCATAGCTGCGATCACTCGTTCAAAAACAAAAATAGACGGTGAGATAATGTTGGCTGTCAATGCTTCAAGCAAAGGCAGCAGTGCAGCGTTACCAAAAAAGTTTCCACTCAAGTACTCTTATGTAATTGATGCGAACAACGTTCCTTTTGCTCGAATCCCTGGAGTGGGGGATAGGGTAATTCCAAACATGGAACGCAGAGCAGCCTTGATTTATGAAACACATTTGGGGGAGGGTCTGTCACATCAAGGGATCTCTAAAACAATTTTGACGTTAAAAGAGATGTACTGGTGGCCTGGGATGAATACAGAAATTCACATATTCATCAACAACTGCTTAGACTGTAAATTACAGCGAGAGAGCCACCAGAGACCATGCTGCGAATGCGGCAACCCAGTACAGACACCATTGTTAGACAGCATTCGACTATGCGCCTGCGTCCTACTAGACAAAGGCATTCCCACAAATACTGAATCTAGGTTCCTATGGTTATGGCCACAGCGCTCGGCTTACGCTCGAACTGTTATAAAAGATTTGCGAGTCTTTATCGGCACATACGCAATAGGCACGCTACATTCTGACCAGGGTCCTGCGTTTAGCTCTCGGGCTTACAAAGAAGCCATGGCCAGTCTGGGCGTTGCATTGCGGTACTCCTCTCCATTCCATCCTGAGGGAAATTCGGTTGTGGAAAGGAAAAACCGGGACATAAAGCAGTCTATAACAGCTAGGGTATTAGGTTCGGGTGATGGGTGGGTCAAACACCTTAGTGGGGTTCAACGCTCATTGAATAATCTGCCAAGAAGTTCTCTAGGGAGGTCACTCCATATGAGGTCCTATTTGGGACAAGAATGTGGGTACCAGACCTTGAACACGTAGGCACAGTGGTGGAAAATAAACCGTTTGATATCAAAGATCGTTTGGCTGTTTTACAGGAACTCAATAAATTAAGAACAAAACAAAGCAACGTATCCCTACAGCCAACCACCACTGGGGAAAAATCGGCGGTCCCAGCAAGGCCTGTCTGGATTCCAAAAGTTGGAGATCTAGTCAGAGAAAAGATTGCGGACAAGAAGGAATTTGGACCTTCTTACAGACAACTAGTACCTGTCCTAGCAGTTCAAGGAACAAGAACAGTACTTCTGCCGCCCCTTGCTGGAAGAAAGGAGAAAAGATTTGTGTCCATCGACCTCATCAAACCACAGTATGTGGCCAATACTAAATAGTAGGCCTCGTGGACTCCGACCTAGTAGCAGACGCACTCCTCTCGCTACTATCCAAGAGGTTCAGACTGAAAGACTGATAACAATCGAGAATTCAGCTGTAACAGATGGAGGACTAAGCAACAACGCTATGGAACTCATCCCTCTTGACAACCAAGTAACAGTTCGTCCAAATACACCTGTCTACACCAACGTGGCAAGTGATGAACTGGTTCCAGTGATTTCTACAAATCCTGATGCAATTCCAACAATTGATAGAACTGCTTCTGGCTATTTCATTAACTTTGATACGTTCTCAGAAGATCAGAGTGAACCTGAAACGACGCCAGCATCATTAAATTTCAAGCAGCAAGTACAAGACTTTCTTCACTTTATGAAAAAGACTTATTTGGTTTCTCCATGGATTGAACTCTGGATTACATCTGGACTTTTTGTTTTCCTGCTCTGGCTAGCTTTGGTAACAACTGTGAGCGTGCTTATAAGTGGCAGATACATCCATGTGCATACTGAAGGAAAAGACGTGAACGTACTTTTGAAACCTCATAAATCTTCCCATCGTGAAGCAAGAGACTTGTCGTCAGTGAACATCACAGCTGTTCCTATACAGGATGGTATAGTGTGGGACACAACAGATTATGATATCTTCGGCCCGAATGAACAATTGAACATACCACATTTGTTTAAAATGTCACTAAGTGATCTAATTACGTCCAGTACCTATTCAGATGATTGGGACTTTGAGACTGTGAATGACATAATGTTTGACCTAGAAAAATCTGCTGCATTTTCTAAACATGAATATTTAGAGGGTTCATCAGACTATGAACAAATGTATTGTTATAACCACTATGGTCATCATTATTTGCATAAATCTGCATATCCAAGAAATGTGTTTATGTTTAACCAATGGGAGCATTGTCCTACACCACCACACGGTAGTTCAAAAACATTTGCCTACAAGTTTCCATATTTTTCAGGTTACAATACATCTGATCCAGAAATGTTTTACTATAAAAATGTAAACAAGACAGGGCTGAAAATTATGTTAACAAATACAAAACAGATTTACTCTGCATTATTTAATGCCCAACTGTCTAGACAGGGTTTCGACTTTTGGAAAGACACAATAGACACAAAAACTGTGTGTGGTACTAAAGATTGGCAAGTGCAGGGGATAGAAGCATTATTTAGAGCCTGCATCATCCCTGAACAAATAATGTTTTTGAATGAAACTGTCCAACAAACATCTTGTCTTGGATTAGCCAAGATCAAAGAAATGAACACACCTTCTGTACCAACACCTGCCAGAGATAACGATACACAGGCAGTGGTGACAGTTGACAATATACTACAACTCAACAGATCTAATCCTGATTGGAAAAAATGGTTCTGGCCCACAGACACGAATAACTGTCATGAAAGATTCCTGAATAAAACTCAGGGCTTTACTATTAATAGGCCAGACCCAAGATACGTCCAAAGACAACATCCGGGGGTAGTAACAACATACAGTGTAGGAAAATTATGCCTCGATTGGCTGCATAAGTCTACACTACAGGATGTGAAACAACACTTAACCTCACTTAAAAAGGACGCAGACCTTAGGGAATTCTTACTTGGACCAAGAAAACCGCGTCAAAAACGTTTCATATATGCCGGCATTTATGCTGCCTATAATGAAGCATGGAAAGTATCACAGATGGAGGCTGCAGAACGAATACGTGAACTTGATCGTATTAATTTAGAGAAAACACTCTCTGTAGTCGACAATGGGTTAACAACTTTGTCCTCCAGAATATATTCATTGGATGGCATTGTATCCTCTGCTATCGACATACTAGAACAAGATTTGGCGATGTTACAGCGAGGCCAATCTCAATCACGTTCTATTATGTTATTAAGCTGGACGCTGCAATCTTTGCGAGCGGGCTATGTGCGTTTCATCAACACATCGGCTCTGTTTGCAGAATACAATCTAACTGATAAACAGATCGAACTGGCACAAAGAGGAGCAAAGTATACAGTGCTGAGCATTGAAAAACTGGAAAAATTACCATTCACAGTGGCAGAAAAACCAGCTACAGAATGGCTTATTCATGGCAAAATAACATTACCTGTGAGTACTTTTCAGTTTCAGTATTGCCTCAGACAAATGCAAGCAGGCAAATATGAAAGGTTGGGTAAGGAATACATTAAGACATCTTGGTATTTACCGTATACATATAGATGTTGGAGTGGGGATCGTGAAATGTTTTTGAGCGGTACACACTGTAAACGTGCACTGAGCGGTTCACTTATATGTCAGGACATTTCTTTACACGGGGCTTGTAATGGTTCTGTGGAAAATTTGTCTTGCCATCAGCAGGGTACACCAGCTGCTGTGATTAATCCAACGTTTGGACAACTTCCTAATGGGAGTTACCTCATGTTGAATGATCAGTGTTGCTGCGGCATGCTGCCAGGCATCCCATATCTAGTAACGGTCAACTCCCGGGTCACTTGCTGTATGCAAGTATTGTTTGCCCCAATAGACACAGTCAGGGAGTCGCCTCTATGGCCTTCGCTGAACGTCTCTTTTATAAGATTTGATACTTTGAGCAGAATGAAAGCCATGCTTTTACAGCAAACAGTGCCTTTGACCTCGGCCAAAGAAACCTATGATCTACAAGTAGCAAGGACTTCGGCTGAGATACAGACTTTTATACGTACAAACTGCCCTATACATTTCGTAGAAATGATAACACGTATCTTCAACATGTCTGATACAAGTGGAATTATACATGTATTTAAGAGCATCTGTACCAGTCTGTTAGCACCTTTCCAGGCAATACTCGGAATTATCCCGAACTTTGCACATTCGGTGTTTGGTGGCATACCATTAATTCTAGCACTTGTTGCCGGAATTCTATTTCTCTTCCTGCTATTGTGCTATGGCCAGCCTATTCGCGGACATCACTCCGAGCGAAATGGAGAAAGCTCTCCTTGAAAGAAAGTGCCGTGAGCGAATAGTACAGCTTTTGGCCATGACTCGTCTACGGGACCTTAATACAACTTGGTTCCTGTCATTCCGACCAATCTGGCAAGATTGCATCTTACCTGTTCTACGATGCCTGCTATGCGGTGAAGAATGCGTGTTGGACACCTGTCTAACATTTCCATCAGCAACGCCAATGGATGTCGATAATCTGCTGGTCCCGATAACGGCCCATGCTCTGTGTTGTCCCCAGAGGCTACCAATCCTGATGTCAGCATTCATTGAGATCTCACAGACGCTTCCGGCTGCTGCTGAGGTACGAGAAAGAACTACAGGCACACAGGTAACAACGGACGCGAACTTTGCTGCGGCACCCTATGCTGGAAGCGAAGCTTCACATCTCTGTGCAATTAATCTGCTACATGAGGTGTTCCAACTGACACCAACTACAGTGGACGATGTTTTGTCTATAGAAATAGATGATCTCATGTTTACACCAGACCCGTAAACTGACTCTGATTCAGCATACAGTGTTCCGGAGATGCAGTAACAATTTGGCCTTCATTTTTCAAAACAACTTGGAACTCTACCAAATTTGAACTTTTTCCCATTTTTCGAACAAAAATGGCACTTCAATCTGCTTAAAGTAGAACTAGCCTTATAGTACAGACTTCACGGTACTTCCACGGATACTTAGTCATCTTGTGTGTCTAAAACAGTTCATTAATTTCCATGACATGAAATGACTTTGATTTTTGAAAAACTTATCGATCATTTTTTTTGTCACATGTAAATATTACTGCTTCTTTCATTCATATTGCATTGTATTTTAAGTATATGCCTGAAATGAAAAGCAATGCTTCAAATGTACAGTACCTTTTGCATTTTTTATTATTATGTTTTTTAAATGCTTTTAAGAAATATTTTTTAAATATGCGGTACTCCATTTAATGTTTAGCATTTTAAATGTTTAGCATTTTAGTATTATCGTACACACGAAAGTGGAGTGGGTGTTGTATTCCTCTTAGGGTGTCCATAAACGGGCTTTCCAGTATCATGTCCTTATATAGGCACAATTCGCCCTGCCCTTATATAGGCATAAAATCCCAACCCTTATTTAGGCATTAAACCGTGCACTCCAAATACAGGCATGGTCTCCGACATCCGTCCACCCTAACGTCACAACGAGTTCATGAAGAACAGACCCTTAGGCTGCGGGAGTTTCCCTAGCCCAGGACTATTGATTTCTTCAAGGACTCATATATTATGCATGAACCATTATTCCTTAGGGGTTCATTCATGACGTCTTTCGCTGTCCGACTCACGTCAATACTAACATTCTTAGGTACTCTCAGGTATAAATATACCTTCCCTAGCTCCTGTAAACTAGAGGAGACCTCGACTTCAGAGGAGCCCGTTTCCCGGCCTGACGCACTGAGAAGACGCTGTCATTCCTGCACGCAGAGAGTCCAGCTTCCAGTGATCTGACTTCCCTTGCGGGGTGTTGGAGTTCGAGTCTGGCAAAGAGATTCCTACCTCTCTCATTCTTCAGGTATGGAGCAGACTAGAACCTAGAGGGACTCTTGGCATACTAGGCATACTAGGCATACTAGGCTTAACATACTCTTAGTATACCATAGTAAGGAATACTTCACCTACTTCATACCTCTTCCTATACCTAGGTTAGGTTAGGTACCTTGGGGTAGAACTAGATTAGAAACGCATCGTATGAGTACTCGCATTTTTAGTCTGTGTTATTTATGTAAATGCATATGTACTAAAAGATAATGCTATCGCAGTATTATTTATTTCTACTGCTCACACTGTACATTATTTATCTCGCATACTGTCTTGTGATCGTAACAGCACATTTTACTTACACCAGAAACAAGACTGTTCAATAAATCTTTTATTGAAACGCCCGTCTACTCTTTCTGTGTAACTTGGAGAAAACTAAGCATGCACGACTGAGCTGAGTGAAATAGTTATCTATTGTTTCTACGACTCTGGGACACGTTCTGATTCTAAAGGGAAACACAGTGGTCATGTTTTGCGGCTACCAGAAACTACTCCTTTCTTGTCGTCAAGAAGTTTCTAGTGGCCTCTGAGCTAGCTGGCACAAGTAATTAAGTTTAATATACTCGATAGGGACATACTGACCTTAGTCCTATGTCAAACCTATAGGATATATTATTCCAATGCGCAGAGCCTATTAGGGAAATAGGAGCTACACTACACAGTGGTGTTTGTGTAGTATAGGGAGTCATGCTGGGGGTAGTGTTTTAGGGTTTAGGGAAGTGCAGTGGTGTTTGGGTAGTGTAGGGGGTCGTGGTGGGGGTAGTGTTTTAGGGTCTACGGTAGTGCAGTGGTGTTTGTGTAGTGTAGGGGGTCGTGCTGGGGGTAGTGTTTTAGGGTTTGGGGTAGTGCAGTGGTGTTTGTGTAGTGTAGGGGGTAGTGTTTTAGGGTTTAGGGTAGTGCAGTGGTGTTTGTGTACTGTAGGGGGTCGTGCTGGGTTCTAGTATTTTAGGGTTTAGGGTAGTGCAGTGGTGTTTGTGTAGTGTAGGGGGTCGTGTTTTAGGGTTTAGGGTCGTGCAGTGGTGTTTGGGTAGTGTAGGGGTCATGCTGGGGGTAGTGTTTTTGGGTTTAGGGTAGTGCAGTTGTGTTTGGGTAGTGAAGGGGGTCGTGCTGGGGGTAGTGTTTTAGGGTTTAGGGTAGTGCAGTTGTGTTTAGGTAGTGAAGGGGTCGTGCTGGGGGTAGTGTTTTAGGGTTTAGGGTAGTGCAGTGGTGTTTGTGTAGTGTAGGGGGTCATGCTGGGGGTAGATTTAGGGTTTAGGGTAGTGCAGTGGTGTTTGTGTAGTGTAGGGGTCGTGCTGGGGGTAGTGTTTTAGGGTTTAAGGCAGTGCAGTGGTGTTTGTGTAGTGAAGGGGTCGTGCTGGGGGTAGTGTTTTAGTGTTTAGGGTAGTGCAGT
Source organism: Calotriton arnoldi (assembly GCA_963921515.1). NCBI lineage: Eukaryota > Metazoa > Chordata > Amphibia > Caudata > Salamandridae > Calotriton > Calotriton arnoldi. The sequence continues at coordinate 407,323 of CAWUFW010003332.1, forward strand.
GGTGTTTGTGTAGTGTAGGGGGTTGTGCTGTGGGTAGATTTAGGGTTTAGGGTAGTGCAGTGGTGTTTGGGTAGTGTAGGGAGTTGTGCTGGTGGTAGTGTTTTAGGGTTTAGGGTAGTGCAGTTATGTTTGGGTAGTGTAGGGTGTCGTGCTGGGGGTAGTGTTTTAGGGTTTAGGATAGTGCAGTGGTGTTTGGGTAGTGGAGGGGTAGTGTTTTAGGGTTTAGGGTAGTGCGCCCAACCAGCCACAATATCAGTGGACAAAGGGGATCCTGACTCTTTGGAACGCTCCGTCAATTGAATAATTTGGGTCAAGGGCCCTACCACGTCCAAGACCTATCAATTCCTTTCTTGGGATCCCTCATATACTTGGAGAAAAAGGTACATAGTTTCTCATCAATTTCAGGCGTGTGTGCCACCTTCCCCTTCAGTGAGGGCCTGGGGCATTCTCCCTCATCCTATTCCTGACCTCCCTTTCAAGGGGTTGATGGATTTTCCCCACCACATACTCTGCCACTTTGGCGTCAGGTGTCCACTCCACCGACCTAGGATGGTAAATTTGGGTAGGCTCGAACATGTCCGAGTGGACCACGTCCCCAACCGGGGACTGAGAGGAGTGGGACTCTGGATGCCAGGGACGCCCCGAGTCCTTATCCTCATCGGAGGAGAAATCGTCCTCCGATACACCCTCTCCCTCTAAGGGAAACCCGCCGTCGGGGTCTACAATAGTGGTGACAGTGTTGCAATTTTCTCCGGGTCCCTCCTCCTCCCGGCAGGGTGCATGTTTTAGCGTTCGCGCACTCTTGAGGAAGGTCTCCGTAAGTTTATCAAATCCTTCCAAGTGCCCCGCGTTATGCTTAACGGCCCTTTTATTCCCCATCTGGGAGCTACTGGGACCCGTCACCACCAGATCTGGGTCACTGAACACCTCAGGGATGCTTTTCGCCAGCTTATCAACCTGATCCTTAAGAGGAGCCAGCGCCCTCGAAATAGCCAGAGAGAGGGCTTGGTCCACTGCTGGAGGGAGAAGTTGGGGGGCCATTCCTCCTCCACTTCCTGGTAGGAGGAGTAAAAATGGTCTTCTGGAGAAGACATGATAGCAGAGGGTGTGAGCACAGAACAAATGCCCTTAAAATCCTTAAGGCAGCCCCTCGCCGGTGCTCCAACAGCTGGGCTTTCCCGAAGCTGTTATAAGAATAGACTGACGCGCAATACTAATTACCACCACCAGGTGGCGCTGGTCACTAACGTGGCCGTGTGGGGAAATCACCGCGTAGCGGTGTCAAAATTAGGCGAGGTTGGTCGGGAATCAAGCGGACACTAAAGGAGTGACCGGATTCCCAAACGCACGTAAAGACCAGCGGGAGCGCTCGACGGAGCTGCCTCGCTCGGACCAGACGCGCCTGACAGGATCTCACCGCGCGCAGAGCACACAGCGGGAGAAACTGCGAGGGGAGAAACGCGCTCGGGCAAGAGCCTGCTGCGCAGGGAATATGAAACAATACCAAGTCAATAATGATAATAACGTGCACAAGAAACCGCTATACAAACAGCAACAACGTCAGATTAAGCCAAGAATGTAAGGAATGCACTTAACTGACGAGCAGTGAAGAAAGAGGAAGCGGAAGGGACGTCACAATATTATATACGATGGACTGTGATATGATTGGACTATAGTTGCCTTGGAGACTACCCCCTAATGGTTCATGGGTTGTGTAGTCTTTTGTTTAATGATTGTTGTGTTACGTTTTCTTTGAACTGCTATGCAAATAAAGTGAGGAAAGATATGCATAATCCTCGCCTCCGTCCTGCCATAGAATTCATTCAACTTTATTTGATCCGATTTAGAAACATAGATCATAAAAGTGTACATAAAAACAGTAAATCCTCTTTCCTAATACAATACAGTGAGAATTAATTAAAACCAGTAGGTAAAAACGGGTGTTACAAAGCCCGGTTCAGAGCAACTTCAGGTTAACAGAATCGTAAAGTTCAATGTTTCGCAAGATCAATCTCATGTACTTCGTGCAAAATCCGCAATAAGGGGTCCAAGTAAGATGTAACGCTCCAATACCTGACCAGTTTGCACTATATAAAACTGCAGAAAAACTAAAAATAAAAAGTGTTTTGCACACTTCTGTCATTGGGCTATATGTGGGCTACATCTGGGTGATATTTGTGCTACATTTGGGCTCTTTTTTTCTCTGCTGGCCATCTTGGGAGACTTATTTGTTATGAAGTTTCCTAATTTCGTCATTTACTGCAGTCTCCTCAGTAGGAAATGCTTTCAGTTTTTTACTTTGATTCCATCAAGAAGGCATTCAGATGTGTCACACATTTGCCGTAAATTCAGAATGTTAGCACTCTAGTTGTTCATTAGATCACTGTAGTAAAGCTACTGCTCACCAGGGAGTTACTTGGAAGTCTACTGCTGGTATTGAAAGTGATTGTTTCAGTCTGCATGTCAGAATTTTCTAATGAAATAGAAGAGGATTTGTGTCCTGCTCAAAGGAAAATCCGCGCTGAGTGCACTCAGCGCGGATTTTCCTTTGAGCAGGACACGCTCCTTTCATCTCCCAGGCCTCCATTTACTGAACTGTGACCGGCCAATTTAATTAATTCCCCGGCACAGCACATTGCCATTTAACGGCGAAGGAGTTTAAGCATTTGCTTCCAGCAAACTAAGTTTGTTTTTCCCCTTACCGGGCCCCACCATAACGCGCATTATTTCGCAGGCTATCCCGGTCACCTTAAGAAGCACAGCGCTACGCAGACGCCTTTACCAAGGATATTATTTCCTTCTTCAGCTCAATTCAAGTTGCTCACAAATTTTTTTGTCCTGAAGATGAACTCGAATAATTGAGTTCGAAACGTCGTCGACCCCCTACAACATGAACTCCTTATACTCTGTAAAAATCTTTAAAGGAGCTTCTATTTCTGTTGTCAATGCGATGTCATTATTTTAAGTTCACCCTCACTTCTCACGTCACGCTTATTGTCACTTACTGTGTGAGCACCTGAATACCTTCATTGTGTAATAAATATTTGTCATACATTGACCTATATGTCCCTCGTTATATTTCCTACTGCTCTCTTTTATGAATTAAGTTTCTATTCCTTTACTTATCTCAGTGCCCTTTACAGGGTTACTTCCCCTTGGACCTTTTAGGCCACTCTAGAACCATTGTTTCTTTAAACTACATATTACCCCAGGTTCATATATTGGGGCACCCTTGTCTTCCTAAATACGCAGTAGAACACAAAGGCATCAACTGACAGGCTGCTCCTGTTGAAATATAACAGGAAGATATTTGAGATCACACTTGAAACATGTCCTAATTTTTCTTTCTACAGCACTAACCATAATTTCTATGACAAAATGAACCCCATCATTTTGTTCCTTTTTAAATTAAATGTTTTAAGTGTTACCAGTTTATTCCAATCAAGATGGCTTCAGGTGTGCCATACTTTTGTCATACGTAAGGCTGTTAGCACTCTAGTTGTTCTTTAGAACACTCTGGGAAGCTGCAGTAGAACACAAAGGCATCAACTGACAGGCTGCTCCTGTTGAAATATAACAGGAAGATATTTGAGATCTCACTTAAAACATGTCCTAATTTTTCTTTCTACAGCACTAACCATACTTTCTATGGCAAAATGAACCTCCTCATTTTGTTCCTTTTTAAATTAAATGTTTTAAGTGTTACCAGTTTATTCCAATCAAGATGGCTTCAGGTGTGCCATACTTTTGTCATAAGTAAGACTGTTAGCGCTCTAGTTGTTCTTTAGAACACTCTGGGAAGCTGCAGTAGAACACAAAGGCATCAACTGACAGGCTGCTCCTGTTGAAATATAACAGGAAGATATTTGAGATCACACTTGAAACATGTCCTAATTTTTCTTTCTACAGCACTAACCATAATTTCTATGACAAAATGAACCCCATCATTTTGTTCCTTTTTAAATTAAATGTTTTAAGTGTTACCAGTTTATTCCAATCAAGATGGCTTCAGGTGTGCCATACGTTTGTCATAAGTAAGGCTGTTAGCACTCTAGTTGTTCTTTAGAACACTCTGGGAAGCTGCAGTAGAACACAAAGGAATCAACTGACAGTCTCTGCCCTTGTTGGATGTACATGTTTTACTGAGAATGTCAGACTTCATTCTCACATGACTGAGAAAGATAATGTGAATTTACAGAAAATATGCTCTCAATTTAGCTTCTGGAGCACCTTCCAAAACTGTATGGGACAAGCATGTGAAAATAGTTTTCTCTCAAACATGATTCATGATATCCCAGCAGAAGGTTTTTCACAGGGTAAAATCACCTTAAAACACACCACAATTCCTGAAATTAGTATGGTACCATCAACAAATGAATTCTAATGTAACTAAAGTCTGTTATCACCCTTTATAGTTCTCCTTTTGGTAACCCTCAAAATCTTCGATTCACTACAATGCATTTCAATGGGGTACTATCATTTATATTGGTCCCAAAATGGCTGCCAGCAATTCCAGGATGAAGTGCTGACAGCCAATCAGATTTCACGATGACATGTGTGGTTAGGCTCCGCCCAGATATCGATATGTTTTCTTTTTCAAATTTCTCAGCAACTACTGAAAGGATTTACACCATTTAACAAAAAGGGTTCTTTCTGAACCAAGAACTACCTCTTTGCCAAATTTGGTGTAATTCCGTTCAGCAGTTCGGGCTGTAGCCGTGTCTAAAGTTTCCTATGGAAAATTGCATGGGGAAACATGTTTTGGGACCCCCCTTTTTTCTCGGCCCCCGCTTGCCAAATCACCCCGAAACTTTCAGGATAGGAGCAGACCGGAGCGCCCCACGAGTTTTGAAAATGTCGCGAAGATTCATCAACCGGCGCCAAAGTTATTGGAAATAGAATGTTGTGAATTTCCTATGGAAAATAGGTCCTAACTATAACTACCTACTGGCGACTGCCAGTAGGTATATATATATATATATATATATATATATATATATATATATATATATATATATATATATATATATATATTCACTGAAAAAACCATAGGTTTTAGGGACAGTTATAGTTAGTTGGACATTTCACTCGTACAAAACCATAGAAATTTCCCCGTTATAGTTAGTTCAGCTAACTATAACTCGCACCTCGCAATGCACTGCTGATGATGTCACATATTACATCACTCATGACATGGCCAGGGACATCACTGATGACATCACTGATGACATCTCAAATTACATCACTGATGACATCATCCAGTGACTGTGTGTTTCTGTAAAGTTTAAATATGTTTAATATATATAGGGAAAGGCGTATTGAAGAATGAGTGGGTGTATAAGTGTCTGAATGGATGATTTAGTATGTGCGTGACTGACTCTACAAGTGAGTGATTAAACGTATCTTACTGAATGCTTGGGTTAGTGACTAAACTGTGTGAATGTCTGTATCCGTCTGTCTGTTAGTGTGTAAGTGGATGCATGGATTTGCGAATAGCTACATGAGTGTCTATATGGGTTATTGATTGGTTCTCTGAGTATCTGTATGGGTGCCTGAGTGTTTGTGTGGGTGGGGTGTGTGTGACTCTGTACATAGATGTGTGAGTGGGTGATTCACTGGGTGCATGATTTCAAGAGTGCATCTGTGACGGACTGCTTGGGTGGGTGAGTGTGTGTATGGGTGTGTTAGTGTGTGAATGTATATCTCAGTGGTACATGTGCGAGTAACTACATATGTAAAAGGCAGTATATATGTGTGTTAGAGTATTTAAATGGCTATAAGTCAGAGTGTGTGATTGTGAGAGTGGCTGTATGGATGCGTGTGTGCTTGTATCAGTTATTGTATAAGAGCGTAAGAATGTGCTAGTATTTGTATGAGTAAGTGAGCTGGTGTGTGTATAACTGTATAGGTGAGTAAATGGGTGTGTGATTAATTTTGTGCATGACTGACTAGGTGTGTGAGTACCTCTATGGATGAGTGGCGGTGTGTGAGTGTTTATATAGGTGTATGAGTGCATATGATAGTCCTGTACTGAGTGACTGTAAGTATGAGTGACTGTACGGGTGAGTGAGTAGATGTGTGTGCGTAGACCTAACAATCAGTGAGTGGGTATGTAGTTATTGGTATTGGAGTGTGTATGGTTTTGAGAATGGCAGTCTGTAATTTAGAGTGGGTGTATCAAAAGTTATATTAGGGTGTGAGAAGATGCATGAAATTATCACATGGATGATGTCATCAGTGATGTCATCAGTGATGTCATTTGAGATGTCATCAGTGATGTCACTGACCATGTCATGAGTGATGTAATATGTGACGTCATCAGCAGTGGATTGCGGGGGCGCGAGTTATAGTTAGCTGAACTAACTATAACGGGGGAATTTCATGGGTTTTGTACAAGTGAAATGTCCAACTAACTACAACTGTCCCTAAAACCTATGGTTTTTTCAGTGAATTTCTAAGGTTTTTTAAATGCTAATTTCTAACTATAACGTGCCTGAAACCTATGGTTTTTTCAGTGAATTTCAAAGGTTTTTTAAATGCTAATTTCTAACTATAACGTGTCTGAAACCTATGGTTTTTCAGTGAATTTCACAGGTTTTCTAAATGCTAATTTCTAACTATAACGCGCCTGAAACCTATGGTTTTTAAGTGAATTTCAAAGGTTTTTAAATGCTAGTTTCTAACTATGCCTACAGAGGTAGGACATGTGAAGAAAGAAGAAAAAACGCACAGAAAGAAGCAAAAGAAATGCAGAAAGAAGCAACAGAAGTCCACAAAGACGAAGAAAAGAGCAGGAAGAAGCAAGACATGTGCAGAAAGAACCAACAGAGGAGCAGAAAGAGGCCTTGTTGCAAAATCATCCTGTGCCCACAACTTTTTCAAACGGGTACTGGTGGTAACTGACTCGGACTAACCAGGCCTAGAGCCAGTGCTATGCTAAAAGACACTTAGAATACAGTAAAAACACCTACATACACTAGGGAACACTATGCGTTGGGGTACCCCTGTAATTAGCATGACCTCCTCTGTAAGGCCCTAGTACATAATAGGGCAGGGGGATTAAAACTTCCTCTTAAAACGCGCCCCGGGGCGCGTTTGCACAGTGGTGAAGGGAGGGGGGGGCCTGAGGTGACATGTGTGCAAACAAGCCCTGTGGCCGTTTTAAGTTGGGAGATTAAGTCCCCTTGAAACCTGAGGGTCCCTGGGGTCCAACTAGCCCACTAGGTACCTCCAGTAAGCGCCACAGAGCTGCGTTGCACAGAGGTATAAAAAGGGGCATGGCCTGGACCACCTCTCTGCAACACAGCCCTGTGGCGCACACTGGAGGTACCTGGTGGGCTAGTTGGCCCCCAGGGTTCCTCAGGATTCAAGGGGAATTAATTCCCCAACTTAAAACACGCCACAGGGCGTGTTTGCACACATGTCACCTGAGGCCCCCGCCCCCTCCCTTCACCACTGTGCAAACGCGCCCTGTGGCGTGATTTAAGTTGGGGTATTAGGTCACCTTGAATCCTGAGGGTCCCTGGGGCCCAACTAGCCCACCAGGTACTTCCAATAAGCGCCACAGGCCTGCATTGCAGAGAGGTGGTCAGAGGCCACGCCCCTTTTTTCACCTCTCTGCAACGCAGCTCTGTGGCGCTTAATGGAGGTAGCTGGTGGGCTAGTTGCACCCCAGGGACCCTCTGGATTCAAGGGGAGTTAATCCCCCAACTTAAAATGCACCACAGGGCGTGTTTGCACACATGTCACCTCAGGCCCCGCCCCCTCCCGTCACCACTGTGCAAACGCACCCCGTGGCGCGTTTTAAGTTGGGGGATTAACTCCCCTTGAATCCAGAGGGTCTCTGGGGTGCAACTAGCCCACCAGCTACCTCCATTAAGCGCCACAGAGCTGCGTTGCAGAGAGGTGTAAAAGGGGCGTGGCCTCAGAACACATCTCTGCAACGCAGCCCCTGGCGCATACTGGAGGTTCCTGGTGGGCTAGTTGGCCCCCAGGGACCCCCAGTATTCAAGGGGAATTCGGTCCCCACCTGCAAACGCGCCAGGGTGCACGTTTGCAGAGGGCTGCAAGGAGGGGGCGTGGCCTCCGGCACGATGCCGGTCTTTTATTTTATTTTATTTTTAAGAAGGGGGGCTGTGTGGCCCCCCTTCTTTTTCTAACTTATTGGCCCTGGGGACCCCATCCCCCAGGGCCTGCCCCCATTTTTTTATTTTTTTTAAATACAATTTGGAAGGGGGCCGCGTGGCCCCCCTCCCGAGGCCTTAATAGGCCCCGGGGACCCCATCCCCCGGGGCATGGCCTTTTTTTAAAAAAAATTTTTATGTTTTGGAGGGGGGCTGCGTTGCCTCCTCCTCAGGCCACTTGTAGCCCCGGGGACCCCATCCCCCGGGGCTGGCCCTCTCCGTTGGGGACCGTGGGGGGGTCCCCAGTCCCCCCACGGTCCCGCCGGTTCCCCGAGTCCCTCGGGAGCCGGCATTGCTTTTCCACATGGGGAGCAGCTAAGATGCAGCTCCCGAGTGGAAAAGCAATTTGCTTTGAATTTTGGAAGAGAGAGCAGGTTTCCTGCTCTCTCTTCCAAAATTCAAAGCAAGTTTGCTATGACAGGACGGGAGCCGCGAGGCTCCCGCCCTGTCATAGCAAACAGCAGTGTCCCGGGGGTGGGCACCCCGGGACACTGCAGGAGCCGGCCCTGGGGGGTGGTGGTCCCCAGGATGAGATGTCATCAGTGATGTCATCAGTGATGTCACTGACCATGTCATGAGTGATGTAATATGTGACGTCATCAGCAGTGCATTGCGGGGTCGCGAGTTATAGTTAGCTGAACTAACTATAACAGGGGAATTTCACGGGTTTTGTACGAGTGCAATGTCCAACTAACTATAACTGTCCCTAAAACCTATGGTTTTTTCAGTGAATTTCAAAGGTTTTTTAAATGCTAATTCCTAACTATAACGTGCCTGAAACCTATGGTTTTTTCAGTGAATTTCAAAGGTTTTTTAAATGCTAATTTCTAACTATAACGTGCCGGAAACCTATGGTTTTTTAACTGAATTTCGAAGGTTTTTTTCAATGACAATTTTTCAATATAGTAAATGTTATATTTACTATTTTGATAGTAATTGTCTAAATTTTTTTAAACTATTTTTTTATACATATTTTAAAGTTTAATTACATTATATATTTTTAATGTAACTGGAAAAAAAATGGTTTTAGAAATGTTGTAACTGTAATGTTTTATGTTTGTTTTATAATTTTTTAAAATATATTTATATTATTATTTAATTAAAAAAAATATATATTTTTGGGGAATCGCGCACCGAAAGCGTACCGTTCTCGATCACTGCGCGGAACCTAGCCGCCATTTTAGGATCATTATGTGGGATCCGCGTATGGTATGCGTTGGCTACGCATTTTCCTGCGCGATTGCTATGCGACCGGTACGCGACTTCAGACTCATACGCGGCAGAAACGTATTACTTTACGGTGGCTTGCTCACTTACGCGTGACGTCATATACATGTTCGACGCGGTGGGTGCGCGACTCCTGCGAAATTTTCAAATGTCCAAAATGATATAAATATGTATTTAACATACATATTAAGGCAACCCATTATCTAAGCTAATAATAAAAATAAGATCCTTTTACTTTTAATAAACATTCTTTTAAATTGAATTCCACGACGTCGCGCTGGGTGCGTGCTGCCTGTGCGTACGGTACGCGGACCCCATGTGACCTGAAAAAAAAGATTTGATTGGTTAACAACATTTCCTAGTGTAACTATTGAGAGACCCCACCCATTTTAATCATTCTTCTAAGACCTTCTTTGGAGGAACATCTGACACCTAGGAGCAACTTATTTTTGGTCATTTGTATACCTGCTACTGATTTTTATCAGAAGACAATGGCTTCAGGACAGCAGCCATCTTCCAGTTCAGAACATTCTTCGGATGATGGATTTGTGGTAGAGCCTCCACGCCCTGAAAGATACACCTCAGTGGTGTGGAAATTTTTCACAATTCCAGAGGGACAGAAGAAAGTAAATGCAGTAAAGGTCACCTTCAAAATCTGCAAGAGGGTGTTGTCTCGAGGTGATCCTGCAAAAAAGTACTCTTGCGGGACCGCAAGTATGTTGAAGCACCTAAAGACTCTGCATCCTGTCAACCTGGCGAGGGAGGAGTGCAAAAGACTCCGTGACAACCCACCGACAGCAGTGGCCAGCACATCTGCAGCATCATTTTCACCTGGCCATCCTGACATTCGGCCTGAATTTTGGCAATTAAAAATTAGTTGCATTAAATGCAACAAACTGCTATGTTATGGGGAGCAGTCAATTGACCTGATCTGCACAGCACAAAGAAACCACCGGTGCTGAACTTTTGTTTATTTATTTTTTCTAAAATCACAGATTTGTTCCTCCTGTTTGCTTTGTTCCTGTTAAAAAAATACAATTTTTTTTCAAAATCGTTGAAAAAAGTACAAAAAAATATAAAACAAAAAAACTCCCCAAAAAAAGTTCTTTTCAGAACTAACTTCTCTGGTTAAAAAAAGAGCTATATTTGCATGATAGTGTGTGAAAGTTTGCTTGAATATATGCGTAGTGCATAATTGACTGAAAGAATGCACTAGTAGTGTATGGTGAATGTATAAGTGCAGAACTATAAGGAAGTGCTGCAGCATGACACTGTAACCTCTTTAGCTGCAGTGTGCTATAGTACTTCCGAAGCACAGGGATGCAACATATGTCCATAAATATGTTGCAAGTCTTTGCTTCCCTCTGCACTGCTGCTTAAACTGCAGCCATGTAGTTACACAGGTACCCTTACACCATGGTGCAAGGATATCTGTGTCATGTGGAGTTTGTTTTTGTGCAGGAAAACACACCTTCCTGCACAAAAACAATCACTGAAGGCATTTTTCTTCTTCAATGTATAATGTGCAATGGAGCATATATTGAAAGAGAAAAATGAGGAGAAATGAAAACAATTCTCCTTGTTGAGCCTTCCTACACCAATTGGAGAATGGTGCAGCATTCACACACATGCCCAGATTTATGTTTTCTGATAAATCTGGAGATGTGTCTTCTTTTATGAGTGTTCTGTGCAAATACGCACAGCAACACCTATAGAACGCCCCTTCAACTTAGGTTTTGACAAAGTGATAGGACATGTTTATAGAGTGGTGAAGGGAAGTGATGGGGCCTTATGTCACATGTGCAAACATTCTCTGTGACGCGTTTAAAGTTGAAAAATGTAGTCTCTTTTAATCTTGAAAATCCCTGGGTCCTACTAGCTGAACATGTCTCTGTATTGAACACCATACAGCTGCGTTGCACAGAGGTGGTCCGAACCCATTTTCCATTTTACACCTCTGTGCAATACAATTGTCTGGCACTTTCTGCAGATATCTTTTGGGTTAGTTGACTCAAGGGACACTAAGGATTTAAGGTAACTTTATCCCGTAACTTATAACACCCACAAAGCTTGTTTTCACAGATATCTACTCCATCCATCCCCCTTTCTTCACCAGTGTGCAAACACAGCCCATTTTCCATTCTAATACTTTGTTAATCTTACCTTCACACTAATAAATATAAAAAACAGTAAACATTTTTTCAGTTGTTTTTATAATTAAAATTTCTCAAAATTGAATATTGTAGAATTAATATCTGTAAAAGGGAAGAAAAAAAACAGTTATACTATATAATATTTTTTTTTCTCCCAAAAACATAATTTTAACATTTTATAAATTATTTTCTTCGCCTTTTTTGCTGTTCTCAGAATATATTGAATTTCACTACAAACAGTGATTTCAATGTTACTCATCACATAACAACGGCCAAAAAAAAACAATCAATAAGATTGTTTAAAAAAAAACAAAATTACTTCTAAAATATTTTTACTATACTCAACTATTTCTGAACATTCCATAAAATGTACATCCTCAATAACATACCATATAATAGAAATGACACATATATAACATGCTCACTTCTAAAAAAATATCTAACTAAACTTTACATACACTGTAAATGTTGTTCTTTAAAAATTATATCCTAAGAGAATCTGCATGAAAAAGTCCATAATTGAAATATATACTTTTCCTCTAGGCCAAATAGTATTCTTCAAATCCTTTATATTGAAAATGTCCAATAGTAATTGTATGAGTACATATTAATAAATTCCTCAGAGGCTAAATTATGTTCCTAAAACTTTGGCTTTAAAAATATTAGGTAGGAATTTGGTAATTCGCTAGGCAAACGTTGTTTAAAAACCAATTGAGCATCATTACAATATATCCATCCTTCATTACATTTCAAATAGGCAGTGTAATGTCCAGATGTTGTAGAAGGACCATGATGGAAAATTATTGCTACTGCTACAAAAGTCCTTCCTGATATTGATAGTTGACTTGCTACAAAGTGTTTTATTAAAGTTTCCAATTTTCTTCCATCAGCTGTACAACGTTGCATTATTAAAATAATTTTTTATCCATATCTTTGTATAAATAATGTTGATAACATTTCTGATTTGCATTGGCTACACTCCATGTTTTGATTTGCTGCTTCAACTAGTTCGTTGAAAGACACTGATTTACAGTCTGGTAATGTCAAATATATAAATCTTTCAGTGTCTATGTTAGTGCTACATGTAAACAAACAATTTTGACATTGATGTTCCCATTTATAACAAAGGCCAAAAAGATTTTCAATTTGTATGCCTTCATTTTCCAATACGGTAAGCATATACATTAAAAATTCCTGAGCATCTTGTTGCATATTTTGCGTAAATTGTGTAGAACCAGAACATATATCCAAAACTTTACGTATATTAGAAACGCTTTGCATTTTACTTTTATCAGTTCTCAATTTTTCATAAACAGAATGCAACAAGGAACAAAATATTTTGTCCCGATTCTCCATAATTTGCTGTTGCAAACTTTCAAGAAAAAAACAACATTAACCACTACATTAGCATAGCAGTTGATACCTGAACTATTTTCAAACTGATAACCAACAATCTCTTCAACAGCGTCCTATTTCTTTTTGCTTGCAATCACAACATTATCTTTATTTCTTTCCTTCTCTATAACTTTCCTGCAGATATTCTCATATGTTCTTTTTCGACCTACCACACGCTTTTCAAATACAGGAAATTGACCTAAATTGGGAGCATACGCTCTTCTTAACCTATTATACTCTTTTACACAGTTTGTATCTGCAATAATCTTTGACTTATCAAAATCAATCAAAAACAATCCAGATAAAGTTCTGACTCGGGACAAAGCAACATATGCCATACCCTCTTTAAACACGCTACTTCCAATGTTCACTAAAGCACTGTCTACACTTAATCCTTGAGATTTATGAATAGTCACTGCATATGCCTGAGAAAGTGGGAATTGTTTCCTACGGACATACAAATCTTTAACAAGCAAAAAACGAACAGAACAACGACCAATTTGTTTTATTTCTTCAATATGATCAAATTTAATTTTTAAAAATTCAATTCCATCTCGTTTTTGAAAATTTACAAAATTCACAACTTTCCCCATAGCTCCATTAACTAAACCTTTTTCCACATCCAAATTACGCCGTAAAATTACTCGACAGTTTACACATAGATATAAATTCTTTTCTAAACCAGCAGTTTTAGATATCGATTTTTCTAAAGAATCCAGTTTTGTTTTCAATTTTTCTGTCAAAATAATAGTGATTCCTTCATGCTCTATTTTATCAATGGCTTCCATTTTTATTATTTCTTCATTTTCTAGCTTCAAAAGTTGTTCATTGAATGTAGAACACTCGCGCAGTGTTGGCATTAAACAGATTATAGATTTACTTTCAGCAATTATCATATATATTTTTTCTGGAACTATATTTTCATTTGGAAACAAATTCGTAAGTAGTCGACTTAGCAAAGCTTGTTTGCCTTTTTCTGTCAGAACTCCAATTCTTATATCTTCAAGAATAGATCCATAATCAACATCATTTGCCTGTCGCATATTTGTAATAAGTTCTTTGTATTCAAAATATGACCAAATATTAACGTTGCCAACACTTCCCAAAGACTTTCTGGTGTCTTCATGCACAAGTGTTTTAAATACTGGTTGTCCTTTTACAGGAGTAAGTTGCAGAAGATCTCCAAAAACTATGACATGTTTTCCTCCAAATAAGACATCGTATTCTGTTTTAAGAATTTGCTGCATTCTTAAATGCACAAAAGCAAGCATTAAGTTCGAGACCATGCTCACCTCATCAATAATTAGAAGTTTCATTTTCCTCAGCACTCTTGAAACTTCATAACAAGCTTCACCAGATAGCTTGTGATATTCCAATTTGTTTTCATGCTCTACAGGTAGCATTAGTAAACGATGTAATGTGATTCCTTTAATGTTGTGTGCTGCCAACCCTGTTGGAGCAGTTACAACACAAGACAAATGTGAATTAGTTGTTTTCTGCAGATAACTGGTCAATACTTTAATTAAGAAACTTTTCCCTGTTCCAGCTTGACCACTGACATACATTCGGATAGGTTGAAATGATGTGCGTGTGCAGTCTTTCGTTTCATGAAGAAATCCATGGTCAATCTGTTGTCTCACTTGCTGATATATTTCGTTCTGTTCAACATTTAGTTTTTCTTCCAAGATTCCTAAGTCCATAATATCTTCTTGAGCTTGATGCATTGCTGTTTACACCTCATTCATTGCGATTGCTGCTTCATTTTCAACAATTGGTTGTCCAAGTGGATCCTGACTCATTGGAGGAGAACTTTGACTGTCTTGAGAACTGTCTCTATCAATCTCAACTGCAATAGTAGCTTCTTGATCAATTTCATCGTTCAACATTCTCACATAATTTGCAAAAGCACTACATTCTATGGTATCTTTACAAGCATTGAAGGAATCTTCATAGCTCAGAAAATCTCCAAGTAATTCCAATTCTGAACACCACGGTTTAAACAGTTGTAAAAGTGCAAAATAGTAAAATTCTCTTTTATCAGCAGTATCACAACTCAGTTTTCTGTGATTAATCAAATTTCCTTTCCTTTGTTTCACCAAACATCCTTCGGAACCAATCACTGCATATTTTCCATCAATGATGTTTTCTGTAGTATTCCGTTTAAAAGTGTAGTTTTGCAGCACTTCATAGAGACATATGTTCTCAAGATGATGACTTCTATTTGGATAATATGTGTCCAACATATTTGTTTTCACAATATCTGTACTTTCCAGCTCTTTTTCTGCTAAATATTCAATTTCTTGAACAGATTTAAGTACTCGATTTCGCGTTGCAGCAAGACCTAGACTCACCCAAATGATTCTTCTAGATTTTGAGTATAAACTTGCAGATGATAACCGATCTGAGCATTCATATGCTCCAATTTCTCGATGGGATAACATCTTCAAACTGAAACTGTATAATTTCTTACTTAGACTCTTCTCGTGAGAAATTTCTTCTCACATTTCTTTCAATTCTGTCTTTTCTGATTTTGTAATGTAGGAAGTTACATACCGAGCAACAGCAATGGAATTATCCGCAACATACTGAATATCCATATTAGCATTCCACATTGAGAGAATAACAGGATTATAATCATATATATATTTTGATTCTTCACTTCTTCTCAAATTGTATGTATTTTTGGAGACTTTCTAGTGATGGTATGTCTCATAGCTGACATAAAACTGTTTACTCTTCCTTTGGATATTACAGGACGTGGAAATCCAAAACGACATTTGGTATAAAACTTTTCCTTAGACTTGTACTTTCGTCGACAGTATTTTCCGCATCGATGGCTTTGGAATCGTAAAACTTGTTGTCTTAAGTTGTTTTCTTCTGTTCTTTTGGGTATAGCACATGTGGCATATTCTTCAATAAAAGACAAAACAGTATCATCAGAATCAGTTCCGAATTTAGGGGCATCTTTGATCCATATCAGCATATGTATATGAGGAGCACCTCTAGCTTGATACTCCTTTCTCCAAAAAAATCCAGAACTTCTCCAAGAGGAGGATTCTTTTTATTGCAGATAAAAGACATCATAGCTTCAAATCTATGATTAAAATACCTGCACCAATTAACAGGATCTAAAGAGCACAATTCTCCAGGTGTCTTGTATTCAATATTTTTTACATTTGAATTTGCCTCACGAAGAAATTCAAGTAAATCATCCCAAGCGTATTCAGCACAGCTTAGGGTAACAAACCACGTAGGAGTTCCTAAGTTCCTTAGCATGCATTTAAGTTCTCCATGACGACGGTACCAATACTCATTAGTACCACGCTGACATGCCATCAAATTAATCAACTGAGATTCTAGATGATCGTCTCTCTGATGTACTTTATCCATAAATTGCTTTGCAGAAACATTTTGAAAATGTACTCCTGTTTTCAAAATGTGGTTGACTGCATATGAAAGTCCAGATAAGTCACTCTCAAACAAAAGATGAAATATATATGGGATACATTGTCGAAACCTTGGATCTTCTGCATACAATCTTGTTGTCCGAAATTCAGATTCAAGGAATCTGCACAGGTCGTTCATCATATCGTCCACCTTTTCCAGTTGGAAAAAGCTGCGGAAAACAACGAGCTTCCAAACTTTTCTCCCATACAATGATGGGAGTACCCTTTGCTTCCTTCATTTGGAATAACTCAATAGTATTCCCCATCACTTCTTTTGAATGAAGTGGATGTACACTATAATGTTCATAGATTTCTTCATTTTTCGACATGTCCACTTTTTCAATTTGACCACTTGACGTTTCAGTGTCATCTTCTAAAAGTATTTCTTCTTCTTCCACATACACATTTTTATAGTACTCATTGTTTTTTATTAGATATAATGTTGCCTTTTGCACTTTTCTAACATCCACTAATTCTTGCCAGATTTTCTTACTCTTAGTAGGAACACCATTAACTAGAATAACTAATGGTTCACTTTCTACATTCTCTACACCAATAGTGTCAATATTTTTCTTTAAATCCAGTGGTAAATATACAACTCTTTCTTTTAATCCTCTCTGTAAATCAGTCGGAGGCAATTTACCTGTTTTTGGCTCCATACGAACAATAGCCTGAAATGGGTGTACACATTGAATCAGAATAGACTCATAAGTGTTTAAATCTATTAGTTCCGGAGGAATAGTTATCAACTCTAGATCATTATGAACAGCTCTAGCAGGCATTTTATTTTCATCCAATTTGTTATAACAATATTTACAAATACGTTGATCAGTACCCAAATCAAAACAATTCTCTACCCACAAATAAGTTGCAAAATTCTTCCACTCATCATTATTTTGTTTTTCACTTTTAAAATACAGATCAACACTCCTAGTCTGATTTCTATAGTGACTTCGCCGGCAACAAATACAAGAATAATTTGGCCTTTCACCTGAAATCACCTTAACTTTGTAATTTGTTCTTCAAAATTTTTGGGAGTATTATGTTGCACATTCTCTTCAACATTTTCTTCTATTAATGTGTTAGTTTCTGCACTCTCTTCTTCCGGACCAAAGTAACAAAACTCAATTTCATCACAAACCTTCTTCACATCTGATACTGACCCACGCAAAAGAGCACTGTTCAACTCATTTAATTTTAGTCCTGGACTTTTTGCATAATACAATCTTCTAACTAACTTCCGCATTTGAGAATGATGTACTGCTAACATCCTAAAATGATGAAAAACACTTTGACATACTTTTCTAGAAAGACAAGCAAGAGAATGACCTTGCAAACCAGTATTTTTTCTCACTCTGCAAGGGTCTAGTCCTTGTAACATCTTAATCTTCTGTTTAACACTTTTTTTAGTATACTCTCGTAAGAAATTGCGTAAAATATCAATAGATTCCTGTCGTACACTACAAATACTACTGCAATTCCAAGTATACACTGGGGCTTTAGGACGTCTCCCTAGAGCTTCATCAGCTATCACTTCTTCTACATTTCTAGGAACCATCTTCTCTTTATCAATTGCACAACCATTTTTAACCTCATAAGCACGACCCCTGGTATCAACTGCATGCAATAAATTATTGGTCTGAAAATAACTCTCTTCATTAAAGAACGGCTCTGAACTTGAACTATGTTTCCATTCACCCCAAAAAATTTTACAAAAATGTGTTCTGTTAATTACTTTTTCTTCTTACTTTTGGCCTTCAAAAAATGGATTGGTTTATGTAGTGATCGAATTCTGTTTAAAACTAAAATAAATAATTTCCTTTTTAATTCCAAAGCTTTTTGAACAATGGATTCAATATGCTTCTTCTTTTTATAAAATAGTGCTCTTTTTTTATATTTTTTTACATCTTTAAGCAAGTTAAAAACAACTCTATTACAAAAAAGCTTTGTCCTGATTTCTTTAAACTGATTTTGCGTTCTTTTACCATTCATTGTATCGTTTGAATGTAATTTTCCATTTTCTCCTTTCTTTTTACTCATAATCTTTTTACTAGTAGAAGCATTCTTTGTACTTTGTACAATCTGTACAGTATTTCTAGGCTTTGAATTTTTTTAAGGAATTCTTTTGTTGTCTTACCGGAAGACTTTTTATTTTTACCCAGATGATGTTCGTCGTCCAATACTTGTTCTGCAGTTTTTGTCAAATAATTGTCCTTTAGCTGTCGGTTTCTCTTTCTTGATTTTTCAGGCATGATAACTTTATATTAATTATGATAAACAATATCTGTAAAAAATAATTATAAATAAATACAATTTTATAAACTTATAAATTATACCTTTCTATTACTATACAAACACATTGCACATGTTAAGGCCTAGCTCACTGTATAAGTAGTTGGGTAGCAAAACAATCATTAGAATAGTACAAGGAGAGTGCCAGAGTGAATTTATAAGTGGTTCAGTTTTGGCGCAGTGAAAGAATTAGTACATGGTGCTGGATGGCTGACTGGAGGAGTGCATGGGGAGTGACAGGGTGATTGCTGGAGTGTATAGGTACTGCCTGGGTAATTGAAGGTGTGAAAGACAAGTGTGTAGGTGGTAAGAGGACTGCATGCGTACTGGATAGGGGTTTGTAGCAGTCCATGTGTTAAGGCCTGGGTCACTGCATGAGTACTTGGGTACTGACTGAATGATTAGAGTACTGCAAGGAGAGTGCCTGGGTGAATTTATAAGAGTTTGGGTTTTGGTGCAGTAATTGGATTAGTCCATGGTGCTGGATGGCTGACTGGAGGAGTGCATGGCGAGTGACAGGGTGATTGCTGGAGTGTATAGGTACTGCCTGGGTAATTGTAGGTGTGCAAGACAAGTGTGTAGGTGGTTAGAGGACTGCATGCGTAGTGGACAGGGGTTTGTAGTAGTGCATGTGTTAAGGCCTGGGTCATTGCATGAGTACTTGGGTACTGACTAAATGATTAGAGTACTGCAAGGAAAGTACCTAGGTGAATTTATAAGTGTTTGGGTTTTGGCGTAGTATTTGGATTAGTATATGGTGCTGGATGGCTGAGTGGAGGAGTGCATGGGGAGTGACAGGGTGATTGCTGGAGTGTATAGGTACTGTCTGGGTAATTGAAGGTGTGAAAGATAAGTGTGTAGGTGGTTAGAGGACTGCATGCGTAGTGGACAGGGGTTTGTAGCAGTGCATGTGTTAAGGCCTGGGTCACTGCATCAGTACTTGTGTACTGATTAAATGATTAGAGTACTGCAAGGAGAATGCCTGGGTGAATTTATAAGCGGTTGGGTTTTGGCAGAGTGAATGCATTAGTACATGGTACTGAATGGGTCAATACAGGATTGCAAGGGGAGTGACAGGGTGTTTCCTGGAGTGTAAGGAGACTACCTGGGGAATTAAAGGCCACAAACACAAGTGCGTAGATGGTTAGAGGACGACATGCATAGTGGATAGGAGTTTGAAACATTGTATGTGGGAAGGCTCTATATCACTGAATGACTATTTGGATACTAACTGAATTTAAACAGTACTGTAAGGAGAGTGCCTAGGTGAATTTATAAGTGATTGGGTTTTGGCGCAGCGAATGGATTAGTACATGGAGCTGAATGGGTCACTAGAGGAGATTGCTAGAGTGTATAGATACTGACTGGGGAATTGAAGGTGTGAAACACAAGTGTGTAGGTAGTTACAGGACTACATGCGTAGTGGATAGGTGTTTGAAGCAATCTATGTGCTAAGGCCTGGGTCACTGCATGAGTACTTGGGTACTGACTGAATGATTAGAGTACTGCAAGGTGAGTGCCTGGCTGAATTTATAAGTGTTTGGGTGATGGCACAGTGTTTGGATTAGTATATGTGCTGGATGGCTGACTGGAGGAGTGCATGGGGAGTAACAAGGTGTTTATTGGAGTGTATGGATACTGCCTGGGGCAATGAAGGTGTGAAAGACAAGTGTGTAGGTGGTTAGAGGACTTCATGCGTAGAAGATAGGGGGTTGTAGCAGTCTATGTGCTAAGTCCTGGCTCATTGTATGAGTACTTGGGTAGTGACTGAATAATTAGAGTACTGCAAGGAGTGTGCCTAGGTGAATTTATAAGTGTTTGGGTTTTGACGCAGTGTTTGCATTAGTACATGGTACTGGATTGCTGACTGGAGGAGTGCATGGGGAGTGACAGGGTGATTGCTGGAGCATCTAATACTACGAAAACTTAACAACCGGACAGGTTTTAAAGCGGTTATCTGTCTGCAAAGACATGAAGTACCCAAATGCTTCTCTCACAATGGTTGCCCAAATGCACACAGACTCACAGTGTGATTCTAGACAAGCAACACTGTTCCTTGGACTTTAGCAAGACACATTCACTAGTCTGGAAGGGGTAAGGTGACTGCACACATTTTACATAATTCAGTACTGCAGTCTACTGTGAATGACTGTCTCATTCTGCGAATGCACAAGCAATGACTGGCTTCTATTACCACGAAAACTTGACAACATGACAGGTTTTAAAGCGGTTATCTGTCTGCAAAGACATGAAGTACCCAAATGCTTCTCTCACAATGGTTGCCCAAATGCACACAGACTCACAGTGTGATTCTAGACAAGCAACACTGTTCCTTGGACTTTACCAAGACACATTCACTAGTCTGGAAGGGGTAAGGTGACTGCACACATTTTACATAATTCAGTACTGCAGTCTACTGTGAATGACTGTCTCATTCTGCGAATGCACAAGCAATGACTGGCTTCTATTACTACGAAAACTTGACAACATGACAGGTTTTAAAGCGGTTATCTGTCTGCAAAGACATGAAGTACCCAAATGCTTCTCTCACAATGGTTGCCCAAATGCACACAGACTCACAGTGTGATCTAGACAAGCAACACTGTTCCTTGAACTTTACCAAGACACTTTCACTAGTCTGGAAGGGGTAAGGTGACTGCACACATTTTACATAATTCAGTACTGCAGTCTACTGTGAATGACTGTCTCATTCTGCGAATGCACAAGCAATGACTGGCTTCTATTACTACGAAAACTTGACAACATGACAGGTTTTAAAGCGGTTATCTGTCTGCAAAGACATGAAGTACCCAAATGCTTCTCTCACAATGGTTGCCCAAATGCACACAGACTCACAGTGTGATTCTAGACAAGCAACACTGTTCCTTGAACTTTACCAAGACACTTTCACTAGTCTGGAAGGGGTAAGGTGACTGCACACATTTTACATAATTCAGTACTGCAGTCTACTGTGAATGACTGTCTCATTCTGCGAATGCACAAGCAATGACTGGCTTCTATTACTACGAAAACTTGACAACATGACAGGTTTTAAAGCGGTTATCTGTCTGCAAAGACATGAAGTACCCAAATGCTTCTCTCACAATGGTTGCCCAAATGCACACAGACTCACAGTGTGATTCTAGACAAGCAACACTGTTCCTTGGACTTTAGCAAGAGAAACACATTAGTGTTATTAAAAACAAAGGCACAACATACAACCCCTCACAAATTAATAACTCACCTTTCAAATTGATTTGTTGATAAAGAAGTATGTCAGTCACACACCAGATGTTCTTAATCCAAATATCTCAACTGCACTGCTCTTAGCAAAACCAAAAAATGGCAAACTTTCCCTCTCTTTCTGCACACATATACATGTAAATATCAAATAACATTGCTTCCCACATTAATTCAAAACCTAACACACATTTCTATTGGTTACACATTTCAAGCCTATCCAATTGATATAACTTTCAACCCTTCCCCCAATCTGCTTACTGCCTGTTACCATAGTAACAGTTCATGGAACACTCAACTAAACTCACAGGTCACAAGTTCAGCACACAATGTTGCTAATCCAAACAGCAAGTGTGCTTGACTTTTCAAAATATCAGCTTATCCTATCTAATGTTCCTTTCAAACAGTTTTCATTAACCAATAAGAAACGTGCTCTTGAAACACAGAAACATGCACCCTACTTTTCAGACTATAATGTTCTCAAACAGCCAATCATTTGTTTGTTTGTGTAAAAACTGCATCTTATCCACCATTTTAGAAAAACTTTAGTTGTGAAACTGCCATTTCACATACAGAACACCTTCTCAGTGCATCCAGACTTCCTTTCAAGATGCTTAGAGTGTGGCTTGTGGGACACAGCTATATTTTCTGGAGCCAAATGTATGCAGAAAACAGTGGTATTGACAAACACCTAGGTTTGCCAAATGTAGACATTAAATGGATTGGAAAGAGAGGATTAAAGTGGAACCAATTGATGCCATTGGTTAAAAGCTTCTTGCATTTCCAACACCCTGACCTCATAATTGTGCACTGTGGTGGCAATGACCTAGGCACTTTGACTGGGGTAGGTGTAGAAATGCTTATGAAGGACACCTTTGGAGAATTGATGTCACTTTTCCCCCAAACTGCCTTTGTCTATTCTAATATATGTCAAAGACAGAAATGGAACTGGTCCAATCAATTTTGTCCACAGATTGAGAAAGCTAGGAAACATGTCAATAAAGCTGTTTCTGCTTATCTCAGAGATTATAGAATGGGGTCTATTTACAACAACAATCTGCATTTTAATATGGACGGCATCTATAGGAGAGATGGTGTTCATTTTACAGATGAGGGTAACAAAGTCTTCCTCAACAACTTTAGACTCTGCATCGGTACTTACTTGTAGGTACCAAAATATCCCCAAAAACAGAACGGCTCTTTTTAGAGCCACCCAAGACCTAAACACCTAAACTTCATTTATATCTAAAAAATTTTAACCTTTGTTTTGCTTGGATTCGCGCACCCAACTCGTTGGAATCGTGCACCAAACGCGATAGGGGTCGCGCAACTTTTACTTGGATTCACGCACCCAACGCGTTGGAATTGCGCACCAAACGCGTTAGGGGTCGCGCATCCAACGCGTGCACACCAGGGGCCGCGCTGAGAGCCGCGCTGGATGCGCGACTCCTAATTTTACCGTAAAAAAAAAATTAGCACCTTCCACTAATTTTTATTCTCCCCGGGGACCCCATCGTCCTTGTGGGAGCCCCTGAGCAGACCTAGGGGGTCAGGGTGTTTCTACCCTACCCCCTTTTTGCGCTTTGCGCACTTGTTTCTGTCCCTCGGTTCTACCGAGGGACAAAATGGCTGCCAACACTTCCTGATTTGGAGTGTTGACAGCCACTTGACAGCCAATTAGCATGCAGCTCGTGATCGGGACGGTGCGCGCAGGGTGCGCTCAGGATACGCGGACCCTACTCGGCCATAGATATATATGTGACTTTACTTTTGATTTTCTCAGGAACTACTGAACGGATTGACAACATTTAAGCAAAAGGCACGACACTGAACCAAGGGCTACCTCTTTGCCAAATTTGGTGTAATTCCGTTCAGCAGTTCGGGCTGTAGCTGCGATGAAAGGTTCCTATGGAAGAATGAATGGGGAAAACGCGTTTTGGGACCCCCCTTTTTTTTTGGCCCCCGCTTGACGAATCACCCCGAGACTTTCAGGGTAGGAGCGGACCGGAGCGCCCCAACAAGTTGGAAGATTTCGCAAAGATTCGTCAACCGGCGCAAGAGTTATTTCAAATAGAATGTTGCGGATTTCCTATGGAAAATAGGTCCTAACTATAACTATCTACTGGCGACGGCCAGTAGATAATATATATCTATATATATATATATATATATTCAGAAACACAAAGGATGCCGCACTCCAGAGATTGGTTTCAGAGTTGCTTTATTTTCACCACGACTGGTGGTAGTGGTGGTGAAAATAAAGCAACTCTGAAACCTGTCTCAGGACTGCGGCATCCTTTGTGTTTCTGAATTTAAATATCAGGTAAGGATTCTACCCGTTGCTTTCATGAATAAACACGTTTGTTTATTGGAGCCACGGCACTGTGATGATTTGGTTCGAATAATCTTCGGACCGATACAACAGATTTGTGTGGATTTATATATATATATAATTACAGAGATTTCTCAGTGCTGAAAATATGAGACTGTGAAAGAAATATAATGAGTCTCTTTGAAGTTACATGAAAGGCAGTAAAGTGTGGTACTGCTGCAGAGTACAAAAAAAAATTCCTGCTAGATAGAGATATCTGACTTTTGTCTAGTGGCAGTTTTGACGCCATAAAGGGCATGCTGGAAAGAACAGATCTGTATTATGTGGATAGTTAAGTGGATTAGTAAAGCCACGCAGTAGAAACACTTTGAAACAGATAAAATGTATGTGAGAGAGGGGCTATGGCGAGATGAGGGGCACGTTTGCAAGGATGGTAGTGAGGGAATCAAAGGAGGTCATAGTGTGCAATTGTAAAGCACACGTTCACCCGTAGGCATCTTGGTGCCAAAATGATGGTCGCACTAGCTTCCACTAGCGCTAAAAGGCTGCGATGATGGGTATGTGGCAAGGTAAAGTAATACTGTGTCCTTTTTCTCTCTTTCTTAGTCTTTTTGGAGAGCATACGGATTTCGCAAAGGAAAGGTAAGGTGACTTCGTCATTATTGACTGTTAAACACTTCACTCACGCACACACCCACCTACACTTTGAAACCAACAACCTATCTGCCTTCTACGTAGGATAGTGTTTTAAAAGGATAGTTTTAGGCACTAGCAGAGATGGCATATCGTTGGATGAATGCTGCCCAGGCCCTAAGTCTGGTTCTGGAGTCCAGCTCTGAGGCAGGATCAGAGACTGAGACAGCAGATACTCAGACAGCATCTGAGGGAGAGGACAATGGAGCCGAATCTGGGAGTGATTTTTCAGTCGGCGCAGTTCCATCCGACGACTCATCTTCCAGCGATTCTGAAGGAGACGATGTCAGTCGTGCTGTCCCTTTGCCAGCACAGTCTGTGCAGCAGGACACCAGTAACAGGTTAGAGCAACCCAGAGTGCAGGCACGTGCGGCCACAAGCACAGACGGAGCGCTGTCTTGGCAGCCTCCCAATTTAGTTCAGCCCCAAATTCCGCCTTTCACTGGTGACGCTGGATGTAAAGTCGATACGGCGAATTTTTTGCCAATTGACTACGTCCATCTCTTTTTAGATGTTGACATCCTTGACGAAATTGTGCAGCAAACAAATTTGCGTGCCAAACAATTTCTGAGGGAGCAAGGAGGCACTCTTGGGCCTCATTCAAGGGCGCGCAAGTGGACTCCCACTTCTTTAGGGGAGTTGAAGATATTTTTGGGCCTCACGCTTAAAATGGGAGTAGTGCATAAACCAACCTTGCTATCCTACTGGTCTACTCGCACGGTTTGGTTAACCCCCATCTTCGCACCATACATGAGCAGAGATCGTTTTTTGCTATTGCAGCGCATGCTGCATTTCAATGACAATTCTGCTGCATTGCCCCAGGACCATCCAGACCATGACAGGTTGTTCAAAATTCGGCCTGTCGTGAAACATTTGTCTGCCAGGTTTCCAGAGGTTTATACTCCTGGAAAGAATATAGCCATTGATGAGTCCTTGATCTTGTATAAAGGGCGGCTGCTGTTTAGGCAGTACATTACGAGAAAACGCGCTTGCTATGGCATCAAGCTGTACATGCTGTGTGAGAGCTCGACTGGCTATGTGTACAGCTTGAGAGTGTATACAGGGAAGGACACAACTCTTAACCCTGTAGGTTGCCCTCCCACGCTAGGGGTCACAGGAAAGATCGTATGGGAGCTTGTCCAGCCACTTCTTCACAAAGGTTATAACCTTTATGTGGACAATTTCTATACAGGAGTAGAGCTGTTCAGTGAGCTCTACAAAGCTGGCACCGTGGCTTGCGGTACAATTTGTTGTCGCCGCAAAGGATTCCCACAGGAGCTTGTTTGCAAGAAGCTCCAGAAATCCCAGAGCACTGCGTTGCGTTCCAATGAACTGCTCGCAGTCATGTTCTCAGATAGGCGTGACGTGTACGTGATCACTACAATTCATGCTGAGAGCACTTCCCCTGTCACGGTTTGGGGTCAGATGGCCGAAGTCCACAAGCCCACCTGTATACTTGATTACAACATGTACATGGGCGGAGTGGACAAGAACGACCAGGTTCTTCAGCCATACAATGCGAGTTGTAAAACTCGCACTTGGTATAAGAAACTGTTTACTCACCTGATCCAGATGGCAACATACAATGCGTATGTTGTTTATCGTCAGACCACCACAGGAAGACTCATGTCTTTCCTTGACTTTCAGTTGTCTGTGATTGAAAGTCTCACTGCTACAGAAGCAGCAGCCTCCACTTCAGGTGTTCTGGAGGACGTGGCAAGGCTGCAGGAGCGACACTTTGCTGATAAAATTCCTGCAACACCCTAAAAGGAGCGACCATGTCGTCATTGTAAAGTGTGTTCGATGCAGGGAAAGAGGCAGGAGACTCGTGTTTACTGTCCCCAGTGCCCAAGTAAGCCTGCCTTCTGGTTTCCTACTTGCTTTATGTTGTATCACACTAAAGCAAAATACTGGGAAATTGACTGAGATGGAGCTGCCAATAGGTAAACCTTTCAATTGGTGTGAATGGATACCTACTGTCAGTGGGCCACTCCTTCACTACGCAAGCAGCTGCAGAATATTTCTTCCTCTACTTCAGGAAATCATGGACTTCTCAACACCTTTATCTGCTTTGAGAACATGGTAGTTGTGCTGTTCGCCAATGACAAGTGCATTATAGTCCCCACGCTGCACATACTGGTGGACAGAACATACGCCACGTTGTCACGGAGTACCCGTGTTTCACATTCAACCATTCTTCATAGTTTATGGTGTTCGCTTTAGAAAGCTTTTGAAAATTTCCAGCATGTTTGCCTTAGTTTCAAAGGTAGATACGGTTGCTCAGCTCGAGGAATGACTTTGCGGCATACTCGGGCACCTCCCATTTTGCATCCACAAACTGGAAGGAGTTGGATTTAGCACAGTGAGAGCGTTGGTAGCACGTGACAGTAATGTTTTCTCATGCTTCAAGTAGCTAGAGATGGAAGGCATTAGTATAGGGTCTCTTGACAATTTGACAGGATTAGTCAGGACTCTGATGAGGACAGACACGTGAACGGGTTAGAACAGCTTATGGTAGGTGTGCTTTCCGAGGAATATTGCAAAGTTAGAAGGCAGATAGTAAAGGTAGTATAGATACACGTCATGACTTCATCTTCACCCATGGATTCAAATCCATTGCTGCCACTCTCGCACTGAATTTAGTATAGTACTTAAGGGTCAATGCTGCTTGCCATGTTCATCCTCCGTTAGAACTTAGTAGATGGTCAGTTTGCTGTATGATAAGTGCATTACAGTCACTGCACATAACCATGGATTGGACATATGCTACGTTGTCACGGACTACCCGTGTTTCACATTCATCCGTTCTTCATAGTTTATGATGTTGTCTTTTGAAAATTTCCAGCATGTTTGCCTTAGTTTCAAAGGTAGATATGCTTGCTCAGCTCGAGGAATGACTTTGCGGCATACTCGGGCACCCCCCAACTTGCATCCACAAACTGGAAGGAGTTGGATTTAGCATAGTGAGTGCACTAAAGGTGCATGAAAGACGTCTTCCTGAGCCTCATGTGGCTGTATTGGAAGCCATTAGTAAAGGTTCATTCGGCATGCGTTTGGTAACGTTCAGGAAGAAGGAGGTGGAGACTTGACAGGTGGTAAAATGTAGTCAAACTCATTATGTCTTGTGGCATATGAATGTGATGGGCCCTTGCATGGCGGCGGTATGTTTGTGTGAGTGCAAGTGATCTGGTTGTTTGGGCCCGTGGCTGGCGGTATGGAAGTCTTGTGTGTGGTGTGTGAATGGCGTGTGAATGGACCATAAAGTGGTTGGTGCCGTGAAGTGGCTTTATGACTTCCCTTCAGATGGCTTGGCTTCAATATTTATATACTTTGATAAGTATTTGTGCTTTGAAGCCAGCGTTTCTGGAGGTGCTAAAACCAACCAGTGTAAGTGGTGTATTAGCTTTATCAAATTAGTGTTAGATTTATATTGGAGAGGTGTGGTGCAGCGGCCAGGGCAGCTGATTTCAGAGCACAGGGCTCACGGTTTGATCCCCGGCGGCAGCTCAGCACCATGTGACTCTGGGCAATAGCTCACTTAATTTCCATGACCGCCCCCAGCGCCTTGAGACCTGTAAGGGTGAGTAGTTTGTGCTTTACAAATACGGATTTATATTTGTGGCGGTGTAATGGCCTTTTGTAAGATTTTTTTTGTCAATATGGGTAGCATGGGACTTTGTGCCCTAGCTCAGTCGTCACCTAGGCAAACCTTCACATTTTTGAGTAGTAGACAAAGGGGTAAGTACAAGGGTGAATGACTTGCGTGGCTCTCACTGTTTTATTTTACCCAACATGCCCTGCAAAGCTCAAATTCAGTTGAAAAAAACTCTTTTTCCACACATTTTTGTGTGGGAAAGTTGTGGGATCACTGATCTGACACAAATTTCCTACCACCCAGCATTCCCCCAGGTCTCCCAATAAAAATGGTGCCTCACTCGTGTGGGAGGCACAAGTACCCGCGACAGGCAAGGGCTCAAAACGTATTGAGGAGACATCAAAATTGCCTATCACAAAACAACCTGGTTTTGCAAGGGGGGTCAACTGGGTTTTTGGCCCGTGCTCGGCGGCCAGCTAGGGAAACCTACCAAACCCATACATTTCTGAAAACTAGACACCCGGGGGATTTAGGGAGGTATGGCATGCGTGGATTCCCCAACGTTTTCTTACCCAGAATCCCCTGCAAACCTCAAATTTAGCTGAAAAAAATCACTTTTTCCACGTATTTTTGTGTGGGAAAGTTGTAGGATCACCGGGCTGACACAAATTTCCTACCACCCAGCGTTCCCCCAGGTCTCCCGATAAAAATGGTGCCTCACTCGTGTGGGAGGCCCAAGTACCCGCGACAGGCAAGGGCCCAAAACGTATTGAGGAGACATCAAAATTGCCTATCACAAAACAACCTGGTTTTGCAAGGGGGGTCATCTGGGTTTTTGGCCCCGTGCTTGGCGGCCAGCTAGGGAAACCTACCAAACCCACACATTTCTGAAAACTAGACACCCGGGGGATTCCAGGGAGGTATGACTTGCGTGGCTCCCCCAACGTTTTCTTACCCAGAATCCCCTGCAAACCTCAAATTTAGCTGAAAAAATCACTTTTTCCACACATTTTTGTGTGGGAAAGTTGTGGGATCAGCAGGCTGAAACAAATTTCCTACCACCGAGCGTTCACTCAGGTCTCCCGATGAAAATGGTGCCTCACTCGTGTGGGAGACCCAAGTACCCGCGACAGGCAAGGGCCCAAAACATATTGAGGAGACATCAAAATTGCCTATCACAAAACGTTTTGGGCCCTTGCCTGTCGTTGGTACTTGGGCCTCCCACATGAGTGAGGCACCATTTTTATCGGGAGACCTGGGGGAGCCAGACAAGTCACCCCATCCTAGATTCCCCTGGGTGTCTAGTTTTCAAAAATGTATAGGTTTGCTAGGTTTACCTAGGTGCCGGCAGAGCTAGGGTTCAAAATCTACAGCTAGGCACTTTGCAAAAAAAGGGTCCGTTTTCACTGTGAAAATGTGGTGTGTCAACGCTGCGTTATTGGCCGTTTCCTGTCGCGGGCACTAGGCCTACCCACACAAGTGAGGTATCATTTTTCTCGGATGACTTTGGAGAATGCGGTGTGGGTGGAATTTTGTGGATCCACGCAGATTCCAGAACTTTCCACCACAGAAATGTAAGGAAAATGTGTTTTGTTTTACTAATTTTTAGGTGTGCAAGGAATTCTGGGTAACAGAACTTGGTGAGAGACAGTCAAGTCACCCCATACTGGATTTCCCTGGGTGTCTAGTTTTCAAAAATGTATAGGTTTGCTAGGTTTCCCTAGGTGCCGGCAGAGCTAGGGTTCAAAATCTACAGCTTGGAAATGCAAAAAAAAGGGTCCGTTTTCAATGTGAAAATGTGGTGTGTCCACGTTGCGTTTTGGGCCGTTTCCTGTCGCAGGTACTAGGCCTACCCACACAAGTGAGGTACCATTTTTCTCAGAAGACTTCGGGGAATGCGGGGTGGGTGGAAATTTGTGGATCCACGCAGATTCCAGAACTTTCCACCACAGAAATGTGAGGAAAATGTGTTTTTTTGGACAAATTTTTAGAATTGCAAGGTATTCTGGGTAACAGAACCTGGTGAGAGCCAGTCAAGTCACCCCATCCTGGATTTCCATGGGTGTCTAGTTTTCAAAAATGTATACGTTTGCTAGGTTTCCCTAGGTGCCGGCAGAGCTAGGGTTCAAAATCTACAGCTAGGCACTTTGCTAAAAAAGTGTCAGTTTTCACCGTGAAAATATGGTGTGTCCACATTGCGTTTTGGGCTGTTTCCTGTCGCGGGCACTAGGCCTACCCACACAAGTGAGGTACCATTTTTTTTGGAAGACTTTGGGGAACGCGGGGTGGGTGGAATTTTGTGGATCCACGCAGATTCCAGAACTTTCCACCACAGAAATGTGAGGAAAATGTGTTTTTTTAAACACATTTTTAGGTTTGCAAGTGATTCTGGGTAACAGAACCTGGTGGGAGCCAGTCAAGTCACCCAATCCTGGATTCCCCTGGGTGTCTAGTGTTCAAAAATGTATAGGTTTGCTAGGTTTCCCTCGGTGCCAGCAGAGCTAGGGTTCAAAATCTACAGCTAGGCACTTTGCAAAAAAAGGGTCAGTTTTCACTGTAAAAATAAAGTGTGTCCACGTTGCGTTTTGAGTCGTTTCCTGTCGCGGGCACTAGGCCTACCCACACAAGTGAGGTACCATTTTTATTGGGAGACTTAGGGTAACACAGAATTGTAGAGCAACTGTTATTACCTATTGACTTTTGATGCATTTCTGCCGTCCAAATGAAAGACAATGTGTAAAAAATAACTCATTTTGAAAAATGACCTATAATTCTCATGCTAGTATGGGTACTCACAATTTCGGAAATGTGCAAATATCTACTGTTTCTAAACTCTATATTTTGTTCCAATTTCAGAAATACATAGGTGTCTTTCATACCGATTTTTCCATGTATATATTTTCCCAAATTAATTGCTGTATACCCTGTACATAATGAAAAACCATTGCAAGACGCTGCTCAGTTATTGGTGCTGGGTTCGTCGGGTTCTCGGTGAACCTACAAGTCCTATATATCCCCACAACCAGAAAGGTCCTGCAAATGTAACGGTATATTTCTTTCAAACAGCTGTCATAATTAGAAGAAGTTACAGGTGAAAACGTTGGCACAAGTGGCTGTTTTTTTCAACTAATTTTCAATTTTTCCTATATTCAACTGTTAGTTTCTATAAAGAAACCTTGAAGGATCTACACAAATGACCCCTTGCTGAATTCAGAATTTTGTCTACTTTTCTAAAATGTATATCTTTCCAGGATCCATTATTGCTTTCATATCCATTTCTACCATTAACTGGAAGAAGGTTGAAAGCACAAAAAATAGCAAAAATAGGCTATATCCCAGTAAAATGCCAAAACTGTGTAAAAAATGTTGGTTTTCTGACAAAAGTCTCTCAGTCCCTAAAAGCTGGGAAAATGGTGATTTCAGACCCACAAACCCTTTGTTGATATCATTTGCAGGGAAAAAACCAGACGCTTTCATTTACAGCACTTTTTTCCCATTTAAAAAAAAACAAAAAAAACTTAGCTGTATTTTGGCTAATTTCTGGGTCCCCTCCAGGGGAATCCACAAACCCTGGGTACCTTTAGAATCCCCATGATGTTGGAAGAAAAGGACGCAAATTTGGCGTGGATACCTTATGTGGTCAAAAAGTTACAGCGGCCTAAGCGCAAACTACCCCAAATAGCCAAAAAAGGGCTCAGCACTGGGGGGGGGGAAAGGCCCAGCAGTTAGGTGGGTTAATGACCTATAGCTGTATAGAGGTATTGAACACGTTATAAATGTTTGCATCTAAGAGTAACCCTGCGTGCAAGTGACAGTTGACGTATTCATTTTGCTCCACACAACTTTTTGTTTCTGTGGAAAAAGTTTCCAACAGGAGAAACATTCTATGTAGTAGACACTAACTTTTGTAAGCAGCTTTGATTTGTTAGAGAGAATTGTGTCAGCATAATAATTTATACTTAACATGAAAGTGTGCATGCAACAGGTACTAACCTAAGTATGTGTCCTTGTTTTGCTTCAGAAGAAGTGCTATCTGTAAAGTTTTAGAAACAGTATAAAGGGGCAGGTAGTATGATCTTTAGCACTTTCAGATCTTGTAATTTTTAGCAAATAGTGTTTTTGACAACTGTTGTATAGCATGTACACTGTTTTTAGTAGATTATTTCCAATATTCTGTGGTGTATTTCTCATGAGAGTTTCACTGTTTTCAAACAGTGGTTTAGAATTAACTCTCTTCATAGAGTAAATACTGTTTACAGTGCTCAGTTCCCTGCTAATATCAACTTAATTTCTTAATGTAGGTTTGATGTGTGTCCAGGGCTTGATACAGATAAAAGCTGTCCATAGTAGAGCATTCATTTTGGAATTGGCATTCACTATTTTGACTTTCTTTGAACAGTTTTATACTGATTGAACACTGTACTCAATGAGGGTTTGCCATATATCTCTGGTTGTTTGTTAATGTGAAGTATGCCATGTGTAAACCCGTAGCAATGTTTACAGTTATATGTGGAAAAACAAAGCTTGGATGATGTCATCAGTGATGTAATCAATGATGTCATTTGAGATGTCATCAGTGATATCATTAATTATGTTATAGAACATATCATATTTGAGGTCATAGGGCGTGAATGGCGGGGGCACAAGTTATAGTTAGTGCTGCTAACTATAACTGCTAAATTACTGTGTTTACATATTTATTATAACAATACTTTAACCTTTGTTTTTTTCAGTGAATTTCTAGCGTTTAAAAAAAATTATTATTCATGCGTTTTTTTAAAGTAAATTAATTATTTATGTGTCTCTATGTATGGTAGAATGATACTGTAATATATATAGTGCTTAGACATTATTTTGTAAATAGAATGTTTATTTTGTTGTAATGTAACAAAGTAAGTTTTATAGTTTGTAAAATGTTTGTAAAATATGTGGGAGTATTAAACAGATAAATATTCGATATTTTAGTAATGAATGTGCATGAGCTGAGTTCTTGTAACTCTTATATGGATACATGATTCCAGCCGTTTATTTTTAAGATATTATTACTCTCATGAGAGTCTCTAAACAGTTAACTAAAACAGGTCTTTTGAGAGCTACCCCCTACTTTTATCATGTATGTTATTTTGTACTGTTTCTCGTTTTTTTGTTCTCAAAATCATACGTGAGACTCTCGTGAGAGCCATAGAAGCCCATTATAACCGACTGCTCTTGCAACCCTCTTACGAGCGCTTGCGAGAGCCAGGGAGACAAACCCTCACATGTGGTCCAAGGGGGCAGTGCTTCCCGGTTTGCTCTCGCTAGACTCTCATCAGATCATACTTTTTACAATGGAATTTGCATTTTCACTGAATATATCCTGATGTGGTGTGTAAAATGTATATACACGAGAATACTACCAGTGTGTTTAGTTTAATGAAATGTAATCCATTATATAATTATGTAGGAAAATAAATCACTTAGATTTATGAGAAGAAAAAAAACAGTTTTATGTGCATGAGACCAACATTGGTGCATAGCACATACTGATACTCATTTATTTGTTTTAAGTCTATTTATTATTATTAGAAAAATTTCAATCATTATCTAATCGCTATCCTTTGTAGGCCACATACCGACAATAAAAATGAACTTAGATGTTTTTGTGGCTATTTATATCTACATACATGTTTCTAAATATTGTTCCTTCTAGAGCTTTGGTTGTAGACATATACAATAAGAATTTGGAAGTTTCCAGGGTAATCTCTGCTTTACTGTAAGAAAAGCATCATCACATTCAGTCCAGCCAGATGAATTTTTAAGGTAGACCGTGTAGTGACCCAAGTTGATTGAATGTCCATAATGGAAAACAATACCCACAGTAGTGTATGTTTTCTTATGAATTGATATCTGACCAGCTATAGAGCTGGTAATATCAGTATTGTTTTTGCCACCATCAACTATGCATCTTTGAAGCATGAGAATGCAATATTTTGAACTGTGTCTCAAACCCATTGTAGACAACAGTTGTGACCTGCAGTCTGTACAGGATGTGTTCTGTACAGCTTTAACAAATAGTTTTTCAAATTACACTGATGCAATCTGGTACTGTAAGGTAAACAAATCGATCTGATTGAATGTCTGTTCAGCCTGAATCGTGTCAATTTACTCATTCATGGTTCCAATAATAGTTTGTTGTAAAAAAAATAATTTATTCAATTCCCTCATTTTCTAACTCTAACTGATTTAGAACTACCATTTAAATCTCATGTGTATCTTGTTGCATGTTCAAAGGGAACTGTGTACCACCCTTACAGTGGTCAACCATACCAAATATAAATGCAGTAGATTGTAATGTATACCTCTCAGAAGCTATATTAGCACATCTGCACCTCCCCAAACAGCTTTTCAATCTGTAAACTTAGGGGCATATTATCAAGAAATGGCGTTAAAATTATCGTCGCTTTAGCGGCAGAAAACTGCCACTAAAGCGGCGATAATGGGCTTGATAATATGCCCTTGAGAATTCCAATAGAAGCCCATGTTCTGGTGTCAACATGGGCTTCTATTGGAATTCTCAAGGGCATATTATCAAGCCCATTATCGCTGCTTTAGCGGCAGTTTTCTGCCGCTAAAGCGGCGATAATTTTAACGCCGTTCTTGATAATATGCCCCCAAGTGTAGAATAAGTTTACCAACATTAGTACACTTACTGCGACTTCACAACAAAGTTTATGAAATATATTACTAAATATCTGAATTTTGACTTCTTTCTTAAATGCAAATCACTACACCAGTCTCTTTCAACTCCAGATAAACTAACTTCTGCTTAGCACAACTCAAAGAGACTTCATTCTCCTCCAAAACACCAAGGACAAAGTGCGCTATCTCTGGTTCTGCACCCAATCACATCACATTATTTCTTCAACCATGTAATAAGAATGGTAACTATTGTTTGAGCCTTGTCCCTCATTTTTTACTTCACCCCATACGATCTTGAGAGACTCCTGCGGGATCGTAAAATACCTCATGGCAAGTCTAGTAATTTTCCTTGCGAATCTCGCAAGAGGATAGCGGGACCGCAAACACCTCGTGGCAGGTTTTCCCATGTGAGACTCGTGGGATGCTTGCGAGATTGAACAACACCATAAAAAATAACCATCTACTCATCACAGTATTTATTTCTTACATACTTCTTCTCGAAAACACAGACCATTATGTGCATTCCTACTAATAGAGTGGATTGAAAACTCAACTGCTCCTTTTTACTGCTCACGATCCTGCTCAAGTCCCGTGAGATCGTAGAAATTAGTTTAAAAAACAATATACATTTATTTTCTTCAAAGTAGTGAACCCTTAGACACCTCCTTTCTAGACTTAGGGAGACAGCACGCCTTTCTGCTGCCTCTTTTTATTTCATTTCCACAACACCTCCAACTTATCTTGAGGAACTATAATTCATGTCC
This sequence comes from Calotriton arnoldi, assembly GCA_963921515.1. Lineage (NCBI taxonomy): Eukaryota > Metazoa > Chordata > Amphibia > Caudata > Salamandridae > Calotriton > Calotriton arnoldi. The sequence goes on from CAWUFW010003332.1 coordinate 443,321, forward strand.
TAAATTAACTCTAACTCAAGCCCCACCATGCACAGTTTTTTACTTAATTATCTCATTTCAGATGTTGAACTAATGTCATCAGTGGTGTCATAGCCCATGTCATGAGTGATGTAATATGTGAGGTAATTAGCAGTGCATGGTGAGGACGCAAGTTACAGTTAATTTAGGGCACGAGTTAAAGTTACTTGACATAACTATGACTGGTAAATTTCAGCGGTTATGTTTCTGTAAAATGTATGACATTTTCACCTAACTATAAAGTCCCTTTAACCTTTTGCTTTATCAGTGAATTTCTACATTTTTTTTAAAGCAAAGTAAGATATTATTATTATACCTAACCATAACGCCACTTTAACCTTTGTTTTTTTCAGTGAATGCCTATGTTTTTTAAATGTAAAGTAAGATGTTCATCTCCATGCACGACGTGGGGCTGGGCACAGGGCCCAAAACCCCACAGGTGCAAAATTCAGTTTTTTTTTTTTTGGGGGTTCCTTGGATACACTGTGACACCCAATGCAACACCTCTGGGGATTCGCTCTGGATCTGTGGATCCGGATTTAATCCCTGGAGGTGTCATGATGGGCATCACAGTGAACCGTGGGTCAATGAAACCCCCCCAAAAATTTATTTTAATTTAGGACACCCCCATAAGACCCAAGGTGCCCCACCCTGCTTCCTTATATCTTATTTGGTTTTAGTTTTTAGACCTCAAGTCCTGAGATGGCGGCTGCAACTTTTCCTTCTGGTTGCTGGCTGCCAATCACAACGCATGGTTGAGCATGTGGATCAGTTGCAGATCAACTGTGGATCCTCCAGGGTGTGAAATATCTATACATATATATATATATATATATATATATATATATATATATATATATATATATATATATATATATATATATATATATATCACCAAAGACCTCCTTTTTATTAACAAAGAGTCCTTGCACTCGGAGGAGGGTGGGGCTGTGAATTTTATTAATTGACTGCTTACCCAGAGACGCGTTTCAGCTTTTATCAGGCTTTTTCAATCTGGCCCAACGCGTGTTTGCAAAAGTAAATGCAGGTAAACATCCATCTGTATACAGACGGAGACAAACACTCCACATGCTCACTTGACAACAAACTGACGTCCTGGTTGACGATACATCCCCAGCCTGCTCGGTGAGTGTTTGAAATGTCATTGATGTGCACGCAAACACGGTTGCAGTTCTAAATTTAAAAAACAGTACATCTGATGTTGAAATTCACCTCCTTTAGACGAGTTGCCACTCACTTTCCTCCCACTGCTTTGAATCAGTGTCCTGCTCTGGTGTCCTTTATCTGTGGGCAAACTTTCGGCTGACTCTCTATTGAGGTGCCTGCCAGTCACAGTAGCGAGTTTGTCCTCTCGCTTCAGCGGCGAGCATCTCTAGCCACGTCTCCCAAGTCGTCCGCAATGTCAGGCACGGGGGCTGAACGGTTGCTGCTTACACTCCTCCTCATTTCACGGTCTGCCGTTCTGCGCCTGAACGCAGGTGGTGCTCAGGATGACGCATACCGCTATGCGCCTAATTTCACCAAATACCTCCTTTTTTATTAACAAAGAGTCCTTGCACTCGGAGGAGAGTGGGGCTGTGAATTTTATTAATTGACTGCTTACCCAGAGACGCGTTTCAGCTTTTATCAGCCTTTTTCAATCTGGCCCAACACGTGTTTGCAAAAGTAAATGCAGGTAAACATCCATCTGTATACAGATGGAGACAAACACTTCACGTGCTCACTTGACAACAAACTGGCGTACTGTTTGACGATACATCCCCAGCCTGCTCGGTGAGTGTTTGAAATGTCATTGATGTGCACGCAAACACGGTTGCAGTTCTAAGTTTAAAAAACAGTACATCTGATGTTGAAATTCACCTCTTTTAGACGAGTTGCCACTCACTTTCCTCCCACTGCTTTGAATCAGTGTCCTGCTCTGTGATCCTTTATCTGTAGGCAAACTTTTGACTGACTCTCTATTGAAGTGCCTGCCAGTCACAGTAGCGAGTTTGTCCTCTCGCTGCAGCAGCGAGCACCTCTAGCCCCGTTTCCCAAGTCGGCCACAGTGTCAGGCACGGGGGCTGAACGGTTGCTGCTTACATGCCTCCTCATTTCGTGGTCTGCCGTTCTGCGCCTGAACGCAGGTGGTGCTCAGGATGACGCATACCGCTATGCGCCTAATTTCACCGAAGACCTCCTTTTTATTAACCAAGAGTCCTTGCACTCGGAGGAGAGTGGGGCTGTGAATTTTATTAATTGACTGCTTACCCAGAGACTCGTTTCAGCTTTTATCAGGCTTTTTCAATCTGGCCCAACGCGTGTTTGCAAAAGTAAATGCAGGTAAACATCCATCTGTGTACAGACGGAGACAAACACTCCACGTGCTCACTTGACAACAAACTGGCGTCCTGGTTGACGATACATCCCCAGCCTGCTCGGTGAGTGTTTGAAATGTCATTGATGTGCACGCAAACACGGTTGCAGTTCTAAATTTAAAAAACAGTACATCTGATGTTGAAATTCACCTCCTTTAGACGAGTTGTCACTCACTTTCCTCCCACTGCTTTGAAACAGTGTCCTGCTCCGTGATCCTTTGTCTGTGGGCAAACTTTCGACTGGCTCTCTATTGAAGTGCCTGCCAGTCACACTAGCGAGTTTGTCCTCTCGCTGCAGCGATGAGCACCTCTAGCCACATCTCCCAAGTCGGCCGCAGTGTCAGACACGGGGGCTGAACGGTTGCTGCTTACACTCCTCCTCTTTTTACGGTCTGCCGTTCTGTGCCTGAACGCAGGTGGTGCTCAGGATGACGCATACCGCTATGCGCCTAATTTCACCAAAGGCCTCCTTTTTATTAACAAAGAGTCCTTGCACTTGGAGGAGGGTGGGGCTGTGAATTTTATTAATTGAATGCTTACCCAAAGACGCGTTTCAGCGTTTATCACCCTTTTTCAATCTGGCCCAACGCGTGTTTGCAAAAGTAAATGCAGGTAAACATCCATCTGTGTACAGGCAGAGACAAACACTCCACGTGCTCACTTGACAACAAACTGGCATCCTGGTTGACGATATATATCCCAAGCCTGCTCGGTGAGTGTTTGAAATGTCATTGATGTGCACGCAAACACGGTTGCAGTTCTAAATTAAAAAAACAGTACATCTGATGTTGAAATTCACCTCCTTTAGACGAGTTGCCTCTCACTTTCCTCCCAGTGCTTTGAATCAGTGTCCTGCTCTGTGATCCTTTGTCTGTGGGCAAACTTTCGACTGGCTCTCTATTGAAGTGCCTGCCAGTCACAGTAGCGAGTTTGTCCTCTCGCTGCAGCGGCGAGCACCTCTAGCCACGTCTCCCAAGTCAGCCGCAGTGTCAGACACGGGGGCTGAACGGTTGCTGCTTACACTCCTCCTCATTTCACGGTCTGCCGTTCTGCGCCTGAACGCAGGTGGTGCTCAGGATGACGCATACCGTTATGCGCCTAATTTCACCAAAGACCTCCTTTTTATTAACAAAGAGTCCTTGCATGTCATCAGTGATGCCATTTGAGAAGTCATCAGAGATGTCATCAGTGATGTCACTGACCATGTCATGAATGATGTAATATGTGACGTCATCAGCAGTGCATTGCGGGGGCACGAGTTATAGTTAGCTCAACTAACTATAACGGCCGAATTTCTCTGGTTTTGTACGAGTGAAATGTCCAACTAACTATAACGTCCCTGAAACCTGTGGTTTTTTCAGTGAATTTCTAAGGTTTTTTAAATGCTAATTTCTAACTATAACGTTCCTGAAACCTATGGTTTTTTCAGTGAATTTCAAAGGTTTTTTAAATGCTAATTTCTAACTATTCCTACAGAGGTAGGACCTGTGCAGAAAGAGGAAGAAAGGTGCAGAAAGAAACAGGAGAACTGCAGAAAGAGGCAACAGAAGTCCAGAAAAACGAAGAAAGGTGCAGAAAGAAGCAAGAGATATGCTGAAAGAACTAACAGAGGTGCAGAAAGAGGCCTTGTTCCAAAGTCATCCTGTGCCCCCAACTTTTTGCTGACTGGTACTGGTTGTAACTGACTCTGACTAACCAGGCCCGGAGCCAGTGCTATGCTGAAAGACACTTAGAATACAGTGAAAACACCTACATACACTAGGGTACACTATGGGTTGGGGTACCCCTGTGATTGGCATGACCTCCCCTGTAAGGCCCTAGTACATAATAGGGCAGGGGGATTAAAACTACCTCTAAGTCAGAGGTGCAGAAAGAGGAAAGAGAAGTGCAGAAAGAAGCAACAGAGGTGCAGAAAGAAGCAAGAGAGGTACAGAAAGAGGCAGGATGGGTGCAGAAAGAAGCAAGAGAAGTGCAGAAAGAACCAACAGAGGTGCAAAAAGGGGTGCAGAAAGAGGTAGGAGAGGTGCACAAAGAGGCAAGAGAGGTACAGAAAGAGGCAGGAGTGGTGCAGAAAGAAGGAAGAGAAGTGCAGAAAGAGGCAAGAGAATTGTTAAAAGAAGCAACAGAGGTGTAGAAAGAAGCAAGAGCAGTGCAGAAAGAACCAACAGAGGTGTTGAAAGAGGCACGGAGGGTGCAGAAAGAGGCAAGAGAAGTGCAGAAAAAAGCAACAGAGGTACAAAAAAAGGCAAGGGTGGTGCAGAAAGAGGGAAGAGAGATGTAGAAAGAGGCTAGAGAGTTGCACAAAGAGGGAAGGCGGGTGCAGAAAGAGGCAAGAGGGGTGCAGAAACAGGCAAGAGAAGTACAGAAAGAGGCAAGAGAATTGCTGAAAGAAGCAACAGAGGTGCAGAAAGAAGCAACAGAGGTGAAGAAGGAGGCACGAGAAGTGCATAAAGAGGCAAGAGAACTGCAGAAAGAAGCAACAGAGGTACAGAAAGAGGCAAGAGTGATGCAGAAAGAGGGAAGAGAGGTGTAGAAAGAGGCAAGAGAGTTGCACAAAGAGGGAGGGGGTGCAGAAAGAGGTAGGAAGGGTGCAGAAAGAAGCAACAGAGGTGCCAAAAGAGGCAAGAGAGGTGCAGAAAGAAGCAAGTGAAGTGCAGAAAGAGGCAACAGAGGTGCAGAAAGACGCAAGAGAGGTGCAGAAACAAGCAAGAGAAGTGCAGAAAGAGGCATGAGAATTGCTCAAAGAAGCAACAGAGGTTTAGAAAGAACCAAGAGAAGTGCAAAAAGAGGCAAGTGAGGTATAGAAAGAAGCAAGAGCAGTGCAGAAAGAACCAACAGAGGTGCAAAAAGAGCAAGATGGGTGCAGAAAGAGGTAGGAGAGATGCACAAAGAGGCAAGAGAGGTACAGAAAGAGGCAGAAGGGGTACAGAAAGAAGAAAGAGAAGTGCAGAAAGAGGCAAGAGAATTGCTGAAAGAAGCAACAGAGGTATAGAAAGAAGCAAGAGAAGTGGAGAAAGAGGCAAGTAAGGTGCAGAAAGAAGCAAGAGCAGTGCAGAAAGAACCAACAGAGATGCACAAAGAGGCAAGAGAGGTACATAAAGAGGCAGGAGGGGTGTAGAAAGAAGGAAGAGAAGTGCAGAAAGAAGTAACAGAGGTGCTGAAAGAGGCGCGAAGGGTGAAGAAAGAGCAAGAGAAGCGCAGAAAGAGGCAACAGAGGTACAGAAAGAGGCAAGAGGGGTGCAGAAACAGGCAGGATAGGTGCAGAAAGAGGGAACAGGGGTGCCGAAAGAGGCAAGAGATTTGCAGAAAAAAGCAACAGAGGTGCTGAAAGAGGCAAGTGAGGTGCAGAAAGGGGCAAGAGATCTGCAGAAAAAAGCAACAGAGGTGCAGAAAGAGGCAAGTGAGGTACAGAAACAAGCAAGAGATGTGCAGAAAGAGGAAATAGAAGTGCAGAAAGGAGCAACACAGGTGCAGAAAGAGGCAAAAGGGGTGCAGAAAGAGGCAAGAAATGTGCAGAAAGAGGCAACAGAGGTACAGAAAGAGGCATGAGAGATGCAGAAACAGGCAGGAAAGGTGCAGAAAGAGGGAATAGGGGTGCAGAAAGAGACAAGAAAGGTGCAGAAAGAGAAAAGAGGGGTGCAGAAAGAGGCAAGAGCTCTGCAGAAAAAAGCAACAGAGGTGCTGAAAGAGGCAAGCGAGGTGCTGAAAGAAGCAAGAAAAGTGCAGAAAGAAGTAACAGAGGTGCTGAAAGAGGCGCGAAGGGTGCAGAAATAGCAAGAAAAGTGCAGAAAGAGGCAACAGAGGTACAAAAAGAGGCAAGAGAGGTGCAGAAAGAGGGAACAGGGGTGCAGAAAGAGGCAAGAGAGGTGCAGAAAGAGAAAAGAGGGGTGCAGAAAGAGGCAAGAGATCTGCAGAAAAAGCAACAGGGGTGCTGAAACAGGCAAGTGGGGTGCAGAAAGAGGCAAGAGAACTGCAGAAAAAAGCAACAGAGGTGCTGAAAGAGGCAAGTCAGCTGCAGAAAGAAGCAAGGCAGGTGCAGAAAGAGGCAATAGAAGTGCAGAAAGAAGCATTAGAGGTGCACAAAGAGGCAAGAGGGGTGCAGAAAGAGGAGAGAGAAGTGCAGAAAGAAGCAAAAGAGGTGCTCAAAGAGGCAAGAGGGATACAGAAAGAGGCAACAGCAGTGCAGAGAGAACCAACAAAAGTTCAGAAAGAAGCAACAGAGGTGCTGAAAGAGGGACGAAGGGTGCAGAAAGAGGCAAGAGAAGTGCAGAAAGAAGCAACAGAGGTACTGAAAGAGGCAAGAGTGGTGCAGATAGAGAGAAGAGAGGTGCAGAAAGAGGCAAGAGAGTTGCACAAAGAGGGAAGAGGGGTGCAGAAAGAGGCAGGAGGGGTGCAGAAAGAAGCAACAGAGGTGCCGAAAGAGGCAAGAGAGGTGCAGAAAGAAGCAAGTGAAGTGCAGAAAGAGGTGACAGAGGTGCAGAAAGACGCAAGAGAGGTGCAGAAACAAGCAAGAGAAGTTCAGAAAGAGGCAAGTAAGGTGCAGAAAGAAGCAAGAACAGTGCAGAAAGAACCAACAGAGGTGCAAAAAGAGGCAAGAGGGGTGCAGAAAAAGGTAGGAGGGGTGCACAAAGAGGCAAGAGAGGTACAGAAAGAGGCAGGAGGGGTGCAGACAGAAGGAAGAGAAGTGCAGAAAGAAGTAACAGAGGTGCGAGAGGCAAAAAGAGTGCAGAAAGAGTAAGAGAAGTGCAGAAAGAGGCAACAGAGGTACAGAAAGAGGCAAGAGAGGTGCAGAAACAGGCAGTAAAGGTGCAGAAAGAGGGAACTGGAGTGCAGCTAGAGGCAAGAGAGGTGCAGAAAGAGAAAAGAGGGGTGCAGAAAGAGGCAAGAGATCTGCAGAAAAAAGCAACAAAGGTGCTGAAAGAGGCAAGTGAGGTGCAGAAAGGGGCAAGAGATCTGCAGAAAAAAGCAACAGATGTGCTGAAAGAGGCAAGTGATGTGCTGAAAGAAGCAAGAGAGGTACAGAAAGAGGCAATAGAAGTGCAGAAAGAAGTAACAGAGGTGCAGAAAGAGGCAAAAGGGGTGCAGAAAGAGGCAAGAAATGTGCAGAAAGAGTCAATAGAGGTACAGAAAGAGGCAAGATGCGTGCAGAAACAGGCAGGAAAGGTGCAGAAAGAGGGAACAGGGGTGCAGAAAGAGGCAAGAGAGGTGCATAAAGAGAAAAGAGGGGTGCAGAAAGAGGCAAGAGATCTGCAGAAAAAAACAACAGAGGTGCTGAAAAAGGCAAGTGAGGTGCAGAAAGAGGCAAGAGATCTCAAGAAAAAAGCAACAGGTGCTGAAATAGGCAAGTGAGGTGCAGAAAGAAGCAAGAGAGGTGCACAAAGAAGGAAGAGAAGTACAGAAAGAAGTAACAGAGGTGCTGAATGAGGCCCGAAGGGTGCAGAAAGAGCAAGAGAAGTGCAGAAAGAGGCAACCGAGGTACAGAAAGAGGCAAGAGAGGTGCAGAAAGAGGGAACAGGGGTGCAGAAAGAAGCAAGAGAGGTGCAGAAAGAGAATAGAGGGGTGCAGAAAGAGGCAAGAGATCTGCAGAAAAAAGCAACAAAGGTGCTGAAAGAGGCAAGTCAGCTGCAGAAAGAAGCAAGAGAGGTGCAGAAAGAGGCAATAGAAGTGCAGAAAGAAGCATCAGAGGTGCAGAAAGAGGCAAGAGGGATGCAGAAAGAGGAGAGAGTAGTGCAGAAAGAAGCAAAAGAGGTGCTCAAAGAGGCAAGAGGGATGCAGAAAGAGGCAAGAGCAGTGCAGAAAGAATCAAGAGAAGTGCAGAAAGAAGCAACAGAGGTACAGAGGAGGCACGAGGAGTGCAGAAAGAAAGAAGAGAAGTGCAGAAAGAAGCAATGGAGGTGCTGAAAGAGGCACGAAAGGTTCAGGAAGAGTCAAGAGGAGTGCATAAAGAAGAAACAGAGGTACAAAAAGAGGCAAGAGTGGTGCAGAAAGAGGGAAGAGAGGTGTAGAAAGAGGCTAGGGAGTTGCACAAAGAGGGAAGACGGGTGCAGAAAGAGGCAAGAGCGGTGCAGAAAGAGGTAAGAGAATTGCTGAAAGAAGCAACAGAGGTCTAGAAAGAAGCAACAGAGGTGCAGAAGGAGGCACAAGGAGTGCAGAAAGAGGCAAGAGAACAGCAGAAAGAAGCAACAGAGGTACAGAAAGAGGCAAGAGTAGTGCAGAAAGAGGGAAGAGAGGTGTAGAAAGAGGCAAGAGAGTTACACAAAGAGGGAAGAGGGGTGCAGAAAGAGGCAGGAGGGGTGCAGAAAGAAGCAACAGAGGTGCCGAAAGAGGCAAGTGAAGTGCAGAAGCAAGCAAGAGAAGTGCAGAAAGAGGCAAAAGAATTGCTCAAAGAAGCCACAGAGGTTTTGAAAGAACCACGAGAAGTGCAAAAAGAGGAAACTGAGGTGCAGAAAGAAGCAAGAGCAGTGCAGAAAGAACCAACAGAGGTGCAGAAAGACGCAAGAGAGGTGCAGAAACAAGCAAGAGAAGTGCAGAAAGAGACAAGTAAGGTGCAGAAAGAAGCAAGAACAGTGCAGAAAGAACCAGCAGAGTTGTAAAAAGAGGCAGGAGGGGTGCAGAAAGAAGGAAGTGAAGTGCAGAAAGAGGCAAGAGAATTGCTGAAAGAAGCACGAAGGGTCCAGAAAGAGCAAGAGAAGTGCAGTAAGAGGCAACAGAGGTACAGAAAGAGGCAAGAGAGGTGCAGAAACAGGCAGGAAAGGTGCAGAAAGAGGGAACAGGGGTGCAGAAAGAGGCAAGAGATCTGTAGAAAAAAGCAACAGAGGTGCTGAAAGAGGCAAGTGAGGTGCAGAAAGAAGCAAGAGAGGTACAGAAAGAGGCAATAGAAGTGCAGAAAGGAGCAAAAGAGGTACTGAAAGAGGCAAGTGAGGTGCAGAAAGAGGCAAGAGAAGTGGAGAAAGAAGCAGCAGAGGTGCAGAAAGAAGCAAGGAAAGTGCAGAATGAAGCAACAGAGGTGCTGAAAGCGGCACGAAGGGTGCAGAAAGAGACAAGAAAGGTGAAGAAAGAAGGAACAGAGGTACAGAAAGAGGCAAGATTGGTGCAGAAAGAGGGAAGAGAGGTGTAGAAAGAGGCAAGAGAGTGCCACAAAGAGGGAAGAGGGGTGCATAAACAGGCAAAAGGGGTGCAGAAAGAAGCAAGTGAGGTGCAGAAAGAGGCAAGAGAGGTACACAAAGAGGCAAGAGTTACAGAAAGAGGCAAGTGAAGTGCAGAAAGAGGCAGTATATGTGCAGAAAGAGGCAAGTGAGGTGCAGAAAGAAGCAAGATAAGTGCAGAAAGAAGCAACAGAAGTGCAGAAAGAGGGAAGAGGGGTGGAGAGAGGCAAGAGGGGTGCAGAACGAAGCAAGACATGTGCAGAAAGAAACAAAAGAGGTGCAGAAAGAAGGAACAGAGGTGCAGAAAGAGGCAAAAAGGGTGCAGAAAGACGTAAGAGGGGTACAGAAAGGAGCAAATGATGTGCAGAAAGGGACAACAGATGTGCAGAAAGGGGGAAAAGAGGTGCAGAAAGTACAAGAGATTTGCAGAAAGAGGCAAGAGAAGTGCAGAAAAAGAAAGAAACGTGCAGAAAGAAGCAACAGAAATGCAGAAAGAGGCAAGAGAGGCGCAGAGGGAAGCAAGAGTGGCTTGCACACCATTAGTACCAATTTAACACCCACATTTAGCAATAAGTAAGAGGTGACCATTCTAGGTTTGCAAAGGGCCATCCACCACGCTGTAACACTTGTCGCTACATTTTTGGCAACGTTTGAGCCGTTTGAGCTAGAAACAAGGCTTTTTTTGTTCAAATCTGCAGATTAGGGAGCAGATGATGAATTATGTGGCTAATGCAGAAAATTTATAATTGTGCGAAAGTCGGTGCAGCCAAACAGTCACATAACTCCAGTGCCCCTGCTCATACCTCTGACTAGGTCCACAAGTGCTCCTAAGTGATTCCTTCTTTTTTTGTCTCACTGAGTTCATAGTTGAGCTTCTATGGAAATGAGGAAGACTGAACCTGAGGTTACCACTCCACAACACAGACTACCATACCACATAATTACTCTCCATAACACATAATCCCACTCTACATAATTCCTATACACTAAATACCACATACTTTCTTTCCACAAAATCTCACTGCACATAACATACCACATAATTCCACTTCACACAACATACATCCACTCCACTCCAAAAAACATTAGTAAAAAACTTTTGCATTTACAACGCCAATAGCTCTAAGTCTCGCAAATGCGAAACCTATTACATTGCAAACACTTCTTTAACTAGTAGTAGCGTTTGCAGAGTGGTGGAGAAAGGGTGCTGGGCCTCCGACCAGCGCTCAGGAATTCCGCTGCATAGGACTTACAGGAGGTACTATGAGGGCTTCTTGGCCCCAAAGTCCCTCAGGAGTAAATTGGACTTCATCCCCCATCCCGTAGTCTGTCAGGAGGTGCGTTTGCAGAGTGGTGGAGAAAGGGGGGCATGGCCTCCGAAGACGTCTTAGCAATCCCACTGTGTGGGATTTACTGGAGGTAGCAAGAGGGGTAGTTGGCCCCCAAGGACATCCTTGGGGGCCAACTACCCATCCTATTACCTCCAGTAAGTCCCACACAGCAGGATTGCTAAATTCTCATAGCAGGCCACGCCCCCTTTGCCCACCACTCTGCAAACGCGCTCCCTGGCGTGCTCTTGGATGGGGATTGAAGTCCCCTTCGCTGCTGGGGGTCCTTTAGGGGCCAACTAGCCTACCTCTTACCTCCAGTAAGCCCCACACAGTGGGATTGCTGAGAGGTGGACAAAGGCCACGCCCCCTTTCCCCACCACTCTGCAAGCTCGCCTCCTGGCACGTTCTAAGTTGGGGTATTAAGTCCCCTTCATTCCTGTGGGTCCCTGGGGGCCAACTAGCCCACCATGTACCTCCAGTAAGTGCCACACACCTGGATTACTGAGAGTGGTCTGAGGCCACGCCCCCTTTTTACACCACTCTGCAAACGCGGCTCTTGGTGCACTGCTGCTCAAGGGATGAAATTCACTTGTGTCCTGAGGTACTCAGGACACAAGAGGACCTCATCGCCCCACCAGCAGTGCGCCAAGAGGTGCGTTTGCAGAGTGGTGTAAAAAGGGGCATGGCCTCAGACCACCTCTCTACAATCCAGCTCTGTGGCACTTACTGAAGGTACCTGGTGGGCTAGTTGGCCCCCAGGGACCCTCAGTATTCAAGGGGATTTAATCCCCCAACTTACAACGCGCCAGGGGGCGCGTTTGCAGAGTGGTGCAGGGAGGGAGCAGGGCCTCCGGCGAGATGCCGGCTTTTTAAAATAAATTTTTGTTAGAAGGGGGCTGTGTGGCCCCCCTTCTTTTAGTCTATTTTTGGGCCCTGCCACATTGAAAAAAAAAAAAAATGGGAAGGGGGCTCCCCTCCTGAGGCTGATTTTGGCCCCGGGGACCCCATCCCACGGGGCCTGTCCTTCCGTTTTTTATTTAATTACGGGAGGGGGGCCGCGTGGCCCACCTTCCCTAGGCCACTTCTGGCCCCGGGGACCCCATCCCCGGGGCCTGGCCACCCTTTATTTTAAATTTTAGAGGGTTGCCATGCGGCCCCCCTCCCGTGCCACTTCCGGCCCCGGGGACCCCATCCCCCAGGTCCTGGCCTTACCGTTGGGGACCGTGGGGGGAGTCCCAAAGTCCCCACGGTCCCAGCCAGCTCCCTGCTTCCTGCGGGAGCCGGCATTGCTTTTGCACAAGGGGAGCTGCAGCTCCCCTTGTGCAAAAGCAATTCTGCTTCGGTTTTTGGAAGCAAGAGCAGGTTTCCGTGCTCCCGCCCTGCCATAGCAAACAGCAATGTCCCGGGGGTGGGCACCCCGGGACATTGCAGGAGCCGGCCCTGGGGGGTGGCGGTCCCCAGGGCCATCAAGGGCTCCAGGAGGGGGGCCGTGCAGCCCCCCTCCCAACGTTTCTAAAGCCCCGGGGAGGTGGTGGTCCCTGGGGTTCGTAACGGACCCCCGTATTTAAATATAGAGTGCCCCGGGGAGGTTGCGGTCCCCGGGGCAGTATGGGGGGCTCGAGCCCCCCCACACTAATTACTTGTTACCACCCCAGGGAGGTGGCAGTCCCCGGGGCTTGGGGGGCCCGCGAGGCCCCCGTCCTTATCGAATCAAAGCCCCGGGGAGGTGGTGGTCCCCAGGGCTTGGGGGCTCCGCGAGGCCCCCGCCCTTATTGATTTGAAGCCCCGGGAGGTGGTGGTCCCCGGGGCTGCAAGGGGGCCGCGTGCCCCCGCAAATAAATTAGAAAGCCCCGGGGAGGTGGCGGGCCCCCGCTACATATATCAAATTGCCCTCGGGACCTGGCCCACCCGGGGGCTTTTAAAAACGAAGGGCACTTGATTTTTTAAATTTTCAGATGGATTCGCGCACCGGCGTGACCCCGCCCGAAAATAAAAAATAAAAATGCTTTTTTGGGGCCTGGGGGTCCCTGTGGGACCCCCTGAGCAGGCCTGGGGGGTCAGGGTGTTTTCTTGTTTGCAATGTATGTCTCACCTTTTTGATTTTCACTTGATGCGAGGCACAAGATGGCTGCCAACACTTCCTGGTTTGGAGTGTTGGCAGCCAATTAGAATGAAGCTCGTGCTGGGGAGGAGATGTGTGATTAGGCTCCGCCCAGATATCTATATTTCTTTTTCCTTTAATATTTCAAAAACTACTGAACGGATTTACACCATTTAAAAAAAAGGGCGCTTTCTGAACTAAGAGCTACCTTTTTGCCAATTTTGGTGTAATTCCGTTCAGCAGTTCGGGCTGTAGCCTGTTCCAAAATTTCCTATGGAAATTAACATGGAGAAAACGTGCTTTGGGACCCCCCTTTTTTCTCGGCCCCTGCTTCACGAATCACCCCGAAACTTTCAACAGAGAAACTGAGAGGGCTGACACCTTAGTTTTGAAAATTTCACGAAGATTCGTCAAACGGCACTAAAGATATTGGCAAATCAAAAAAAGCTTTTCCTATGGAAACTAGGTTCTAACTATAACTACCTACTGGCGACTGCCAGTAGGTTTATATATATATATATATATATATATATATATATATATATATATATATATATATATATATATATATATATATATATATATATATATATTGTCCAACAATTGCCCGAAAGCTTGGAAGGGCACTCGGCAGGGAGCCAGCCATCTGGCTTTCACTTGCTGGCTCCTTTCAACATCACGATAAAAACTCCATTGCCTGACGCGTTTCGATGTTTGGCACATCATCATCAGAGGCTTGTTAAGGAGCATAACAGGCAAGGCTCTCTTTTATTTCTTCATTTTGCATGCAAATTTGATTGGTTCACATCCCTCAGTGGGCTCCGCATAGTGCTAGGTTCGAAATACTGCATGCTGGGAATTAGAGTTCCACTCCGAGCACAAATCATCCCTAAGTGGGTGTCTGTTAGCTTTCCTATTTTAAAAGCATTTTCATTCCTTAGTAGGATTCGTGTAGATGAAAGGAGTCACGTTTATTGTTAGGCTTCCTGCGCTGTTCGGTTCTGGAATCCGTTCCGACCACAGCCTCTCTTGTAAATTGAAGAAATGGTGCACCTTCCCACGGCAGGGCTGCCGTGCAAAAGATTGTCCAACAATTGCCCGAAAGCTTGGAAGGGCACTCGGCAGGGAGCCAGCCATCTGGCTTTCACTTGCTGGCTCCTTTCAACATCACGATAAAAACTCCATTGCCTGACGCGTTTCGATGTTTGGCACATCATCATCAGAGGCTTGTTAAGGAGCATAACAGGCAAGGCTCTCTTTTATTTCTTCATTTTGCATGCAAATTTGATTGGTTCACATCCCTCAGTGGGCTCCGCATAGTGCTAGGTTCGAAATACTGCATGCTGGGAATTAGAGTTCCACTGCGAGCCTCTGATGATGATGTGCCAAACATCGAAACGCGTCAGGCAATGGAGTTTTTATCGTGATGTTGAAAGGAGCCAGCAAGTGAAAGCCAGATGGCTGGCTCCCTGCCGAGTGCCCTTCCAAGCTTTCGGGCAATTGTTGGACAATATATATATATATATATATATATATCCATATGCAGATAACCCAACAAGTGAGGCGCCACACACGGTCGTGTAAAAACCTTCTTTATTGACAGGTTGCAGGGAAAACAGCATCACTCCCTCAGCAGGAAATTCAGCCAAACATGTTTCGGGCTTCCTAGCCCTTGCTCACTGGCACAGAGAGGTACAGCTGCTAGTTCTTCCGCCGCACTTGCAGCGTTGCTTTATAGTTACGCCCTGGGCGTGTACTTGCACAGCATTGTGGTTGTTGTAGTCTTTGACGCAGCGGAACCCCTCAATATTTTCAAAGTCCTCTAGTGGGATGCTGAAGGCAGTCACGCTGGGTCCCTGCAAATAAACAAGCCAACATTGGTCACGACGTTCCTTGCACGTTGTGATACTTGGCAACACGCTGGAGCCGCTCTTCCACGGCGGGGCACCTCGCGACCCTGGGCGGGGCCGCTATATATCCATATGCAGAGAACCCAACAAGTGAGGCGCCACACACGGTCGTGTAAAAACCTTCTTTATTGACAGGTTGCAGGGAAAACAGCGTCACTCCCTCAGCAGGAAATTCAGCCAAACATGTTTCGGGCTTCCTAGCCCTTGCTCACTGGCACAGAGAGGTACAGCTGCTAGTTCTTCCGCCGCACTTGCAGCGTTGCTTTATAGTTACGCCCTGGGCGTGTACTTGCACAGCATTGTGGTTGTTGTAGTCTTTGACGCAGCGGAACCCCTCAATATTTTCAAAGTCCTCTAGTGGGATGCTGAAGGCAGTCACGCTGGGTCCCTGCAAATAAACAAGCCAACATTGGGCACGCCGTTCCTTGCACGTTGTGATACTTGGCAACACGCTGGAGCCGCTCTTCCGCGGCGGGGCACCTCGCGACCCTGGGCGGGGCCGCTATATATCCATATGCAGAGAACCCAACAAGTGAGGCGCCACACACGGTCGTGTAAAAACCTTCTTTATTGACAGGTTGCAGGGAAAACAGCGTCACTCCCTCAGCAGGAAATTCAGCCAAACATGTTTCGGGCTTCCTAGCCCTTGCTCACTGGCACAGAGAGGTACAGCTGCTAGTTCTTCCGCCGCACTTGCAGCGTTGCTTTATAGTTACGCCCTGGGCGTGTACTTGCACAGCATTGTGGTTGTTGTAGTCTTTGACGCAGCGGAACCCTCAATATTTTCAAAGTCCTCTAGTGGGATGCTGAAGGCAGTCACGCTGGGTCCCTGCAAATAAACAAGCCAACATTGGTCACGCCGTTCCTTGCACGTTGTGATACTTGGCAACACGCTGGAGCCGCTCTTCCGCGGCGGGGCACCTCGCGACCCTGGGCGGGGCCGCTATATATCCATATGCAGAGAACCCAACAAGTGAGGCGCCACACACGGTCGTGTAAAAACCTTCTTTATTGACAGGTTGCAGGGAAAACAGCGTCACTCCCTCAGCAGGAAATTCAGCCAAACATGTTTCGGGCTTCCTAGCCCTTGCTCACTGGCACAGAGAGGTACAGCTGCTAGTTCTTCCGCCGCACTTGCAGCGTTGCTTTATAGTTACGCCCCTGGGCGTGTACTTGCACAGCATTGTGGTTGTTGTAGTCTTTGACGCAGCGGAACCCCTCAATATTTTCAAACTCCTCTAGTGGGATGCTGAAGGCAGTCACGCTGGGTCCCTGCAAATAAACAAGCCAACATTGGTCACGCCGTTCCTTGCATGTTGTGATACTTGGCAACACGCTGGAGCCGCTCTTCCGCGGCGGGGCACCTCGCGACCCTGGGCGGCGCCGCTATATATCCATATGCAGAGAACCCAACAAGTGAGGCGCCACACACGGTCGTGTAAAAACCTTCTTTATTGACAGGTTGCAGGGAAAACAGCGTCACTCCTCAGCAGGAAATTCAGCCAAACATGTTTCGGGCTTCCTAGCCCTTGCTCACTGGCACAGAGAGGTACAGCTGCTAGTTCTTCCGCCGCACTTGCAGCGTTGCTTTATAGTTACGCCCCTGGGCGTGTACTTGCACAGCATTGTGGTTGTTGTAGTCTTTGACGCAGCGGAACCCCTCAATATTTTCAAAGTCCTCTAGTGGGATGCTGAAGGCAGTCACGCTGGGTCCCTGCAAATAAACAAGCCAACATTGGTCACGCCGTTCCTTGCACGTTGTGATACTTGGCAACACGCTGGAGCCGCTCTTCCGCGGCGGGGCACCTCGCGACCCTGGGCGGGGCCGCTATATATCCATATGCAGAGAACCCAACAAGTGAGGCGCCACACACGGTCGTGTAAAACCTTCTTTATTGACAGGTTGCAGGGAAAACAGCGTCACTCCTCAGCAGGAAATTCAGCCAAACATGTTTCGGGCTTCCTAGCCCTTGCTCACTGGCACAGAGAGGTACAGCTGCTAGTTCTTCCGCCGCACTTGCAGCGTTGCTTTATAGTTACGCCCTGGGCGTGTACTTGCACAGCATTGTGGTTGTTGTAGTCTTTGACGCAGCGGAACCCCTCAATATTTTCAAAGTCCTCTAGTGGGATGCTGAAGGCAGTCACGCTGGGTCCCTGCAAATAAACAAGCCAACATTGGTCACGCCGTTCCTTGCACGTTGTGATACTTGGCAACACGCTGGAGCCGCTCTTCCGCGGCGGGGCACCTCGCGACCCTGGGCGGGCCGCTATATATCCATATCCAGAGAACCCAACAAGTGAGGCGCCACACACGGTCGTGTAAAAACCTTCTTTATTGACAGGTTGCAGGGAAAACAGCGTCACTCCCTCAGCAGGAAATTCAGCCAAACATAGCGGCCCCGCCCAGGGTCGCGAGGGTGCCCCGCCGCGGAAGAGCGGCTCCAGTGTGTTGCAAGTATCACAACATGCAAGGAACGGTGTGACCAATGTTGGCTTGTTTATTTGCAGGGACCCAGCGTGACTGCTTTTAGCATCCCACTAGAGGACTTTGAAAATATTGAGGGGTTCCGCTGCGTCAAAGACTACAACAACCACAATGCTGTGCAAGTACACGCCCAGGGGCGTAACTATAAAGCAACGCTGCAAGTGCGGTGGAAGAACTAGCAGCTGTACCTCTCTGTGCCAGTGAGCAAGGGCTAGGAAGCCCGAAACATGTTTGGCTGAATTTCCTGCTGAGGGAGTGACGCTGTTTTCCCTGCAACCTGTCAATAAAGAAGGTTTTTACACGACCGTGTGTGGCGCCTCACTTGTTGGGTTCTCTGCATATGGATGTATAGCGGCCCCGCCCAGGGTCGCGAGGTGCCCCGCCGCGGAAGAGTGGCTCCAGTGTGTTGCAAGTATCACAACATGCAAGGAACGGTGTGACCAATGTTGGCTTGTTTATTTGCAGGGACCCAGCGTGACTGCTTTTAGCATCCACTAGAGGACTTTGAAAATATTGAGGGGTTCCGCTGCGTCAAAGACTACAACAACCACAATGCTGTGCAAGTACACGCCCAGGGGCGTAACTATAAAGCAACGCTGCAAGTGCGGTGGAAGAACTAGCAGCTGTACCTCTCTGTGCCAGTGAGCAAGGGCTAGGAAGCCCGAAACATGTTTGGCTGAATTTCCTGCTGAGGGAGTGACGCTGTTTTCCCTGCAGCCTGTCAATAAAGAAGGTTTTTACACGACTGTGTGTGGCGCCTCACTTGTTGGGTTCTCTCCATATGGATGTATAGCGGCCCCGCCCAGGGTCGCGAGGTGCCCCGCCGCGGAAGAGCGGCTCCAGTGTGTTGCAAGTATCACAACATGCAAGGAACGGTGTGACCAATGTTGGCTTGTTTATTTGCAGGGACCCAGCGTGACTGCTTTTAGCATCCCACTAGAGGACTTTGAAAATATTGAGGGGTTCCGCTGCGTCAAAGACTACAACAACCACAATGCTGTGCAAGTACACGCCCAGGGGCGTAACTATAAAGCAACGCTGCAAGTGCGGTGGAAGAACGAGCAGCTGTACCTCTCTGTGCCAGTGAGCAAGGGCTAGGAAGCCCGAAACATGTTTGGCTGAATTTCCTGCTGAGGGAGTGACGCTGTTTTCCCTGCAACCTGTCAATAAAGAAGGTTTTTACACGACCGTGTGTGGCGCCTCACTTGTTGGGTTCTCTGCATATGGATATATATATATATATATATATATATATATATATATATATATATATATATATATATATATATATATATATATATATATATATATATATATATATAAAATATATTTGCTTCCTCCAGTACAAAGGAAAGAACCAGAACTCCAAAGCTGTTTTCTGTATTTATTATGTTGAGGTGCAATCAAGATGTTTCGGCTGTACATCCAGCCTTGTTCATTAAACAGATGGCACGATCTCTCCGTCTTTTACATACTACTTCCTTTTCTGTCACCAATGCAGTAAACATAAACATAGGACCAACTTAAATCAAAGAGAGCGCCATCTTTTAACATACACAGCTTTCCAATCTGAAGTTACTATGTATTAAAGAACCACTCATATTTTACTTTTAACAATTGTTGTGCTACTCAAACATAAATTCATCTTCAACGTAAATCGATAGCTAACTTAATTCAAACAACATTTAAATCAACAAATATCACATTCATAATTTTACTCAATGCCCCAATATTAAATGCACAAATGATTACACTTCATTGAATAATCAGCAAAGTATGCCCAATACCCCAAATTGGGTGTACCCTGACTCCTCAGCAATACCTCTAACATAACAATTCACCTTCAAAGAGAGTCATTGTACATATAAAATAGTTTAACTCATCGACTGTCTCCTGTATGTTCCTCTGCTCATCCTCACTATCTGTTGAATAGTAGACCCCAGTGGGTGAAATAGTCACTTAATTGTTTATTCCTCTCTTGCCAACATTTAAAATGAATAAAAATACAATAACATGTGTGTAAAAGATATTATATGCGAGTAAATAGATATCTAAGGCATCAAATGTCGAGTTATAGAGCTAAGAGTGGGCAATCATAAAAAAGTATGCAATTCTTCATCAACATCTAACCCAAAGGGCACTTTGGAATCCATATCTAAAATAAATCTAGATTCTAGTTTCCTCAGTCATCTTTCCCTGTTTCATTGTGCTCTTAGATACCTGTGCTATATGGCTGTATTGTAATTTTAATTGTTTACCATTCTGAACTTTTCTGAAATGTCTTGCCACTGGATATGTTGTGTCAGTATTTCTTATTGGCCTCAGAGGTTGTAAAATAATTTTGTGTAACAGTAGTGTAGTGCTGCCTATATACCTTTTCCAGAATGGGCATCTAGAAAGCACATAAAAGCAAAATTACTCTTGGAAGTCCATCTCCCTCTGATTTTAATATTCTTTGTGAATGCCGTATTAATCGAGGTACTATTTACACCGTGCCTACATGCCTTGCACTTGCTACATTTCACAAAACCCTTTCTGGGTGTCAGTCAACTATTCTTACCTACAGTAATATTTATATCACTTCTGACAATGTGGTCTCGCGTAGATCTCGCTCCTCTAAAACAGATCAAGGGGCATCTTGACACCTGTTGTCCTATTATTGGATCACTTCTGATCAAATGCCAATGCTTGTTAAGGACAGGGGGAGAGAAAACAGTGCCATATCTTAGTAGATATGGCGGTGGTCTGTCCTCCCTCTTTGACGCAATTCTGCACAACAACTTTGGTTGCTGTGCTGTGTGGCTCCATCTTTTAGTAAATTTGCCCTAAATATATCATCTGTGGCAGACTTCAACAACTGCTGTAGACTAAGGAGTGGGCCAAGTTTCTGTAATGAACAACAAGCCTAGTTTCAGGGGTTGTAACATGTCATAAATGTCATATCAGTGTATTGATATGGGCGCCTTTCCGTATGTGGGACTTAGATTGGAAATCCATTTTCAAGATAGATATTTGGAGTATATGACAAGCATGGAGTGTATGCAATACGTCTGCAGGTGGGGTTGGGGTAGAGTGATATCACATTACCACATCCGGAATGGGAAAAAAAATTCATAATGCTAGCGGTTTCTATTGCTCTTGGTAACTATGCAGAAATAAATGGTGAAAAGTTACTTCTCATGTATGTACACAAGTTGCTATATATGAAGTAATATCACACAGTCCTCATGCCTTCATATAGTTATTGCATAGGCGATATTACCGGCCATTACAAGATGTCTGCTTGGAATGTGGAATAACGAACAGGTTTCTGCATTATTGGCCCATTTCTGCATGCCTGATCCCAGGCCATTTTACTGGCACAGGTGGGACATGTGCATGTAAAAGCAACTGGTTTTACTGGGTGCCTTTTTGCAGATGACAAAACTCATAACTGTGCACTTCGATAATTCACTGAAAAATGCATGGCATTACCACTCTACACGATACAAAATGGCGGCCTCAATATTTTATACAGAAGCTGGAATACCAAAGGAGAATAATTTGAGATGGTAAACTCGAGATGGAAAGAACTTCTCGCTGAAACTGAACTTTTTAAGATCCCAACTATATAGTTGTCTTTTACTTTTAGTCACAGGAATAGAATCCAAGCAGTACAGTGTGTTTTTCCCCAGCAAGCGACTTCGCATTTCCCCAGAGAGTCGGAAGTCAAAGGGGCATATTCTCAAGGACATATTGCCGATTTAGCGGCACTTTAGCGCCGCAAAAGTGGCGATAGATTAATCGCCCTATTCTCAAGCTGGTGCAAACTGCCGATATCGCCAGTTTCCCAGCGATAGCTGCCGCAAAAAACATCGCCACGGATGAGAGCGACAACTAACGCTAATGATATGCAGAGTAGGCGTTCCCGTGCAAAAACACACAAAAACACCACTTTGCGATATTCTCAACGACCAGCCCGATTCGCGATATGATCCAAAAACAGGCGATAAGGCGCGTTAGCAGCAGGGATTTAACACCTGCCTTTTACTGGTGTAAAGCAGGACGACAACCTGCAGCATGAAAGGGAGCCCAGCCCAGAGCCACATCTGAAGACCAATACATGTCATGGAGCTACTGACCATGCAGCTCGGAGACCCAAGAGGGCCACAACACCCACCGCCACCACCCCCAGGCCTCCCCCTGGACTACCACCGAGGCAGCGCAGAACAAGACAGCTGACCTTCCCAAAACGGCATGGCCCCACAGCCACACAATTGCAGAATGTGGGGAGAGGTGGGAACCAAGTATGTGTGAAGGAGGCAAGTCACCCGTGAATAAGAATGTACACAATGCCAAGTGTGGCGGTGATGTGCTGGACAGACTACAGTACGCGGAGCACAGACATGTCCATGTGGACATATACTGCTGGTGTTTGTAGTGTTGTGGACAGTGGACGCAACCAAGTTACCTCAGGCAGTGGGGAAGACCCCGGTCATGTATCCGTGTCGTCCCCCCCTGTAAGCGTAAGCGGAGTGGGCTTGGCCGGCGTATGCCAGGCCAGCGTAGGAGTGCGAATAAATAGGCCGGGGATCTGGGCGTGGTTCACTTTCCAGATGGCCAACGAGTCTGCCAGGGAGGCGCCCCTCACCCTGCCACGAGTCCGCCGCCATTACCGCCAGCCTCCTCAGCCGATCGCTGGCATCCACAACACAGGCCCCCAGCGCACACAGCGGCACAGCACCGCGGAGTTATGTGTGTGCTGACTACTGTCTGCGGCCTACACTGCGGTCAGCAGGGCACTCAAATCAAATCCAATCCTGACCTGCGAGGACACGCCATCATCTCTGGCTGCACACCCGCTGAGTGCTTCAGGTGCCACCAACTCAGTGCACCACAAGTCGTCATCACGTGGCTGTGGGCCTTTTCTGACTGCTGCCTCCGGCCTACACTGCGGTCAGCAGGGCTCACAAATCAAATCCAATCCTGACCTGCGAGGACACGCCATCATCTCTGGCTGCACACCTGCTGAGCGCTTCTGGTGCCACCAACTCAGTGCACCACAAGTCATCATCACGTGGCTGTGGGCCCTTTCTGACCTCTGCCTCCGGCCTACAC
This sequence comes from Calotriton arnoldi, assembly GCA_963921515.1. Taxonomy (NCBI): domain Eukaryota; kingdom Metazoa; phylum Chordata; class Amphibia; order Caudata; family Salamandridae; genus Calotriton; species Calotriton arnoldi. The sequence continues at coordinate 465,786 of CAWUFW010003332.1, forward strand.
TGCGGTCAGCAGGGCTCACAAATCAAATCCAATCCTGACCTGCGAGGACACGCCATCATCTCTGGCTGCACACCCGCGAAAGCTTCAGGTGCCACCAACTCAGTGCACCACAAGTCATCATCACGTGGCTGTGTGCCCTTTCTGACCGCTGCCTCCGGCCTACACTGCAATCAGCAGGGCTCACAATTCAAATTGAGACTTGATTTATTAATGGCGCAGTCCAGTAGGCAACAGACATTGCTATCAGTGCGGCCCGCCCGGACGATGCATCATCGCAGGTTGCACACCCGCTGAGCGCTTCAGGTGCCACCAACTCAGTGCACCACAAGTCATGGACCCTTTATGATTGAATCTGTGTGTGTAATACAAAGATCACTGTTCTAGTTGTTGCCAGCACCAACCACTCCCTGAGTGCTGGCTTACACTCAACCCACACCCATCCAGCACAGGCGTCACTGGACATGTGACCTTGGCAATAAAAAGTGGCCGGGGGCACGTGCCCGTAGCCAGTTCCACTATCTATCTAAGTGTCTCCTTGTGGTCATTATGTATGCATTATGGGCCAGGGCCCTACCACCTTACCTTGTGCTGTGTACTGCGGACGCAACCATGTCACCTCAGGCAGTGTCTAAGACCTTGGACACGTAGCTCTGTCGTCCCCCCCTGTAAGGGTAAGCGGAGTGGGCTGGGCCGGCGTACGCCAGGCCAGCGTAGGGGTGTGAAGGATTTGCCAGGGCCTCTGGGCGTGGTTCAGTTCTGGCCTGGACAAGGAAGTAGCTAATGAGTTTGTGAGAAGTTGGCCTGGTATATGCTGTTCACTAATTAAAGTGGACACCTTGCACCAGGGCAAATCGACTCTTATGGTAGATAGGTTTAAGACAACCTTTTAAAGAAAGCTATCCTAGTGGTAGCTGTGGAGAGCAGCCTTCAGGCTAAGTCTTGAAGGAATGTAAAGCAGCTTGTTTTACCATATAATCTCTTGAATCACCAAATGAAAAGACACCACACAGGTATATATATCAATTATATATGTATTTATTTCTAAATAACTCTCTACTAATCTCTTTATGAGATTAGAAGACAAACATATGCACAAATCAACGTTTCTCAATAAGTTAAGCACAAAATATGGCTGGGGCCCTAGGGGCGTACCAGACTATATACTAAAAAAGGGACTTAGCAACAACGACTTGCAGGGAGACAAGGCCTAGGGCCTTCAGAAGTGCTGGGGCCTCACGAAGCCACCCAAGGCAGGTAAGTAAAGGACCCACGGGGGACGCGTGCAGTGTGGATACACAGGCGCGGATCGCCGTTGACTTCAATGGGGCAAGTCGCGGTTGGGAATTAAGAGTTCTAGGATACTTCGGGAGAACCTACAAGCAAGTCACTTACAGGGTAAGTAGTTCTAGGGCCCACACCCACAGGAGCACCGTAGTGCTGGAATTACCTCACCCAGGGAAGCCGGGTGCATAGGTGTCCTTTGGTGTCGGGTCGCGGCGTCGTTTTCAATGGCGAACAAAGAAGACTTGCTGCTTGCGGGAGCTGAAGAAGTGTCCGGTGGAATCCAAGCCTGGATTCTGGAGAAGGATGACCTGAAAGCAGAGGGGACAGTGTTCAAAGTCACTTGGCAGTGACTCGGGGCAAGGAAGATGGATGCCCACCGTCATCGGTTGATTCAGGTCAGTTGTGGGTGCCTTGACTCTTCAGCCACGAGGTCCAGGAGGCGTCGACGACAACCAGGAGCTGGATTCTGGGTGTCCCACAAAGTCTGCAGCTTTCTGCGGTGTCGGCAACTCGATCGGAGCCAACAAGCCTTGGCAACAGCAAGTCTCGGGGAGATGAAGAAAAGTCGATGGCACAGACCAGCAAGGTCTGAGGGACTCACCCAGCGAGGGTAAGTCAGGGCAGGCCTGGAGCAACCAGGGGAGCCCTTTGGTTTCTTTAAGAAGTCTTCTGGGGACCCACGAGCCGGCTGGCAAGGGATCGCAAAGACACCTCGGGCAGAATCACTCAACAGGGGCCCACGGTCACTCGGGATGGTGTAGGCCTCTGATCTTCGGAGGGATTCCGGCTGGAGGTCGGGAACACACGTGGTCCAAAGCACAAGTTCGTAGAACGTTGTGAAAGGGTTGCACTCGACAATAGTGCACGGTACCCAGGGGTCGCGGTTCCTCGTCACTCGTGGGGTCCACTTGCCTCAGCTTCGCTGGGGACTCACGATGGCCTTGGAGAAGTCAGGAAATCCACTTTTTGGGCTGCAGGGACTTCGGACTCCGGCGGGAGCGGCATAGTTTGCGACCGTCGTTGTCGTTTTTGGTGCCTGCCAAGCAGGGGAGTCACTCCTTGACTCCAAGGGAGATTCTTCTGTCTTCCAAAGGTAGTGGAACGTCGAAGGGCCAGGATTCTTCTGTAGAGCGTCGTCCAGGGGTTATCTAACTAGCAAGTTCAAGGGTTCCCCTTCTTATACTAAAAAGAGGGGATGGACTAGCTCTATGACCCCACCTATGGGAGGGTCAAGGGAGGGGGTGGCTACACCCACTTCCCTTTGTCCAGTTTCGCGCCAGAGCAGGGGCAGGTAGCCCCTGAGCCGGTTTGAACTGGCATATGCACAGAGGAGCCTTCTGCTCCCCCAGTGCAGGACTTCAAAGCACTCTAAGAGTGCACCCACCCAGCCCCAATACACTAAACCCTGTCTGGGAGGTGGTTACACCTCCCTGTGACAGGATGCCTATTGTTGGGCTTCCTCCACTGTGAGTTTCGGTCATCAGCAGGAGGGCAGCCCAGTGTCTGTGACTGGTGGCATCCATTTTGTGATGCCAGGGCTCTTTAGGATTCTACCGCGTTTCCACAGCAGGTACATGTCTTATCCCTCTAGAAGGGTGGAATGCTACCCCCGCCGCCAGGATTGGCGGGGGGTAGTATTCCAAGATGTTTGACACCAAACACGACATGTTTTGATGCAGCCATTCCAAAGTTAGCATTTTACCGCGAGGATATAATGCACTTAAGAGTATATGGTTTAACCGCATCCACAAACAGCACCAGAGAATAGACTCTGAGAGCTGTAGAGGGGCCCTGCTCAGGCAGAGGCACCCCCTCACATAGAAGCCAAGCACCCTGCCCTCAGGATTGATAGGGCCTGCCTTAGGGGTGACTGATAGGTTTATATGTGTGTGCAGGAGAGATATAGGAAACCTATATCTCAGTGAGGGGTGCTAGCACCACCTCACCCAGGCTGCAGTAGCAGGCCTGTGGTGTCAGATTTAGACTGCTTCCCAGGGGTGGCATAATACATGCTGCAGCCCCTGGTAGGCCTGTGAAGTACCTATGCCCTTGGTACCTAAGGTACCATATACTAGGGACTCATAAGGCACCACAGTATCCAATCACTAGTGCACCTAGAGTGCACTCCATGTCGTTTAGAGAGAGCAGATAGACTGGGGCCCTGAATAGCAGGGTCCCAGTCCAACTAAGTCATAAACCAGCAAAACACCAGGAAAAAAGTGGGGGCAACCATATAGTCAGATTCCACCTTCCTACATAACCCCCCCAAACGAAAGGAGATAAGACTAACCTTGACCAGTTGAGCCTTTATTGATTAAGTGGTCATATAAGGAAGCACCTGTACTAGCATGGTTGCCCCCTGTCTTATGGTCCACTAAGCAATCCCTCACCCTAAGGGTATGAGAGGGTCTCCACCATGGGGAATCACTACCTCTGGTGTGCTTTGGTAAAGTACAAGGCTGGTGGGGTGTCTGAGTAGGGAAGTGAGGCCCTAGGAAGGTTGGCCTCAGCTTCCTCAGATCACTGGTCACCATGTATGCCTGTCTTTCCATGACTGAGTTGCACTTTGCTCTAAGGGTCAACCTTAGACTGCCTACAGCTGGGGGTTGGGTCCCTTTGGATGGAACACTGGAGGGACATGGCATGTTTGGAACCTTTTGGTCCCAGGTTTGCCCTTGCCTAACAGAGTCCTTCTGGGGGAGGTCCCTACATAAAGGTATGGGGGATCCCTCAGTGGGTTGAGGAATTTTCACCTGGCTAGGGCTACTAGACTGGGTGCCCCTAATCTGCTGATGGGGGGTTCCTCTGGACAGGGGGCCCTGGGGGTCCACTGACCTCCCTGACCTCTGCAGCCCTGGGCTGACTGAGGCAGGGTAGAGAGGGGCAGTTTACCTGCTCCAGACTGGGTACCACCTTGGAAGGGTCCTCTGCCATCAGGGGTGGGGCCAGGCCAGGCCTGACTACCTCTGTGGCAGTTCCTTCACTAGGGGGTGGGTCAGTTCCCTGAGGAGGCTGACCCTTACCTACTGTCTGGAGGGAAGAAGACTTTTCTTCAACCCTTGTGCTCTCTTCTGGGGGAGAGTGGGCCATTCTTCCAGGCTCCATCTCTCCAAAATCTTGGGCTGGGGCTGTGGCCATCACAGCCCCACTAACCTTTACAGGGACACCCAACATCCTCAGATGGGTTTGGTGTTCAATTTCAGCCCAGGCTGAAATTTCCAGATCATTGCCCATCAGGCAATCTACAGGTAAGGTTGGGGACACTGCCACTCTTTTTGGGCCTGTGACCCCCTCCCAGGTGAGATTGACTATGGCCATGGGGTGATCTGTTCTGACACCATCAATGTTGGTCACCTGGTATTTAAACTCAGGTAAAAGCTGGTGAGGGGGACTAGTTTCCCTGCCACCATGGTGACACTAGCCCCTGTGTCCCTAAATGCCACAGCTTTCTGACCATTAATTATTGGCTCCAGTCTGTACCTGCCCAATGCTGTGGGACCCATGGTAAAGGTGGCATATCCTATACCACCATCAGAGTCTGAGGAGTCTGTTGAGGGGGTCCTGTCTAAACTAGGGCCCACCTCTGTTCCTCTTGCAAAAGCACCTAACTTTTTGGGTGCACTACTCCCAACTGGAGGATTACTACTGGTAGTACCAGGAGGGGTGGTAGTAGTTGTTGGAGGAACATTTTCTTTATTGCCAATCCTGGGACAACTGGGATCAGATTTCCAGTGCCCAGGCTTTTTACAGACATGGCAATAGGGTTTCTTTTCAGGAGAGGAAGGAGTTTGGGACCCACCCCCAGAAGAGGACTTTTGGGGCCCTGTAGTGGACTTATCCTTAGATTTATCCCCACCTTTCTCTTGGGACTTGGTAGAATCTTTCTTGTGGTCACCACCCTGATTCATAGGCCTTACCCTGGTTCTGACCCATTTGTCTGCCTTCTTTCCCAATTCTTGGGGAGAGGTCAGATCAGAGTCCACCAGGTACTGGTGTAAAAGCTGGTTTTGACAATTATTAAGGATCTGTTCTCTCATCATTAGATTATAAAATCCTTTGAAATCAGTAACCCTACTGCCAACCAGCCAACCCTCCAGAGCCTTGGATGCACAATCTACAAAGTCAGTCCAGTCCTGAGTCTGTGCCTTCTGGGTATCTCTGAACTTCAACCTGTACTGCTCAGTGGTTAAGCCAAACCCATCTATCAGGGCACTCTTCAGGACCTCATAATCATCAGCATCCTCCTCTCTAACAGTGAGGAGCTTGTCTCTTCCTTTATCTGAAAAGGAGAGCCACAAGATTGCTGCCCACTGCTTTTGGGGGACCTGCTGTACTCTACAGGCCCTCTCCATAGCAGTTATCCACTTGTGGATATCATCCCCACTCTGGTAGGGAGGAACAACCTTGCTCAGGTTCCTATGGTCAGGAATATATTCTCTGCCTCTAGGGACACTGTTGCTGCCACCAGGGGGTTCTAACCCCTCTCTTCTAGAAGCTCTCTGGATCTCCAGGGCTTCCCTATCCAGTGCCAACTGCTTGGTTCTGAGGGCCACTTTGGCTTCCTCATACTGGAGCAGTTTGCACCTTCTCTCAGAGGAGGTCTCTCTTAAGGAAAAGTATGAGCTCCTCTGCTGGACAAATTCTCTGCCAGAGTGATAAGAGTGGTCAGATTCCCTGGAAGGGGATCTGTGCCTCTCCTCCTCTCTGTCAGTTCTCTTAGGGAGAATTCCTCTGTCCTTTTCAGGCCCCTTGAAGCCTGGCCCTTCAATCACAGAGTCTTGGTCATTCTGATTTTCATCATCTGACCCAGATACTATGACTGACCCACCCACTGATTCAGACCCTTTAGCTCCTAGAGCCAATCTAAGGTCATCTGCTGTCAGCAGATCTATCAGGTGTAGTGTTGAGGGACTCTGTCCTAGCTTCAGGTGTCTTTCAACACACATGGCTCTCAAGTCAGAGAAAGCCATGTCCTTATACTGAGGCTGAGTGGATCCACTGGGTCCACCCTTTAAGGACATTCTAGTGTTGTGCAGTGTTGTACTACCTACACTAGTTTGTGGCCTACTGATCCTAGCTTGAGCTGTGGAAAGGGTGTGCTATCCCTTGGCACACAGCTCTAAGTTCAGTAGAACTTATTGATACTAAGCTTGACTTTATATGTACCTTGAGTACCTATAATGGTTTTCAGTTAGTAATTCAAATAGAGATTTTCTGGTAAAACAATGGCAAGCTGGAATCCCACCGCTGCCCACCAATGTGAGAAGTTGGCCTGGTATATGCTGTTCACTAATTAAAGTGGACACCTTGCACCAGGGCAAATCGACTCTTATGGTAGATAGGTTTAAGACAACCTTTTAAAGAAAGCTATCCTAGTGGTAGCTGTGGAGAGCAGCCTTCAGGCTAAGTCTTGAAGGAATGTAAAGCAGCTTGTTTTACCATATAATCTCTTGAATCACCAAATGAAAAGACACCACACAGGTATATATATCAATTATATATGTATTTATTTCTAAATAACTCTCTACTAATCTCTTTATGAGATTAGAAGACAAACATATGCACAAATCAACGTTTCTCAATAAGTTAAGCACAAAATATGGCTGGGGCCCTAGGGGCGTACCAGACCATATACTAAAAAAGGGACTTAGCAACAACGACTTGCAGGGAGAAAAGGCCTAGGGCCTTCAGAAGTGCTGGGGCCTCACGAAGCCACCCAAGGCAGGTAAGTAAAGGACCCACGGGGGACGCGTGCAGTGTGGATACACAGGCGCGGATCGCCGTTGACTTCAATGGGGCAAGTCGCGGTTGGGAATTAAGAGTTCTAGGATACTTCGGGAGAACCTACAAGCAAGTCACTTACAGGGTAAGTAGTTCTAGGGCCCACACCCACAGGAGCACCGTAGTGCTGGAATTACCTCACCCAGGGAAGCCGGGTGCATAGGTGTCCTTTGGTGTCGGGTCGCGGCGTCGTTTTCAATGGCGAACAAAGAAGACTTGCTGCTTGCGGGAGCTGAAGAAGTGTCCGGTGGAATCCAAGCCTGGATTCTGGAGAAGGATGACCTGAAAGCAGAGGGGACAGTGTTCAAAGTCACTTGGCAGTGACTCGGGGCAAGGAAGATGGATGCCCACCGTCGTCGGTTGATTCAGGTCAGTTGTGGGTGCCTTGACTCTTCAGCCACGAGGTCCAGGAGGCGTTGACGACAACCAGGAGCTGGATTCTGGGTGACCCACGAAGTCTGCAGCTTACTGCGGTGTCGACAACTCGATCGGAGCCAACAAGCCTTGGCAACAGCAAGTCTCGGGGAGATGAAGAAAAGTCGATGGCACAGACCAGCAAGGTCTGAGGGACTCACCCAGCGAGGGTAAGTCAGGGCAGGCCTGGAGCAACCAGGGGAGCCCTTTGGTTTCTTTAAGAAGTCTTTTGGGGACCCACGAGCCAGCTGGCAAGGGATCGCAAAGACACCTCGGGCAGAATCACTCAACAGGGGCCCACGGTCACTCGGGATGGTGTAGGCCTCTGATCTTCGGAGGGATTCCGGCTGGAGGTCGGGACCACACGTAGTCTAAAGTACAAGTTCGTAGAACGTTGTGAAAGGGTTGCACTCGACAATAGTGCACGGTACCCAGGGGTCGCGGTTCCTCATCACTCGTGGGGTCCACTTGCCTCAGCTTCGCTGGGGACTCACGATGGCCTTGGAGAAGTCAGGAAATCCACTTCTTGGGCTGCAGGGACTTCGGACTCCGGCGGGAGCGGCGTAGTTTGCGACCGTCGTTGTCATTTTTGGTGCCTGCCAAGCAGGGGAGTCACTCCTTGACTCCAAGGGAGATTCTTCTGTCTTCCAAAGGTAGTGGAACGTCGAAGGGCCAGGATTCTTCTGTAGAGCGTCGTCCAGGGGTTATCTAACTAGCAAGTTCAAGGGTTCCCCTTCTTATACTAAAAAGAGGGGATGGACTAGCTCTATGACCCCACCTATGGGAGGGTCAAGGGAGGGGGTGGCTACACCCACTTCCCTTTGTCCAGTTTCACGCCAGAGCAGGGGCAGGTAGCCCCTGAGCCGGTTTGAACTGGCATATGCACAGAGGAGCCTTCTGCTCCCCCAGTGCAGGACTTCAAAGCACTCTAAGAGTGCACCCACCCAGCCCCAATACACTAAACCCTGTCTGGGAGGTGGTTACACCTCCCTGTGACAGGATGCCTATTGTTGGGCTTCCTCCACTGTGAGTTTCGGTCATCAGCAGGAGGGCAGCCCAGTGTCTGTGACTGGTGGCATCCATTTTGTGATGCCAGGGCTCTTTAGGATTCTACCGCGTTTCCACAGCAGGTACATGTCTTATCCCTCTAGAAGGGTGGAATGCTACCCCCGCCGCCAGGATTGGCGGGGGGTAGTATTCCAAGATGTTTGACACCAAACACGACATGTTTTGATGCAGCCATTCCAAAGTTAGCATTTTACCGCGAGGATATAATGCATTTAAGAGTATATGGTTTAACCGCATCCACAAACAGCACCAGAGAATAGACTCTGAGAGCTGTAGAGGGGCCCTGCTCAGGCAGAGGCACCCCCTCACATAGAAGCCAAGCACCCTGCCCTCAGGATTGATAGGGCCTGCCTTAGGGGTGACTGATAGGTTTATATGTGTGTGCAGGAGAGATATAGGAAACCTATATCTCAGTGAGGGGTGCTAGCACCACCTCACCCAGGCTGCAGTAGCAGGCCTGTGGTGTCAGATTTAGACTGCTTCCCAGGGGTGGCATAATACATGCTGCAGCCCCTGGTAGGCCTGTGAAGTACCTATGCCCTTGGTACCTAAGGTACCATATACTAGGGACTCATAAGGCACCACAGTATCCAATCACTAGTGCACCTAGAGTGCACTCCATGTCGTTTAGAGAGAGCAGATAGACTGGGGCCCTGAATAGCAGGGTCCCAGTCCAACTAAGTCATAAACCAGCAAAACACCAGGAAAAAAGTGGGGGCAACCATATAGTCAGATTCCACCTTCCTACATAACCCCCCCCCAAACGAAAGGAGATAAGACTAACCTTGACCAGTTGAGCCTTTATTGATTAAGTGGTCATATAAGGAAGCACCTGTACTAGCATGGTTGCCCCCTGACTTATGGTCCACTAAGCAATCCCTCACCCTAAGGGTATGAGAGGGTCTCCACCATGGGGAATCACTACCTCTGGTGTGCTTTGGTAAAGTACAAGGCTGGTGGGGTGTCTGAGTAGGGAAGTGAGGCCCTAGGAAGGTTGGCCTCAGCTTCCTCAGATCACTGGTCACCATGTATGCCTGCCTTTCCATGACTGAGTTGCACTTTGCTCTAAGGGTCAACCTTTGACTGCCTACAGCTGGGGGTTGGGTCCCTTTGGATGGAACACTGGAGGGACATGGCATGTTTGGAACCTTTTGGTCCCAGGTTTGCCCTTGCCTAACAGAGTCCTTCTGGGGGAGGTCCCTACATAAAGGTATGGGGGATCCCTCAGTGGGTTGAGGAATTTTCACCTGGCTAGGGCTACTAGACTGGGTGCCCCTAATCTGCTGATGGGGGGTTCCTCTGGACAGGGGGCCCTGGGGGTCCACTGACCTCCCTGACCTCTGCAGCCCTGGGCTGACTGAGGCAGGGTAGAGAGGGGCAGTTTACCTGCTCCAGACTGGGTATCACCTTGGAAGGGTCCTCTGCCATCAGGGGTGGGGCCAGGCCAGGCCTGACTACCTCTGTGGCAGTTCCTTCACTAGGGGTGGGTCAGTTCCCTGAGGAGGCTGACCCTTACCTACTGTCTGGAGGGAAGAAGACTTTTCTTCAACCCTTGTGCTCTCTTCTGGGGGAGAGTGGGCCATTCTTCCAGGCTCCATCTCTCCAAAATCTTGGGCTGGGGCTGTGGCCATCACAGCCCCACTAACCTTTACAGGGACACCCAACATCCTCAGATGGGTTTGGTGTTCAATTTCAGCCCAGGCTGAAATTTCCAGATCATTGCCCATCAGGCAATCTACAGGTAAGGTTGGGGACACTGCCACTCTTTTTGGGCCTGTGACCCCCTCCCAGGTGAGATTGACTATGGCCATGGGGTGATCTGTTCTGACACCATCAATGTTGGTCACCTGGTATTTAAACTCAGGTAAAAGCTGGTGAGGGGGGACTAGTTTCCCTGCCACCATGGTGACACTAGCCCCTGTGTCCCTAAATGCCACAGCTTTCTGACCATTAATTATTGGCTCCAGTCTGTACCTGCCCAATGCTGTGGGACCCATGGTAAAGGTGGCATATCCTATACCACCATCAGAGTCTGAGGAGTCTGTTGAGGGGGTCCTGTCTAAACTAGGGCCCACCTCTGTTCCTCTTGCAAAAGCACCTAACTTTTTGGGTGCACTACTCCCAACTGGAGGATTACTACTGGTAGTACCAGGAGGGGTGGTAGTAGTTGTTGGAGGAACATTTTCTTTATTGCCAATCCTGGGACAACTGGGATCAGATTTCCAGTGCCCAGGCTTTTTACAGACATGGCAATAGGGTTTCTTTTCAGGAGAGGAAGGAGTTTGGGACCCACCCCCAGAAGAGGACTTTTGGGGCCCTGTAGTGGACTTATCCTTAGATTTATCCCCACCTTTCTCTTGGGACTTGGTAGAATCTTTCTTGTGGTCACCACCCTGATTCATAGGCCTTACCCTGGTTCTGACCCATTTGTCTGCCGTCTTTCCCAATTCTTGGGGAGAGGTCAGATCAGAGTCCACCAGGTACTGGTGTAAAAGCTGGTTTTGACAATTATTAAGGATCTGTTCTCTCATCATTAGATTATAAAATCCTTTGAAATCAGTAACCCTACTGCCAACCAGCCAACCCTCCAGAGCCTTGGATGCACAATCTACAAAGTCAGTCCAGTCCTGAGTCTGTGCCTTCTGGGTATCTCTGAACTTCAACCTGTACTGCTCAGTGGTTAAGCCAAACCCATCTATCAGTGCACTCTTCAGGACCTCATAATCATCAGCATCCTCCTCTCTAACAGTGAGGAGCTTGTCTCTTCCTTTATCTGAAAAGGAGAGCCACAAGATTGCTGCCCACTGCTTTTGGGGGACCTGCTGTACTCTACATGCCCTCTCCATAGCAGTTATCCACTTGTGGATATCATCCCCACTCTGGTACGGAGGAACAACCTTGCTCAGGTTCCTATGGTCAGGAATATATTCTCTGCCTCTAGGGACACTGTTGCTGCCACCAGGGGGTTCTAACCCCTCTCTTCTAGAAGCTCTCTGGATCTCCAGGGCTTCCCTATCCAGTGCCAACTGCTTGGTTCTGAGGGCCACTTTGGCTTCCTCATACTGGAGCAGTTTGCACCTTCTCTCAGAGGAGGTCTCTCTTAAGGAAAAGTATGAGCTCCTCTGCTGGACAAATTCTCTGCCAGAGTGATAAGAGTGGTCAGATTCCCTGGAAGGGGATCTGTGCCTCTCCTCCTCTCTGTCAGTTCTCTTAGGGAGAATTCCTCTGTCCTTTTCAGGCCCCTTGAAGCCTGGCCCTTCAATCACAGAGTCTTGGTCATTCTTATTTTCATCATCTGACCCAGATACTAAGACTGACCCACCCACTGATTCAGACCCTTTAGCTCCTAGAGCCAATCTAAGGTCATCTGCTGTCAGCAGATCTATCAGGTGTAGTGTTGAGGGACTCTGTCCTAGCTTCAGGTGTCTTTCAACACACATGGCTCTCAAGTCAGAGAAAGCCATGTCCTTATACTGAGGCTGAGTGGATCCACTGGGTCCACCCTTTAAGGACATTCTAGTGTTGTGCAGTGTTGTACTACCTACACTAGTTTGTGGCCTACTGATCCTAGCTTGAGCTGTGGAAAGGGTGTGCTATCCCTTGGCACACAGCTCTAAGTTCAGTAGAACTTATTGATACTAAGCTTGACTTTATAAGTACCTTGAGTACCTATAATGGTTTTCAGTTAGTAATTCAAATAGAGATTTTCTGGTAAAACAATGGCAAGCTGGAATCCCACACGCTGCCACCAATGTGAGAAGTTGGCCTGGTATATGCTGTTCACTAATTAAAGTGGACACCTTGCACCAGGGCAAATCGACTCTTATGGTAGATAGGTTTAAGACAACCTTTTAAAGAAAGCTATCCTAGTGGTAGCTGTGGAGAGCAGCCTTCAGGCTAAGTCTTGAAGGAATGTAAAGCAGCTTGTTTTACCATATAATCTCTTGAATCACCAAATGAAAAGACACCACACAGGTATATATATCAATTATATATGTATTTATTTCTAAATAACTCTCTACTAATCTCTTTATGAGATTAGAAGACAAACATATGCACAAATCAACGTTTCTCAATAAGTTAAGCACAAAATATGGCTGGGGCCCTAGGGGCGTACCAGACCATATACTAAAAAAGGGACTTAGCAACAACGACTTGCAGGGAGACAAGGCCTAGGGCCTTCAGAAGTGCTGGGGCCTCACGAAGCCACCCAAGGCAGGTAAGTAAAGGACCCACGGGGGACGCGTGCAGTGTGGATACACAGGCGCAGATCGCCGTTGACTTCAATGGGGCAAGTCGCGGTTGGGAATTAAGAGTTCTAGGATACTTCGGGAGAACTTACAAGCAAGTCACTTACAGGGTAAGTAGTTCTAGGGCCCACACCCACAGGAGCACCGTAGTGCTGGAATTACCTCACCCAGGGAAGCCGGGTGCATAGGTGTCCTTTGGTGTCGGGTCGCGGCGTCGTTTTCAATGGCGAACAAAGAAGACTTGCTGCTTGCGGGAGCTGAAGAAGTGTCCGGTGGAATCCAAGCCTGGATTCTGGAGAAGGATGACCTGAAAGCAGAGGGGACAGTGTTCAAAGTCACTTGGCAGTGACTCGGGGCAAGGAAGATGGATGCCCACCGTCGTCGGTTGATTCAGGTCAGTTGTGGGTGCCTTGAATCTTCAGCCACGAGGTCCAGGAGGCGTCGACGATGACCAGGAGCTGGATTCTGGGTGTCCCACAAAGTCTGCAGCTTACTGCGGTGTCGGCAACTCGATCGGAGCCAACAAGCCTTGGCAACAGCAAGTCTCGGGGAGATGAAGAAAAGTCGATGGCACAGACCAGCAAGGTCTGAGGGACTCACCCAGCAAGGGTAAGTCAGGGCAGACCTGGAGCAATTAGGGGAGCCCTTTGGTTTCTTTAAGAAGTCTTCTGGGGACCCACGAGCCGGCTGGCAAGGGATCGCAAAGACACCTCGGGCGGAATCACTCAACAGGGGCCCACGGTCACTCGGGATGGTGTAGGCCTCTGATCTTTGGAGGGATTCCTGCTGGAGGTCGGGACCACACGTGGTCCAAAGCACAAGTTCGTAGAACGTTGTGAAAAGGTTGCACTTGACAATAGTGCACGGTACCCAGGGGTCGCGGTTCCTCGTCACTCGTGGGGTGCACTTGCCTCAGCTTCGCTGGAGACTCACGATGGCCTTGGAAAAGTCAGGAAATCCACTTCTTGGGCTGCAGGGACTTCGGACTCCGGCGGGAGCGGCGTAGTTTGCGACCGTCGTTGTCGTTTTTGGTGCCTGCCAAGCAGGGGAGTCACTCCTTGACTCCAAGGGAGATTCTTCTGTCTTCCAAAGGTAGTGGAATGTCGAAGGGCCAGGATTCTTCTGTAGAGCGTTGTCCAGGGGTTATCTAACTAGCAAGTTCAAGGGTTCCCCTTCTTATACTAAAAAGAGGGGATGGACTAGCTCTATGACCCCACCTATGGGAGGGTCAAGGGAGGGGGTGGCTACACCCACTTCCCTTTGTCCAGTTTCGCGCCAGAGCAGGGGCAGGTAGCCCCTGAGCCGGTTTGAACTGGCATATGCACAGAGGAGCCTTCTGCTCCCCCAGTGCAGGACTTCAAAGCACTCTAAGAGTGCACCCACCCAGCCCCAATACACTAAACCCTGTCTGGGAGGTGGTTACACCTCCCTGTGACAGGATGCCTATTGTTGGGCTTCCTCCACTGTGAGTTTCGGTCATCAGCAGGAGGGCAGCCCAGTGTCTGTGACTGGTGGCATCCATTTTGTGATGCCAGGGCTCTTTAGGATTCTACAGCGTTTCCACAGCAGGTACATGTCTTATCCCTCTAGAAGGGTGAAATGCTACCCCCGCCACCAGGATTGGCGGGGGGGTAGTATTCCAAGATGTTTGACACCAAACACGACATGTTTTGATGCAGCCATTCCAAAGTTAGCATTTTACCGCGAGGATATAATGCACTTAAGAGTATATGGTTTAACTGCATCCACAAACAGCACCAGAGAATAGACTCTGAGAGCTGTAGAGGGGCCCTGCTCAGGCAGAGGCACCCCCTCACATAGAAGCCAAGCACCCTGCCCTCAGGATTGATAGGGCCTGCCTTAGGGGTGACTGATAGGTTTATATGTGTGTGCAGGAGAGATATAGGAAACCTATATCTCAGTGAGGGGTGCTAGCACCACCTCACCCAGGCTGCAGTAGCAGGCCTGTGGTGTCAGATTTAGACTGCTTCCCAGGGGTGGCATAATACATGCTGCAGCCCCTGGTAGGCCTGTGAAGTACCTATGCCCTTGGTACCTAAGGTACCATATACTAGGGACTCATAAGGCACCACAGTATCCAATCACTAGTGCACGTAGAGTGCACTCCATGTCGTTTAGAGAGAGCAGATAGACTGGGGCCCTGAATAGCAGGGTCCCAGTCCAACTAAGTCATAAACCAGCAAAACACCAGGAAAAAAGTGGGGGCAACCATATAGTCAGATTCCACCTTCCTACAGAGTGTGTCACTGTTGTAGTGTCGGCACCACCCAGCCCGCAGACGACAATGTTGCAATGTAGCATGCACCCGGAGGGCGGTCTCGCACGAACAGAGAAATGAAGGAGCGCAAGACCGCTGGGGGTTTTGGCTCATACATGCCAAGTGTTATGTGTATCTGTATTGCCGCAGCAT
Source organism: Calotriton arnoldi (assembly GCA_963921515.1). Classification (NCBI taxonomy): domain Eukaryota; kingdom Metazoa; phylum Chordata; class Amphibia; order Caudata; family Salamandridae; genus Calotriton; species Calotriton arnoldi. Next base: position 481,014 of record CAWUFW010003332.1, read on the forward strand.
GAGCCAAATGCCTAGCCTTCATCGCAGCACGAGTTCAGCCAGGCATGAACTCTACATCTGTGTCCGCCCTATCCTTCCCACAGGCCTACACTCACGTGGCCGCCTCCTTCAACGGCCAACATCACAGTGTCGTTGTCAGGCTTGTGGACATGCGTAGACAGGCATGACAATAGTGTGCCGTAGGAGTGCAAGTGATGCAACCGCGCAGCGCACACAAGTAAATAGGCTCGGGGGAGGGAGGAGCAGCTGTGAGGCAACGTAACACACAGTGATGCCGCTCATTTGCCACATGCAAGACATGTCACACATGAATCCCAAAGTCGCTCACATCCCACCCCACCCCCAACAAGCCACTTCACATTTCCTGAATGCAAGCAGATGAGAAACTAGCATTTGGATGAAAGCTCCTTTGTCTGAACTATCAGGCAGAAGCACATCTGCACCTCCGACCTCGGAATTGCATGTGCCCGGCACCCCCTGACAGATACTATAGCAGCTGATGACGACTCCCACACTACGCACAGCCTGACGAAAGACCAACGTATACACACCCCACACACAGAAGTCCTTGCTCAAAGTTATCTTGCATGGAATGGCCTTCACACTTACCCCCACACCATCCCAGGCGTACAACCGTTGCACACTAAAACAACTCATTGATCCGAGCTGTGGCATTTCATCCACAGAACTGGCGCAGGTCAGAACAGTGCCGCTTCAACCAGAGCCACTAATGCAATGGCAGAACATCCCGGACACATGCACAACCCCAGTCAGGTGGAACTCTACCGTGCACGTATGCTGCGTTTACTGGGGGCACTGCCATTGGCAGTGCTGCGGATCAGTTACCGGCTTACCTTCCGCCTTGCCAACGTCACCTGCGTTCAGCCTGTGTTGCATTGTCGATCGTGCATATTCGTGTGGTCCAAGGATGTCTGCCTATCCAACAGGATGGTGGCTGAACTGGATTTTGACATGTGTGTGCACCCCCTGGTGGCCCACGACCAGAGGTGTCACCGTGATACCCGTTTATGGAATGCCTTGATACTTGACATACATGCTGGCAGCTGGACCTGGGAGATTGCACAACTCCTCGTGTGCAGTGACCACATTGAACCGCTCCCCTATTGGGCTGTAGTGCTAATTGGTAAAAGGGGGTGGACGCAGCACTTCTGTCCGGACCTGCTAAAGGATTGCCTCGCCGTCCTGTTTGATGAAGTCGACAACGAGCTCATGTTGGAAATGATAGCCTACGAAGCTGCAATCGCTTTCATGGACGAGTAACTACGTACCTGCAGCCACAACAGATTGGAACCCATTGCACATGTCCCAACACCTTGTTGCATCTTGGAGATCTGGTCACGTGTCCCATGACAACAGTGGACATGGCTGCATTCTCCTGGACTCCGAATACATGAGTGGACAACAACGTGGGTTAACAAACACCTGTGAAAGGTGAGATAGGTCCTCGGATAGCCGGAGCTATTATTAATACAAAGGTAGTCTTAATCTAGGTATTATTAGTGAACGCAAGCGCCAACAAAATTTGGAGAACAGAGTATGCAGGGACACAAGGTTGTTTGAATGATACCACATTTATTAACATCATAAATGAGTATCAATCACATTAGGAACTAGTCCTGGTGCTCACACAAAGGTGAAAAGTGCGTGAAGTGATAAGTGCTGGTGACTTAAAATTTACATCGCATTGACAACACTATACAAAACTCCATAATTAATAAAATATATTTAAAGAGTTTCGGTTGTGAAAGTGACTTTCACAACCGAAACTCTTTAAATATATTTTATTAATTATGGAGTTTTGTATAGTGTTGTCAATGCGATGTAAATTTTAAGTCACCAGCACTTATCACTTCACGCACTTTTCACCTTTGTGTGAGCACCAGGACTAGTTCCTAATGTGATTGATACTCATTTATGATGTTAATAAATGTGGTATCATTCAAACAACCTTGTGTCCCTGCATACTCTGTTCTCCAAATTTTGTTGGCGCTTTGCGTTCACTAATAATACCTAGATTAAGACTACCTTTGTATTAATAATAGCTCCGGCTATCCGAGGACCTATCTGGCCTCCAACTCTGACCGTTGTTCTTTATAAATATATACTACCCCTGGTCACACTATTGGGGTCCCCTTGTTCTTTATATATACCTGTGAAAGGTGAGGCACTCCCCCGGAGTGGACAGCGGCGCTTGGCAACGTTCCTCATCCTGACATACTGCTGCATTGGTCTGCATGTTGTGGCACTTATCTTGCCCGTACTGATACGCATATGCTAATAAAGTCTACGCACCTTCACTTGTATTCAACTGTGATGAGTGTTGATTTGAATGACAATGTGTGTCTCACTGCCTATCTGGTGCATGTGCATTGATAGCATTACCCAGGGAGTACCTTTTTGTGGAATCGCTGTCCCTACATTCATCCATACTTTCATACTTGATTGCTAATAGCCACGACACATCTGTGTGAATTAGAATATTTTATTCGCATTCAGTGGAGTGTTGAAGCTGGAGCAGTACAGGGCCATGTGAACCCCACTTTACATTGCTGCCCCGTGGAGGGCCAGCCAGAGTCCTTTAGGGATTGACAAGTTCATCGGAAGAGGGAGACTTCAGTTCGCAGTGTGATTGCTGTGTCATTGGTAACCAATCAAAATATGGCAGTCCATGTCGAGGTCCAAGGTGAGTGTCGCTGAGTGTATAGGGGGACAGTGGAAGGTGTTATTCCAGGGCATGATGCAGAGGGTCAGAACCAAGCTGAAACAGGCCATATGGCAGAGATGAATGCTACCACTTCATTCTTACCACAGGGCCAGATTCATCATCATTTTCGTCCTCTGATGTGTCAGGTGCCTCACATGTGGGTGGTGGTGTATAGTCTGCATCACTGTGTAGCACCGACACATCAGGGGCCGGAGGTGGAATGTCTGCCACACTGTGTGGCACTGACACTTCAGGGGGCGGAGATGTGGATGGAGTAGTAGTAGCAGCATTCATCCGCGCAAGGCCTTGTGGCAATAATGCCATGACGAGGATCTGCAGGGCATGGAAGATCACAGCTACATCTCGCTGGTGTGCAGCAGTGGCAAACATTCTTTCCACCTGCATCCGCTCCATGTTCTCCATGAATCTCCGCATGTGTCCCAACTCCCGGCTGTCATCGCTGGAGCCACTCTGACTAGACAGTTGTTCTTGGCTCAGAGTCATGACTCCAGCGATGTCAGCTATGGATTGTTGGAGAGCATGGAGAGGACAGTGGGTGTCCGTTAGGGACTGTAAGTGGTCCCTGATGGGACGTGGACACCCACGTATGGCATCTAGTTTGGCTGCCATGAGGTCGAACCCCACCCGCAGCTGATCAGCCATCTTCTCCTGGAACCCTAACACACGGCGTTGGAATGCCATGTGTTGGTCGTGGGGGTCCTGGGAGACAGCCGTGGTGGTGGGTGCTTCCTGCTGTGTGGTCTGTGCAGGGGGTGGGGTCTCCTCGATGCAGCTGGGCTGCACTGCTCCTGGAGGTAGGGTGCCGAAGCTGTCCATGGGCTGTTGGAGGGCGTCGGTGTCGATGTTGGGGAGGTCCTCTTCATCATCAGTGCTGAGTTGTTGTGTCTGCTCTGCAGGAGGTGTTGATTCTCCCTCTGCAATGTGAAGGGGAGATGCAGATTGACATTGTGTTCACATGTATCTTGACGCATTGGACAAGTTTACTTACAGACTGCATGACAATGTACATTGTGACTGTTTGTGAGGAGATGCCTATGTGATGCGGGACAGTTGACATTTCGCCACCATCACGGATGTGAGGTTGTATTTGTCCATTATCATCTCACAGTTTCCTGCTATGCCAAATGCGAATGGCCATTTTCTACACACAAGCGGCGGCAGTTGTGTCCTCTGTTCTGTTGTGAAAGTGTTGCAGTTTGTACCACATTGTTGTCAATGTTGAGGTGCTCTGATTATTATGTGTGTGTGCTGCATTGTGGGTGTGTTGCCTCTTCAGCTCTGATTTTGCTGGGCCTTATCCCTTTCAGGCGGTGTGCCTTTCACTTCTGTGCTTATACAGTGCTGAGATGTTGCAGACTTGGGTAACTTGGGCTCTTGGTCGGAGTTGTGACTCTTGGGCATGGTTTGTCCGCAGATGTGCTATACTTAATTGTGCATGTGTGCCATTGTGCCCATCTCCCCCCGTCCCCCCCGTCCCCCAGTCCCTGGTGGTTACTCACCCTGTTGCTGTTGGGTCAGGTCATGTTGTGCAGTGTCTGGTCCCCCAACTCCTGCCACCGTCTCCCCAATGATGACTCGGGTCACCATTTCCTCCATCTCATCCAGCTCCTGGTGTGTCGCTGGACTCCCACCTCCAGTCTGCATTGCTGCTTTAAGCTTTGCTGCGAGTTTCAGCTTGGTTTTGCGCTTCACATCAGTCCAGCGCTTCTTGCAGTCGTCCACTTCCCTTCTCTTCACTCCGACTGCATTCACCTTGTCCAGGATGGACTGCCATATAGTATTTTTAGTTGCCAATGACACAGTGGAGGTGACGAACAGTTGTTGATGGTGTTCTACCACCTCCGTTATCAGGATCCTGTTTTCCTGTTGACTGAACTGCGTCTTCCTCTTCCTCTTCTTCTTCTCCTTGCCCTTCCCTGACCCCGAGGTCCCAGGCTGGTCCTCCGTGGGGCTTGTGGGGTTCGGGTTGCCCTCTGTACTTGCTCCGGCTACCTCCATTGTGCTTCGCAGTTGTTGTGTTTTTTTATTTTTTTTATTTGCAGCTTTTATGGTGATTTTTCCCGCCTGACGTGGGAATTGCAAGCCTGGCGCTGCTTGTCGCCGATTTTTCTATCGCGGTTGGGCCCATCGCAACTTTTTTCACGTTCGGTTTTCCTTTTTTATCGCTGTCGTGGTAGCTGTATCGCGGACATTTGACGCGTTATCGGGAAACTATCGCATGTTACCGCCATGTTGAGAATGAGACGTTAACACGGAGTTATTTTCCCGCGATGGACGGCGATATGAGAAATTGCGTTAACCTATTTTGGCGATGATTATCACACGTTCTTGAGAATATCCCCCAAAGATGCTTAACTAGCCACACTGTGCAAGAAGGAGCCATCCCAGCAACATAGGAATTCTCCCTCCATCCTAGATTGTTGAAAAATTGTGTCAAATTCAAGAACTGTTAACTAAGAAGAAAACTTATTTTGAATGAAAATGGATGAAACTAAAATGGTGCACACATTTGCCGCTTTAAGAGGAGCCGTCGTGTTTGCAGAAATAACCAGCATTGCATTGTGCTGTGCCCACGTACATTTGTCACAGTATTACAAGGGTTATTGAATATGTTTTTTACATCTTGCACTGACAGGCAGGGGCGTATGTTTGTCAATGTGGCTGGAGGCACTGGGGATTGGTTTTAAAATAGATGACAAGATGGAGCCCCAGTGGATTGGAGTGAAACATCCTGAAAAAAGACAACATTCTCAAAGCCCTTCGAATCTAAGCATTCTGATATATGTATGTTTCACGCAGAATACTGGGGAATAACGTGGAAACTGCATGGTAACCCTGATTTCCTTATGTTATTCCCCAAAAACATGTAATCCCCATTTTCTCCTCTGCTCTGAATTTACCGACCCCTGGTAATGGTAAACCTGGGGAGAACCATAACAGGGATTTTACAGGCCATATTGCATAGCTGCCAAGTTTTCAGTACGCACATGAGTGACATTTCTATGCTTTTAAGGCACCTATGAGTGATATTCATGTCTCTCATATGTGACACCTTCAGTGACACTTTATCACGAGCATTGCATTACGAAAATGTATGGTACAAAGCAAAAATCTTGTATTATTAAATGCAGTGCAGTACCTTGATTAAATAAACCACTCACGGGATGCTTTGTGATTTGTGAAATTGCCCTGCGTCCTGTCCTAGCGTACCATACCTTCCTCTAATATTCTTTGGTAGCATTAACTAAAATACAGTTGGTAATCTGGCCACTAATGTGCACCTGGTACCTTTGCAGAAAACCTACAGGCAAGGCGCGGCCCTAGGGATCACCCACGTGCTGACTGGTACACCCAGAGTGTGTTGGCGCCACCCGCACCTTGGGGCGTGGCGCCCTTAGTTGCATCTCGGGCGGGAGCCATTCCTCGTGCCTTGGTGCACCAGAAGTGATTGCCGCAAGGGGCCGAGCTGTGATGTCATCGGAGGGCGCGGGACTACCCCGAAGACGATAAAAGCCGCAAGCAGGACCAGGACCATCCTCTTTGTCCCCTTCAGCATCTCCAGAAGGTGGATCAGTTGCAAGTTACCCACCTACCCATCCCTAGGCTAGAGGGTTTGGAAAGTGTACGCGGGGTCCCTGGCAGCAAAATTGCGGGGGATACCGAGATGTAGACTTTTGTATGGACTGACTGACCCATTGACAGGGGGAGCATTCAGTGGGGCTCTGGGCTGGCGGGAGGGGGGGAGGGGGGACTGACCTGCTGGTGGTCCTGGACTCTCCTGCCCTACCCGAGATGCTGGTGTTAAAAGAACTTTTTGGGGGTGCACCTGTGATCAGGAACCCCGGTGGGGCCAATGCGTTATGCGGTGCCCTGGTGTGGTAGTTACCTCTAGGATGGAGGTTGGAAAAGTTGCTACTAATGATTGCTGGACAATGTGATACATCTATGCTGTCGGATGCCCTGGAGTGGTACCCAGGGGCCTGTGCATGTTGAGGCCTGATGGCACAGGAAGCACAGGGGGTGTTCAACACAATGTGCGTGTTTGGATGGTTAATGCAATGTTTTTAATGTAAATACAGTCTTTCGCCTACGTAACCTTCTGAATATGTTTGCATCTTTTGCTCCTTCATAAGATTGATTTTAAGAATCGAACAAATGATTGTTGTTGATTATGCTTGTATAAATGATCAAGTTAATAACGATCACGTTAATTTGAAATAAAGGACTTCCCCGTGGCAATCCGTGTTTGGACATTTTATTAGGCAGGGTTGTGGGGAGGGGATTGAATAGGTGGGTGAATCGCACGTTGTATGCATACTATAGACTTGGATGGAGGCAGGGCGGGCGGGCGGGGCATGGCGGATTGATTTGTAAAGCCCTGGCATCCTTATGATTCAATTGTCATAAACGCTCATCATGGTTAGTGATTATTTCGACTCTGACAGTGCTAACATTCGACAGACAGTGGCACGCTCATATCTGCAAGACAATTTTAGCATGTTGGCTGTGCTGCCTCATTAGCACCGCGACTCGTCGCAGTGTTGTCCCAGGGGTGTCCCAGGGGTGCGATAATGCGTGACTGACGCATTTGAGTGCAGTGTTGTGTACACCAGCAATGAAATGCGTTAGTCTAACCCCTGATGTGTGGTTCTTGGCAGGGCTGATATTGATTTGTTTTAAATCACATTACTTTTGGTCAAGTGCTAAAATTCAGATTAGACCCTAGGGAAGTATCAAGGTAAAATCATTATATTGAATATATAACATTAAAAGCTGTTTCTCGAAGAGAGTATGCTGGAGAATGTGGGCAATACATGAGCTGCCCATGCCACCGCCTCTCTATCCTGCAGTAGATAAAGGTGGCTTCCGCATTCAATGATTGGATTTTTAACGAGAAAAAAGTAATAAGGAATATATAGGTATGAAAGTCAGTATTGTCTTTGTGAAGAGGGACAACTGGGAAGTATGGATAGATACATGGAGGGCACACTCCCTGCTTTCTCCTATATAAACATAAATACACTTTTGATATTTTTGTCCTCAACATTTTGGCTATGATATTAAGGCATAAAGGTATTCCCTACTCGATATTACAGACTACCATCCTGACCACCCAGAAAAGATATTTTGAGGTTGTGGTCCTAATTCATAAACAAAATGAGTAAATGCACACTTGTATGTTTATGAGCACACATGGATGTAAATTTACTAATAGCAGTAATTTACGCAACTCTTCTGAGTTACACGTAAAACCCTGCCCCTCTCCCAACTTTCAAGGCCTAATTCTGGATAGGGTTTGGGAGTTCCATTGTTTCATACCAAACTGAACATGCCTGTATTGTTGCATGTGGAAAAACACAGTGCAAGCAGTCTTGCTGCTAACTTTTTTTCCCACAGGAAATACATTTTCCCCTTGATGAAACCCCTTCCACTATGCATCCACCAGTTTTTGTGTGTGTTCTCTTGGAATAGAAATGTACTCCTCCCTCTGACAGGACCAAAGGGGCCATTTACAGTTTTGCAGATGCAGGCATCTCCAAAAAGTGGTGGACGCCCTGTCCACAGTACTTGCAGTTCTCTGCTTTGTTAGTTGAAGTGCCAGATTTCCAACATCACAGATGCAGAGACGTTTTAAGGCATGGGAAAAGCGGGCTGTGGCCCAGGGCCCCCGCCTTTTTAGGGGGCCCAACATTAAGCTTCCAGGACAGTCCCAGACAGTGGCATGACGCAAAAATGATGGGGCTCCCTGCACAATATGAAAAGGGGCTCCCAGGTATCCAATATCGCATAAATACTGAAAGGCTTTGCACTGAATGGGGGCCCCCCTGAAGGACTGGGGACCCCTTAAGGGTTTTTTGAGCCAACGAAGAGGGCTGTCAATGATCAGACCATAGTTGCTGGGGGCTTAAATGAGCTGAAAATGGATAATAAATTCAGAGTTGTTCTGCACAGGGCGCCCCAAATAATGTTTGGCCTGGGGCCTCCAAAATCCTTAAGATGTCCCTGCACAGATGAGCTGGCTCCACCGGTGGAAACCTTTGACCAGAGGACCTTTCACCAAAGGGCTGCTGGTAAATGTATCTCAGAAAGTCTGCCCCATTTAGGGTAGTTGTTCTAACACACAATTTCTGGTTTGTAACAGCCAGGGAAAGCATGGTGGTCCCGAATAGGAAATTAGAGAGATGACTGCCCCACACAGGCTAAAAACTCCCAACGCATCAGGACCACTATTTTTTGTTTTTTCAATACCAAACTCCTGCTTTCTGAGACTTTTATTGAAAAACAAAAAACTATGCCAAGCAGGTGCATAAACATGGTGCCCCCCCCTCCTCCCCCCCCGTCCACCCGCCACGGCTTCAATGCTCTTATCGGAGGCACGTCAGGGCGTCAGGGGCTTTGCTGAAGGCACATAGCAGGGGAGTAGAGGCCATAGCTCGCCGGACTCTTAACCTGCCCCTCAGTCTCTGATTTCGTTTGGGGTTTCTACCCAAAGAAGACATTTTCTCTTCTTTCACCGCAGCATGAGTATTTGTGGAGTAACTACTGTTTCCGCACACATCAGAATTATGAGTTTTGTGGTGTATATTTCACCTAATACATACTGGTTGCAATAAAAAATCATCATACGCCCACTACATTTATTCTGCTAAAATCTGCTGGAATTTAAAGGGAGAAAAAGACCCTGAAAATACAAGGGTCTGCAGATTTTGGTGTGGTAAACACCAGCATCCGCATAGATGGTGTACACCATTTCATAGGCAAAGTTTGCAAAAGGTGATAATTATCACACCCAATAAATTCCAAACACCTTGATTCCAGATTGTTTGGATAATATATTTATTGCATCTAAAATCGTGTCAATCATAATTAAGGTCTATATGTTCAAAACTATTTATGCATTTGAGTCTGACTCAGATAAACAGCTTTTATTACAGCATTTTAATGCCCATTTTCAGGAGAGTTGGTATTGTACACGTAAAAGGATTTATTCAGAGGTTTAAGTGCAAGTACATCTGCTACTGTGGACGGTGAGTGAGCATTCCAGGGTAGAAATGATCTTGAAGTTTGCGCACATCAAAAGACGTACACTTTTGTGGGTATTCACAAACCAATTTCTGGCACTCTTCGACCCAGAAAAGGTGGACATTTATTCTGTTCAAGGGTTTTCCCTTACCATCACTGTAAGGGAAAACACTGTATAAGTGCTGAATAACAATATTATTTTAAAAATACCCAAAATTTGGTAGGGTGTAGTGGAGGAGTTGTTTTGCTCGCAAGAATATTTATATTTGGCTTGCATGCAAAAAAGACTTACAAAATATTTTCTAGGGTTATGACATCAACACTGTGACTAGAACACGGTTCCAGGTGTAACCTAGAAAAGTGTTGCCTGAAGAATTAGTCTTCTGATATCTTTGATGGTTGATTGTATTCAGAAAAATCAATTTACCTGAGGCAATATACACTTCAATTGAGAGTATGTCTTTGGGACTTAAATGTATTAATGTTCTGCTACTTTAAAAATTGACTAATATATCCACTTAATCTTGGAATCCTAAAGTAAGCATAACTGACTGCCCTTATGGTTCTGCCTTTATTTGCTGATTAAATGTATTTATATTGTATTGTAATTGCATTTATATAGCGCTTACTACCCCTGACGAGGAATCCAAGTGCTTTTTCGGCGAGTAGCATGCTACTTCAGAACCCATAAAAGATTAGTGATGAATTGGTATAGTGAAATATGGAAGTAATTTAAGTGGTGGCTATGTTAGTCAGTTATTTGGAATGAGAAGGATAGTGGAGGGATAGAAGAGGGAAAAGGTTTGCATTTATATAGCGCTTGCTACCCCTGATGAGGTGTTGAAGCGCTTTTTTGGTGAGTAGCGCGCTACTCCGGAACCCATAAAGGATTAGTGGTGAATTAGTATAGTGAAATACGAAAGTAATTTGAGTGGTGGATATGTTAGTCAGTTATTTGGATTGAGAAGGATTGAGAAGCATTGTAGATGGAGAAGGTTTGCATTTATATAGTGCTTGCTACTCCTCATGATGTGTTGAAGCGCTTTTTTGGTGAGTAGCACGCTACTCCGGAACCCGAACAGGATTAGTGGTAATTAGTATAGGGAAATATGCAATTAATTTGAGTGGTGGACATGTTAGTCTGTTATTTGGATTGAAAAGGAATAGTGGGGGATAAAAGAGGGAAGGGTCTAGAACTTTTTTTGGGAGTTTATAGCCGTAGGAGGAGGGTTGGGGTGAGTAAAGGGCTATTCCGTTTTTTTGGATTGAAATGGAATAGTGGAAGGATAGAAGAGGGAAGGAGGGATAGAAGAGGGAAGGGTCTAGATTTTTTTTTTTTTTTAGTTCATAGCAGTAGGAGGGGGTTTGTGATGAGTAAAAGGTAGGTGGAGGGGAGTAAGAGATAAGGGTTTAGAAAGGCTTGTTTGGGAGATATGAATAGTAAAAGTGGTATAAGATGATGCAAGGAGGTGTAGAGGGGGAAGAGTATAGAAAGGATTATTTTGGGGATCATAGTAGTGGTATGGGGTTTGGGATGAATGAGAGAATTGAGATAGAGGATCTAGTGAGAGTGGTATAGGGTGAGAAATAGGGTAGTCCACTGGATACACTGAAATTAGAAGAAAAGCAATAAATATATCGGTCCATAAGTACATGGAAGTGGAGGTAGAGGATATATTTATAGAGGTATAGGGTGAGAAATAGGGTAGTGCATTGGAAAGAGTAGTAAAAAGAGGTTTGAGATGAGTCAGAGAGTTGAGGTAGAGGATATTTTAAGAGCGGTATAGGGTGAGAGAAAGAGGGTAGTGCTTTGGGTATGCTGAATTAGAAGAAAAGTAATAGATACATACGTACATGGAAGGTGTATATATCTATCTATATATATATTCACTGAAAAAAACATAGGTTTCAGGGACGTTATAGTTAGAAATTAGCATTTAAAAAACCATATAAATTCACTGAAAAAACCATAGGTTTCAGGGATATTATAGTTAGTTGGACATTTCACTCGTACAAAACCAGAGAAATTCGGCCGTTATAGTTAGTTGAGCTAACTATAACTCGCGCCCCCGCAATGCACTGCTGATGACGACACATATTACAGCACTCATGACATGGTCAGTGACATCACTGATGACATCACTGATGACATCTCAAATGACATCACTGATGACATCACCGGGGACATCATCCAGTGACTGTGTGTGTCTGTAAAGTTTAAATATGTTTTATATATATATATTTATATGCCAAGGTGTATTGAAGAATGAGTGGGTGTATAAGTGTCTGAATGGATGATTTAGTAGATGCGTGACTGACTGTATAAGTGAGTGATTAAACGTGTCTTACTGAATGCATGCATTAGTGACTAATCTGTGTGAATGTCTGTATCAGACTGTCAGTTGGTGTGCAAGCGGCTGCCTGGGTTGGTGAGTAGCTACATGAGTGTCTATATGGGTTATTGATTGGTTGTCTGAGTATCTGTATGGGTGCTTGAGTGTCTGTGTGGGTGGGTGAGGGGTGTGACTCTGTGCATAGATGTGTGAGTGGGTAATTCACTGGGTGTATGGGTTCAAGAGTGCATCTGTGAAGGGCTGTATGGGTGGGTGAGTGTGAGTATGGGTATGTTGGTGAGTGAATGGATGTCTCAGTGGTACGTGTGTGATTAACTACATATGTGAAAGGCAGTATATGTGAGTGTTGGAGTATATAAATGACTATATGTGAGAGTGAGTGATTGTGAGGGTGGCTGTATGGATGAGTGTGTGCTTGTATCAGTGATTGTATAAGAGAGTAAGTATGTGTTAGTATCTGTATCAATAAGTGAGGTGGTGTGTGTATAACTGTATACATGAGTAAATGGGAGTGTGAATGATTCTTTGCATAAATAACTAGGTGTGTGAGTAACTCTATGGATGAGTGGCGATGTGTGAGTGTCTGTATAGGTGTATAAGTGCAAATGATAGTGCTGTATTGATAAGTGACTGCATGTATGAGTGACTGTATGGGTGAATGAGTGGATGTGTGTGTAGACCTAGGAATCAGTGAGAGGGTATGTAGTAACTGGTATTGGTGTGTCTATGGTTTCGAAAATGGTAGTCTGTATTTTAGAGTGGGTGTATCAAAGGTTATATTAGGGTGTGAGGAGGTGCATCAGATTATCACGTGGATGATGTCATCAGTGATGTCATTTGAGATGTCATCAGTGATGTCATCAGTGATGTCATTTGAGATGTCATCAGTGTTGTCATCAGTGATGTCACTGACCATGTCATTAGTGATGTAATATGTGACGTCATCAGCAGTGCATTGTGGGGGAGCGAGTTATAGTTAGCTCAACTAACTATAATGACCGAATTTCTCTGGTTTTGTACGAGTGAAATGTCCAACTAACTATAACGTCCCTGAAACCTATGGTTTTTTCAGTGAATTTCTATGGTTTTTTAAATGCTAATTTCTAACTATAACGTCCCTGAAACCTATGGTTTTTTCAGTGAATTTCTATGGTTTTTTAAATGCAAATTTCTAACTATAACGTCCCTGAAACCTATGGTTTTTTCAGTGAATTTCAAAGGTTTCTTAAATGCTAATTACTAACTATTACGTCCCTGAAACCTATGGTTTTTTCAATTAATTTCTAAGGTTTTTTAAATGCTAATTTATAACTATAACGTAGTAGTCGCATTTGCAGAGTGGTGGAGAAAGGAGGCTGAGCCTCTGACCAGCTCTCAGGAATTCTGCTGCATAGGACTTACAGGAGGTGTCAGGAGGGCTTCTTGGCCCCCAAAGTCCCTCAGGAGTAAAGTGGACTTCATCCCCCAACCCGTAGTGTGCCAGGAGGCGCGTTTGCAGAGTGGTGGAGAAAGGGGGGCGTGGCCTCCGAAGACGTCTTAGCAATCCCACTGTGTGGGACTTACTGGAGGTAACAAGAGGGGTAGTTGGCCCCCATGGACATCCTTGGGGGCCAACTAACCCTACTATTACCTCCAGTAAGTCCCACACAGCAGGATTGCTAAGTTCTCATACCAGGCCACGGCCCCTTTGCCCACCACTCTGCAAACGAGCTCCCTGGCGCGCTCTTGGATGGGCATTGAAGTCACCTTCGCTGCTGGGGGTCCTTTGGTGCCAACTAGCCTACCTCTTACCTCCAGTAAGCCCTACACAGTGGGATTGCTGAGAGGTGGACACAGGCCTCGCCCCCTTTCTCCACCACTCTGCAAGCGCGCCCCCTGGCGCATTATAAGTAGTGGAATTAAGTCCCCTTGCCTCCTGAGGGTCCCTGGGGGCCAACTAGCCCACCAGGTATCTCCAGTAAGCCCCACACAGCTGGATTGCTGAGTGGTCTGAGGCCATGCCCCCTTTTTACACCACTCTGCAAACGCGCCACCTGGCGCACTGCTGCTCTGGGCATGAAGTCCACTTGTGTCCTGAGGTCATCAGGCCAGGCATCGAGCGGGTCAGAATTTTTCCAATCGCCACACGTGAGTATTTCCATTTTGGAAGCATTCAATTTGAGATGGCTCCGTGTCATCCATTGATCCATGGCTCTGAGACAACTGAAAATTGGTGAGTTTTCAATGTCTTTGGGGCATTCCAGTTAAAGGAGTATTTCCGTGTCATCTGCATAGTTATGTTTAGAAAAAACAATGGTTCAGGGATGGCCACATTGGGTCCAGAACAAGAGAGTAAAATCCCGAAGGGAACAGTGGGGATTCAATTTATACTGGACAATTAATCGTCATGGGAGCAAGAAGGTAGGGAAACATATATAGTGTAAAATAGACGGTTTATTTTACACAAGTATGAATTTTATACTCAAAGTAACAGTCAGGAGCTCACATAAAGTGAAGGTGCGTAATGTGACAAAAGTGAGGGTGAACTAAAAGCATAACATCACATTGACAACAAAATTGGAACTCCACATGAGTGTATACAATGGGAGGGGTTCCTGTTGTAAGGGTCGATGGCATTTCGATCTTTTAAGTACTTAAGATCATCTTCAGGACAAGTAGTGAGCAGTCTGAAACTAAATCGGAACAAGGCATGATTACAATATGTCCCTACATAAGGACCAGTTGCAGTGAGTAAGTGCTCCCAGTGTTTTTATAGTAAAAGCAATTACAGCGCAACCTCATTGTTAAATTGAGGTAAGGTGAGTACAATTAATATAACAGCGTGGGAGACCATTGAAGGGTGGTGCGCGCGGGGCGACAGGTTAACTATGGGGGTTTGAAAATAAAGGAGCATCATGCATATGAGCTCTCAATAGCGAACTTACTCTCAATGGGGTGTCACTATCCAGGAAGAGAGCGGGGCCGTAGCCACTATAGGAATGCAGGCAGGCTTCTTACGTGGGGAGGCTGTTTTGACCTGGTATCAGGGGAATAGAGCATTAGTAAGTATCCACGTGGTGTCAGGGAAGATGTATGCAGTGGGACAAATCGACTACTCACTAGGATAACGTCCAAGATGGCGTCAGGGTAGAGCTACTTCCACCAGGCAGTGACGTTTAAGCTGGAAACATTCAAGGGTTGTTTGCGGGTATGGGCTGTGGGGAAAGGAGAGAGTCAGCGGCCTACATAGTCTGTACTTGCTCATGGGAAAAGGAAGAGTGAAAAGCAGGCTGCTTACTTATTCGTGCCTGATTATCTGGTGCAGGATGAAGTCGGGGCTACATACAGCCGGAGGTAGCGTAGAATCTGGGCTGCGGGGGTGGGAGAAAATATCAATTGCCTGTATAGTCGGTGTTAATTCTAGGGAATCAAGCGGGGTACTTACAAAATCGAATTACGGTTGCAGAACGAAGGGTTGGTACTCCTAGGGGCCGGCGCGCAGTCCTCGGCGTTCCACTAATACACTTGTGTTCTAGCAGAGGATGTTTTTAAAAAAGAAAGAACAATTAGGATGTACTGGGACCTGGATAGTTACTTATTAAGTAGCGTCAAGGTACCTGAACGTGGAACAGTGAACATGATGAGTGCATGTACCTGAGAGGTAAGGTCAATAAGTTTAAAAGCGGGGTTACCTAGAGGGACTGAGAAAGTGTTAAGAGAAATACTCACACAGTATGAGTTGCTTGTCCGTGTCCAAAATCTAATTGGGGAGTAAACCAAGGTGTCATAATCAAATACGGAGCCTTAATCTATTACACCAAGTTAGAAAGAAAAAGCGAGGGAGACAGTCCGGAGGTACTTACTGATTCAGAGTACCGGAGGCGAGTCAAACACCATCCTGGCCGGCGCGCTGCAACCGATGCAACTGTAGCGACGGATCAGGAAGGATGAAGGGCGTGGTTTAAGTAGTGTTTGTCACGCGATGACAGTGCATAATTGTTAGTCGAGACGGATTGCGCATGCGTCTTGTGGAGTGGTCCTGCTAACGCTAGGGAAAGTCAGTAGAGAGGTCGCTGATGTCGCATTGGGGCTCTGACATGGGCGCATGCGTGCTGGGGGACGCTACCGATTAAAATGACTGAATGTGCTCGGTAATAGATGTATCAGCCATTAACATCAATTGGCAATGAGGGCATTTTCCGGCATTGTAAAACTATGCTGTGCGTTCATATTAACGCAGGCAATAATGAACAAGTATAAACACAGCAATATATACACGATAGTGATTATTGAATATGCTCGGTAGTGGATGTATCTGCCAGTGACATCAATTGGCAATGAAAGGTATAGAGAGCGGCATGTTTTGACATTGTGAAGCTGTACAGTGCGATCATATTAACACAAGCAAACTAAACAAGTATGAATACAGCAACAAATACACACCCGAACATCGAGGATAAAAAGGGGAGGGGGGGCTGAGTAGAACAGGTAAACACAGTATGTTTTACAGGACCGTGTAAACGTCAGGGTCTTATGTACAGGCGTTCCATTCATCAAAAGAGTTTAGTCCATTCTCGATAGTCCTGCAATTAAAAATCCATTTGCACTCCAGCCGGTTGAGGGTTGATTGTTGATTGCCTCCCCTCGCGTTTATCTGGAGGCTGTCTATCACCTGCCAGGTGATGTCATTTTCAGAGTGACCTTGTTTCAAAAAATGTTCCACTAATGGTGCAGTGAGGACTTTGCAGCGGATCCTGCTCTTATATTGGGAGATCCGGGCCTTGACCTTCTGTGTTGTTTGGCCAATGTAACGCAATTTGCATGGGCATTCAATCCAATAAATGACATTTTGGGAATTGCAATTACTAAAGGCTTTCAATACGTGCTTACAATTACCATATTCAAAAACTTTGGTATTTATTGTAGAATCGCATGCCATGCAGTGATTACACTTGTAGTGACCCACTATCGGCGGTAAGTTGAGATATGAATGGATAGAGTTGTCCTTTTTAGTGGGTGTATGTGTCCTCACTAGGTGGTCCTTTATATTGCGGCCACGTTTAAATGAGAAAAGGGGCGATCCTGTTGTGAACTCTAGGGGGTCTAGAACGGACCAATGTTTTTTTACCAGTTTGGTTAGTCTGTTACTCATTGAGCTGAATGTGGTGACACATGTGATTCTGGATAAAGGTGTTTTCTCTCGTGTTTGGAGCAGGTGTTCACGGTGAGAGTACCAGGCCCTTTTCATGGCGCGTTTGACCAACCGTCTGGGGTAACCTCTAAACGTCAGCTTCTTACATAGTACTTCAGCTTCTTGGAAGAAATCTTCCTTAAATTTACAATTGCGCCTGATGCGGAGAAATTGACCATATGGTAGGCCGTCCCTGAGTGCCCTGGGATGTGTGCTGTGGTACTCTAGTAGGGTATTCCTTTCAGTAGGCTTTCTAAAAAGGGTAGTATATAGTTCGCCGTTTAGACATTTGATGGTAACATCTAAGTAGTCCACCTTGGCGTTGTCATAATTGTATGTAAACTTAAGGTCTGGCTGGGTGCTATTAAGCCAATCGCAAAAGATCTTGAGTTCATTTTGGTCACCGCCCCAGATCATGAGGACATCATCGATGTATCTACGCCATAGGCGGATTTTTTCAAGATAAGGGTTGGTAGCATTGAGAATGGTGTTAGTTTCCATGTTATCTACAAACAGGATGGCAAAGTTTGGGGCAAAAATGGCTCCCATCGAAGTGCCTTTGCACTGTCTGTAGTAGGTGTCTTGAAACAAAAAATAGTTTTTGGTAAGTGCAATTTCAAGTAATGTAATAATAAATTCAGTAGGTACTTGATGGGGTGCTGGGCGGTTATTGAGATGTTTCTTAATGACCTCTATACCTTTTGTTGTGGAATATTGGTATACAGAGACTCTATGTCAAGCGTGACAAGGAGTTCT
The DNA here is from genome assembly GCA_963921515.1 of Calotriton arnoldi. Classification (NCBI taxonomy): domain Eukaryota; kingdom Metazoa; phylum Chordata; class Amphibia; order Caudata; family Salamandridae; genus Calotriton; species Calotriton arnoldi. The sequence goes on from CAWUFW010003332.1 coordinate 499,063, forward strand.
GTATTTGGGTCAAAGGGTTGGGATTCAATTAGATTAATCAAGTGGGTCATGTCCTTAACGTAGGTCAGAGTGTTCTGCACTAGATCTTTTATAAAGAAGTCAATATATTTACCCAGGGGCTCCAAGATGGAACCGCAACCGGAGAGAATTGGCCTACCTGGGGTGCTTCCGCATTCTTATGCACTTTAGGTAAAGTGTATAGAACTGGGGTACGCGGTGCTTTGTTATTAAGAAAGAGAAATTCGTTTTTACTGATGAAGCCGTTTTCCAAGCCGTCTTTAGTGACGTTGAGGATGTAATCACTGATACTTCTTAGGGGGTTATTGCTCAAACGCTCATAGTGTGAGGTATTATTCACTTGGCGTATGATCTCTGCATCATAGGAGATCTTATCTTGAATAACGATTCCTCCACCCTTGTCACATGGTTTTATCACAATGTTATCTATTTTCTTCAGTTTATTCAAACTGTTCTTCCCATCTAGGCTAACATTGAAGGGGGTCAATTTGTAATTTTCCTTTAGTTTAGTGAGGTCTCTTAGGACAAGGTGCTCAAAAGTAATGACCTCAGGTGACATGGAGCTACTTGGCGGCTTAAATGTAGAAATAGGGCGAAGGCCCGTGGTGTCAGTCTTTTGAGGGGTCTCTCTGTCTTGAAAAAAGGCATGGAGTCTCACTTTTCTAAAAAATTGGAAAATTTCAGCTTGTATATTGAACCAGTTGGGTTTTTCGGTAATAACAAAAGATAGACCTCTGCTTAGTAGACGCAAAGGGGGTTCTAGATAAACTTGAACGCACCATTCTCGATTTCCAGAATTTTGAACATCACAAAAAATCGACTAAGGTAACAAAAGATATCAAAAATTACAATATAGATAAGACCTACCCCTATCTCCAAGAAGACTTCTTTAATACCGGCCCACAAGAACAACAGAGGTACCCTACAGGCACCTGGGGCAGATTCAGGAACAGGGTGCCAGTAACATTCTCTGATTCATCTGCAGAATCCAATGGTTCTGAAGCTGCGGAAGGACCTAGCACTTCCACCCGCAATCCCCATTTTTTAGGCAGAGGCCAAACACGGGGCACAGAGATCCCGAGGGGGAGAGGCAAGAACAGGTACAACTTCCCACCAGGGGAACGCCAGACGAGGAACAGGTTCTACCAATGGGGATACCAGTACTAGATATTGTCTGTACCCCTTCTCCCCAAAGAATGGAACAAATACCAATCTTCAACCTCTCCCAACACCAGCTGGCCTCAACTGATATCGCTCTACTAAGCAGAGGTCTATCTTTTGTTATTACCGAAAAACCCAACTGGTTCAATATACAAGCTGAAATTTTCCAATTTTTTAGGAAAGTGAGACTCCATGCCTTTTTTCAAGACAGAGAGACCCCTCAAAAGACTGACACCACGGGCCTTCGCCCTATTTCTACATTTAACCCGCCAAGTAGTTCCATGCCAACTGAGGTCATTACTTTTGAGCACCTTGTCCTAAGAGACCTCACTAAACTAAAGGAAAATTACAAATTCACCCCCTTCAATGTTAGCCTAGATGAGAAGAACAGTTTGAATAAACTGAAGAAAATAGATAACATTGTGATAAAACCATGTGACAAGGGTGGATGAATCGTTATTCAAGATAAGATCTCCTATGATGCAGAGATCATACGCCAAGTGAATAATACCTCACACTATGAGCGTTTGAGCAATAACCCCCTAAGAAGTATCAGTGATTACATCCTCAACGTCACTAAAGACGGCTTGGAAAACGGCTTCATCAGTAAAAACGAATTTCTCTTTCTTAATAACAAAGCACCGCGTACCCCAGTTCTATACACTTTACCTAAAGTGCATAAGAATGCGGAAGCACCCCCAGGTAGGCCAATTCTCTCCGGTTGCGGTTCCATCTTGGAGCCCCTGGGTAAATATATTGACTTCTTTATAAAAGATCTAGTGCAGAACACTCTGACCTACGTTAAGGACATGACCCACTTGATTAATCTAATTGAATCCCAACCCTTTGACCCAAATACAGAACTCCTTGTCACGCTTGACATAGAGTCTCTGTATACCAATATTCCACAACAAAAAGGTATAGAGGTCATTAAGAAACATCTCAATAACCGCCCAGCACCCCATCAAGTACCTACTGAATTTATTATTACATTACTTGAAATTGCACTTACCAAAAACTATTTTTTGTTTCTAGACACCTACTACAGACAGTGCAAAGGCACTTCGATGGGAGCCATTTTTGCCCCAAACTTTGCCATCCTGTTTGTAGATGACATGGAAACTAACACCTTTCTCAATGCTACCAACCCTTATTTTGAAAAAATCCGCCTATGGCGTAGATACATCGATGATGTCCTCATGATCTGGGGCGGTGACCGAAATGAACTCAAGATCTTTTGCGATTGGCTTAATAGCACCCAGCCAGACCTTAAGTTTACATACAATTATGACAACGCCAAGGTGGACTACTTAGATGTTACCATCAAATGTCTAAACGGCGAACTATATACTACCCTTTTTAGAAAGCCTACTGAAAGGAATACCCTACTAGAGTACCACAGCGCACATCCCAGGGCACTCAGGGACGGCCTACCATATGGTCAATTTCTCCGCATCAGGCGCAATTGTAAATTTAAGGAAGTTTTCTTCCAAGAAGCTGAAGTACTATGTAAGAAGCTGACGTTTAGAGGTTACCCCAGACGGTTGGTCAAACGCACCATGAAAAGGGCCTGGTACTCTCACCGTGAACACCTGCTCCAAACACGAGAGAAAACACCTTTATCCAGAATCACATGTGTCACCACATTCAGCTCAGTGAGTAACAGACTAACCAAACTGGTAAAAAAACATTGGTCCGTTCTAGACCCCCTAGAGTTCACAACAGGATCGCCCCTTTTCTCATTTAAACGTGGCCGCAATATAAAGGACCACCTAGTGAGGGCACATACACCCACTAAAAAGGACAACTCTATCCATTCATATCTCAACTTACCGCCGATAGTGGGTCACTACAAGTGTAATCACTGCATGGCATGCGATTCTACAATAAATACCAAAGTTTTTGAATATGGTAATTGTAAGCACGTATTGAAAGCCTTTAGTTATTGCAATTCCCAAAATGTCATTTATTGTATTGAATGCCCATGCAAATTGCGTTACATTGGCCAAATAACACAGAAGGTCAAGGCCCGGATCTCCCAACATAAGAGCAGGATCCGCTGCAAAGTCCTCACTGCACCATTAGTGGAACATTTTTTGAAAAAGGTCACTCTGAAAATGACATCACCTGGCAGGTGATAGACAGCCTCCAGATAAATGCGAGGGGAGGCAATCAACAATCAACCCTCAACCGGCTGGAGTGCAAATGGATTTTTAATTGCAGGACTATCGAGAATGGACTAAACTCTTTTGATGAATGGAACACCTGTACATAAGACCCTGACGTTTACACGGTCCTGTAAAACATACTGTGTTTACCTGTTCTACTCAGCCCCCCCTCCCCCTTTTTATCCTCGATGTTCGGGTGTGTATTTGTTGCTGTATTCATACTTGTTTAGTTTGCTTGTGTTAATATGATCGCACTGTACAGCTTCACAATGTCAAAACATGCCGCTCTCTATACCTTTCATTGCCAATTGATGTCACTGGCAGATACATCCACTACCGAGCATACTCAATAATCACTATCGTGTATATATTGCTGTGTTTATACTTGTTCATTATTGCCCGTGTTAATATGAACGCACGGCATAGTTTTACAATGCCGGAAAATGCCCTCATTGCCAATTGATGTTAATGGCTGATACATCTATTACCGAGCACATTCAGTCATTTTAATCGGTAGCGTCCCCCAGCGCGCATGCGCCCCTGTCAGAGCCCCAATGCGAAATCAGCGACCTCTCTACTGACTTTCCCTAGCGTTAGCAGGACCACTCCACAAGACGCATGCGCAATCCGTCTCGACTAACAATTATGCACTGTCATCGCGTGACAAACACTACTTAAACCACGCCCTTCATCCTTCCTGATCCGTCGCTACAGTTGCATCGGTTGCAGCGCGCCGGCCAGGATGGTGTTTGACTCGCCTCCGGTACTCTGAATCAGTAAGTAGCTCCGGACTGTCTCCCTCGCTTTTTCTTTCTAACTTGGTGTAATAGATTAAGGCTCCGTATTTGATTATGACACCTTGGTTTACTCCCCAATTAGATTTTGGACACGGACAAGCAACTCATACTGTGTGAGTATTTCGCTTAACACTTTCTCAGTCCCTCTAGGTAACCCCGCTTTTAAACTTATTGACCTTATCTCTCAGGTACATGCACTCATCATGTTCACTGTTCCACGTTCAGGTACCTTGACGCTACTTAATAAGTAACTATCCAGGCCCCAGTACATCCTAATTGTTCTTTCTTTTTAAAAACATCCTCTGCTAGAACACAAGTGTATTAGTGGAACGCCGAGGACTGCGCGCCGGCCCCTAGGAGTACCAACCCTTCGTTATGCAACTGTAATTCGATTTTGTAAGTACCCCGCTTGAATCCCTAGAATTAACACCGACTATACAGGCAATTGATATTTTCTCCCACCCCCGCAGCCCAGATTCTACGCTACCTCCGGCTGTAAGTAGCCCCGACTTCATCCTGCACCAGATAATCAGGCACGAATAAGTAAGCAGCCTGCTTTTCACTCTTCCTTTTCCCATGAGCAAGTACAGACTATGTAGGCCGCTGACTCTCTCCTTTCCCCACAGCCCATACCCGCAAACAACCCTTGAATGTTTCCAGCTTAAACGTCACTGCCTGGTGGAAGTAGCTCTACCCTGACGCCATCTTGGACGTTATCCTAGTGAGTAGTCGTTTTGTCCCACTGCATACATCTTCCCTGACACCACGTGGATACTTACTAATGCTCTATTCCCCTGATACCAGGTCAAAACAGCCTCCCCACGTAAGAAGCCTGCCTGCATTCCTATAGTGGCTACGGCCCGCTCTCTTCCTGGATAGTGACACCCCATTGAGAGTAAGTTCGCTATTGAGAGCTCATATGCATGATGCTCCTTTATGTTCAACCCCCCATAGTTAACCTGTCGCCCGCGCGCACCACCCTTCAATGGTCTCCCACGCTGTTATATTAATTGTACTCACCTTACCTCAATTTAACAATGAGGTTGCGCTGTAATTGCTTTTACTATAAAAACACTGGGAGCACATACTCACTGCAACTGGTCCTTATGTAGGGACATATTGTAATCATGCCTTGTTCCGATTTAGTTTCAGACTGCTCACTACTTGTCCTGAAGATGATCTTAAGTACTTAAAAGATCGAAACGCCGTCGACCCTTACAACCGGAACCCCTCCCATTGTATACACTCATGTGGAGTTCCAATTTTGTTGTCAATGTGATGTTATTCTTTTAGTTCACCCTCACTTTTGTCACATTACGCACCTTCACTTTATGTGAGCACCTGACTGTTACTTTGAGTATAAAATTCATACTTGTGTAAAATAAACCGTCTATTTTACACTATATATGTTTCCCTACCTTCTTGCTCCCATGACGATTAATTGTCCAGTATAAATTGAATCCCCACTGTCCCCTTCGGGATTTTACTCTCTTGTTCTGGACCCAATGTGGCCATCCCTGAACCATTGTTTTTTCTAAACATACACCAACCCCAGGTTCACATTTTGGGGTACCCTTGTTCTCCCATACTATCTGCATAGTTATAGCATGTGAGGTGAAATTGATTGATCAGTCCCGGTAATGACTTCATGTAGATGTTGAAAAGCATGGGCACGATGATGCTAGAGCCTTGAGGGACCCCTGCTTTTGTGAAGTACGGTTTGGACGAGAAAGTGGGGGGGTATGGATGACATTAGTTCTGTTGCGAAGGTAGGATGTGATCCAGTCTAGAGCAGTCCCCTCTATGCCGGCTTTGTAGAGTCTTTGTATCAGAGTGTCATGGTCAACCATGCCAAAGGCAACCAAGAGGTCCAAGAGAAGTAGTGCAGCAACCCTGTTGCGGTCAACTGTGTTCCTCAGGTCATCCCAGATGGCAACGAGGGCAGATTCTGTGCCTCTTTCTGGGCGGAATCCCATCTCAATGATGCTCTTTCTATCAGTTTGCCAAGGAAAGGTCCATTCGTAATTGGTCTGTAGTTTTTAGGGTTCAGCGGGTCCAAGTTTGTTTTCTAGTGTAATGGGCGTATGTATGACTTTTTGAGTTCTTCTGGAAATATTCCGGTAGTTAAGGAGTTGTTGATGATTCTTCTTACTGGTCTGGCAGCAGAGGTTGTTAGAAGAATTATCTTGAAGGTCTGTGGTGGACAGGGGTCAGAAGGGCTGCCGGCAGGCCTGCTTACTTTGACCAGGTCCATAAATTCATCGTGTGAAATGTGTTGGAAGGAACAGAGAGGCTGGGTTAGGGTATTCTTGGATGTTGTTTTTGGAAAGGGGTCACTGCTGGTGCGTTGTCTTTGTTTTAAATATGAGTCCAACGTGTCTGCTTTGGCCATGTAATGATTTACCAGTTTATCTGTGAAATCTTAAGTAAAGGGATGAGTTCCTTCTAGGCAATTTGGTTTACTGAAATTCATTGAGAATTTTATAGAATTCTTTATTTGTACATTCAGCATTTTGAATTCTGTCTGAATAGTACCTTTTCTTAGCTTTTTTGATAGCTGACTTGTATAATCTATTAAGTTTCTGTAGGCGAAATTTGTCTTGATTGGCGTTTGTTTTGAGCCAGGCACGATGCAGTTTTCTAATTTGTTGTTTTATCTCTTTTATCTCTGTATTTCATCAAGGTGCTTGTTTTCTTTTGTTCTGTTGTGTCGTTTTTAGTGGTATTAGGATATCAAAAGCTTCATGTAGCCACTCATATAGTTTTTAACATAATTTATTGTGTGTAAATCAGTACTGGATGTTAGTTGTGTTTCTAAGTGTTCCAAATTGAGTTTGTTCAATGGTTGATAGGTAGATGCACGTTAGGTGGTTTTAGGTGTGTCGCTTTGTGTTGTTTTACGTTGGAAAGCAAGCAAATAGTGGTCTGACCATGTGACTGGAGTAATTGTTTGAAAGGTAACTAGTTCTGTATTAGCAAAAATGACTTTTACGATGTGTCCTGCAATGTGTGTGGGTTTGTGGACGATCTGATGCATGTTCAGTGCGACTAGGCCAGTGATGATTGTTTTCGGAAGGGGCATATTGGGTTTGTCAAACCAAATGTTGAGGTCACCCAGAATGCATAGGTTGGAGTGTAGTGTTATCAGATTTGAAACCATGTCTAGAAGTGTGTCTGGGAATGTTGCATTGCTAGGTGGAGGTCTGTAAAGGAGCAGAAAGTTACAGGAGGAAGACAGTGTAGGATTGCATCTGGTGAAAAGGGCCTCACAATCTTTTATTGAGATGTTGTCAGCTTTAGTGATATGTAATGTTTGTCTGAACACAACAGCTAGGCCACCTCCTATTTTGCCGATACGATTTTGCGTGATAGTTTGAAGGAATGGCTTCATGCAGGACTGGAGCCATATCATCTCCGAATCATGATTCAGTTATGAATAGTATGCCAGGTTCTGCGTCAGTGAGAAGGTCGTAGACGTGATGTTTCGTTTTAGAGAGCGATTGAGCATTTATTAGTAGGCAGGTTAGAGAATGTGCTTTGGTGATAGTATGACTTTGTTTTGTAGAAGAGTGAGCAGTCATTTGTGGGCTTGTAGCAGGTGTATCCTTAGTGTTGGTATTAGCTGTATGAGGATAGCAATCGTGCAGCTGTTCTGTATCATGTTCCTCATCCAGCAGGCTGAGAAGGCATATTGATGGGTCTGCATGTGTAGGCAGTGGAGATGGTGGTTGAGAGTGAGTTGGTGCGCTGTGTTGTTTTTGTAGTGTAACCTTGTTGTGCAGTAGACATGGAGAAGCGAAGTTGTGAGGTGTGGCATGGTGCTTATTTTGTTTGGGTCTGTTTAGGGCGGAAGTGTATGAGTCAGGAGTGGTGGTGCAGCATGTGGGTCATGTAGTTAGCTTCTAAATTGTCCAATGGATGAGAGGCAGTTAAAAGAGAGTTGCTGTGTTGCTGTATATGTGTTAGGTGTGGGGGAAGAGAGAAAGCTTGGCATTGGAGTTTGTTCATTTGTGTAGTCTGAAAGGTGGTGTAGTGTAGCTCCTATTTCCCTAATAGGCTCTGCGCATTGGAATAATATATCCTATAGGTTTGACATAGGACTAAGGTCAGTATGTCCCTATCGAGTATATTAAACTTAATTACTTGTGCCAGCTAGCTCAGAGGCCACTAGAAACTCCTTGACAACAAGAAGGGAGTAGTTTCTGGCAGCCGCAAAACATGACCACTGTGTTTCCCTTTAGAATCAGAACGTGTCCCAGAGTCGTGGAAACAATAGATAACTATTTCACTCAGCTCAGTCGTGCATGCTTAGTTTTCTCCAAGTTACACAGAAAGAAATAGACGGGCGTTTCAATAAAAGATTTATTGAACAGTCTTGTTTCTGGTGTAAGTAAAATGTGCTGTTACGATCACAAGACAGTATGCAAGATAAATAATGTACAGTGTGAGCAGTAGAAATAAATAATACTGCAAGAGCATTATCTTTTAGTACATATGCTGTTACATAAATAACACAGACTAAAAATGCGAGTACTCATACGATGCGTTTCTAATCTAGTTCTACCCCAATGTACCTAACCTAACCTAGGTGTAGGACGAGATATGAAGTAGGTGAAGTATCCCTTACTATGGTATATTAAGAGTACGCTAACCCCAGTATGCCTAGTATGCCAAGAGTCCCTCTAGGTTCTTGTCTGCTCCATACCTGAAGAATGAGAGAGGTAGGAATCTCTTTGCCTGACTCGAACTCCAACACCCCACAAGGGAAGTTAGATCACTGGAAGCTGGACTCTCTGCGTGCAGGGATGACAGCGTCTTCTCAGTGCGTCAGGCCGGGAAACGGGCTCCTCTGAAGTCGAAGTCTCCTCTGATTTACAGGGGCTAGGGAAGGTATATTTATACCTGAGAATTACCTCAGAATGTTAGCATTGACGTGAGTCGGACAGCGGAAGACGTCATGAATGAACCCCTAAGGAATAATGGTTCATGCATAATATATGAGTCCTTGAAGAAATCAATAGTCCTGGACTAGGGAAACTCCCGCAGCCTAAGGGTCTGTTCTTCAAGAACTCGTTGTGACGTTAGGGTGGACGGATGTCGGAGACCATGCCTGTATTTGGAGTGCACGGTTAATGCCTAAATAAGGGCTGGGATTTTATGCCTATATAAGGGCAGGGCGAATTATGCCTATATAAGGACATGAACCTGGAAAGCCCGTTTATGGACACCCTAAGAGGAATACAACACCCACTCCACTTTCGTGTGTACGATAATACTAAAATGCTAAACATTTAAAATGCTAAACATTAAAATGGAGTACCGCATATTTCTAAAATATTTCATAAAACCATTTAAAAAGGCATTTAAAAAACCAATTAGAATGCAAAAGGTACTGTACATATTAAGCATAGCCTTTCACTCCAGGCATATAAAAATAAAATGCAACATGAATGAAAAGAAGCAGTAATATTTACATGTGACAGAAAATGATCGATAAGTTGTTCAAAAGTCAAAGTCATTCCATGTCACGAAAATAAATGAACTGGTTTAGACACACAAGATGACTAAGTGTCCGTGGAAGTACCTTGAAGTCTGTATTATAAGGCTAGTTCTACTTTAAGCAGAGTGTAGTGCCATTTTCGTTCAAAAAATGGGAAAAAGTTCAATTTTGGTAGAGTTCCAAGTTGTTTTGAACAATGAAGGCCAAATTGTTACTGCATCTTTGGAACACAGTACGCTGAATCAGAGTCAGTTTACGGGTCTGGTGTAAACATGAGATCATCTATTTCTATAGACAAAACATCGTCCACTGTAGTTGGTGTCAGTTGGAACACCTCGTGTAACAGATTAATTGCACAGAGATGTGAAGCTTCGCTTCCAGCATAGGGTGCCGCAGCAAAGTTCGCGTCCGTTGTTACCTGTGTGCCTGTAGATCTTTCTCGTACCTCAGCAGCAGCCGGAAGTGTCTGTGAGATCTCAATGAATGCTGACATCAGGATAGGAAGCCTCTGGGGACAACACAGAGCATGGGCCGTTATCGGGACCAGCAAAGCATCGACATCCGTTGGCGTAGCTGATGGAAATGTTAGACAGGTGTCCAACACGCATTCTTCACCGCATAGCAGGCACCGTAGAACAGGTAAGATGCAATCTTGCCAGATTGGTCTGAATGACAGGAACCAAGTTGTATTAAGGTCCCGTAGACGAGTCATGCTCAATAGCTGTACTATTCGCTCACGGCACTTTCGTTCAAGGAGAGCTTTCTCCATTTTGCTCGGAGTGATGTCTGCGAATAGGCTGGCCATAGCGTAATAGCAGGAAGAGAAATAGAATTCCGGCAACAAGTGCTAGAATTAATGGTATGCCACCAAACACCGAATGTGCAAAGTTCGGGATGATTCTGAGTATTGCCTGGAAAGGTGCTAACAGACCGGAGCAGATGCTCTTAACCTCTTTGCCGCGATCGGAATTCCGCCCAGGTGCTGGACATTCCGATCGCGGGTGTGGTCGTGACGAGCTCAGCTCGTCATGCGCACAGCGCAACCGCGCAGCATGACGAGCTGAGCTCGTCATGAGCATCGAAGGGGTTAAATACATGTATAATGCCAGTTGTATCAGACATGTTGAAGATACGTGATATCATTTCTACGTAATGTATAGGGCAATTTGTACGTATTAAAGTCTGTATCTCAGCCGAAGTCCTTGCAACTTGTAGATCATAGGTTTCTTTGGCCGAGGTCAAAGGCACTGTTTGCTGTAAAAGCATGGCTTTCATTCTGCTCAAAGTATCAAATCTTATAAAAGAGACGTTCAGCGAAGGCCATAGAGGCGACTCCCTGACTGTGTCTATTGGGGAAACAATACTTGCATACAGCAAGTGACCCTGGAGTTGACCGTTACTAGATATGGGATGCCTGGCAACATGCCGCAGCAACTCTGATCATTCAACATGAGGTAACTCCCATTCGAAAGTTGTCCAAACGTTGGATTAATCACAGCAGCTGGTGTACCCTGCTGATGGCAAGACACATTTGCCACAGAACCATTACAAGCCCGTGTAAAGAAATGTCCTGACATATAAGTGAACCGCTTAGTGCACGTTTACAGTTTGTACCGCTCAAAAACACTTCACGATCCCCACTCCAACATCTATATGTATACGGTAAATCCCAAGATGTCTTAATGTATTCCTTACCCAACCTTTCATATTTGCCTGCTTGCATTTGTCCGAGGCAATACTGAAACTGAAAAGTACTCACAGGTAATGTTATTTTGCCATGAATTAGCCATTCTGTAGCTGGTTTTTCTGCCACTGTGAATGGTAACTTTTCCAGTTTTTCAATGCTCAGCACTGTATACCTTGCTCCTCTTTGTGCCAGTTCGATCTGTTTATCAGTTAGATTGTATTCTGCAAACAGAGCCGTTGTGTTGATGAAACGCCAAGGCACATAGCCCGCTCGCAAAGATTGCAGCGTCCAGCTTAATAACATAATTGAACGTAATTGAGACTGGCCTTGCTGTAACATCGCCAAATCTTGTTCTAGTATGTCGATAGCAGAGGATACAATGCCATCCAATGAATATATTCTGGAGGACAAAGTTGTTAACCCATTGTCGACTACAGAGAGTGTTTTCTCTAAATTAATACGATCAAGTTCACGTATTCGTTCTGCAGCCTCCATCTGTGACACTTTCCATGCTTCATTATAGGCAGCATAAATGCCGGCATATATGAAACGTTTTTGACGCGGTTTTCTTGGTCCAAGCAAGAATTCCCTAAGGTCTGCGTCCTTTTTAAGTAAGGTTAAGTGTTGTTTCACATCCTGTAGTGTAGACTTATGCAGCCAATCGAGGCATAATTTTCCTACACTGTATGTTGTTACTACCCCGGATGTTGTCTTTGGACGTATCTTGGGTCTGGCCTATTAATAGTAAAGCCCTGAGTTTTATTCAGGAATCTTTCCTGACAGTTATTAGTGTCTGTGGGCCAGATCAACTATTTTTTCCAATCAGGATTAGATCTGTTGAGTTGTAGTATATTGTCAACTGTCACCACTACCTGTGTATTATTATCTCTGGCAGGTGTTGGTACAGAAGGTGTGTTCATTTCTTTGATCTTGGCTAATCCAAGACAAGATGTTTGTTGGATGGTTTCATTCAAAAACATTATTTGTTCAGGGATGATGCAGGCTCTAAATAAAGCTTCTATCCCCTGCACTTGCCATTCTTTAGTACCCCAGACTGTTTTTGTGTCTATTGTGTCTTTCCAAAAGTCGAAACCCTGTCTAGACAGTTGGGCATTAAATAACGCAGAGTAAATCTGTTTTGTATTTGTCAACATAATTTTCAGTCCTGTCTTGTTTACATTTTTATAGTAAAACATTTCTGGATCAGAAGTATTGTAACCTGAAAAATATGGAAACTTATTGGCAAATGTTGTTGAACTACCTTTAGGTGGTGTAGGACAATGTTCCCATTGGTTAAACATAAACACATTTCTTGGATATGCAGATTTATGCAAATAATGATGACCATAGTGGTTAAAACAATACATTTGTTCATAGTCTGATGAACCCTCTAAATATTCTTGTTTAGAAAATGCAGCAGATTTTTCTAGGTCAAACATTATATCATTGACAGTCTCAAAGTCCCAATCATCTGAATAGGTACTGGACGTAATTAGATCACTTAGTGAAATTTTAAACAAATGTGGAATGTTCAATTGTTCCGTCGGACCGAAGATTTCAAAATCTGTTGTGTCCCACACTATACCATCCTGTATAGGAACAGCTGTGAGGTTCACTGATGACAAGTCTCTTGCTTCACGATGGGAAGATTTATGAGGTTTCAAAAGTACGTTCACGTCTTTTCCTTCAGTGTTCACATGGATGTATATGCCACTTATAAGCACGCTCACAGTTGTAACCAAAGCTAGCCAGAGCAGGAAAACAAAAGGTCCAGATGTAATCCAGAGTTCAATCCATGGAGAAACCAAATAAGTCTTTTTCAGAAAGTGAAAAAAGTCTTGTACTTGCTGCTTGAATTTCAATGATGCTGGCGTCGTTTCAGGTTCACTCGGATCTTCTGAGAACGTATCAAAGTTAATGAAATAGCCAGAAGCAGTTCTGTCAATTGTTGGAATTGCATCAGGATTTGTAGAAATCACTGGAACCAGTTCATCACTTGCCACGTTGGTGTAGACGGGTGTATTTGGACGAACTGTTACTTGGTGTTCAAGAGGGATGAGTTCCATTGCGTTGTTGCTTAGTCCTCCATCAGTTACAGCTGAATTCTCGATTGTTATCAGTCTTTCAGTCTGAACCTCTTGGATAGTAGCGAGAGGAGTGCGTCTGCTACTAGGTCGGAGTCCACGAGGCCTACTGTTTCGTATCGGCCACATACTGTGGTTTGATGAGGACGATGGACACAAATCTTTTCTCCTTTCTTCCAGCAAGGGGCGGCAGAAGTACTGTTCTTGTTCCTTGAACTGCTAGGACAGGTACTGGTTGTCTGTAAGAAGGTCCAAATTCCTTCTTGTCCGCAATCTTTTCTCTGACTAGATCCCCGACTTTTGGAATCCAGACAGGCCTTGCTGGGACAGCCGGTTGATCCCCAGTGGTGGTTGGCTGTAGGAATACGTTGCTTTGTTTCGTTCTTAATTTGTTTAGTTCCTGTAAAACAGCCAAACGATCTTTGATATCAAAGGGTTTATTTTCCACCACTGTGCCTACATGTTCAAGGTCTGGTACCCACATTCTTGTCCCAAATAGGACCTCATACGGAGTGACCCCCCCTAGAGAACTTCTTGGCAGATTATTCAAAGAGCGTTGAACCCCACTAAGGTGTTTGACCCACCCATCACCCGAACCTAATACCCTAGCTGTTATAGACTGCTTTATGTCCCGGTTTTTCCTTTCCACAACAGAATTTCCCTCAGGATGGAATGGAGAGGAGTACCGCAATGCAACGCCCAGACTGGCGATGGTTTCTTTGTAAGCCCTAGAGCTAAACGCAGGACCCTGGTCAGAATGTAGCGTGCCTATTGCGTATGTGCCGATAAAGACTCGCAAATCTTTTATAACAGTTCGAGCGTCAGCCGAGTGCTGAGGCCATAACCATAGGAACCTAGATTCAGTATTTGTGGGAATGCCTTTGTCCAGTAGGACGCAGGCGCGTAGATAGTCTAAGGATGTCTAACAATGGTGTCTGTACTGGGTTGCCGCATTCGCAGCATGGTGTCTGGTGGCTCTCTTGCTGTAATTTACAGTCTAAGCAGTTGTTGATGAATATGTGAATTTCGGTATTCATTCCAGGCCACCAGTACATCTCTTTTAACGTCAAAATTGTTTTAGAGATCCCTTGATGTGACAGACCCTCCCCCAAATGTGTTTCATAAATCAAGGCTGCTCTGCGTTCCATGTTTGGAATTACCCTATCCCCCACTCCAGGGATTCGAGCAAAAGGAACGTTGTTCGCATCAATTACATAAGAGTACTTGAGTGGAAACTTTTTGGTAACGCTGCACTGCTGCCTTTGCTTGAAGCATTGACAGCCAACATTATCTCACCGTCTATTTTTGTTTTTGAACGAGTGATTGCAGCTACGGAAGCCGTCTGAACAGCCCCCTTTGAGGCTTCGTCAGCCAATGAATTCCCTGCAACGTGAACGCCATCACGTTGATGACTCAGTGTGTGAATCACGTGAGCCTTTGGTAGTTCGTTTTTCAACTGAACTACTTGTTCCCAAAGCATTTTATGCTTTATTGTGCCACCTTTCGCATCTTTGAAACCATTTTCAAGCCAGTTTCGTATGTAGTCATTATACGACTGAACACAGTAAAAGGAATCGCACACTATTAGTGTGGGAATTCTCGATCTGTACTTTCAAGTGCCAGTTTGAATGCTTGTAGTTCAGCTCGCTGAGCCGTACAATCTCCTAGAGATTGAGTTTTTGTGACCATGGGTCTGAAGATGCCATTTCGCATGCGACCTTTAACGATTGCACACGCTGCACTGTAAGCTTGCTTACTCCCTGTTGCGGGTTGTGCGGATCCGTCAGTGTAAATTATGAATTTGTACTGATCGAGAGGCAGAATTTCAGTAGGCAGAGGACATTCATGTTCGTATTGCAGGAATGCTTGTGTTTTTAAATCTGGATCAAAAACATATTCAACATCTGTTGCAGCAAGAGAATTAACCCATTGTATCCATCTTGGATGTAATGCTTTAGCATTTGGAATGCTTGCTTTTGTGACCGCTTCTAAAGCTGGTACCGGGGTTACGACAATAATGCGTTTCCCTTGGGCTAAGGCTCTTTCTTTTGCTACAGCGGTTTGAACTGCTGTTAGAATTTTTCAGTTGAACTGAAGCGCATTTCCGCTTGTGTGTACAAATGGGATTTGTATGCGATTGGTATTTTCTCACCCTCATTGAAGGTTAAGTAGGTGAATCCACATTGACCCGAAATTATTCGGATCACCAAATTTCGTTGACTTACACGTGTTTGTAAGTGATTTGTTGCTAACATGTTAGCCTGGAGTGAATGCAAGATTTCTGTGTGTTCGTTCGTCCAGTTTCTGATCGAAAAATCAGGTTTGATTAATGCGTAGAGAGGTTTAACCCTTTCTGCGTAATTTAGAATGTATGTTCTTCCAAAATTTAGGAACCCCAGGATGGATTGTAAGTTTATTAGCGTTTTTGGAGGTTGGAGCAGCGCACATTTCTCTAGAAAGTTTGCTGCCAAGCTCTTGCCTTCACTTAAAAGCTCATATCCCAAAAATAGGACATTGAGATGGGCAATTCGGGACTTTTTAAAGTTGAACTTGTAGCCCTCAGAGGCGAATCCCAGTATAATGGTGCTCACCCTGTTCAAGTGTTTGTCCAAGTCATCGTCCGTCAGATAGATGTCATCGACATAGGACAATGCCTCATTGTCATAAATTTGTAGTAACTCCGTTACCCTCGCTGAGAATAAACCTGGGCTGTTTTTGAACCCTTGTGGGAGTCGACAAAAGTGACGCTGGGTCCCCATTATGAATGCTGTTAAGTACCTGCTTTCAGGTGCTATGTTTTGACAAAAGAAACCATTTGAGATGTCTAATGTTGTTTTGTATTTTTTACGCACAATGTTATTCATTAATGCTGTGCTATGTGCATTTTGTACTGCAAAAGTTTTAGAACAAGTGTTTAAGTGTCTGTAGTCCAAAACTTCGCGATATGTATTGTCTGGTTTGGAGACAGGAAACAAAGGATTGTTCATTGAGGAGGTGCATGTTTCAATCACCCCTTGATATTCAAGTTGATCTAAGATCTCCCTGACCTGTTTTTTAGCTTCTTCCTTTATTGGGTACTGCCGTTGTGCAGTTGGTTCATGTTTCAGATGTATTTTATGGTGAGGTGAATCCTCATCCCATCCTACATGATTTTTATATAATGCTGGGGCCTGGGCCACTGCCTATTTCCTGGCATATGTATATCTCAGATGCATTGGTATATGGTTGGAGAAGGCAGGCATAATTATGTCCTCGCCATGTGGGCACTCCCTGACAAATTGTGGTGGCCAGTCCTTTTCTGCTAGAAGTATGTCATAGCCTTTTGATAGTCTTTCCCAAAAAAGTGCTTTCACCTGTCTAGGTTTGTCTCCCTCCATCCGGAGTGTTATGTCATATAACTTTTGTGGAGTACTAACCCTGGTGTCTACAGTCTCGACTGTAATGTACTCATTCAAGTCCACTATCTCCAGAAGTTTCTTCAGGTTCTGGCGAACTATTGTGACTTCTGCTGCACTGTCCAGCATTGTCTGAGCCCATTCTCCGTTCTTGAGTTGTGTTCTCAGTATTCTCGGCATGTCTGATCTTTAGACCTGCTACTTTCTTTTTGGAGAATTGAGGTTTTACTTTGGTTTTTGGAGCGTGTTTGTCGTCTTTCGATTGCACGCGTTCTTCTCTATGTTCTGTTCGTCCTCTTCTTTCCGAAGTCTGTGTTGAGATCTGAAAGGGACGAGAGGAACGTGTATCAGTATCTTGATACCTGTCAGGTTTTCTCAAATTATCCCTATTCCTGAGGTTATACCTCCTTTCAGAGGGCTCCTTTTGAGGAGACCTACCTCGGGATTGAGAACGTTTCTCGTTTGATTTTTGTTTAGTAGACTCCCACTTCTTTTTAGAAGATGTAGGAGTTTGTTTAATTGAGTCCTTCTCAGGACTTTCAGATAGCTTCGGCTTCACTGGTCTTCCACCCAAACTATCTCTGCCTAATTCTGCATAAGATTGTTCTATAATTCTGGGTAGCTCTGTTTGTTCTGTAACATCAAATTCCCTTAATTTTTGGCGGATCGCCACTGCTGCTGCTTCCCCTTTAATATTAGATAATATTATTGTTGAGACCTGGTCGAAATTTTTCAGTAATTTCATACCTAAATTTAGAGCAGACTCTGCCCCGTATTCGTTTTGAATTTGTTTCAGGACATCTGGTATTACCGCAATTGACGGAATGCCATGTGTTTTAGTATAGATGGCAGCAAAGACTGAGCCCCAAGTGATGCAGTCTTCCAGTTGTGGTGTGATCCCCATCGGTAAACTGATTGTCAGTATTCTGTGTTTCTCATGCAGGCTAGTATTTGGAAATACTGCTTCGATTTGAGTAATTTTTTGAGCTATCCAGAATGGAATTTGCTCACGTTTTGTGGGCATTTTACCCATGACTGCGTTTAGAGTCTGTGGTGTAATTTTTAGAGTATTCCCCTGGTGAGGAGTTTGATTTGGAAGTGTTAATGGTGGTTGGACTGTGAAAGTCCGCATGACATATTGGACCAATTGTCTGTAGATTTTTATTAATTCTTGTATTTGAACAAGTAAGTCCTTATCTGACATTATATCCAGTTCAGGATGAGGTGTGTAGCCGGCTAGAATCGGCCATGTTGCTCCTGGTCTACCTAGTGGACCGAGCCTGGTAATGTTTCTGTGATGTTTTAGGGCGCCTTTAAACCAGAGCTGATGCTCCTGGTATGTTAATGGAATTTCTATATCCTCGAAAGGAATGTATTCCTCTGGTGATTCATCTTCTTTGTAGAAGTGAAACATGTGTGTTACTGAATTGGATTCAGGAAATATTACCCATGAATAGAATACCTCTGTCTGAAAGGATTTGTGTGCCTCTATCACGAAAACTGCTCTACCGCCTCTTGGTGGCAGGCCATGTTTTATAAGTTTTAGAGTAATGGCTCTTCTTAAGTTTGGAGCGATGTTTATGACACCCTCCTCGGTTTCATTTAAACCTGTAATGTTAAAGCCTGCTGCTTGGGCTGGATCAGCCGCAGCTACACCGTTTCCGGTGTCAGTGTCGGAGCCAGGCATTTTGTTGTTTGAAAAATGTAGAACAAGTTTCAAGGAAACAAAGATTAGGTGGACAATATTTTGGAACACTGTATCCTTCAAAGTTGAGCAAACCAAACAGCTAATATATAGGGTACTGCCCTATGTAGCCGTGGTGGATACTTAACCCTGCCCACTCCAGACGTCTTTTGGAGTATATGGGTAGGGGTCTTGAGAGAAAAAGCACGGTGAACAGACATAATATCGAATTTTTAATATCGAATTGCCAAAATATCGAGTTTTTTTATATAGAATGGACAGAATATCGAATTGCCAAAATATAGTGGTGCAGAATATCGAAATTCAGGTAAGAAATATCGATTGTCATAATATTGACAGTCATAATATAGTTGTTAAAAATATCGAATTTTTTTATAGTGTTTTAAGTGTTAGTATATGTGTTAAAAGTATGTATTATTTTTGTAATGTATGTTTTAATTATTTTAAAGTAATGAATTTTATGTTATTTAATTTTTGCGTATTTTAATTCCGTAGCGGGTTGTGGGTTTATAGGGGAATAGGGTGGGAAGTAATTTAATTATAGTAAATTAAATATTAATTTTTAGGAATTATTAATTATTTTTAATTTAATTTTGCGTTTTAGTTCTGTAGCGTGTTGTGGGTTTATAGGGGAATAGGGTGGGAAGTAATTTAATTGTAATTAAGTAATTATTTAATTTTATTTATTGGTATTGATAAATAATTCATTGTCAATTAATTATTAATTGGTAATTAATTTTTATTAATTGGTAATTAATTTTTATTAATTGGTAATTCATTTTTATTAATTTTGTAATTGATAATTATATTAATTGTATTAATTTATTATTCAGAGCGGGTTGTGGGTTTATAGGGGAATAGGGTGGGAAGTAATTTAATTGTAATTCAGTAATTATTTATTTTTATTTATTGGGATTGATTATTAATTTATTGTTAATTAATTTTTATTTGGTAATTAATTTGTATTAATTGGTAATTAATTTGTATTAATTGGTAATTCATTTTTATTAATTGATTAATTGATAATTATATTAATTGTATTAATTTATTATTCGGAGGGGGTTGTGGGTTTATAGGGGAATAGGGTGGGAAGTAATTTAATTGTAATTAAATAATTATTGAAAATATTTTTGTGTATTGTTAATTAATTTACTGTTAATTAATTATTAATTGGTAAACATTTTGTATTACTTATTAATTTTTGGTATCGAAAATTAATTGGTTGTTAATTAATTATTAATAGGTAATTAATTTTTAATAAATAATATTTATTGGTATTTATAATTAATTAATTATTAAATATGTTGTAATTGGTAATTAATTTTAATTAATTTTTTATTGGTATTGATAATTAATTTTTTTAAATTTAAATATTAAATCATTACTTTCCCTACTGTTGCACTCACTGGAGTGGGAATAGTAATTTTTACCCTATGCTATCCAACGCTTTCCCTACTGTTGCACTCACTGGAGTGGGAATAGTAATTTTTACCCTCCCGCTATCCAACGCTTTCCCTACTGTTGCACTCTCTGGAGTGGGAATAGTAATTTTTACCCCTACGCTATCCAACGCTTTCCCGACTGTTGCACTCTCTGGAGTGGGAATAGTAATTTTTACCCTCCCGCTATCCAACGCTTTCCCTACTGTTGCACTCTTTGGAGTGGGAATAGTAATTTTACCCCTACGCTATCCAACGCTTTCCCTACTGTTGCACTCTCTGGAGTGGGAATAGTAATTTTTACCCTCCCGCTATCCAACGCTTTCCCTACTGTTGCACTCACTGGAGTGGGAATAGTAATTTTTACCCCTACGCTATCCAGCGCTTTCCCTACTGTTGCACTCTCTGGAGTGGGAATAGTAATTTTTACCCTCCCACTATCCAACGCTTTCCCTACTGTTGCACTCACTGGAGTGGGAATAGTAATTTTTACCCCTACGCTATCCAACACTTTCCCTACTGTTGCACTCTCTGGAGTGGGAATAGTCATTTTTATCCCTATGCTATCCAACGCTTTCCCTACTGTTGCACTCTCTGGAGTGGGAATAGTAATTTTTACCCCTACGCTATCCAACGCTTTCCCTACTGTTGCACTCACTGGAGTGGGAATAGTAATTTTTACCCTCCCGCTATCCAACGCTTTCCCTACTGTTGCACTCACTGGAGTGGGAATAGTACATTTTACCCTCCCGCTATCCTACGCTAAAAATATTGAATATTTGTTATTAATATAACGTTAATATATATATGTATTAAAAAATAAAAGTGCATGTTTATTTTTTTTAACTTACATTAAATATTTATTAATATTAAGGTTATTTAAGTATTTTTAAGTATGTTTTAGTTAATTATATGTATTATTTTATTAATTTTACATTATTTTTAAGACATTTAAAAAATTCGATATTTTGACTAACTATATTTCTTACAACGATATTTTGGATTCGATATTTTTGTACTTACCTGTTTGTAGATAGGAATTCGATATTCTGGCATTCTATATTTTTCCTCGATATTTTACCAGGTCGATATTTTGCTCCTCGATATTCTGTCAGTGATCCAAAAGCACGGCTGAGTTACTCAGTATCTAACGTTGAATTACTGCCTTACCAAACCGTTGGGCGCCATGTAGTGTAGCTCCTATTTCCCTAATAGGCTCTGCGCATTGGAATAATATATCCTATAGGTTTGACATAGGACTAAGGTCAGTATGTCCCTATCGAGTATATTAAACTTAATTACTTGTGCCAGCTAGCTCAGAGGCCACTAGAAACTCCTTGACAACAAGAAGGGAGTAGTTTCTGGCAGCCGCAAAACATGACCACTGTGTTTCCCTTTAGAATCAGAACGTGTCCCAGAGTCGTGGAAACAATAGATAACTATTTCACTCAGCTCAGTCGTGCATGCTTAGTTTTCTCCAAGTTACACAGAAAGAAATAGACGGGCGTTTCAATAAAAGATTTATTGAACAGTCTTTTTTCTGGTGTAAGTAAAATGTGCTGTTACGATCACAAGACAGTATGCGAGATAAATAATGTACAGTGTGAGCAGTAGAAATAAATAATACTGCGAGAGCATTATCTTTTAGTACATATGCTGTTACATAAATAACACAGACTAAAAATGCGAGTACTCATACGATGCGTTTCTAATCTAGTTCTACCCCAATGTACCTAACCTAACCTAGGTGTAGGACGAGATATGAAGTAGGTGAAGTATCCCTTACTATGGTATACTAAGAGAACGCTAACCCCAGTATGCCTAGTATGCCAAGAGTCCCTCTAGGTTCTAGTCTGCTCCATACCTGAAGAATGAGAGAGGTAGGAATCTCTTTGCCAGACTCGAACTCCAACACCCCGCAAGGGAGGTTAGATCACTGGAAGCTGGACTCTCTGCGTGCAGGGATGACAGCGTCTTCTCAGTGCGTCAGGCCGGGAAACAGGCTCCTCTGAAGTCGAGGTCTCCTCTGATTTACAGGGGCTAGGGAAGGTATATTTATACCTGAGAATTACCTCAGAATGTTAGCATTGACGTGAGTCGGACAGCGGAAGACGTCATGAATGAACCCCTAAGGAATAATGGTTCATGCATAATATATGAGTCCTTGAAGAAATCAATAGTCCTGGACTAGGGAAACTCCCGCAGCCTAAGGGTCTGTTCTTCAAGAACTCGTTGTGACGTTAGGGTGGACGGATGTCGGAGACCATGCCTGTATTTGGAGTGCACGGTTAATGCCTAAATAAGGGCTGGGATTTTATGCCTATATAAGGGCAGGGCGAATTATGCCTATATAAGGACATGATACTGGAAAGCCCGTTTATGGACACCCTAAGAGGAATACAACAGTGGGTCTATGTTTGTAGTTTGTGATGGAAAGTATTATGATGTGTTGTGTGTGAGAGAATTTGTTGTGCTTGTGTGCGTGTTATGTTTTGTTTTTGAGGAGTAGTGAAAAGAGGCGCTGATGTATTTGTTGTATGAGATGGATTTGATTGAATTGACCTAGCCCCTTAGACACTGATTGATTTGCAGAGAACAAAAAAATACATTTACTGAATACTAATGTTTGTAGGTTTTCTGAAAGGAATGGTATTAAGGCCCCGATTTATATCTTGATGGTAAGCATACTCCATCGCAATGGCAACGGAGTATGCTTACAGCCAAGATAGAGGTCCACCTGCCCGATTTAGATGCTGGAGGACCATAGGTTAAATCATCATGGAGACTATTCTGTCTCTGCCGTGATTAAACCCCTTCAATGTCTCTGTGGACTAAGGGCTGTTGGAGACCTGTACTTCCCCCCACCTGATTGAGATTGGCAGAATTAGAGGTCAATTTTCACCTTGCGGTAGGGGGCAGTGAACATTGCTAAATGCTCCGTTCACCATGGGAGAAGACTCCTCTGGCAAGGGGAGCATTGTATTTTTTAGTTTCAAAATAAAAATCTGATTTAGGCTTTTCTTTTTTCAAATTGAAAAAGAAAACTGTTTGCTACGGAGCCCTGTGCTAAACAGTGAAATGCATTGACAGGAACCGCTGTGACAGCTTTATAAATGACCACCAACTTGGAGGTCATTTATAAATCTTGCGAGTGGTCCCTGCACAAGGGCGAAGGAGTAATTTACTCTGTCACCCTGGTGGAATAATGGGCCATCCACCAGGAAATAAATCTGGCCCTAAGTACCAGGTATGTGGGTGTGTGATTCTATAGTTTGCCTGTGAGAAATTGGGTTGTTGGTTGACTAGGGTGTGAGCCCTGTTCAAGCAGCAACCACAATCTCTGTCAGCGTAAGGCACAAGCAAACCCCAAATTAACCTGTGCGTGACACCCTGGTAGCTCGGCACAGAGCAGTCATGCTTAACTTAGAGGCAATGTGTAAAGCATTTGTGCAACACTTCAAAGAGTAAAATAGTAAAAACACCACACAAAAAGGATCCTACACCAGGTTAGAAAGATAGAGCTGAATGTAATAAATAAAACAAGACCAGAATTACAAAAATCCATCAGTGGAACCAGAGTTATGAATTTTTAAAGAATAAAGTGTAAAATAGTACATAAAAGCATAAAGTTCAAACCACGGCTATCTGATCATACTGGACCATGTCATAGTCACAAGTTAAGGCCCACCGCGGTGGAGCGCAGGTTGGGTACAGTCCCAGGTTAGTCCTGGAGCAAGGAGAGCATCGCGGGAGGCTGTCGTAGTGGCATGAAGAGCAGGCTGGGTGTCATGGAGTGGCTGGCTTGAGCTTTGCATTGGTGGTTCTCCATGAGCGGTTGCTGCTCCAGTGCAAAGAGATGGGCTGCCGCCGCTTCATGCTGATTTCTGGTGCAAGCGGCACAGTCTCGGTATGAACGCGCCCATTTGTGAGAAGCCCAAAAGCTTGATTTAAGTACGCTGAGCCACACTGAGGGTCAGGTCCTCAGGGCCACCACTTGGGGGCTTGATGCAGCTGGGTCCAGGAGAAGGTTGGGGAGCCTTTTATGTCCCTGAGGCTCAGATCAGGAGGCCCACAAACTAGCCCTTGGAGGTACTCTGGGGTCAAGGGTTCAAGATGAAGTTGCAGGTCCAGTTCTCCTTCCCCAGGCAAGAGGGCAGCAGGACAGCACAGCAGGGCAGTAGTCCTTCGGAGCAACGGTCCACCAGAATGGCAGTTCTTTCGGCAGCACAGCAGTCCTTCCTGGCAGGAGTTGGTGCATGAGGTCCAATATTTATACCTTATGCCTTCCCTCTGGAAGGTGATAGAAGCTTCATGAGGTTTTCCTTTGAAGTCCCTAGGTATTCTGACTTTCCTGTCCTGCTCCAGACTAACTACTGGGGGTATGCAGCCCTTTGTGTGGAGGAAGGACACAGCCTATTTAATTGTAAGTAGGGCTGTGCCCGGCTCCGCCCTCCCATCCTGTCAGTTACGGCCCATCCAGGCATGCCTAAGCCCTCTATTGTGTGTGACTGTCCAGGCGGAATACACTGCTACAGGCACTAAATGGCTAAGGCAGCAAAATACCAACTTTTTAAAAGTCGCATTTTCAAAATTGTAATTTAAAATCCAACTTTATGCTAAGAGAGTATTTTTCATCACAATTCCAAAGACACAATACATGAACTGTTTATCTGTTCCCATTTGGAAGTTACAGCTTATTAAATGTAATAAAGTAAATCCAATGTTTTCCTATGGGAGTGGAAGGCCTTTCAGTAGTGAAAAACATATGTAAGAGTTTTTCACCTCCAGGACATGTAAACCTTAAAATGACATGTCCACCTTTTTAAATACACTGCAGTTTGCCCTCTGATCTGTTCAGGGCCTACCCTAGGGGTGACTTATATGTATTAAAAAGGGAGGTGAGGCCCTGGCAAAAAGTTTATTTTTCCAGGTTAAAATGGCAGTTTTAAACTGCACACACAGGCTGCAATGGCAGACCTGAAACATGTTTGAAGGGCTACTTAAGTGGGTGGCGCAATCAGTGCTGCCGGCCCACTAGTAGCATTCAATTTACAGGCCCTGGGCACATGTAATGCCACTTTACTAGATACTTACAAGTAAATTAAATATGCCAATTGGGTATAAGCCAGTTCTACCATGTTTTAAGGAGACAGCACAAGCACAATAGCACTGCTTAGCAGTGGCAAAGTGTGCATAGTCCTAAAGCCAGCGAAAACGAAGTCAGCAAAACAGGAGGGTGAAAGAAAAAAGGTTAGGGGGAAAACCATGCCAAAGATGCCATGTCTAAAAATAAGTGTTTTATTTTCAGACAGTACAGCGTGGAAACAGAGAGCAATGATTGCTTCTGTTACCTCATTTTAACAGGCTCTGAAGGGTAGAAGGATGATTCTTCCTAGCCAGATTTGTTTGTGACCTTCTGATTTCTACAGAAGTCAACAGTGAGCATTAATCCAGTGAGCCAATTCAGCATCTGTATGAAAGCCACTGGATTTCTGCAATTCTGCGGCTGTGGCGTTTTTTGCATAACTTTAGATTTGTTGCATTTGCAACATAATCCATTATTTGCTGCATAATCTACAGATTTTATCAATAAAATGTTTCTTGCTCAAACGGATCAGAGGTTACTAAAATTGCAGCGACATGTGGTGTTGTGCGATGGAAGGCTCTATGAAAAGGTTGACTAGTTTCCTTTCAGCTGCTTATTACTGTATTTGAATGTTAAACTGATACTAATGGGTGAAACCGTGCCCAGTGCTAACAGGTATAACAAGCATTGCAAAAGCCAATCGGTTTCGCCTATGTGAGATGTATTGGTTTTTGTTGATGTTTTTAGATATTTTGCACAGCAGCACAGGCTGCTGTGCAATATGGCTGAAAATAAAGAAAATAATAATACTATGACGTGAGCACACTGGCACCCTCATAGCACTTTTTTCTTTAATTTAAGCCATGCTACCATGCCAAAGGACATGAATGTGCTTTCTCAACACCCTACATTATATGTTTTTTCAGGGAGCATTGCTGGGATCCACAGAACGTTGAGCTGAGACCGAGCATCAAAACCTGGTTCCCTCTGTGAGTTCGGCTCGTTGTGGGCTACAGGTGCCAAAGGATCTCGAGCAGAGCGTTGGGCAGGAGCTTTCAGTGGCTCGCTCACCTCTAGTGACAGTGAGCAGTCCCTGCCCTGTGGCAATAGGTGCAGAAGGATAGGGGAAGGGGCGTGTGCTTAGTTCTCAAAAGCAGCAGAATCCTTGACATTCAGCCTGCCAATAACAACAAAAGCCGGTGAGACGTAACAGGTATGTTAAACGTAGAAATAGCAAAAAGGGCAACTGCTGCAGAGTGTGACGCTGGGCTTAGCGGTGACAGGACGGGGCAGGCAGTAGCGTAGGCGCCGGCGCTGGCGCGAGTGAGACACACCACACACTGTGTCACTGCCGGAAGTCCCGCCCCCGAGCGGGCGCTTCCCTTTTATTTACCCCACAGGCCACGCCTGGCCTGCAGATGACGTGCGGCGGTCCTGAGGCAACAGGACCGCTAACCATTACATCCCTTCCCAACTCAGTCCTTGAAAATAAACAATTCAAACAGTTCAAACAGTTCGTGTGACGTACACACGGGTTCGGGATACCTGTACAGAGTGTAGTGGCTTTGGTCTTGCGTTATCAGCACACAAAGTCTCTCAGGTGTTGATTCGGGCGAGGATTTGGTCGCAGGTTGTACCCCTGAGGAGAGCTTCGCAGGCGCGTGCTGTCGGGGGTCATGTTGTTTGGAGACAGGTCTGGGGGTGGCGAGATGGTGGCCTCCTGTGTTCCCCTGCCTCAGTCGCTCCCTGCTCCTCCGCTTGGATGTTCTAGTACTGTGACAGACGGACAAACTGGTCGATTCTCGAAGGGTCCCGTCGGATGTTCAGCTGGGATTTCCTTAAACCATGAGATGTTCCGGGAAACTTCTTCATTTCCTCTCTGCGCAGTTATCATGGTTCCGTTGTGGGCTGTGACCATCCAGGCCCCGGGCTCGTAGTTCGTTCTAAACTTTCCCCTTGGTCGACGGTCCTTGAGGAGGATGGTGGTCCCTGGCCGGAGTGTCCGTGGTGCGGCATGGTGGTGGAGGCTTACTCGTTGGTTTCGATGGGTTCTCCGATCTTGTGTTTCCTCGGCTTCCAGAGGCGGTGACACCCATCCTGGACACGTGGGGAGAAAGTCTCTTCTGGGGCCATAGAGCATCAGCGACCAGGGGCTCCTCTGTGTGGTGCAGTGGGGGGTGCTCCTGTACTCTCTTAGGAATTCGTGAAGCTGCTTCTCTGGGTCAGCTTGTTCGACCACTGCTATGCGGAACATCTTGTTTAACGTGCGCATGAACCGTTCAACATCGCCGTTTGCTTGTGGCCATTGAGGCGTGACCCGCCGGTGAGGTATTCCTCGCTGTTCTAGGAATGTGGCGAATTCTGCCCCTTGAAACGGTGGCCCGTTGTCGCTGCGGATCTCGTGGGGAAAGCCAAACATGGCGAATACTTTTTCCAGGACGGGGCCCACGTGGTTGAATGCGGTGGATACAACTGGCTCCACTATGGGGTACTTAGAGAAGGCATCCACGAGCACTAACGTGTGTTTTCCTCCAGGGAAACGGCCAAAGTCTACGCTCACTTTGGACCATGGGACGGTGCATGCTTCTTCAGTGATCACCGGAGTTGGTCTTTCTGGGGCGCTCGTCAGTTGACACGGCTGACAGTGATGGACACAATCTTCGACCATCTTCTCTAGTTCCGGGAACCACACCTTTTCTCTCATCCGCGCTTTCATCTTTGTTATTCCCTGATGGCCTCCGTGAGCTAATTGGGTTGCGCGGTGCTTTAGTGCTTGAGGTATTACCAGCCTCGATCCTCTTAATAGGATTCCATCCCCCTGAGTTCGTTTCTTATTCGCCATATTTTCGCACGGTTCTCTCGCTCTTCCAAGGTCCAGGAGTTGGCTTGTCGGAGATAATTCGTCCACGACCCTTCTTGGACAGCTTGTAAAGTTCTGGCATAACCAAAGGGGATGATGGACGGAGTGTTGAACATTGCAAGCACTCACCCCCAGTCAACTGATCTGGGTTTAATCCATCATCATTCTTTAGCTCACTCCGCCACCCCAGTTCAGACATGGCCATATGCAAATCAGTCTGACCCTGTGCCTCATGGGAACAGTCCAGCCCGAACTGCCAAGCCATGTCTTCCCTGGACCGGAAACAAGCATCCTGGGACCGGTTTCTGGCTTACAGCCGTCATCAGCCAGGCTATCTTGAATCCAGTGGCAAAGTGAGCAAGGGACCCACGTCTGGGCATACCCTGCCAACTTAGGGCGAACATAGCAAAACCAAAGGGGATGATGGACGGAGTGTTGAACATTGCAAGCACTCACCCCAGTAAACTGATCTGGGTTTAATCCATCATCATTCTTTAGCTCACTCCGCCACCCCAGTTCAGACATGGCCATATGCAAATCAGTCTGACCCTGTGCCTCATGGGAACAGTCCAGCCCAAACTGCCAAGCCATGTCTTCCCTGGACCGGAAACAAGCATCCTGGGACTGGTTTCTGGCTTACAGCCGTCATCAGCCAGGCTATCTTGAATCCAGTGGCAAAGTGAGCAAGGGATCCACGTCTGGGCATACCCTGCCAACTTAGGGCGAACATAGCAAAACCAAAGGGGATGATGGACGGAGTGTTGAACATAGCAAGCACTCACCCCCAGTCAACTGATCTGGGTTTAATCCATCATCATTCTTTAGCTCACTCCGCCACCCCAGTTCAGACATGGCCATATGCAAATCAGTCTGACCCTGTGCCTCATGGGAACAGTCCAGCCCGAACTGCCAAGCCATGTCTTCCCTGGACCGGAAACAAGCATCCTGGGACCGGTTTCTGGTTTACAGCCGTCATCAGCCAGGCTATCTTGAATCCAGTGGCAAAGTGAGCAAGGGACCCACGTCTGGGCATACCCTGCCAACTTAGGGCGAACATAGCAAAACCAAAGGGGATGATGGACGGAGTGTTGAACATTGCAAGCACTCACCCCCAGTCAACTGATCTGGGTTTAATCCATCATCACTCTTTAGCTCCCTCCGCCACCCCAGTTCAGACATGGCCATATGCAAATCAGTCTGACCCTGTGCCTCATGGGAACAGTCCAGCCCGAACTGCCAAGCCATGTCTTCCCTGGACCGGAAATAAGCATCCTGGGACCGGTTTCTGGCTTACAGCCGTCATCAGTCAGGCTATCTTGAATCCAGTGGCAAAGTGAGCAAGGGACCCACGTCTGGGCATACCCTGCCCACTTAGGGCGAACATAGCAAAACCAAAGGGGATGATGGACGGAGTGTTGAACATTGCAAGCACTCACCCCCAGTCAACTGATCTGGGTTTAATCCATCATCATTCTTTAGCTCACTCCGCCACCCCAGTTCAGACATGGCCATATGCAAATCAGTCTGACCCTGTGCCTCATGGGAACAGTCCAGCCCGAACTGCCAAGCCATGTCTTCCCTGGACCGGAAACAAGCATCCTGGGACCGGTTTCTGGCTTACAGCTGTCATCAGCCAGGCTATCTTGAATCCAGTGGCAAAGTGAGCAAGGGACCCATGTCTGGGCATACCCTGCCAACTTAGGGCGAACATAGCAAAACCAAAGGGGATGATGGACGGAGTGTTGAACATAGTTCTGGCATACACTGTGTCGGTAGTGGCTGCTTCCTTGATGTCGTCCAGGGTCATGGTTTGGGGGCAGGCAGCCATCGATACCAGGTGTACGTAGTGTTCTGCACCTTCGGTGTCTTCCTGTGTGTCTTGCGGGATGGGGTGTCTCGACAGGAAATCAGCGGGGTTTTTGGCTCCCGGCCGGTACACCACCTCCATCTCGTATGGCTGTAACTGAACTGCCCATCGCTCAATTCGGGGAGGAGGGTGAGGCGCAGTTCCTTTGAAGAGAGGAACGAGGGGCTGGTGGTCGGTGACCATGGTGAATGGCTGCCCCGTCAAATACAGATGAAAATGGCTACAGGCCAATTTTATGGCTAATGCTTCCCGCTCGATCTGAGCATATCTTGTTTCGGTGGGTGTGAGTGACTTGCTGGCAAACGCCAGGGCTGCCCATTGACCGGGCTCATATTCTTGGGCCAGCACTGCTCCTAGTCCTACTGGGCTTACGTCGACGAGCACTTCCGTTTTCTTCGCTGGATCGAAGTACGCCAGCGTGGCTTCTTCCAGGAGCGCATCTTTTATTCCTTGAAACGCCTCTTCTTCTTTCTGACCCCATTGCCACTTGGTGTCCATCCTGGTAAGGGCTCTGAGTGGCTCCGCTCGGGTGGCTAGTCCTGGGATGAATCTCCCACAGTACGTGGCCATTCCCAGAAAACTTCTCACTTCCGTTGGCGTTGTCGGGGCGGGGGCGTTTTTGATGGCGTGTGACTTCCTCGGGTCCACTTGGATGCCTTCTTGGTTGAACACATACCCGAAGAATTCAAGAGATGGTTGGAAGAATTGACACTTGTCTCTGTGCAACGTTGCTCCGTGCTCACTGAGACGTTTTAAGGTGTTGCGGAGGTGCCTGTGGTGGTCAGCGGCGGTTGCTGAGTGGATCAAGATATCGTCGCTGACGTTCAACACTCCTGGTAGTCCTGACAGCATCTCCCGTATCGTGTTTTGGAATACTTCCGCTGCCGAGGATATCCCGAAGTTGAGCCTTTTGTATCTTCGTAACCCTTGGTGGGTGCTGAAAGTGGTGATGTAACGGCTTTCTTCTGACAAAGGAAGCTGGTGGTATCCTGCATTCAGGTCGATCTTCGAAAACCACTTGGACCCGTTGACGTCTGCGATGATGTCATCCATCGTCGGTGTAATGTGGCATTCCCTTCTGATGGCTTTGTTCGGTAGCCTCATATCAATGCAGAGGCGTATGGTGCCTGGTTGCTTCGGTTTTTCCGCGACGACCATCGGGGACCCCCACGGCGTTGGTCCTGACACCTTCTCGATGACTGTGAATCAACAAAGGGGGAGAAACAGACTAATCTTTATCCAGGTCCAGCATACATGTCCGTGAATGAACCTCTACACAAATGGTATGCAGTTCCTAATGTTAAAAAGCAGGAGAAAGTGTTTTTTTCAAGAGCTCCACATGGAGGTGTGGAGTTGTAAAAAGTGGAGAGAAGAATCCTCTCCTCTTGGAAAAAGACCCTCACACACCCAGCCTGCTAGGTGTAATGCTTCATCATCGGGTCTGCTCCTTATCGGGTCGGCGCTGCAATCCCCGATCGGCACCCGTGATGGGGCCTTCTTGGCGGAGATCTTTATTCCATATGCCGGTGGGTGAAGTGCGTGTGAGGGCCCTAAAACAGTGTAGGTGAAATTGATGTGTAGGAAAGTGAAAAGTAAAAAAGGGGAGGTGGTCCACTCAAAATAATTTTATTAAACGTGGCCCCTACCCTGGTTAAAAAGAAAACAAGACGCGTATCTCCACTCTAAGGATGTCGAGATTATGCGCTTGTAAAAAAGGTCAACATGTTTCTTGCCCAACAATATATTAAATGGCAATTCATCAGGACCAGTGAGGATCTACCGACACTTTTTGGTAGTGGTCAACAATAAAGTGAAATATAAAGGTGACCACCGTTACAGCACCCTAAAAAGTGGTACCTGTAGATCAAAAAAACACAACCTGCAAAGAAAAACAGAATAACAACATTAACGTTAAATGTCACGGTATTCTGGTCGAAATGAAAAACAAGAGCACCAAATAGTTTTTATGATGCGGCTCAAGCATGCTGAACACAAGTGACTCGTGGCATGCATGATGTGAGCACTCAGTATCATTACAACCGGTAAAGCGTATTCAAACTAAGCAGCTAAGAAGAGCAATCATCTAAAAACTCACCCCATTAGGGTCAAGGATGCGCGGCATCAGTACCGGCTGGTGTAGGCACTAATGTGTAGTGTCCTAGTAAGTGGGGGAAAAAACATGAATAGTAATGTTCAAAAATATTGGAAAGGAACAACATATCCCAGGTTCAATAGCCTGGAGGTGGAGAGAGCCAACCAATGCACGAGGGCACCCAGCAGGACTGCCCTGTATGTAGCTCTCCAATTAGCTGTGCCTGTACTCCAATAAGGGGCACACTAATTGCTTATAGTGCCCAAGGACTGTGCAGCGTGGCGGGGACCCAGGTCAGCGCGCCGGCCAGTATACCCGACACTCTCCGAGGTGAGGACGGGTTTGCTAGCAGCAGACGTGACGGGACCACACAGCCGATGCTGCAACAGGCATCTCGACAGTATTTAAACCTCCCCCATGTTAAAAGGTGGAAACAAGGAGTCAAATACGGAGGAAGACAGGAACCAGTGCTACCTTCAGGGCCATTACTCAAAAGGTAAGCTGGCCGAGATAGGAGCACCTAAGGCCAACAAGTGTCACCGCATCAACCAAGCTCCATCCCACAGGACCGGGCAGGTGCCGGTAGTGTAAGGAGCCTGAGCATGGGTAAGGCTAAGGAGCAGACTCGCATAACTCACGGTTTCTCTGGAACAAGGCGGCGGAAGTCCTACCCTCACGCAGCCGGTCCGGGCAGTATACCCAATTGTCAGGTCATCGCGTCTAAGTACCCGCGCACGGCCGGCGGCGGGGGGCGGGATTTCCGGTTAATCATACCGCCGTTCCAAAAACACAACTAGAGCGCGAGCCAGATGGCGGACGCCATTTTGGGTGACCCTCATGCACCGCGGACTAACTGAACCGCATCTACTGTAACCAAAGGATTACCGCATTCCCCACAACAATGATGGTAATGAGTGCATGCTCACAGAGTTCGATGTTGCTACTCTATGCCCCCAAAGGCATGTAATGACCCACTGACGGTGCTCATATAAGCACACGGAGGAGGGGGTGGGAGGGGGAGAGGGGTTGGGGAGTACGTTATAGGGGTTTTTTAATTATAACTGGATATGCTGATACCCAAAAGTGCATTACAACCAGCTACGGTTAGGTAAAATAACAAGGGTGCAGTCCTGCAACCACC
Organism: Calotriton arnoldi; assembly: GCA_963921515.1. Classification (NCBI taxonomy): domain Eukaryota; kingdom Metazoa; phylum Chordata; class Amphibia; order Caudata; family Salamandridae; genus Calotriton; species Calotriton arnoldi. The sequence goes on from CAWUFW010003332.1 coordinate 532,063, forward strand.
GACTGGTTCGGTTTTGGGGTTTTTTAATTTATAACTGGATATGCTGGTACCCAAAAGTGCATTACAACCAGCTATGGTTTGGTAAATTAACTAGGGTGCAGTCCTGCAAACACGGGCTGGTTCATGTAAGTTGTATGCAAATGGTCAGACCAAGGGAGGTCCCCTGTGTATGATATATGCCGTATTGCATACTACAACAAACCGCAGTTGTTTAATTGTTACTGGGATGTCTCAGTGTAGGTGGAAGTATAGCTGAGTTCATAATATCGATCAAGTCAGGAGACTCCAAGGGATATTTTCATTGAGTCCTGACTGGTCAGTAGCCAATCGTAGGACCCACCGTTGTTCCATACGAAGCAGTGCGGTATGGGATACCCCCGGGTGTGTCTCTAATACACCCCATTCAAATGAGTCAGGCGAGTGTTGTACCTCTTTGAAATGGGTGGTCATTTTAGTGTTGTTCTTCAGGCACCTAAAGTTGCTCCTATGTTCCATAATCCGGATTTTAACCGGCCTCGAAGTCATGCCGATATAAAGCAAATCACACTTGCACTTCAGTATGTATATGCAATTATTGGTGTTGCAATTAGTGTGTGTAGTCATTTTCCAGCCAAACCCATTGGGAAACCTCATTTCTTTAGTGACTTTAGTGAGGTGACAAACAGAGCATGAACCGCACGGGTAATGCCCCATAACCGGGGGTAAATCCCACAAAGTTCTTTGCACTTTGCTCTGTTGTTTCTTTGGTCTTGTATGGATTAACATATCCTTGATGTTACTAGTTCGTTTGAACGCAAACCTTGGTGTGGATAAGTTAAGAGTTCCTGTGTTGAGGATATCCCAATGTTTGCGGATTATTTTCTTTATCCGGTTAGAGTCGGGGGTATATGTGGTAACACACGTGATGGTCGTGTCAGGTTCTCTAATTCTGTCTTCCAACAGGTTCTCGCGATTGTTGTTTTGAGCTCTTTTGCACGCGGTGTCAATAACCTGTCTAGGGTATTCCCGCTGGAGAAGGTCTTTCTTAAGTGTGTCAGACTCCTTTTTGTAGTCAGTTAACGTGCTACAGTTCCTTCTGATACGAAGTAACTGACCAAAGGGTAAGTTCTGTGTCAGGGCCCTAGGATGATGGCTACTGAAAAGCAAGAGGCTGTTCCTATCGGTCGGCTTACGATAGAGGGTGGTGGAGATTTTATCACCCTCTAATCTGACCAATAAGTCAAGAAAGGGAATCTCTGTCTCCGAGATAGTGCTTGTAAATCTCAGATAAGGGTTCAAGGTATTAATCCATGTGCAGAACTCATCGCACACTTTCTCCTGCTTTTTAACATTAGGAACTGCATACCATTTGTGTAGACCTTCTCGATGACACCTTGCTCTTCCAGGGTTTCCAGTTCCTTTTCTACCAGTGGCCTTAGATGGAAAGGTACTCTTCTGTGTCGTAGGGCAACTGGGATCACACTTGATGCATCCGAGCCCTTGGAATAGCTCCGGGAACTGGCCGAGTAGTTCTTCTACCTGGTGGGTCTGGATTCACCTGGCAAACGAGATGAGGCCCAGGTCCTCTGCCGTGTGGCTACTCAGTAGGGTGTCTGCTTCCCTGTCGATTACATGGATCGTTGCTGTGACTTCCCGGTCATCTGCTTTGATGGGGACCGAGATCTTCCCTTTTAACGGAAGAGGTGTGTCTGCCCCGTATGCATATATTGTGGTCTTGGACGGGGTCACTGGTGGACATGGTCGTAGACTTCGATATTGTTGGAGGCCCATTACATTCACTGTCGCTCCGGTGTCGATGACTGCCTTTATCTCAGTTCCTGCGACATGGATCATGCACGTTGGCTGGGGCCTACGACGTCGCTTAAGCTCACGTGCGAAGGAAATCAGGTATGCTTCTTCCTCATCCTCTTCTGAGGAGTCTTCGACTGGCCCTTGGTATCTTCTGCCTTTTCTTTGGGCATCTTCGGATGGTGCTGCCTCTGTCACCGACAGTTGTCGTACCGCCCGTGTTGGGGGTATTTGGTTTCGGTAATCACGGCCTCCGTTTCGTCTCCGGCTTACGGTGGCAAAGTGGTTAGGTATACCGCAATTGGTACAGGTCTTCCCCTGTGCAGGACAGTCTCTTGCTGCGTGTGGCTCGTGGCCGCAGTATCCACATCTTGGCTTGGATGTTTCCGGCTTTGGTTTCCTGACGGAGTCTCCCTTCGGCTTGGTTCTGAGGGCATCTGCCCGTTCTGTCTTGATGGCGTCGGACCGTCCCTGGGGCTTGATAAGCGCCTGGTCCATTTCGTTCGCTCTGGCTGCGGACAAGTCGTGCGACCTCGCCAGTATCAGCATGTCCTCGAGCGTGATCTTCGGTTGGCGTAAGATGAGGCCTCTAAGCGTCTTGTCTCAGCATCCCTGGATGAGCTGCGCCCTGATCTCTTTTGGTTGGTCATCCTCGGTGCATGTGCTGGCGAGTTCGCGTAACTGGGCGTAGAACGTGTCTATGGACTCTCCTTCTCTCTGGCGGGCTTGCCGCAACTTGAACCGTTCAAAATCAGGGTTTAGTTGGGGGTCAAAATGGGCGTCTAGTGCGGTCACCGCAGCGTTATAGTCAGTGGCCGCTCCTGTGTTAGGCAGGTGCTTAAAAAGTTTGAAAATTTCATCCCCAGCGTAGTGCAGCAGCAATGACCTCTTCACCTATTCGTCGGTCTCACGGGTCGCGACGAAGTAATTGTTCAGGCGCTCAATCCATATCTTCCATCTGGGGGATGCCGTCGCGGGGTCCTCCAACTCGCTGAATGGCGGTAACACCCCCGAGGCCGCGTGTTGGAAGGGGGGGTGGGCGGGTGCCGCAGCCTGATCGTTGTCCCCCATGGCGATCCGGGGTGTAAAGAGCTAGGCTGGCGAAAAACAGTCGGTGTGCTCAACACTGGTGGGGTGGGTTAGCAGAGGTTGCAATGCTGAGGAGTAGCGTAAGGACCCAAACTGTTGGGCTGAGTGGTAGCAGACAAGTCCCCAGGCAGGCACACAGGTGAGGCAGAGCGTGTCCACGTAGAGGTGCAGCTTGCAGGGCTGACGGTGTGCAGGCAGCCTACCGGTAGGCCTTGCAGGCTGTAATGGTCCCAGACGGGGGCATGGCCTAACCGCGGTGTTTGCGCGGGAGGAGAAAAGGCATGGATAGGCACGTGATAGCGCACAAGTCTTCCTTATGGGGCCAAGCAGCAGTGGCGCGGCAGGGTGCACTCACCCGATGGGGCGCACACGTGTGCGCGGAGCGTTGCGGTCCGCGGCTCCGGCGCCGCGACCGAAGATGAGTGCGCCTGGCGGCAGCGGGCAGTCGGCAGAGGTAGCGAGCGAGGGTCACGGCCCTCCTCATCGCCAGTGTGACGCTGGGCTTAGTGGTGACAGGACGGGGCAGGCAGTAGCGTAGGCGCCGGCGCTGGCATGAGTGAGACACACCACACACTGTGTCACTGCCGGAAGTCCCGCCCCCGAGCGGGCGCTTCCCTTTTATTTACCCCACAGGCCACGCCTGGCCTGCGGATGACATGCGGCGGTCCTGAGGCAACAGGACCGCTAACCATTACACAGAGCAGTACATGCTCACAGCAATAAGAGCAGATGAAACCTGACACAGAATGGTGCGTGCTCTTTCTGAAAATACAAGCATCGAAATGGTGAAATCAAACAGTATATGTTCAATACAATAGGAGCAGAAGGGGGTGAATGGAAATGTGAGTGCCCAACCAGACACTGGAGCAGAACCTAACTCTATTGACAATAATGTGTGTCCTCTGTTTGGCACTAGGTGTTGAGTACTCCAGACAAAGTCTGGCAATAGCGTCAAGGGCTACAGATACGCAGCTGTTGTCGTTCATCTGACAATCGTAAAGCGCGTTAGAGTGCTGTGAATGCTCATAGAAATAGGAGGACAGAGCCATGTTTTGTGTACTGTGTTGCTTGAGGACTAGAAAGCTATGGCTCAGCCCAGCATCATTAAGAGATGGATATCTGGATGTCTTTTGAGATCACCTATACAGAGTAATCAGGAAAGGGAACTACCTGAGTTATATTCTGCGCTTTCTGTGCTCTCCGGTGACTCGGCTCTCCCCCTCCCTGGCTTTTAGCTTTAGAAGACACGCTCTCAGACGCTGCCTGACATTTGGATGAGAAATAATTCCTTCCTTTTAGAGAGCAAGCACACTGGTTATACTTCTGGCATCATATCCAACCAGCATAGTAGTTCACCTCCACATCAGCTGTTCCGCTTCTGCTTGGTCTTGGAATAGGGACACAGCACTGACAGACTGGAAAGCCAAGCCCTTGCTTTTAAACAAAACGGCCATGTGTATGCAAAGTTTTATATTTTATTATATGAGCATAGACATTCTCTAGAAAGGTTTTTGAAAAATGTTTGACCATTAGACACAACCAGTAACTATAACATTGTAAAAATATGTATCCTTTGAAAAGGTATATGGTATTTGTTGGACTTGGCCCTTTTTGCAGGGTCATCCCTACATTTTTTGCCTTTCTTCTAGCCTTTTTTATGACATGGTGTTGGTGGTTTTAGGACTCTGGGCACTTTAGCACTGCTGTTCAGTGTAAAGTGTGTGTGCTCTATGTGTTACTTATGGTAAGATTGGTCTACACCTGTTTGGCCTATTTAATTTACCTGTCAGTCCCTTGCAAAGTAGTATCTCATATACCCAGGGCTGGTCAATTAAATGCTACTGGTGGGCTTGCAGCGCTGATTGCGCCACCCACCAAAGTAGCCTTTCAAACCTGTCTAAGGCCTCTGCCATTGCAGGGCCTGTGCGCGCAGTGTTACTGCCGCTGTGACGTGGCACCTAAAGTGCGTGCCATGTCTGTGACCCCCCTTTTACTGCACGTCAGTCACCCCTAAGGTAGGCCCTAGATAGCCCTATGGGCAGGGTGCATTGTAGGTAAAAGGTAGGACATGTACCTTAAGTGTGTGACATGTCCTGGTAGTGACAAACAGCCATTTTGGTTTCTCACTACTGTGAGGCTGCCCTCCCATAGGAATGCATTGGGGATTCCCTGATAAGTGTTTCAGTGGTAATTCCTGATATGAGAGGAGCAGCGTGGTCAAGTTTGGTAAATTTGGAATAGTGATAATAAATGCTATGCAATGGTGTGCGCAGATTTATTATAACTATTTTAGAAATGCCACTTTTAGAAGTTGGCATTTCTGTGTGCTATGTGTCTGCCTGCCTGATGTGAATTGCATGTCTGGCTTTTGAGTGACAGGGGCTGGTGAGGTGTATGTGGCTCCAGGAGGGGCAGGGTGAGTCAGCGCTAGGCTGAATATGTCATCTGCATTTGGAGTAGAGGGAGGAGTAGTCCCCTGACCCTGAATAGGGCTGTGCCTGCCTATGTGAATGTTGGCTCCGCCCCCCTGTGGTGTGTCTGATGACGAGCCCCCACCTGACAAAGGGGAAGAGGAGCCTTGTCAACAAAGTGCTCCAAAACCCCCCAGAACCAGTTTAGGCTGGTCCCCCCAAGCCCTGTGCCAGGGCAGACAAAGCAAATATAGAATATAAATATAGGGGCTGTGACCCCAAGAAAATGTTGTGCTTTTGTTCCTCCAGAGGACTGCTGCTGCTGGGCCCCAGGAGGAACTGCCACGAGGGACTGCCTCCCTGATGGAGGGCCCTGTGTGCTGGCCTGCCTGGGCCCAGCCTTTGCCCCCTGGAACTTTTGGACCAGAGCGCCCTGTGTGCGCTGAAATAACTCTCCCAAGACGGGGAGAGTGCTGGGACTTTGCAGCATTTAGAGGGAATCCCGACGTGGGGACTCCCCCGCCTTTTTGCTGATCTGGCGGGAGCCCACCCCGCAGTTGAGATTATTTGAGAGCAGGTGCCCACCCCGCTTGTGTGCTTATTTAGCGGGTGCCCACCCCGCTCTGTGGCGCTGAAAAGAAATTACTGCCGCTGTCCGATCCGAAACGGAGAGCCGCCGAAAGCTGAAGTCAGGCAAACAGCCGCCTGACTGTGGGCAGGGCCAGGAAGCGGAAATGACCGCCTGGAGGCTGCCAATTGCAGCACGGCCGGAGAGGAAGTCAGGCAACGTGGTGCCTGACGTGGGGTGGGGCTCCCGTATCAGCGAGGGAAGCCCCGCGTCCACAGAAGAGCCGGGAGCCTTGCGGGCTCCATTCCCGCCCCTCGTCTCGTGGAGAAGATCGGGTGAGTCCTGCCTTCGCCCAAGACCAGAGGAGGAGCCGGGAGGACTCCAGGAGAACCCCGGTGAGTGGGTAGCACAGCGTGAGCTGCTGGGGGTGGTTTGAGGCACATTGTCGGTGCCTGCCCCCTCCATTGCACATTGTCAGAGCTCTCTGAGGCACCGTGAGTGCCAGTGTTATTTTCCTTCACAGCTGCACCGCCGTTGCGGGCAGCTGCACCAAGGGGGCTCTTTTGTCTTTCAGAGTCCCGGAGTGGGGCTCAGGTGGCACAGTGGTGCCAAGCCCTTTTCCACAGCATCACCGCACCAGCGCGGGCAGCTGCAACGTTGGGCACATTTGTTAGAAAGTCCCAGTGGGGACCCAGGAGGCACAGGAGTGCCAGTGCCATTTTTCCTTTGGGGCATTTTTGAGATGAAGGAGTGAGATACACTCCCCGGCCACAGCGCCTTGCGCCCTTTGCTTCGCTGCATTTGCAGCTGCGCCCTGACATTTTGGACATAGGGCATTGGAGCCCCCGTGAAAGGCCAGTTGGCCTGGGGGTCATTTTAGGGTGTTATGCCCCCTGATTAGGGCATACTGTGTTTATGCTGGTGATGTTTATTGCCTAATGTGATTTATACTTATGAGGTTGGCGCATAATGTGTTTTACGCCTAATGTGATGCTGATTGCATAATGAGATTTATTGCATACTGTGTTTGTACTGCTAAGGTGATATAATGCTGCGCACAGTATTTTTCCAGTAGTAACTGGTTGTGTTTTCTGAGGTCATCATTATACCAGTAGTGACTGATTGCGTTATTTACTATATGTGTTATCAGTGCTTTGTGATGGTTCTGACCGTGGCCCAATTGGCCCTGTTGTGTATATAATCCCCTGTAAATATTGCCTAGTGCCAGTTGGCACAGTGTATATTGTGTGATTACTATTCTAATGTGTTTTGGATAATACAAAGGCTATTTTTATATATAACCTTGTGTGGAGTTTCTTTTGTGGTGTGCTTAGTGTGTTGCTGCTGTGTGGGGGTTGCGCAAACGCTTTACACATTGCCTCTGGGATAAGCCTGACTGCTCGTGCCAAGCTACCAAGGGGGTGAGCAGGGGTTATCTTCAGCGTGTAACTGCCTTGCCCTGACTAGAGTGGTGGTTTCTGCCTGGCTTAGGCGCAAGCCCTAGCCAACCAGAAATCCCATTTCTAACAGTATTTTAAAAAAAAAATTGTATTTAAATATTTGCACAAATATATGCTCTATGGTTTTGACCTGAAGCACCCGACAGGTGGGGTCATTTAATCTGTTCATATTACAGCATGTGGAGAGAAAACAACAGCAGGTGGGGGGAGGTGATAGGGAGCAGTGGAAAGATGTAACACATTCACTCATATGGAGTGCGGCATGAAATGAAAACAAGCATGATAGAAATGTGTGCAGCCACGGGGAGATTATGTAAACAAGCACAGCACAAGCACTGTGCAAGCAAAACATAAAAAAAGTTCCACAAAAGCAGACGAAAACAGTACTTGGGCCATGGGAGACAGATCAGAGAAACACAAGAGGAACAACAGGAAATAGCATGCTACAGCCAATAGAAACAGAGGAAAAGTAAGTGGCAAGCACACGAACCAAGGAAAAGAAAGGGCAGGATGTAAGCCCCTTTTAAGATTTATATTAAATACAATAGATTTCACAAGCACAGCACAAACGCTGTGCAGGCGAAACCTAAAAATGGCAAAATTATGAAGTAATACTCTCACAAAATGTACTGCATTACTTCACATAATTTGCCTTTTCTTGGCGCATTATTTAGTCAACCCTGACACATAATTTATTCTCCATTTTTGCATAATTCTAGTGGCCCTGCCTATATGTCACTGCATGCCAAGTATAGCCGGTGGCCTCATACCACTACCTAATATTGCAAGTAAGAAGCAATGCTCCAAAAATGTATTTCTTGTATTCACTTGAAGTAGTTTATTACTCAAAAGATATTTAAATTGGTAGTTGTAGCAGAGCACGTGAAAAATTGAATGCAAAATTCTTGATAGACATTATCCCAAAAATAGTGCTTCTTGGTTTTACTTACATTTATTAGGTTCGTTTCATTATTACTAGATTATTGGAGAGTGTTCTCCTTCTCTCTGCATACACAGTTTACCATTCTGAGGATCATGATGCATTTTTGTACCCATGAATTTGCACATATCTGTACAGATGATCTGCAACAGTTGTGCAAGCATCAACAGTAAACTCATTTAGGATTAAAATGACCTAAAGCGAAATAAGGTAGCAAATGGTACAACCTATTAGAAGAAAGACCAGACATATTAAATTTGCATTCCTGAAAGTCTTTAAATACAATTTTAATGGATCCTATGCTTCTCCCTCACTCTTCCCCTCCTGCCTTATTCACAGTCGTAACTCGCTCACTATGTTTGTCCGCACAGTGAGTTACCTATATTCCTGATTACAAATTAGAGGGAATATTGTTTACAAATTAGAAATGTCTCCCAGCTGCTCTCATACAACACTTGCCTAAGGCACTTATAATCCTTACGGAGATCAGCTTTGTGCCTTCACTTCTACTCTCTCCTTAGGAAACATTCTGGTCACCACTGTTTTAATCTGCTCGTTCACTTACTATGCTTTCATAGAGTCCTCCACACTGCCCTTGCTTCAGCCTGACCATAGATAATCCCATTGTATTGATGCTTTTTGCAGCATCCTGTCCATGAACAAATCAATACATTTCTTATGATCACAAATTTTCCATTAGAGGCACCACTTAGGGCCCGATTAAGATGCGGGCTGGAACAGCTCAGATTGTCGATCGGAGCCCTCCAGCCCGCATCGTCGGATTCCATTCCGACCGACCCATTTCGATGGGGTCGGTCGGAAGGGAATCCGAATCGGTTTTCCGAATGGCCTCCGACGGGCTCGGAGAGCCCGTCCGCCATTCGGAAACACAGTAATCCTTCGGCCCGCTCTTTCCGGCCGAGGGTTTACGATGGCAGATTCCCACTGCCTTTCTGTGCCGACCTTTCCGACACAGAAAGGGATTGGGAATCTGTCTTTAGGGGCCCCCATGGGTGCAAGGCCCCCGAATGGCGGTCTAGGGGGCACATATGGTGCCCCCTGTCGATCCCTGCACCCGGTGGCCGGCACCTTGAGGTGCCTGCCACGTGGTGCAGGGATGAACTGCACCTCTGCTCTTTGCAATGACAGCATGCATTCCGTTCGGAATACATGCTCCCATTGTAAAGTATAGGATTGCGACCAAACAGGGTTCGGTTGCATCCTACTTCCCTGGCTGGAACCGACGACAGGAGGTCGTCCGGTTACAGCTCCAAACTGATGTCCGACATCGGGATCGGGCCCTAAGTCTGAAATGGCGAACTATCTTCAACAATGGAAAGATGTTGATATAACCCTTTTTGAACCTCACTTTCGTCTCAAGAAAAATGCACGTATTAACCTCACTCACACCTGCTGTGCTTCATCATCTCCGGTGGCTTCATCATTTCTGCACCACATATGGATGCTGAAATACACACACACAAAAAACACTCCCTCCTTAAACAGGCCAATACCACCACATTTTACCATAGATCAATCTTGGTGCTTTCATAAAGCAGAGATACACATCAGCCTTACAGCACTACCAAATGTGGCATCAAATTACTGCAAAAGACCTTAAAATACCATATTTCAGTATATGAGGAGTGCTTCTGGAGCACCTCATATCCTTGACCATTCTTGCAGTAGGCACCCTAAACCCTTCATAGAAACAAATGATCAAGGCACGGCTGGGCCTAGCTTCTGTGTCCACTTGCATGAGACGCTGTCCTTTTGGCATGATATTTTAGGACAATCCGACTCCACTAGTATCACAGACATTACATTCTGAATTATTGTATCTGGATCAAAATACCAAATAAACATACCACCTCATTCCTCTACTACAACCTGGCTTCCAAAATATCATCTAAAAACTAGAGTATTGACACTGAAACAATATCACATCAGAGAACACTGGCCACAGAATTATTTTCCATCCGGTGCATAACGCAGGTCCCTGCAGTGCAGATGGGCCCGAACCCTTGAGGGGCCCCCAGTCCTTCAAGGGAGCCCCACAAAGCACAGGGCCAATGCATACCTGTAAAAAATGGGAGATTCAGGGACCTATCATCATATTTTGCCCGGGGGGGGAGAGGGCATTATTTTGCACTATGCCGCAGTCTCCATCTCATATGAACTGACTTCTATTAAATCTGTCTTCAGCAATCCCACCGGCTTCTTTCCTTAAAGGAAGACCATCATGCTAAAACCTGAACATCTCAACTTCATAAAGACTTATCCCCACCAGTGCCCTTTCTGGCCTGCATGAGAATTACTCTCAGTCTCATCAGCCATCACTAATTACGAAGGCTCTCATCCCCAAATGTGTTGTCCAAATTTCTCCTCAGCATTCACATCTACTTGGATTTCAGTGACAGCTCAGGTAGGGAAACTCTCCAATGTCACTCTTCATATAAGATGCATCTCCTTTACAGATCATCCATGCAGGGATCAACCCAATGAAGAAATGCGTCCCTGCAACAAGTTTGACATGAATAAATGCCCTTTATATGTTGACACTGTACTCTCACATGGCCAGTCACTACATTGTCTCCCACCCACAGCTGTAGATCTGCTAAGGGGCATCATGTTGAAATTGCTGGAGACAAGTACGACTGTGACCTTGTTATAGTAATTCTCACTGAGACTTGGCTTCATCCTTCCTCCCAGTCTACCCTGGATATCTGCCTCCCTCAGGGGTTCTCACTAACACGATGAGATTATAAACAATGAAAAGGTGGTGGTGAAGCCCTCAATCACAGGGAGTCCCTGGAATGCAGACAAATGATAAACCAGAATTACTCCACATTGCAATGCTTTGTGTTAGAAATTAACATCTTACGCTTATCCTCTGCTATAGTTGGTATTATTTGTCCGACCCAGGTGTTTATAATGTTTGCAGAATAGTGGATGTAACATTGGAAAATGTAACTAGATTCTAAAAATAAAATGTTCTAGGTGACTTAATCTCCATTAGGGTGACTATTTTGGCCCAGCTGTGACCCCTTTCTCAACTGTTCTTAGTGACAATTAACTGACAAGGGACTTCTGTTACCTGTATCACCAAGTGCTTCATATCGACCCCTCATTGGGCTTCATCCTAACACCAGCTGCCTAACTGTCGACCATCCTGTCTGTGTCATTTGGATTAGAATTTGACAAAATATGAAAACTTACTATCCAAAAAAGACTTTAAGATGATAACTTGACAGTCAGAAAAAGACTTTAAGATGAAGACATGTGTAGCTTTGATTTAAATGAACTAGGCCTCACTTCTGCACTTTCCCCCATGACTGACTGCATATGGCGAGGTATCACCGATGCCTCCAGCACAGTTTTGACCCTTACATCCTCCAAAACACTCCCAGTTGTCCCCGGCCAAAGTCACTGGTAAGACACAACAAATTTACTTTTTGGGTTAGGAGTCATAACCCCCAGCCGTATTTATTTCACACACAAAATTAAAATCCCATTTCAAATATTAATGCACATTAACCCATCACGTTTACAGTTTTATTTACAAGGATTAGCTGCTTAACCTTAACAGAGATGCTAATAAAGTATTTTCCTAACCATGTCTAAACAATTTGTTCCTCTGCATCCACAAGATTTTGCTTTAAGTGTGATCATGACTGGTCCCAGTGTTCCTTGGTCTGAACCTCCCTTGCCAAGCTCAAAAAATTACTTGATTGGGTCCCTCCTTATGGGAGGTCCCCACCCGGGTATGCCTGGGCATGGGGCCTGCCTGCCTGCTAGGATACCTACAGCCTTCATAACCCCCCCCAAGGGCCAGTGCCAGCTTGGTGCCCATTGCGCCTGCGTGGGTGGTTGGCCGGTAAGAACAGCCTGCCAACAACTGCTCCCAACCCCCATGCCCCTGTAACCTCAATTCAACTCGCTGCCAGCACCCCTTGGAGGGTCCCGTGACACCGCTGTTATCTTTGTCTAAAAGGAAAAGGATGCAGTATATGGACCTGAACCGCCCCACCAATCATCACCTCACCCACTAGGTTGATATCAAATACATAAATACGACATACCAAAATAGGTCCTGTAAAAGAAGAGAAAGTTAACATGACCATTGATCACGGGTAAGCTTATCATCTTGAGTCAAACCAAAATTGCATCATTTGTAGGCCTAGAATTGATGTACTCCAATCATTACACCATGAGCTAACATCCCCACCTACAAGGTCTCCTTCACCCTGGGCTGATCGCTAAGGAGATGGTGGGTGGAGAAAAGAAAAAAGAAATCCTGGGGCGCTAGCTGAGCAATGTCCTTCCTGAAGCGGTGAGTGGGAAAAAGAGACCTGCTTGCTGGTTCGTGGCCTCTTTTATGGACGGGGCTTGCCGCTTTCCAGGAGGGAACGACCCGGAAGCACTGCAAGTGCTTCCAGTGCCGTGACCCTCCAGCATGTCCAGTCACTTCCCGCCTTCACCGGAAGGTCACGGCGCACTGCGACACAACCCCCAGTTTCGAACGGGTGCACCGCCATATGTGCGGCTTCCCTGAGTTGGGGGAGCCTTTGTCATATGGCCAGATATCACCGATGCCTCCAGGACAGTTTTGGCCCTTATATCCTGCAAAAAACTTCCAGCTGTCCCCAGGCCAAAGTCACTGGTAAGACACAACAAATTTACTTTCTGGGTTAGGGGTTGTAAACCTTCGGCCGTATTTAGTTCACACACATAATTAAAATCACATTTCAAATATTTATGCAGAGTAACCCATCATGTTTAGAGTTTTATTTCCAAGGATTAGCTGCTTTACCTTTACAGAGACGCTAAAACATTCATTTTCCTAACCATATATAAAAAATGTGTTCCTGCACAACCACAATATTTTGCTTCAAGCGAGATCATGACTGGTGCTAGTGTCCCTTGGTCTTCTGAACCTCCCCTGCCCAGCCAAAAAATGTACCTGGTTGGGTGCCTCCTTATGGGAGGACCTCACCTACCTACATCACCTCCCCTACCGGGGTATACCTGTGCAAAGGACCCACCTGCCTGCTAGGATACCGACCTCGGGCACCCCGTACAGCCTTCATCTTCCTCACCAAGGGCCAGTGCTAGCTCGGTGCCCGTTGCGCCTGCATGGATGGTTGGCCAGTAAGGATGGCTTGCCAGCGACTGCTCCCAACCCCCCGCCCCCCTGTAACCTCAATTCAACTCACTGCCAGCACCCCTTGGAGGGTCACGTGACACTGCTGTTATCTTTGTCTAAAAGGAAAAGGATGCCCTATATGGACTCAAACTGTCCCACCAATCAAGACCTCTCCCTCCACAGGCCAACATAGTTCACCGACTATCTGGCCCCCATCCACCCTAACGTGGGTGATGAATCAACCAAGCTGACAGGTTCTCAAGAAACACTTTTCTGCCAACTTTTGATAAGTGAACCCCATCCTGCTAGACAAAATGCTCACCCATTGAGCAGCCGTGGGCTATGACCGACAGGCTGGATGACATGAACAACTTACCAATTTTATTATTCACTCGCTTCACTGAATTGTTGAGAGCTCTGAACGACTTACCCTCCTCTCCATTGCAACTTGGGAATGATTTTGGACCATGCTTGCACAGCCTGCAGAAATGTCCTTGCAAGCCAACCGAACTCAGACATCATCAGTTCAAAATGTCCCTCCTGCCAACCTCCACCAAATCATTGCCGCCAAGATGAACCACAATGACTCAAGGGGACGTATACCCTCGTGGCAATAGTATGTCCAATGTATACCTCAAATGGGCCAAATACAGCCCTCCTTGTCCACAAAAAGTCAGCCCGTATCCTGCCTGTCTTGCCCTGGCCGCAAAGCCACCTGTGAAATAAAAGTCTTTGCGCGCCGAACATAAGAATGGCCCAGTACCAGCACTTCTGTAATCTCCGTCGCCTCCGCATTAACAGGGGTTGTCAAGAAAACCAGCGGTTGACCCCGATCCCCATGCTTTCAACCTGTATCTACAGGTTGAAAGCATGGGGAGAATACAGAAAAGGATAAAAAGGGGGAGGGAATAGCAGCAGGCCCTACAACATGTTAAGTCTTACATAGCGCTTGGAACAATCCAAGTCCATCTGTCAATCCTTTGAACCCCAGGGCTTGTAAGCCCCATCGCCTCCGCAGTAGTTGCGATCCCTATCCTGAAAGAGTGTGACCTATGTTCAGTAGGATCAAACCCTACTGGCCTCAAGACCTTGTTAAGTATTCTACAGAACTGAAATCCTGTGTTCGATCAGGATGCACCAGGAGGGGGCCCCTAAATCCCCTGGCCCGATGTGCGAGGAAAACCTCGAGGTTGTCTAGTGGACAGCATGCATTGCCTGGTACCCTTAGCAAAAGGATGTGATCAGCCCTACCAGCCTGATCCGTCTTAGAGTGGGGAACCGTAATTGCCAGGGAGCCATTAAACCACTGGACGTCATTATACTGCAAGTGTCCCTCAGTGTCTCTCTTGTTCTCGGCCACCAATTCACCTACCCTAAGGGCCCCATAGAAGGCGATGCAAATGCTGCCCTAAAGAGGTGGACCTCATCCGGCGACCTGTAAATGCTCCCAAGGGCGCACATGATTGCTGCTAGCTTCCCCGCGTCTATGGGATGCCTGGAGTCAGGCTTGGCCCCCTCCAGACACTGCCAACCCCTCAACGCCCTCTGTACCAAGAAAGATTTTGTCCCATCTGTATACTCTAGCATCCTCGCAAAAAAGGGATATCGCAGTAGTGTGGCATCTGACGCAGGCCACTGACCGTCCCTCGCCCCTTAGAGACCCCAGGCATGCAATTACTGACGTAGGGGTGAACCAATACCCAACCCCTTCGCGCTCCAGGAATTTGAAATTTTTGCAAAATGCCCCCTCATAGGCACGCCTCGTCATGGATGCTAGACTGGCTGCCAAGAGGTCTGGTAAGCTTGGGCACCAAGCCACCACAGTTGGTCCGGGAAAGGCATAGGGAACTCCGTTGCGCCTGGGTGACGGTACCTGAAAGTGTGCATCTTGAAATGAGATAAAGCATCAGCTGCATTGTTCAGTACAACCAGGACATGCTTAGCTTCAAACAGTACATTAAGTTTCAGACATAGCAAGACAATCTCCTTCAAAAGCCTAAGGATCATTTTACACTTCGCTTCCTGCTGGTTGATGCAATCTACCACTGCCATGTTGTCCGACCAGAATAATACTGACTGGCTGTGCAACTGTTCTGGCCAGATGGAGAGGGCAACAAGAATGGGGAAAAGCTCAAGAAAACCAATGTTAGCGACTAGGCCGGGTGCACCCAATCCCCGGGCCAGCACTGAGCACACCATGCTGGACCTAGGATAGCCCCAAAACCTTCACTGGATGCCGCATCAGTGATGCCTCCCAGATCCTCATATCCTGGTGGACCGCCCTTGACAACCTGGTATGGTGTCTTTTTCCCTCAAACCGGACATGGTCTGCACAAATAATCGTGAAAAAGGGCTACCCATGGGAATGATGCACAAGGCGAAATTCAGCTGCCCCACCACCACCTGCAACTGGTGCAATGTAACCTTCCTAGCCCCCAGACATGCTTCCAAGGCGTGGAAAAAAGTGGTAACCTTTTCCAAGGGGAGCCTCGAGACCCTGCGACAGAGTCCAACTCAATCCTTAGGAATGTAATGGTAGTCACAGGCCCAAAAGTCTTACCCTGAGCTAGGGATACTCCAAAATGTTCCATCAGTTCCCGGAAAGACTGCTAGGCCTCAGCACACTCCTCTGCCACAGGGGGAACCAGAAACAAGAAATCATCAAAGTAGTGCAACACCCACTGATGATGTGACTTCTGCCTAAAGACCCACACGAGAAAAGTGCTGAATTTCTCAAAATAGGAGCATGAGACCGAGCAGCCCATAGGCATGCATTTGTCAAAATAAAATGAGCCCTCAAACTTAAAACCCAGAAGATGTAAATCCCCCTTGATGTACTGGGAGCAAGCGGAAAGCCGACTAAATGTCCAGCTTCGCTAAAAGCATTCCTGGCCCCAACTCCTACAGTATCCGAATTGCCTGGTCCAAAGAAGCATATTTGACCCAGCATAAGGCTTCCTCAATGGCGTCATTCACTGACTGCCCCTAGGTGCTGTTATGTATCAATCTGTATTCCCTAGGTTCCTTTTTGGAAACTAACTCCAGGGTTGAGCAGACAAAGTTGTCAAACGGGACTGAGCCAAGGGGCTTGCCACACTCCCCAGACCCATCTCGTTCAGGATCTTAGCACAGCCACTCCAGGATTGGACCTGAGTGACTGCTGATTTCTGCAATAGGATACGTCAATACACCCCTCTGCTGGGATTCTAAAGCCCTCTTTGACACTTTCATACAATGTATGAGCTGCCTTGGGATTGTTGCACACATTGAGCCATGGGACCATTGCCAATTAATTGACGGGGATGGGGCTTTGACCAAGAGGGGGTGATCAGTCCTGTTTCTTGGCACCTCTGGCCTTGGACTTTCTGAAACACTTGGACTCTGGGTGCGATGGCAGGCCACAGAATGAGCAACAATGCTTGAACTTGCATGTCCCCGGGGGCCAGGTACAGGATCGTTTGTTAAAGTTCCACCATTAACCTCCCTCCCTCCACCCGGGCTGCCAGTCGACTCTGACCCTGCCTGAAAGGGCTGACTGGGACTAGCCTCAAGGCGTTGCAGCTTCTTGAGACACAGCCAAGTGTTTACATTAATCTAATCCCAAGTTAGCGTTGGCCTAGTGGCCTTAATCCTCCTGAACTCCTTATCATAATCCTTCCACAGCATGCCACCAAACTCATCATGCACATTGACTATTCTATTCTGGTAGCACACGAGTTGGGCACCCAAATTAGTAAAGTGTTCTGCAGTAATAGCCTAGAAAATTTAAAAGTGTTTCACCCATTTTATCAATGTTTCCTTGGCCCTCTTTTTGTAAGGCCAATGGGTGCAGTACCTAGAGGGAGAGCACTCTTTGCACCACTTGGCCTCTTCCCGTTCGGGCCTATCAACAATTAGATCAAACATGTCCACGTAACCGCCCTTTCAGATTTTTTCCTTTACTTCCAATACGACATGCCTACCCAACTGGTCATGCTCAGACCGCACATCCCCCAAACCAATAGCAGGCAATGAAGTCATACCTGTTACTGTGGATTCCCAACTGAGAGGGCGGCCCCTACCACCACTGGGCCCGCAGGAGGCACGCTGCTGGTCAGCGAAGTCACCAGAGCTGAATTCCCTGAACCGCTGGGTTAAGTTGTGGGGCACCACTGACCCCTGCCACAGGAGAGACACTCACATGCGCTCCCTGCCACCCTGAGGAAGCTGCCGCACCCTACACTACCGATTAAGTGGAGGCACCCCACTGCCACCTGTTACAGGTGCACCACCCACGTGCACCCCAGATTCCTGGCCCTCTCCACATTATCACTGTCTGACACACCGGCAAGCGCACCCCCTTAAAAAAGTGGTGGACAACCTTCCCACCTTGGACAGCCAGGGCAACACACTGGCTAAGCTAGCTACCAAATCCGGCTGTCCAGAGCCTCCTGCTGAAGTAACCCCAATTGCCATCAAACTCTTACTTTCTGAAAAATACTACCATTCACAGCTGGCACCACCACAGAGGAGACGCTACCCTGTGGTACTCCCTCACCAGAGCTACCTTCCACCTGTGTTTGTGGGCCACCCACAGCAACAGCTGCCAACCCTTCTGGACTCCCTGACCCCTGCCCTGCTTCTGCGCCGGGGGAAATGCTGCCCTACGCCCATTCCTTGACCTCCTAGAATTCTCAGCCAGTGCAAATGGTTCACAAGGCTGCCCTACATTCACCTACAGCTGCAACAGGGCCAAGGTCTCAGCCATGCCGTCCATGCTAAGCATTAAAGCCTCAATCGCCACCTCTGTCCATGGGCGCTTGAACCCCCTATTCGCACTACTAGTCAAAGGCTTACCACCAAACATGAATACTCGACCTTATCACCAAAAGAAGGATGATCAAACAACATTGGGCCTGGAAGAAGCACTACCACAATGCAAAATCAGGGGTTCCTCAATACCTTTTTCACAAGCCTAGGCTGTAAATCGAAAGAGTGTGCACGAAAAAACAGTGCCAATAAACCACACTATGCACCAGCTCAGATGATATTAAGGAAATATAAACAACACAATGCACTAGCACCTTTGTTATTAAGGGGACCACCCCAACTATATAACCAACCTGGGCCCTACCCAACAACCAAAGGAAAACGAAAAACCACAAAACAAGGCTTGTGCCAAATGCAAGTGCCCCCACTGAGCCCCTCAACCACCGACAGGACAGAGGAGAAGCAATGCCCAGAAACCAAATTGTGGCAAAACCAAAGAGAAAAAATCCTCAGAAACCAATTCTTTGCATCAATATAAATCACCCTTGAGCCCTCCTTTCTACAGCCAACAGCGCACCCCCACCAGAGCTGCTACTGAGTGCAAAAAACACCCAGGTCGGGCGAGAGTATCTCTTGAGCCTGTGAGGCTCCCACTAGGTGAAGGGCTGTGCTGTCCTTGCAAAGCTGCGTGGCGAGAGGATAGCGTGCCGTATGATGTGTAACCCTGGGCGTAGTTTGCGAAGTAGCGCTACGCGAAGCTACGCGAAGTGCACTTCGCACTACGCGAGCTACGCGTAGCACTACGCGAACTGCGTAGTGCGCTGTTCACGATGATTGCACAGTGCCGGATGCTTGTCCGCACTGTGCAATCATTGAAAGCGGCATCTTGCACAGTGCGAGCTGTCTTTTACTGCCGCTCGAGTAGATTTTTACTCGAGCGGCAGCTTTCTCAACGCGGACTGGTAGTTTCTCATCGCGAGCGGTCGCGAGCATACGCGACCACTCGCAATGAGAAACCTGACCTCCCGCGTTGAGAATCTCGCCGGAGGTTTATTTTCCACGCTCGCGATCGGCAACTTGATGTTGCTGATCGCGAACGAGGAAAAAGTCTCGCCGGGATGTCATTTTGCTTGCTCGCGGTCGCCAACTTGATGTTGAGGACCACGAGCAAGCAAAAAATGACCGCTGCACTACGCTACGCGTGTTTGCACTGTGCTACGTGCAATTCGCGTAGTGCGAAGTAGCGCAAACTTCGCAAACTACGCGAGCGTAGCGTAGTGCTTTGCCCAGGGTTAATGATGTGCCTGTAGAGGAAGAGAGAAAATAAAAAACAAATCCTGGCGGCGCAGTGCGGGGTCTGGGGGAGTGATGTCCTTCCAGAAGTGGTGAATGGGAAAAAGAAACCTGCTCACTGCTTTGTGGCCCCTTTTATGGCTCCCTGCCTTCACCGTAAGGCAGCGGCGCACTGCGCCGCTACCCCCAGTTACGGTCCTGGCGCACCGCCTTATGTGCGGCCCACCTGAGTAGCGGGAGCCTTTGTCAGTGATGTCAATACAATAAAAGCCCACTACCAAGCCTCCAAGTTCAATTATGTACATGGTCACCACCCTAAATAAATGTAAAAGATGCTATATGTTTCTCCATCTAAGTAAACAATTAAAGTAAAACACTGCCGGCCAATGTTTGAGAGTCAGTGGTGGAAAAAATCATCCACTGAGCTTCTAGTCAAGTGTGGCGCAAGGAGAAGCTACAAGAAAGACATATGCAATTCCAAAGTAAACTTCTTCTAATGTCTGATCTCAAACACAAAAAATCTTTATGCCTTTTATGATGGTCCTAACGAAGGCAGCATATATATATCACACCCCCATCTCTCTCTCTCTTAAACTCTCTAATTAAATGCATCAAATGGTACAATGCATCAATTCGCACAATGGTTTAGTAAAATGACTCCAGACATCAGGAAAACATTGCCTTCACTACCAAGATTAGAAACCCATTTCAAATCACTAGTAAGACTGCATATGCATGTTATGCCTTCCCCATCATCACACAAGAACCCCTACTCCAAGGAGGTCGTACTACTTATGCCCATAACTTATTCAAATGATAACAACAGCCACCTATCTAAGTCCCAACTGGTGTAACCTTATCAAAATTCTCAGAATCTTTCCAAAATAATTCAAAACAGACCAGGTCAAGTTGCTTCTCAAAAATACCATCTTTATTTACAATAAATCCGACAGGACAGAGGAGAAGCAATGCCCAGAAACCAAATTGTGGCAAAACCAAAGAGAAAAAATCCTCAGAAACCAATTCTTTGCATCAATATAAATCACCCTTGAGCCCTTCTTTCTACAGCCAACAGCGCACCCCCACCAGAGCTGCTACTGAGTGCAAAAAACACCCAGGTCGGGCGAGAGTATCTCTTGAGCCTGTGAGGCTCCCACTAGGTGAAGGGCTGTGCTGTCCTTGCAAAGCTGCGTGGCGAGCGGATAGCGTGCCGTATGATGTGTAACCCTGGGCGTAGTTTGCGAAGCAGCGCTACGCGAAGCTACGCGAAGTGCACTTCGCACTACGCGAGCTACGCGTAGCACTACGCGAACTGCGTAGTGCGCTGTTCACGATGATTGCACAGTGCCGGATGCTTGTCCGCACTGTGCAATCATTGAAAACGGCATCTTGCACAGTGCGAGCTGTCTTTTACTGCCGCTCGAGTAGATTTTTACTCGAGCGGCAGCTTTCTCAACGCGGACTGGTAGTTTCTCATCGCGAGCGGTCGCGAGCATACGCGACCACTCGCAATGAGAAACCTGACCTCCCCGCGTTGAGAATCTCGCCAGGAGGTTTATTTTCCACGCTCGCGATCGGCAACTTGATGTTGCTGATCGCGAACGAGGAAAAAGTCTCGCCGGGATGTCATTTTGCTTGCTCGCGGTCGCCAACTTGATGTTGAGGACCGCGAGCAAGCAAAAAATGACCGCTGCACTACACTACGCGTGTTTGCACTGTGCTACGTGCAATTCGCGTAGTGCGAAGTAGCGCAAACTTCGCAAACTACGCGAGCGTAGCGTAGTGCTTTGCCCAGGGTTAATGATGTGCCTGTAGAGGAAGAGAGAAAATAAAAAACAAATCCTGGCGGCGCAGTGCGGGGCCTGGGGGAGTGATGTCCTTCCAGAAGTGGTGAATGGGAAAAAGAAACCTGCTCACTGCTTTGTGGCCCCTTTTATGGCTCCCTGCCTTCACCGTAAGGCAGCGGCGCACTGCGCCGCTACCCCCAGTTACGGTCCTGGCGCACCGCCTTATGTGCGGCCCACCTGAGTAGCGGGAGCCTTTGTCAGTGATGTCAATACAATAAAAGCCCACTACCAAGCCTCCAAGTTCAATTATGTACATGGTCACCACCCTAAATAAATGTAAAAGATGCTATATGTTTCTCCATCTAAGTAAACAATTAAAGTAAAACACTGCCGGCCAATGTTTGAGAGTCAGTGGTGGAAAAAATCATCCACTGAGCTTCTAGTCAAGTGTGGCGCAAGGAGAAGCTACAAGAAAGACATATGCAATTCCAAAGTAAACTTCTTCTAATGTCTGATCTCAAACACAAAAAATCTTTACGCCTTTTATGATGGTCCTAACGAAGGCAGCATATATATATCACACCCCCCATCTCTCTCTCTCTTAAACTCTCTAATTAAATGCATCAAATGGTACAATGCATCAATTCGCACAATGGTTTAGTAAAATGACTCCAGACATCAGGAAAACATTGCCTTCACTACCAAGATTAGAAACCCATTTCAAATCACTAGTAAGACTGCATATGCATGTTATGCCTTCCCCATCATCACACAAGAACCCCTACTCCAAGGAGGTCGTACTACTTATGCCCGCAACTTATTCAAATGATAACAACAGCCACCTATCTAAGTCCCAACTGGTGTAACCTTATCAAAATTCTCAGAATCTTTCCAAAATAATTCAAAACAGACCAGGTCAAGTTGCTTCTCAAAAATACCATCTTTATTTACAATAAATCAAAAGTAAAGCAATACAATTCAGAAAAATAACTTGCTAGCTAAGCATAAATCAGGTCTCTCTCTCTCGTTCTCTCTAATTCTTTCCCTCTCAAAGCAATACCCGTTCAGGCTTACAGTGCGGCATAAATTATGCAAAAGAAGCAAGTAGGTAGCTCTGGGTAGTTCCCACGTTTTTTCAGCTCGGCGTGGATGACACTAGCTATCCTATGCTAAAAGGCTTTGCTGCAAAAATGGCAAAGGACTTTGTCATTTCTCGATCTGGGCCTGGATGGTACTATGCTAATCCTATGCTTGAAAACTATGCTAGACATATGAGGTGAGCAGTTTTAGGGGCATATTCTCAAGCCCCTACCGCCACGGGAATGCCACTTTTTTTTGATGTTCCCGTGGCGATAGGGCCAGCGCCCTGTTCTCAAGGCAGTGTTACCCACTTAACGTGGCTTAAAGCCACGTTAAGTGGCTTAACGCTGCCTTGAGAATAGGGCCCCTTTCACGCTAAACTTAGGGGCATGCAGTGGGTGTTGCGGTCGGCGTACCACCGCAACACCCATTATCAAGGGCGGCGATAATAGGTGGCAGCGCCGAACTTAAGACCAGAAAAATCCTGGTCTTAAGGTGGCGAAATGAGGAGAAATGCTCAATTTCTCCTCGTTTTTGCTAATTCCATGTGTGCTGGCTTGTGCAGCACACATGGAAATAGAAAAATGCCATGGTTTGTTTATGTACAGGAAGGTGTCCCTTCCTGTACATAAACAAACCTTTTAAAAAAATGCAGTTTTGTAACCTACATGTGTGCTGCATGAAGCAGCACACATGGAAGTTACTAAACAGGCATTTTAGGTCTGTTTATGTGCAGGAAGGAAAACCTTCCTGTACATAAACAAACCTCCCTGCTCGCAGACACCCTTGCACTCTGGTGCAAGGGTGCCTGCGTTGGCGTTAAGTCGTGAGACATCGCGCCGTCGCAGGGGGAAATGCCAGGCTGCACCAGATTCTTGAGAATAGGGTGCAGCCTGGCGTTTCCGAAGTGGCGGTGAGAGCGTTAAGCCAAGGAGGCTAACGCCTCTCACCGCCACTTCCTCTTGAATATGCCCCTTAGAGTGTTTGTGCTGTTGTAGAGTGTTCCATATAAAGGAGTTGCTCTCCACCTAAAACTTAAGAACTACTCAGAATTGCCTACTTTCTTTTTGCATATATATATAGACACACACACACACACATACACGTACACAAGCACATACACACATACATATATATATATATATATATATATATATATATATATATATATATATATATATATATATATATATATACACTGAAAAAACCATAGGTTTCAGGAACATTATAGTTAGTTGGACATTTCACTCGTACAAAACCAGAGAAATTCGGCCGTTATAGTTAGTTGAGCTAACTATAACTCGCGTCCCAGCAATGCACTGCTGATGACGTCATATATTACATCATTCATGACATGGTCAGTGACATCACTGATGACATCACTGATGACATCTCAAATGACATCACTGATGACATCACTTATGACATCATCCAGTGACTGTGTGTTTCTGTAAAGTTTATCATATATATATATATATATATATATATATATATATGCCAAGGTGTATTGAAGTATGAGTGGATGTATGAGTGTCTGAATAGATGATTTAGTAGGTGCGTGACTGACTGTATAAGTGAGTGATTAAACGTGTCTTACTGAATGCATGGGTTAGTGAGTAAACTGTGTAAATGTCTGTGTCAGTCTGTCAGTTGGTGTGTAAGCGGCTGCATAGGTTGGTGAGTAGCTACATGAGTGTCTATATGGGTTATTGATTGGTTGTCTGAGTATCTGTATGGGTGCCTGAGTGTCTGTGTGGATGGGTGGGTGGGGGGTGTGTGACTCTGTGTATAGATGGGTGAGTAAGTGATTCTCTGGGTGTATGGGTTCAAGAGTGCATCTGTGAAGGGCTGTATGGGTAGGTGAGTGTGTGTATGGGTATGTTGGTGAGTGAATGGATGTCTCAGTGGTACATGTGTGAGTAACTACATATGTGAAAGGCAGTATATGTGAGTGTTGGAGTATATAAATGACTATATGTGAGAGTGAGTGATTGTGACAGTGGCTGTATGGATGAGTGTGTGCTTGTATCAGTGATTGTATAAGGGAGTAAGTATGTGTTAGTATCTGTATGAATAAGTGAAGTGGTGTGTGTATAGCTGTATAGGTGAGTAAATGGGAGTGTGATTGTTTCTTTGCATGACTGACTAGGTGTGTGAGTAACTCTATGGGTGAGTGGTGGTGTGTGAGTGTCTGTATAGGTGTATGAGGGCAAATGATAGTGCTGTATTGATGAGTGACTGCATGTATCAGTAACTGTATGGATGAATAAGTGGACATGTGTGTAGACCTAGGAATCAGTGAGTGGGTATGTAGTAACTGGTATTGGTGTGTCTATGGTTTTGAAAATGGTAGTCTGCATTTTAGAGTGGGTGTATCAAAGGTTATATTAGGGTGTGAGGAGGTGCTTCAGATAATCATGTGGATGACGTCATCAGTGATGTCATCAGTGATGTCATCAGTGATGTCACTGACCATGTCATAAATGATGTAATATGTGACGTCATCAGCAGTGCATTGCAGGGGCGCGAGTTATAGTTAGCTCAACTAACTATAACGGCTGAATTTCTCTGGTTTTGTACAACTGAAATGTCCAACTAACTATAACGTCCCTGAAACCTATGGTTTTTTCAGTGAATTTCTATGGTTTTTTAAATGCTAATTTCTAACTATAATGTCCCTGAAACCTATCTTTTTTTCAGTGAATTTCAAAGGTTTTTTAAATGATAATTTCTAACTATAATGTCCCTGAAACCTATGGTTTTTTCAGTGAATTTCAAAGGTTTTTTAAAT
Organism: Calotriton arnoldi; assembly: GCA_963921515.1. Classification (NCBI taxonomy): domain Eukaryota; kingdom Metazoa; phylum Chordata; class Amphibia; order Caudata; family Salamandridae; genus Calotriton; species Calotriton arnoldi. The sequence goes on from CAWUFW010003332.1 coordinate 557,165, forward strand.
GCTAATTTCTAATTATTCCTACAGAGGTAGGACATGTGCAGAAAGAGGAAGAAACGCGCAGAAGGAAGCAAGAGAAATGCAGAAAGAGGCAACAGAAGTCCAGAAAGACGAAGAATGTTGCAGAAAGAAGCAAGAGATATGCAGAAAGAACCAACAGAGGTGCAGAAAGAGGCCTTGTTGCAAAGTCATCCTGTGCCCCCAACTTTTTGCTGACTGGTACTGGTGGTAACTGACTCTTACATACCAGGCCCGAAGCCAGTGCTATGCTGAAAGACACTTAAAATACAGTGAAAACACCTACATACACTGTAGTACACTATGGGTTGGGTACCCCTGTGATTGGCATGACCTCCTCTGTAAGGCCCTAGTACATAATAGGGCAGGGGGATTAAAACTACCTCTAAGTCAGAGGTGCAGAAAGATGCTTCTTTAAGTAGTAGTCACGTTTGCAGAGTGGTGGAGAAAGGGTGCTGGGCCACCGACCAGCGCTCAGGAATTAAGCAGCGTAGGACTTACAGAAGGTATCAGGAGGGCTTCTTGGCCCCCAAACTCCCTCAGGACAAAGTTGGACTTCATCCCCCATCCCGTAGTCTGCCAGGAGGCACGTTTGCAGAGTGGTGGAGAAAGGGGGCATGGCCTCCAAAGACGTCTTAGCAATCCCACTGTGTGGGACTTACTGGAGGTAACAAGATGGGTAGTTGGCCACCAAGTACAACCTTGGGGGCCAACTACCCCTCCTATTAACTCCAGTAAGTCCCACACAGCAGGATTGCTAAGTTCTCTTAGCAGACCACGCCCCCTTTGCCCAAACACGTACCCTGGCGGGCTCTTGGATGGGGCTTGAAGTCCCCTTCGCTGCTGGGGGTCCTTTAGGGGCCAACTAGCCCACCTCTTACCTCCAGTAAGCCCCACACAGTGGGATTGCTGAGAGGTGGACACAGGCCACGCCGCCTTTCTCCACCACTCTGCAAACGCGCCTGGCGCGTTCTAAGTTGGGGGATTAAGTCCCTTGAATACTGAGGGTCCCTGGGGGCCAACTAGCCCACCAGGTACATCCAGTAAGTGCCACACAGCTAGATTGCAGAGAGGTGGTGTGAGGCCATGCCCCCTTTACACCACTCTGCAAACGCGGCTCCTGGCAGCAGTGCTGCAGGGAGGAGGCGGGGCCTCAGCGAGATGCCGTTTGGAAGGGGAGGCTGTGTGGCCCCCCTTCCCTTAATTATTTTTTGGCCCTGGGGACCCCATCCCCCAGGGCCTGAGCATTTTATTTACTTTAAAAAAAAAAAAACAGGATGGGGGCCGCGTGGCCCCCTTTCCCTGGGCCACTATTGGCCCCCGGGGCCTGGCCTCATAAAAAAAAAAATATATATTATAATTTACGAGGAGGGGGGTCGCGTGGCCCCCCTCCCCTGGGCCATTTCTGGCCCGGGGAGCCCATCCCCCGGGGCTTGGCCTCGTTTAAAAAAAAATTATATATTTATTTTTTATTATATTTTGCCGGAGGGGGGCTGCTTGGCCCCCCTCCCCTGGGCCACTTCTGGCCCGGGGACCCCATACCCTGGGGCCTGGCCTCTCTGTTGGGGACTGTGGGGGGAGCTCCAATGCCCCCACGGTCCCGTCAGCTCCCTGCCTCCTGTGGGAGCCGGCATTGCTTTTGCACAAGGGGAGCTGCAGACATGCAGCTCCCCTTGTGCAAAAGCAATCCTGCTTTGCTTGATTGAAGCAAGAGCAGGTTTACCTGCTCTCGCTTCAATCAAGTAAAGCAGAGTTTGCTATGACAGGGCGGGAGCCGTGCTCCCGCCCTGTCATAGCATACGGCAATGTCCCGGGGGTGGGCACCCCGGGACATTGCAGGAGCCGGCCATAGGGGGTGGCGGTCCCCAGGGCCATCAAGGGCACCAGGAAGGGGCCACGTGGCCCCCCTCCCTTAATTTCTAAAGCCCCAGGGAGGTGGTGGTCCCCGGGGCCCCCTAACAGACCCCCGAATTTGAATATCTATTGCCCCGGGGAGGTGGTGGTCCCCCGAGCCCCCCACACACATGTTTTAAAATAAAAAAAGAGCCCCGGGGAGGTGGCGGTCCCCGGGGCTGCGGGGGGGCAGTGTGCCCCCTCGTTTAATTGTCAAAGCCCCGGGGAGGTGGTGGTCCCTGGGGCATGTGGGGGGACTCGAGCCCCCCCACACATTTTAATTTTAAAAACTGAGAGCTCCGGGAAGGTGGTGGTCCCCCCTGCAAAGCATCAATCAACCCCCAGGGAGGTGGCAGTCCCTGGGGCTGCGGGGGCCCCCGTGGGCCCCCGCTATATAATTTGGGATTGCCCCCGGGACCTGGCCCACCGGGGGCTTAACAATAACGAAGCGCGGGAGCCCACGCTTTGTTTTTTAAAAAATTTCTCGGCAGAATTCGCGCACCCAGCGCGAATTCTGCCGTTTAAAAAAAATAAAAATGCTTTTAGTGGCCCTGGGGGTCCCTGTGGGACCCCCTCAGCAGGCCTAGGGGGTCAGGGTGCTTCTACCCTGCCCCCTTTTCTTGTTTTTAATGTTTTTTTCACTGTTTTCTTGTGACTCGGTTACCGAGTCACAAGATGGCTGCCATCACTTCCTGGTTTGGAGTGTTGGCAGCCAATCAGAGTGAAGCTCGTGCCCGAGAGGAGTCGCGACTCCTCGGTGCTTAGATATCGATATTTTTATTTTTTAAATTGCTCATCAACTACTGAACGGATTTACACCATTTAAAAAAAAGGGCTCTTTCTGAACCAAGACCTACCTTTTTGCCAAATTTGGTGTAATTCCATTCAGCAGTTCGGGCTGTAGCTTTGTCTAAAGTTCCTATGGAAATTAACATGGGGAAAATGCGTTTTGGGACCCCCTTTTTTCTCGGCCCCCGCTTGACGAATCACCCTGAAACTTTCATGACAGGAGCTGACCGGAACGCCCCACTAGTTTTGAAAATTTCGCAAAGATTCGTCAAACGGCGCCATAGATATTGGCAAAAGAAAAAACGCTTTTGAATAGAAACGAGGTCCTAACTATAACTACCTACTGGCGTCCGCCAGTAGGTAATATATATATATATATATATGTATAGCTGCAGACAAGCCCAGTACTCCATGAAAAGACGGCAAGAGCAGACCCAATTCAGTGCAAGTTGCTTTTTATTTTCTTACAACCATCACCATGTTGCCATTACGCGTTTCGGCCGTATATATATATATATATATATATATATATAGATATATATATATATATATATATACATATATATCCACTAACTCCGGATTCTGAATGAATACACAAGTCGGGCACAGACTCCTCAATAGCGTGCTTGTTTTTTTTAAAAATCATTATCAGTCCATATGACGCGTATACAAATATATGTATTTGTATCATTGTAGATAAAAACTGTGATGTAAAATTGCTGGTATATGCAGCAAGCAATAGTGTAATAATTCCTTATGACAGTTTATGGACTACCATTTCTATATATCTGGTTCTGATATTTAAGTTACTTTTTCTTTCATTTTTATCATTTCTTATTGTTGCACAAAAAATGTGTATAGCACCACATTTCTTGGATAATAAAAAAATGATATGATTGGGAGCTCTTGATTTAAACTCATGCACATAAGATTTGTTGCGGCAATTGGCACTCAGCCCCTATATTACAAGAGTAAAATGTGAATAGTTACATGTATAAGATATTAGTCTTGTTAGATGACTTATCCCAGTAATACACAAGGGAATCACTTACTGTGAAAAATACTATTTAAGTTGAAACGCGTCGATGTTCACCATGCACTATTCTCAAATAAACTAAAGCTATTTGGAGCTCCTGGAGTGCGGCGTTCAATTTGTTTTGGAATGTTTTGAGCGGGACGATCTCCCTTTCCCATTACCATTAAAAAAAACTTGGCAACCTCACTAGTCTCCAAAAGCTAGTAAGTCATAACTCACTCATACATAAATGGTCCAGCAAAGAATGTCGCATTATTTCATTTCCATATTATTCAATTAACATTACATTATTATATATTTTCCATATTGTGCAAGGTCACCATAGAATACTTGTATATGTCACTTGTTTAATTCAAACTAGACATTGTGATACTACTCAATCCAGGTCAACAACAGAAAACCTATACATTTATTTAAAACATACTCCTCAATCATGCCATGTCTCTCATTCCATTTTTCACAAACCCATTCGTCCTTCCATACAATAAAAACTTATTTAATACATTATGCTATGGTCGATCTTAAGCAGCTACAGTTTTACACCTTGTTTTGATTATACCATTATTGTTGATTTCTTCATTGATGATGATGACCTAACACACACTCTGTATCTTTATATTCTATCAGTCACATATATATAAAATTCACATTACAATTGTATCAAGTTAGTTCCACTGCTTGTGGCTGAAGTAGATTCTTATCACTTAAACTGTTTACACTGTTTTTTGGCCAAAATCAATTCTCTTCTCACGCAAGTTTCAGCTGGGTGCGACTTCTTAAGGAATGCCACAAATGAAGAACCCACATATATAAATTTGACCTGAAAAGATATGAACATAATCACTGTTGGACCAACCATAAACTCATCCATCTATTTTCCATATTCACCATCACCTGTCAGCATGCTAAAGCCACACCCGTGACTTTTCTCTTCCTATAAGTCACCACGTGAATCCTTAACATCTTTTGATCCTTTTCCAACTTTCATATTCACCACTTGTGTATTTATTTCATTAGCGCTTCAGTGTACCCTACATTTTTATTTTTCTCCTTTCCCAACAGTTTTGATAGCCTACCATGAAGTCGAATCTCTGAATGTCAACATGAAAATATTCACTGATTGAAGCCCAGGGAGTTCTATCTAGAGAGGATAATATTTCAAACGATTTCTTTGGATGCAGAGGAGTGTGTACGGCTTAGCTTATGTTTCTTGTTGTGCGGTGTGTATTTACCTTAATCTGTCTTTCCCACGTGAACAAAGGCTGATAACTTCGCAGAGTGTCTTATTGGTGGGCAGCTCCTTTCATAACGTGAGGCTTCTCACAAGGTTGGGTAAAATGTGCTAAAACACATAGGGGCATATTCACAAGGAGCCATTGCCGAATTAACAGCACTTTATCGCAGCCAAAGTCGTGATAAATTTACCTCCCCATTCACAAGGCGGTGTTAACAGCCCACAGCACCAGTTTACCCGCGATAGCAGCCGCAAAAACCATCGCCACAGAGGACCCCCGCAAATATCGCTAATGAGATGCAGAGTAGGCGTTCCCGTGCCAAAAGCCGAGACAACATCACACCTCAACATTCATAACGAACAGCCACGTCGGCGATAAGAACACAAAACAGACGATAAGGCGCGTTAGCACCAGGAAATTTACACCTGCTCTGACCTGGTGTAAAGTCGGAAGGCAGCCAGCACCACAAAGGAGCACAGCCCAGGGCCACATCCGAAGGGCAACAGATGCCATGGAGCCACTCATCATGCGGCCCGGACACCCAAGAGGGCCACAACACCCACCGCCACCACCCCAGGACCCCAACCCACACCCGGAACACCCCCGGACCACCACAGACGCAGCGCAGACAAAGACAGCAGACCCCCAGGAAACGTACCAGCCGCACAGACCCAACATCTGACAATGTCACCGTCCACTAAAGGCTGAAAGGGACAACCATCCTACGCATCCTGACCATCATTGCCCTAACAGGCCTACGGCACCAACACAGCGGACAACCAACATCCCACCCCACACAAAGCTGCTGGCTTGGCTGCACCTGTTGGCCCCTGGTACCCCCAAACAACACCCGCCAGAGTCGGAGGAGTCACACAGCCAGCCACATCCAAGTCCCCACACCTGTCCTGGACATCACCATCACCCTGGTACCCCAGTCCCCATACGTCCAACACAATGCGCAGGATCCGCTGGAGACCAAGCAAGGACCATACGCCATAGCAGGATGCACGCATGTGCTGGGGGTAATCCACAGCACACATGTACTACCTGTGCCCCCTGGTGACACAGCACACAATCACCTCAACAGGAAGCACACGTCTCACATCAATGTGTAGGCAACAACAGAACACCGTGGAACCTCCAACAATGTCGCCTTTAAATACACAGCCAGTGTGCATGATACCTTCATCCTCCGACAGCCCATCATCAACCAGTGTTCCCAGGATGGCAACAAGGGAAATGCACACCCCTTGGCAAGTTGAAATGAACATCCCACACACCTCAACTCCACAACCATGCAACTCACAACTCTGGCAATGCACACATCACAAAAATCACAACCAACATGCACAACAACATGACCACCCACCAGACACGACAGAACAACTTACAATGGTAACCGGGCAAGCCCTGAACATGAGCCATCAACGGCATGGCACCTCAGCCACATAATAGCCGAATGTGGGGAGAGGTGGCAACCAGGCATGTGTGAAGGATGCAGTAGAACCATGATCGGGAAAGCACACAATGCCAAGAGTGGTGGAGATGTGCTGGACAGACCGCAGTATGCAGAACACACCCATATCCATGGGGACATACACCTCTGGCATATGGAGTGCAGTGGACAGTGGACGCAACCATGTCACCCCAGCCAGTGGGGGACCTTGCGGAAATGTTGCCTGTGACGCCACCCCCTAAGCATCACCGGAGTGGGATGGCCCGACGTAGGCCATGCCAGCATAGGGGTGTGAATAAAAAGCACGTAGGCCTGGGCATGGTCCTCTCCCGGAAAGCCCCACGTCTCTGCCAGGGCGGCACCTCCCACCCCGCCACGAGGCCGACGCCATCCTCGTGAGCGGAGTTGCCTGCGATGCTGTTGCGCCTGCTGGACCCCGGCACGCTGGACCATGAACCCGTCAGGCCCGCCCCTGTGCAGCCAGGCCACACTGATCACCTGCCGACACCGGCGTGTGTCAAGGAGGGCCCACCACATGCCGGCGCAAGCTCCAAGCCCGAGTCCCGCGACCTTGTCAGCCACCTCAGACCATCACGGCCTCCACGACACAGGCCTGCTTCAGTCCTTTCTCATTGACGTACTCTACTGCTGCCTTCGGCCTACTCTTCAGACCAGTATGTCCCATATGTGAAACTGTGTCCTGTGACCCCAAATCCGGGCCATCGGCCACAGCACCAGACCCCCCCCGATCATTGAGGCATAGTTCCATATGGGCATCTTGCGACACATGGTGCCACTAACCCTGTTCAACGTCAGCCGGCTACACGTGGTGCCACTAACCCTGTTCAACGCCAGCCGGCTACACGTGGTGCCACTAACCCTGTTCAACGCCAGCCGGCTACACATGGTGCCACTAACCCTGTTCAACGCCAGCCGGCTACACGTGGTGCCACTAACCCTGTTGAACACCAGCCGGCTACACGTGGTGCCACCGAACCTGAACAACGCCAGCCGGCTACATGTGGTGCCACTGAACCTGAACAACGCTGGCGTTGAACAGGGTTAGTGGCACCATCCGGTGTGGCCATCCAACCTATGCCAGCGACACTAGGTGAATGGGCCGTGCTGACCCCTGCCTCAGGCCTACCCCACGGTCAGGTAGGTCACTCATTTGGAACTGAGTCTTGATTACACCATGGCAGTGAACATTATTTAAGGCAGAGAACAATTCACTATACACCTTTCGCTGTAGTGGCAACAAGTCTGTGCATGGCATCACAACCGCACGTGTCTGTGGGCCTACGCGGACTACTGTCCTCGGCCTACGCTGCGCATGAGTGGTATCACAGATTTGGAACTGAACATCGGTAATTCAAAAGGCAGAATACATTTCATCGCACGCACGGAGAGGCGTAAGAGGATGACGTGTTGCAGTCCGGAGGGAACAGGATCATCGTTACGGAGGTGATCGAACACTACCGACAACTGCCCGTGTGTCACTAACTCTGTGCCTCGCGAGCCAACGACACGTGGCTGTGGGCCACTGCTGACCGCTGCCTCCGGCCTACACTGCGGTCCAGTGGGTCACAGTCTTGATTTGGCAATGGTGGAGTTCATATCAGTGTACCGGCATCATCGCAGACTGCATCCCCTCACAGCACCTGTGCCACTAAGTCTGTTCCCTGACATTCATGGACACTCACTGGTCGTACATTGGTGGCGTTTGAGTCTATGGACTAGGGGCTAGTTTTCATCCTCATGTAGCTGATACCGAATTGTTGGTGAGGACGAGGGTTGCGCTTTCCACTCCTCCATTTGCTGTTTCCAGATAACATCAGACCTTCCGCATCATGCCCTGGAGGACACCTTCCACTGTCCCCCGCAACCCTCCCCAACATACACCTCGGACATTGATGGGGACCCGCTCAGGTCGCATTGCCCATCTGACTGCACCGCAAGTCACCGTCCCGTGGCTGGGTGCCTGTGCCGGCCGCAGTGCATCAGGGGCCACTAACTCTGTGCTTGTCAGGTCTGGGACCCCTTCTTCTGAGACATTGAATGTCCTCTGAAGCGATGGTCTTGGGGTCATCAACGCCATGTGTCTGTGGCCCTGCACTGTCCGCAGCCTCCGGCCTCAACTGCGGACCACCAGGGCCCACACATAGCATCGAGTCCTGACCGGCCCGGACGTCGCATCACCGCAGGAGGCACACGCCACCACCGCAAGCACCACCTCCAACCGCCATCTGCCAGAGTCGAAACTGTGGTCCTGACAGACCTATGGAGTTGCTCAGACCTGTTGTCGATGCCATCATCGGCCTGATACCCTGCTCAGCACTCCAGGTGCCAGTGACTCAGTGCTGCGCAAGCCATTGTCCGTTACTGATTGAGTTGTGTGCTGTGGAGAGGTTGCACAGCAATGTCGCCTCAAACAGTGTGGGAGCCCTGGTACGTTGATGGGGGAGATGATGCAGGTCTGACACACCCCACTGCACCTGCATCAGGAGTATATATCGTAGGACACAATCGAGGCTTTTTCTTCACATAAGCGCGCTCATCTCTAGTACCCCAACCCCAGTGCACTGCAACTCACGGACACTTCTGTTTGCATGTTGGCTGTCCTCTGGACTTTCTCCGGCTCAGTCCATGTTGCTCAGCTGTTGACTCTGTTATGCATGTGTTTTCTGTTTCCGTTCCACTGGTGTCCAATGTTCAAGTTGTTGCCAGCACCAAGCATTCTGTGCGGACTGGCTTACACTCACCCCACACACATCCAGCACAGGCGTCACTGTACATGTGGCCCTGCCAATAAAGGGGCCGGGCGCACGTGCCCGTGGCCAGTTCAACATGATATATGGGTGTGTCCCTGTGGTCTTGTTGTATGCATGAGGGCCCTGGGCCCTAGGACATTACATTGTGCTGTGTACATCGGATGCAGACATGTCACCGCAGGCAGCAGGTTGTAGCTTGGACATGTAGCTTTGTCGTCACCCACTCAATTCGTAAGGGGAGTGGCCGGAGCCGTTGTACGCAGAGCCAACATGGATGTGTGACTGCTATTTGCGTGCCCCTGGATGTGGTTCTGTACTGTGAATGTGCATCTGCATGTGTCTCCATGGCAGTGTGGGTCTCCTTTGTGGGGTGTGGGTGGTCCCTGAAGGGTGATAGACACCTACGTATGTGTTCTAGTTCGCATTCCAGGTGTTCGCCCCCCACCCAGGCCTGTTGGGCCACCTCCTTTTGGCGTTCTGACACCTGGCATTGGGGTGCCATGTGTGGGTGGGTGAAGTGTCGTGAACCAGCTGTGCTTGCGTGTGCTTCCTGCTGTGTGGTCTGTTGCAGGCTCTGTGTTCTCCTCTGAGTAGCTCGGCTGCCTGGGTCCTGGTGGTGGGTTGCGTGGGATATCCATGGGCTGTTGTAAGGCGTCGGTGTCGACGGTGTGGTGGTCCTCTCCGGCATCGCAGATGTGTTTGTCTTCTGTGCTCTGCTGGAGGTGTTGTGTGCCCCTCTGCAATGTGCAGGGGAGATGCATGTTGACATTGTGTTGCACTGTATATTGGCGCATTGTTCTGGTTTACATGCAGACTGTCTGGCAATGTACATTGTGACAGTTTGGGAGGTGCTGGATTCTTCTGCGGGACAGTGTACATGTGGACTACATGACGGATGTGAGGTCATACGCGTACATTTCCATTTCACACTTTCCAGCTAGGTCAGGTGTAGTAGGCAATCAATCAATCAATCAATCATGTCACTTATAAAGCGCACTACATACCCGCGAGGGTCTCAAGGCGCTGGGGGAAGAGGGGGGTGGTGCTGCTACTGATCGAAGAGCCAGGTCTTGAGGAGTCTTCTGAAGGCCAGTAGGTCTTGGGTCTGTCGGAGGTTGGTGGGGAGGGTGTTCCAGGTCTTGGCGGCGAGGTGGGAGAAGGATCTGCCGCCGGCAGTCATTTTCCGGATGCGGGGGACTGTGGCGAGGGCGAGGCTGGTCGAGCGGAGCTGGCGGGTGGGGGTGAAGAAGCTGAGTCGTCTGTTGAGGTAGGCTGGTCCGGAGTTGTGGAGTGCTTTGTGTGCGTGGGTGAGGAGCTTGAAGGTTATCCTCTTGTTGACAGGGAGCCAGTGCAGGTCTCTCAGGTGGGGTGTGATGTGGCTGCGTCGGGGATGTCGAGGATAAGACGTGCAGAGGCGTTCTGGATGCGTTGCAGCCGTCTCAGGAGCTTAGCCGTCGTTCCTGCGTAGAGGGTGTTTCCGTAGTCCAGCCTGCTGGTGACGAGGGCCTGGGTGACTGTTTTTCTTGTTTCGGTGGGGATCCACTTGAAGATCCTGCGGAGCATTCGGAGGAGGTTGAAGCAGGATGAGGAAACGGCGTTGACCTGCTTAGTCATGGAGAGGGTGGGGTCGAGGATGACCCCTAGGTTGCGTACGTGGTCGGTGGGTGGCGGGGCTGTTCCCAGTGATGTTGGCCACCAGGAGTCGTCCCAGGCTGAAGGGTTGGAACCAAGGATGAGGACCTCCATCTTGTCCGGAGTTCAGCTTCAGGCGGCTGGTCCTCATCCATTCGGCGACGGCCTTCATTCCTTCGTGGAGGTGGGCTTTGGCGGTGTGAGGGTCTTTGGTGAGGGAGAGGATCAGCTGGGTGTCGTCGGCGTAGGAGATGATGTTGAGGTTGTGCTGTCGGGCGACGTGGGCGAGGGGTGCCATGTAGATGTTGAACAGCGTTGGGCTGAGGGAGGAGCCTTGGGGGTACGCCGCAGATGATCTTGGTGGCCTTGTATCGGAAGGGGCGAGGCGGACGCTTTGTGTTCTGCCGGAAAGGAAGGATGTGGTCCAGTCCAGGGCCTTCTCTTGGATCCCGGCGTCGTGAAGGCGTGTTCGTAGTGTGTGGTGGCAGACCGTGTCGAAGGCGGCTGATAGGTCCAGGAGGATGAGGGCTGCTGTTTCTCCGTTGTCTAGCAGGGTCCTGATGTCATCGGTGGCGGCGATGAGGGCGGTTAAGGTGCTGTGGTTGCTGCGGAAGCCGGACTGGGAAGGGTCCAGGATGTTGTTCTCCTCGAGGTAGCGGGTCAGTTGTTTGTTGACGATTTTCTCGGTGACCTTCGCGGGGAACGGGAGCAGAGAGATGGGTTGGAAGTTCTTGAGGTCCTTGGGGTCTGCTTTGGGTTTCTTGAGTAAGGCGGTGATCTCGGCGTGCTTCCAGCTTTCCGGGAAGGTTGCTGTCTCGAAGGAGATGTTGATTATTTTCCGGAGATGGGGCGCGATGGCTGTACTGGCTTTGTTGAAGATGTGGTGAGGGCACGGGTCTAGCGGTGAACCGGAGTGGATGGTGTTCATGATCTCGCTGGTGTCCTCGTCGTTGATGTTGGTCCAGGAGAGCAGGCGGTTGGTGGTTGTGGGGCAGTGGTCTCGGTGGTTGCCGGGGCGGTCGTGGTGTTGAAGCTGTCGTGGATGTCGGCGATTTTGCGGTGGAAGAAGGTGGCCAGTGAGTCGCACAGGTCTCGCGACGACTGGATGTCGTTGGTGTTGGAGCTGGGGTTGGAGAGTCCAAGGCATGTTTCTGGGCATGTGCGGAGCCAGTTGTGTCCTCTGTTCTGCAGTGTCGGCTATGCGCATTGTACCACATTATCGTCGATGTGGGTGTGCTGTTCTTGCTATGTGTGTGTGCTGCAGTGTGCCAAGGGGATCTGGGACATGATCCTGGATAATTGTGGGTGTGCAGTGTGCTACACCTCGTTGTGCATGTGTGCCATTGTGCCCATCTCCCCCCGTCCCCCAGTCCCTGTTCGTTACACTCCCTGTTGATGTTGTGTCAGGTCCTCTCGAGCTGTGTCCGTACTCCCTACTCCTTGCACCGTCTACACACTGATGACTGTGGCCTGGGTTTCCTCCAGCTCCTCCCGTGGTGCAGGACTGCCACCTCCTGTCGCCGTTGCTGCCTTCCTGTTGGCAGCGGGTTTGTACCTGGTTTAGGTTGTCACGTCCTGCCGGCGCCTCTTGGCCTCCTGGATTGGCCTCCTCGGCACTACGACTGCATTCCAGGTGGTCTGCTTGTGGGTCAGTTGCTGGTAGTGTTCTGTCACCTCCGTGACGCTGGTCTTGTTTTCCTGCGGTCTGCACCCCGTCTTCCTCTCCCTTTTCTCCTTGGCCTTCCCCGACCCAGTTGTTCCTTGCTGGTGGTCTGTGGGGGTTGTGGGGTTCGCGCTGACCTCTGCGCTGGGTCAGGGTGCATCCATGTTGCTACGTGCTTTGGCTTGTTTCTGGTGTGTTGTTTCTGTGGGTTTTATGGTGCATTTTCCCGCCAGACGCGTGGGATTTGCAGGCCTGTGGCTGGTGTTCGCTACTTTTTGTACCGCGATTGGCCTCATCGCATGATTTTTCACATTTGCGTTTCGCATTTTTGCGGCGTGGCTTTGATTTTCACGCTGACATTTGACGTGTTATCTGGTGTCTATCGCATGCTACCGCCTTGTTGTGAATTCCACGTTGATACGGGGTTATTTTCCCGCGATAGGCTGCGATGTTGAAAGTTGCATTACGCTACTCTTGCGGTAGTTATCACACGTTCTTGTGAATATACCCCATAGTGACATAGGAATAATTAACCCAACTATCCCAGCGTAACTCACATGGCCTAGTTGATAAGCCATCTCCTTTGAATAAGGACCTCCGGTACCCTGTATTTGTACACTAGTCACTTAAAAGAGATGTCCGCCTATGGATATATCAAATCAATGTGTGCCACTCTCCTGCGTGGCTCGTAGTTCCCCCGTACTTAGGGAAAAATATATCCAGAGAGCACACCCCAACTCTTTAATCCCTGGGTTGACAATAGCACATTACTCAGGGCCTTTTTCTCTTCTCCTCTCTAGCCTTCGTCAGTGGCATAAGAAAACTTGAGGGGACACCCCCTGCAAAGTACATAGAGGGGCCCCCCTCCGGACTCACTCAGGAGCTCTTAGGCCAGGGTACTGTGCTGAGGGGGGCGCATGGAGCCTTTGTTATGCCACTGACCTTCGTTAAAATCAAAGCGGCTAATGGTGTCTTTTCCTGACCTTGACTAAGACAGGGCAATATCCACCTATTGTTAGTTATAAACAACTGTCGCCAGGGGCAGACCAGATCGCCTCCATAGTGGTATGGATGGTCCAAAGGCACACAGGGTCGTACCATCTGACTAAATCCACTCACCTGTTTCACCTTCCTATGGGCTCAATTCCGTCCAAGATACCGTTCTGCACGTTAGCCTCTTCTCCGTCTTCCCATTTCAAGGTGTTCAAGAAATAAACCCTACACAAAAAGAGCATGTCACAAGTTCCCATAGAGTGCGGCTGGATCCTAGGTGCACGAAAATGGAGCCGCCATCTTCTTGACGTGGCGATAGACGGTACTAACAGTCTCCCTTTACATTGCACAAGTCTGCTAAAACATATACCAACTACACTGACAATAGTATAACAATGATTTTTTTGTAAAAATCCAACCTCTTTTTAGTGAAGTGTTGTAGACTGAGTTTTGCCTCCACGAACGGACAGCGGACAGCTACGCCGCCCACAAGAGCGCCACCCGCAGTCACCATCACCTCATCAGATCCGCCAAAAGGGCCTCACTCAAAGACCGCCTAGACAACAACGCACACAACAGCAAAGAGCTCTTCAACATCGTGAAGGAACTCTCCAACCCCAGCTCCAACACCAACGACATCCAGCCGTCGCGAGACCTGTGCGACTCACTGGCCACCTTCTTCCACCGCAAAATCGCCGACATCCACGACAGCTTCAACACCACGACCGCCCGGCAACCACAGAGACCACTGCCCCCACAACCACCAACCGCCTGCTCTCCTGGACCAACATCAACGACGAGGACACCAGCGAGATCATGAACACCATCCACTCCGGTTCACCACTAGACCCGTGCCCTCACCACATCTTCAACAAAGCCAGTACAGCCATCGCGCCCCATCTCCGGAAAATAATCAACATCTCCTTCGAGACAGCAACCTTCCCGGAAAGCTGGAAGCACGCAGAGATCACCGCCTTACTCAAGAAACCCAAGGCAGACCCCAAGGACCTCAAGAACTTCCGACCCATCTCTCTGCTCCCGTTCCCCGCGAAGGTCACCGAGAAAATCGTCAACAAACAACTGACCCGCTACCTCGAGGAGAACAACATCCTGGACCCTTCCCAGTCCGGCTTCCGCAGCAAACACAGCACCGAAACCGCCCTCATCGCCGCCACCGATGACATCAGGACCCTGCTAGACAACGGAGAAACAGCAGCCCTCATCCTCCTGGACCTATCAGCCGCCTTCGACACGGTCTGCCACCACACACTACGAACACGCCTTCACGACGCCGGGATCCAAGAGAAGGCCCTGGACTGGACCACATCCTTCCTTTCCGGCAGAACACAAAGCGTCCGCCTCGCCCCCTTCCGATCCAAGGCCACCAAGATCATCTGCGGCGTACCCCAAGGCTCCTCCCTCAGCCCAACGCTGTTCAACATCTACATGGCACCCCTCGCCCACGTCGCCCGACAGCACAACCTCAACATCATCTCCTACGCAGACGACACCCAGCTGATCCTCTCCCTCACCAAAGACCCTCACACCGCCAAAGCCCACCTCCACGAAGGAATGAAGGCCGTCGCCGAATGGATGAGGACCAGCCGCCTGAAGCTGAACTCGGACAAGACGGAGGTCCTCATCCTTGGTTCCAACCCTTCAGCCTGGGACGACTCCTGGTGGCCAACATCACTGGGAACAGCCCCGCCACCCACCGACCACGTACGCAACCTAGGGGTCATCCTCGACCCCACCCTCTCCATGACTAAGCAGGTCAACGCCGTTTCCTCATCCTGCTTCAACATCCTCCGAATGCTCCGCAGGATCTTCAAGTGGATCCCCACCGAAACAAGAAAAACAGTCACCCAGGCCCTCGTCACCAGCAGGCTGGACTACGGAAACGCCCTCTACGCAGGAACGACGGCTAAGCTCCTGAGACGGCTGCAACGCATCCAGAACGCCTCTGCAAGTCTTATCCTCGACATCCCCCGACGCAGCCACATCACACCCCACCTGAGAGACCTGCACTGGCTCCCTGTCAACAAGAGGATAACCTTCAAGCTCCTCACCCACGCACACAAAGCACTCCACAACTCCCGGACCAGCCTACCTCAACAGACGACTCAGCTTCTACACCCCCACCCGCCAGCTCCGCTCGACCAGCCTCGCCCTCGCCACAGTCCCCCGCATCCGGAAAACGACCGCCGGCGGCAGATCCTTCTCCCACCTCGCCGCCAAGACCTGGAACACCCTCCCCACCAACCTCCGACAGACCCAAGACCTACTGGCCTTCAGAAGACTCCTCAAGACCTGGCTCTTCGATCAGTAGCAGCACCACCCCCCTCTTCCCCCAGCGCCTTGAGACCCTCGCGGGTATGTAGTGCGCTTTATAAGTGACATGATTGATTGATTGATTGATTGATTGATTGCCAACACCATCTCAAAATGTACATGAAATTCCTTTAGGATGACGGATGTCTCTATCCCATGTACTCAGAGTGACTATAAGATTGCAATGACCTACCATGTGAGATTTTTTCGAACATGGAACAAGAACATAAAGGATTTGGGGTACTGGGCATTAGAGGGGAGAACTGCCTAATCGGTTGACACTAGCTTTCCAGAAAACCACCTTTCTATTACCCTATGCCTTATTTTTGGCTGTAGTAAATCATGTTCTCCCAGGGAATTTCACTGTTAAGGCCTTTAGTATGCGTTTCTAATGTGAAAATCCCAAAAACTTCACACATTTTTTGAATGGCTGACTGGTCATTCCCTGCTTTTGTAACAGTTTATTCTATGATGAGACATTTAATGTCATCATTTTTGTGCTGTTTGTCTGTGAAATGTCTTACTAAAGGTGCATTGGGTTTCTGGGTCTTGACTGCAGATCTGTTCTGTGAGTCTCGTGGACAGACTACGTTCAGTTTCGCCAACATAACCCAGTCCACAGGGGCATACCAGCAGATAGATGACATTTTTTGTCCTACAGTTCATGAAAATATTCAGTTAGATTCTATATTTATTGTATGTGTAAGTTTCCATTTTGATTACCAGATTACATGCAACACACTATCCACATTTATGGTTACCTTTGATGGATTGTGTCCCATCAATAATTCTTTGTGTTGGTCTGGTTTTTTTATAGAACCTCAACTTTTCTGCATAGTCCTTTAAGTTCTTATTCTTTTTGTGTGCAAACATCAGTTTTTGGAGTTGTACACTATTCTCTAGATCACTGTTGAGGATGTGCCAATTTGAAATTTTGATCCGGCTTGTTCTTTCATTTAAGACTGAGTGCCGAGCGACACAGACCAATTTTGAATTATTACGTTGCTGTTCATTGTGTAGCAGGTGATCTCAGTCATAGAACCTCGCCTGTTTATAGGCTTCTCATACTAATCTTCTCAGATAACCCTGTTTGATTAATTTCTCCTTCATCATTTCCAAGTTGGCATCATAGTCACTGAGGTTAGTACAGTTGCGTCTCAGCCGCAAGAACTGGCCAAAGGGGATACTTTGCTTTTGGGCCCTACGGTGAAAGCTGTTTAAGTGTTTCTTGCGGTAGGTTTAACAAAAAGATCTACTTCTAGTATCCCAGCTTTGTGGCGGATCTAAGTGTCCAGGAATTCCACCTGGTCCTTGCTGATATTAGCTATAAATTTTAAATTTGGATTGCACAGATTTAGCCAGTCTATGAATTCTTTTAGTTCCTCTTGTTCTCCTGCCCAAATGAAAAAAATGTCATCTATATAGCATGACTAGACTCTCACTGATTCGTAATTTGACGCTAGTTCATTATGTATATGTGTATCTTCGAACTCACACATTAAAATATTGGCCATGCTTGGGCACAAGAAGCGCCTATGCTGATGCCCTTGATCTGTTGGTATAAGTCTCCTTCAAATTCAAATGTATTTTTCTGGAGAACAATTTGCAGACACTGACGGGCATTACCTGAAAGTTGTTGCATGAACAGTCTAATTGCATTTATTGCAGCTTCTTGAGGTATATTGCTATAGAGTGCCTCTATGTCAAGAGTGACCAGCCAATCTCTGTGCACATTAAAGCTCAATCCCTCCACAACCGTGATCAAATGTCTGGTATTCTTAATGTATGATCTAATCAGCTGGACTATCGGACGCAGGAATGAATCCACATACTAAGACAAAGGCTCAGTACATGGTCCTACTGTCATAACAATCGGTCTATATGGAGGGTCTTTCTGGTTTTTATGAATTTTAGGTACTCTATAATCACTTGACTTCTGGGTATTTGGTACATTTAAAAAGTCATGTTCTTTTAAACAGATAATCCCTGCACTTAAAGCTCCCATTGTTAGTTGTTGAATTCTTTTGTAGACATGCTAAGTAGGATCCATCCTTATCCTATGGTAATGCTCTGTACTGTTCACCATTTGGCAATATATTGATCTGTATCTATTACCACTATCCCTCCGCCCCTATCACTGTTTTTAACTGTAATATGATTGTTCTCCATCGAACTTTTTAGTACCAGCTGTTCTTCTTTTTCCTTGTTAGGCACAGGTCTGGGGATATTTTTGATACATTCTTTTAATTGCTTCAAAACCACCTTTTCAAAAATCGCCACCTCCGGCTCACTTGTTCCAAGGAGGGGGGGGAAAGTGAAGGGTGAGGAGAGCCCTCAGGCATTAAACTGGCGAGCGTCCAGTGACTGTGTATCTGAGAACTACTTTTAAAGTCCTATTTTTCTGAAGAATGTAACAATATCCCTAAACAATTCAAACTTGTTAGCATGGGGATGTGGGACTTAGAACAACTCTTTAGTTAGTAATGAATTAGTAGCTAAGTCCAGGGGGATATGCGTTTGATTGAAGACTGGAATTTCTTTCATGATCCCCGGTACTGATCATTTCTGGTCTCTAGATACTGGTGTCTGTTGTTGTTTGAATGATATCCTCCCCGGTATCTGGGTTGGAACCTCTGCCTTTTCATTTCCCTTCGGCCTCCTCCCTTTCCCACCAGCACCAGCAGCGAGAATGCGCAGAGAATCTGGAACCACATTGTTAAATAATAAATAAATAAAAATAATTTAAAAAATCTATCTATCTATCTATCTATCTATCTATCTATCTATCTATCTATCTATCTATCTATTTATCTATCTATGTACCTACCTACCTACCTAGCATAAGAAATGCATTTTTTTGTGTTGCTAATAACTTTGGTGCTGTTTGATGAATTTCCATGAAACTTAAAACAAAGTGCTACTTTTTGACTAGTTTGTGCATGGAAAGTTCAGAATGATCTATCAAGCAGGGGCTGAGAAAAAAGGCGGGTACAAAACATGTTTCCCCCATTAATTTTTCCATAGGAACTTTAGATACCGCTACAGCCTAAACCACTGAACACATTTATACCAAATTTTGCAGAAAGCTAGATCTTGGACCAGAAAGAGTGCTTTTTTGGTTCTGGTGTAAATCCATTCAGTAGTTTTTGATCAATTAATGCTCAAAAACTTTGTTTATCTAGGGACGCAGAGTTTCAGCAGATCCGGATAGATCTCAACCTGAGATCTGATTGGCTGCCACAACCTCGACCAGGAAGTGGTGGCAGCCATCTTAGACCCAGTCCCGAGACCTAAAAAAAGTAAAAACAAAAAGACATGAGGGGACAGGGTAGGGATACCCTGACCCCATTAGCCTGGGGCCAAAAACATTTTTTTTTAAATAGTTGCCATGAATTCACAGAGGATCCAAGAATCAATGGCAAAATTCCCCCCCCCCCTCCCCCGGTCCGGGGGGAGGGCGCACAAGGGGTTTATTTTTTTGGGAGAGGGGGGCGCGTGTGGCCGTCTTCCCCAGGCCTTTTTTGGTCCTGAGACCCGACATCTTAATTTAGCGGGAGGGGGGCACGTGGTCCCCTTCCCCAGGCCTCTGAAGGCCCTGGGAACCAATCCCCTGGGGCCGCTAACATTTTGAAAAGGGACGGTGGCCATGCAGCCTCCCTCCTGGAGCACCCCCATTCCCGGCTCACATGCTATGTCCTGGGTAATCCACCCAGGGACACAGCGGCTTCCCTGAATGCACCGACGTGGCCAGGGAAACCTGTGTTTTCTTCCACTTGGCGGGAGCAATTTCAAAACTCCTGCCGTACAGGAGCAAACACAAAGTCTGCTCCCAGTCAGCGATAGGGAAACAGATCAAAATATTGCTCCCGCTCGGAGGGAGCAGCATCAGTAGCTGCTCCCTCTAGGCTGGAACAATGTTGGCTCCCACTACATGTGGGGAGCCTGCTGGGGCCGTGGAGGCCTTGGGACTCCCCTTGTGGCCCCTAACGAGTATGTAATGGGTGCCCTGGGTGGGCAGCAGGGCACCCACCTTTAATGTAATGAGGGCCTCTGGGAAATGTGGCCATGCAGCCCCCTCTTCTTTATTTAAAGTAGTGGCCCTGGGGGGTTGGGTCTGCAGTGGCTAATAAGGCCCGTGGAGGGAGGGAGGCCGCAAAGTCCCCCTCCACTTTATTTTAAGTAGTGCCCCTGGGGTCCCCAGGCCTAATAGAGCTGGAAAAGCTGAGCCTCATGGCCTACCATCCCCTTCAATTAAAAAAATGGCCCCGGGGGATGGAGTCCCCAGGGCCTAATAAGACTTGGGGAACGGGGACAGGCAACACCACCTTAATAAAAAAAAAAGGCCCTGGGGGTTGGGGCCCCCAGGACCTAATGAGGTTAGGGGTGGTGGGCCACGCAGCTCCCCCTCCCCTATAAAATATATATGGCCCTGGGGGATAGGGTCTCCAGGAGCCAATATAGATTTGTAAGGGGGGACACATGGTCCCCTCTCCATTAAAAGAAAGATCCTGGGTCCTGGGGGATGGGGTTCCCTGGGCCAGGCCCTCAGGCCAACCCCCCATCGGTACTGCCAAAGGCTGTGCGCAGCGGGGGTGGTTGCATGTGGGGGTTGGCACAGGCCCGAAGGGTGTGCACGGGGAGGGGTTGGGTTTACGTATGGGAATTAAATATTTCTTTACGTTAAAGAAATCCTATTAATTCACTGAAATAAACATAGATTAAAGTAACAGTATAGTTGGGTGAAATGTTCAGTAACAGTGTAATATTTTAAACTCTAAAGAACACAGAAATTCACCAGGTATAGCTTGTGTCCTAAGGTAACTCGCCTCGCATGCACTGTTAATTACCCCACATATTACATCACTTATGACATCTTCTATGACATCATTTATAATATCACTGCAACATTTGCAGTGAAATTATTAATGTGAAAACTGTGTATGGTGGGGGTGCGACATATACTTATCTTAGGGCACAAGTTAGTGTTTCTTGAGATAACTTTAACTAGCACTGGTAAATTTCTGTGGTTTTTAGAGTCTAAAATGTTACTGTGTTACTGGACATTTTACCTAACTATAACGTTACTTTAACCTTTGTTTTTTTTAGTGTATATATATATATATATAATGTCTAGTTTGATTTAAACAAGTGACATATACAAGTATTCTTTGATAAACTTGCACAATATGGAAAATATATAATAATATGTTAATTGAATAAAATGGAAATGAAATGATGCGACATTCTTTATTGGACCATTTATGTATGAGTGAGTTATGACTTACTAGCTTTTGGAGACTAGTGAGGTTGCCAAGGTTTTTCTTAATGGTAATGGGAAAGGGAGATTGGCTCGCTCAAAACATTCTAAAACAAATTGCATGCCGCACTCCAGGAGCTTCAAATAGCTATTGGGTCTTGCATTACATATGTTAAATAACGAGACAGGACAGAAATTTAACAATTCTTTTAATTTATGTCACATATGTATGTTTTGTATATAGTGTACTGTCCACTTCACCAGTCACCACATGTCACCTTCTCACAATAGTCACCTTTATATTTTCGCAATTTACTTGTATTTGTGACAGCCATTTAATATTCAATACTTCTTGAAATATATAAGAGTAAATCAACTCTCCCTGTGTTTTCCTGGTGTGTTCTCAATTGAAATAGTTTTTTCATTTATTGTGTAAAAGGAAGTGTGAAACACCTTTCCTTTTGTATTGAATACATTTATCACAGCAATTGTATCGCCCAACAGAACCAATTGTTTTCTATATTACCAATACCCAGGTTCTGAGGGACACCGGGTCGCCCCATTATCCTTAATGTTACTGCACTCCAGGAGCTTCAAATAGCTTTAGTTTATTTGAGAATAGTGCATGGCAAACATTGATGCGTTTCAACTTAAATAGTATTTTTCACAGTAAGTGACTCCCTTGTGATTTACTGAGATATGTCATCTAGCAAGACTAATATCTTATACATGTAACTATTCACATGTTACTCTTGCAATATAGCGGCTGAGTGCACATTGCCACAACAAATCTTATGTGCATAAGTTTAACCCCTTCGGTGCTCACGACGGCCCCCGGCCGTCACGCGTCACGGTGGGCGTGTGCGCACGACGGCCGGGGGCCGTCCGAATCCCGCCCACTAATAGAAACGCCCGCACAGCGCGAACATTCGCCGCGCACGCAAGGGGTTAAATCAAGAGCTCCCAATCATATCATTTTTTTATTATAAAAGAAATGTGGTGCTATGTTCATTTTTTGTGCAACAATAAGAAATTATAAAAATGAAAGAAAAAGTAACTTAAATATCAGAACGAGTTATATAGTAATGTTAGTCCATAATCTGTCATAAGGGATTATTACACTATTGCTTGCAGCATATACCAGCAATTTTACATTACAGTTTTTATCTACAATGACATATATATATATATATATATATATATATATATATATATTCACTGAAAAAACATAGGTTTTAGGGACAGTTATAGTTAGTTGGACATTTCACTCGTACAAAACCATAGAAATTCCCCCGTTATAGTTAGTTCAGCTAACTATAACTCGCCCCCATAATGCACTGCTGATGACGTCACATATTACATCACTCATGACATGGTCAGTGACATCACTGATGACATCACTGATGGCATCTCAAATGACATCACTGATGACATCACTGATGACATCATCTATGTGATAATTTGATGCATCTTCTCACACCTAATATAACTTTTGATACACCCACTCTAAATTACAGACTGCCATTGTCAAAACCATATACACTCCAACACCAATAACTACATACACAATCACTGATTCTTAGGTCTACACACACATCCACTCACTCACCCGTACATTCACTCATACTTACGGTCACTCAGTACAGGACTATCATATGCACTCATACACCTATATAGACACTCACACACCGTCACTCATCCATAGAGGTACTCACACACCTAGTCAATCATGCAAATAATTAATCACACTGCCATTTACTCACCTATACAGTTATACACACACCAGCTCACTTACTCATACAAATACTAGCACATTCTTACGCTCTTATACAATCACTGATACAAGTACACACTCATCCATACAGCCACTGTCACAATCACACACTCTCACTTATACCCATTTATATACTCCAACACACATATATACTGCCTTTCACATATGTAGTTACTCACACATGTACCACTGAGATATACATTCACTCACTAACACACCCATACACACACTCACCCACCCATACAGTCCATCACAGATGCACTCTTGAAACCATGCACCCAGTGAATCACCAACTCACACATCTATGCACAGAGTCATACACACCCCACCCACACAAACACTCAGGCACCCATACAGATACTCAGACAACCAATCAATAACCCATGTAGACACTCATGTAGCTATTCGCAAACCCATGCAGCCGCTTACACACCAACAGACAGACGGATACAGACATTCACACAGTTTAGTCACTAACCCATGCATTCAGAAAGGTACGTTTAATCACTCACTTATAGAGTCAGTCACGCATCTACTAAATCATCCATTCAGACACTTATACACCCACTCATTCTTCAATACGCCTTTCCCTATATATATTAAACATATTTAAACTTTACAGAAACACACAGTCACTGGATGATGTCATCAGTGATGTCATTTGAGATGTCATCAGTGATGTCACTGACCATGTCATGAGTGATGTAATATGTGACGTCATCAGCAGTGCATTGCGGGGCGCGAGTTATAGTTAGCTGAACTAACTATAACGGGGAATTTCTATGGTTTTGTACGAGTGAAATGTCCAATAACTATAACTGTCCCTAAAACCTATGGTTTTTGCAGTGAATTTCTAAGGTTTTTTAAATGCTAATTTCTAACTATAACGTGCCTGAAACCTATGGTTTTTTCAGTGAATTTCAAAGGTTTTTTAAATGCTAATTTCTAACTATAATGTGTCTGAAACCTATGGTTTTTTCAGTGAATATATATTTAGTATACTATGTATACATGTGAAAATGTGTCGGTCCACCTGTTTACCTCGGTGGCATGGAAAAAATGGGTGGAACTGACGACAGCACGCCGACGAGGTCCTCTTATGGCTCCCATGACGTCATACGGTGTCGCGAGCGGAGCCGTGCTATTATGACATCATCGTCGACGTGGGAGAGCTAGGAAAGAATTTCCGCGGAATGCTGGCGCAGGGGATATTCACCTAAGTGTTCAGGCTAGTCCTTTAGGAGCAACTGTTTATGTTGCCACTCCAGAAACCGAAACCAGTGATCCGAGGGCAGAGGCCCTGCAGATGGCACACGAGGTGGGGAGCCCAGTCGTGTGCACCAGCGGGGCAGCGAAGTGACAAGCACTACTACCCACAGAAAAGGTAACGAGGGCATTGAATAACACAGGATCTTCTCTTTGTATCTGGCAGGAACAACAAGGTTAAAATGCCCTAGTTCCAAAATGTAGAATTAGTGCTACAACAGTCTTCAAGAGGACCTGCGATGGATGCCGCTTCTGCCTTCCGTACACTGGAGGCGGCGCATGGGTCACGCGGTACGGTCATACTGCGGTGGGACGCACACTCGTTGACCTCTCATGGCACTGCTCCACACTTCGGGGACAACGCTTTCCATTAGCTGTGTTTTCTGATGACGTGTCGCGCCGGCCCCGTCCAACAGCAGAACCCCTTTAGATCCAAACAGACTCTTCCACTCTCTCACCGGAAGTGAAACCAGGCCACGTGGACACTTTCACAATACAACAGCCGGGAATGCACTTTTCGGTAAAAAAACACATTCCTTCCTCCTAATTTATCAAATAAACGACTCACTGAAGAACAGGGGCCAGCTTCGATCAGTAAACAGCCGTTACAACGACTTTTTTACTTCGCGATACCATTACAATGCATGCGTTGTACATCGTGAAGTCATTACTACACATTTTTTTAGAACGCATGGTCACTTACCAGGCAGGCCTTTATAACAAATTTTGTTGTAAAGGTATGTATGGTAAATGACCATGAGTTCTAAAAAAATGTAGACGATCCACGTCGTTGTAAGGAAACAGAGGCTGTTCCGTTTCCTCACAACGACGTGCACAGCCCCTCAGAGACGACATGAAGCAGGAACCACGAGGAGAGAGGAACCATGAGGAGTGAGAGGTAAGGGGGATTGGGCATAGGGTGGTGGTTACTTTTCTAGGGTTTAGGGTAGTGCAGTGGTGTTTGGGTAGTGTAGGGGGTCGTGCTGAGAGTAGTGTTTTAGGGTTTAGGGTAGTGCAGTGGTGTTTGTATAGTGTAGGGGGTTGTGCTGGGGGTAGTGTTTTAGGGTTTAGGGTAGTGCAGTGGTGTTTGAGTAGTGTAGGGGGTCATGCTGGTGGTAGTGTTTTAGGGTTTAGGGTAGTGCAGTGATGTTTGTGTAGTGTAGGGGGTCATGCTTGGGGTAGATTTAGGGTTTAGGGTAGTGCAGTGGTGTTTGTGTAGTGTAGGGGGTCGTGCTGGGGGTAGTGTTTTAGGGTTTAGGGCAGTGCAGTAGTGTTTGTGTAGTGTAGGGGGTCATGCTGGGGGTAGTGTTTTAGGGTTTAGGGCAGTGCCATGGTGTTTGGGTAGTGTAGGGTGTCATGCTGGGGGTAGTGTTTTAGGGTTTAGGGTAGTGCAGTGGTGTTTGGGTAGTGTAGGTGGTCATGCTGGGGTAATGTTTTAGGGTTTAGGGTAGTGCAGTGGTGTTGGTGCAGTATAGGGGGTCGTGCTGGGGGTAGTGTTTTAGGGTTTAGGGTAGTGCAGTGGTGTTTGGGTAGTGTAGGGGGTCGTGCTGGGGGTAGATTTTGGGTTTAGGGTTTAGGGTAGTGCAGTGGTGTTTGGGTAGTGTAGGGAGTCATGCTGGGGGAAGTGTTTTAGGGTTTAGGGTAGTGCAGTGGTGTTTGGGTAGTGTAGGGGGTCGTGCTGGGGGTAGTGTTTTAGGGTTTAGGGTAGTGCAGTGGTGTTTGGGTAGTGTAGGAGGTCGTGCTGGGGGTAGTGGTTTAGGGTTTAGGGTAGTGCAGTGGTGTTTGGGTAGTGTAGGGGGTACTGCTGGGGGTAGTGGTTTAGGGTTTAGGGTAGTGCAATGGTGTTTGGGTAGTGTAGGGGGTACTGCTGGGGGTAGTGTTTTAGGGTTTAGGGTAGTGCAGTGGTGTTTGGGTAGTGTTGGGGGTACTGCTGGGGGTAGTGTTTTAGGGTTTAGGGTAGTGCAGTGGTGTTTGGGTAGTGTAAGGGGTCGTGCTGGGGGTAGTGTTTTAGGGTTTAGGGTAGTGCAGTGGTGTTTGTGTAGTGTAGGGGGTCATGCTGGGGGTAGTGTTTTAGGGTTTAGGGTAGTGCAGTGGTGTTTGTGTAGTGTAGGGGGTAGTGTTTTAGGGTTTAGGGTAGTGCAGTGGTGTTTGTGTAGTGTAGGGGGTCATGCTGGGGGTAGTGTTTTAGGGTTTAGGGTAGTGCATTGGTGTTTGGGTAGAATAGGGGGTCGTGCAGGGGGTGGTGTTTCAGGGTTTAGGGCAGTGCAGTGGTGTTTGGGTAGTGTAGGGGGTCATGCGGGGGTAGTGTTTTAGGGTTTAGGGCAGTGCATTGGTGTTTGGGTAGAATAGGGGGTCGTGCTGGGGGGAGTGTTTTAGGGTTTAGGGCAGTGCAGTGGTGTTTGGGTAGTATAGGGGGTCATGCTGGGGGAGTGTTTTAGGGTTTAGGGCAGTGCAGTGGTGTTCGGGTAGTGTAGGGGGTCGTGCTGGGTGAAGGGTTTTAGGGTTTAGGGCAGTGCAGTTGTGTTCGGGTAGTGTAGGAGGTCGTGCTGGGGGGAGTGTTTTAAGGTTTAGGGCAGTGCAGTGGTGTTCGGGTAGTGTAGGGGGTCGTGCTGGGGGGAGAGTTTTAGGGTTTAGGGTAGTGCAGTGGTGTTCGGGCAGTGTAGGGGGTCGTGCTGGGGGTGGTGTTTTAGGGATTAGGGCAGTGCAGTGGTGTTCGGGCAGTGTAGGGGGTCGTGCTGGGGGTGGTGTTTTAGGGTTTAGGGCAGTGCAGTGGTGTTTGGGCAGTGTAGGGGGTCGTGCTGGGGGTGGTGTTTCAGGGTTTAGGGCAGTGCAGTGGTATTCGGGCAGTGTAGGGGGTCGTGCAGGGGGTGGTGTTTCAGGGTTTAGGGCAGTGCAGTGGTGTTTGGGCAGTGTAGGGGGTAGTGCAGGGGGTGGTGTTTCAGGGTTTAGGGCAGTGCAGCGGTGTTCGGGTAGTGTAGGGGGTGGTGCAGGGGGTGGTGTTTCAGGGTTTAGGGCAGTGCAGTGATGTTCAGGCAGTGTAGGGGGTCGTGCAGTGGGTGGTGTTTCAGGCAGTGCAGTGGTGTTCGGGCAGTGTAGGGGGTCGTGCAGGGGGTGGTGTTTCAGGGTTTAGGGCAGGAATTTGGGGTGGAGCTGAACTCCACGGAATTCCACAGAGTTTTCTGCACCTCCGCGGAGTTCTGCGTAGTACAACTCTGCGAACTCCGGCCACCCTTAGATTTTTGTCTCTTAATAACTTTGCACTCATTTCACGAATCTCCACAGAAACGTTGCAGGCCTTTTGCACCCGTTACACTGTCAGAAGATTAAAAGTTTTGCAGCGTTTGGTCAAGGGGGTGCAAATAAAAAAGTGGGGTCCCAAAACACACTCAAAATCCGATGCATTTTACATAGACTTTTGTATTTCACGTAGGGTGAAAACAGGCAATCGCATTTGGATGAAAGTCGACAGGATTTAAGATTTTGGTGTGCAGGCAATTCTTTTTGTGGCTGCATCTAAAAAGGGTAAGTATTTTAGAGTTATTAGCATTTTAAACTTAGTGATATCTGTTAGCGCAGCAGTTTTGAGGTATGACTGTGGTGGATAGTGAATGATGACAAGTCAATATCTGATTGGATAATGACTGTCTTTACAATAATTGCAGTCAGTCATGCTGTTTTAAGGCCACTTTGCCGGTGTTCTAGCTTAGGGCCTTTAATATAGGTCAATATTAGGTTTGATATGTTTTCCCTACCTATTACTACTTAATTTAAGTGGTGATAGATAGGGAAATATAATTATAAGTTTCTATCATTTACATATTTAATTATGTAATAAAAAGTCAATGCATTACTGCGGTAATACCTAAAATTTACTGCGTTACTTTTAAAAACGTACTAAAAAAATTTGCATATGGTAAAAAACACAGTATGTTCTAGGTACTTCTGCGATACTGCGTAAACTGGTTAAATAAATATACAGAAAATTATACAAACATTTTCATACCTATTTCCACTTTAAGAAACTGGTAATAGGTTGGGAACAACAATAAAACCTTCTACTTACTTATATTGAAGGCCCTAAGCCACAACAACCCAAAAGTCAACTAAAAGGATTATGGCTGCCTTTTAAATTTGTGAAGGCAGACATTAGCCAATTATACTCCGGCTTGTTATCGCTATATACCACAGTATACCACTAACTTACCACGGTATACCTTGGTACAATATATCACCAGGGGACAAATTTGGGATTCTATTGCGTTACCCTCGCGTTATGCATAGTGTCGCAGGGCAGCACAATACTTACATAACATTTACAAAACTACACAAAGCCACCATACGTCGCTCTGCATTGCTTGGTACATGCGCAGAAACGCAGTGCAGCGCAAGTAGCAGCCTTGCATTTCTCTGCACACCATAATCTACAGTCCTTCAAAATTTCTACTACATCCGTACCCCAATACACTGTACCTTACTACACTTTACACTATTCAACTTTACGCTATTCCACTGTATGACAGTGCAGTGTACACCACTCCACTGTACCCAACTCCACTGTACGCGACTTCACTTTTCGCTATTCCACTCTATGCCACTTCACTGTATGATATTCCACTATATGCCATTCCACTCAACAACACTCCACTCTATGCTATTTCACTGTATGGCATTCCATTGCACACTACTCGACTGTACCCACTCCACTGTACCCCACTCCACTGTACGCCACTGTAGTATTTGTGACTCCACTGTATGCAACTCCACTGTACACACTACACTGGATGCAATCCAGTCTACACCACTCCACTGTATAGTACTCGACTATACTCTATTCCACTGTACGCCACAGCACTCTACGCTATTCCACTTTATGGCATTCCACTGTACGTCACTCTAAAATGCGCCAAACCACTCTACAATACTTCATTCTATGCTATCCCATTGGATGCCACTCCTTTGTACGCCACTCCACTATATGGTATTCCAGTTTACCACAATGCACTGTATGCCATTCCACTCTATGTCGCACCACTGTATGCCACTCGACTGTATGATACTCCACTGTGCGCTAACCCACTGTATGCTACTCTACTGTACTCCACTAACTGTACGCTATTCCAGTTTATGGCACTCCACTCTACGACACTCCAATGTATGGTATTCAACTTTCGGCCAATCTACTCTTATACCCTCCACTGTACCCAATTAGACTGTACGGTATTCCACTGTATGCTATTCTACTATATGGTACACCACTATACGGTACTCCATTTTATGCCATTACAGTGTATGCCACTGCAATCTACGCGGCCCCACTGTACGGCACTCTGCTTCCCCCTCTACAACTGCAATCTATAAAACTACATTGCACTTTACGGCTAAGTAGATGAATCTACTTCGCTATATCCACATACACTCCACGGTCTATCTCCACAGTCCAATCTAGGAATTTCTAATGTTTGTGTAGTTTAATTTTGATATGTAGGGAAAGAATAAACATAGTTTTCCTAACTATAACTTATCTGTAACCTTTGGTATTTTCATGGAATATGCATGTAAGTATTCAGAATGAGACATGATTCGCCTTTCAAGAAAATGGTTCAGACAACAAACTTTGATAGAATAGTCATCGCCATGGGGCATAAACCAGAAACACTATCAGATCATTTATAGAAGGGGAACATCACGCACTGCACAATCGTGCCTGTGGGTGGGAAAGCCACTGTCAACGGCAAACAAAATGGGAGGCTAAGTGCTCAAATCGCTAACACATTTGTGTGGCCACCCCCATGCATCCAGGCGAGCACTGCAATTGATAAAGAAAAAAATATCTCACGTCCTGAAAAAACGCCTACAAAACATACCCATACATGACCTGCAAGAAATGCAGAACATAAATCGTGCTAAAAGCACATTTATCACATCTACCCACCTAGAGACCAACACTCACGGGGGGATTTACTAGGAATTAAACCACTCCACTCTGAAGCATTTTCAAAGACATCAGTGAGTCACTGGGAATACAAGAGCTAAACAAGGGAAGCAGCACACTTTTGGGTGAGGACTTTTACCAACTAACAGGAACATTGCATCACAGTCGAAACAATGCAACATGTCAATCACAGCTAGATAATGCACAGGCCTGTCCGCGCTGGCCAGCCTTTAACCAAACCAAAGAGAAAGATACTTGCTACGGATGCACCATTTCTGTCAGTCACCCACAAAAGTTGCACATAACATGCTTGCATCTACCTCTGGTACAAATACTCATGCAGGAGGAGTATAGTCCAGAGGAGAAAAGATTATCAGCAAATAAGAACACGCCTTCTCCGGTCTGCAAGGGCCCACAAAGAGTATGCCTGACCAGGCATGTCACGCCCACAGAAAACGAAATACAATGCACAATATAACAGTATGCCATGCAATAGTTTCTGTCACGGATTTACAATTGGAATTTCACATCCTCTCATCGTCTATATAAATATATATGCTGTATAAATGCTACATAAATATATATGCTACACAAATGCAGTTACATCCATGCATGTGGAAGCCAGTATGATGTCACTAACACGCTCAAGCAGCACGTGAAAAGCTACGTCACTTTTCCTGTCAACCCTAAGGAGTTCACTCAAACCTAGTTATTCCTCTATGACTTAAGTGGATTTTCACTTACCATAGGAGTCACTGACGAAATGCACAATGACACCAATCAACATTTTTGATGTCTCTTCGTATATTACAACCTCAGAGGAGATATCAGCCTCAACATGTATCTTGGATGCAATATTCACATATGGTTTGCTTCATACTCCAATCGTACCGCTTGTTTGAGGCATGACGTTGCTCTCTTGCACACCAGTATGGTCTTCGGACAAATGCAGAGACACAAGTTATGAACAGTGTTCTATGCAGACTCCCATGCACACACTGCACTGTGCATGAGGATCACAGACACACACGCACACATCCACAAGCATACACATACGAACACCTCACACTGCCAACCTTCTACTTACCTCTTGAAATTGACATATTCTGTCCACTGAAAACATGGTTGATGACGTGTTACCCAACCCTGCCAACACAGAAATGGAAAGATGCATTTGTGCACACATCCATACACGATGCACCAATGAGAGAGTCTCCAATATATAGTATACTCAAACAATACCTTATATGTCTGCATCAAGAGGTCTGCAGAAGCGGATGCACCCACTAAACGCTGGGGACATTCTGGATGCTCTATAATATGCCTCACAAATGACAATTTCCAAATTGTGGCTCATCAAGGACCATTCTGGTCTGGGCCACTGCCACGGCTATTCAAGCAGCTGTCACAAACCTTATATCTTGGAGGTCCCGGTGACCCAAAGAAGGCACGCACTAGCACGCGCACATGTAAGG
This sequence comes from Calotriton arnoldi, assembly GCA_963921515.1. Classification (NCBI taxonomy): domain Eukaryota; kingdom Metazoa; phylum Chordata; class Amphibia; order Caudata; family Salamandridae; genus Calotriton; species Calotriton arnoldi. Next base: position 588,683 of record CAWUFW010003332.1, read on the forward strand.
ATTGCCAATGCACTTACGTGTGTTTGCAGAAGTGAACAATTTAATTAAGCCCCTCAGGAGCATTGGGGCTACTGTCTCTATTTAGTAGAACACGCACCTGCACAAATACATGGACCATGGAACCCACAGGCAGGCCCAAGATCATCTCACTAAACCACTGAGGGGTATATTCACAAGAACGTGTGATAACTACCGCAAGAGTAGCGTAACGCAACTTTCAATATCGCAGCCTAGCGCGGGAAAATAACCCTGTGTCAACGTGAAATTCAGAACACGGTAGTAGCATGCGATAGTTGGCCGACACCGCGGCCAATGTTCGCGACACAACCAACCCGACCGAGATAAAAACACAAACCACAACGCGAAAAAAGCTGCGATGGGCCAAAGCGCGATAAGAAAACAGTGACAACCAGTGCGAGGGCAGCAATACGCACGCGCAATGTGGGAAAAAGCACAAGAACAGTATACGGAATATGCCACAGAACAAAATACATCAACAGCGGAGTACCACGGATGCGCCCTGACCAACTGCAGAGGACAACATGCACACCACAACATCCACGCACCGTGGAAGAACAGAACCCACAGGCACACCACATGAAAGAGACCCTTGGCAGACAAATCAGAGCCACAGGAGCGACACACCCACCTTGCAGCATACGCACATAAGCAGAAGTGCACCCGGACAGTGACAACATCCCGGTACAAACAGTAACACCTCCACAACTGAACACAGGACATAACTGGTTCGGAAAATGTGCACAACATGGCAAATCACATCTGAAACCCCAGGGACATGTAACATGACAATGTACAATTTCAACCTGTGACCTGCAAATATGTTTTATTCACACATGCAGTGCAATTGGACATCTACTACGGTCCCATGAATGCCACGGATGGTCACAATGTGACGTGTTCATGAGAAGTAAGTGTCAATGATGGAGTCCCTACGGGCCATTCCTGCCGCAGCTGCAGTGGGATGTGGGCCACCTGCCCCATCACCACCATCATCGTCCGGTACCTCTGGAACTGGGATCCATGGGGCCCTGGTGCGAACACAGATGTTGTGCAACACACAACATGCAACGATTATCTTGCACACGACGTCCGGGCTGTACAGGAGCTTCCCACCAGTGCCATCCAGGCACCTGAAACGTGACTTCAACACGCCAAATGTGCGTTCAACGATGCCCCTGGTGCGTATGTGGGCTGCATTGTACTGCCTCTGGGCGGGTGTGTTCGGGTCTCGGAAGGGTGTCGTCATCCAAGGGCAGAGTGCATATCCTTGATCACCTGTGACAGTGCAGGGAGAAAAGAGTCAATACTTGGTTCGGCAGGATGTGATGGCAGGCCCACCAATTCAGTGACGCCTGTGCTGGCTGTGTGTGGGGTGAGTGTAAGCCAGCCCTCAGGAGTAGCATGTACTGGCAACTACACCAACAGTCATCTGGCACACAGACATGCAATGTCTGAACTACAAGGGGGGATGACTCGAGTCGCACAGGGCTAGTCGCCCCGGATGCACAGTGGCCGACACAGGCCCACCACCACGGGACGCTGACCTGCGGGAGACCGGGGTAGGGTCATGGGGGCAGAGCAGTGCCTCACATGTGTCATGGCCGAATTCCGCATCTCCATACGTTCAGCTGTTGTGTGGCTGTGGTGCCATGTGGAGTCTGTATTGGGTGCAGGGGTAGCCCAGGATGACCATGGAGTGGTGTTGTCGTGTCTGGTAGGGGGTCGTGTAGTTTAACATGTCGGATGTGGTTAGGTCACATGTGCATCCCCACAGTTGTGCCTTGTGCGTTGGTGGCTGAGGGATGTGCGGTGTGTTTAGTTGGTACTTACCAACGAGCAGTCCCGTTCCATATGTGCCATCCTGGAAGCGCTGGTTGATGATGGACTGTCGGAAGATGAAGGAATCATGCACACTGCCTGGGTAGTTGGCGACGACATTGGTGAACATTCCCCGGTGGTCTACTACTGCCTGCACATTGATGGAAAGCGTGTGCTTCCTGTTACGGTAGTGGTGTGCAGTATCCGCAGGGGGCACAAGTGGGACATGTGTGCAGTCGATTGCCCCCAACATGACCGGGAATCCGGCTATGGCGTAGAAGCCTTGCTTAGTCTCCAGCTGTTCCTGCGCAGTGTTGGGGAAGTGAAGGTACTGGGGTATGAAGCTGAGGATGGCATCCAGGACGGGTGTGATGAACTTTGATAGGGCTGGCTGTGAGACCCCACCGACTCTGGCAGTTGTTGGTTGGAAGGTACCAGAGGCCAACAAGTGCAGCACTGCCAGCAGCTTTGTCTGCGGAGGGATGTTTGTTCTCCGCTGTGTTGGGACCGTCAGCCTGTGGGCGATGTGGGTCAGGATGCGGAGGATGGTTGTCCTTTTGAGCCTGTAGTGGGCAATGACTTCCGCGGGCGTTAGGTCTGTGAGAGTGGTGCGTTTTCGGTAGGTCCGCTGTCTTACTCTACGCTACCTCTGTGGTGGTCCGGGGGGGGAGCGGGTCCGGGTCCTGGGGGGGGTGGCGGTCCAGGGGGTGGTGGTGGGGGGTGTTGTGGCCCTGTTGGGGCTCCGAGCTGCATGTAGAGTAGCTCCATGGCGTTATTTGTTCTTCGGGTATGGCTGTGTGCGGGAATCCGTTGCCTACTGCAGGTGGACGTCCTTCTTTACACCTGCTTGAGGCAGGTGTTAAATACCTGCGGCTATCGCACCTCATCGCCTGTTTTGTGTTTTTATCGCCGATGTGGCTGGTCATTGTGAATGTTGAGGTGTGATGTTGTCTCGACTTTTCACATGGGAACGCCCACTCTGCATCTCATTAGCGATATTTGCGTGGGTCCTCTGTGGCGATATTGTTTGTGGCTGCTATCGCGGGAAAACTGGTGCTGTGGGCTGTTTACACCGGCTTGTGAATGGGGGGGTAAATTTATCACGACTTTGGCTGCGATGAAGTGCCGTTAATTCGGCGATAGCTCCTTGTGAATATGCCCCTGAGTTGTGGGATGTGCAAGCCTAGCAATATGTTATGGTAAGAGAGATATAATGTAAAGTTTGGAATCACACCTCCTGCATTGCTGACATTGGAAATGCGGCACGGACACTGGGCTCATTGCATCCTGTGACAAACGTCATCCTATCTAGTTATGGCCTCCTAGAGTTCCCTGTGAAATGAGTCTGCTGGCATGCAGTCATGATGGTGATGATCCTTGTCATGACATTTTCATATGCCTATATTGTCTGTGTAGACCCTGATGGAGCGCGGTTGGTTTGGACATGAGTCGCTCATTGCAGGTCAGATGTCAGGATGATGAGAGGCAGGAATTTTCCAGTTCTAGCTCGCACACTCTTTGTTGTGATCCACAGCATGGATTGTGCTAGCATTGCTGAAACATCTCCCAACCAATGAGACACATACACTGGGGTTAGTGTCTTCTGTGACTGTCTCCTTCAAGTTAGCCTATTAGTGTACAGGCTCATGCTGATTCTTGAATGATAAGTGCCATGTGATTTTGTGTTCAGTCTTCCCCTAGCAGGTGCACCCTGGTGTTTGTCCCTATGCACTGCAAATGTGTGTTGGACAACGCATGTGGTGTCCTTCATGAATGTTAACTTAGCCTATGCTGCCATCCAATGGATGCAAAGTGTGGCGTAGCTGCTCTCTTGCTGACTTTCATTGGACAGCAAGTTTAAATGTCAAGGATAGTGGTGCTGTGTAGTCGTTAGTTGGTAAAAGTCCTCACCCAAAAAATGTGTTACCTCCCTTGTTTGTGCCACTCTTGTTCACTGTGTGGCTATTGCTGTTGATTCGGGAGTTGAAATACAGCATGTTGGTGGTACGCACCTATGCACTATTTTTTTCCTATTGTATTTCATTGACAATTGAGGTTTGGAGAAAACCAGACTTCATGTTAAAGCGGCTGATGTGCATTTAGTGATATGTTGAAGGGACTGTTTTTCAGTAATGTATTAATGTCTGTTGGCGTATTTAGATTTTTCTAGAGGCAGTTTTAGCTCACCCTTGCAGACCTGTTGCTAGCAATACTTTTCATATACTTAGAGTGGGCTTTGGGTAAACCCCTTGAGCCTGACTGAACTGTTTTCATGCCTCTTTAGACTCCCTGCTCCTGAATTGATGACTTTTTCCCTATATTTGTATTTGCCCTGCATCTGTAGTATTGTCGTCGCAACATATTTTTTATTGGGTGAGTTGGATTCTTTACTGACGTCTGTGAACTTTTGCATGCTTCTGTATAGCATTCGCTTTTTCCAGTTGAAGGAAGCACATGCTCTTCTGTGCTTTTATTTAAATGCTTCCTCCCTCTTTCACTGCCTGTTAACTGCTCTTATCCCCATTCACCCCCACACCCTCCTGCTTACCTGGACCTGCTCGGCATCATTTCCGGTTCTCTTTCCTGCCATTGCGTCCTTCCCTCCATCCTCGTCACCGCTTCCTGTTTCCCACTCCTACCCGCTTCCGCCCCTGCTCGCTTCCCTTCCCACTTCCTTCCTTCTCACTGTACTTTTCTAGTGCGGCCTACTCCAGCTTGGTTGCTTTCGCCCTCCTACTGGTCTTTTCTCTCTCATTCTCTCTTGCGCTCTCTTTTTCTACTCACAACTTCTTACCTTTCAGATTCTTGTAGTATCAGTTTCTCCTGCAATTGAGGCTGCTGCCATGAATATAAAATGAAACAGTTATAGGGCTGTTTCTGATCTTAGCTATACAGTTTTTGCACAAATAAGTGACTGATACTATCAATATTTGGGTCACGTGTCCCATTACATACACAAGAGGAACTCGCAGCCATTATAATGACTCTCTACGTCATACCCCAGTGTTGGAATATGCATTTATGCCTTAAACAACAACCAACAATCATTGGGCTTGCAAAAGTGAATATGCAAATGTATATGTTGAATATACACTTTCTCTGTGATCTGCCTGATCAAAAAAAGCACAGTGGAGGTTTGTTTGCCATTCTTCCTTTCCACTCTCAACATATGGAGGCATCCAAGGCCATCTGTTCAGTTTTTAATTCTCTGGTATCCTGAGATTAAGCGGTAGTGGTGAAAGACTACGAAAACTTCAAGCAACAGCGTCCTGGTACAGCAAGTTGCGCTATTGGACTCAAGGGACTGCTATGAATGACTGCAGCCTGGTACAGCAAGCGTTTGAGTCTGACCCAAGAGACCACTAGCAGCAACTTAAGGGTGTGAAGCTGCGACAGTAGACACTTGTTACTGACTCTAGGGACCTCATGGTTAGGCTTAAAATTCCGAGCCCTGCTGAAACACAAACTTGTGTCTGACTCAAGAAACTTCTGATGGAAACTTCTGATGAAAGAAACAGTAAAAAAAATCCATGGTTGGCAAGGATTTAGTCAGTCAACCTCTCCTACAAAAAACTAGAAGACAAATACACTGAGAACATATTTACGCGATTTGTGGTGCAGGGCAGCGCAGCAAGTTACCTTGCTATGCGGCATACAAGGAAAGGGCAGGAATGGGCCGTATTTATCCAATGGTGCACATTCCTGTCCTTTCCCCCTGCGCTGGCACCATTTTGGTAGCCTAGTGCCAACGCAGGCACCCTTGCACCATAGCAGAAGGGTGCCTGTGTTGTAGGCTGAATTGTTTTTGTGCAGGAAGGCGCACTTTACTGCACAAAACCAATCCTGAGGGGCTTTCTCCTCTTTCTATGTGTGCTGCAGAAAGCCGACGAAAGTAACGAAAGTACAACCGCTAGTGTTAGATTACTTCAAAATATGGAATGAGTCAGTCTGCATAAAATTGTCACAGAACAATCCTTGATGTTGTCATGACAATGCTCATGTTGGTCATCAGGGTCCGTTCCGAGGGATCGCTTAGGTACACGGCGGGTGCCTAGCAGTGCAGGCGGTGTGCCACTGTTGCTACCACCCCCCTCTCGAGACCCATGTCAAAATCAATGACTACATCCTACAATAAACTCGGTTCCTCTCAACACGAGGGACTCCAGAAGTATTTCTTCTCTTTTAAATTTTTCACATTTTGAACCTTAGGTTAGGGTGGGCCTTAGGTCTCATACACGTTCTCCCTTGGTCCTGATGAACGCCTGTTAAATAGTAACACATAGGCAGAAACATGTTGACCACATCCTAGTGGACCCTACTGAACAATTTATTCGGTCTTGAGGTCCTACACTTTGTTTTTATTTAGGCCTGATTGACTTTCAATAAAGTTTATGGTCTGTTTCAATCAGTTCCTTTTTTAATCAATCACTTTCACTATACACTGAACACTCAAAACCAGCTCCGCAGTAACTCTGGCGTAGTAGCACACCAGGGTGGCATTCGGTCACTCCTGGTGGGGCCCGATGATGAAGCATGTCACCAACCAGGTTGGTGAGTGAGGGCTTTATTAAGAACCTATAGGGATTCTACCATTGTGCTCTATTTGTGAATAGAAGGCACACTCTCTTGTTGTTTAAAATCATATTTACCTTGGGGGATCGAGAGTGGTCCTTATTTTTTGTTTTCCCTCTCTCTCTTGTTGTTTTTCAACATTCAGGTACTTTACCTGCTAAATGTTAAAATTTGAAAACGTGAAAATGAATCTTGTAACATATCGTCTGTCTTCCTTGGACTCCCTCTCCTCCCATGTTGTATTAATTGGAATTAGAGGATTAAAATGGCAGATGTTGGTAGAGACCAAATGCATAGAAACATCATGTAGCAGTCTAGTTGATTTTTTAAGAGGTGATGGGATGAGGGTTTGTCCCTTTAAAATGACACTCTACACATGTAACTCTAAGCCCCAGTTGAAGGCTCTGGCCAAAATGCATGGCCAGCAGTACACTATTGCACTTTTTTGAAGGATAAAAAAGAAAGGATCATGAAGACTCACTTTGCTGTGCCGCCTACCTCTTTGGCCGAATTGCGAAACAAGGGGAGCTGCCCAAGCAACATTGACGTTTGAAGGAGTGATCGGTGGAAAGGAAAAAATAAATAAATATATATATATATATATGTATATATATATATATACACGCATACATATATACATGTATATATCTATATCTCTCTATATACACACACACATATATATGCATATATATATTATCTACTGGCGGTCGCCAGTAGATAGTTATAGTTAGGACCTAGTTTCCATAGGAAAAGTGTTTTTTCTTTTCCCAATAACTTTGGCGCCGGATGACGAATCTTCGCGAAATTTTCAAAACTAGTGGGGCGCTCCGGTCACCTCCTATCCTGAAAGTTTCGGGGTGATTCGTCAAGCGAGGCCGAGAAAAAGGGGGTCCCAAAACGCGTTTTCACCATGTTATTTCCCTAGGAAACTTTAGACACGGCTACAGCCCGAACTGCTGAACGGAATTACACCAAATTTGGCAAAAGGTAGCCCTTGGTTCAGAAAGCGCCCTCTTTTTAAATGGTGTAAATCCGTTCAGTAGTTCCTGAAAATTCAAAAATAGAGGTCAAAAATCAATTTCCCATAGGAAACTTTAGACACAGTTACAGCCAAAACTGCTGAACGGAATGACACCAAATTTGGCAAAAGGTAGTGCTTGGTTCAGAAAGCGCCTTTTTTTAAATGGTGTAAATCCGTTCAGTAGTTTTCGAGATATTAAAGGAAAAAAATCTTTATATATCTGGGCGGGACCTAACTACACAAGCAAAAGCTTGGCTCTAATTGGCTGCCAACACTTCAATCCAGGAAGTGTTGGCAGCCATCTTGGTGCAATGCTTTTTAGGTCTCGCCTAGCGACGCAGCGTATGTGCTGCTCACTACAGAAACACCACTGCACTGCCCTAAACCCTAAAGCACTACCCCAGCACGACCCCTACACTGCACGGACACCACTGTACTGCCCTAAACCCTAAAACACTACCCCAGCATGACCCCCTACACTGCCCGAACACCACTGCCCTGCCCTAAACCCTGAAACACCACCCCCAGCATGACCCCCTACACTGCCCGAACACCACTGCACTGCCCTAAACCCTGAAATACCATCCCCAGCACAACCCCCTACACTGCCCGAACACCACTGCACTGCCCTAAACCCTGAAACACCACCCCCAGCACGACCCCCTACACTGCCCGAACACCACTGCACTGCCCTAAACCCTGAAACACTACCCCCAGCACGACCCCCTACAATGCCCGAACACCACTGCACTGCCCTAAACCCTGAAACACTACCCCCAGCAAGACCCCTACACTGCCCGAACACCACTGCACTGCCCTAAACCCTGAAACATCACCCCAGCAAGACCCCCTACACTGCCTGAACACCACTGCCCTAAACCCTGAAACAAAAGCCCCAGCACGACCCCCTACACTGCCCGAACACCACTGCTCTGCCCAAAACCCTGAAACACCAGCCCCAGCACGACCCCCTACACTGCCCGAACACCACTGCACTGCCCTAAACCCTGAAACACTAGCCCCAGCACGACCCCCTACACTGCCCGAACACCACTGCACTGCCCTAAACCCTGAAACACTAGCCCCAGCATGACCCCTACACTGCCCGAACACCACTGCACTGCCCTAAACCCTGAAACACCAGCCCCAGCATGACCCCCTACACTGCCCGAACACCACTGCACTACCCTAAACCCTGAAACACCAGCCCCTGCACGACCCCCCACACTGCCCGAACACCACTGCACTGCCCTAAACCCTGAAACACCAGCCCCTGCACGACCCCCTACACTGCCCGAACACCACTGCACTGCCCTAAACCCTGAAACACCATCCCCTGCACGACCCCCTACACTGCCCGAAAACCACTGCACTGCCCTAAACTCTGAAACACCACCCACAGCACGACCCCCTACACTGCCCGAACACCACGGCACTGCCCTAAACCCTGAAACACCACCCCCAGCACGACCCCCTACACTGCCCGAACACCACTGCACTGCCCTAAACCCTGAAACACGACCCCCTGCACGACCCCCTACACTGCCCAAACACCACTGCACTGCCCTAAACTCTGAAACACCACCCCAGCACGACCCCTACACTGCCCGAACACCACTGCACTGCCCTAAACCCTGAAACATCACCCCAGCACGACCCCCTACACTGCCTGAACACCACTGCACTGCCCTAAACCCTGAAACACTACCCCCAGCAAGACCCCCTATACTGCCTGAACACCACTGCACTGCCCTAAACCCAGAAACATCACCCCCAGCATGACCCCCTACACTGCCCGAACACCACTGCCCTAAACCCTGAAACATCAGCCCCAGCACGACCCCCTACACTGACCGAACACCACTGCACTGCCCTAAACCCTGAAACACCACCCCCAGCACGACCCCCTACACTGCCCGAACACCACTGCTCTGCCCTAAACCCTGAAACACCAGCCCCAGCACGACCCCTACACTACCCGAACACCACTGCACTGCCCTAAACCCTGAAACACCAGCCCCAGCACGACCCCCTACACTGCCCGAACACCACTGCACTGCCCTAAACCCTGAAACACCAGCCCCAGCACGACCCCCTACACTGCCCGAACACCACTGCACTGCCCTAAACCCTGAAACACCAGCCCCAGCACGACCCCCTACACTGCCCGAACACCACTGCACTTCCCTAAACCCTGAAACACCAGCCCCAGCAAGTCCCCCTACACTGCCCGAACACCACTGCACTGCCCTAAACCCTGAAACACCAGCCCCAGCAAGAACCCCTACACTGCCCGAACACCACTGCCCTAAACCCTGAAACACCAACCCCAGCAAGACCCCCTACACTGCCTGAACACCACTGCGCTGACCTAAACCCTGAAACACCACCCCCTGCACGACCCCCTATACTGCCCAAACACCACTGCCCTGCCCTAAACCCTGAAACACCACACCCAGCACGACCCCCTACACTGCCCAAACACCACTGCACTGCCCTAAACCCTGAAACACCAGCCCCAGCACGACCCCCTACACTGCCCGAACACCACTGCACTGCCCTAAACCCTAAACACCACCCCCAGCACGACCCCCTACTCTGCCCGAACACCACTGCACTGCCCTAAACCCTGAAACACCAGCCCCAGCACGACCGACTAAACTGCCCAAACACCACTGCACTGCCCTAAACCCTGAAACACCAGCGCCGGCACGACCCCCTACACTGCCCGAACACCACTGCACTGCCCTAAACCCTGAAACACCAGCCCCAGCACAACCCTTACACTGCCCGAACACCACTGCACTGCCCTAAACCCTGAAACACCAGCCCCAGCACGACCCCCTACACTGCCCGAACACCACTGCACTGCCCTAAACCCTGAAACACCAGCCCCAGCACGACCCCCTACACTGCCCGAACACCACTGCAATGCCCTAAACCCTGAAACACCAGCCCCTGCACGACCCCCTACACTGCCCGAACACCACTGCACTGCACTAAACACTGAAACACCAGCCCCCGCACGACCCCCTACACTGCCCGAACACCACTGCACTGCCCTAAACCCTGAAACACCACCCCTGCATGACCCCCTACACTGCCCGAACACCACTGCACTGCCCTAAACCCTGAAACACCACCCCCTGCACGACCCCCTACACTGCCCGAACTCCACTGCACTGCCCTAAACCCTGAAACACCACCCCCTGCACGACCCCCTACACTGTCCGAACTCCACTGCACTGCACTAAACCCTAAAACACCACCCCCAGCACGACCCCCTACACTGCCCGAACACCACTGCACTGCCCTAAACCCTAAAACACCCCCCCAGCATGACCCCCTACTCTGCCCGAACACCACTGCACTGCCCTAAACCCTAAAACACCACCCCCAGCACAAACCCCTACACTGCCCGAACACCAATGCACTGCCCTAAACCCTGAAACACCACCCACAGCACGACCCCCTACACTACCCAAACACCAATGCACTGCCCTAAACCCTAAAACACTACCCCCCGCATGACCCCCTTCACTACCCAAACACCAATGCACTACCCTAAACCCTAAAACACGACCCCCGCACGACCCCCTACACTACCCAAAGACCACTGCACTACCCTAAACCCTAAAACACGACCCCCGCACAACCCCCTACACTACCCAAAGACCACTGTACTACCCTAAACCCTAAAACACGACCCCCTACACTACACAAACACTGATGCACTACCCTAAACCCTAAAACACTACCCCCTACACTACACAAACACCGCTGCACTACCCTAAACCCTAAACCACTACACCCAGCACGACCCCCTACACTACTCAAACACCACTGCACTACCCTAAACCCTAAAACACTACCCCCAGCAGTACCCCTACACTACCCAAACACCACTGCACTACCCTAAACCCTAAAACACTACCCCCAGCAGTACCCCCTACACTACCCAAACACCATTGCACTACCCTAAACCCTAAAACACTACCCCCAGCAGTACCCCCTACACTACCCAAACACCACTGCATGACCCTAAACCCTAAACCACTACCCCCAGCACGACCCCCTACACTACCCAAACACCACTGCACTACCCTAAACCCTAATACACTAGCCTCAGCACGACCCCCTACACTGCCCAAACACCACTGCACTACCCTAAACCCTAAAACACTCCCCAGCATGACCCCCTACTCTACCCAAACACCACTGCAGTACCCTAAACCCTAAATCTACCCCCAGCACGACCCCCTACACTACCCAAACACCACTGCACTAGCCTAAACCCTAAATCTATCCCTAGCACGACCCCCTACACTACCAAAACACCACTGCACTACCCTAAACCCTAAATCTACCCTCAGCACGACCCCCTACACTACCCAAATACCACTGCACTACCCTAAACCCTAAAACTCAACCCCAGCACGACCCCCTACACTACCCAAACACCACTGCACTACCCTAAACCCTAAAACACTACCTCCAGCATGACCCCCTACACTACCCAAACACCACTGCACTACCCTAAACCCTAAAATACTACCCCCAGCACGACCCCCTACACTACACAAACACCACTGCCTTGCCCTAAACCCTAAAACACTCCCCCAGCAGGACCCCCTACACTACACAAACACCACTGCACTACCCTAAACCCTAAATCTACCCCAAGCATGACCCCCTACACTAAACAAACATCACTGCACTACCGTAAACCCTAAAACACCACCCCCATCATGACCCCCTACACTGCCCGAACACCACTGCACTGCCCTAAACCCTGAAACACCACCCCTGCACGACCCCCTACATTGCCCGAACAGCACTGCACTGCCCTAAACTCTGAAACACCTCCCCCAGCACGACCCCCTACACTGCCCAAACACCACTGCACTGCCCTAAACCCTGAAACACCACCCCCAGCACGACCCCCTACACTGCCCGAACACCACTGCACTGCCCTAAACCCTGAAACACTACCCCCAGCAAGACCCCCTACACTGCCCGAACACCACTCCACTGCCCTAAACCCTGAAACACCACCCCCAGCACGACCCCCTACACTGCCCGAACACCAATGCACTGCCCTAATCTCTGAAACACCACCCCCAGCACGACCCCCTACACTGCCCGAACACCACTGCCCTAAACCCTGAAACACCACCCACTGCAAGACCCCCTACACTGCCCGAACACCACTGCACTGCCCTAAACCCTGAAACACCAACCCAGCACAACCCCCTACACTGCCCAAACACCACTGCACTGCCCTAAACCCTGAAACACCACCCCCTGCACGACCCCCTACACTGCCCGAACTCCACTGCACTGCCCTAAATCCTAAAACACCACCCCTGCACGACCCCCTACACTGCCCCAACACCACTGCACTGCCCTAAACCCTAAAACACCCCCCCAGCACGACCCGCTACACTGCCCGAACACCACTGCACTGCCCTAAACCCTTAAAAAAAAAAACCCGCACAACCCCCTACACTGCCCGAACACCAGTACACTGCCCTAAACCCTGAAACACCACCCCCAGCACGACCCCCTACACTACCCAAACACCAATGCACTGCCCTAAACCCTAAAATACTACCCCCGCATGACCCCTTTACTACCCAAACACCAATGCACTGCCCTAAACCCTAAAACACGACCCCGCATGACCCCCTACACTACCCAAAGACCACTGCACTACCCTAAACCCTAAAACATGACCCCCGCACGACCCCCTACACTACCCAAAGACCACTGCACTACCCTAAACCCTAAAACACGACCCCCTACACTACACAAACACCGCTGCACTACCCTAAAACACTACCCCTACACTACACAAACACCGCTGCACTACCCTAAACCCTAAAACACTACCCCCAGCACGACCCCCTACACTACACAAATACCACTGCACTACCCTAAACCCTAAAACACTACCCCCTACACTACACAAACACCACTGCACTACCCTTAACCCTAAAACACTACCCCTAGCACGACCCCCTACACTACCCAAACACCACTGCACTACCCTAAACCCTAAAACACTACCCCCAGCAGTACCCCCTACACTACCCAAACACCACTGCACTATCTAAACCCGAAAACACTACGCCCAGCAGTACCCCCTACACTACCCAAACACCATTGCACTACCCTAAACACTAAAACACTACCCCCAGCAGTACCCCTACACTACCCAAACACCACTGCATGACCCTAAACCCTAAACCACTACCCCCAGCACGACCCCCTACACTACGCAAACACCACTGCACTACCCTAAACCCTAAAACACTCCCCCAGCATGACTCCCTACACTACCCAAACACCACTGCAGTACCCTAAACCCTAAATCTACCCCCAGCACGACCCCCAACACTACCCAAACACCACTGCACTAGCCTAAACCCTAAATCTATCCCCAGCATGACCCCCTACACTACCCAAACACCACTGCACTACCCTAAACCCTAAATCTACCCTCAGCACGACCCCCTACACTACCCAAACACCACTGCACTACCCTAAACCCTAAAACACTACCCCCATCACGACCCCCTACACTACACCAACACCACTGCACTACCCTAAACCCTAAAACACTACCCCAGCACGACCCCCTACACTACCCAAACACCACTGCACTACCCTAAACCATAAAACCCTACCTCCAGCATGACCCCTACACTACCCAAACACCACTGCACTACCCTAAACCCTAAAACACTACCCCCAGCACGACCCCCTACACTACACAAACACCACTGCCCTGCCCCAAACCCTAAAACACTCCCGCAGCAGGACCCCCTACACTACACAAACACCACTGCACTACCCTAAACCCTAAATCTACCCCAAGCATGACCCCCTACACTACACAAACATCACTTCACTACCCTAAACCCTAAAACACCAACCCCATCACTACCCCCTACACTGCCCGAACACCACTGCACTGCCCTAAACCCTGAAACACCACCCCTGCATGACCCCCTACATTGCCCGAACACCACTGCACTGCCCTAAACTCTGAAACACCTCCCCAGCACGACCCCCTACACTGCCCAAACACGACTGCACTGCCCTAAACCCTGAAACACTATCCCCAGCAAGACCCCCTACACTGCCCGAACACCACTGCACTGCCCTAAACACTGAAACATCACCCACAGCATGACCCCCTACACTGCCTGAACACCACTGCCCAAAACCCTGAAACACCAGCCCCAGCATGACCCCCTACACTGCCCGAACACCACTGCACTGCCCTAAACCCTGAAACATCACCGCCAGCACGACCCCCAACACTGCCTGAACACCACTGCACAGCCCTAAACCCTGAAACACTACCCCCAGCAAGACCCCCTACACTGCCCGAACACCACTGCACTGCCCTTAACCCTGAAACATCACCCCCAGCACGACCCCCTACATTGCCTGAACACCACTGCCCCTAAACCCTGAAACACCAGCCCCAGCATGACCCCCTACACTGCCTGAACACCACTGCTCTGCCCTAAACCCTGAAACACCAGCCCCAGCACGAACCCCTACACTGCCCGAACACCACTGCACTGCCCTAAACCCTGAAACATCAGCCCCAGCACGACCCCCTACACTGCCCGAACACCACTGCACTGCCCTAAACCCTGAAACACCAGCCCCACAAGACCCCCTACTCTGCCCGAACACCACTGCACTGCCCTAAGCCCTGAAACACCAGCCCCAGCACGACCCCCTACACTGCCTGAACACCACTGCACTGCCCTAAACCCTGAAACACCAGCCCCAGCACGACCCCCTACACTGCCCTAACACCACTGCACTGCCCTAAACCCTGAAACACCAGCCCCAGCACGACCCCCTACACTGCCCGAACACCACTTCACTGCCCTAAACCCTGAAACACCAGTCCCAGCACGACTCCCTACACTTCCCGAACACCACTGCACTTCCCTAAACCCTGAAACACCAGCCCCAGCACGACCCCCTACACTGCCTGAACACCACTGCACTGCCCTAAACCCTGAAACGCCAGCCCCCGCACAACCCCCTACACTGCCCGAACAACACTGCACTGCCCTAAACCCTGAAACACCAGCCCCCGCACGACCCCCTACACTGCCCGAACACCACTGCACTGCCCTAAACCCTGAAACACCAGCCCCCGCACGACCCCCTATACTGCCCGAATACCCTTGCACTGCCCTAAACCCTGAAACACCACCCCCGCACGACCCCCTACACTGCCCGAACACCACTGCCCTGCCCTAAACCCTGAAACACCACCCCCAGCATGACCAGCTACACTGCCCGAACACCACTGCACTGCCCTAAACCCTGAAACACCACCCCCAGCATGACCCCCTACACTGCCCAAACACGCACTGCCCTAAACCCTGAAACACCACCCTCTGCAAGACCCCCTACACTGCCCGAACAGCAATGCACTGCCCAAAACCCTGAAACACCACCCCAGCACAACCCCCTATACTGCCTGAACACCACTGCACTGCCCTAAACCCTGAAACACCACCCCTGCACGACCCCCTACACTGCCCGAACACCACTGCACTGCCCTAAACCCTGAAACACCACCCCCTGCACGACCCCCTACACTGCCCGAACTCCACTGCACTGCCCTAAACCCTGAAACACCACCCCTGCACGACCCCCTACACTGCCCGAACTCCACTGCACTGCCCTAAACCCTAAAACACCACCCCCTGCACGACCCCCTACACTGCCTGAACACCAGTACACTGCCCTAAACCCTAAAACAAAAACCCGCACAACCCCCTACACTGCCCGAACACCAGTACACTGCCCTAAACCCTGAAACACCACCCCCAGCACGACCCCCTACACTACCCAAACACCAATGCACTGCCCTAAACCCTAAAATACTACCCCCCGCATGACCCCTTTACTACCCAAACACCAATGCACTGCCCTAAACCCTAAAACACGACCCCCGCATGACCCCCTACACTACCCAAAGACCACTGCACTACCCTAAACCCTAAAACATGACCCCCGCACGACCCCCTACACTACCCAAAGACCACTGCACTACCCTAAACCCTAAAACACGACCCCCTACACTACACAAACACCGCTGCACTACCCTAAAACACTACCCCTACACTACACAAACACCGCTGCACTACCCTAAACCCTAAAACACTACCCCCAGCACGACCCCCTACACTACACAAATACCACTGCACTACCCTAAACCCTAAAACACTACCCCCTACACTACACAAACACCACTGCACTACCCTTAACCCTAAAACACTACCCCTAGCACGACCCCCTACACTACCCAAACACCACTGCACTACCCTAAACCCTAAAACACTACCCCCAGCAGTACCCCCTACACTACCCAAACACCACTGCACTATCTAAACCCGAAAACACTACGCCCAGCAGTACCCCCTACACTACCCAAACACCATTGCACTACCCTAAACACTAAAACACTACCCCCAGCAGTACCCCCTACACTACCCAAACACCACTGCATGACCCTAAACCCTAAACCACTACCCCCAGCACGACCCCCTACACTACGCAAACACCACTGCACTACCCTAAACCCTAAAACACTCCCCCAGCATGACTGCCTACACTACCCAAACACCACTGCAGTACCCTAAACCCTAAATCTACCCCCAGCACGACCCCCAACACTACCCAAACACCACTGCACTAGCCTAAACCCTAAATCTATCCCCAGCATGACCCCCTACACTACCCAAACACCACTGCACTACCCTAAACCCTAAAACACTATCCCAGCACAACCCCCTACACTACCCAAACACCACTGCACTACCCTAAACCATAAAACCCTACCTCCAGCATGACCCCCTACACTACCCAAACACCACTGCACTACCCTAAACCCTAAAACACTACCCCCAGCACGACCCCCTACACTACACAAACACCACTGCCCTGCCCCAAACCCTAAAACACTCCCCGCAGCAGGACCCCCTACACTACACAAACACCACTGCACTACCCTAAACCCTAAATCTACCCCAAGCATGACCCCCTACACTACACAAACATCACTTCACTACCCTAAACCCTAAAACACCAACCCCATCACTACCCCCTACACTGCCCGAACACCACTGCACTGCCCTAAACCCTGAAACACCACCCCTGCATGACCCCCTACATTGCCCGAACACCACTGCACTGCCCTAAACTCTGAAACACCTCCCCCAGCACGACCCCCTACACTGCCCAAACACGACTGCACTGCCCTAAACCCTGAAACACTATCCCCAGCAAGACCCCCTACACTGCCCGAACACCACTGCACTGCCCTAAACACTGAAACATCACCCACAGCATGACCCCCTACACTGCCTGAACACCACTGCCCAAAACCCTGAAACACCAGCCCCAGCATGACCCCCTACACTGCCCGAACACCACTGCACTGCCCTAAACCCTGAAACATCACCGCCAGCACGACCCCCAACACTGCCTGAACACCACTGCACAGCCCTAAACCCTGAAACACTACCCCCAGCAAGACCCCTACACTGCCCGAACACCACTGCACTGCCCTTAACCCTGAAACATCACCCCCAGCACGACCCCCTACATTGCCTGAACACCACTGCCCTAAACCCTGAAACACCAGCCCCAGCATGACCCCCTACACTGCCTGAACACCACTGCTCTGCCCTAAACCCTGAAACACCAGCCCCAGCACGAACCCCTACACTGCCCGAACACCACTGCACTGCCCTAAACCCTGAAACATCAGCCCCAGCACGACCCCCTACACTGCCCGAACACCACTGCACTGCCCTAAACCCTGAAACACCAGCCCCACAAGACCCCCTACTCTGCCCGAACACCACTGCACTGCCCTAAGCCCTGAAACACCAGCCCCAGCACGACCCCCTACACTGCCTGAACACCACTGCACTGCCCTAAACCCTGAAACACCAGCCCCAGCACGACCCCCTACACTGCCCTAACACCACTGCACTGCCCTAAACCCTGAAACACCAGCCCCAGCACGACCCCTACACTGCCCGAACACCACTTCACTGCCCTAAACCCTGAAACACCAGTCCCAGCACGACTCCCTACACTTCCCGAACACCACTGCACTTCCCTAAACCCTGAAACACCAGCCCCAGCACGACCCCCTACACTGCCTGAACACCACTGCACTGCCCTAAACCCTGAAACGCCAGCCCCCGCACAACCCCCTACACTGCCCGAACAACACTGCACTGCCCTAAACCCTGAAACACCAGCCCCCGCACGACCCCCTACACTGCCCGAACACCACTGCACTGCCCTAAACCCTGAAACACCAGCCCCCGCACGACCCCCTATACTGCCCGAATACCCTTGCACTGCCCTAAACCCTGAAACACCACCCCCGCACGACCCCCTACACTGCCCGAACACCACTGCCCTGCCCTAAACCCTGAAACACCACCCCCAGCATGACCAGCTACACTGCCCGAACACCACTGCACTGCCCTAAACCCTGAAACACCACCCCCAGCATGACCCCCTACACTGCCCAAACACCACTGCCCTAAACCCTGAAACACCACCCTCTGCAAGACCCCCTACACTGCCCGAACAGCAATGCACTGCCCAAAACCCTGAAACACCACCCCAGCACAACCCCCTATACTGCCTGAACACCACTGCACTGCCCTAAACCCTGAAACACCACCCCCTGCACGACCCCCTACACTGCCCGAACACCACTGCACTGCCCTAAACCCTGAAACACCACCCCCTGCACGACCCCCTACACTGCCCGAACTCCACTGCACTGCCCTAAACCCTGAAACACCACCCCTGCACGACCCCCTACACTGCCCGAACTCCACTGCACTGCCCTAAACCCTAAAACACCACCCCCTGCACGACCCCCTACACTGCCTGAACACCAGTACACTGCCCTAAACCCTTAAAAACAAACCCGCACAACCCCCTACACTGCCCGAACACCAGTACACTGCCCTAAACCCTGAAACACCACCCCCAGCACGACCCCCTACACTACCCAAACACCAATGCACTGCCCTAAACCCTAAAATACTACCCCCCGCATGACCCCTTTACTACCCAAACACCAATGCACTGCCCTAAACCCTAAAACACGACCCCCGCATGACCCCCTACACTACCCAAAGACCACTGCACTACCCTAAACCCTAAAACATGACCCCCGCACGACCCCCTACACTACCCAAAGACCACTGCACTACCCTAAACCCTAAAACACGACCCCCTACACTACACAAACACCGCTGCACTACCCTAAAACACTACCCCCTACACTACACAAACACCGCTGCACTACCCTAAACCCTAAAACACTACCCCCAGCACGACCCCCTACACTACACAAATACCACTGCACTACCCTAAACCCTAAAACACTACCCCCTACACTACACAAACACCACTGCACTACCCTTAACCCTAAAACACTACCCCTAGCACGACCCCCTACACTACCCAAACACCACTGCACTACCCTAAACCCTAAAACACTACCCCCAGCAGTACCCCCTACACTACCCAAACACCACTGCACTATCTAAACCCGAAAACACTACGCCCAGCAGTACCCCCTACACTACCCAAACACCATTGCACTACCCTAAACACTAAAACACTACCCCCAGCAGTACCCCCTACACTACCCAAACACCACTGCATGACCCTAAACCCTAAACCACTACCCCCAGCACGACCCCCTACACTACGCAAACACCACTGCACTACCCTAAACCCTAAAACACTCCCCCAGCATGACTGCCTACACTACCCAAACACCACTGCAGTACCCTAAACCCTAAATCTACCCCCAGCACGACTCCCAACACTACCCAAACACCACTGCACTAGCCTAAACCCTAAATCTATCCCCAGCATGACCCCCTACACTACCCAAACACCACTGCACTACCCTAAACCCTAAATCTACCCTCAGCACGACCCCCTACACTACCCAAACACCACTGCACTACCCTAAACCCTAAAACACTACCCCCATCACGACCCCCTACACTACACCAACACCACTGCACTACCCTAAACCCTAAAACACTACCCCAGCACGACCCCCTACACTACCCAAACACCACTGCACTACCCTAAACCATAAAACCCTACCTCCAGCATGACCCCCTACACTACCCAAACACCACTGCACTACCCTAAACCCTAAAACACTACCCCCAGCACGACCCCCTACACTACACAAACACCACTGCCCTGCCCCAAACCCTAAAACACTCCCCGCAGCAGGACCCCCTACACTACACAAACACCACTGCACTACCCTAAACCCTAAATCTACCCCAAGCATGACCCCCTACACTACACAAACATCACTTCACTACCCTAAACCCTAAAACACCAACCCCATCACTACCCCCTACACTGCCCGAACACCACTGCACTGCCCTAAACCCTGAAACACCACCCCTGCATGACCCCCTACATTGCCCGAACACCACTGCACTGCCCTAAACTCTGAAACACCTCCCCCAGCACGACCCCCTACACTGCCCAAACACGACTGCACTGCCCTAAACCCTGAAACACTATCCCCAGCAAGACCCCCTACACTGCCCGAACACCACTGCACTGCCCTAAACACAGAAACATCACCCACAGCAGGACCCCCTACACTGCCTGAACACCACTGCCCAAAACCCTGAAACACCAGCCCCAGCATGACCCCCTACACTGCCCGAACACCACTGCACTGCCCTAAACCCTGAAACATCACCGCCAGCACGACCCCCAACACTGCCTGAACACCACTGCACAGCCCTAAACCCTGAAACACTACCCCCAGCAAGACCCCCTACACTGCCCGAACACCACTGCACTGCCCTTAACCCTGAAACATCACCCCCAGCACGACCCCCTACATTGCCTGAACACCACTGCCCTAAACCCTGAAACACCAGCCCCAGCATGACCCCCTACACTGCCTGAACACCACTGCTCTGCCCTAAACCCTGAAACACCAGCCCCAGCACGAACCCCTACACTGCCCGAACACCACTGCACTGCCCTAAACCCTGAAACATCAGCCCCAGCACGACCCCCTACACTGCCCGAACACCACTGCACTGCCCTAAACCCTGAAACACCAGCCCCACAAGACCCCCTACTCTGCCCGAACACCACTGCACTGCCCTAAGCCCTGAAACACCAGCCCCAGCACGACCCCCTACACTGCCTGAACACCACTGCACTGCCCTAAACCCTGAAACACCAGCCCCAGCACGACCCCCTACACTGCCCTAACACCACTGCACTGCCCTAAACCCTGAAACACCAGCCCCAGCACGACCCCCTACACTGCCCGAACACCACTTCACTGCCCTAAACCCTGAAACACCAGTCCCAGCACGACTCCCTACACTTCCCGAACACCACTGCACTTCCCTAAACCCTGAAACACCAGCCCCAGCACGACCCCCTACACTGCCTGAACACCACTGCACTGCCCTAAACCCTGAAACGCCAGCCCCCGCACAACCCCCTACACTGCCCGAACAACACTGCACTGCCCTAAACCCTGAAACACCAGCCCCCGCACGACCCCCTACACTGCCCGAACACCACTGCACTGCCCTAAACCCTGAAACACCAGCCCCCGCACGACCCCCTATACTGCCCGAATACCCTTGCACTGCCCTAAACCCTGAAACACCACCCCCGCACGACCCCCTACACTGCCCGAACACCACTGCCCTGCCCTAAACCCTGAAACACCACCCCCAGCATGACCAGCTACACTGCCCGAACACCACTGCACTGCCCTAAACCCTGAAACACCACCCCCAGCATGACCCCCTACACTGCCCAAACACCACTGCCCTAAACCCTGAAACACCACCCTCTGCAAGACCCCCTACACTGCCCGAACAGCAATGCACTGCCCAAAACCCTGAAACACCACCCCAGCACAACCCCCTATACTGCCTGAACACCACTGCACTGCCCTAAACCCTGAAACACCACCCCTGCACGACCCCCTACACTGCCCGAACACCACTGCACTGCCCTAAACCCTGAAACACCACCCCCTGCACGACCCCCTACACTGCCCGAACTCCACTGCACTGCCCTAAACCCTGAAACACCACCCCTGCACGACCCCCTACACTGCCCGAACTCCACTGCACTGCCCTAAACCCTAAAACACCACCCCCTGCACGACCCCCTACACTGCCTGAACACCACTGCACTGCCCTAAACCCTAAAACACCCCCCCAGCACGACCCCCTACACTGCCCGAACACCACTGCACTGCCCTAAACCCTAAAACACAACCCCCAGCACAACCCCCTACACTGCCCGAACACCAATGCACTGCCCTAAACCCTGAAACACCACCCCCAGCACGACCCCCTACACTACCCAAACACCAATGCACTGCCCTAAACCCTAAAACACTACCCCCCGCATGACCCCCTTCACTACCCAAACACCAATGCACTGCCCTAAACCCTAAAACACTACCCCCGCACGACCCCCTACACTACCCAAAGACCACTGCACTACCCTAAACCCTAAAACACGACCCCCGCACGACCCCCTACACTACCCATAGACCACTGCACTACCCATAACCCTAAACACGACCCCCTACACTACACAAACACAGCTGCACTACCCTAAACCCTAAAACACTACCCCCTACACTACACAAACACCGCTGCACTACCCTAAACCCTAAAACACTACCCCCAGCACGACCCCCTACACTACACAAATACCACTGCACTACCCTAAACCCTAAAACACTACCCCCTACACTACACAAACACCACTGCACTACCCTTAACCCTAAAACATTACCCCCAGCACGACCCCTACACTACCCAAACACCACTGCACTACCCTAAACCCTAAAACACTACCCCCAGCAGTACCCCCTACACTACCCAAACACCACTGCACTACCCTAAACCCTAAAACACTACCCCCAGCAGTACCCCCTACACTACCCAAACACCATTGCACTACCCTAAACCCTAAAACACTACCCCCAGCAGTACCCCCTACATTACCCAAACACCACTGCATGACCCTAAACCCTAAACCACTACCCCCAGCACGACCCCCTACACTACCCAAACACCACTGCACTACCCTAAACCCTAAAACAATAGCCTCAGCACGACCCCCTACACTGCCCAAACACCACTGCACTACCCTAAACCCTAAAACACTCCCCCAGCATGACTCCCTATACTACCCAAACACCACTGCAGTACCCTAAACCCTAAATCTACCCCCAGCACGACCCCCTACACTACCCAAACACCACTGCACTAGCCTAAACCCTAAATCTATCCCCAGCACGACCCCCTACACTACCAAAACACCACTGCACTACCCTAAACCCTAAATCTACCCTCAGCATGACCCCCTACACTACCCAAACACCACTGCACTACCCTAAACCCTAAAACTCTACCCCAGCACGACCCCCTACACTACCCAAACACCACTGCACTACCCTAAACCCTAAAACACTACCTCCAGCATGACCCCCTACACTACCCAAACACCACTGCACTACCCTAAACCCTAAAACACTACCCCCAGGGCGACCCCCTACACTACACAAACACCACTGCCCTGCCCTAAACCCTAAAACACTCCCCCAGCAGGACCCCCTACACTACACAAACACCACTGCACTACCCTTAACCCTAAATCTACCCCAAGCATGACCCCCTACACTACACAAACATCACTGCACTACCGTAAACCCTAAAACACCACCCCCATCATGACCCCCTACACTGCCCGAACACCACTGCACTGCCCTAAACCCTGAAACACCACCCCCTGCACGACCCCCTACATTGCCCAAACACCACTGCACTGCCCTAAACTCTGAAACACCTCCCCCAGCACGACCCCCTACACTGCCCAAACACCACTGCACTGCCCTAAACCCTAAAACACCACCCCCAGCACGACCCCCTACACTGCCCGAACACCACTGCACTGCCCTAAACCCTGAAACACTACCCCCAGCAAGACCCCCTACACTGCCCGAACACCACTGCACTGCCCTAAACCCTGAAACACCACCCCCAGCTCGACCCCCTACACTGCCCGAACACCAATGCACTGCCCTAAATTCTGAAACACCACCCCCAGCACGACCCCCTACACTGCCCGAACACCACTGCCCTAACCCTGAAACACCACCCACTGCAAGACCCCCTACACTGCCCGAACACCACTGCACTGCCCTAAACCCTGAAACACCAACCCAGCATGACCCCCTACACTGCCCAAACACCACTGCACTGCCCTAAAACCTGAAACACCACCCCTGCACGACCCCCTACACTGCCCGAACTCCACTGCACTGCCCTAAACCCTAAAACACCACCCCTGCACGACCCCCTACACTGCCTGAACACCACTGCACTGCCCTAAACCCTAAAACACCCCCCAGCACGACCCGCTACACTGCCCGAACACCACTGCACTGCCCTAAACCCGTAAAACAAACCCGCACAACCCCTACACTGCCCGAACACCAATGCACTGCCCTAAACCCTGAAACACCACCCCCAGCACGACCCCCTACACTACCCAAACACCAATGCACTGCCCTAAACCCTAAAACACTACCCCCCGCATGACCCCCTACACTACCCAAACACCAATGCACTGCCCTAAACCCTAAAACACGACCCCCCGCACGACCCCCTACACTACCCAAAGACCACTGCACTACTCTAAACCCTAAAACATGACCCCGCACGACCCCTACACTACCCAAAGACCACTGCACTACCCTAAACCCTAAAACACGACCCCTACACTACACAAACACCGCTGCACTACCCTAAAACACTACCCCTACACTACACAAACACCGCTGCACTACCCTAAACCCTAAAACACTACCCCCAGCACGACCCCCTACACTACACAAATACCACTGCACTACCCTAAACCCTAAAACACTACCCCCTACACTACACAAACACCACTGCACTACCCATAACCCTAAAACACTACCCCTATCATGACCCCTACACTACCCAAACACCACTGCACTACCCTAAACCCTAAAACACTACCCCCAGCAGTACCCCCTACACTACCCAAACAGCACTGCACTACCCTAAACCCTAAAACACTACCCCCAGCAGTACCCCCTACACTACCCAAACACCATTGCACTACCCTAAACCCTAAAACACTACCCCCAGCAGTACCCCCTACACTACCCAAACACCACTGCATGACCCTAAACCCTAAACCACTACCCCCAGCACGACCCCCTACACTACCCAAACACCACTGCACTACCCTAAAACACTCCCCCCAGCATGACTCCCTACACTACCCAAACACCACTGCACTACCCTAAACCCTAAAACACTACCCCCAGCACGACCCCCTACACTACACAAATACCACTGCACTACCCTAAACCCTAAAACACTACCCCCTACACTACACAAACACCACTGCACTACCCATAACCCTAAAACACTACCCCTATCATGACCCCCTACACTACCCAAACACCACTGCACTACCCTAAACCCTAAAACACTACCCCCAGCAGTACCCCCTACACTACCCAAACAGCACTGCACTACCCTAAACCCTAAAACACTACCCCCAGCAGTACCCCCTACACTACCCAAACACCATTGCACTACCCTAAACCCTAAAACACTACCCCCAGCAGTACCCCCTACACTACCCAAACACCACTGCATGACCCTAAACCCTAAACCACTACCCCCAGCACGACCCCCTACACTACCCAAACACCACTGCACTACCCTAAAACACTCCCTCCAGCATGACTCCCTACACTACCCAAACACCACTGCAGTACCCTAAACCCTAAATCTACCCCCAGCACGACCCCCAACACTACCCAAACACCACTGCACTAGCCTAAACCCTAAATCTATCCCCAACACGACCCCCTACACTACCCAAACACCACTGCACTACCCTAAACCCTAAATCTACCCTCAGCACGACCCCTACACTACCCAAACACCACTGCACTACCCTAAACCCTAAAACACTACCCCCATCACGACCCCCTACACTACACCAACACCACTGCACTACCCTAAACCCTAAAACACTACCCCAGCACGACCCCCTACACTACCCAAACACCACTGCACTACCCTAAACCCTAAAACACTACCTCCAGCATGACCCCCGACACTACCCAAACACCACTGCACTACCCTAAACCCTAAAACACTCCCCCCAGATGGACCCCCTACACTACACAAACACCACTGCACTACCCTAAACCCTAAATCTACCCCAAGCATGACCCCCTACACTACACAAACATCACTGCACTACCCTAAACCCTAAAACACCAACCCCATCACGACCCCCTACACTGCCCGAACACCACTGCACTGCCCTAAACCCTGAAACACTACCCCCAGCAAGACCCCCTACACTGCCCGAACACCACTGCACTGCCCTTAACCCTGAAACATCACCCCCAGCACGACCCCCTACACTGCCTGAACACCACTGCCCTAAACCCTGAAACACTAGCCCCAGCATGACCCCCTACACTGCCCGAACACCACTGCTCTACCCTAAACCCTGAAACACTAGCCCCAGCACGACTCCCTACACTGCCCGAACACCACTGCCCTGCCCTAAACCCTGAAACACCAGCCCCAGCACGACCCCCTACACTGCCCGAACACCACTGCACTGCCCTAAACCCTGAAACACCAGTCCCAGCACAACTCCCTACACTGCCTGAACACCACTGCACTTCCCTAAGCCCTGAAACACCAGCCCCAGCATGACCCCCTACACTGCCCGAACACCACTGCACTGCCCTAAACCCGGAAACACCAGCCCCCGCACAACCCCCTACACTGCCCGAACACCACTGCCCTAAACCCTGAAACACCAGCCCCCGCACGACCCCCTACACTGCCCGAACACCACTGCACTGCCCTAAACCCTGAAACACCAGCCCCCGCACGACCCCCTATACTGCCCGAACACCACTGCACTGCCCTAAACCCTGAAACACCACCCCCCGCACGACCCCCTACACTGCCCGCACACCACTGCCCTGCCCTAAACCCTGAAACACCACCCCCAGCACGACCCGCTACACTGCCCGAACACCACTGCACTGCCCTAAACCCTGAAACACCACCCCCAGCATGACCCCCTACACTGCCCGAACACCACTGCCCTAAACCCTGAAACACCACCCCCTGCAAGACCCCTACACTGCCCGAACAGCAATGCACTGCCCTAAACCCTGAAACACCACCCCAGCACGACCCCCTACACTGCCTGAACACCACTGCACTGCCCTAAACCCTGAAACACCACCCTTTGCACGACCCCCTACACTGCCCGAACACCACTGCACTGCCTTAAAACCCTAAAACACCACCCCCTGCACGACCCCCTACACTGCACGAGCACCACTTCACCTCCCTAAACCCTAAAACGCCCCCCAGCACGACCCCCTACACTGCCCGAACACCACTGCACAGCCCTAAACCCTAAAACGCCACCCCCAGCACGACCCCCTACACTGCCCGAACACCAATGCACTGCCCCAAACCCTAAAACACCACCCCAGCACGACCCCCTACACTACCCAAACACCAATGCACTGCCCTAAACCCTAAAACACGACCCCCTGCATTACCCCCTACACTACCCAAACACCAAGGCACTGCCCTAAACCCTAAAACACGACTCCCCGCACGACCCCCTACACTACCCAAAGACCACTGCACTACCCTAAACCCTAAAACACAACCCCCGCACGACCCCCTACACTATCCAAAGACCACTGCACTGCCCTAAACCCTAAAACACGACCCCCTACACTACACAAACACTGCTGCACTACCCTAAACCCTAAAACACTACCCCAGCACGACCCCCTACACTACACAAACACCACTGCACTACCCTAAACCCTAAAACACTACCCCCTACACTACACAAACACCACTGCACTACCCTTAACCCTAAAACACTACCCCCAGCACGACCCCCTACCCTACACAAACACCACTGCACTACCCTAAACCCTAAAACACTACCCCCAGCAGTACCCCCTACACTACCCAAACACCATTGCACTACCCTAAACCCTAAAACACTACCCCCAGCAGTACCCCCTTCACTACTCAAACACCACTGCACGACCCTAAACCCTAAACCACTACCCCCAGCACGACCCCCTACACTATCCATACTCCACTGCACTACCCTAAACTCTAAAACACTACTCCCAGCACTACCCCCTACACTACCCAAACACCACTGCACTATCCTAAACCCTAAAACACTCCCCCATCACGACTCCCTACACTACCCAAACACCACTGCAGTACCCTAAACCCTAAATCTACCCCCAGCACGACCCCCTACACTACCCAAACACCACTGCACTATCCTAAACCCTAACTCTACCCACAGCATGACCCCCTACACTACCTAAATACCACTGCACTACCCTAAACCCTAAATCTACCCTCAGCACGACCCCCTACACTACCCAAACACCACTGCACTACTCTAAACCCTAAAACACTACCCCAGCACTACCCCCTACACTACCCAAACACCACTGCACTACCCTAAACCCTAAAACACTACCCCCAGCACGACCCCCTACGCTACCCAAACACCACTACACTAACCTAAACCCTAAAACACTACCCCCAGCACGACCCCCTACACTACACAAACACCACTGCACTGCCCTAAACCCTAAAACACTCCCCCAGCACAACCCCCTACACTACACAAACACCACTGCACTACCCTAAACCCTAAATCTACCCCAAGCATGACCCCCTACACTACACAAATATCACTGCACTACCCTAAACCCTAAAACACTACCACCAGCACAACCCCCTACACTACACAAACACCACTGCACTACCCTAAACCCTTTAACACTACCCCCAGCACGACCCCTACACTACACAAACACCACTGCACTACCCTAAACCCTAAAACACTACCCTCAGCATGACCCCCTACACTACCCAAACACCAGTGCACTACCCTAAACCCTAGAAAAGTAACCACCACCCCATGCCCAATCCCCCTTACCTCTCACTCCTCGTGGTTCCTCTCTCCTCGTGGTTCCTGCTTCATGTCGTCTCTGAGGGGCGGTGCACGTCGTTGTGAGGAAACGGAACAGCCTCTGTTTCCTTACAACGACGTGATCGTCTACATTTTTTAGAACTCATGGTCATTTACCATACATACCTTTACAACAAAATTTGTTGTAAAGGCATGCGTGGTAAATGACCATGCGTTCTAAAAAATGCGTAGTAATGACTTTGCGATGTACAACGCATGCGTGGTAATGCATGCGTTGTAATGGTATCGTGAAGTAAAAATGTCGTTGTAACGGCTGTTTACCGATCGAAGCTGGCCCCTGTTCTTCAGTGAGTCGTTTATTTGAAAAATTAGGACGAAGGAATGTGTTTTTTTTACCGAAAAGTGCATTCCCGGCTGTTGTATTGTGAAAGTGTCCGCGTGGCCTGGTTTCACTTCCGGTGAGAGAGTAGTAGAGTCTGTTTGGATCTAAAGGGGTTCTGCTGTTGGACGGGGCCGGCGTGACACGTCATCAGAAAACACAGCTAATGGAAAGCGTTGTCCCCAAAGTGTGGAGCAGTGCCATGAGAGGTCAACGAGTGTGCGTCCCACCGCAGTATGACCGTACCGCGTGACCCATGTGCCGCCTCCAGTGTACGGAAGGCAGAAGCGGCATCCATCGCAGGTCCTCTTGAAGACCGTTGTAGCTCTAATTCTACATTTTGGAACTAGGGCATTTTAACCTTGTTGTTCCTGCCAGATACAAAGAGAAGATCCTGTGTTATTCAGTGCCCTCGTTACCTTTTCTGTGGGAAGTGGTGCTTGTCACTTCGCTGCCCCGCCTGTGCACACGACTGGGCTCCCCACCTCGTGTGCCATCTGCAGGGCCTCTGCCCTCGGATCACTGGTTTCGGTTTCTGGAGTGGCAACATAAACAGTTGCTCCCAAAGGACTAGCCTGAAAACACTTAGGTGAATATCCCCTGCGCCAGCATTCCGCGGAAATTCTTTCCTAGCTCTCCCACGTCGACGACAATGTCATAATAGCACGGCTCCGCTCGTGACACCGTATGACGTCATAGGAGCCATAAGAGGACCTCGTCGGCGTGCTGACGTCAGTTCCACCCATTTTTTCCATGCCACCGAGGTAAACAGGTGGACCGACACATTTTCACACGTATACATACTATACTAAATATATATTATCTACTGGCGGTCGCCAGTAGATAGTTATAGTTAGGACCTATTTTCCATAGGAAATCCGCAACATTCTATTTAAACTAACTTTGGCGCCGGTTGACGAATCTTCGCAAAATTTTCAAAATTCGTGGGGCGCTCCGGTCTGCTCCTATCCTGAAAGTCTCGGGGTGATTCGTCAAGTGGGGGCTGAGAAAAAGGGGGGTCCCAAAACGTATTTTCCCCATGCAATTTTCCATAGGAACCTTTCATCGCAGCTACAGCCCGAACTGCTGAACGGAATTACACCAAATTTGGCAAAAAGGTAGCCCTTGGTTCAGAGTCATGCCTTTTGGTTCAATAGTGTAAATCCGTTCAGTAGTTCCTGAGAAAATCAAAAGTAAAATCACATATATATCTATGGCCGCGTAGGGTCCGCGCACCCTCCCGATCACGAGCTGCATGCTAATTGGTTGTCAACTGGCTGTCAACACTCCAAATCAGGAAGTGTTGGCAGCCATTTTGTGCCTCGGTAGAACGGAGGCACAGAAACAAGTGCGCAAAACGCAAAAAGAGGGCAGGGTAGAAACACCCTGACCCCCTAGGCCTGCTCAGGGGGTCCCACAAGGACCCCCAGGGCCAAAAAAAGCATTTTCTTTTTTTTTTAAATCGGCGGGATGCGCTTAGGGTGCGCGGATCCCGCCGTGAAAAATAAAAAACGAAGCGCGGGCTCCCGCGCTTCGTTGGTATTTGGCCCCCAAGCCCCAGGGACGGCCACCCCCCGGGGCTTCAACTAAATAAGGGTGGCGAGGGGGCACACGCCCCCCCGCAGCCCCGGGGACCGCCACCCCCCGGGGCTTCTTTTTAAAAATAAATAAATGACCTGTGTGGGGGGGGGGGGCTCCAGCCTCCCACACGCCCCGGGGACTGCCAACTCCCCGGGGCACTAACAAAAGAAATGTGGGGGTCTGTTTCGGACCCCCGAAGCCCCGGGGACCACCACCTCCCCGGGGCTTTACTAATGAAGGAGGGGGCCGCGCGGCCCCCTCCTGGAGCCCTCTATGGCCCTGGGGACCGCCACCCCCAGGGCCGGCTCCTGCAGTGTCCCGGGGTGCCTACCCCCGGGACACTGCTGTTTGCAATGGCAGGGCGGCAGCCGTGCGGCTCCCGCCCTGTCATTGCAAGACTTGCTTTGCTTCATTGAAGCGAGAGCAGGGAAACCTGCTCCCGCTTCAATGAAGCAAGCAGATTGCTTTTCCATAAGGGGAGCTGCATGTCAGCAGCTCCCTTATGGAAAAGCAATGCCGGCTCCTGCAGGACGCGGGGAGCCGGCGGGACTGGGGGGGATTGGGGACCCCCCACGGTCCCCAACGGAGAGGGCCAGCCCCGGGGGATGGGGTCTTCAGGGCTACAAGTGGCCCGGGAGGGGGGCCACGTGGCCCCCTTCCCCAAAATTATAAAAAAAAATGTTTTAAAAAGGCCGGCCCCGGGGGATGGGGTCCCCGGGGCCATAAGTGGCCTGAGGAGGGGGGCAACGCAGCCGCCCTCCAAAACATTTTTAAAAAAAAGAAGGCCATGCCCAGGGGGATGGGGTCCCCGGGGCCGATTAAGGCAAAGAAGGCAAAATAGCCACCACATTACATAGGAAAGTGACAGCCGGCAATTGTACACTCCATGCCAGCAGTGCTCACCCTAAACATCTTATTAATAACATTCCATTTGGAGAACTCTTACGAATAAAAATAATTTGTAGTACCCAAGAGGACCAAGACCGTTGTAGCAAGGAGGCACTTGATAGATTTAGAAGGAGAGGGTACACTGAGAAAATCCTACAGGAGGCAGTCAGAAAAGTAAAAGACAGACCCAGAGACTCCCTACTGCACAGAGATGAGATGAATACACCATCTATACCAGTCGAAGAGGCCCCCAGGCTCATTACAACATTTAATAGACAGGAAAGGAAAATTAGGTCGATTGTTAAACGTAATTGGCCTATATTGTTAACGGATGGGGTATTAGCCCCGAGACTTCCTACACAGCCAACCATCACTTACAGAAAAGCTTCCTCTATGCAATCACAAATTGCTAGCAACAGCCCAGAATGATCAACTTCTCAAATGTGGCTATCACCGAGAAAAGGATTCTTTAGATGCACGTCATGCAGAGCATGTAAGTTTGGGGTTAACACCACCCAATACTCCACACCATTCAGCCCCAACATGATTACCATCAAAGGCAGCTACAACTGCAGAACTGAGTTTGCGGTGTATGTTCTGACATACACCTGTGGCTTGAGATATGTGGGGAGCACCAAGCTACAGGTGCATGTCAGAATATTGCAGCATCTCCGTGCCATCGTTAATAATGATCCAACGTATCCAGTGGCATGACATTTCAGATGCGAGCACAACAATGATCTTAAATGTTTGAACTACTTTGTTGCGGCTGCCATTCCCAAGCTGAGGAGGGGCGGGGACAGGGAGAGAATGTTAAGACAACTGGAATTCAAAATGATCCTGGAGTTAGATAGCAAGTCTCCCAATGGACTGAACAACACAGAGGACCTACATTATTTCTTGTAAATATATATATGGTAACAATGATGCAACACATATGAATTAAGACCACTAAGCACAAAAGCGGTGATCTCCAACCAGACGAAGGCAGTAGACAGCTGTTGAGTATAGATCTCCCATGCCGCGCCCTTTTTACAACATGGCTTGCACTATGAATTTTTAAGTATACCACGTGTGTAGTTTTATAAGTTGGTTGAACATTGGCACTGGCACTTTATCAGGTTGGTATGACCTGAGGCAGCACTTTATTAGGCACATAGCACTTTTACTAAATCTGCGATTTTTGCACATTTTGTCTTGGCTAACGCAGTTGGTACTCCCACAATCTATTTAATGAATAACATCTGTTAACCAGTTAGTAGTGGTATATCTTATTGCATTCAAGCAGAAATAATAACCAATGTGATTTCCCCCCAAATTTGCACTTCTTAAGTTTTTACAGTTTTTTTTTTGCAATTTTTCACATTGTCCGCTAATGAATTTATCATTAAGCTGATTGAAAGTTTATGGTTTTATTACATATGACTTTAGTGTTGCGCCAATTTAAAGGTGGTATATTTGGGCTATGATTTTAACAAAAGCAAATTCATGGTTAAACCTTTCTTTTAGGATATATATTAGAGGTGTTGTATTTTAAACAATTAATTGTGTACACACTATGTATTGTATTTTAGACCTCTAAATTTTTAATATCGCAATATACTATGTCCAGTTTTATCCTGTATAGAAATTGTGCTTTTAACATATTAGGGGTAAACAAGCCAATTCACTGCATCTATCTAGAAATCAGACTTCGTGGAAAAAGTTAGTTGTAAGTGCAAATAGTATTTTTTCTATGTCTACATAATCACGTGGGTGTAAATCTAAGCATATTTAAAAAACATGGCGAACTGCGTTTCCCTGTATGTGATCAAGGACAAGTGGTGTCCGAAACGCATCATATCTGAGGATTAAATCAATTTTGCCATACCTCCCAGTGGTTCGTGTCTCTCTTCTCGCCGTCAGGAGGTTTGGAGAGTCAAAGCTGTTTTTGGATATATATATATATATATATATCCATCTATATATATATTCACTGAAAAAACCATAGGTTTCAGGCACGTTATAGTTAGAAATTAGCATTTAAAAAACCTTAGAAATTCACTGAAAAAGCCATAGGTTTCAGGGGCGTTATAGTTAGTTGGACATTTCACTCGTACAAAACCATAGAAATTCCCCCGTTATAGTTAGTTCAGCTAACTATAACTCGCGCGCCCGCAATGCACTGCTGATGACGTCACATATTACATCACTCATGACATGGTCAGTGACATCACTCATGACATCACTGATGACATCTCAAATGACATCACTGATGACATCATCCTTGTGATAGAGTGGCAGACCTCCTCTCACCCTAATATAACCTTTGATACACACACTCAAAAATACAAACTAACATTTTCAAAACAATGGACATACCAATACCAGTTACAACACACCTATTCAGTAATTCCAAGATCTACACACACATCCACTCATTCACCAACAGTCCCTATACAGTCACTCATACATGTACTCACTCATCATATGTACTCATACACCTATACATCCTGTTACACACCGCCACTCATCCATAGAGTTACTCACACACATAGTCACACATGCAAACAAAGTATCAAACATCCATTTACTTGCATATACAGTTATACACACACTACCACACTTACTTCTACAGAAACTTACACATACTTACTCTCTTAAACAATCACTTATAGAAACACCTACTTATTTGTACAGGAACTCTTCCAATCTCTCACTCTCACATATACTCACTTATATACACCAATACTCACATATACTAGTTTAAAACATATGTAGTTACTCATAAAGACACTATTGAGACAGTCATTCACTCACTAACACACCGATACACATACTCATCCACCTATACAGTCCTGCACACATGCTGTCTTCAACACATACAAACAGTGAGTCACTCATTCATGCATCTATGCACTAAGTAATACCCCCACCGAACCATACAGACACTCAGTAACTCATACTGATACTCAAAAAACCAACTAATAACCCATATAGACACTCATGTAGCTACTCACCAACCCATGCAGCCACTTATACACAAAGTGAGAGACTGATACAGATATTTTCATATTTAAACATTACTCACTAACCCATGTATTCACTAAGATACACTTAGTCAGTTATACAATCAATTTTACAAAAAAATCATCCATTTAGACACTTATATACCCATTTATTCTTCCATCGACCTTGAGATATACATATATAAAACATATTTAATTTTCAGAAAAACACACATTCGCTGGATGATGTCATCAGTGATGTCATCAGTGATGTCATTTGAGATGTCATCAGTGATGTCATGAGTGTTGTCACTGACCATGTCATGAGTGATGTAATATGTGACGTCATCAGCAGTGCATTATGGGCACACGAGTTATAGTTAGCTGAACTAACTATAACGGGGGAATTTCTATGGTTTTGTACGAGTGAAATGTCCAACTAACTATAACACTCCTGAAACCTATGGTTTTTTCAGTGAATTTCTAAGGTTTTTTAAATGCTAATTTCTAACTATAACGTGCCTGAAACCTATGGTTTTTTCAGTGAATTTCTAAGGTTTTTTAAATGCTAACTTCTAACTATAACGTACCTGAAACCTATGGTTTTTTCAGTGAATATATATATATTTATTATACTATGTATACATGTGAAAATGTCTCGGTCCCCTGTTTGCCTCGGTGGCATGGAAAAAATGGGTGGAACTGACGTCAGCACGCCGACGAGGTCCTCTTATGGCTCTGATGACGTCATACGGTGTGGCGAGCGGAGCCGTGCTCGTTGACGTGGGAGATCTAGGAAAGAATTTCCGTGGAATGCTGGTGCAGGGGATATTCACCTAAGTGTTCAGGCTAGTCCTTTGGGAGCAACTGTTTATGTTGCCACTCCAGAAACCGAAACCAGTGATCCGAGGGCAGAGGCCCTGCAGATGGCACACGAGGTGGGGTGCCCAGTCTTGTGCACTGGCGGGCCAGCGAAGTGACAAGCACCACAACCCACAAAAAAGGTAACGAGGGCACTGAATAACACAGGATCTTCTCTTTGTATCTGGCAGGAACAACGAAGTTAAAATGCCCTAGTACCAAAATGTAGAATTAGTGCTACAACGGTCTTCAAGAGGACCTGCGATGCCGCTTCTGCCTCCCGTACCCTGGAGGCGGCACATGGGTCTCGCGGTACGGTCATACTGCGGTGGGACGCACACTCGTTGACCTCTCATGGCACTGCTCCACACTTCAGGGCGGACGCTTTCCATTAGCTATGTTTTCTGATGACATGTCGCGCCGGCCCCGTCCAACAACAGAACTCCTTTAGATCCAAACAGACTCTTCCACTCTCTCACCGGAAGTGAAACCAGGCCACGCGGACACTTTCACAATACAACAGCCGGGAATGCACTTTTCGGTAAAAACCACATTCCTTCCTCCTAATTAATCAAATAAACGTCTCACTGAAGAACAGGGGCCAGCTTCGATCGGTAAACAGCCGTTACAACGACTTTTTTACTTTGCGATACCATTACAACGCATGCATTACCACGCATGCTTTGTACATCACGAAGTCATTACTACGCATTTTTTAGAACGCATGGTCATTCACCACGCATGCCTTTACAACGAATTTTGTTGTAAAGGTATGTATGGTAAATGACCATGCGTTCTAAAAACATGTAGACGATCCATGTCGTTGTAAGGAAACAGAGGCTGTTCCGTTTCCTCACAACGACGTGCACCGCCCCTCAGAGATGATGTGAAGCAGGAACCACGAGGAGGGAGGAACAATGAGGAGTGAGAGGTAAGGGGGATTGGGCATGGGGTGGGGGTTTCTTTTCTAGGGTTTAGGGTAGTGCAGTGGTGTTTGGGTGGTGTAGGGGGTCGTGCTGGGGGTAGTGTTTTAGGGTTTAGGGTAGTGCAGTGGTGTTTGGGTAGTGTAGGGGGTCATGCTGGGGGTAGTGTTTTAGGGTTTAGGGTAGTGCAGTAGTGTAGGGGGTCATGCTGGGGGTAGTGTTTTAGGGTTTAGGGTAGTGCAGTGGTGTATGGGTAGTGTAGGGGTCATGCTGGGGTAGTGTTTTAGGGTTTAGGGTAGTGCAGTGGTGTTTGTGTAGTGTAGGGGGTCATGCTGGGGGTAGTGTTTTATGGTTTAGGGTAGTGCAGTGGTGTTTGGGTAGGGTAGGGGTCGTGCTGGGGGTAGATTTAGGGTTTAGGGTAGTGCAGTGGTGTTTGGGTAGTGTAGGGAGTCGTGCTGGGGGTAGTGTTTTAGGGTTTAGGGTAGTGCAGTGGTGTTTGTGTAGTGTAGGGGTTGTGCTGGGGTAGTGTTTTAGGTTTATGTTAGTGCAGTGGTGTTTGGGTAGTATAGGGGTAGTGCTGGGGTAGTGTTTTAGGGTTTAGGGCAGTGCAGTGGTGTTTGTGTAGTGAAGGGGGTCATGCTGTGGGTAGTGTTTTAGGGTTTAGGGTAGTGCAGTCGTGTTTGTGTAGTGTAGGGGGTCGTGTTTTAGGGTATGGGGTAGTGCAGTGGTGTTTGGGTAGTGTAGGGGGTCATGGTGGGGTTAGTGTTTTAGGGTTGAGGGCAGTGCAGTGGTGTTTGGGTAGTGTAGGGGGTCGTGCTGGGGGTAGTGTTTTAGGGTTTAGGGTAGTGCAGTGGTGTTTGTGTAGTGTGGGAGGTCATGCTGAGGTTATATTTAGGGTTTAGTGTAGTGCAGTGGTGTTTGGGTAGTGTAGGGAGTCGTGCTGGGGGTAGTGTTTTAGGGTTTAGGGTAGTGCAGTGGTGTTTGGGTAGTATAGGGAGTCGTGCTGGTGGTAGTGTTTTAGGGTTTAGGGTAGTGCAGTTATGTTTGGGTAGTGTAGGGTGTCGTGCTGGGGGTAGTGTTTTAGGGTTTAGGGTAGTGCAGTGGTGTTTGGGTAGTGGAGGGGTAGTGTTTTAGGGTTTAGGGTAGTGCGCCCAACCAGCCACAATATCCGTGGACAAAGGGGATCCTGACTCTTTGGAACGCTCCGTCAATTGAATAATTTGGGTCAAGGGCCCTACCACGTCCAAGACCTATCAATTCCTTTCTTGGGATCCCTCATATACTTGGAGAAAAAGGTACATAGTTTCTCATCAATTTCAGGCGTGTGTGCCACCTTCCCCTTCAGTGAGGGCCTGGGGCATTCTCCCCTCATCCTATTCCTGACCTCCCTTTCAAGGGGTTGATGGATTTTCCTCACCACATACTCTGCCACTTTGGCGTCAGGTGTCCACTCTGCCGACCTAGGATGGTAAATTTGGGTAGGCTCGAACATGTCCGAGTGGACCCCGTCCCCCACCGGGAACTGAGAGGAGTGGGACTCTGGACGCCAGGGATGCCCCGAGTCCTTATCCTCATCGGAGGAGAAATCGTCCTCCGATACACCCTCTCCCTCTAAGGGAAACCCGCCGTCGGGGTCTACAATAGTGGTGACAGTGTCGCAATTTTCTCAGGGCCCCTCCTCCTCCCGGCAGGGTGCATGTTTTAGCGTTCGCGCACTCTTGAGGAAGGTCTCCGTAAGTTTATCAAATCCTTCCAAATGCCCCGCGTTATGCTTAACGGCCCTTTTATTCCCCATCTGGGAGCTACTTGGACCCGCCACCACCAGATTTGGGTCACTGAACACCCCAGGGATGCTTTTCGCCAGCTTATCAACCTGATCCCTAAGAGGAGCCAGCGCCCTAGAAATAGCCAGAGAGAGGGCTTGGTCCACTGCTGGAGGGAGAAGTTGGGGGGCCATTCCTCCTCCACTTCCTGGTAGGAGGAGTAAAAATGGTCTTCTGGAGAAGACATGATAGCAGAGGGTGTGAGCACAGAACAAATGCCCTTAAAATCCTTAAGACAGCCCCCTCGCCGGTGCTCCAACAGCTGGGCTTTCCCCGAAGCTGTTATAAGAATAGACTGAGGCGCAATACCAATTACCACCACCAGGTGGCGCTGGTCACTAACGTGGCCGTGTGGGGAAATCACCGCGTAGAGGTGTCAAAATTAGGCGAGGGTTGGTCGGGAATCAAGCGGACACTAAAGGAGTGACCGGATTCCCAAACGCGCGTAAAGACCAGCGGGAGCGCTCGACGGAGCTGCCTCGCTCGGACCAGACGCGGGAGAAACTGCGAGGGGGAGAACGCGCTCGGGCAAGAGCCTGCTGCGCAGGGAATATGAAACAATACCAAGGCAATAATGCTAATAATGTGCACAAGAAACCGTTATACAAACAGCAACAACGTCAGATTAAGCCAAGAATGTAAGGAATGCACTTAACTGACAAGCAGTGAAGAAAGAGGAAGCGGAAGGGACGTCACGATATTATATACGATGGACTGTGATAAGATTGGACTATGGTTGCCTTGGAGACTACCCCCTAATGGTTCATGGGTTGTGTAGTCTTTTGTTTAATGATTGTTGTGTTACGTTTTCTTTGAACTGCTATGCAAATAAAGTGAGGAAAGATATGCATAATCCTCGCCTCCGTCCTGCCATAGAATTCATTAAACTTTATTTGATCTGATTTAGAAACATAGATCATAAAAGTGTACATAAAAACAGTAAATCTTCTTTCCTAATACAATACAGTGAGAATTAATTAAAACCAGTAGGTAAAAACGGGTGTTACAAAGCCCGGTTCAGAGCAACTTCAGGTTAACAGAATCGTAAAGTTCAATGTTTCGCAAGATCAATCTCATGTACTTCGTGCAAAATACGCAATAAGGGGTCCAAGTAAGATGTAACGCTCTAATACCTGACCAGTTTGCACTATATAAAACTGCAGAAAAACTAAAAATAAAAAGTGTTTTGCACACTTCTGTCATTGGGCTATATGTGGGCTACATCTGGGTGATATTTGTGCTACATTTGGGCTCTTTTTTCTCAGGTGGCCATCTTGGGAGACTTATTTGTTATGAAGTTTCCTAATTTCGTCATTTACTGCAGTCTCCTCAGTAGGAAATGCTTTCAGTTTTGTACTTTGATTCCATCAAGAAGGCATTCAGATGTGTCACACATTTGCCATAAATTCTGAATGTTAGCACTCTAGTTGTTCATTAGATCACTGTAGTAAAGCTACTGCTCACCAGGGAGTTACCTGGAAGTCTACTGCTGGTATTGAAAGTGATTGTTTCAGTCTGCATGTCAGAATTTTCTAAAGAAATAGAAGAGGATTTGAGATCTCACTTAAAACATGCCCTAAATTTTCTTTCTGCAGCACTAACCATAATTTCTATGGCAAAATGAACCCCCTCATTTTGTTCCTTTTTAAATTAAATGTTTTAAGTGTTACCAGTTTATTCCAATCAAGATGGCTTCAGGTGTGCCATACTTTTGTCATAAGTAAGACTGTTAGCGCTCTAGTTGTTCTTTAGAACACTCTGGGAAGCTGCAGTAGAACACAAAGGCATCAACTGACAGGCTGCTCCTGTTGAAATATAACAGGAAGATATTTGAGATCTCACTTAAAACATGTCCTAATTTTTCTTTCTACAGCACTAACCATAATTTCTATGACAAAATGAACCCCTCATTTTGTTCCTTTTTAAATTAAATGTTTTAAGAGTTACCAGTTTATTCCAATCAAGATGGCTTCAGGTGTGCCATAATTT
The DNA here is from genome assembly GCA_963921515.1 of Calotriton arnoldi. Classification (NCBI taxonomy): domain Eukaryota; kingdom Metazoa; phylum Chordata; class Amphibia; order Caudata; family Salamandridae; genus Calotriton; species Calotriton arnoldi. The sequence goes on from CAWUFW010003332.1 coordinate 629,740, forward strand.
TGTCATAAGTAAGACTGTTAGCGCTCTAGTTGTTCTTTAGAACACTCTGGGAAGCTGCAGTAGAACACAAAGGCATCAACTGACAGGCTGCTCCTGTTGAAATATAACAGGAAGATATTTGAGATCACACTTGAAACATGTCCTAATTTTTCTTTCTACAGCACTAACCATAATTTCTATGACAAAATGAACCCCATCATTTTGTTCCTTTTTAAATTAAATGTTTTAAGTGTTACCAGTTTATTCCAATCAAGATGGCTTCAGGTGTGCCATACTTTTGTCATAAGTAAGGCTGTTAGCACTCTAGTTGTTCTTTAGAACACTCTGGGAAGCTGCAGTAGAACACAAAGGCATCAACTGACAGGCTGCTCCTGTTGAAATATAACAGGAAGATATTTGAGATCTCACTTAAAACATGTCCTAATTTTTCTTTCTACAGCACTAACCATAATTTCTATGGCAAAATGAACCCCCACATTTTGTTCCTTTTTAAATTAAATGTTTTAAGTGTTACCAGTTTATTCCAATCAAGATGGCTTCAGGTGTGCCATACTTTTGTCATAAGTAAGACTGTTAGCTCTCTAGTTGTTCTTTAGAACACTCTGGGAAGCTGCAGTAGAACACAAAGGCATCAACTGACAGGCTGCACCTGTTGAAATATAACAGGAAGATATTTGAGATCACACTTGAAACATGTCCTAATTTTTCTTTCTACATCACTAACCATAATTTCTATGACAAAATGAACCCCATCATTTTGTTCCTTTTTAAATTAAATGTTTTAAGTGTTACCAGTTTATTCCAATCAAGATGGCTTCAGTGTGCCATACTTTTGTCATAATTAAGGCTGTTAGCACTCTAGTTGTTCTTTAGAACACTGGGAAGCTGCAGTAGAACACAAAGGAATCAACTGACAGTCTCTGCCCTTGTTGGATGTACATGTTTTACTGAGAATGTCAGACTTCATTCTCACATGACTGAGAAAGATAATGTGAATTTACAGAAAATATGCTCTCATTTTAGCTTCTGGAGCACCTTCCAAAACTGTATGGGACAAGCATGTGAAAATAGTTTTCTCTCAAACATGATTCATGATATCCCAGCAGAAGGTTTTTCACAGGGTAAAATCACCTTAGAACACACCACAATTCCTGAAATTAGTATGGTACCATCAACAAATGAATTCTAATGTAACTAAAGTCTGTTATCACCCTTTATAGTTCTCCTTTTGGTAACCCTCAAAATCTTCGATTCACTGCAATGCATTTCAATGGGGTACTATCATTTATATTGGTCCCAAGATGGCTGCCAGCAATTCCAGGATGAAGTGCTGACAGCCAATTAGATCTCACGATGACATGTGTGGTTAGGCTCCGTCCAGATATATATGTGTTTTCTTTTTCAAATTTCTCAGGAACTACTGAACGGATTTACACCATTTAACCAAAAGGCACGACTCAGAACCAAGGGCTACCTTTTTGCCAAATTTGGTGTAATTCCGTTCAGCAGTTCGGGCTGTAGCTGCGATGAAAGGTTCCTATGGAAAATTGCATGGGGAAAACACGTTTTGGGACCTCTCTTTTTTCTCGGCCCCCACTTGACGAATCACCCTGAGACTTTCAAGATAGGAGCGGACTGGAGCGCCCCACGAGTTTTGAAAATTTCGCGAAGATTCGTCAACCGGCGCCAAAGTTATTTCAAATAGAATGTTGCGTATTTCCTATGGAAAATAGGTCCTAACTATAACTATCTACTGGCGACCGCCAGTAGATAATATATATATATATATTAGATAGATAGTTATAGTTAGGACCTATTTTCCATAAGAAATCCGCAACATTCTATTTGCAATAACGTTGGCGCCGGTTGACGAATCTTCGCGAAAGCTTCCAACTTGTTGGGGCGCTCCGGTCCGCTCCTATCCTGAAAGTCTCGGGGTGATTCGTCAAGCGAGGACCGAGAAAAAAGGGGGGTCCCAAAACGTGTTTTCCCCATGCAATTTTCCATAGGAAACTTTAGTCGCAGCTACAGCCCGAACTGCTGAACGGAATTACACCAAATTTGGCAAAAAGGTAGCCCTTGGTTCAGAGTCGTGCCTTTTGGTTAAATGGTGTAAATCCGTTCAGTAGTTCCTGAGAAAATCAAAAGTAAATTCACATATATATATGGGCGGAGCCTAACCACACATGTCATCGTGAGATCTGATTGGCTGTCAGCACTTCATCCTGGAATTGCTGGCAGCCATCTTGAGACCAATATACATGATAGTACCCCATTGAAATGCATTGTAGTGAATCAAAGATTTTGAGGGTTACCAAAAGGAGAACGATAAAGGGTGATAACAGACTTTAGTTACATTAGAATTCATTTGTTGATGGTACCATACTAATTTCAGGAATTGTGGTGTGTTCTAAGGTGATTTTACCCTGTGAAAAACCTTCTGCTGGGATATCATGAATCATGTTTGAGAGAAAACTATTTTCACATGCTTGTCCCATAGAGTTTTGGAAGGTGCTCCAGAAGCTAAAATGAGAGCATATTTTCTGTAAATTCACATTATCTTTCTCAGTCATGTGAGAATGAAGTCTGACATTCTCAGTAAAACATGTACATCCAACAAGGGCAGAGACTGTCAGTTGATTCCTTTGTGTTCTACTGCAGCTTCCCAGAGTGTTCTAAAGAACAACTAGAGTGCTAACAGCCTTACTTATGACAAAAGTATGGCACACCTGAAGCCATCTTGATTGGAATAAACTGGTAACACTTAAAACATTTAATTTAAAAAGGAACAAAATGATGGGGTTCATTTTGTCATAGAAATTATGGTTAGTGCTGTAGAAAGAAAAATTAGGACATGTTTCAAGTGTGATCTCAAATATCTTCCTGTTATATTTCAACAGGAGCAGCCTGCCAGTTGATACCTTTGTGTTCTACTGCAGCTTCCCAGAGTGTTCTAAAGAACAACTAGAGCGCTAACAGGATTCCTTATGACAAAAGTATGGCACACCTGAAGCCATCTTGATTGGAATAAACCGGTAACACTTAAAACATTTAATTTAAAAAGGAACAAACTGAGGGGGTTCTTTTTGAAATAGAAATTATGGTTAGTGCTGCAGAAAGAAAAATTAGGGCATGTTTTAAGTGAGATCTCAAATCTTCTTCTATTTCATTAGAAAATTCTGACATGCAGACTGAAACAATCACTTTCAATACCAGCAGCAGACTTCCAGTTAACTCCCTGGTGAGCAGTAGCTTTACTACAGTGATCTAATGAGCAACTAGAGTGCTGACATTCTGAATTTATGGCAAATGTGAGACACATCTGAATGCCTTCTTGATGGAATCAAAGTAAAAAACTGAAAGCATTTCCTACTGAGGAGACTGCAGTAAATGAGGAAATTAGGAAACTTCATAACAAAGAAGTCTTCCAAGATGGCCACCAGTGAAAAAAGAGCCCAAATGTAGCACAAATATTACCCAGTTGTAGCCCACATATAGCCCAATGACAAAAGTGTGCAAAACACTTTTTATTTTTAGTTTTTTTGTAGTTTTATGTAGTGCAGACTGGTCAGGTATTGGAGCGTTGCATCTTAAAACATGACCCCCTACAATACAAAAACACCACTGCACTACCCTAAACCCTACAACACTACCCCCAGCACGACCCCCTACACTACACAAGCACCACTGCACTATCCTAAACCCTAAAACACTACCCCCAGCATGACCCCCTACACTACACAAACACCACTGCACTACCCTAAACCCTAAAACACTACCCCCAACATGACCCCCTAAACTACCCAAACACCACTGCACTAACCTAAATCCTAAAACACTACCCCCAGCACGACCCCCTACAATACACAAACACCACTGCACTACCCTAAACCCTAAAACACTACCCCCAGCACGACCCCATACACAACACAAGCACCAATGCACTACCGTAAACCCTAAAACACTACCCCCAGCACGACCCCCTACACTACACAAACACCACTGCACTACCCTAAACCCTAAAACACTACCCCCAGCACGTCCCCCTACACTACCCAAACACCACTGCACTAACCTAAATCCTAAAACACTACCCCCAGCACGACCCCCTACACTACCCAAACACCACTGCACTACCCTAAAACATGACCCCCTACACTACACAAACACCACTGCACTACCCTAAACCCTAAAACACTACCACCAGCACGACCCCCTACACTACACAAGCACCACTGCACTACCCTAAACCCTAAAACACTACCACCAGCACGACCCCCTACACTGCCCAAACACCACTGAACTGCCCTAAACCCTGAAACACCAGCCCCTGCACGACCCCCTACACTGCCCAAACACCACTGCACTGCCCTAAACCCTGAAACACCACCCCCTTCACGACCCCCTACACTGCCCGAACACCACTGCACTGCCCTAAACCCTGAAACACCACCCCCAGCACGACCACCTACACTGCCCGAACACCACTGAACTGCCCTAAACCCTGAAACACTACCCCCAGCAAGACCCACTACACTGCCCGAACACCACTGCACTGCCCAAAACCCTGAAACATCACCCCCAGCAAGACCCCCTACACTGCCCGAACACCACTGCCCTAAACCCTGAAACACCACCCCCAGCACGACCCCCTACACTGCCCGAACACCACTGCACTGCCCTAAACCCTGAAACACCACCCCCAGCACGACCCCCTACACTTCCCGAACACCACTGCTCTGCCCAAAACCCTGAAACCCCAGCCCCAGCACGACCCCCTACACTGCCAGAACACCACTGCACTGCCCTAAACCTTGAAACACCAGCCCCAGCACGACCCCCTACACTACCCGAACACCACTGCACTACCCTAAACCCTGAAACACCACCCCCAGCATGACACCCTACACTGCCCGAGCACCACTGCACTGCCCTAAACCCTGAAACACCAGCACCAGCACGACCCCCTACACTGCCCGAACACCACTGCACTGCCCTAAACCCTGAAACACCAGCCCCAGCACGACCGCCTACACTGCACGAACACAACTGCACTGCCCTAAACCCTGAAACACCAGCCCCAGCATGACCCCCTACACTGCCCAAACACCAATGCACTGCCCTAAACCGTGAAACACCAGCCTCAGCACGACCCCTACACTGCCTGAACAAAACTGCACTGCCCTAAACCCTGAAACACCACCCCCAGCACGACCCCCTACACTGCCCGAACACCACTGCATTGCCCTAAACCCTGAAACACCACCCCGTGCACGACCCCTACACTGCCCGACCACCACTGCACTGCCCTAAACACTGAAACACCACCCCCAGCATGACCCCTACACTGCCCGAACTTCACTGCACTGCCCTAAACCCTGAAACACCACCCCCTGCACGACCCCCTACACTGCCCGAACACTACTGCACTGCCCTAAACCCTGAAACACTACCCCCAGCAAGACCCCTACACTGCCCGAACACCACTGCACTGCCCTAAACCCTGAAACATCACCCCCAGCAAGACCCCCTACACTGCCCGAACACCACTGCCCTAAACCCTGAAACACCACCCCCAGCAAGACCCCCTACACTGCCCGAACACCACTGCACTGCCCTAAACCCTGAAACACAAGCCCCAGCACGACCCCCTACACTGCCCGAACACCGCTGCACTGCCCTAAACCCTGAAACACCACCCCCTGACCGAACCACTACACTGCCCGAACACCACTGCACTGCCCTAAACCCTGAAACACCAACCCCAGCACGACCCCCTACACTGCCCGAACACCACTGCACTGCCCTAAACCCTGAAACACCACCCCCGCACGACCCCCTACACTGCCCGAACACTACTGCACTGCCCTAAACCCTGAAACACCACCCCCAGCACGACCCCCTACACTGCACGAACACCACTGCACTGCCCTAAACCCTGAAACACTACCCCCAGCAAGACACCACTGCACTGCCCTAAACCCTGAAACATCACCCCCAGCAAGACCCCCTACACTGTCCGAACACCACTGCCCTAAACCGTGAAACACCACCCCCAGCATGACCCACTACACTGCCCGAACACCACTGCTCTGCCCAAAACCCTGAAACACCAGCCCCAGCACGACCCCCTATACTGCCCGAACACCACTGCACTGCCCTAAAACCTGAAACACCAGCCCCAGCACGACCGCCTGCATTGCGCGAAGACAACTGCACTGCCCTAAACCCTGAAACACCAGCTCCAGCACGACCCCCTACAATGCCCGAACACCACTGCACCGCCCTAAACCGTGAAACACCAGCCTCAGCATGACCCCCTACACTGCCTGAACACCACTGCACTACCCTAAACCCTGAAACACCAGCCCGAGCACGACCCCCTACACTGCCCGAACACCACTGCACTGCCCTAAACCCTGAAACACCACCCCGTGCACGACCCCCTACATTGCCCGAACATCACTGCACTGCCCTAAACCGTGAAACACCACCCCCACCACGACCCCCTACACTGCCCGAACACCACTGCACTGCCCTAAACCCTGAAACACCACCCCTGCACGACCCCCTACACTGCCTGAACACTACTGCACTGCCCTAAACCCTGAAACACCATCCCCAGCACGACCCCCTACACTGCACGAACACCACTGCACTGCCCTAAAACCTGAAACACTACCCCCAGCAAGACCCCCTACACTGCCCGAACACCACTGCACTGCCCTAAACCCTGAAACATCACCCCCAGCAAGACCCCCTACACTGCCCGAACACCACTGCCCTAAACCCTGAAACACCACCCCCAGCAAGACCCCCTACACTGCCCGAACACCACTGCACTGCCCTAAACCCTGAAACACCAGCCCCAGCACGACCCCCTACACTGCCCGAACACCACTGCACTGCCCTAAACCCTGAAACACCACCCCCTGCACGACCCCCTACACTGCCCGAACACCACTGCACTGTCCTAAACCCTGAAACACCACCCCCAGCATGACCCCCTACACTGCCCGAACACCACTGCTCTGCCCAAAACCCTGAAACACCAGCCCCAGCACGACCACCTACACTGCCCGAACACCACTGCACTGCCCTAAACCCTGAAACACCAGCCCCACCACCACCCCGTACACTGCCCGAACACCACTGCACTAAACCCTGAAACACCAGCCCCAGCACGACCGCCTACACTGCCCGAAAACCACTGCACTGCCCGAAACCCTGAAACACCAGCCCCAGCACGACCCCCTACACTGCCTGAACACCACTGCACTGCCCTAAACCCTGAAACACCACCCCCAGCAAGACCCCTACACTGCCTGAACACCACTGCACTAAACCCTGAAACACCACCCCCAGCAAGACCACCTACACTGGCCGAACACCACTGCACTGCCCTAAACCCTGAAACACCACCCCCTGCACGACCCCCTACACTGCCCAAACACCACTGCACTGCCCTAAACCCTGAAACACCACCCCCAGCCCGACACCCTACACTGCCCGAACACCACTGCACTGCCCTAAACCCTGAAACATCACCCCCAGCAAGACCCCCTACACTGCCTGAACACCACTGCCCTAAACCCTGAAACACCACCGCCTGCACGACCCCCTACACTGCCGGAACACCACTGCACTGCCCTAAACCCTGAAACACCACCCCCAGCACGACACCCTACACTGCCCGAACACCACTGCACTGCCCTAAACCCTGAAACATCACCCCCAGCAAGACCCCCTACACTGCCTGAACACCACTGTCCTAACCCTGAAACACCACCCCCAGCAAGACCCCCTACACTGCCCGAACACCACTGCACTGCCCTAAACCCTGAAACACCACCTCCAGCACAACCCCCTACACTGCCTGAACACCATTGCTCTGCCCTAAACCCTGACCACTAGTCCAAGCACGACCCCCTACACTGCCCGAACACCACTGCACTGCCCTAGACCCTGAAACATCACCCCCAGCAGGACCCCCTACACTGCCTGAACACCACTGCTCTAAACCCTGAAACACCACCCCCAGCAAGACCCCCTACACTGCCCGAACACCACTGCACTGCCCTAAACCCTGAAACACCAACTCCAGCACAACCCCCTACACTGCCTGAACACCATTGCTCTGCCCTAAACCCTGAAACACTAGCCCAAGCACGACCCCCTACACTGCCCGAACACCACTGCACTGCCCTAAACCCTGAAACACCAGCCCCAGCAAGACCCCCTACACTGCCCGAATACCACTGCACTGCCCTAGACTCTGAAACACCAGCCCCAGCAATACTCCCTACACTGCCCGAACACCACTGCACTGCCCTAAACCCTGAAACACCAGCCCCAGCACGACGCCCCTACACTGCCCGAACACCACTGCACTGCCCTAAACCCTGAAACACCACCCCCTGCACGACCCCCTACACTGCCCGAATACCACTGCACTGCCCTAGACTCTGAAACACCAGCCCCAGCAATACTCCCTACACTGCCCGAACACCACTGCACTGCCCTAAACCCTGAAACACCAGCCCCAGCACGACGCCCTACACTGCCCGAAGACCACTGCACTGCCCTAAACCCTGAAACACCACCCCCAGCACGACCCCCTACACTGCCCGAACACCACTGCACTGCCCTAAACCCTGAAACACCACCCCTGCATGACCCCCTACACTGTCCGAACACTACTGCACTGCCCTAAACCCTGAAACACCAGCCCCAGCACGACCGCCTACACTGCCCGAAAACCACTGCACTGCCCGAAACCCTGAAACACCAGCCCCAGCACGATCCCCTACACTGCCTGAACACCACTGCACTGCCCTAAACCCTGAAACACCACCCCCAGCAAGACCCCCTACACTGCCCGAACACCACTGCACTAAACCCTGAAACACCACCCCCAGCAAGACCACCTACACTGGCCGAACACCACTGCACTGCCCTAAACCCTGAAACACCAGCCCCACCACCACCCCGTACACTGCCCGAACACCACTGCACTGCCCTAAACCCTGAAACACCAGCCCCAGCACGACCGCCTACACTGCCCGAAAACCACTGCACTGCCCGAAACCCTGAAACATCAGCCCCAGCACGAACACCCTACACTGCCTGAACACCACTGCACTGCCCTAAACCCTGAAACACCACCCCAGCAAGACCCCTACACTGCCCAAACACCACTGCACTCAAACCCTGAAACACCACCCCCAGCAAGACCACCTACACTGGCCGAACACCACTGCACTGCCCTAAACCCTGAAACACCACCCCCTGCACGACCCCCTACACTGCCCAAACACCACTGCACTGCCCTAAACCCTGAAACACCACCCCTGCACGACCCCCTACACTGCCCGAACACCACTGCACTGCCCTAAACCCTGAAACACCACCCCCAGCCCGACACCCTACACTGCCCAAACACCACTGCACTGCCCTAAACCCTGAAACATCACCCCCAGCAAGACCCCCTACACTGCCTGAACACCACTGCCCTAAACCCTGAAACACCACCCCCTGCACGACCCCCTACACTGCCGGAACACCACTGCACTGCCCTAAACCCTGAAACACCACCCTCAGCACGACACCCTACACTGCCCGAACACCACTGCACTGCCCTAAACCCTGAAACATCACCCCCAGCAAGACCCCCTACACTGCCTGAACACCACTGCCCTAACCCTGAAACACCACCCCCAGCAAGACCCCCTACACTACCCGAACACCACTGCACTGCCCTAAACCCTGAAACACCACCTCCAGCACAACCCCCTACACTGCCTGAACACCATTGCTCTGCCCTAAACCCTGACCACTAGTCCAAGCACGACCCCCTACACTGCCCGAACACCACTGCACTGCCCTAAACCCTGAAACATCACCCCCAGCAAGACCCCCTACACTGCCTGAACACCACTGCCCTAAACCCTGAAACACCACCCCCAGCAAGACCCCCTACACTGCCCGAACACCACTGCACTGCCCTAAACCCTGAAACACCAACTCCAGCACAACCCCCTACACTGCCTGAACACCATTGCTCTGCCCTAAACCCTGAAACACTAGCCCAAGCACGACCCCCTACACTGCCTGAACACCACTGCACTGCCCTAAACCCTGAAACACCACCCCCAGCACGACCCCCTACACTGCCCGAACACCACTGCACTGCCCTAAACCCTGAAACACCACCCCCTGCATGACCCCCTACACTGTCCGAACACTACTGCACTGCCCTAAACGCTGAAACACCACCCCCAGCACGACCCCCTACACTGCACAAACACCACTGCACTGCCCTAAACCCTGAAACACTACCCCCAGCAAGACCCCCTACACTGCCCGAACACCACTGCACTGCCCTAAACCCTGAAACATCACCCCCAGCAAGACCCCCTACACTGCCCGAACACGCACTGACCTAAACCCTGAAACACCACCCCCAGCAAGACCCGCTACACTGCCCGAACAGCACTGCACTGCCCTAAACCCTGAAACACCACCCCCAGCATGACCCCCTACACTGCCCAAACACCACTGCACTGCCCTAAACCCTGAAACACCACCCCCTGCATGACCCCCTACACTGCCCGAACACCACTGCACTGCCCTAAACCCTGAAACATCACCCCCAGCCCGACACCCTACACTGCCTGAACACCACTGCACTGCCCTAAACCCTGAAACATCACCCCCAGCAAGACCCCCTACACTGCCTGAACACCACTGCCCCTAAACCCTGAAACACCACCCCCTGCATGACCCCCTACACTGCCAGAACACCACTGCACTGCCCTAAACCCTGAAACACCACCCCCAGCACGACCCCCTACACTGCCCGAACACCACTGCACTGCCCTAAACCCTGAAACATCACCCCCAGCAAGACCCCCTACACTGCCTGAACACCACTGCCCTAAACCCTGAAACACCACCCCCAGCAAGACCCCCTACACTGCCCGAACACCACTGCACTGCCCTAAAAACCTGAAACACCACCTCCAGCACAACCCCCTACACTGCCTGAACACCATTGCTCTGCCCTAAACCCTGAAACACTAGTCCAAGCACGACCCCCTACACTGCCCGAACACCACTGCACTGCCCTAAACCCTGAAACATCACCCCCAGCAAGACCCCCTACACTGCCCGAACACCACTGCACTGCCCTAAACCCTGAAACACCACCCCCTGCACGACCCCCTACACTGCCCGAACACCACTGCACTGTCCTAAACCCTGAAACACCACCCCCAACATGACCCCCTACACTGCCCGAACACCACTGCTCTGCCCAAAACCCTGAAACACCAGCCCCAGCACGACCGCCTACACTGGCCGAACACCACTGCACTGCCCTAAACCCTGAAACACCAGCCCCACCACCACCCCGTACACTGCCCGAACACCACTGCACTGCCCTAAACCCTGAAACACCAGCCCCAGCACGACCGCCTACACTGCCCGAAAACCACTGCACTGCCCGAAACCCTGAAACACCAGCCCCAGCACGACCCCCTACACTGCCTGAACACCACTGCACTGCCCTAAACCCTGAAACACCACCCCCAGCAAGACCCCCTACACTGCCCGAACACCACTGCACCTAAACCCTGAAACACCACCCCCAGCAAGACCACCTACACTGGCCGAACACCACTGCACTGCCCTAAACCCTGAAACACCACCCCCTGCACGACCCCCTACACTGCCCAAACACCACTGCACTGCCCTAAACCCTGAAACACCACCCCCTGCACGACCTCCTACACTGCCCGAACACCACTGCACTGCCCTAAACCCTGAAACACCACCCCCAGCCCGACACCCTACACTGCCCGAACACCACTGCACTGCCCTAAGCCCTGAAACATCACCCCCAGCAAGACCCCTACACTGCCTGAACACACCACTGCCCTAAACCCTGAAACACCACCCCCTGCACGACCCCCTACACTGCCGGAACACCACTGCACTGCCCTAAACCCTGAAACACCACCCCCAGCACGACACCCTACACTGCCCGAACACCACTGCACTGCCCTAAACCCTGAAACATCACCCCCAGCAAGACCCCCTACACTGCCTGAACACCACTGCCCTAAACCCTGAAACACCACCCCCAGCAAGACCCCTACACTGCCCGAACACCACTGCACTGCCCTAAACCCTGAAACACCACCTCCAGCACAACCCCTACACTGCCTGAACACCATTGCTCTGCCCTAAACCCTGACCACTAGTCCAAGCACGACCCCCTACACTGCCCGAACACCACTGCACTGCCCTAAACCCTGAAACATCACCCCCAGCAAGACCCCCTACACTGCCTGAACACCACTGCCCTAAACCCTGAAACACCACTCCCAGCAAGACCCCTACACTGCCCGAACACCACTGCACTGCCCTAAACCCTGAAACACCAACTCCAGCACAACCCCCTACACTGCCTGAACACCATTGCTCTGCCCTAAACCCTGAAACACTAGCCCAAGCACGACCCCCTACACTGCCCGAACACCACTGCACTGCCCTAAACCCTGAAACACCACCCCCAGCATGACCCCCTACACTGCCCGAACACCACCGCATTGCCCTAAACCCTGAAACACCAGCCCCAGCAAGACCCCCTACACTGCCCGAATACCACTGCACTGCCCTAGACTCTGAAACACCAGCCCCAGCAATACTCCCTACACTGCCCGAACACCACTGCACTGCCCTAAACCCTGAAACACCAGCCCCAGCATGACGCCCTACACTGCCCGAACACCACTGCACTGCCCTAAACCCTGAAACACCACCCCTGCACGACCCCCTACACTGCCCGAACACCACTGCACTGCCCTAAACCCTGAAACACCACCCCCAGCACGACCCCCTACACTGCCCGAACACCACTGCACTGCCCTAAACCCTGAAACATCACCCCCAGCAAGACCCCCTACACTGCCCGAACACGCACTGACCTAAACCCTGAAACACCACCCCCAGCAAGACCCCCTACACTGCCCGAACAGCACTGCACTGCCCTAAACCCTGAAACACCACCCCCAGCATGACCCCCTACACTGCCCAAACACCACTGCACTGCCCTAAACCCTGAAACACCACCCCTGCATGACCCTCTACACTGCCCGAACACCACTGCACTGCCCTAAACCCTGAAACATCACCCCCCAGCCCGCCACCCTACACTGCCTGAACACCACTGCACTGCCCTAAACCCTAAAACATCACCCCCAGCAAGACCCCCTACACTGCCTGAACACCACTGCCCTAAACCCTGAAACACCACCCCCTGCATGACCCCCTACACTGCCGGAACACCACTGCACTGCCCTAAACCCTGAAACACCACCCCCAGCACGACCCCTACACTGCCCGAACACCACTGCACTGCCCTAAACCCTGAAACATCACCCCCAGCAAGACCCCCTACACTGCCTGAACACCACTGCCCTAAACCCTGAAACACCACCCCCAGCAAGACCCCTACACTGCCCGAACACCACTGCACTGCCCTAAACCCTGAAACACCACCTCCAGCACAACCCCCTACACTGCCTGAACACCATTGCTCTGCCCTAAACCCTGAAACACTAGTCCAAGCACGACCCCCTACACTGCCCGAACACCACTGCACTGCCCTAAACCCTGAAACATCACCCCCAGCAAGACCCCCTACACTGCCTGAACACCACTGCCCTAAACCCTGAAACACCACCCCCAGCAAGACCCCCTACACTGCCCGAACACCACTGCACTGCCCTAAACCCTGAAACACCAACTCCAGCACAACCCCCTACACTGCCTGAACACCACTGCACTGCCCTAAACCCTGAAACACCACCCCCAGCAAGACCCCCTACACTGCCCGAACACCACTGCACTGCCCTAAACCCTGAAACACCAACTCCAGCACAACCCCCTACACTGCCTGAACACCACTGCACTGCCCTAAACCCTGAAACACCACCCCCAGCATGACCCCCTACACTGCCCGAACACCACTGCATTGCCCTAAACCCTGAAACACCAGCCCCAGCAAGACCCCCTACACTGCCCGAACACCATTGCACTGCCCTAGACTCTGAAACACCAGCCCCAGCAATACTCCCTACACTGCCCAAACACCACTGCACTGCCCTAAACCCTGAAACACCAGCCCCAGCAAGACCCCCTACACTGCCCGAACACCACTGCACTGCCCTAGACTCTGAAACACCAGCCCCAGCAATACTCCCTACACTGCCCAAACACCACTGCACTGCCCTAAACCCTGAAACACCAGCCCCAGCACGACGCCCTACACTGCCCGAACACCACTGCACTGCCCTAAACCCTGAAACACCACCCCTGCACTCCCCCTACACTGCCCGAACACCACTGCACTGCCCTAAACCCTGAAACACCACCCCCAGCACGACCCCCTACACTGCCCGAACACCACTGCATTGCCCTAAACCCTGAAACACCACCCCGTGCACGACCCCCTACACTGCCCGACCACCACTGCACTGCCCTAAACACTGAAACACCACCCCCAGCATGACCCCCTACACTGCCCGAACTTCACTGCACTGCCCTAAACCCTGAAACACCACCCCCTGCACGACCCCCTACACTGCCCGAACACTACTGCACTGCCCTAAACCCTGAAACACTACCCCCAGCAAGACCCCCTACACTGCCCGAACACCACTGCACTGCCCTAAACCCTGAAACATCACCCCCAGCAAGACCCCTACACTGCCCGAACACCCTGCACTGCCCTAAACCCTGAAACACCACCCCCAGCAAGACCCCCTACACTGCCCGAACACCACTGCACTGCCCTAAACCCTGAAACACAAGCCCCAGCACGACCCCCTACACTGCCCGAACACCGCTGCACTGCCCTAAACCCTGAAACACCACCCCCTGACACGAACCACTACACTGCCCGAACACCACTGCACTGCCCTAAACCCTGAAACACCAACCCCAGCACGACCCCTACACTGCCCGAACACCACTGCACTGCCCTAAACCCTGAAACACCACCCCTGCACGACCCCCTACACTGCCCGAACACCACTGCACTGCCCTAAACCCTGAAACACCACCCCCAGCACGACCCCCTACACTGCACGAACACCACTGCACTGCCCTAAACCCTGAAACACTACCCCCAGCAAGACACCACTGCACTGCCCTAAACCCTGAAACATCACCCCCAGCAAGACCCCCTACACTGTCCGAACACCACTGCCCTAAACCGTGAAACACCACCCCCAGCATGACCCACTACACTGCCCGAACACCACTGCTCTGCCCAAACCCTGAAACACCAGCCCCAGCACGACCCCCTATACTGCCCGAACACCACTGCACTGCCCTAAAACCTGAAACACCAGCCCCAGCACGACCGCCTGCATTGCGCGAAGACAACTGCACTGCCCTAAACCCTGAAACACCAGCTCCAGCACGACCCCCTACAATGCCCGAACACCACTGCACCGCCCTAAACCGTGAAACACCAGCCTCAGCATGACCCCCTACACTGCCTGAACACCACTGCACTACCCTAAACCCTGAAACACCAGCCCGAGCACGACCCCCTACACTGCCCGAACACCACTGCACTGCCCTAAACCCTGAAACACCACCCCGTGCACGACCCCCTACATTGCCCGAACATCACTGCACTGCCCTAAACCGTGAAACACCACCCCCACCACGACCCCCTACACTGCCCGAACACCACTGCACTGCCCTAAACCCTGAAACACCACCCCCTGCACGACCCCTACACTGCCTGAACACTACTGCACTGCCCTAAACCCTGAAACACCATCCCCAGCACGACCCCCTACACTGCACGAACACCACTGCACTGCCCTAAAACCTGAAACACTACCCCCAGCAAGACCCCCTACACTGCCCGAACACCACTGCACTGCCCTAAACCCTGAAACATCACCCCCAGCAAGACCCCTACACTGCCCGAACACCACTGCCCTAAACCCTGAAACACCACCCCCAGCAAGACCCCCTACACTGCCCGAACACCACTGCACTGCCCTAAACCCTGAAACACCAGCCCCAGCACGACCCCCTACACTGCCCGAACACCACTGCACTGCCCTAAACCCTGAAACACCACCCCCTGCACGACCCCCTACACTGCCCGAACACCACTGCACTGTCCTAAACCCTGAAACACCACCCCCAGCATGACCCCCTACACTGCCCGAACACCACTGCTCTGCCCAAAACCCTGAAACACCAGCCCCAGCACGACCACCTACACTGCCCGAACACCACTGCACTGCCCTAAACCCTGAAACACCAGCCCCACCACCACCCCGTACACTGCCCGAACACCACTGCACCCTAAACCCTGAAACACCAGCCCCAGCACGACCGCCTACACTGCCCGAAAACCACTGCACTGCCCGAAACCCTGAAACACCAGCCCCAGCACGACCCCCTACACTGCCTGAACACCACTGCACTGCCCTAAACCCTGAAACACCACCCCCAGCAAGACCCCCTACACTGCCCGAACACCACTGCACTAAACCCTGAAACACCACCCCCAGCAAGACCACCTACACTGGCCGAACACCACTGCACTGCCCTAAACCCTGAAACACCACCCCCTGCACGACCCCCTACACTGCCCAAACACCACTGCACTGCCCTAAACCCTGAAACACCACCCCCAGCCCGACACCCTACACTGCCCGAACACCACTGCACTGCCCTAAACCCTGAAACATCACCCCCAGCAAGACCCCCTACACTGCCTGAACACCACTGCCTCTAAACCCTGAAACACCACCGCCTGCACGACCCCCTACACTGCCGGAACACCACTGCACTGCCCTAAACCCTGAAACACCACCCCCAGCACGACACCCTACACTGCCCGAACACCACTGCACTGCCCTAAACCCTGAAACATCACCCCCAGCAAGACCCCCTACACTGCCTGAACACCACTGTCCTAACCCTGAAACACCACCCCCAGCAAGACCCCCTACACTGCCCGAACACCACTGCACTGCCCTAAACCCTGAAACACCACCTCCAGCACAACCCCCTACACTGCCTGAACACCATTGCTCTGCCCTAAACCCTGACCACTAGTCCAAGCACGACCCCCTACACTGCCTGAACACCACTGCACTGCCCTAGACCCTGAAACATCACCCCCAGCATGACCCCCTACACTGCCTGAACACCACTGCTCCTAAACCCTGAAACACCACCCCCAGCAAGACCCCCTACACTGCCCGAACACCACTGCACTGCCCTAAACCCTGAAACACCAACTCCAGCACAACCCCCTACACTGCCTGAACACCATTGCTCTGCCCTAAACCCTGAAACACTAGCCCAAGCACGACCCCCTACACTGCCCGAACACCACTGCACTGCCCTAAACCCTGAAACACCAGCCCCAGCAAGACCCCCTACACTGCCCGAATACCACTGCACTGCCCTAGACTCTGAAACACCAGCCCCAGCAATACTCCCTACACTGCCCGAACACCACTGCACTGCCCTAAACCCTGAAACACCAGCCCCAGCACGACGCCCTACACTGCCCGAACACCACTGCACTGCCCTAAACCCTGAAACACCACCCCCTGCACGACCCCCTACACTGCCCGAATACCACTGCACTGCCCTAGACTCTGAAACACCAGCCCCAGCAATACTCCCTACACTGCCCGAACACCACTGCACTGCCCTAAACCCTGAAACACCAGCCCCAGCACGACCCCCTACACTGCCCGAACACCACTGCACTGCCCTAAACCCTGAAACACCACCCCCAGCACGACCCCCTACACTGCCCGAACACCACTGCACTGCCCTAAACCCTGAAACACCACCCCTGCATGACCCCCTACACTGTCCGAACACTACTGCACTGCCCTAAACCCTGAAACACCAGCCCCAGCACGACCGCCTACACTGCCCGAAAACCACTGCACTGCCCTAAACCCTGAAACACCAACTCCAGCACAACCCCCTACACTGCCTGAACACCACTGCACTGCCCTAAACCCTGAAACACCACCCCCAGCAAGACCCCCTACACTGCCCGAACACCACTGCACTGCCCTAAACCCTGAAACACCAACTCCAGCACAACCCCCTACACTGCCTGAACACCACTGCACTGCCCTAAACCCTGAAACACCACCCCCAGCATGACCCCCTACACTGCCCGAACACCACTGCATTGCCCTAAACCCTGAAACACCAGCCCCAGCAAGACCCCTACACTGCCCGAACACCATTGCACTGCCCTAGACTCTGAAACACCAGCCCCAGCAATACTCCCTACACTGCCCAAACACCACTGCACTGCCCTAAACCCTGAAACACCAGCCCCAGCAAGACCCCCTACACTGCCCGAACACCATTGCACTGCCCTAGACTCTGAAACACCAGCCCCAGCAATACTCCCTACACTGCCCAAACACCACTGCACTGCCCTAAACCCTGAAACACCAGCCCCAGCACGACGCCCTACACTGCCCGAACACCACTGCACTGCCCTAAACCCTGAAACACCACCCCCTGCACTACCCCTACACTGCCCGAACACCACTGCACTGCCCTAAACCCTGAAACACCACCCCCAGCACGACCCCCTACACTGCCCGAACACCACTGCATTGCCCTAAACCCTGAAACACCACCCCGTGCACGACCCCCTACACTGCCCGACCACCACTGCACTGCCCTAAACACTGAAACACCACCCCCAGCATGACCCCCTACACTGCCCGAACTTCACTGCACTGCCCTAAACCCTGAAACACCACCCCCTGCACGACCCCCTACACTGCCCGAACACTACTGCACTGCCCTAAACCCTGAAACACTACCCCCAGCAAGACCCCCTACACTGCCCGAACACCACTGCACTGCCCTAAACCCTGAAACATCACCCCCAGCAAGACCCCCTACACTGCCCGAACACCACTGCCCTAAACCCTGAAACACCACCCCCAGCAAGACCCCCTACACTGCCCGAACACCACTGCACTGCCCTAAACCCTGAAACACAAGCCCCAGCACGACCCCCTACACTGCCCGAACACCGCTGCACTGCCCTAAACCCTGAAACACCACCCCCTGACACGAACCACTACACTGCCCGAACACCACTGCACTGCCCTAAACCCTGAAACACCAACCCCAGCACGACCCCCTACACTGCCCGAACACCACTGCACTGCCCTAAACCCTGAAACACCACCCCTGCACGACCCCCTACACTGCCCGAACACTACTGCACTGCCCTAAACCCTGAAACACCACCCCCAGCACGACCCCCTACACTGCCCGAACACCACTGCACTGCCCTAAACCCTGAAACACTACCCCCAGCAAGACACCACTGCACTGCCCTAAACCCTGAAACATCACCCCCAGCAAGACCCCCTACACTGTCCGAACACCACTGCCCTAAACCGTGAAACACCACCCCCAGCATGACCCACTACACTGCCCGAACACCACTGCTCTGCCCTAAACCCTGAAACACCAGCCCCAGCACGACCCCCTATACTGCCCGAACACCACTGCACTGCCCTAAAACCTGAAACACCAGCCCCAGCACGACCGCCTGCATTGCGCGAAGACAACTGCACTGCCCTAAACCCTGAAACACCAGCTCCAGCACGACCCCCTACAATGCCCGAACACCACTGCACCGCCCTAAACCCGTGAAACACCAGCCTCAGCATGACCCCCTACACTGCCTGAACACCACTGCACTACCCTAAACCCTGAAACACCAGCCCGAGCACGACCCCCTACACTGCCCGAACACCACTGCACTGCCCTAAACCCTGAAACACCACCCCGTGCACGACCCCCTACATTGCCCGAACATCACTGCACTGCCCTAAACCGTGAAACACCACCCCCACCACGACCCCCTACACTGCCCGAACACCACTGCACTGCCCTAAACCCTGAAACACCACCCCCTGCACGACCCCCTACACTGCCTGAACACTACTGCACTGCCCTAAACCCTGAAACACCATCCCCAGCACGACCCCCTACACTGCACGAACACCACTGCACTGCCCTAAAACCTGAAACACTACCCCCAGCAAGACCCCCTACACTGCCCGAACACCACTGCACTGCCCTAAACCCTGAAACATCACCCCCAGCAAGACCCCCTACACTGCCCGAACACCACTGCCGCCTAAACCCTGAAACACCACCCCCAGCAAGACCCCCTACACTGCCCGAACACCACTGCACTGCCCTAAACCCTGAAACACCAGCCCCAGCACGACCCCCTACACTGCCCGAACACCACTGCACTGCCCTAAACCCTGAAACACCACCCCCTGCACGACCCCCTACACTGCCCGAACACCACTGCACTGTCCTAAACCCTGAAACACCACCCCCAGCATGACCCCCTACACTGCCCGAACACCACTGCTCTGCCCAAAACCCTGAAACACCAGCCCCAGCACGACCACCTACACTGCCCGAACACCACTGCACTGCCCTAAACCCTGAAACACCAGCCCCACCACCACCCCCGTACACTGCCCGAACACCACTGCACTAAACCCTGAAACACCAGCCCCAGCACGACCGCCTACACTGCCCGAAAACCACTGCACTGCCCGAAACCCTGAAACACCAGCCCCAGCACGACCCCCTACACTGCCTGAACACCACTGCACTGCCCTAAACCCTGAAACACCACCCCCAGCAAGACCCCCTACACTGCCCGAACACCACTGCACTAAACCCTGAAACACCACCCCCAGCAAGACCACCTACACTGGCCGAACACCACTGCACTGCCCTAAACCCTGAAACACCACCCCTGCACGACCCCCTACACTGCCCAAACACCACTGCACTGCCCTAAACCCTGAAACACCACCCCCAGCCCGACACCCTACACTGCCCGAACACCACTGCACTGCCCTAAACCCTGAAACATCACCCCCAGCAAGACCCCTACACTGCCTGAACACCACTGCCCTAAACCCTGAAACACCACCGCCTGCACGACCCCCTACACTGCCGGAACACCACTGCACTGCCCTAAACCCTGAAACACCACCCCCAGCACGACACCCTACACTGCCTGAACACCACTGCCCTAAACCCTGAAACACCACCCCCAGCAAGACCCCTACACTGCCCGAACACCACTGCACTGCCCTAAACCCTGAAACACCACCTCCAGCACAACCCCCTACACTGCCTGAACACCATTGCTCTGCCCTAAACCCTGAAACACTAGTCCAAGCACGACCCCCTACACTGCCCGAACACCACTGCACTGCCCTAAACCCTGAAACATCACCCCCAGCAAGACCCCCTACACTGCCTGAACACCACTGCCCTAAACCCTGAAACACCACCCCCAGCAAGACCCCCTACACTGCCCGAACACCACTGCACTGCCCTAAACCCTGAAACACCAACTCCAGCACAACCCCCTACACTGCCTGAACACCACTGCACTGCCCTAAACCCTGAAACACCACCCCCAGCAAGACCCCCTACACTGCCCGAACACCACTGCACTGCCCTAAACCCTGAAACACCAACTCCAGCACAACCCCCTACACTGCCTGAACACCACTGCACTGCCCTAAACCCTGAAACACCACCCCCAGCATGACCCCTACACTGCCCGAACACCACTGCATTGCCCTAAACCCTGAAACACCAGCCCCAGCAAGACCCCCTACACTGCCCGAACACCATTGCACTGCCCTAGACTCTGAAACACCAGCCCCAGCAATACTCCCTACACTGCCCAAACACCACTGCACTGCCCTAAACCCTGAAACACCAGCCCCAGCAAGACCCCCTACACTGCCCGAACACCATTGCACTGCCCTAGACTCTGAAACACCAGCCCCAGCAATACTCCCTACACTGCCCAAACACCACTGCACTGCCCTAAACCCTGAAACACCAGCCCCAGCACGACGCCCTACACTGCCCGAACACCACTGCACTGCCCTAAACCCTGAAACACCACCCCCTGCACTCCCCCCTACACTGCCCGAACACCACTGCACTGCCCTAAACCCTGAAACACCACCCCCAGCACGACCCCCTACACTGCCCGAACACCACTGCATTGCCCTAAACCCTGAAACACCACCCCGTGCACGACCCCCTACACTGCCCGACCACCACTGCACTGCCCTAAACACTGAAACACCACCCCCAGCATGACCCCCTACACTGCCCGAACTTCACTGCACTGCCCTAAACCCTGAAACACCACCCCCTGCACGACCCCCTACACTGCCCGAACACTACTGCACTGCCCTAAACCCTGAAACACTACCCCCAGCAAGACCCCCTACACTGCCCGAACACCACTGCACTGCCCTAAACCCTGAAACATCACCCCCAGCAAGACCCCTACACTGCCCGAACACCACTGCCCTAAACCCTGAAACACCACCCCCAGCAAGACCCCCTACACTGCCCGAACACCACTGCACTGCCCTAAACCCTGAAACACAAGCCCCAGCACGACCCCCTACACTGCCCGAACACCGCTGCACTGCCCTAAACCCTGAAACACCACCCCCTGACCGAACCACTACACTGCCCGAACACCACTGCACTGCCCTAAACCCTGAAACACCAACCCCAGCACGACCCCCTACACTGCCCGAACACCACTGCACTGCCCTAAACCCTGAAACACCACCCCCTGCACGACCCCCTACACTGCCCGAACACTACTGCACTGCCCTAAACCCTGAAACACCACCCCCAGCACGACCCCCTACACTGCCCGAACACCACTGCACTGCCCTAAACCCTGAAACACTACCCCCAGCAAGACACCACTGCACTGCCCTAAACCCTGAAACATCACCCCCAGCAAGACCCCCTACACTGTCCGAACACCACTGCCCTAAACCGTGAAACACCACCCCCAGCATGACCCACTACACTGCCCGAACACCACTGCTCTGCCCAAAACCCTGAAACACCAGCCCCAGCACGACCCCCTATACTGCCCGAACACCACTGCACTGCCCTAAAACCTGAAACACCAGCCCCAGCACGACCGCCTGCATTGCGCGAAGACAACTGCACTGCCCTAAACCCTGAAACACCAGCTCCAGCACGACCCCCTACAATGCCCGAACACCACTGCACCGCCCTAAACCGTGAAACACCAGCCTCAGCATGACCCCCTACACTGCCTGAACACCACTGCACTACCCTAAACCCTGAAACACCAGCCCGAGCACGACCCCCTACACTGCCCGAACACCACTGCACTGCCCTAAACCCTGAAACACCACCCCGTGCACGACCCCCTACATTGCCCGAACATCACTGCACTGCCCTAAACCGTGAAACACCACCCCCACCACGACCCCCTACACTGCCCGAACACCACTGCACTGCCCTAAACCCTGAAACACCACCCCTGCACGACCCCCTACACTGCCTGAACACTACTGCACTGCCCTAAACCCTGAAACACCATCCCCAGCACGACCCCTACACTGCACGAACACCACTGCACTGCCCTAAAACCTGAAACACTACCCCCAGCAAGACCCCCTACACTGCCCGAACACCACTGCACTGCCCTAAACCCTGAAACATCACCCCCAGCAAGACCCCCTACACTGCCCGAACACCACTGCCCTAAACCCTGAAACACCACCCCCAGCAAGACCCCCTACACTGCCCGAACACCACTGCACTGCCCTAAACCCTGAAACACCAGCCCCAGCACGACCCCCTACACTGCCCGAACACCACTGCACTGCCCTAAACCCTGAAACACCACCCCCTGCACGACCCCCTACACTGCCCGAACACCACTGCACTGTCCTAAACCCTGAAACACCACCCCCAGCATGACCCCCTACACTGCCCGAACACCACTGCTCTGCCCAAAACCCTGAAACACCAGCCCCAGCACGACCACCTACACTGCCCGAACACCACTGCACTGCCCTAAACCCTGAAACACCAGCCCCACCACCACCCCGTACACTGCCCGAACACCACTGCACTAAACCCTGAAACACCAGCCCCAGCACGACCGCCTACACTGCCCGAAAACCACTGCACTGCCCGAAACCCTGAAACACCAGCCCCAGCACGACCCCCTACACTGCCTGAACACCACTGCACTGCCCTAAACCCTGAAACACCACCCCCAGCAAGACCCCCTACACTGCCCGAACACCACTGCACCTAAACCCTGAAACACCACCCCCAGCAAGACCACCTACACTGGCCGAACACCACTGCACTGCCCTAAACCCTGAAACACCACCCCCTGCACGACCCCCTACACTGCCCAAACACCACTGCACTGCCCTAAACCCTGAAACACCACCCCCAGCCCGACACCCTACACTGCCCGAACACCACTGCACTGCCCTAAACCCTGAAACATCACCCCCAGCAAGACCCCCTACACTGCCTGAACACCACTGCCCTAAACCCTGAAACACCACCGCCTGCACGACCCCCTACACTGCCGGAACACCACTGCACTGCCCTAAACCCTGAAACACCACCCCCAGCACGACCACCCTACACTGCCCGAACACCACTGCACTGCCCTAAACCCTGAAACATCACCCCCAGCAAGACCCCCTACACTGCCTGAACACCACTGTCCTAACCCTGAAACACCACCCCCAGCAAGACCCCCTACACTGCCCGAACACCACTGCACTGCCCTAAACCCTGAAACACCACCTCCAGCACAACCCCCTACACTGCCTGAACACCATTGCTCTGCCCTAAACCCTGACCACTAGTCCAAGCACGACCCCCTACACTGCCCGAACACCACTGCACTGCCCTAGACCCTGAAACATCACCCCCAGCATGACCCCCTACACTGCCTGAACACCACTGCTCTAAACCCTGAAACACCACCCCCAGCAAGACCCCCTACACTGCCCGAACACCACTGCACTGCCCTAAACCCTGAAACACCAACTCCAGCACAACCCCTACACTGCCTGAACACCATTGCTCTGCCCTAAACCCTGAAACACTAGCCCAAGCACGACCCCCTACACTGCCCGAACACCACTGCACTGCCCTAAACCCTGAAACACCAGCCCCAGCAAGACCCCCTACACTGCCCGAATACCACTGCACTGCCCTAGACTCTGAAACACCAGCCCCAGCAATACTCCCTACACTGCCCGAACACCACTGCACTGCCCTAAACCGTGAAACACCAGCCCCAGCACGACGCCCTACACTGCCCGAACACCACTGCACTGCCCTAAACCCTGAAACACCACCCCCTGCACGACCCCTACACTGCCCGAATACCACTGCACTGCCCTAGACTCTGAAACACCAGCCCCAGCAATACTCCCTACACTGCCCGAACACCACTGCACTGCCCTAAACCCTGAAACACCAGCCCCAGCACGACGCCCTACACTGCCCGAACACCACTGCACTGCCCTAAACCCTGAAACACCACCCCCAGCACGACCCCCTACACTGCCCGAACACCACTGCACTGCCCTAAACCCTGAAACACCACCCCTGCATGACCCCCTACACTGTCCGAACACTACTGCACTGCCCTAAACCCTGAAACACCAGCCCCAGCACGACCGCCTACACTGCCCGAAAACCACTGCACTGCCCGAAACCCTGAAACACCAGCCCCAGCACGATCCCCTACACTGCCTGAACACCACTGCACTGCCCTAAACCCTGAAACACCACCCCCAGCAACACCCCCTACACTGCCCGAACACCACTGCACTAAACCCTGAAACACCACCCCCAGCAAGACCACCTACACTGGCCGAACACCACTGCACTGCCCTAAACCCTGAAACACCAGCCCCACCACCACCCCGTACACTGCCCGAACACCACTGCACTGCCCTAAACCCTGAAACACCAGCCCCAGCACGACCGCCTACACTGCCCGAAAACCACTGCACTGCCCGAAACCCTGAAACATCAGCCCCAGCACGAACACCTACACTGCCTGAACACCACTGCACTGCCCTAAACCCTGAAACACCACCCCAGCAAGACCCCCTACACTGCCCAAACACCACTGCACTAAACCCTGAAACACCACCCCCAGCAAGACCACCTACACTGGCCGAACACCACTGCACTGCCCTAAACCCTGAAACACCACCCCCTGCACGACCCCCTACACTGCCCAAACACCACTGCACTGCCCTAAACCCTGAAACACCACCCCCTGCACGACCCCCTACACTGCCCGAACACCACTGCACTGCCCTAAACCCTGAAACACCACCCCCAGCCCGCCACCCTACACTGCCCGAACACCACTGCACTGCCCTAAACCCTGAAACATCACCCCCAGCAAGACCCCTACACTGCCTGAACACCACTGCCCTAAACCCTGAAACACCACCCCCTGCACGACCCCCTACACTGCCGGAACACCACTGCACTGCCCTAAACCCTGAAACACCACCCTCAGCACGACACCCTACACTGCCCGAACACCACTGCACTGCCCTAAACCCTGAAACATCACCCCCAGCAAGACCCCCTACACTGCCTGAACACCACTGCCCTAACCCTGAAACACCACCCCCAGCAAGACCCCCTACACTACCCGAACACCACTGCACTGCCCTAAACCCTGAAACACCACCTCCAGCACAACCCCCTACACTGCCTGAACACCATTGCTCTGCCCTAAACCCTGACCACTAGTCCAAGCACGACCCCCTACACTGCCCGAACACCACTGCACTGCCCTAAACCCTGAAACATCACCCCCAGCAAGACCCCCTACACTGCCTGAACACCACTGCCCTAAACCCTGAAACACCACCCCCAGCAAGACCCCTACACTGCCCGAACACCACTGCACTGCCCTAAACCCTGAAACACCAACTCCAGCACAACCCCCTACACTGCCTGAACACCATTGCTCTGCCCTAAACCCTGAAACACTAGCCCAAGCACGACCCCCTACACTGCCCGAACACCACTGCACTGCCCTAAACCCTGAAACACCACCCCCAGCACGACCCCCTACACTGCCCGAACACCACTGCACTGCCCTAAACCCTGAAACACCACCCCTGCATGACCCCCTACACTGTCCGAACACTACTGCACTGCCCTAAACGCTGAAACACCACCCCCAGCATGACCCCCTACACTGCGCAAACGCCACTGCACTGCCCTAAACCCTGTAACACTACCCCCAGCAAGACCCCCTACACTGCCCGAACACCACTGCACTGCCCTAAACCCTGAAACATCACCCCCAGCAAGACCCCCTACACTGCCCGAACACGACTGACCTAAACCCTGAAACACCACCCCCAGCAAGACCCGCTACACTGCCCGAACAGCACTGCACTGCCCTAAACCCTGAAACACCACCCCCAGCATGACCCCCTACACTGCCCAAACACCACTGCACTGCCCTAAACCCTGAAACACCACCCCCTGCATGACCCCCTACACTGCCCGAACACCACTGCACTGCCCTAAACCCTGAAACATCACCCCCAGCCCGACACCCTACACTGCCTGAACACCACTGCACTGCCCTAAACCCTGAAACATCACCCCCAGCAAGACCCCCTACACTGCCTGAACACCACTGCCCTAAACCCTGAAACACCACCCCCTGCATGACCCCCTACACTGCCGGAACACCACTGCACTGCCCTAAACCCTGAAACACCACCCCCAGCACGACCCCCTACACTGCCCGAACACCACTGCACTGCCCTAAACCCTGAAACATCACCCCCAGCAAGACCCCCTACACTGCCTGAACACCACTGCCCTAAACCCTGAAACACCACCCCCAGCAAGACCCCTACACTGCCCGAACACCACTGCACTGCCCTAAAACACTGAAACACCACCTCCAGCACAACCCCTACACTGCCTGAACACCATTGCTCTGCCCTAAACCCTGAAACACTAGTCCAAGCACGACCCCCTACACTGCCCGAACACCACTGCACTGCCCTAAACCCTGAAACATCACCCCCAGCAAGACCCCCTACACTGCCCGAACACCACTGCACTGCCCTAAACCCTGAAACACCACCCCCTGCACGACCCCCTACACTGCCCGAACACCACTGCACTGTCCTAAACCCTGAAACACCACCCCCAACATGACCCCCTACACTGCCCGAACACCACTGCTCTGCCCAAAACCCTGAAACACCAGCCCCAGCACGACCGCCTACACTGGCCGAACACCACTGCACTGCCCTAAACCCTGAAACACCAGCCCCACCACCACCCCGTACACTGCCCGAACACCACTGCACTGCCCTAAACCCTGAAACACCAGCCCCAGCACGACCGCCTACACTGCCCGAAAACCACTGCACTGCCCGAAACCCTGAAACACCAGCCCCAGAACAACCCCCTACACTGCCTGAACACCACTGCACTGCCCTAAACCCTGAAACACCACCCCCAGCAAGACCCCCTACACTGCCCGAACACCACTGCACTAAACCCTGAAACACCACCCCCAGCAAGACCACCTACACTGGCCGAACACCACTGCACTGCCCTAAACCCTGAAACACCACCCCTGCACGACCCCCTACACTGCCCAAACACCACTGCACTGCCCTAAACCCTGAAACACCACCCCCTGCACGACCTCCTACACTGCCCGAACACCACTGCACTGCCCTAAACCCTGAAACACCACCCCCCAGCCCGACACCCTACACTGCCCGAACACCACTGCACTGCCCTAAGCCCTGAAACATCACCCCCAGCAAGACCCCCTACACTGCCTGAACACCACTGCCCTAAAACCTGAAACACCACCCCCTGCACGACCCCCTACACTGCCGGAACACCACTGCACTGCCCTAAACCCTGAAACACCACCCCCAGCACGACACCCTACACTGCCCGAACACCACTGCACTGCCCTAAACCCTGAAACATCACCCCCAGCAAGACCCCCTACACTGCCTGAACACCACTGCCCTAACCCTGAAACACCACCCCCAGCAAGACCCCCTACACTGCCCGAACACCACTGCACTGCCCTAAACCCTGAAACACCACCTCCAGCACAACCCCCTACACTGCCTGAACACCATTGCTCTGCCCTAAACCCTGACCACTAGTCCAAGCACGACCCCCTACACTGCCCGAACACCACTGCACTGCCCTAAACCCTGAAACATCACCCCCAGCAAGACCCCCTACACTGCCTGAACACCACTGCCCTAAACCCTGAAACACCACTCCCAGCAAGACCCCCTACACTGCCCGAACACCACTGCACTGCCCTAAACCCTGAAACACCAACTCCAGCACAACCCCCTACACTGCCTGAACACCATTGCTCTGCCCTAAACCCTGAACACTAGCCCAAGCACGACCCCTACACTGCCCGAACACCACTGCACTGCCCTAAACCCTGAAACACCACCCCCAGCATGACCCCCTACACTGCCCGAACACCACCGCATTGCCCTAAACCCTGAAACACCAGCCCCAGCAAGACCCCCTACACTGCCCGAATACCACTGCACTGCCCTAGACTCTGAAACACCAGCCCCAGCAATACTCCCTACACTGCCCGAACACCACTGCACTGCCCTAAACCCTGAAACACCAGCCCCAGCATGACGCCCTACACTGCCCGAACACCACTGCACTGCCCTAAACCCTGAAACACCACCCCTGCACGACCCCCTACACTGCCCGAACACCACTGCACTGCCCTAAACCCTGAAACACCACCCCCAGCACGACCCCCTACACTGCCCGAACACCACTGCACTGCCCTAAACCCTGAAACATCACCCCCAGCAAGACCCCCTACACTGCCCGAACACGACTGACCTAAACCCTGAAACACCACCCCCAGCAAGACCCCCTACACTGCCCGAACAGCACTGCACTGCCCTAAACCCTGAAACACCACCCCCAGCATGACCCCCTACACTGCCCAAACACCACTGCACTGCCCTAAACCCTGAAACACCACCCCTGCACGACCCTCTACACTGCCCGAACACCACTGCACTGCCCTAAACCCTGAAACATCACCCCCCAGCCCGCCACCCTACACTGCCTGAACACCACTGCACTGCCCTAAACCCTGAAACATCACCCCCAGCAGGACCACCTACACTGCCTGAACACCACTGCCCTAAACCCTGAAACACCACCCCTGCATGACCCCCTACACTGCCGGAACACCACTGCACTGCCCTAAACCCTGAAAAACCACCCCCAGCACGACCCCTACACTGCCCGAACACCACTGCACTGCCCTAAACCCTGAAACATCACCCCCAGCAAGACCCCCTACACTGCCTGAACACCACTGCCCTAAACCCTGAAACACCACCCCCAGCAAGACCCCCTACACTGCCCGAACACCACTGCACTGCCCTAAACCCTGAAACACCACCTCCAGCACAACCCCCTACACTGCCTGAACACCATTGCTCTGCCCTAAACCCTGAAACACTAGTCCAAGCACGACCCCCTACACTGCCCGAACACCACTGCACTGCCCTAAACCCTGAAACATCACCCCCAGCAAGACCCCTACACTGCCTGAACACCACTGCCCTAAACCCTGAAACACCACCCCCAGCAAGACCCCCTACACTGCCCGAACACCACTGCACTGCCCTAAACCCTGAAACACCAACTCCAGCACAACCCCTACACTGCCTGAACACCACTGCACTGCCCTAAACCCTGAAACACCACCCCCAGCAAGACCCCTACACTGCCCGAACACCACTGCACTGCCCTAAACCCTGAAACACCAACTCCAGCACAACCCCCTACACTGCCTGAACACCACTGCACTGCCCTAAACCCTGAAACACCACCCCCAGCATGACCCCCTACACTGCCCGAACACCACTGCATTGCCCTAAACCCTGAAACACCAGCCCCAGCAAGACCCCCTACACTGCCCGAACACCATTGCACTGCCCTAGACTCTGAAACACCAGCCCCAGCAATACTCCCTACACTGCCCAAACACCACTGCACTGCCCTAAACCCTGAAACACCAGCCCCAGCAAGACCCCCTACACTGCCCGAACACCATTGCACTGCCCTAGACTCTGAAACACCAGCCCCAGCAATACTCCCTACACTGCCCAAACACCACTGCACTGCCCTAAACCCTGAAACACCAGCCCCAGCACGACGCCCTACACTGCCCGAACACCACTGCACTGCCCTAAACCCTGAAACACCACCCCTGCACTCCCCCTACACTGCCCGAACACCACTGCACTGCCCTAAACCCTGAAACACCACCCCCAGCACGACCCCCTACACTGCCCGAACACCACTGCACTGCCCTAAACCCTGAAACACCACCCCCTGCATGACCCCCTACACTGTCCGAACACTACTGCACTGCCCTAAACCCTGAAACACCACCCTAGCATGACCCCTACACTGCACAAACACCACTGCACTGCCCTAAACCCTGAAACACTACCCCCAGCAAGACCCCCTACACTGCCCGAACACCACTGCACTGCCCTAAACCCTGAAACATCACCCCCAGCAAGACCCCCTACACTGCCCGAACACTACTGACCTAAACCCTGAAACACCACCCCCAGCAAGACCCCCTACACTGCCCGAACAGCACTGCACTGCCCTAAACCCTGAAACACCACCCCCAGCATGACCCCTACACTGCCCGAACACCACTGCTCTGCCCAAAAGCCCTGAAACACCAGCCCCAGCACGACCCCCTACACTGCCCGAACACCACTGCACTGCCCTAAACCCTGAAACACCAGCCCCACCACAACCCCGTACACTGCCCGAACACCACTGCACTGCCCTAAACCCTGAAACACCAGTTCAGCACGACCGCCTACACTGCCCGAAAACCACTGCACTGCCCTAAACCCTGAAACACCACCCCCAGCTCGACCCCCTACACTGCCCGAACACCACTGCACTGCCCTAAACCCTGAAACACCAGCCCCAGCACGACCCCCTACACTGCCGAACACAACTGCACTGCCCTAAACCCTGAAACACCAGCCCCAGCAAGACCCCCTACACTGCCCGAACACGACTGCACTGCCCTAGACCCTGAAACACCACCCCCAGCAAGACCCCCTACACTGCCCGAACACCACTGCACTAAACCCTGAAACACCACCCCCAGCAAGACCACCTACACTGGCCGAACACCACTGCACTGCCCTATACCCTGAAACACCACCCCCTGCACGACCCCTACACTGCCCAAACACCACTGCACTGCCCTAAACCCTGAAACACCACCCCCTGCACGACCCCCTACACTGCCCGAACACCACTGCACTGCCCTAAACCCTGAAACACCACCCCCCAGCCCGACACCCTACACTGCCCGAACACCACTGCACTGCCCTAATCCCTGAAACACCACCCCCAGCATGACCCCCTACACTGCCCGAACACCACTGCACTGCCCTAAACCCTGAAACACCACCCCTGCACGACCCCTACACTGCCGGAACACCACTGCACTGCCCTAAACCCTGAAACACCACCCCCAGCACGACCCCCTACACTGCCCGAACACCACTGCACTGCCCTAAACCCTGAAACATCACCCCCAGCAAGACCCCCTACACTGCCTGAACACCACTGCCCTAAACCCTGAAACACCACCCCCAGCAAGACCCCCTACACTGCCCGAACACCACTGCACTGCCCTAAACCCTGAAACACCACCTCCAGCACAACCCCCTACACTGCCTGAACACCATTGCTCTGCCCTAAACCCTGAAACACTAGCCCAAGCACTGACCCCCTACACTGCCCGAACACCACTGCACTGCCCTTAACCCTGAAACACCACCCCCAGCATGACCCCCTACACTGCCCGAACTCCACTGCATTGCCCTAAACCCTGAAACACCAGCCCCAGCAAGACCCCTACACTGCCCGAACACCACTGCACTGCCCTAGACTCTGAAACACCAGCCCCAGCAAGACTCCCTACACTGCCCGAACACCACTGCACTGCCCTAAACCCTGAAACACCAGCCCCAGCATGACCCCTACACTGCCCGAACACCACTGCACTGCCCTAAACCCTGAAACACCAGCACCAGCACGACCACCTAGACTGCCCGAACACCACTGCACTGCCCTAAACCCTGAAACACCAGCCCCAGCACGACCCCTACACTGCCCGAACACCACTGCACTGCCCTAAACCCTGAAACACCAGCCCCAGCACGACCCCTAAACTGCCCGAACACCACTGCACTGCCCTAAACCCTGAAACACCAGCCCCAGCATGACCCCCTACACTGCCTGAACACCACAGCATTGCCCTAAACCCTGAAACACCAGCCCCAGCAAGACCCCCTACACTGCCCGAACACCATTGCACTGCCCTAGACTCTGAAACACCAGCCCCAGCAATACTCCCTACACTGCCCAAACACCACTGCACTGCCCTAAACCCTGAAACACCAGCCCCAGCACGATGCCCTACACTGCCCGAACACCACTGCACTGCCTTAAACCCTGAAACACCACCCCTGCACTCCCCCTACACTGCCCGAACACCACTGCACTGCCCTAAACCCTGAAACACCACCCCCAGCACGACCCCCTACACTGCCCGAACACCACTGCACTGCCCTAAACCCTGAAACACCACCCCCTGCATGACCCCCTACACTGTCCGAACACTACTGCACTGCCCTAAACCCTGAAACACCACCCCTAGCACGACCCCTACACTGCACAAACACCACTGCACTGCCCTAAACCCTGAAACACTACCCCCAGCAAGACCCCCTACACTGCCCGAACACCACTGCACTGCCCTAAACCCTGAAACATCACCCCCAGCAAGACCGCCTACACTGCCCGAACACGACTGACCTAAACCCTGAAACACCACCCCCAGCAAGACCCCCTACACTGCCCGAACAGCACTGCACTGCCCTAAACCCTGAAACACCACCCCCAGCATGACCCCCTACACTGCCCGAACACCACTGCTCTGCCCAAAAGCCCTGAAACACCAGCCCCAGCACGACCCCCTACACTGCCCGAACACCACTGCACTGCCCTAAACCCTGAAACACCAGCCCCACCACAACCCCGTACACTGCCCGAACACCACTGCACTGCCCTAAACCCTGAAACACCAGTTCAGCACGACCCCCTACACTGCCCGAACACCACTGCACTGCCCTAAACCCTGAAACACCAGCCCCAGCACGACCCCCTACACTGCCCGAACACAACTGCACTGCCCTAAACCCTGAAACACCAGCCCCAGCAAGACCCCCTACACTGCCCGAACACCACTGCACTGCCCTAGACCCTGAAACACCACCCCCTGCACTACCCCTACACTGCCCGAACACCACTGCACTGCCCTAATCCCTGAAACACCACCCCCTGCACGACCCCCTACACTGCCCGAACACCACTGCACTGCCCTAAACCCTGAAACACCACCCCCAGCCCGACACCCTACACTGCCCGAACACCACTGCACTGCCCTAATCCCTGAAACACCACCCCCAGCATGACCCCCTACACTGCCCGAACACCACTGCACTGCCCTAAACCCTGAAACACCACCCCTGCATGACCCCCTACACTGCCGGAACATCACTGCACTGCCCTAAACCCTGAAACACCACCCCCAGCACGACCCCTACACTGCCCGAACACCACTGCACTGCCCTAAACCCTGAAACATCACCCCCAGCAAGACCCCCTACACAGCCTGAACACCACTGCCCTAAACCCTGAAACACCACCCCCAGCAAGACCCCTACACTGCCCGAACACCACTGCACTGCCCTAAACCCTGAAACACCACCTCCAGCACAACCCCTACACTGCCTGAACACCATTGCTCTGCCCTAAACCCTGAAACACCAGCCCAAGCACGACGCCCTACACTGCCCGAACACCACTGCACTGCCCTTAACCCTGAAACACCACCCCCAGCATGACCCCCTACACTGCCCGAACTCCACTGCATTGCCCTAAACCCTGAAACACCAGCCCCAGCAAGACCCCCTACACTGCCCGAACACCACTGCCCTAGACTCTGAAACACCAGCCCCAGCAAGACTCCCTACACTGCCCGAACACCACTGCACTGCCCTAAACCCTGAAACACCAGCCCCAGCATGACCCCTACACTGCCCGAACACCACTGCACTGCCCTAAACCCTGAAACACCAGCACCAGCACGACCACCTAGACTGCCCGAACACCACTGCACTGCCCTAAACCCTGAAACACCAGCCCCAGCACGACCCCCTACACTGCCCGAACACCACTGCACTGCCCTAAACCCTGAAACACCAGCCCCAGCACGACCCCCTAAACTGCCCGAACACCACTGCACTGCCCTAAACCCTGAAACACCAGCCCCAGCATGACCCCCTACACTGCCTGAACACCACTGCACTGCCCTAAACCCTGAAACACCACCCCTGCACGACCCCCTACACTGCCCGAACACCACTGCACTGCCCTAAACCCTGAAACACCACCCCTGCACCACCCCCTACACTGCCCGAACACCACTGCACTGCCCTAAACCCTGAAACACCACCCCTGCACCACCCCCTACACTGCCCGAACACCACTGCACTGCCCTAAACCCTGAAAACCACCCCAGTACGACCCCTACACTGCCCGAACACCACTGCACTGCCCTAAACCCTGAAACACCACAACCCTGCACGACCCCCTACACTGCCCGATCACCACTGCACTGCCCTAAAACCTGAAACACCACCCGCACGACCCCTACACTGCCCGAACACCACTGCACTGCCCAAAACCCTGAAACACCACCCCCAGCACAACCCCTTTTACTGCCCGAACACCACTGCACTGCCCCAAACCCTGAAACACCACCCCCAGCACGACCCCCTACACTGCCCGAACACCACTGCCCTAAACCCTGAAACACCACCCCTGCACGACCCCCTACACTGCCCAAACACAACTGCACTGCCCTAAACCCTGAAACACCACCCCCTGCACGACCCCCTACACTGCCCGAACACCACTGCACTGCCCTAAACCCTGAAACACCACCCCCAGCACGACCCCCTACACTGCCCGAACACCACTGCACTGCCCTAAACCCTAAAACACCACCCACAGCACGACCCCCTACACTACCCGAACACCACTGCACTGCCCTAAACCCTAAAATACTACCCCCAGCACGACCCCCTACACTACCCGAACACCACTGCACTGCACTGCCCTAAACCCTAAAATACTCCCCCCAGCACGACCCCCTACACTACACGAACACGACTGCACTGCCCTAAACCCTCAAACCCCCCCCAGCACAACCCCCTACACTACCTGAACACCACTGCACTGCCCTAAACCCTAAAACACTCCCCCAGCACGACTCCCTACACTACCCGAACACAACTGCACTGCCCTAAACCCTAAAACACTCCCCCAGCACGACCCCCTACACTACTCAAACACCACTGCACTGCCCTAAACCCTAAAACACTACCCCCCGCATGCCCCGTACACTACCCAAACACCAATGCACTACCCTAAACCCTAAAACACGACCTCCTACACTACACAAACACCACTGCACTACCCTAAACCCTAAAATACTACCCCCAGCACGACCCCCTACACTACACAAACACAACTGCACTACCCTAAACCCTAAAACACTACCCCCTACACTACACAAACACCACTGCACTACCCTAAACCCTAAAACACTACCCCCAGCAGTACCACCTACACTACCCAAACACCACTGCACTACCCTAAACCCTAAAACACTACCCCCAGCAGTACCCCCTACACTACCCAAACACCATTGCACTGCCCTAAACCCTAAAACACTACCCCCAGCAGTACCCCCTACACTACCCAAACACCACTGCACTACCCTAAACCACTACCCCAGCACGACCCCCTACACTACCCAAACACCACTGCACTACCCTAAACCCTAAAACACTACCCCCAGCACGACCCCCTACACTCCCCAAACACCACTGCACTACCCTAAACCCTAAAACACTCCCCCAGCACGACTCCCTACACTACCCAAACACCACTGCACTACCCTAAACCCTAAATCTACCCCCAGCATGACCCCCTACACTACACAAACACCACTGCACTACTCTAAACCCTAAAACACTACCCCCAGCACGACCCTCTTCACTACCTAAACACAACTGCACAATTTGTTACAGGCGTTGCAACGCAGGCCTGTGGTGCTTACTGGAAGTACCTGGTGGGTTAGTTGGGCCCCAGGGACCCTCAGGATTCAAGGTGACCTAATCCCCCAACTTAAAACGCGCCACGGGCGCGTTTGCACAGTGGTGAAGGGAGGGGCGGGCCTCAGGTGACATAGCGCAAACACGCCCTGTGGTGCGTTTTAAGTTGGGGAATTAATTCCCTTGAATCCTGAGGGACCCTGGGGGCCAACTAGCCCGCCAATTACCTTCAGTAAGCACAACAGAGTTGCGTTGCAGAGAGGTGAAAAAAGGTGCGTGGCCTCGGAACGCCTCTCTGCAACTCAGCTCTGTGGTCCTAACTGTAGGTACCTGGGGGGCTAGTTGGGCCCCAGGGACCCTCTGGATTCAAGGGGACTTAATCCTGCAACTTAAAACGCTCCACGGGGCGCGTTTGCACACATGTCACCTCAGGCCCCCCCTCCCTTCACCACTGTGCAAACGCGCCCTGTAGCGCGTTTTAAGAGGTAGTTTTAATCCCCCTGCCCTATTATGTACTAGGGACTTACAGAGGAGGTCATGCGAATCACAAGGGTACCCCAACGCATAGTGTTCCCTAGTGTATGTAGGTGTTTTCACTGTATTCTAAGTGTCTTTTAGCATAGCACTGGCTCTGGTTAGTCAGAGTCAGTTACAACCAGTACCCGTCTGAAAAAGTTGGGTGCACAGGATGATTTTGCAACAAGGCCTCTTTCTGCTCCTCTGTTGGTTCTTTCTGCACATCTTTTGCTTCTTTCTGTGCGTTTTTCTTCTTTCTTCACATGTCCTACCTCTGTAGGCATAGTTAGAAACTAGCATTTAAAAAACCTTTGAAATTCACTTAAAAATCATAGGTTTCAGGCACGTTATAGTTAGAAATTAGCATTTAAAAACCTTTGAAATTCACTGAAAAAACCATAGGTTTCAGACACGTTATAGTTAGAAATTAGCATTTAAAAAACCTTTGAAATTCACTGAAAAAACCATAGGTTTTAGGGACAGTTATAGTTAGTTGGACATTTTACTCGTACAAAACCATAGAAATTCCCCCGTTATAGTTAGTTCAGCTAACTATAACTTGCGCCCCCGCAATGCACTGCTGATGACGTCACATATTACATCACTCATGACATGGTCAAAGACATCACTGATGACATCACTGATGACATCTCAAATGACATCACTGATGACATCATCCATGTGATAATTTCATGCATCTTCTCACACCCTAATATAACTTTTGATACACCCACTCTAAATTACAGACTGCCATTCTCAAAACCATACACACTTCAATACCAATAACTACATACCCACTCACTGATTCTTAGGTCTACACACACACATCTACTCACTCACCTGTACAGTCACTCATACTTACAGTCACTCAGTACAGGACTATCATATGCACTCATACACCTATATAAACACTCACACACCGCCACTCATCCATAGAGGTACTCACACACCTAGTCAGTCATGCAAAAATTAATCACACACCCATTTACTCACCTATACAGTTATACACACACCAGCTCACTTACTCATACAAATACTAGCACATTCTTACGCTCTTATACAATAACTGATACAAGCACACACGCATCCATACAGCCACTCTCACAATCACACACTCTCACTTATAGCCATTTAAATACTCTAACACACATATATACTGCCTTTTACATATGTAGTTACTCGCACATGTACCACTGAGATATACATTCACTCACTAACACACCAATACACACACTCACCCACCCAAGCAGTCCATCACAGATGCACTCTTGAAATCATGCACCCAGTGAATCACCCACTCACACATCTATGTACAGAGTCACACACACCCCACCCACACAAACACTCAGGCAGCCATACAGATACTCAGAGAACCAATCAATAACCCATATAGACACTCATGTAGCTATTCGCAAATCCATGCATCCACTTACACACCAACAAACAGACGGATACAGACATTCACACAGTTTATTCACTAACCCATGCATTCAGTAAGATACGTTTAATCACTCACTTGTAGAGTCAGTCACGCACGTACTAAATCATCCATTCAGACACTTATACACCCACTCATTCTTCAATACGCCTTTCCCTATATATATTAAACATATTTAAACTTTACAGAAACACACAGTCACTGGATGATGTCATCAGTGATGTCATTTGAGATGTCATCAGTGATGTCATCAGTGATGTCTTTGACCATGTCACGAGTGATGTAATATGTGACGTCATCAGCAGTGCATTGCGGGGGCGCGAGCTATAGTTAGCTGAACTAACTATAACGGGGGAATTTCTATGGTTTTGTACGAGTGAAATGTCCAACTAACTATAACTGTCCCTAAAACCTATGGTTTTTTCAGTGAATTTCAAAGGTTTTTTAAATGCTAATTTCTAACTATAACGTGTCTGAAACTATGGTTTTTTTCAGTGAATATATAGATAGATAGATAGATAGATAGATAGATCAATTCAAACACCTTTTTCCAAAGAAAGACGCTCACTCGGTTCGGCATGAAGCACTTGCTTTACTCTCAATATATATATCTCAAATCCAAGCCATACATTCTCTGCAAAGAATGAACTCCTAGCGGCAGATTCAAGCGCAAGAGAGATCCTTTATTGCTCCTTGTTGAAAACTAAATTATTAGTAGTGGTGAATATATCTATACCACTGGCAATAAAGTAAGATGCTTATCAGCTTTACAATGCATCCTTTTTTACACACTCAGGATGCTCTAATGCCTACAGCTCTAGTGAGTGAATTCTTAGAAAGTGCAGGCAGAGAGCAAGAGGGCATGGGTAGTGGGAAGACAAACTAGAGCATGGTACAGGGCAAGCTGGATTCCTCGGCCTGCGCGCTGGATGTGCCATAGGTGTTCCTGCAACCAGGGTCCTTCATGTCTTGGATGATGCACTAGCCCTAACTAAAATCTTAGAAAGATAGATGGATGGATAGATAGATAAATAGATAGATAGATAGGTAGGTAGGTAGGTAGATAGATAGATAGATAGATAGATAGATCAATTCAAACACCTTTTTCCAAAGAAAGACGCTCACTCGGTTCGGCGTGAAGCACTTGCTTTACTCTCAATATATATATCTTAAATCCAAGCCATACATTCTCTGCAAAGAATGAACTCCTGGCGGCGGATTCAAGCGCAAGAGAGATCCTTTATTGCTCCT
Organism: Calotriton arnoldi; assembly: GCA_963921515.1. Taxonomy (NCBI): domain Eukaryota; kingdom Metazoa; phylum Chordata; class Amphibia; order Caudata; family Salamandridae; genus Calotriton; species Calotriton arnoldi. The sequence continues at coordinate 670,264 of CAWUFW010003332.1, forward strand.
TGTTGAAAAGTAAATTATTAGTAGTGGTGAATATATCTATACCACTGGCAATAAAGCCACTAACACAGTCTAGGGCTCAGAATAGGTCTCAGAAACTTATTCCAATGCTCAACCCTTGGTGGCTTGGCTGCGAGCAGGCAAGCTTAACTTCAGAGACAGGTATGTAAAGCATTTAAAAACACCAATTCAGTAAATAATTAAGACACAACACACAATAAAAATCCAACATCAATTTATAACAATAGAAAATATTTATATCTTTAAAATGTTACCAAAACGGAAAAAAAACAATGTAGTGAACCGGAGATATGAATTTGTAAAGATTTAGCACTATATAGCACAAGGAAACCTATAGCATCTCGGCACACTAGACCGGTACAAAATCAGAGTTTCAGGCCGACCGCAATGGAGCCCTTCACGGCTACCCCTCGTGGTAGGCCTCGGTCAAAGTTTTTACCTTCTAACTTAAAAACTTTTCTGGAACTTTTTCTCCCGGAGTCCCTCGAAGCTCTCCACCAGTTCGGATTCGGCGAGGGTTCGCCGGCTTGCCTTACAACGAGCTCCCGGTCAAGCCTATGGAAGTCAGACCTCCGGAACTTTACAGCGCGATGAACCAGAGATCCAGGCTGGCTCGCGGTTGAAGGTGGGTGGTTTTACTCTCACAGTTGGTCCCGGTCAACTCCTCTACCTTCGGACTTAGAAACTTTTATGGAGCTTTTGTCGCGGGGTCCCTCGATGCTCTTCACCAGCCCGGATTCTGTGAGGGTTCATCGGCTTGGGTTTTGATCAGCTCGCCGTCAAACACTGGAAATCGGACCTCCGGAGCTTTTCAGCGGGACGAACCTGGAGGGCAGGCCGGCTCGCGGTTCAGGATTGCCATCTTGGCTGGCCAGGTCGAGTCAGTCCACTTATGGAGCTTTTTTTCAAAGTTGCTCCAAACTTCTTCAAACTTCTGGAATTTCTTCCTGAAGTTCCTTTGAGAGTCCCAAAGTGTCCACAACTTACTCCAAGGGTTTGGAAGCTCCATGGTGGTCCTTGAAAGTTTGGACTTCAATTCTCACAATCCACTTTGCCAAAACCCTTACAAATTTACTGGAGTCACTACAGGCTGGTGATTCTTGGTGGTGATGGTCCAGGTGAGCTCTGTTAACCTGTAGCTTGCAGGGAGTCCACTCTTTAGTTGTTTTGAAGCAACTTAGGTCCACAGGGCTGTAGTTCCAGATTGTGCAGCAGGCACAGTCAGTCAGGGCCTTGTTGGTGCAAATCAAACTTCTCAGCATGGACCCTTCTTCTTCTTTTTGCTTCAAGCAGCAGATCTGAGAGGCTCTGCCCCTCTCAGATACTTATTCAGTGTTCTCTGGGGTCAAAAAGTAGGGCACTCCTGTCCGATGAGGTGCAGGGTGACACCCCAGAGCATGACCATTTCCTCTAAAGTGTGGCACAATGGTCTCCTAGAAAGCACTATTTCTCCAAAATGTAATATGACTGAGCCTCAGCAGAGAGGAAAGAGCTGGCTAAACCAACCTCTAGGATGGCTCATCTCCATAGTCTCCCTCCCCCTGGCATCTGCACTTTCCTTCGTTAAGCCTGCCATCTGACTGTCTTCAGAGGGGGTGGGCATAAATGGACCTGGCTTTTGTTGTCTGTCCCCCTGGGCATTTGAAGCTCATGGTTTACGACCTCTCCCCCTTGCTCTGGCATTTCTATGAGACAGATCCCTTTCCTAGAATGGCTCTTCTCCCCAGGTGCCAGTTAACACTTCATCAAAGCAGCCTGGCTAATCCACCTAACTCTGACCAATCAGAGTAGACCACTAGAAGGCTGAATTTTGGCTTACAGATAAGAAAGTCTTATAACTTCTTTTCAACATGTTGTTGGATTGATCAATACCATTCTCCTAAGTCATTGAATGATATTTTCTGCAAAGCCTAGTGTTATTTATTAATAACTGAATGCCATGTTAACCTATGTGGCTGGGGATCTGCAATGGGAAAACTGAACTGGGCAATTTCTCCAACACCAGGGCTTATAAAACATTGTTTATAAGGACCCTGCCTATATCTACAGGACCCCACCCGTGGAACACCTAGGGGGGACATTAGGGGTTCTGAATATGTAAAAATATTGCAGATCCTCACTCCACAGTGCTCCTATCATAAAAGTCGATTTTGGAAAGCACTTTACTACATTGAGGGAAGTGAAATGTGCAATTTCACTATCCCCAGGGCATATAAAACCTATTTTATAAGGGTCCTCCCTATAAGTACCTGACCCCCTCCCCTGGGGCACCTAGGGAGACCCTAGGGGTACCTAATATGCCAAGATATTGTAGTTTATTAATGTTTAAGTGCCCCAAACACCATAGACGAGTTTGGGCACAATGTACATTATTATTTTTTTTATATATATTTTTATTGATTTTTCTATTTGTAACATCAGCGATTAGCACATTATATTTTAGCATTCAGTGGTATCAACCTTGTTACATCATTACATTAGTAGTGGTTACAACAGCACTAATGCTTGTACAGTAGGCATGGCTGCGTGTTGGCACTCTTAAGTTTCACTTGTCTAGACTCGCAGTGCCTGTCCGAGGCAATGAGATTGTTGTACAATGATATCATGCAATGAGTAACATATGAGGATCAGTGCTGTTCAGGTGATCCCTATGAATAGTTCGTTAGATAACTGGGGGGTAGGGCTTAAAAACTTGGAGCTGAGTTGGAGTATCTCGTGCGTCTGTTTGTGTGTGTGTCGCCTATTGCGCCTACGACTGCTGCTCTGCCGACTGGCCCCTGACGAGTGTGTGCCCCGGGGCATCGTCGTGTGGCTGGTGGTGACAGGTCGAGTGTCTTTGGGTGGCTTGGAGGCACAGGTCGCGTGTGCGGTGTCGCTCAGTTGGATCAGGCGCCTGTGGAGTCTAGTCTGGCTGGTCTGCGCTCTGCTGTAGCGCTGTCAGAATTGCTTCCCAGTTTACAGATATAGGTATTTTCGTAAAACCCATGGTTTCTTCGCGCCGGATCGCTATACTTTCTGCCCTAGCCCATGCAAGTCTGGAGCGTATCCATGCTTGTATGTGTGGGTGGTCGGGCGCCTTCCACTTTTTCGTGATTAGTCTTTTGGCCGCCACTATGCCTAGGTTTAGAAACCTGGAGGTTACCTTAGTGTTTCGTGTTCTACGGAATTTATGTAGCAGGTATGTCGGCCAGTCAACGGGTATGTCTCTCTCGGTGCAGGTGTGGAGTATGTCCGCCACCGCCCTCCAATATGCGCTGAGGCTGGTGCAACTCCAGAGCATATGCACAAGATTGACATCTGGGGCGGCACATCTAGGACAGGCGGAGTCGGTGCGGTGGAAATATCTGTTGATTTTAGCAGGCGTGAAGTACGCTCTCTGTGTAATGTAATACTGTATTTGTCTGAATCTCATATTCCTGGGGATCTGTACTGGGCTGGCCAGTACTTGCGCCCATTCTTTGTCTGAGAATTGCCGGCCCAGGTCATGTTCCCACTCGTGTCGAAGGGGGTCTAGACTTATCGTTGTGTGCTGTCTCAGTGAGGCTGCGAACCACCACGTAAGGTGCCTACCTTGTCCCATAACATGCAAGTATTGCACAGTGAGGTGCATTTGTGGCTCAGCGGTAAGGTCGCCCCATTTCACCGCGAGCGTAGCTATCAGTGATCAATGCAGGAGGAATTGCCCTGCGGGGAGCCCCTCAACTTCTGTTAGTGTCGCATAAGGAACGAGCGAGCCATCGTGATATAAGTCACCTAAAGTCTGAATTCCCGCCTCGTGCCAGTTTTGCAACTCAGCAGCTGTGAGTACCGCCTGGCCTCTAGGAGCGCCTTCTAAGGGGAGCGCAGGGGCTTAGGGCATTATGTTTCGGGTTATTTAGAGGCTTCTTCGATAGCATCTGTATGCCACATTCAACATCAGGGATTCCGGAGGCCGCATGCACCAGGGTAGAAAAGCTTGAGGAGCTGGGGCAACGTGGACGGCGGGCGTGTGGTCGCCGTGTCGTCTCGTTGACGGTCTGCCATCCATCTGGCGATCCACTGAAGTTGGGCTGCCAGATAGTAGTGCTCGAAACAGGGTGCTGCTGGGCCACCCTGGTCCGTGGGTAAATATAGTTTCTTTACCGCCACTCTGTGTCAACTGGGGCCCCATATGAAGTCCCTGGCCGTCTTCTCTAGAGTGGTGAAGAAGGAGGTGGGTATATAGATAGGCAGGTTGGCGAAGTAGTACAAGAACCTCGGCAGGGCCACCATTTTTACCATTGCCACTCTGCCTGTAACAGCGAGTGGGAGTGTGCTCCAGAATCACATCTGGGACCTGATGGCCGTTAATGTCCTGCCTAGGTTGCAGTCAAAGAGATCCAGCGGCGGGGCACAATTTACATTTTAAAAGCAGTCCTGCAACACAGGGCTGCTTTTAAACTGACCTCAGGCCTCAGCAGTGCACACCTGCAAGTGCCGTAAGGGCTGCTGGCTTCTAAACTGCCATGCCCTTTTATATACTAGGGACTTAAAGTTAGCTTTAATCCCCCTACCCTATTATGTACTAGAGCCTTATAGGGGCGGTCATGCAAATCATAGGGGTAACCTAGCCCATAGTGTACTGTAGTGTATGTAGGTGTTTTCACTGTATTCTAAGTGTGTTTTCACCATAGCACTGGTCCTGGGCCTGCCTAGCAGAGCCCAGGGCCCTCTCAGAGTCAGAAAACCAGCATCTAAAGGTCTCAAATGGGACAAACATTGGTGGGACACCGCGAACAGGTCCTGATTTCCAACACTCCTCATGCAGAAAAACAAACCACCAATGCATTCCGTATCGAAACTCATTGGTGGTTTGTTTTCTCTGCATAAGGAGCAATAAAGGATCTCTCTAGCACTTGAAACCGCTGCTAAGAGTGCGTTCTTAGCCAAACGTGTATGCCTTGGGTTTGATATTTCTGGGTTCCCGACCCACCGAACGTGCTCTGCCTCGTTAGGGCTAGAGGCAGACGGCACAGAAGGTGTTGCTTGAAATATATATCCCCATTTAAAGAGAAGCTAAAGATTGTACATCTATATAAATATATTTGCTTGTATTAGCGGCGCAAAACTCTCCAGAAAAGTGCTACATTTGGACTAATTTGTGCATGGAATGTTTCAGGGTGATCCGTCAAACAGTGGCCAAGAAAAAGGGCGGGCACTCCAGGTAGCGAAATTAAGTTGTTTTTTATTTTCCAAATCAAACGCATTGATGCATTTCGACAAAAGCCTTTTTCAAAGAGCCTAAAAAGGCCCTGGAGACCCCAACCCTCAGGGCCGAGTAATTACATGAAGGGATGGGAGCAGCGGCCAACCTCCCAAAGCTTAAAGAAATCCTTTGCAGAACTCTTATCTAACACCTCTCCCTCGCCTGCAGCCACCCAATTCGTTCCCATCTTGGGTTTTCCGCCTAGCGCCATGATGCTCCTTGGAGTGACAGCTGCGCTCTACAAGTGTTCAGTTACTTTTACAGTTACATTTAATTAGGCCCTGGAGACCCTTTCCCCTAGGCCAGTCACATTAATTAAAAGAGAGGAAGGCGACACAGCCCTCCCCCTCCGCTTGAGCCTTTAAAAGCCCGGGGACCACATCCCCCAGGGCCAGCTCAGTGATTGTATCTTGGGGAGCCGACTTCTGGGACACAGTAGTTTCTCTGCCCCCACTACTGCAGGCAGGAAAATATATATATGCTCCCGTCTGGCGGGAGCATTTTTAAATCTACCGCCAAACTGGAGCAAAGGTACAAATCTGCTCCCCGCTGGTGGGAGATTTAAAAATGCTCCTGCCGCCTGGGAGCAGACTTCTATTTCCCTGCCCGCACTCCTGGGGGCAAGAAAACAAAACACATGTTATTCCCACCCATATGTGCATGAACTTGTTCATTCTGTAGAAATATGCTTAGATGTTTGCCAGATCACTTCTGATCTCTGCATAGCTGCTGTATCTGCATTAGCCCACTTGGGCACTATTGTATGTTTCTCCAGGGTCAGATTTGCATCATATGAGTACACATGTGACATCATGTTTATTTATTCAACATGTTAATTCACTTTGCCAGAAATATGATGTTCAATACTCTGCTGCTTTATTTAAATTGGGGGCCCCTGGAATGTACGCGCCTGTTGTGGCATGGAATGCTCCTTACCGACTTAAGTGGAGATATTCACCTTCTTTGTGATATTGTACCTTCCATATATGTTACCAGTTAGGTTCACTTTTCCGAACTCAGGGCCATATGTATCAAAAAAGAGTTTTGCGATTCTCAAATTGCGAATTTTAGCGAATCGCAATTAGAGAATCGCAAAATGCAATGTATGTAGGATTTGCTAAAAATTTTGTGAATCCTACATATTCCTTATTTGCGAATCGCAAATTGAGATTCGCAAATAAGGAATACCTTTTCCCATTCATTCCTATGGGCTAGGAGGCCCATAGGAATGAATGGGAAAACATTCTCAATTTGCGATTACCAATTAGAGAATCGCAAATTGAGAATGCAATTTCAAGGTTGCAAGGGTGCCAAAAGGACACCTTGTTGCACCCCTGAAATATGCATGTGTGCACATTTTGCGCACATACATACCCTACAAGCATGTATGTGCGACATATGGCACTTTAAAAAAATCAAAAAAGTGCTTTTTTAAAGAAAATCGCAAATTACCACCAACTTGAAGTTGGTGGTAATTTGCAATTCCTTAAGGCCAAATACCAAATTTCTGGTGCTTCCAGAATTGCATTTAAGGAATCGCAATTTGCAATTCCTTAATTGCATTTGCAAAATAGAGAATCGCAAATTTGTGATTCTCTATTTTGCGATGGCCTTTTGGGATGATACATCCCAAAAGGCTTTTTCCCATTCGCAAACGGGTAGATTCTGAGAATCTGCCCGTTTGCAAACGGGAAAAAGGCTTGATACATATGGCCCTAGATGCTTTATCCTGATGCCAACAGAATTTGCCGCAATACCTACTTTCTAATTCGTATGATCCAAGGCTCAAACCTGATAACAAGCTACATATTTTACGTTTACATTTGTTATGATTTGGTATGATTAACCTTGTATGTATTACAGCACAATATGGCCGACAGGTTTCCTCTCAGAGGTGATAATATTATGTCCATCTTCGATTTTGATGCACTACTTAGGGTGGTAATCACAAGGTTCTAGTCTTGTGATCAAGGCTTAGGCTGAAACGCGTCATGTGGTGATTCTACAATAAACTGAAATCTTCTGGTTGCATCTTGTGTTAAATTACGACTTCTTTTTGTTGGATTTGTGATTGCCGATGCCGAGTGTGCTCCCTTGTTCCTCCTCCTGTAAGGTTGGGGTTACCCTGAGGGGGGGGAGCCAGTGTTTTGGATTATTTATGGATTATATATATAATGTTAGGGTTTACACTTAAACATTAAGAAACAAAGGGGCATATTTACAAGCCCCTTGCGCCACTTTTGCGCCGCCGCTGCGTCACTTATGTGACGCAGCGGCGACGTCAAAACATGCGCCACGTTGCGCAATATTTACAACGTGACGCATCTAGGGAGATGCGTCACGTTGTGAAGCCTCTGCGCCACATGAAACCTGCGTCAGGTTTCATGTGGGCGTTCGGTGCAGGGTGGGCGTTCCCTCGCAGGTACGCCTCGTAAAAGTGACGCAGTGAAATCTACAAGATTTCACTGAGTCACTTTACGCCCATGCTGCGTCAAACCCTGCGCCTGCTTGAAGCAGGCGTAAGGATTGACGCAGCATGTTAGGCATAGGGCACCCCGAGCCTTCCTGGAGCCGCGTCGTGCTTGCGACGCGACTCCAGCAATGCGCCGCCTTTCCATCGGGGATGCGACACGCATCTGCCCATCCGTGCGCCACGTCACGCCGCATTGTAAATGCGGCGCATCGGCGATGGCGCAAGGGCAAACTTGCGTGACGCATCTTCCCTGGCGCATCCCTGCTGATTTGCAGGGATGCGCAAGGGAACGTAAATATGCCACATAGTAAATAATAAAATATTAGATGTAAAAAGATTAAAAAAATAAACAATTATAAACAACTGCAATTTAAAAAGAAACTAAAATAGTGGCGCATCTACTCACCAGGTTCAAATGTTGATAATCGGAAATAAAAAATCCGAAATTATGGAATCAGAATTGCAGATGGGAAATTCGTGACACACACCATACGTCATACAACGAATGTTGAATGATCCAATTTTCCAACATGAAGTCTCAATCAACAGGCACATAACCACAAGTTATTGGCAGACAACAGAACCAGGCGCCAAATATGGGTTTTTTACAGTTCATATGGGAATGTGGGCCGAACTGAAACACCCTTCATTAATTGTGTTTGTGCGATGGCCCTCCCTATGCACTCACGCCTGTACATTTTAGACGCCCTGCTACTTATATACTTACAATGCTTTTTGTCTCGTGCAGTGTCTAAGTTGTGGCATTGTGCTATTGGCAGGCATATTAGACTTGGTATACGGAAATATCAAACATTACAATATACAGCTTTGTCTTTCGGTTTATTGATTCCAGCATTACAATGTCATTGGTTTGCAGGGTGAATGTGGATTCATTGGGTACGGGCGCTGCTTGGACATTGCTGTTTGCCTTCATGACGACCTCAATGACCAAAGCCATCTAGTGGGTTGGTTAGAAAATCCGAAAATCTGCCAGTCCGTGTTACTAGCTCGATATTAGTGTAAAGTAGCATGACCAGGGTCTTGCCTACCAGAACAGTAACTCATTCTTTTGTTCTTCTGGGAGTTGTTGGCACCGCCTGTGATTTCAAAAGGAGATGGCATTTACTGCGCCAGTGTTTCATCTACATGTGGTGTTGCTTATGTTTACTTTGGAAGTTTTTTTAAGAGGCAAAGGTGTGGTGTGCGGCTATGTGTTTCGCAGGGCTTTTTTTGTTTGACATTACGCTATATATCTTAGACATCCATGCTGTGTGACTGAATCATTTATTTTATGATGCAGATCAGAAGTTTTTTGTTATGTCGAACATAGGCAAAGGCGCCTGGAATTGCCTCTTGCTTGCAGTGTGCATGAAGTCTGAAAGTTGTATAGTCATTGCATAAGCCTAATATTGTAGTTTAGGCATCACTGATAATGCTTGACATTAATTAATGTCATTATTGGCCCTGTGAATAACTTTGGCTGTGAGGGGTTGATTGTCCCCACAGTTTATTAAACAGGTATGGAGTAGGAGTAATCCACACGTGGCCATTTGTAAACACTGAATACCAGGACCTGTGCTTGTCATGCTATTCATGCCATAAAATCATTATTTCATGTTCCATTACCCTGCTGGTGTTTGCAGCATGTGTGTGTGCGTGTGTGATGGACTTTAAGACACTTGCCACCTGGTGGGTATTTTGCTATATGCCGAGAGGATGTCCTGGCCGCTAGAGCTGCCCCTTGCTTGAGTGATCTTGATGCCATTATCTGTGGGGTGGTGGTGGGTTTAATGTGCAGAGGTAAGGAATCCATGTTTTCAGCCATGGGTATGAAATATGTTCCTCACCTTCACTGGTTGGGTCAAATATGGACCCAGGAGTATAGTGTTATTTATGAGCCTTTATTCGTAGTTCTTTGCCACTGAGAAGGCCATATTCCTGATTCTCTTCCTCCTTTTATGGGACACAATCAGGAAGCCCTTTTGCACTGATCTAAATTGAGAACTGCTGTAGCGCCCATTTACTTTTTCTCTCAATATTTTTCTGGCACTGTACCTCAGAGGCATACATTTGGTCCTCCGATGACTCTTTTGACCATGCCGTGAGGGGTTGGATATAGGAGATTCTTTCCATTTATTCATGAGGACCAAGAATTGGACAACTGACCTACAACTCGTGATTAGATTCATATATATAACCCTTAGGATTATGCTATATAAATACTGAAGAAATTCAGTTGGGCAAAAATCATACAAACCAATAATTCGGTTAAGGCCACACAAAATAGCAACATCGGAATCTATTGACCAGATCTCGCTATTAGAATCCCCATCCCTCATTAATACTACATTGGTATGCACAATAAATTGTTGAAGACAAATCATAGAAAGACAGGAAGAGGATTTAGGATGGTTAGATTTTTATCAGCAAAATAAGTAAAGTAAACAAATCAATATCAGGCATTTAGATTTTGAATTTCAGAATAATCAAATAATATCTTTTGGGCCATCAATTTCCAAAGTTCAAGGGGAAAAGTTTGGAAAACCTTATTACCTCAAAAGTTCCTCTCCAATGGGGAAGTAGAGTCCGAGAGTAATGCATACAGTGTATGCGTCAGACTGAGGAAAGCCCGTAGAGTCCGTAAGAAACAAGCCATGTCACTCAGTCCGCGTAGAATGGCCCAAAATGGAATAGCATTGATCGCCTTGAACAATGCAATGGCAATGGCGAGCGAAAAAGCAAGAGACAAAAGGCGAATGACAAATGGCAAATTACGTCCTTATCATCAATCCAACATGAAATATAACTTTCCAAGTTCCGGAGTGACACCCCCTGGGTCCAATCATCTGGTCAGACCACTCAGTCCATTGGTCAGTTCATATAGGGTGATTTTCATGCAGCATAAATAAGACATATTTTGTAAAATTATAGGCGGTGAAAATTACGTAGTTGTCAGGCTATCCGGTGGGAATTACTCTTAAACAATGATCCTTTAGCAAAAGGCACATAAATGAAGTTGAACATAAATTGTATCAACCAGTTCTCATGTACGAGTTGGAACTCTTGGAAGACAACATAATTTCAATTCATTTTGTAACATCGGAGCCCTTTCCCATAAGAACGGAATCGGGCAACAGGGAAAGGGTGTGTGTAAGCAAGCAGGCCTTCACTGAATTTTAGGTCAACATAGTCAAGGTATAAAATTATTGAAATATAAATTTTCGTTAAAAATATGACATTCAAATCATTATTTTAACTTAATTTCTCCTAGAAATCAGGTTAAATTAATTGTAAATTGCAAATGTAACTATGGCACATTACTACGTTTCAAAAACGTATATGTTAGAAATGGGGGTCTCTAGTTGGCAGAGGTAGGTACCTTTGTCCAAATAGGGACCCTTGCTTCTAGTCAGGGTGAGGGGGATACACATTCTAGATAACCCCTGCTCACCCCCTTGGTAGCTTGGCACGAGCAGACAGGCTTATCCCAAAGGCAATGTGTAAAGTATTTGTACCAACACTCACAGTAACACAGTGAAAACACCACAAATGGACACCACACCAGTTTAGAAAAATAAAATACCTTTATCTAAACTAAACAAGACCAAAACGACAAAAATCCAACATACACAGTTAAAAATATGACTTTCAAAAGGTTTCAAGAACTTGTACCATAGAAAACTATGGATGCGTGACTTTTCACCAAAGTACCTGTAGATGCGTCAAAGTTCCAAAGCCAAACAGCCGCAGAGTCGGAAAACAAAAAGATGCAACACTCCTGAGACCTTGGGGAGGCAATGCAACAGTCCCGCTGCACGCAGAGGAAGGGTTGCGTCGAATCCGGTCTGTATGGAGAGTGATGCCTCGATTCTTCGTGACGGTTCCGGTCCGCAGGTGATGCGTCGGACGAACTTGCTGCACAGGCACGATGCGTGGAAATCCGGGATGCGTCGGCGATCGATGCGGCGGCGTCAAGCAGCGCTACGTCGGTCCTCTTCAGCCGCGATCCCTCGATGCGTTGATTTCTGTAGTTCTTTGAGTTTCTTCTTTCTTCCAGCTCCCAAACAGCAGCAAGGCCCAAAACTGGCACAGGCACCTCTTGGCAGGTCAGAACTCACAGCAGCAGAGTTCAGGGGAGCTGGGGGTGAAGTCTTTGTGTCCCTGAGACTTCAGAACAGGAGGCCAACTCACTTCAGGCCCTTGGAGATCTGCTTCAAGCAGGGGACACAGCCCACAGCAAAGTCCTTCTCCTTTCCTTGGCAGAAACAGCAACTGCAGGCCAACCCCGGACACACAGCAAGGGCAGTACTTCTCCTCAGTCTCTCCAGCTCTTCTCCTTGGCAAAGGTTCCTCTTCAATTCCAGGAATGATCTAAAGTCTGGGGTTTTGGGTCTGATACTTATACCCCAAAATGTCTTTGTACTCTTTGTGCAAGGGGCTCTGAGCCCAGTTCAAACCAGTTCTGGGGGGCACTCTGCAAGTGCACAACAACATCCTTTGTCAGTGTGAGCCTTGGCTCCAGACACACCACAGGCGGGCGGAGCCAGCATTGTGGAAGGCAGGCACAGCCCTATTCAGGTACAGGTGCTACTCCTCCCACCACTCCAAATGGAGATCAGGCCTATTCAGCCTAGTGCTGACTCACCCAGACTCCTGGAGCCACTGCACCTCCCCAGCCCCTGTCACTCCAAAGCCAGACAGTCAATCCACAAACAGGCAGAGGCACACAGGAAGGTTGAACACAAGAAAATAGCCACTTTCTAAAAGTGCTATTTTCAAACACATAATTTAAAAACCATCTTTACTAAAAGATGTGTTATTAAATCCTGAGTTTAGGGATACCAAACTCCACTTTTCCATCTTATCCCTATGGGAAGATATGTTTGTAAAATGTTACAAAGCATTCCCCATTCTGTCCTATGGGGCAAGATAGCCTTTCAATAGTGAAAAACGAAATTGGCAGTATTTCACTATCAGGGCATGTTACACACACCAGTACATGTCCTACCTTTCACATACACTGCACCCTGCCCAGGGGGGTACCTTGGGCCTACCTTAGGGGTGTCTTATGTGTAAGAAAAGGGAAGGGTAGGGCCTTCCAAGTGGGTGCACTTGCCAAGTCGACATGGCAGTTAACAAACTGCGCACAGGCACTGCGGCGGCAGGCCTGAGACCTCTTTTCAGGGCTACTCATGTGGGTGGCACAATCAGTGCTGCAAGCCCACTAGCAGAATTTGATTTACCAGCCCTGGCACACTCAGTGCACTTTACTAGGGACCTACTGGTAAAACAAATATGCCAATCATGGAGAACCAATCACAATTCAAATTACACAGAGAGCACTTGCACTTTGACACTGATCAGCAGTGGCAAAGTGCCCAAAGCATCTAAGCCAGCAAAAACGAAATTCAGCACAGCATCAAAAACACAGAAGGTAGAGGCAAAAAGTCAGGGAAACCCACGCCAAGGATGCCAGGTCTAATACGTGTCCCCTCCAGCTGAAAAGTGGGGAGAACTACCCACCCTCTTGGGAGTTCTCATCACTAAGGCGGAAGAATCTGGACAGACCATCAGCATTGGCGTGTTCTGTACAAGGGCGGTGTTCCACCGTAAAGTCCATTTCCTGTAGGGAGATGGACCACCTCAACAGTTTTGGATTCTCACCCCTCATCTGCATCAACCATCTGAGGGGCCTGTGGTCTGTCTGAACCCGGAAGTGAGTCCCAAACAAGTAGGGCCTTAGCTTCTTCAGTGCCTAGACCACAGCAAAAGCTTCCCTTTCAATTGCACTACACCTTTGTTCCCTGGGAAGTAGCCTCCTACTGATGAAAGCTACAGGTTGGTCCAAGCCCTCGTCGTTCAATTGTGAGAGTACTGCTCCCACACCATGCTCTGAAGCATCCGTCTGCACAACAAATTCTTTGGAGAAGTCAGGTGCCTTAAGCACGGGCGCCGTGCACATGACAGATTTCAGGGCATTAAAAGCGGTCTGGCAGGCATCGTCCAGATCACCTTCCTGGGCTGCTTCCTTGAAGTCAGCTCTGTCAAGGGGGCAACAATGGTGCCATACCCCTTGACAAATCGTCTGTAGTACCCGGTGAGACCTAAGAAGGCTCTCACCTCTGTCTGGGTCTTGGGGGGGCTGCCAAGCCAGAATGGTGTCAATCTTCGCTTGTAGGGCCGCCACCAGGCCGTTCCCTACCTGGTGTCCCAAGTACACCACAGATCCCTGCCCTATCTGGCACTTACTCGCCTTGATAGTGAGGCCTGCCCTTTGCAGAGCATTCAACACTTCGCAGAGGTGTTGCAAATGTTCCTCCCAACTGGAGCTGAACACAGCAATGTCATCCAGGTAGGCGGCGCTGAATTCCTCCAGCCCGGACAGTACCTGGTTGACCAGTCTCAGGAAGGTGGCAGGAGCGTTCTTCAACCCAAAGGGCATAACCCGGAACTGGTAGTGCCCCTCAGGTGTTGAAAACGCTGAACTCTCTTTGACCCCTCAGTTAAGGCAATCTGCCAGTACCCAGACGTTAAATCAAATGTACTGATGTACCGGGCAGCTCCTAACCGATCAACGAGCTCATCAGCTCTGGGAATGGGGTGCGCGTCAGTCTTGGTGACCGCATTGAGCCCACGGTAGTCCACACAGAACCGAAGTTCTGGAGTGGCACCGGGTGCAGCAGCTTTTGGCACTAAGACCACTGGGCTAGCCAAGGGGCTGCTTGAGGGCTCTATCACCCATAACACCAACATCTTGGAAACTTCTTCCTTGATGCTGGCCCTGACTTTGCCAGCTACCCTGTAAAATTTCTGCTTCACAGGTAGACTGTCCCCAGTGTCCACATCATGGACGCACCAATTGGTGACTCCTGGTGTCAGGGACAACAGGGAGGCGAACTGTCCCAGCACCTGGCGACAGTCCCTCTGCTCCTCTGGGGTCAGGGTAAGAGAGAGGTTTACCCCATCCACTGACCCATCATGTTCCTTTGCTGACAGGAGGTCAGGAAGAGGTTCACTCTCATCCTCCATTCCATCATCTGTTGCAAGGAGCATAGTTTTCTCAGACCTCTCAAAGTGTGGCTTGAGGCGGTTCACGTGTAGGACCCTCAAAGGGTTCCTAGGAGTCTGCAAGTCAACCAGATAGGTCACCTCACTCTTGCGCTCCACCACCTCATATGGACCAGTCCACTTGTCTTGGAGCGCACAAGGCTCCACTGGTGCCATCACCGACACTTTCTGGCCAGGCTGAAATTCGACCAGAGTGGCATTATGGTCATACCATCTTTTCATTTCTTCCTGGCTAGCTTCCAAGTTCGCCTGAGCGAATTTCCTGAAGCGTTGAGTCTGGTTTCTGAAGGCCAGCACATAGCTGAACACATCTTGTGGGGTCTTACCAGGAGTTCTCTCCCAACCCTCCTTCACCCGACTCAGAGGTCCTCTCACAGGGTGACTGTACAGTAGTTCAAAGGGACTGAACCCTAAGGACTTCTGTGGTACCTCCCTGTATGCAAACAGCAGGCATGGCAAAAAGACGTCCCACTTCCGTCTCATGGGTTCTGCAAGACCCTTGATCATGCCCTTCAGGGTTCGGTTGAATCTCTCAACCAACCCATTCCCTTGAGGATGGTAAGGAGTGGTGAACTTGTATGCCACACTGCACTCCTCCCACAAAGATGTCATGTACTTTGAAATGAAGTTTGTACTGCGGTCAGAGACCACCTCTCTGGGGAACCCCACACGGGAAAAGATCCCCATCAATGCACGGCCCACCACGGGGGCTGTGATTGTCCGGAGAGGGACAGCTTCTGGGTACCGGGTGGCATGGTCCGCCAAGACCAAGATAAACTTGTTGCCTAAGGCTGTCTTGGGTTCCAGTGGCCCCACAATGTCAATGCCCACCCGCTCAAAAGGGGTGCTCACCACAGGGAAGGGTTGGGGAGAGCATTACACTTCCTCCACTCTTGCCACTTGCCTGGCAAGTCTGACAAGACCTACAATGTGTACCAACGTGCCTCCTCATTTGGGGCCAGTAAAAGTGGGTGACAAGCCTCTGAAAGGTATTGTCGCACCCCAAATGTCCTGCGAGAGGCACGTCATGAGCCAGACCCAGTAGGAAGGTCCTGAAGCGCTCGGGTACCACCAGCACACAGGCTGCACCGGGATCAGTGACCTTAGGCTCACTATATAACAATCCATCTTTCCAGTAAATCAGATGTGATCCGGACTGATCACCTGCTAACTGGTTTGCAGCCTGTTGCCGCAAACCAATAAGAGTAGGGCACGCCATCTGCGCTCTGCAGAACTCCTCCCTGGAGGGACCCCCTTCCTGCTGCCAATGGGTCAGCCCCGGTAGGTCTCCCAGTTCGGCTACCTGCTCCCCTGTGGGTTCCAGGGCATCCCCCTCAGGGTCTGCTTCCTCCTGGACTGCAGTAACTTCTGGGGCTGGTTTCCCACACCCCCTGCTCTTCCTGGCAGGCACCTGGGCTACTGTTTCATGCTCCAGGTCCTCTTGATCACCCCTACTGGCTGCCATTGACCGAGTGGTCACACAGGCCCACTCAGGCAGACCCAACATCTCCAAATGAGCCTAGCGTTCCACCTCCTTCCATGGGGAGCTCTCCAGGTCATTTCCAAGCAGACAGTTTACAGGCATGGATGGACTAACAATGACCTTCAAGAAACCTGATACCCCTCCCACTCAAAGAGAACTAGCGCCACCTTACATAAGTGCTCATAGTTGCCTGCTGCAACTACAGGGTGAAGTACATTGGGAATAACCTGCTCTTCAGACACCCATTGACACCTTACCGATGTCACACTGGCTCCTGTGTCTCTCAGAGCCTCTACCCTCCTCCCATTGATGGTCACCCACTGCCTGTATTTCTTAGTGTTCTCAGGCAGATAGGATCCCTGGACCATCTCTCTGTCTCCTAATGAGACAAGGGTCATAACTGCTTGCTTCCCCCCTTCACTAGGAACCAATTCCTCCCCCAGCGCTACACTCACTAATCCCGGTGACGGAGCACCAGTGGGTGCTGGGGGTGCGTTGGGGCACTTGGGATCTCTTGCAATGTGGCCCACCTGATTACATGAATAACCCTGGGGGGACCCCGGTTGTCGTGTCTGCCCTTAGGGGGCCAGGACACCTTAGGCTTGGGGGGCTGGGACTCCTTACCCTGGGAACTGTTTTGGGGCCCTTTAGAGAACTCCTTTTGGTTACCCTTGTCCCCCCCACTCTTCTGCTGGGGACCCTGCCCACCCTTGCCTGGGTTACCCACAATCTCCTTGTGTACCCTGGTGCTAGTCCAGCGCTCCGCTTCCTTAGCAAACTCCCTGGGATCAGTTAGCTTACTATCCAATAGATGCTGGTGCAGCTCTGGAACACACAGACTACTCAAGTGCTCCCAACCAATCAAGTTGTACAACCCCCTGTAATCAGTTACCTTGCTGCCCTTTATCCAACCATCCAGTGCACGAATATACATGTTCACACATTCAACCCAAGTATGAGAATCAAGCTTCTTGAAGTTCCTGAACTTTTCCCTGTACTGCTCAGGTGTGAGCCTATACCTGAGGCATAAGGCGTCCTTCATGTGGGGATAGGTCAGGCTACCCGCCTCCTCCAAAGGTGTCAGGGTGTCCCTCCCAGTGGCCTCAAAGTGTTTCCACAGGCCCGCCCCCCAATTCTTCTCAGATACTTAATTCATTCTCAAGGCTAACTCATACGCCGTAAACCATGCATAAATATCATCACCCCTCTGGTAATTCTGCACTAGGTCCTTGGGTATGTGAACCTTACCCCCTTGCACTGGCTGCGCGCTACCACCATTTGAACTGGACTCCACTTGCTTGGCCTTAATGTCCAGTTCTCTCATGCTCAACTCATGAGCCAAAAGCAATTTCTTTTCCTCCAGAGTGAGAGCGCTCTTTCTCTTCTCTGCCATCTTCTCTCTCTCTATGGCAGCCTTTTGGTTCTCTATTTCTAATTGCTTCATCTTTAAGCATAAGAGCTGAACTTCATGATCTCTGACCCTTTGGTTTTCCTCCAGCTCCTCTGGGGAAAAGCTCCTAGCGGAATGGTGGCTGCCAGCCCTGGAGGCTGCTCTTGACACAGGCAGATCCTGTGACCTGAAACCATTCCATTGTGCATCCTCATCCACCTCTGCATCACCTGTCTCCCCAGCCTCTTTGGCCTCCCACCAGGCCCTTAAGGCCTTCTGTAGCTCCTCCTTCCTGGAGCTGCTCTTCATGGGACATCCAAAATCTTTGCAAAATTGCTTGAGCTGATCTACTCTGTAGGTATGCAAAACCTCAATATCAAACTACAATTCTGCCATTTCACTTGCTGGTTTACCCTTCTGAGACATGATGCGTGGATACTTTTAAGGGTCACTCAAAAATAGAACCAAAAACAAAACACAGTATGTTGTTGCGTAGTGGTCTGCACTAAACTAGTGATGTACACCAATCACTGTGGGTCAAGTACAAATACAGGTTCAAATCCTCACCGCTGACCACCAATGTTAGAAATGGGGGTCTCTAGTTGGCAGAGGTAGGTACCTTTGTCCAAATAGGGACCTCTGCTTCTAGTCAGGGTAAGGGGATACACATTCTAGATAACCCCTGCTCACCACCTTGGTAGCTTGGCACGAGCAGACAGGCTTATCCCAAAGGCAATGTGTAAAGTATTTGTACCAACACTCACAGTAACACAGTGAAAACACCACAAATGGACACCATACCAGTTTAGAAAAATTTAATATCTTTATCTAAACTAAACAAGACCAAAACGACAAAAATCCAACATATGACTTTCAAAAGGTTTCAAGAACTTGTACCATAGAAAACTATGGATGCGTGACTTTTCACCAAAGTACCTGTAGATGCGTCAAAGTTCCAAAGCCAAACAGCCGCAGAGTCGGAAAACAAAGAGATGCGACACTCCTGAGACCTTGGGGAGGCGATGCGACAGTCCTGCCGCACGCAGAGGAAGTGTTGCGTTGAATCCGGTCTGTATGGGGAGTGATGCGTCGATTCTTCGTGACGGTTCCGGTCCACAGGTGATGCGTCGGACGAACTTGCCGCACAGGCACGATGCTTGGAAATCCGGGATGCGTCGGCGATCGATGCGGCGGCGTCAAGCAGCGCTGCATCGGTCCTCTTCAGCCGCGATCTCTCGATGAGTCAATTTCTCTAGTTCTTTGAGTTTCTTCTTTCTTCCAGCTCCCAAACAGCAGCCACAACCTCCAGAGGTCCAAAACGGGCACAGGCACCTCTTGGCAGGTCAGAACTCACAGCAGCAGAGTTCAGGGGAGCTGGGGGTGAAGTATTTGTGTCCCTGAGACTTCAGAACAGGAGGCCAGCTCACTTCAGGCCCTTGGAGATCTCCTTCAAGCAGAGGACACAGCACACAGCAAAGTCCTTCTCCTTTCCTTGGCAGAAACAGCAACTGCAGGCCAACCTCAGACACACAGCAAGGGCAGTACTTCTCCTCAGTCTCTCCAGCTCTTCTCCTTGGCAAAGGTTCCTCTTCAATTCCAGGAATGATCTAAAGTCTGGGATTTGGGTCTGATACTTATACCCCAAAATGTCTTTGTTCTCTTTGTGCAAGGGGCTCTGAGCCCAGTTCAAACCAGTTCTGGGGGGCACACTGCAAGCGCACAACAACATCCTTTGTCAGTGTGAGCCTTGGCTCCAGACACACCACAGGGGGGCGGAGCCAGCATTGTGGAAGGCAGGCACAGCCCTATTCAGGTACAGGTGCTACTCCTCCCACCACTCCAAATGCAGATCAGGCCTATTCAGTCTAGTGCTGACTCACCCAGACTCCTGGAGCCACTGCACCTCCCCAGCCCCTGTCACTCCAAATCCAGACAGTCAATCCACAAACAGGCAGAGGCACACAGTCAATCAATGTGCTCAGCACATATGTAAAGTGCACTACTCACCCGTGAGGGTCTCAAGGCGCTGGGGGGGAGGGGTGCTGCTACTGCTCGAATAGCCAGGTCTTGACAGGAAGGTTGAACAAGAAAATAGCCACTTTCTAAAAGTGCTATTTTCAAACACATAATTTAAAAACCATCTTTACTAAAAGATGTGTTATTAAATCCTGAGTTCAGGGATACCAAACTCAATTTTTATATCTTATCCCTATGGGAAGATATGTTTGTAAAATGTTACAAAGCATTCCCCATTCTGTCCTATGGGGCAAGATAGCCTTTCAATAGTGAAAAACTAAATTGGCAGTATTTCACTATCGGGACATGTTACACACACCGGTACATGTCCTACCTTTCACATACACTGCACCCTTCCCAGGGGGGTACCTTGGGCCTACCACAGGGGTGTCTTATGTGTAAGAAAAGGGAAGGGTAGGGCCTGGCAAGTGGGTGCACTTGCCAAGTCGACATGGCAGTTAACAAACTGCGCACAGGCACTGCAGTGGCAGGCCTGAGACCTCTTTTCAGGGCTACTCATGTGGGTGGCACAATCAGTGCTGCAAACCCACTAGTAGCATTTGATTTACCAGCCCTGGCACACTCAGTGTGCTTTACTAGGGACCTACTGGTAAAACAAATATGCCAATCAGGGAGAACCAATCACAATATCAATTTACACAGGGAGCTGTAGTGTTCTGCACCTTCTTGTCAGCCACAGATTCCTGGTTCTGGAATGTGGTGAAGGTTGCCTAGCACTGTTTGAAACTGGAAGAGCAGTTACACCTGTCAAGCTGCTCGATGGGGTCTCTAAGCTACTTCTTACTTGAATAAAGTCTACTCACTCTTTACTACCTTAGCCTGGACCTCTTATTGTGAGAGACCTACCTCTACATTTTGGCGACGATTTACCTACGCAATTTCAGAGACTCCAACAGCCTATTTCTAAAGAAGACTTTTCTACAGTTGTCTCCTACCTCCTGGTGAGCCGAGCTTCATCTGCTTGTTCATCCGATGATGAGGGGAAGGTTCCCGTGGTTTCCGACATCCTGCTACACCATTTAATGTTCCTGCGTCTTCCAGAGTTTGGTGCCTCCACATCTTTACTCTGAAAACAGGTGGAAAGTTGAGCGGAGCCTGGGAGGAAATTTTTCTGTCTAAATTAACTGCATAGCTCAAGGTACGTGCACTGCCTTTCATTTTTTTTACCTTCGCTGGCAGTTTCCCCCGCTTTCCGTCTTGCCTGACTCGCGGAGCGGCCTACTTCTTCATTGCCTGGCCTTGACGTCATCGCGTATAAACGCGGCGGCCATCTAAATTTCCTCACACTCGCCTGACTTCCTGTGTGGCCTTATTCTTCTCGCCTGGCCCAAACGTCATCACGCATGTACGCGGCTGCCATTTTCTGCTTGGCTGTGCCCCGCATCGCTTCAAGTTAACGCAGCAGCCATCTTCGAAGGATCTTCTTGTTCAGCTGACTGTGGTAAAGTGACACGCACAGCTGTTGTTCTATGCCGTGTCTGTTTACATCTACGCGCTGATGCGCACAGCTCTTTTCATCAGGTATCTGTTTGCCATTTTCTGCTTGCCAGTGCCCGCATCGCTTCAAGTTAACGCGGCGGCCATCTTCGAAGGATCTTCTTGTTCAGCTGACTGTGGTAAAGTGACATGCACAGCTGTTGTTCTATTTCGTCTGTTCGGTGTCTGTTTCCATCTACGCACTGATGCGCACAGCTTGTATTCTTACATCATTTATTGTGCGCTGATGCGCACAGCTCCTCTCATCTAGCATCACAAACCTCCAGCTCATTTGTTAGCACATTTCTTTTTACGGCTGAATTTAAAGGTGAAGATGTCACTCAGGCGCTGATGAGCATAGCCTATCCCTTTATTTCATGCTCATTGTGCGCTAATTGACAGTATATCTTTTATTATTGATGTTTGGTACTCACATTACTGTGTTTTTGCTACTGTGTTACTAATAAGTTTCTCTTCAATTAGGTGTGTGTCACTCTTGCTGATACACACAGCGTTTTCCTTTCTGATTCTCATCTTAGGTAATAGTACAACATTACTACGATAATGCAGAATGTTCCAGCACCACCGTTTTTCCTCTCTTCCCCAGGTGTACCTCCGATACTCTGGCAAAAGTGGAAAAAGGTGTTTTCTCACTATGCTCGTGTCTGTGGAACCTCCCTCAGTGCAGAGAGGAAAACTTCTCTGTTAATGCACTGTTTAGGTTCTGAGGGACAGGAAGTATTTGAGCACCTACCTGATCTTACTGATAGTGACGCTGCATCACTTAATGAGTACGAAATTTGTATCAAAAAGCTTGATTTACACTATCTTCCTAAAATAAGTACTGTGCTTGAGCGCTATCATTTTGGTAGGAGGATGCAGAGACAGGATGAGTCAGTGGAGCAGTACATAACAACATTGCGCAAGTTAGCCTCAACCTGTAACTTTGGGGGCACTTTGGAAGAATGCCAGAGGGATCAGTTTATGTTGGGTTGTGTTCAAGACAAAACTAGGGATGCTCTATGGCAAAAGGACAATCCATCTCTACAAGAGGTTATTACCATCGCAAAGAGTCATGAACATTCGAAGGCGTGTGTTGAGATTATAAAGAAAGAATCTTCTTCTGATAAAAACGATCACTCTGATGTCAAGGTTGTTTCTGATAAGTCAATTAAATCTAAAAGTGTCTTAGATCAAAAACCTTCTTATCAACCTCAAAGAACCTTTAATCAAAACCAAAGGCCTCCTTATCAAGGTCAGAGATCTTTTAATCCAAGGCAATTTCAAGGCAAATATTACAGGTGTGGTGACTCTGGTCACATGGCTGATTTTAAAAACTGTCCAGGTTGGAAAGTCATTTGCAAAATTTGTGGTAAGAAAGGTCATGTGTCCAAGTGCTGTAGATCTGGTAAAGATCTCAAGTCTGTCAAAGAAGTTGATGTGTATGATGACGATGCTGAAGAGGTCATTATTTGTCAAGTTTCAGGGAATAAGCCTGATGGTCCTTATGAGGATGTTTTAGTTAATGATGCATCTGTCAAAATGTTGATCGACTCTGGGGCAAAGATTACACTTGTTCCCAAAACATTTTATGAGTGTAATTTACAAGATAAAGTTGACCTTAAAAAACCTGACATCAGACCAAAGGGATATGGTGGAGTCACCATTGACCTACTTGGTTACTTTTGGGTGTCAATTAATTTCAAGGGAAGGGTGATCTCTGGGAAAATTTACGTATCAATGAAAGGAGACTCACTAATAAGTTGGCTTCACCAAAGATATCTGCGTATGTTTCTTGACCTCAACGAAGATCCTCAGGTCTGTCTGAAGGAGTTGCCGCCTGTTAGGGTGGTTGACTGTTTGGTTCATGATTTGATTAGAGATTTTCCTGCTGTTTTCGCAAGTGACCTAGGATGTTTTAAAAATTATGTACATCGCATTAGACTTAAGCAAAATATTATTCCCAAGGTTGCCAAGGTTAGGAGTGTTCCTCTCTTAGTGGGAGAGAGCATGAAGTGTGAGCTTGACAAACTCCTGGCCAAGGGTATCATCCAAGAAGTTGAGGCAACAGAGTGGGTCTCTCCGGTAGTTATGGCATGTAAGGCCAATGGTGAAGCCCGACTCTGTGTGGACTTGAGGGAACTCAACAGAGCGGTAGCCGTTGATCACTACCCTCTACCCAATATTGCTAAAATGTTGTGTTCCCTTGAAGGGGCGTAGCACTTTTCTTCATTGGATTTAACCTCTGCTTACCACCAGGTTAGATTGCACCCTTCTTCTCAAGAGTACACAGCCTTTGTGACACCTTTTGGTACGTTTAAGTTTCTAACAATGCCCTTTGGACTAATTTCGGCTGCCTCTGTTTTTCAAAGGGTAATGGAGGGCATTCCTGGAGATTTAAAGGGTGTGAAGGTATATCAGGACGACGTGCTCATTTTTGGAGTTGATTTGGAACAACATGATTTAAGGTTGAAGTCTGTTTTAGGGAAGTTACAAGACACCGGACTCACCCTTCGAGCTGACAAATGCAAGTTCAATGTCAAAGAAATTGAGTACCTTGGACATTTTGTTTCAGCAGAAGGAATTAAACCCAAGAAAGCTCTTGTGAATTCCTTTCTCAATTTGTGCTCACCCTCTAGCAAGGATGAGCTTATTAAATCTTTGGGTATGGCTGAATTTTATCATAAATTCATCCCGAATTTTGCAGGAAAAACCTTGTCCCTAAGGTCATTGTTGAAGAAAGGGAGTGAATTTGAGTGGTCAAAAGATTGTGAAAAGGAATTCATTGGTATTAAGAATGACCTCAACAATGCACCATGTCTGAGTAGTTTTGACCCAGCAAAATCTTCTTTTCTCATGACCGATGCCAGCTCAACTGGTCTAGGGGCAGTACTGTTGCAAAAGGTAGATGGTGTAGAAAAAACTATCTTGTTCATCTCCAGGCCTCTAAGAGGTGCAGAATGCAATTACTTTGTTGTTGAGAAGGAGGCTCTGGGTGTGTTCTGGGCGGTGCGCAAATTAAGAAAATTTTTATGGGTAAAAGATTTAAGATTCTATCTGACCACAAACCACTCAAAGAGGTTTTTACCAAGAAGGGCATAGATTTTGTCTCTCACCGCATTCGCAAGTGGGTGGTGGCTCTTCAAGAATTTGATTTTGAATTGTCGTATTTACCTGGTTCTAATAATGTTCTAGCGGACTGTCTTTCAAGGCTTGGCTGTGTGGATGATGACACGACTGATGATTTTGAGTGGTTTGCAAGAGAGGATTTGGAAGAGGATGTAAATGTGTGTTTGATCAGTGAAGGTGTTGTTTCGGAAAATGAATGGAAGGAACACCTTGTTAGTGATGTGACATTACAAAAGGTCATTGCCATGGTGAAAGGTGGTTGGTGTGATAAGAGAGACTGTGATGATCTGCTCAAGGGTTTTTGGCATGTCAAGGAGGAGTTGGCTGTTGTAGATGGTTTACTTATGCGTGGAAGTAAGCTTGCTCCACCACTTGTTTTAAGGGAGAAATTGGTTGGGAGTGCTCATGCCTCGCACATGGCCATAGCCAAGACAAAGGAGAGAATCAGGGAAGTGTATTGGTGGCCCGCCATGGATGTATTTGTAGAAAGACTTGTTCAGGAGTGTGCGGAGTGTGCAAATTGTGACAAGTCGTTCAAGTGTAGGACGCAACCAATGGTGGTTAGAGAGCAGGCTGCTTCTCCTTGGTCTGACATTTCCGTAGATATTTTGGGGCCAGTGAAGTTGAGATTGCAAGATCGTTATGTCATTGTGTGCATTGACTTGTTTTCACGGTGGCCGGAGATTAAGATTGTGAACTCAGTTGAGTCTGTTGTTGTTGTAGAGTTTT
Source organism: Calotriton arnoldi (assembly GCA_963921515.1). Taxonomy (NCBI): domain Eukaryota; kingdom Metazoa; phylum Chordata; class Amphibia; order Caudata; family Salamandridae; genus Calotriton; species Calotriton arnoldi. The sequence continues at coordinate 695,291 of CAWUFW010003332.1, forward strand.
TGGATGAACTTTTTGAGCGAGAGGGCTTCCCGCAGACTATTTTGTCTGATAATGGAGTTCAATTTACTTCTCGTTTAGTGGAGGATTTTCTGACTTCAAGGGGAATTAGACATAAGACTTCTGCCCTGTACCACCCACAAAGTAATGGTGTGGTTGAAAGGTTTATCAAGGTTCTTAAGGAAGCCATGCAACAAGCTAGATCTTGTGGTGATTGCTGGGAGGTTGCTGTGAGGAGAAAGGTAAGGGAATATCGTTTCACTCCCCATTCCTCAACAGGTGTAGCTCCCTTTTGGCTGTTTAAAGGTAGAATGGCGAATGTGGAAGTGGCTCCCTCTTGAGTTTCTGCAAAGAGAGCGATGGTTGATGCAAAGGTGGGCAGCACGGATGGTTGGAGGGAAAGAGAGAAAGGTAAGATGGATGAAAGGAAAGTCCGTTATGATTTGAGAAAGGCAGTGAAAAGTACGATAATTGAAGTTGGTGACTGGGTTAAGATCAAGCTGCCAAGGAAAACTTCTGGTACGTCTAAATTCAGTCAGCCAATTCAGGTCATCAAAGTTTTTAAGAATGCCATAAAAACGAGTGATTACAGAATTTGGAATTTGGGCAGAGTGGCAAAATGCCACTCACCACCTGTTTGGCCCACTGGTGGTTCCTCTTCACAGTTGGTGGAAAAAGAATCTGAGGTTCCTGAGTGGTGTTTGAGACCGCTTCGCTTGAAGCGTGTCCCTCTTCATTTTCAAGATTTTGTTTCTTAATGTATTTGTGTTTTGTATAACCTGTTTATTCCATGTCTTTCATCATCTTTTTGGTTTAATCATTTTTATTGTTCTTCTATTTGTTTGTGAAGGGGGAGGTGATGTAGTGTTATGCACCTTCTTGTCAGCCACAGATACCTGGTTCTGGAATGTGGTGAAGGTTGCCTAGCACTGTTTGAAACTGGAAGAGCAGTTACGCCTGTCAAGCTGCTGGATGGGGTCTCTAAGCTACTTCTTACTTGAATAAAGTCTACTCACTCTTTACTACCTTAGCCTGGACCTCTTATTGTGAGAGACCTACCTCTACAGGAGCACTTGCACTTTGACATTGATCAGCAGTGGCAAAGTGCCCAAAGCATCTAAGCCAGCAAAAACGAAATCCAACACAGCATCAAAAACACAGGAGGAAGAGACAAAAAGTCAGGGAAAATCACGCCAAGGATGCCAGGTCTAACAGTAAAATTTGTTCAAAACTTAAGATAACTAAATTGTTTCTAGTAATTCTCATTAGTACATTCATGAGGAGTATTCTCCGAAAGTTTCAGTAAAATTGGAATTAGTTTAAACATGTAGCATCTGTTTCTCTTTTCATACATGGTGCACATTTTTCACATATGCAAAACATGGAGTGTTAAACCAAGTCTCCTAATATATACAGGTTGTTACCTAAATTGCATTAGTCTTGTTAAAACTTTCACACATTGTTACTACTTTATGGAGAAAAAGGTTAATAACCCTTAATAACTCATGATTCATCTCTTCCTTTTCTATTCCACATTGAAAGAATACACCATGGAAATTTAGTAAACACAAACCTATGTTATTTAAAAAACATTTTCAGCTAATCTAGACTCTTCTGAATGCTTTTAGGATGCAGTAACTGATTTTCTTCATCGTTTCTAAGTCTCTTCAATGTATAGTTAGCACATATTGTGTATGTTTGTCGTTTTCTACTCAAAAGTGTCAAAAATCGGTAAAATATATAAACTCAGGATTCAGTATTTTATCTGCTTCATCAGAACTAAAAGGTGTCTTTTAAAAGCTGAGGGACAAAAAGAGGGCAAAAGTGCAAAAATTGATTTGCGCACCAATGCAAGAAACTGAAACAACTCTCTATTATATGGTAAACAATGTAAGGCATTCAAAATGGTAGGCACATGGTCACATTAAGGTAGGCCACCTCTCATTCTTTCCACTATGTTCTGCATCCGTGTCAACTGATGTTGGACTGCTCTACAATATAAAAATGTGCTTTGTCCTCAGGCACTTGATCCAAATGTCTCTGATCCTGATTGTCACAGGCCATATTGCCTCAGGACAGAGGGGTATACAACTACTCCGCCCTTATGCATTATTGTTTTCAGTGTGCCTTAAGGGCTCCTTACATAGGTTTCTCCCCTAAATAAAACTTGGAACCCATATTTAGGTTTCTAGGCATTTCTTTACAGAAAATGACAGTGGCTACAACGAAGCAGTAGCCACTCCTAGGCCTAGGCTGTGGCCAACTCCCTTTGAACAAGCTCAGCAAAACGAAACATTGCCTTTAATCTGTGGAATTAACCTGCCCGACAGGTGCTCAGTTTAGCTCTGGTGGAAAGAAACAGCAAGATGTGCATGTTGGATAGATCATGCAAATCTGATGGACTCCCCGTCACCCATCCACCTCAAATACCCAAGTGAGTGGTGGAAAGCTGCAGCCCAACCAACCATATTTAGAAAATTCCACCACAACTTTTCATGAGGCTAGCCAAGATTTAAAGAACTCCTAAGAAACCCCTTCCCAACACCAGGAGAATAGGCCCTCCACACAACTCAGTGGAGTAATTCCCACCTGCAACACCACTGGAGCCCTGGGTAGCAGTGAAGTGACGTGTGGAAATTAGGATGACCTCTCATCTGCACTAGGGGTGCATCCACCTGCTGGAAAATAATGTCTCACCTTAAGAGTGTTCGTAATTTTGATAACATTTAACACCTGTTTTAGGTCCTCTTTGTTCTGTAGTAGCTTTCTGGTGCAGTTTTCCTTGTGTTCCACTTTAGTAGAATTGTTGAGTTTTTGTACCGTAAAAAATTGAACAGGGTAAAAAACGCAAATTATATTTTTTCCAACATTTGATTTTTTTCGTAATAATGAGCAAACTGGCAGAACTGAATTGAGTGGAGATAACGGCTGCACTGCGTCAAACGTTCTCATTTTAATGAACGATGCTCAGTTTACCTTGGCTAGTGGCGCATTTATTTCCGATACCAGGTACACAGGGGCGGTGCGTCCATTAGGGCGTTTGGGCGTTGCCCCACTTATTAATTTGAGGCACGAGTGGTGGAGTTGACGGAGGAACAAGCGTGCGTGCCGTTGCCGTCACTCTCTCACTCACATTGATTTGCAAATTGCAATTTCAGGCCGCCGGAGGCAGTCGGCTCAGAAGGGGCGGGGCAGCAGGAGTTCAGTGCAATCAGGTGGTCGGCGGAGCGCACAGCAAGAGTGCGCATGTTCTGTTTAGGGCTTAAAAATGTTTGCGACCAGCCCGAACATGCGCATTAGGCTGCTCATTAGAAGAGCGAGGGTTGTTCCATGTCGCTCTTCTAATTGAGCAGCCTAGTGCGCATGTTCGGGCTGGTCGCAAACATTTTTAAGCCCTAAACAGAACATGCGCACTACTGCTCAAGCCAATCCTGGCGCTGCTGCTGGAGCAGCGTCTGGATTGGCTGAGACGTAGGCGGTACTTGCCAGCGAGCGTGACGTCAGACTGAGCCTCCTTGTCGAGGCAGACACCTCGTGTTCACTACTACCACGCACGGGTGACGGGAACCGGCTGAACCTGCAGCAGCGGCCGGGCGAACACCAGCGGGGACCCCCGGTCTGATTGGTAAGTTACGTTTATTTGTTTATTTTTATTCCCCCCCCCCGCGCTCCGTCCCCCCTCCCTCCCGTGAGCATGCCGCCGGCCGCAGCTGCCACACACACCTATCGTCTCCTAAAGCACCGCATTTGTCAGAAACTGTCTCGACGGAACACCGTATAGGTGTTTCCCTCTGCCTACAATGGCCCCAATGTCGTGGTAGATGTTCGCCCACACTGCGAACGGTGAGCCATCGTCTCAACCTGTGCAAACTCGGAAAAAACATCAAAGAGGGAGATCCTGCGAGTACAACGCCCTGCTGCACCTGCGGTTAAGATATCCGAGCCAACAATGTCCAACTACCCAGAGCTGAAGTGGTAGCTACTTTCCATGGGGGCTGTACCTAAGTCATCCCAGAATACCAGTGAACAGGTCTCCCTAGGCCAGAGGTTCCTCGCCTCAGGCTGCTCCTCGGAGCAATCTATGTCTTAAGCCATTGTAATTGCGCCTATATATAGTAAAGCTTGTAGTTCGGCGTCCTCAAACCACCTGCCACCATGGCCAAAAACATTTCTGCCAGGGCCATCTGGCTCCTGCCCGATGTCCTGACGAGGTTTCAAAGCCGTCCGTTGAGGGACCTGAGCACCGCTCGGGCAGCAACAAGGGAAAATTGCCGAACAGGTGCGACGATTGAAGGGAGGTTATAACCCTGCTGAGGCTTTCTATAAATGTGGACTCCCCGGTATTTGAAAGTATGTAGAGTGACAGGGACAGTATAGGGCCCATTCGTCGCCATAAAAGCCGAACACGAATCCTACAGGGGGAAGATGCAGGATTTCTATACACTAACATGGAGGCCCAAGAGCACACTGAAGGAGTCTCTGGGTCAGAGTTAGGCCGGATTTGACATCGTTTAAGTAAGTTAGAATGTTTGCACATAAGGAAATGATGTGTTTTTGACTCGCCACCTGCAGCTCTTATCTGTCACCGTACATTCGCTCCACTGTGAGCGCAAATAGCAAGTGCGACAGTAGACGCCCCTGTCAAGTGCCTCTCTGAATCTGCCACTGGTCGGAATATTCTCCTCCAACCGCACTCTGCAAACAGATTCTAGGCCAGCAACTCCTCCTCTAGATCAATGCGGCACATCACTGCAAAGGTATACGACAAGCAGATATAATGTGTAGTTAAAATGTAAATATCATGCACCAATGCAGACAAGTAAGAGACTCAGAGGTGTCATAACGTCACATTTATGAGTGAGGCTTGTTGAATAGACGGAAGAATGAGAGCTCAGCAGAGGACAGGATTTCAATGATGCGCTAGTGTTGATCAATTGGGCCAGGTAAGCGCCACTGAATTTATTCAATTCTATGGCTACGGAATTTCCTGCATAAATATTTACAGTGCTTGCCATATAATCCACTACCAACTGCATAATTAGAACATCTAATCTATAAGAAATGTTGTTTGCACTTCAAACGGATCAAATGTTAATTAAAAATAAGCCTCATGGTTTCGCGAATTGGCGGTGACATTACACTTGCTGTATTTAAGTTTTAAACTGGTAGTAATGACGGTGCACCGTAGTTAGCGGACGATATACAGAGCGTGATTCTTTCGTTTGCACCTTTAGAGTGTGCCTTGACCGCTCACATTATTCACGATTTGTCTTTATAATCCTGCTTGTTCACACTGAAAAGGGGCGGAAGTACTTTTCAGCAGTAGCATTTGCAAACCGTGCTGGGCGAGGTGATCTGCTCTCGGCGAGCACTTCATTTATTTATTCTAATGTATTCATCAGCAGAAGTCCGAGGTAATCAGATTCCCAACCCCTGTGTGGCCTCGCTGTTTTACAGGTTTTGGACAAGCGCATTACTGTTTTAACAGTTGACATCCCGTGAAAGAGGAAGGCCCTTGGAAGTCCTGGTGAATTAAACTCTCTCTTTTGAGTTCTCTTCTTTTATCCTTACAAGTGAAGCACAGATAATAGCATTCTTCTCAGCAAAAATCAAGAAATGAAATTGTATTTGTTAGTTTTGACTAAGCACAGCCTATCTATCTGGGTATTGTGAAATGGTACATGCATCGACTATGTAAAGATATCCTAAAAGTAGACATAACTTTACAAATTCCTACATACTTAAAAGGACCCAAACAAGGCTTAAAGAGGTGCATGCAGCCCATTGGCACTGTTTTTACACGCTGGCTCGTCTGCACGTTGCCCTTTGTTTATCGAGCTGAAAGCTGCTTGACCTATTTGGAGAGTAGCTGAGAAGCGAATTTAGATGGCATTGATTAGGTTACAAAAATAATCCTTCTGAATGAGTTAAACATTTGCTCTGGCAGCGTTAATGTGTGTTAAAATATCAAAATACTGAAATAATATTGCCATGTAATGTGCCACATTATACTATATAATCTGGCTTTTCTTGCCACATAATTTAGTTAAATAAGCTGCTTAAAGCGGTCCTCCGAGAGGAGCCCTGTCATCAGCAATACCTGTGCTTTGGGTGCACTTTAGATTGCGGTGACTACATCCGCTGCACGAGCCATTTACATGAAAGAGCAAACAGGGACAACCTGTTCCAGAGTGCAGAGGGGAGCCCAGGAGGAGCCCTGTCATCTGCAACATCTGTAATTGGAGAGCGCTATAAAGTGCGATGACTGCATCCAGCTGTGCGGGCCGTATTCATGAAGGGGCAAACAGGAACTAACTGTCTCAGAGTGCAGCAGAGTGTCTAGGAGGAGCCCTGTCATCAGCAACACGTGGGCTTTGAAAGCGATATAAAGCATAGTGACAACATTGAAAAACAGCGCTGCTCGCCTCTCAGCCTGACCGCTCTGGTAAGCGCTGCGTTTTACATTTACATGCAAGGAGGGAGGAGAGAGCTAGAGGTTTTAGTTTGAGTGCTTAAAACACCAATAGGAGCATGATAATTAGATTGTTGACTGCGTGGGACTGAAGCAAGAGGATGGGTTTTTGGAAGTATTCTGATTCGTTGTTGTCTAGGGCTAAAAACAATTTAGCTGGTGCAATTCTATTTCTTCAGGATTTTCAGTGTTATACTTAATGTGATTTATGAAGATGTGTTTGCACCTTGGTGTTCAAAGAATGGATGCTAGGTGAGACGTGCAACTGTCGATGTGACGCAGAAGAAGCCTGTGCGTAGAGGACAGTTTGAGTACAAGGCATTTTTAAGGGTACACTCAAATTGCTTGAATTACATAGTTAGTTGCAGCGGCAGAAGGTAGTTGCGGATATGGGATATAGTTTAGGACAGCACGGAGGGAGCTGGGAAGCTGTTTCCTTTTAGAGTTGGATTTGGATGCAACAAAGGGAAGGGATGGAGGGATACTGATCAGAATTTGTATGAATGCATGGTCAAATGTGTATTAAAATGTCAAAATAATACTACAACTGAATGTGCTGCATTATGAGGCATAATTTGTCATTTCTTGCTGCTTAATTTAGTCGACTATTCTGCATACTGTGGTCCTCCTATGACACACAATTCCAGTGACCCTGATTGAATCACACAGATTGTGACCCAGACACAAGCAAGATACATAATCGGAAACACAGACACCAGCCCTCCTCGCACAAACACACTCACACTAATATCACACACATCAGTATCTCACGACACGGCAGTCACGCAGTCCAACACCACTTTGGGGTACCAGTGTTGTAGCCAGGGCCACAGGATTTATTAGATGCTGCTGCATTTTAGGCATAATTATGTATTTGATACCTTAGCTATATAATCCATCATCTACAGCCTAAGTTGAAGATTTTAACAAAAACCATCAGAAAAAGGATCAAATGTTACTAAAAATGCAGTAATATGTGGCTGCACAGTGGAAGGCCCTTCGCATAGTGTTCACATGTGCAAAAAATGACATAATACTACCCTGCATTACACTGTAAAATGTAGTCAACCCTGCTGCATAATTTGGTACTTCCTGTTGCATAATTCCAGAGGACCTGATTGAAGTGCTGCTGCTCTTCCGGTCCTTGAGAGAGGTGGAGAGAAGCAAAGGAGAGAGATGGGAGGGTAATAGGGGTCATAAGGAGGAGGCTGGGGCATTGCTGGGTGTATTGCATTATTAACCTTCCTGCTTCCTCAAATTTGCTTGAAAATGCTCCATTTATTCACTATTTTTTCAAAATTTTCTCAGGGGGAGAATCCCCCCGAACCTCCCGTAGGTTGTTTGAGCTCGCTCGCCTCAGTGCAGTACCGCGATAATTTTCCGCCACACCACTTTCAAATGTCACCAGCCGCCACTGCAGGTACAGTTTTGTGCGCATGGCTGAGGTCATATTTGTATAATACAGTTAGATGTCTTAAGAAAGCCGCATGAAGAAACCAAAGAAACAGAAACAATGACATTGCACAGCACATCAGCTAACTGGAGCAAAGATCTGCCTGAAAGACATTTATTGAAGTGTAAAACTGTGAAAATAGGTCACGATCGATGGCTTTGAATAAAGCTCTTATGACGTGTCTCTGAATGACATTTGAAACCCTAGGTAGTTGATGTGTGATTATCTAGGATGAGCTGCCTCTAGAAATCTTTGTTTTGATACCTTCACAAATTTGATATGCGAAGCACGGTATTCGAAACCTAGCTCCGAGGACACCGAACGGTATGGAACAGCAGACATATTGTAATCAGTTCGTAGAGAGACAATAACTTCCGGAGCATCGTGATGACCTCATACGTTCCGTGAAATATGCATGTTCCAGGTCTCTCTTTATTTCAAATGATATAAAGCCTCTGCTTTCCCAGATATAAAGAAACTTCTTTTGGCTGAATCATCCTTTTCAATGCATACATATCTGATTAGATGTTCTCTCTCATTCAGCAGCAGATATGAACTTGAATTCATTGTGCGCGCGATCTTTGCTGTGCAGAAGCCAGCATTCACCGGAGAAACCTTTTATTTTTTTATATTTTGCTGCCGCAAACGAGCGTTTTTGTCATTGATGGGGACCTTGGAACTAAATATAACCATTGTCTTCAGTGGCCACAGTTTATCATGTTTTCTTCTCTCGCTCATAAATCCTGTTAGCGCTCACCTTTGTCTATCAAATGCGTATATCACAAAGGGCGCCGCATTTTTGGCCTCCTACTTGAAACCAAACGAATGCAAGAAGGGTTTGCTTTTATTCGCATTTGGTAAACCCATGGCTTTGCAAGCTGATAACAGTGGGCCAGATGTGCTAAACACTGGTCGCAAAATACTGGTTGCAATTTGCGCAGTGCCGTAGCTAGACCTTGTGCTGCCCATGGCAGTCCCTGCGTTTGCCGCCCACGGCTGCCGCATGTAAGGGGGTGCTGCCAATTCCTGCCACGGCCGCAGGTAAGAGCGGGGAGGGTAGGCCGCTGCCCCCAAAACTCGTGGGACCGCCCCCCCCTTGCTACGCCACCCAATTTGCGACTAGTGATTTTGCGACCACTGTAAACCGACCTATGAACTAATAGGCCTGTTTGCAAAAAAACAAATCGTACTGGGTCGCAATTTACCCTATCTCATGAATATTATTGAGGTAAGTTGCAAGTTGCAAGACCCAATACGATTTTCTACCATTGCAGGGATGAAAGCTTGCTGGGATCCCCCTGTCTGTGATTGTTTTTTAATAAACTTTTTTTATCAAAGGGGTCCTCTTTTTGTCAATGGGTTAAAATCTCCTATGAGGTGTCTGTGAAGTAGCAATGCTTTGCGACTGGATTTCTTTTCCATAACTTTAATACATAGCATACTAATTTGGAATTTGTAAGGGATATCTACAACATGCCTGTTCCAAATGCTGAATAGCTATTAATTTCCAAGCACATTTAGCGATTTGGAAAAACTTTTAGTATATAGGAAAAAGGGTTTTAACATTCACAAACCCTCTGATTTGCTAATTTGGAGGGTTTGCAAATATTAAAACCATTTGTACATCTAGTATTGGGTTATAACATTGCGACAGTGGATGCATGACATGTAAGGTGAGAAGACAGAACAGAGATAAAACAAACACATTCAGGCAGTATAAAATAAATGACCTTATTTGTGAGGCCAAAGCGATTTGGACTAAGCCTGGGCGTAGTTCGCGAAGTAGCGCTACGCGAAGCTACGCAAAGTGCAGTTCGCACTACGCGAGCTACGCGTAGCACCACGCGAACTGCGTAGTGCACTGTTCGCAATGATTGCACAGTGCCGGATGCTTATCCGCACTGTGCAATCATTGAAAACGGCATCTTGCACAGTGCGAGCTGTCTTTTACTGCCGCTCGAGTAGATTTTTACTCGAGCGGCAGCTTTCTCAACGCGGACTGGTAGTTTCTCATCGCGAGCGGTCGCGAGCATACGCGACCACTCGCAATGAGAAACCTGACCTCCCCGCATTGAGAATCTCGCCGGGAGGTTTATTTTCCACGCTCGCGATCGGCAACTTGATGTTGCTGATGGCGAACGAGGAAAAAGTCTCGCCGGGATGTCATTTTGCTTGCTCGCGGTCGCCAACTTGACGTTGAGGACCGCGAGCAAGCAAAAAATTACCGCTGCACTACGCTACGCGTGTTTGCACTGTGCTACGTGCAATTCGCGTTGTGCGAAGTAGCGCAAACTTCGCAAACTACGCGAGCGTAGCGTAGTGCTTTGCCCAGGGTTAATTTGGACTCATGTTCCCTTAAGTGTTTTGCCGGTGCTCGTGCAATGCAATGCCACACAAAAGAGCTTCTCTTTCTGAACCATTGTAAGGGCTGTGGTTCTGTGCAAAATTGTGCAGTGTCGCTTGAGAACTGTGCAAACTTTAGTAAGGCAAGGGCACACAAAGCACTGCTGCTATACAGGAGCAGGTGGACTAAGGTGCTTAATTTGTGCTGGTGGTTGCAACCTGTACTCATTTATGGGGACCGGGTCGTATTGGTCATCATCTGTTTTCAAGCAAGAGGAAGAAAGGCAGAAAAGGGAGCTAGAAGAAGGATGAGAAAGAAAAACTTTGCCAAAGGAAGAATGCAGGTATGGAAATGCCAGGAAGCATGAGATAGAGGAAGGAAGTGTAGAGTGGTGGAGAAGGCATGAGCAGATCCAAGGCTAGGCAGCCTTGATAGTAAGCAACCCCCGGCAGATCTCTAAGCAAACTTTCGGCTGCAGCACCTATAAATATACAAATTAAGCACTGGCTCTCCAGTGGTTCAATATACAAGGTGAAGAGCAGTGAGGAGAAAGGACTTCCTTGATTACGACAAATTCTTCTAAAAGGTAGCCTTGTTTTGCAATTCTCACCATCAAGTAGGTGAATCATAGTCAGCTGCACAAATACAGCAATCTAACCCAGTGTGAAATCCATGTGGCATGGGAAAAAAGACCTGTGCCAAGTATTGGAAAATCTCAAATTTGAGAGAAAAGAAATAGTTATTCTTTCTTGAGTGTTCTGGTAAAAGAATGCCCAATTTATATGTGAAGTACCTTAATCCATTAAACCCAACAGTTTAGTCCCAGCTTTGAGTATTCAGAACAGTATTGTTTATGGTAATCAAGAATTTGCCAAGTAACCTAAGATGAGTCATAACATCCTATACAAAATTACAAAATACTATTATTCAGCCTCATTAATACACTCAACGTGGTACAGCATGTCACACAACTACTACATACTAAAGGCCACATCCTCAACCTTGTCTTCTCAACATCCCCAACAATCTAATGCAATCAAACCATGACTCTGAACTGGGCTAACTACTTTGTCATCCCTATCTCCATGCTTAGTGTCCTACCAATAAATCCAAGGCCAACACAAAGAGAAAACAGAAAATTCAGATCTTTTAAAAACTTCTCCATAAACAACCTAATGCTTGATCTGAACTCTGACCCTATCAACTTCACGTTCAATGCTAACACCCTTCTAAACAACGTTAACAATTTTTGGAAATGTATGTGAACATCTCCACCCCCAACTACAACATGCAAGTACAAGCCAAAGCCTACAGCACCCTGGTACTTGCTGGCAATAAAGGATCCATCTGCAGACAGGAAGAAAATGGAAAAAAAACAGAATTTCCGAGGACCTCTTGGTGCTGAAGTCCCTTCACTGAACAAGCAGACAACTCTTCACATCAGCCAAAGCAAAGTGCTATATCAACAGCATCAATGAAGCAACTGACAGAATAAAAAGGCTGGTCAAAACAATCAAACATGGCATCAACCTCCAGCCGAACTCACCTATTCCTCATGTCACAGAAAAGTGTAACTCCATCAACATCTTCCTCCGTGAAAAAATAAAAGAAGATTTGACAGCACATCAACGACACCAAGCCTGCTCCAACTCTTACACCCATTCCTTCCTGCATAATTTCGCAATGGTCAGCATTCAAAGCCCTATCTCTCCCAGATCTCGCTCAAACCCTCAACTCAAAATATAATCACCTCACCCTTTTCTTTTGGAACTCCAATGTCTCCTTGCTGGCCTGCACCATCTTCAAAACCAGGTGAACCATTTACAAAGCCATCACAACCAGCAACACCGCTGATCTTGCCGTCAAGATCACCATCTCTGGTGGTGCTCGGCACACACGCATCCAGGACACTATAAGGCTACAGACTAAGAAGCTTAAAAAAGAAAAATCAAGGCAGCAGGCCTTTTCCAGCTATGCATCCAGGATCTGGGACAACATCCCTATTCATCAGGACTGCTTCATTGTTACAAAAAAGTTGAAGATGCACTTCTTTAAAGAACGCTACATCACAATGCATTAACCGCCCACAGCCCAGCTACCTCCTAACACTCATTTATTTTATGCTTGTCTTTGGCCCTGTACAGCGCTCTGAAGCCTTTTGACTGGGTTCACACTATAGAAATACTACATACATGCATAAATACATAGAGATGTGCAATTTGATTACTTTATGAATTTTAGCAAAACAGTGGCTGTAATATTCTTTAACATATCACTGATAATGTTACTGCCACTACAGCTATGACTAGCACTGCTACTAATGCTTTTTTTATTTAAACATGAATTCTTGTTTCCTCGTTTGACTGAGAGTTGCTCTAACGTTGTACTGTCATTATACCTTAGTTGCCAACCGATTAAACACTGATGGAATTACAATGGTAAACTGCGAGACTCTGTGCATTCCAAGAAAATGGGAAACATATATAAAAGGATTATGCTGACACGCTAGCATAAATTCACTGTTCTGCTGCGAATTGTAAAACAAATGGATGAGAGGATTACTTGGAGGATGTTTTAGGATTTCATATGACAATATTTGTTTATTCCGTCAAATAAATTCCCTTTTCCCCGCTGAGGTCGGGAAGTGATGTTCTTAAGGTTTTCCTTTTCTTGTCTCCATCAGATTAACTCACTTGTCTCATGAGGGTGCGGGATTGCACAGTTGAGAGGCACGCAATTGCATCTTAATTTAAACCTTCATAGAAAAATATATGCTTTAAAATTCGACGTTCGAGCTCTGAGTAACAATCACCTTATTCACTGGAACCCTTACCTCACAGTGCAGTGGCCTTGTGTTACTGGGAGTCTAGGAGCCTCTATCTATCTATCTATCTATCTATCTATCTATATGTTATGTTAATGCTATTTTTATAGCCCACGTATCACCCGGGGGCATCTCGGGGCTGTTGAGGAACCTGAACGGGAGGACAACCAGAAAAATTAATACAGATAAGCTTTTAGTTGTTTTCTGAATTTACTGTAGATAGGAATCTCACGGAGAGCTATGGGTAACTTATTCCAGTACCCTGGGGCAAGATAAGAAAAGGCCTTGCCCCCAGTGCGAGTTTGACTTATTCAGGGCACACACAAAAGAGCTTGGGTGCTTGATCTGAGATTTCGGCAAGGTGCGTAAGTTGTAAGTTTTCTTTGAAGATAGCGTGGACCTTTGCCTCCCAAGGCGTTATAAGAGAGGCAGCAAATTTAAAAATAGGACCGCTTCTTCACAGGTAACCAGTGCAGGTCCCTCAGCAGAGGCATGGAAGGGGTACCTGCGGGACGGTTCAAGATTAATCTTGCCGCGGTATTCTGGACCACCTGTAACTTAGCAAGCAGAGTCTCACCCACTCGGCCAGCTGAGCATTCCCATAGTCCAGTCTACTGATCACCATAGCCTGGACAAGGGTTCTGCGGGAGTTAGTGGGGAGAAAGGGAAAGATTCTGCGCAGAAGGCGCAAGTTATAATAACAGGAGCTGGTAGTAGCAGTGATATGGTCTTTCATTGTTAAAGTATGGTCAAGTTTTATCCCTAAGTTTTTTACACTTTGTTTGGGCACGGGAACTGCTCCCCGTTGATGGGGCCACCACTCATCCGACCAAAGGGTTGGGGCTTTCCCTATTAGCATGATCTCTGTTTTTTCTGGGTTCAGCTGGAGGCAATTCTCAGTCATCCAGTTGGATATTTCAAGCATTCCGGCGGAGAAACGCATTTTCTCTAATTCTAAATTAGGGCCAATAGTAAACATAAGCTGGGTATCGTCAGCGTATGAAATTATCTCAAAGCCAAACTGCTCTACAATCTTTGCTAACGGAGCCATATAATTATTGAAGAGCGTCGGGCTTAGACAAGATCCCTGGGGTACGCCCTTATCCAACTGCATTTTGTCTGAGGAATAAGGCCTTAATATGATCGTCTGTTGTCTATCTGATAGGAAATGCTGCAGCCATTTTAATGCTCTTCCCTGGATACCACAAGCCTGCAATCTTTTCATAAGCTTTGGGTGTGAAATGGTATCGAAGGCCGCGGACAGATCCAATAGTATCAGTGCGATCGAACCTCCTGCATCCATCACCTGTCTAAGAGAGTCAGTCACGGCTATCTATCTATCTATCTATCTATCTATCTATCTATCTATCTATCTATCTATCTGTCTGTCTGTCTGTCTGTCTGTCTGTCTGTCTGTCTGTCTGTCTGTCTTCTGCCATTATCTGAATCCTGAAGACGATGGCTGTTACTCTGTTGGTGTTTTGGCTATACAAATCCTACAGGAAGGATTAAATATCTTTGATTAAAAATGAGGGGACACTCTTTTGATGATGCAACACGTATGAATTAATAAAGATTTTTTTCAAACATTGGAATATCAAGAAGAACTGGATAGTTTTCTGACCATCATATGAATGAAGATACAGTGCTGCTCTGATGCATTACCATAGTAATTAGATATATGGATTGTTTCGCAAACATTCAGACCCTAAGGGACAAAATGCATTGGCTGATTAACTTATGTCCCTAAAGAATATCAATAAAAGAAGAATTTTTGACAGGACCATGTGACTCCATGTTACAAATGTTACCCTTTGGATTGGGGTTGACTAAAGGATATTGTTTGGTAGACTGTTTCATGTTAGATTTTAAAAACAATGGGAATGAAACATTACTAAGATATAAAAGATTAGTGGTTAAATTATCTATCTATCTATCTATCTATCTATCTGTCTATCTACCTGCCTGCCTGCCTGTCTATCTATTTATAAGAAATTGGGGTACTGGTTGAGGGGGGTGAAATTCTACGCAAGCAGCAGCCACAATCCTTGTCACGGGGAAGTAACAAGCAAACGCCACATTATCCTGTGCTCGGCCCTCTGATAGCTTGACACAGAGCAGTCAGGCTTAACTTGGAGGCAATGTTTAAAGTATTTGTGCAACACTTCAAACATTACTAAAGTGAAAATACAATACAAAAAAAATCCCAGATCACTTTATAAAAATAGAGTTAATTGTAATACGTAAATCCAAACAAAGATGACAACAATCTAATCAGTAGAACCGGGGATATGCAATTTGAAAGATTTAAGTGAAAATCGAGCCAAAAAGCATAAGGCGTCAACTGTGGTTATCTGGTCACACCGGAACGGGACACAGTCACAAGTTCAAGCTGACCGCGATGGAGTGCAGGCCAGTTACAGTAACCCAGTTAGACCCGCTGAACACAGTACCTTAATCCTGATTGCGAAGAGATGAAGAGTCACATGTCAAGGATGCGTCACTTAGCAGAGACGATGCGAGATCTGAGCAAGGAGATGCATCGCGCATCAGAGGTGTCGGGAGCTGCGAAATGCGATGCACTGGCCTGGTGTGGAGATGCATCACACAGAGGCGGTTTTGAGGGCTGTGTTGGGCAAGTCGACGTTGGCTCTGATGGGCTGCGATGCAAGTTCCTTGCTTTGGACAGCGGAGACGATGCCTCAGTTCAAAAGGCAATACATCGAGCAGCAAAGGTGATGTGCCGGGTCTGCGGGGAGATGAGCCGTACTGCATAGGAGATGTGTTGGTTCTACTGAGTCCACAGATGGATTGGAAGAGCACTTCAAGCCCACTTCCAAGAGTCCAGGACTAGGGTGGCACCACTTGGGAGGGCGGGAGTGACAGATGGCAGAGTCCAGGTGTTGATTCAAGCTTGTTCGAAGGTACTTATTTTCCTGAGGCTTCTGAAGAGGAGGCCAGCCAACTAGCCCTTGGTGTCAGTCTGGGATCCTGGGTTTAGAGATGCAGTTCCAGTCCTTCTCACCCAGACAAGAGGGTAGCAGGGCAGAACAGCAGGGCATCAGCCTTTCAGAACAGCAGTCCAGCAGAGTGACAGTCTTTCTTCCTGGCAGACTCCACAGGTCAAAAGGTGTACTGAAGAGTTGGGTCTCAGTGCAAAATATTTATACCTGGTTCCCACTTTGAGGGGAGGAAGCTTCTAGAGGTTTCATCCCCCCGACAAGGTGTCAGGCATCCCCTTCTCCCCTGTCCTGGACACAGCTTTACTGGGCTCACAAAAGATTAGTGACAAACCCCTTGTGAGTGTTATAAGGCAGGACCTTTGTGATGGGCAAGTGTGGTAGGTGACAGCTCCTCCCCCCATTTACTCAGAGTGGCCCATCCTACAAACATCCATCTTCCCTTTGTCTCACTCTCTGGGAGCAATACACAAAGACCAACTGCCAGCTACACCTAGTTATGTGACCCAGGATAAGGCTGCAGGCAACAAATGTTTAGGATAAGAAAATGCCAAATTTGTAAAAGTGGCGTTTTCAGAATTGTGAATCAAAATCTGACTTTACCATTAAAGAGGGGTTTTAATTGCAGTTCTTTAGAAACCAAATTCGCCCTGTCTACCTGCCCCCTATTGGAAGTTACAGTCTATCTATCTATCTATCTATCTATCTATCTATCTATCTATTTATCTATCTATCCATACATCTATCTTTCTAAGATTTTAGTTAGGGCTAGTGCATCATCCAAGACATGAAGGACCCTGGTTGCAGGAACACCTATGGCACATCCAGCGCGCAGGCCGAGGAATCCAGCTTGCCCTGTACCAAGCTCTAGTTTGTCTTCCCACTACCCATGCCCTCTTGCTCTCTGCCTGCACTTTCTAAGAATTCACTCACTAGAGCTGTAGGCATTAGAGCATCCTGAGTGTGTAAAAAAGGATGCATTGTCAAGCTGATAAGCATCTTACCCCAAAATAAACAATACCCTGGGTCCTACCATTATACTGATGAGGAGCCCATTTATGTTGGTGAGGGCATAAATGTTAAGCAACTGGTTTAGAATCAGGAAGGGAGAAGGAGAGACTGAAGGGGATGCAGTGGGTGCTGACACAAGGGGGTCAGACTGAAATTAGGAGGAGACAGACAATGAGAATTCAGAGTGACCTCCATTTTGCAAATGTTTGAGAATTATGGTGATGGTGTTTTGATAGAAAAGCAGACATTTGAGGTGAGCAAATTTAGATAGTCGCTGGTGTTGAGAGGGCTCTTACTGGAGCTGCTTTCCACCTAAACTTGAGAACTACCCAGAGTTCTCTACTTCTGTTTTTGCATAATTTATTCGTCACTCTATGCCTGAAAGGGTTTTGTTTTGACTTATACTGGGTGCTCCATTGTGTCTGGACAAAGCTATACCTCTCTGAAGAGCTCTAATGAGAGCGAAACACGTGTCAGGGGTTGCTTTTATTCCTTTCAAGTTGGCTTGGATGGTATTGATGGAGCAAGGTAAACAAGAAAATTTTGAACCCCCTAATATTAACATTAATATTTAATACAATTGTTCGTTTTAATGAATAACCAACAACGTATGTTTTCCTTATAAGTGTTTTTGGTAACATGCAGTATCTGTGCAAACTAATCTACTTACAATTGTTAATGTAAATAACAATAACCTAAGGATTTGCGTACTAATTAGAATAATATTGCATGATTCGTGCTACGTAATACGTTGTATGGTGGCAAAAGAAAGTGGTTGGTAAGAAAGAAATAGCTTTATATGTCGCTTTTGCTAGGTAACACCTAACTGGGGTACGTAGAATGACGGGAGGGAAACGAAAAGGCTTATTTTCTATATTCTTAACTATTATCTGTTTGTTTCTATGCTAGTTCGTTCAAGCCTGCTAGGCAGAGCTGTAAAAATGGCTGCCGAAACAAACAAGCTTAAATGCGCAAGCGCAAGATGGCTTCCAAGCGGAAGAAAAAGTTGTGAACAAATGCATCACTTGGGTGCTTCCAAAGCCTAGGATGGAAGAGGGCTCAAGGTTATGATGACCTTTTTGCCCAAGCGTGTGCCAAGGGGGACTCAGCGAAAGAGTGTGAGAACCAGAAGTGTATCCGTGAATTGACAATGAACTGTTTAAAATGAAGTATCGGAAAGAAGATACAAAGAAAGAATGTCAATTGGATTGGTAATGTCCTAAACCCGTGAGAAAGGACAAAATTATAAACATTTTTCAGAACTGGTTTGAGTAAGGAGGATAATGAAGAGATGTTTGCCACCCCTCCAATGGACCAATTAGAGTGAATCTCGCCCCCAAAAATGAAACATTTCTGTTTAGTAAGCTGGTATTAGGGTATAAGAGGACCTACTCTTAAGTAGGAGGAGCACTGCTTTTTACATTTTTATTGAGCACTGGACGCTGACGCTGGAGAAGCCACTGCTATTTTCTATAGGCCTTTATATTTTGAATACGATTAATCTTTTACACTAAATTCTGATTGAGAAAAAACGAGATTGTTGGCGGAAAACCTCTATAGGTGGTCTGTCGAGGAGACCTGTTTAGCAGGACAGACAGTCAGTTTTTGGGAGTTCTATGCTGGGATCTGAATTTAACTGCTGTGACGAACTTTATTTTTCCATCTAAAAGGGTATGCATTGCAATTTCAATTTATTTCTTATAATGATAATAAATGTATTGATCTGATTAATAAAACTGATTTTATTCATACTTATAAAATTTAGATAAACTATATTATAATTACATTTACGAGTCTGCGGTTCTTTAGCTCAATAATAAATGTAAATGTTTAATAAGAGTTTATAGTGATTGAGCTGGTCTTAATCACCATCAACTGATTCCTACTAGTTGGTCCATCGACCAATGAGCGGATTACCTGAGAAACTTGAGAATTACCATGTTGATTTAAAAAGGGATCCTGTCTCCTTCCAGCAAGTCATTAACTTTTTCTCCTAAGTAAAGGCGGATGAGTTCCAGGGAATATATGAGAGAGTGAATGTTTATGCGGTGTTATGGGCCCCACCGTCATATTGGTATAGTTGTGAAGAGGAATGTTTTTCAACCTGGATGTCAATGCCTAGAGGAGAAGAAATTATATTGATAGCGCTGGATCAGATTTCTTGGTAGCAGAGTTATGGTTACTATAGATTAGTTTGGTGATTATTGATTATTGATTATTTCATGTCTAACACCTCATGTTGAATTGTATTACGTTATATGTAAGTCGAAAGTTTTGAAGCTTCCGGGAAGTAGGAAGTGGACACGTGTGGCAAGAGAAGTCACATGGAATAGTGCATTGTCTGAGTTTCATATTGGTGATAACACAGGTTGTGTTATGATAGGGACAATTTCTGTATAAAAGGTGTGTGAGTGAAATAGCAACCGGTTTTCTTGTGAAACTCTGGCCTTAATTCTCAGGAGCAGTGTAGTCTCCACATGTGTTTTATCCCCAGAGAAACGGGTTTACCCCTTGCTTGAAAGAAGGGTAAGGTAGAGGGAAGTGCTACACTTATCGAACGAAACTGTATTCTTTCGAAATAGAGTTAAACTGTGACTTTTGTTTAGCGAAATCAGACAATGGAAATGTGTTTTTAATGTCGTAACTAACCAAGAACAGTTGAAAAGAAATTGCCGATAAATTTTGTAAAGGAGGGGTCAGGAGCAGAACTGACGTCGACAAAGAGCCGCGCTGGGATTGGCCAGTGCAATAGAAACACGGAAAACGCCCTGATTGGTGCGTTGGTGTGAGACGCGCTGGGATAGGTTGGATAAGCAGTGACGTAGAAGCTTCGGATTGGTGCGTTGGTGTGAGTCGCGCTGTGATAAGTCCAAATAGCACATAGAGAAAAGAGTTGAGTTACGAGTTTTGCAAAAAGGAAAGAAATTGTGAAATATGGCTTATTTTGAGTATGGTAGAGAGAAAACGTCGTGGATGGCGAAAATGAAGAACTTCTTTAAGAAAGACAAAAAGGTGGTGACTAGAGAGGGACAAGTAATTCCTCCGCCGAAAACACCAGCTTCGCATATGATGCTGAAATATGGTTATCATACTTGCATATGGTTAGAAAATTGGACTAAATATACTCAAAATGATGGAGTATTAGCCTTTCCCGAGAATGGTTCATTTAGCGTAGGTGTACTTCGGAATTTGAGAGAGAAAATGACGAAGCTTGAGCCAAAACCTAGACCAACACAGTTTGAAGTGTTAAGTGAATGGGAAGATGAGATGTATGAACGAGAAAGATTCAGAGGAGTTAAGAATCATGATTTTGTTCCTGGAAGATTGTGGGGAGTGAATCATGAGGACAGAATAAAGTGTTGGAGATATGCTAATATGACAGGAGGTTTGTTTCCAGCCCTTACGGTTGAAGAGGAAGCAAGGAGAAAGTGTACAGAGAAAAAGAAACATATAGTTACAGAAAGATACGGGTATGGTGGTAGCGAGACAGAGGATGAATTGCTGGAAGATATTTTAAACCGAAACCCACCTCCATACCAACAGAATTATGCGTTGGTGACACCTAATGCACCGCCAATGGAAACTGGGAGGAATAAAAGTCCAGAACGAAGATACGAAATAAATAGGTCAAAAGAACAGTTGAAAACCCCACAAAGCGAAAAGGTTGAGAGTGACAATACAAC
Source organism: Calotriton arnoldi (assembly GCA_963921515.1). NCBI lineage: Eukaryota > Metazoa > Chordata > Amphibia > Caudata > Salamandridae > Calotriton > Calotriton arnoldi. Next base: position 716,035 of record CAWUFW010003332.1, read on the forward strand.
CGAATTAGCACAAACTAGGAGAGAATTGAGTGAGAAAATAAGAGAGTTAACAATGAATAAGGAAGCTGTAACTGTACCAGTAACAATAGGTCCAGTAATACCAGTTTTTGAGAACCAGAAAATAAATGAACATTCTTTAGTCATTCCCATGAACTCAAATTTAAAAAGAATGAAAGTAGGGATGGAACTAGAAAATGAGGAAGCAAGAAACTTGGTCAGTTCATATAGACCAAGCCCACCTACTAATCTGACAATAAATGAGAATGAGTTAAGGAGGATTCCTATGGGAACTGAGTCTGCATCAGAAACACCAGAGAAGAGTAGAAATTGGGTAGAATTAAATAGTACACCTGTAGGTCTAACTCCAGATGAATTAAAGGAATGGTTGAAAACTCTGCAAAAGAAAGAGACAGAACCAAAACCACTAGATGTAATTAGGCTAAAAATAGACATGGAAGAGTTAATTTTAGGGACTATTGGTACAGAAAAATTGAAAACATATCAGGATGATGAGATTATGTTTTTGTGCAAAAGCATTACATGGAGAGCTAGAAATTTGCATGACAAATTAGAAGAGATAGCGAATGAACTAGGAGTAGAATTTGTAAAGGTGAGAAGTTTGCAGAAACCATATAGAGTAGATTTTTGTGAGAAAGATATAGAAAATTTGAACACATCAGGACGGTTAACCCAAATAAAAGAATTGATTGTTTTGTTGAGAAAATGGGGTGATGTGGACAGATGGAGAAGCAGGTGGACTAAAAGGAATGAGAAAACGACCGATAAAGCGTCTTTGGCTTTTGCGGTGACAGACAAGGAATCAATTGTAAGGGAATATCTGATGAGAGAAACTCCAGGAGGTAGTTATGTGCATGTCCCTTGGTCCAGACAAGATATACTGTCATTTACAAATGATTTCCCAAAATTAAGAGAAAAACCTGTAGAATGGTATAGACAAGTGGAAAGGTTTGTCAAAGTTTCGAAGGTGTTGTGGGTAGATTTGGATGGATTATTTGACATTGTAGTACCAGCTGATTTATGGACAGAGTGTAAGATTACCATCGATTGGCCAACTGTAGAATACCCAAGAGACGCAAAAACAGGAGCGCCAGGTCCAGAAGTTATGAGGAAATATGACCAAGTTATTACCTTCTTGAAAAATAAAATTCCACCCAAAGAAACTGATTGGGTAAAAATTGATAGAACCACACAGGAGAGTAAGGAATCTGTACATGCCTACTACGAAAGGCTACTTCTGGTTTTTAAACAATATAGTGGCTATGAGACTTTGAATGAGAAAGACATGAGTCATTTTGTATATAGATTGTATATAGATTTGTTTATGGGTTAAAACCAGAGATAAGTGAAATGATTAAACAACATATGATCTGCTGGCAAAACAGCACAGTAGATGAAGTTTTGAGGTATGCTAAATATTGTAGTGATGATATTGAGTGTAGACAACGTAAACTAAAAGACAAAGCGATGTGGGCACAAGTGAAAGTCGCAGAAAAACAAGAAGCTCAACTGAATAATCAGGTTAATGAGGCAGGACAACCCAAATCCAAACCGAATATAGGTAAAGGCAAAGGCCAGATGAGTATAGAAGAGGCAAAGAAAAAGTGTCCATGCCACAACTGCGTAAAGTTAGGGCATTGGAGAAACGAGTGTAAATTCCCTCCAAAAGCTAATGCGGAAAATCAATCATTAAATCCACAGGTGCAGAGTGAGGTGAGTTACCAACAGCTGCAGCAACCGCAGGTAGTTACTCAGCAGAGTCAGGTGCCTCAACCACCACTTCCCAAGAGTGTAAATCCACAGAGATACACTGCAGAGACAGGATTCTACGGAGGAGAGCAGGTAACACAATTGCCGCGCGCAGCTGCAATATCGCAGTATTGGTTACGATAGGATGGGAATGAGTCGGATGAAAGTTTATGACGGTGCCTAGGAGAGGAGGAAGAGTGCGTGCTTGGCACAACTCTAGAGGTAGATCAAGCAGGTCCATTTGTGGATGGGGAAGTGAATGGTGCAAATGTAACATTCCTTGTGGACACTGGAGCTACCCGTTCTACAGTGGAAATTCCAAACCTTCCTCTCTCAGGTGAACATATCCAAGTCGTAGGTGTTTCAAACCAGCAAATTAAGGCGCCTCTTACCAAATTAGTAGAGGTAAAGATTGGACCATTCAGAGAAATGCACCGATTTGTGGTGTGTGATTGCAGTCCTGTGAACTTATTAGGACGCGATCTACTTTGCAAAATGAATTGTACCATCTATTGTACTCCAGATGGGATTGCATTTCAGACCCCCGATGAAGATGTACTGCATAAAATGACAATGGTAAATTTAGAGTCAGAAGTGAATGATCTATTTCCTGTGTTTGATGTAGAGAAAATCCCAATTGAGATGAAAGAAACAGTGAAACAGGAGGTGTGGGATTTTACGGGCGAAGATGAAAGGAGTAGACCCTGTTAAAATTTCTGTTAAAGAAGGAACAAGTTACCCAAATACTCCACAATATAAATTGACGCCAGAAATAATTGAAGGAATAACACCTGTAATAAATAAAATGATTGAACAAGGAATTTTGAGAGAAATAATGAGCAGTCCATGTAATTCGCTTATAATGGGACTGAAAAAGCCGAACGGAACATATAGAATAGTACAAGATTTAAGAAAGATCAACAAAATCGTTGTTCCTTGTTGTCCAATTGTACCAAACCCTGCTGTAATTCTGTATCAGATTCCACGTGAAGCGGAATGGTACACTGTCATTGATTTGTGCCATGCATTTTTCTCGATTCCATTACATTCAGATAGCCAGCCATTATTTGCATTCAGGTTCTGAGAGCGTATTTTGGCATGGTGCCGAATTCCTCAGGGGTATACAGAAAGCCCCTCGATCTTTAATCAGATTCTAAAGAAATCATTGGAAGATTTAAAAATGCCCGAAAAATCTGTGATGGTTCAGTACATTGATGACCTATTGGTGGCATCAAAAACAAAGGAAGCATGTGTTACCGACACAATTGCTTTGCCGAACCATTTAGCAAAAGGAGGACATAAGGATCCCCATCAAAATTGCAGTTTTGTCAACAAGAGGTCCAATACTTAGGTCATAAGATTGAAAAGGGAGTGTGAAAAGTAACGACTGAGAGAATAAAAATAATTCAAGGAATGAGAGCTCCAATGACACAAAGAGAGGTAAGAATGTTCCTGGGAATGGTTGGATATTGTCGACAATGGATAAGTGGATTTTCATTAATTGCAAAACCATTACAGCGTTTGACAAAAAAGGATGTTAAAGATCCTTTTGAATTGAATGATGAAGAAATGAAGGCGTTTAGAGAATTAAAAACGAAACTATGTGAAGCTCCGGCACTGGGAATGCCTGACTATGAAAAAGATTTTGAGCTGTATTGTAGTGAGAGAGATGGGTGTGCGCTTTCAGTCTTAGTGCAAAGACATGGAAACATGAAAAGACCTATTGCGTATTTTTCAGCTGTTTTAGACCCGGTAGCAAAAGCGTTGCCTGGGTGTCTGAAAGCAGTAGCTGCTACTTGCGTGAGTCTGGAACAGAGTGAAGGCATTGTGATGGGTTATCCATTGAGAGTATATGTTCCTCATTCTGTGGAAATTCTTTTGACAAGAACCAAAACTCAATACATGACACATAGTCGGCTGACTAAGTATGAAAAGGTGATTTTAAGTGCAGACAATGTAACCATTGACAGATGCACAAATGTAAATCCTTCGACATCATTGCCGGATGAAGAGAGTATAATAAACATGGATGAAGTTGACCATGATTGCCTGAATGTACTCGAGTATTGTACAAAACCAAGGCCGGACATCAGAGACGAGCCTTTAAAAGAATCAGATTATGTATTGTTTGTGGATGGCTCATGTTTGAGAATGAGTGAAGGAGTTTTGAGTGCGGCGTATGCAGTATGCACAGTAGCTGCCATAATGGAAGCATCTTGTTTGAGAGGAATACGTTCTGCCCAAGTGGCTGAACTATGAGGCACAGGGTCAGACTGATTTGCATATGGCCATGTCTGAACTGGGGTGGTGGAGTGAGCTAAAGAATGATGATGGATTAAACCCAGATCAGTTGACTGGGGGTGAGTGTTTGATTGGCTCAAACGTTCCGTCCATCATCCCCTTTTGTATCGAAGTGGCTGAACTAGTCGCTTTAATTCAGGCATGCAAATTGGGAAAGAATGTCCGAATCACAGTAATCACGGATAGCCGATATGGCTTAGGAGTGGTTCATGATTTTGGGCAGATCTGGTCCCAAAGAGGTTTCTTGACATCTGCAGGAACTCCAATCAGAAATGGTGATTTTGTGAAAAAGTTGCTTGAGGCGATACAGCTGCCTAAACAGATTGCAGTGGTGAAGTGCAATGCACATAAAAATGGGGAAGACTACATAACTGTGGGCAACAAATTTGCCGATGAAATAGCTCAGTATTGTGCCAAAAATGTAGTCTCATTGAACCGAGGCAGGGAAAGAGAGCATATTTCGTGTCCTTTGCTTTTTACTAACCCTGTCGAAACATGGGATGAGGTGAGACAATTACAGGAAGCAGCAGATGATGAAGAAAAAGATAGCTGGATAAAAGCAGGATGCAGGAAAAGGGAGGAAAATGATGTTTGGGTTTACAGAGACGAAAGACCAGTTATGCCTGATAGCATGATTTCTGACATGGCACGGATGTACCATGGACAAGCTCATATCGGAAGGGATGCAATGATCAGACTTTTCAGACAAACCTGGTACAACCCAAAATTCAGAGCCATAGCTGAGAGTCTTTGTCAAAGATGTCTTATTTGTCAACAGATAAATCCAGGAAGGAAGACAGTAGTGAGTCTAGGAACAATAGGACGAGAGGGAGGTCCTTTCACGAGAATGCAGATGGATTTTATAGAAATGCCCCCAAGCAATAGACTAAGATATGTTCTTGTAGTCGTCTGTTTGTTTTTCCGTTGGGTGGAAGCCTACCCGACCAGAAGGAATGATGGAATTACAGTAGCAAAACTCATGCTGAGAGAATTCATTCCAAGGTATGGTTTTCCAGTAACGATTGAAACAGATAGAGGAACACATTTTCAGAATGAATTAATTCAATTGATATGTGAAGGACTTGGTATTAAACAGAAACTGCATTGTGCATACAGACCAGAGGCTTCTGGAGTAGTAGAACAAGTGAATGGAACAATAAAGAACAGGTTAGGGAAAATGTGTCAAGCCACAGGACTCAAGTGGCCAGATGCTTTGCCATTGGTCTTAATGACTATCAGAAGCATACCTGAAAGAAAGACAGGTCTGAGTCCCCACGAAATAATTATGGGACGAGCAATGAGACAAGCACATGTACCTGTCAACAAACTGCTGACTATAACTGATGATCTCGTATTGGATTATTGCAAAGGATTAGCTGATGTGGTACGTTCTGTGTTTCATCAGGTTGGAACGGATGCGACCACTCTTGAAAGAAAACCAGCTCATGATTTGAATCCAAGAGACTGGGTCCGCATAAAAGTCCACAGAAGAAGAAACTGTTTGGTTCCCCGCTGGGACCAACCACGACAAGTGATCCTGGTGACAACAACTGCAGTCAAATGTGCAGGAGTGAAACACTGGGTACATGCAGGCCACACCATCAGAGTCCCAGATCCTGAAGTTCGACCTGTAAGTCGACATCTGGAAATATCTGATACCAGTTCAGCATCCGATGCAGAAGAAGAAACGAACAGGGTTCCAGAACTTGAAGATCGACCTGTAAGTCGACATCTGGAAGACCCAAGTACAAGTTCAGCAACAGGAGGAGAAAATGAAATAGTAAAGGTTCCAGAACTTGAAGATCGACCTGTAAGTCGACACCTGGAAATATCAGACACCAGTTCAGCATCTGATACAGATCACTCAGATTGTGATGAAAATCTGAAAAAGGATTGGAAAACTGATATCATAAACGAAGAAACTGAGCAAAGAGACAGCAATAGTGAGCAACCAAGTACAAGCTATGGTAAAGATCCTTCAGAAATTATTCTAATAGATGAAGAAGGGATAGTTTCAAATAGAGAGATAGAAGAATCGGAAGAATCCCGAGGAGCAATAGGGACAGATCGGCAAATAAAGGAACAGGGAAATATAGAAACAGATAGAGAGATCGACGCGAATTCGGAAGAACCTCGAGGAGGGACAGAAGTAGGTGATCGAAGAAGAAAAACACAAGAAGGATCAGAACTAGATGAAGAAAGTGAAATCATAAAGTTTAAGATAAGAGGCAATAAAGAAAGGTCTGAAACAGAATCAGAAGAGAGTGGAGAAGAAAGAAAACAGAAATTAGAAACAAGAAAGAGAACTTGGAGAGCAGAAAGAGAAAAAAAAGAAAGTGAACCGAAAAGGCCAAGAAAAGGAGATAATTGGCCCCACGAGGTTAAAAGATTAAGATACAAGATTATAAATCTAAATGGAAATAATGCAGAACAAGTAAATGAAATAACAAGTCAAAAGGAACAAGAAAAACAAGGTGGAAAACAATTGCAAAAAACAAAAAGAGTAAAGAAAGCAAATCTGAAATATAAATCACCTGAATGGTTATACATTGCGTTGACTGATATCAAAGAAGAAGAAAACACTCACGAGAACCCTGAACAAAGCTACAACCTAATGGGTGAAAGTGAAGTGCAACAAGTTTAAAGAAATTTTAAAGAAATTTCTACCGGACTGGACAAAACCCCGAATAAGACAAGAAAGAGTTCTGAAAAGAACTAAAGAAAGTACCAAACGAGACAAAGTGAGAACGTAGGGTGGCTAAGACATCATTTCTGAGGTGTGGTGACACATTTTCTGTACATATATATATATAGACAATAGAACAAGATGGTAGATACTAAAAATAGAACATGTAGATGTGAGTTCTTACGTAGATGGTGTAAGATGTGCTTCTTTTGTACAGGATTATTAGTGTTCGTATGGTTTATCTTAGCAATCACCATTCCAATTAAATTAGCTGTAGAAGAAACGCCCATATTAGAGAATAACACAGAAAAGGATAAGGAAGCTGACCTGCAGAAAACAGCCATATTAAAAGATAGTGTAGAATTACATAAAGATAGATCAATAACTGATTTTTCTAAAAATGTTTTCACAAAATTATTATATGAATATGTAGAAACGATGGATGTGAGAGATTGTTATGTTTGTATGCAATTACCTGCATCTGTTGCAGAAGGTGTGACCTACCATCACCTTCCCTTGACGTACGGAATAACATGTAGCGTTTTAGCTAGTCTATTTTATAGAACAGGAAGATTAGAATATTACTATACTGACATAGATAAGATTTTTGCAAAGATTCCTATAATAACTGAATTGAATAAGGTGAAAGAGTCAAGGATATTTGGAGAATTTTTCTTAGAAAATAAAGTTCTAACATCAGATGACATAATTAGACACAACCTTACCTGTGAGTTAAGGAAGGAGGAAAAAGTGTTTTTAGAAATGGTTGAAAACAGAAGAGTAAAATTTCAAAGAAAAGTAATAGAAGAGGAGACAAAAACCCCTCTTTGGGCATTTGAAGAAGAAAATAATGATAAGAAAAGGACAAATGCAGCCATGACTTTGGATTGGTCTCAACAGGGAAAGTTGTGCATTAGTAGAAATAGAACAAGGTATGATAACTATTTCGTGGGTTCCAGTGATTGTCAAGACAATTATAAAATTTTAGGAGGTTGGGGATTCAAAGGGGGGAAAAGATCCAATATTTCCAGGGATCTATTATATTTGCGGAAACAGAGCTTATTACAGGTTGCCGGACCATTGGTATGGTACGTGCTACTTAGGCCTGGTCTTTCCAAAGATTTTTCATGTAGATAGAGAAGAAAAAGGAACACGCGAAACGGGTAAGACATTCACACATAGAAAAAGGGAAAGTTTTTCAGAAATAGTGGGTGATATTTTTGGAGCATTGATACCAGCAGTGGGAATATCTTTGAATGCATTTAAAATTCGGAAGTTATCCACAGTAGTAGATCGTTTATCTACAGATACTGCTGGAGGGTTCTTGATGGTAAATACCGAGATGGTTGCCATGAGAGCTATGGTGATGCAAAATCGACTTGCCCTTGACATTCTTTTGGCAAAAGAGGGTGGAGTCTGTGGAATGCTAAAAGTCCAACATTGTTGCACTTACATTCCAGATAAAAGTGAAAATATACAAAAGTATATAAAGAATATTACAAATTTGCACAAAGAACTTGTTCCACTGGAGGTTGAAAATGCCTGGGAGAAACTTGGTAAGAGTTTTTCCTCTGTATCAAATTGTTTTACTAAAATAAGTAGTTTCATTATAGGGAAAGTTATGATAGCAGCGACAGTAATAATCTTAGTAGTATTATTTGTGAGATTTGTTATTATATGTATCAAAAGGAGAATAAGACAAAACAAAATAGAAAGAGAAAATAAGATAAATAAAGAAAGAGAGCGAGAAATAGGTGAAATAGAACTGGAAGAACTGAAGGAAAGCATGTATAAGAAAACAAAAAGACGAGATGAAAGGGATACAGTTGTGTAAAACTAACGAAGAAGCAAATGGACAAGAAATATGCTATCTGACAAAATTGTGTAACATGGGTTTTTGTGGTGATATTAAAAATCACCAAAGGGGGGAGTTGATGGAGCAAGGTAAACCAGAAAATTTTGAACCCCCTAATATTAACATTAATAATTAATACAATTGTTCGTTTTAATGAATAACCAACAACGTATGTTTTCCTTATAAGTGTTTTTGGTAACATGCAGTATCTGTGCAAACTAATCCACTTACAATTGTTAATGTAAATAACAATAACCTAATGATTTGCGTACTAATTAGAATAATATTGCATGATTCGTGCTACGTAATACGTTGTATGGTGGCAAAAGAAAGTGGTTGGTAAGTAAGAAATAGCTTTATATGTCGCTTTTGCTAGGTAACACCTAACTGGGGTACGTAGAATGACGGGAGGGAAACGAAAAGGCTTATTTTCTTTATTCTTAACTATTATCTGTTTGTTTCGATGCTAGTTTGTTCAAGCCTGATAGGCCGTGCTGTAAAAATGGCTGCCGAAACAAACAAGCTTAAATGCGCAAGCGCAAGATGGCTTCCAAGCGGAAGAAAAAGTTGTGAACAAATGCATCACGTGGGTGCTTCCAAAGCCTAGGATGGAAGAGGGATCAAGGTTATGATGACCTTTTTGCCCAAGCGTGTGCCAAGGGGGACTCAGCGAAAGAGTGTGAGAACCAGAAGTGTATCCGTGAATTGACAATGAACTGTTTAAAATGAAGTATCGGAAAGAAGATACAAAGAAAGAATGTCAATTGGATTGGTAATGTCCTGAACCCGTGAGAAAGGACAAAATTATAAACATTTTTCAGAACTGGTTTGAGCAAGGAGGGTAATGAGGAGATGTTTGCCACCCCTCCAATGGACCAATTAGAGTGAATCTCGCCCCCAAAAATGAAACATTTCTGTTTAGTAAGCTAGTATTAGGGTATAAGAGGACCTACTCTTAAGTAGGAGGAGCACTGCTTTTTACATTTTTATTGAGCACTGGACGCTGACGCTGGAGAAGCCACTGCTATTTTCTATAGGCCTTTATATTTTGAATACGATTAATCTTTTACACTAAATTCTGATTGAGAAAGAACGAGATTGTTGGCGGGAAACCTGTATAGGTGGTCTGTCGAGGAGACCTGTTTAGCAGGACAGACAGTCAGTTTTTGGGAGTTCTATGCTGGGATCTGAATTTAACTGCTGTGACAAACTTTATTTTTCCATCTAAAAGGGTATGGATTGCAATTTCAATTTATTTCCTATAATGATAATAAATGTATTGATCTGATTAATAAAACTGATTTTATTCATACTTATAAAATTTAGATAAACTATATTATAATTAAATTTACGAGTCTGTGGTTCTTTAGCTCAATAATAAATGTAAATGTTTAATAAGAGTTTATAGTGATTGAGCTGGTCTTAATCACCATCAACTGATTCCTACTAGTTGGTCCATCGACCAATGAGCGGAATACCTGAGAAACTTGAGAATTACCATGTTGATTTAAAAAGGTATCCCGTCTCCTTCCAGCAAGTCATTAACTTTTTCTCCTAAGTAAAGGCGGATGAGTTCCTGGGAATATATGAGAGAGTGAATGTTTATGCGGTGTTATGGGCCCCACCGTCATATTGGTATAGTTGTGAAGAGGAATGTTTTTCAACCTGGATGTCAATGCCTAGAGGAGAAGAAATTATATTGATAGCGCTGGATCAGTATTTTACCAATCCAAAGCTGTAATACTGTGCCTGGAGTGGTAAAAGGCTTTGGCCATTTTACAGCTCGGCAGGGATAGCACTGTGCTAATCCTATGCTTAAAGACTTTGCTGTAAAAATGGCAAAAGACTTTGTCCCTTTCTATCTTGGCGTGGATAGCACTGCGCTAATCCTATGCTTAAAAATTTTGATAGAAAAGCAGACATTTGAGGTGAGCAAATTTAGAGTGTCGCTGGTGTTGAGAGTGCTCTTACTGGAGCTGCTTTCCACCTAAACTTGAGAACTACCCAGAGTTCTCTGCTTCTGTTTTTGCATAATTTATTCATCACTCTATGCCTGAAAGGGTTTTGTTTTGATTTATACTGGGTGCTCCATTGTGTCTGGACAAAACTAAACCTCTCTGAAGAGCTCTAATGAGAGCAAAACACGTGTCAGGGGTTGCTTTTATTCATTTCAGGTTGGCTTGGATGGTATTTTACCAATCCAAAGCTGTAATACTGTGTCTGGAGTGGTAAAAGGCTTTGGCCATTTTACAGCTCGGCAGGGATAGCACTGTGCTAATCCTATGCTTAAAGACTTTGCTGTAAAAATGGCAAAAGACTTTGTCCCTTTCTATCTCGGCGTGGATAGCACTGTGCTAATCCTATGCTTAAAAATGTTGATAGAAAAGCAGACATTTGAGGTGAGCAAATTTAGAGTGTTGCTGGTGTTGAGAGTGCTCTTACTGGAACTGCTTTCCACCTAAACTTGAGAACTACCCAGAGTTCTCTGCTTTTGTTTTTGCATAATTTATTTGTCACTCTATGCCTGAAAGGGTTTTGTTTTGATTTATACTGTGTGCTCCCTTGTGTCTGGACAAAGCTATACCTCTCTGAAGAGCTCTAACGAGAGCAAAACTCGTGTCAGGGGTTGCTTTTATTCATTTCAGGTTGGCTTGGATGGTATTTTACCAATCCAAAGCTGTAATACTGTGCCTGGTGTGGTAAAAGGCTTTGGCCATTTTACAGCTCGGCAGGGATAGCACTGTGCTAATCCTATGCTTAAAGACTTTGCTGTAAAAATGGCAAAAGACTTTGTCCCTTTCTATCTCAGCGTGGATAGCACTGCGCTAATCCTATGCTTAAAATTTTTTTGATAGAAAAGCAGACATTTGAGGTGAGCAAATTTAGAGTGTCGCTGGTGTTGAGAGTGCTCTTACTGGAGCTGCTTTCCACCTAAACTTGAGAACTACCCAGAGTTCTCTGCTTCTGTTTTTGCATAATTTATTCGTCACTCTATGCCTGAAGGGGTTTTGTTTTGACTTATACTGGGTGCTTCCTTGTGTCTGGACAAAGCTATACCTCTCTGAAGAGCTCTAACGAGAGCGAAACACATGTCAGGGTTTGCTTTTATTCATTTCAGGTTGGTTTGGATGGTATTTTACCAATCCAAAGCTGTAATACTGTGCCTGGAGTGGTAAAAGGCTTTGGCCATTTTACAGTTCGGCAGGGATAGCACTGTGCTAATCCTATGCTTAAAGACTTTGCTGTAAAAATGGCAAAAGACTTTGTCCCTTTCTATCTCGACGTGGATAGCACTGCGCTAATCCTATGCTTAAAAATTTTGATAGAAAAGCAGACATTTGAGGTGAGCAAATTTAGAGTGTTGCTGGTGTTGAGAGTGCTCTTACTGGAGCTGCTTTCCACCTAAACTTGAGAACTACCCAGAGTTCTCTGCTTCTGTTTTTGCATAATTTATTCGTCACTCTATGCCTGAAAGGGTTTTTGTCCTGTGCTTGGTGACGCACTCCACCACAGGCAGATTCACTGAATCTTGAAAGTAAGGGGAACCGGCAAATTAATTCCTGAGTTTTCATGCCGCCTGTTACGTTTCAGAGCCCCCAGCTCCTTTTTCAAATGCTTACTGCAGCAACACGCAAATGAACATTCAAGGTGCACTCGTTTTTTTCAAACAATTTATTGCCCTCTAGTGGGCTGCAGGTGAGTACTTTCTTCCACAGGATTCTAGTATCCGTAGTGCATCTTGAGAAAAATACAGCCCTTCAGTGGGTTTTGCGAGGCTGCAGTCTTTCAATTAAAATGTTACACCCTCCAGTGGGCCTCAGAATATAATTTGCACAGTTTGTTTTCAAAGCACTGAGGTGCGGCATCAAGAATAAAGACAGTTCTTTACCTTGCGCCCCATGTCTTTTTTGGGTGGTGCTGTCTCCCCACGGCCGGACTGCCGTGTTTGAATATAAATTCAAAGTTGTCCTGTGCTTGGTGACGCACACCACCACAGGCAGATTCACTGAATTTTGAATGCAGGGGAACCGGCAAATTAATTCCTGAGTTTCCATGCCGCCTGCCGCGTTTCAGAGCCCCCAGCTCCTTTTTCAAAGGCTTACTGCAGCAACACGCAAATGAACATTCAAGGTGCACTCGTTTTTTCCAAACAATTTATTTCCCTCTAGTGGGCTGCAGGTGAGTGCTTACTTCCACAGGATTCTAGTATCCGTAGTGCATCTTGAGAAAAATACAGCCCTTCAGTGGGTTTTGCGAGGCTGCAGTCTTTCAATTAAAATGTTACACCCTCCAGTGGGCCTCAGAATATAATTTGCACAGTTTGTTTTCAAAGCACTGCGGTGCCGCATCAAGAATAAAGACAGTTCTTTACCTTGCGCCCCATGTCTTTTTTGGGTGGTGCTGTCTCCCCACGGCCGGACTGCCGTGTTTGAATATAAATTCAAAGTTGTCCTGTGCTTGGTGACGCACTCCACCACAGGCAGATTCTCTGAATCTTGAATGCAGGGGAACCGGCAAATCATGGGAATAAAAGAGAAATACCACAAAGCTCTCTATGATTGGAGGGGAACTGGGTTAATCACGAAACTTGAATTTGAATATCTAAAAACAGACTACCCGATAACACCACAACTGTATCTAATACCTAAAATACACAAAGACGCTAATGAGCCCCCCGGAAGACCTATCATAGCGGCAATTGGTGGATTATTTGAAAACACTTCGATATTCATCGATCATTTTCTTCAGCCTGTAGTATGTGAGTTGCCTTCACACATCAGAGACACCGGAGACTTTTTGACTAAAATCTATGATATCACTTGGGACAATGATTGTGTACTAATGACATTGGATGTTAACACATTATACACAAGTATTAGACACAGGGATGGGCTAAATGCTCTGAACCACTACTTGGGAAAAAGACCTATACACATGCATCAGCATACTATGATGCTGTTGCAGATGGCAGAGTGGTGCCTGGAAAATAACATCTTTATCTTCGACAAACTGCACTACAAACAACTACAGGGCACTGCCATGGGTTCTTGCTTCGCCCCCAGCTATGCTAATTTGCATATGGGCTGGTGGGAGGAGCAAGTACTCATGAAGACACAGAAAACAGCTATGACTGAAAATGTCATTCTATATGTCAGGTTTATTGATGACATATTTATCCTCTGGCATGGCACACAAGAAAGTGAGATGACATTTGCACAAGAGATAAACAATAACACCCTGAATCTCTCCTGTAACCTGTAACACCAGCAAAGAGTGCATTCAATTTCTAGACTTAGAAATATATGCAGAAAGTAACAAATTGCAATCAAGAACCTACAGAAAACCCACAGCTGGAAATGCAATTCTCCATGCTAGTAGTTTTCACCTTAACAGTGTCAAAGATAGCATCCCTTATGCTGAATGTCTGCGCATGAGGCGCAACTGTAGCACAGAAGACGGGTTTACAACAATCTTCTGATAACCTCTTCTGCAGATTAGAAAGGAGAGGATACAAGACTGAAACCCTGGCCACAGCAAAGCTAGGAGCATTACATTTAAAAGGGAAGATCTGCTCTTTAACACCAAAAGCAAAAACAGTTGCACTAACAATAAGACAGACACTCCAAGACTTATAACAGGATTTAATGCATACCACACCACACTGCGTAAAATACTCTACAAACATTGGGGTACAGTACGCAGTGACCCAATCATAGGCCCCACATGCACCAAAGTCCCCTCTATAAGCTTTAGGAGAGCAAAATCTATGCGCCAAGAATTAGTGTGCAACGCGCCAACAATTGCTAAAATACCGAATTGGCTGCAAACACAGAAGGGGTTTATCAAGTGCACAAAAAATCCAAGGCGTGTAAACATGGTATAAATATAAAAACAGTGCAACTGCCTTTCCGACATATACCCTATGAGATTCGAGGCAGTTACAACTGTAAATCTGATTTTGCTGTATATGTTTTGCAATGCACGTGTGTCAAAAAGTATGTGGGGAGTACCATCCACCCCGTACATGTCCGCATTCTGCAACATCTCAGGGCCATCTCCAATAATGACCAATCTTACCCGGTGGCAAGACATATCAATTCGTGCCATGGGGGAAGAGCCCAAGATCTGTCTTTTTATGTAATTGATACAGTCCCGAAAAACCCAAGGGGAGGGAATAAACAATTGACATTAAGAAGATTAGAGTCGAGATACATCATTTTGCTTAATTCGAAAATCCCTAATGGGATGAATGCAGACGAAGCAATGAATGTACATTTATAAGATAACGTCATACGCTTCTGTACCTGACCCATTCCTCATAGCGTTAGGTCCTCTTTTCACTTTATTTTATTTTACCGTTTTGTTTTGATTCTCCCAGTGACTGGCACCGTTTTCTACATGTGTTAAACTTTTAATGTTATCATAGACTTCTATAATATATTTTTATTTTGCTCAAAATTCATTCAGCATGCCCACTGGGGCTAGATAGCTTAATAGTTTAAGGTGGCCATAGATAGACCTGGTTTCCAGTCGTATTGAATAAATAAGACCATTAACATGTTTGGTTACACAACCCTACTTTTGGTATTTTTAGTTCATGTAACACATATGAGCAATCGGTCTTCCGTGTCTTATCTAGACCCGATTTCATTGTTCTTTAAAGGGTACAAAGTAGGGCGTGTGCACCATGACAAAACTAGTAACCAATTGTGATTGCTATACACATAAGGCTGATCTTCATTGAGAGCTATGATTATTGCAAAGTTACATTAACTTTTTTCTTCACTGCTTTATTGCCATTAGTTTTCACATGTATGGTAAAAATACTGGTCGCCAGTTTGTTGCAATGAGATATATTTAATTTTCTTTAATTTTGCATTTTCCAATTGTGATATCATTAACATTGGTAAACGCTTAGCTATATATTTAGTTTATTTGTAACATATATTTCGTTTTCAATTTATTCTTTGCATTGTCATGTATTTATCAGCACTCATTAACTTTTATGTCTATGGTTGGGAGATGGTTGCTGTGACAACCAAATGTGAGTGATTTACATAAGTGGTGAAAATGGCAGAGTACCTGATGTAGTGATCAAGGCGGCTCGCCGTCGAAACGCGTCTGGGTTCTTGTTGGAAATAAAATGTCTATGCCAAATTCTCACTGAGTCGGTGCCTGTCTAAGGATGTTGCCAGGATTAGTTATATATATATATATATATATATATATATATATATATATATATATATATATATATATATTCTTACAAATTACTCTGCTCACACAAAGTCTGTGGTACACACACAAGTTGATTTTCAATCGTAATTTATTGTTTCACCGCGGCTGTAAGAGTTAATGCGGCGCACCGCCGCGTGTAGTAGCACCCACCTGGAAGATGAGCGGCGCGTTTGGTGCAAATCTTTGGGACATATATATATATATAGCTTAGCTTTTCCCAACTTGCACAGGTTGCACTGTAACTGTTAGATTAATTTCACGAACATCCCTCTGAAACTTTTTTATTATATTTTTACTAATAGCTTTTTTTTAACATCTTTGGTGGCACTTTATTCTTTGCACTTGCACTTTGTTGTATAAACATAGAAGGATGAGTCTTGGCCCACTTGGGCAGAATTTTGTTGTGAGAGCAGAGATAAACATCAAGGCAAGGTTTATTATAGTGTAGGATGTAATAGGAGAGTGTATATGATGATGAAATATACACTATTACTCCAATTTATAATCTTACTCTATATACCGATTTTGATATGAATTACATAACCAAATGGCTACTTGCAATATATAGTTTGCCTTTGTTGTAAATCCTCTATCTGCAATGAACGTATTTAACACCTTTTTAATATTTATGAATTCATGAGTATTTATTTATATATGTGGTTTTATGCTTTGTACAGTCAGACAATATGATTGCAATACATGAATACATAGCCATATATTTTTTTAACCCACTTGGGTTTTATCACATTGCACCTTGCACTTTGAATATTGACCTTTTACATTTTGGAGTTTTTATTCTTGTTTTACTCTGCTCACCTGTTTTTAATTAATTTTAATAGTCATGAATTAATGGATATTTTAATTACTACAGTGCCCTTAATGTTTTTGCGTATTTGCACACATTAATGTTGTAGGCTGCTTGTGTAGAAATGTCTTCTATGTTTATTATTCTTGACATTGTCACGTGAGTAATCACTTGCACTTTAAAAGTTGGTAAACTTCTCATGCGCGTCATGTGATCAAGGCCTCCTGAAGGCCGAAACGCGTCATGGCGGTAGTGCTGGGTGTTACAAAATAAAATAAACCTTGCACTGACTTCTGGGTCCATATTCGTCTGTTCCTGTTGAGTTGGACTTTCTGGGCGAAATACGCTGCATATATATATATATATATATATATCACTGAAAAAACCATAGGTTTTAGGGACAGTTATAGTTAGTTGGACATTTCACTCGTACAAAACCATAGAAAGTTCAGCTAACTATAATTCGCGCACCCACAATGCACTGCTGATGACGTCACATATTACATCACTCATGACATGGTCAGTGACATCACTGATGACATCACTGATGGCATCACTGATGACATCATCCAGTGACTGTGTGTTTCTGTAAAGTTTAAATATGTTTAATATATATAGGGAAAGGCGTATTGAAGAAAGAGTGGGTGTATAAGTGTCTGAATGGATGATTTAGTACGTGCGTGACTGACTCTACAAGTGAGTGATTAAACGTATCTTACTGAATGCATGGGTTAGTGACTAAACTGTGTGAATGTCTATATACGTCTGTTTGTTTGTGTGTAAGTGGATGCATGGATTTGCGAATAGCTACATGAGTGTCTATATGGGTTATTGATTGGTTCTCTGAGTATCTGTATGGCTGCCTGAGAGTTTGTGTGGGTGGGGTGTGTGTGACTCTGTACATAGATGTGTGAGTGGGTGATTCACTGGGTGCATGATTTCAAGAGTGCATCTGTGATGGACTGCTTGGGTGGGTGAGTGTGTGTATGGGTGTGTTAGTGAGTGAATGTATATCTCAGTGGTACATGTGCGAGTAACTACATATGTAAAAGGCAGTATATATGTGTGTTAGAGTATTTAAATGGCTATAAGTGAGAGTGTGTGATTGTGAGAGTGGCTGTATGGATGCGTGTGTGCTTGTATCAGTTATTGTATAAGAGAGTAAGAATGTGCTAGTATTTGTATGGGTAAGTGAGCTGGTGTGTGTATAACTGTATAGGTGAATAAATGGGTGTGTGATTAATGTTTTGCATGACTGACTAGGTGTGTGAGTACCTCTATGGATGAGTGGCGGTGTGTGAGTGTTTATATAGGTGTATGAGTGCATATGATAGTCCTGTACTGAGTGACTGTAAGTATGAGTGACTGTACGGGTGAGTGAGTAGATGTGTGTGTGTAGACCTAAGAATCAGTGAGTGGGTATGTAGTTATTGGTATTGGAGTGTGTATGGTTTTGAGAATGGCAGTCTGTAATTTAGAGTGGGTGTATCAAAAGTTATATTAGGGTGTGAGAAGATGCATGAAATTATCACATGGATGATGTCATCAGTGATGTCATCAGTGATGTCATTTGAGATGTCATCAGTGATGTCATCAGTGATGTCACTGACCATGTCATGAGTGATGTAATATGTGACGTCATCAGCAGTGCATTGCGGGGGCGCGAGTTATAGTTAGCTGAACTAACTATAACGGGGGAATTTCTATGGTTTTGTACGAGTGAAATGTCCAACTAACTATAACTGTCCCTAAAACCTATGGTTTTTTCAGTGAATTTCAAAGGTTTTTTAAATGCTAATTTCTAACTATAATGTGCCTGAAACCTATGATTTTTTAAGTGAATTTCAAAGGTTTTTTAAATGCTAGTTTCTAACTATGCCTACAGAGATAGGACATGTGAAGAAAGAAGAAAAAACGCACAGAAAGAAGCAAAAGAAATGCAGAAAGAAGCAACAGAAGTCCACAAAGACGAAGAAAAGTGCAGGAAGAAGCAAAAGATGTGCAGAAAGAACCAACAGAGGAGCAGAAAGAGGCCTTGTTGCAAAATCATCCTGTGCCCACAACTTTTTCAGACGGGTACTGGTGGTAACTGACTCTGACTAACCAGAGCCAGTGCTATGCTAAAAGACACTTAGAATACAGTGAAAACACCTACATACACTAGGGAACACTATACATTGGGGTACCCCTGTGATTAGCATGACCTCCTCTGTAAGTCCCTAGTACATAATAGGGCATTGGGATTAAAACTACCTCTTAAAACGCGCTACAGGGCGCGTTTGCACAGTGGTGAAGGGAGGGGGGGCCTGAGGTGACATGTGTGCAAACGCGCCCCGTGTTGCGTTTTAAGTTGCAGGATTAAGTCCCCTTGAATCCTGAGGTTCCCTGGGGCCCAACTAGCCCCCCAGGTACCTACAGTTAGGACCACAGAGCTGAGTTGCAGAGAGGCGTTCCGAGGCCACGCACCTTTTTTCACCTCTCTGCAACGCAACTCTGTTGTGCTTACTGAAGGTACCTGGTGGGCTAGTTGGCCCCCAGGGTCCCTCAGGATTCAAGGGGAATTAATTCCCCAACTTAAAACGCACCACAGGGCATGTTTGCGCACATGTCACCTGAGGCCCCGCCCCTCCCTTCATCACTGTGCAAACGCGCCCCGTGGCGCGTTTTAAGTTGGGGGATTAGGTCACCTTGAATCCTGAGGGTCCCTGGGGCCCAACTAGCCCACCAGGTACTTCCAGTAAGCTCCACAGACCTGCGTTGCACCGCCTGTAACAAATTGTGCAGTTGTGTTTAGGTAGTGAAGGGGGTCATGCTGGGGGTAGTGTTTTAGGGTTTAGGGTAGTGCAGTGGTGTTTGTGTAGTGTAGGGGGTCATGGTGGGGGTAGATTTAGGGTTTAGGATAGTGCAGTGGTGTTTGGGTAGTGTAGGGAGTCGTGCTGGGGGGAGTGTTTCAGGGTTTAGGGTAGTGCAGTGGTGTTTGGGTAGTGTAGGGGGTCGTGCTGGGGGTAGTGTTTTAGGGTTTAGGGTAGTGCAGTGGTGTTTGGGTAGTGTAGGGGGTCGTGCTGGGGGTAGTGGTTTTGGGTTTAGGGTAGTGCAGTGATGTTTGGGTAGTGTAGGGGGTACTGCTGGGGGTAGTGTTTTAGGGTTTAGGGTAGTGCAATGGGGTTTGGGTAGTGTAGGGGGTACTGCTGGGGGTAGTGTTTTAGGGTTTAGGGTAGTGCAGTGGTGTTTGGGTAGTGTAGGGGGTACTGCTGGGGGTAGTGTTTTAGGGTTTAGGGTAGTGCAGTGGTGTTTGGGTAGTGTAGGGGTTCGTGCTGGGGTAGTTTTTAGGGTTTAGGGTAGTGCAGTGGTGTTTGTGTAGTGTAGGGGGTAGTGTTTTAGGGTTTAGGGTAGTGCAGTGGTGTTTGTGTAGTGTAGGGGGTCGTGCTGGGGGGAGTGTTTGAGGGTTTAAGGCAGTGCAGTCATGTTCGGGTAGTAGAGGGGGTCGTGCTGGGGGGAGTATTTTAGGGTTTAGGGCAGTGCAGTGGTGTTCGGGCAGTGTAGGGGGTCGTGCTGGGGGTGGTGTTTCAGGGTTTAGGGCAGTGCAGTGGTGTTCGGGCAGTGTAGGGGGTCGTGCAGGGGTGGTGTTTCAGGGTTTAGGGCAGTGCAGTGGTGTTCGGACAGTGTAGGGGGTCGTGCAGGGGGTGGTGTTTCAGCGTTTAGGGCAGTGGTGTTCGGGTAGTGTAGGGGGTCATGCTGGGGGTGGTGTTTCAGGGTTTGGGGCAGTGCAGTGGTGTTGGGGCAGTAAAGGGGTCGTGCTGGGGGTGGTGTTTCAGGGTTTTGGGCAGTGCAGTGGTGTTCGGGCAGTGTAGGGGTTGGGCGGGGGTGGTGTTTCAGGGTTTAGGGCAGTGCATGGTGTTCGGGCAGTGTAGGGGGTCGTGCAGGGTTGTGGTGTTTCAGGGTTTAGGGCAGTGCAGTGGTGTTCGGGCAGTGTAGGGAGTCATGCTGGGCGTTGTGTTTCAGGGTTTAGGGCAGTGCAGTGGTGTTCAGGCAGTGTAGGGGTGGTGCAGGGGGTGGTGTTTCAGGGTTTAGGGCAGTGCAGTGGTGTTCGGGCAGTGTAGGGGGTGGTGCAGGGGGTGGTGTTTCAGGGTTTAGGTCAGTGCAGTGGTGTTCGGGCAGTGTAGGGGGTCGTGCGGGGGGTGGTGTTTCAGGGTTTAGGGCAGTGCAGTGGAGTTTGGGCAGTGTAGGGGGTCGTGCTGGGGCTGGTGTTTCAGGGTTTAGGGAGGTGCAGTGGTGTTCGGGCAGTGTAGGGGGTCGTGCTGGGGCTGGTGTTTCAGGGTTTAGGGCAGTGCAGTGGTGTTCGGGCAGTGTAGGGGGTCGTGCTGGGGCTGGTGTTTCAGGGTTTAGGGCAGTGCAGTGGTGTTCGGGCAGTGTAGGTGGTAGTGCTGGGGCTGGTGTTTCAGGGTTTAGGGCAGTGCAGTGGTGTTCGGGCAGTGTAGGGGGTCATGCTGGGGCTGGTGTTTCAGGGTTTAGGGCAGTGCAGTGGTGTTCGGGCAGTGTAGGCGGTCTTGCTGGGGCTGGTGTTTCAGAGTCTAGGGCAGTGCAGTGGTGTTCGGGCAGTGTAGGGGGTCTTGCTGGGGCTGGTGTTTCAGGGTTTAGGGCAGTGCAGCGGTGTTCGGGCAGTGTAGGGGGTCGTGCTGGAGGTGGTGTTTCTGGGTTTAGGGCAGTGCAGTGGTGTTCGGGCAGTGTAGGGGGTCGTGCTGGGGCTAGTGTTTCAGGGTTTAGGGCAGAGCAATGGTGTTCAGGCAGTGTAGGGGGTTGTGCTGGAGGTGGTGTTTCAGGGTTTAGGGCAGTGCAGTGTTGTTCTGGCAGTGTAGGGGGTCTTGCTGGGGGTGGTGTTTCAGGGTTTAGGGCAGTGGTGTTCAGGCAGTGTATGGGGTCTTGCTGGGGGTGATGTTTCAGGGTTTAGGGCAGTGCAGTGGTGTTCGGGCAGTGTAGGGGGTCTTGCTGGGGGTAGTGTTTCAGGGTTTAGGGCAGTGCAGTGGTGTTCTGGCAGTGTAGGGGGTCGTGCTGGGGGTGGTGTTTCAGGGTTTAGGGCAATGCAGTGGTGTTCAGGCAGTGTAGGGGGTCGTGCTGCGGGTGGTGTTTCAGGGTTTAGGGCAGTGCAGTGGTGTTCCGGCAGTGTAGGTGGTCGTGCAGGGGGGTGGTGTTTCAGGGTTTAGGGCAGTGCAGTGGTGTTCAGGCAGTGTAGGGGGTCGTGCTGGGGTGGTGTTTCAGGGTTTAGGGCAGTGCAGTGGTGTTCGGGCAGTGTAGGGTGTCGTGCTGGGGGATGGTGTTTCAGGGTTTAGGGCAGTGCAGTGGTGTTCGGGCAGTATAGGGGGTCGTGCAGGGGGTGGTGTTTCAGGTTTCAAGGCAGTGCAGTGGTGTTTGGGCAGTGTAGGGGATCGTGCAGGGGGTGGTGTTGCAGGGTTTAGGGCAGTGCAGTGGTGTTCGGCCAGTGTAGGTGGTCTTGCTGGGGGTGGTGTTTCAGGGTTTAGTGCAGTGGTGTTCGGGCAGTGTAGGGGGTCTTGCTGGGGGTGGTGTTTCAGGGTTTAGGGCAGTGCAGTGGTGTTCGGGCAGTGTAGGGGGGTCTTGCTGGGGCTGGTGTTTCAGGGTTTACGGCAGTGCAGTGGTTTTCGGGCAGTGTAGGCGGTCGTGCTGGGGCTGGTGTTTCAGGGTTTAGGGCAGTGCAGTGGTGTTCAGGCAGTGTACGGTTTGTGCTGAGGCTGGTGTTTCAGGGTTTAGGGCAGTGCAGTGGTGTTCGGGCAGTGTAGGGGGTCGTGCTGGGGGTGGTGTTTCAGGGTTTAGGGCAGTGCAGTGGTGTTCGGGCAGTGTAGGGGGTCGTGGTGGGGCTGGTGTTTCAGGGTTTAGGGCAGTGCAGTGGTGTTCGGGCAGTCTAGGGGGTCATGCTGGGGGTGGTGTTTCAGGGTCTAGGGCAGTGCAGTGGTATTCGGGCAGTGTAGGGGGTCTTGCTGGGGGTGGTGTTTCAGGGTTTTGGGCAGAGCAGTGGTGTTCGGGCAGTGTAGGGGGTCGTGCTGGGGGTGGTGTTTCAGGGTTTAGGGCAGTGCAGTGGTGTTCGGGCAATGTAGGGGGTCTTGCTGGGGGTAGTGTTTCAGGGTTTAGAGCAGTGCAGTGGTGTTCGTACAGTGTAGGGGGTCGTGCTGGGGATGGTGTTTCAGGGTTTATGGCAGTGCAGTAGTGTTCGGGCAGTGTAGGGGGTCGTGCGGGGGTGGTGTTTCAGGGTTTAGGGCAGTGCAGTGGTGTTCGGGCAGTGTAGGTGGTCGTGCTGGGGGGTGGTGTTTCAGGGTTTAGGGCAGTGCAGTGGTGTTCGGGCAGTGTAGGGGGTCGTGCACGGGGTGTTGTTTCAGGGTTTAGGGCAGTGCAGTGGTGTTCAGGCAGTGTAGGGAGTCGTGCTGGGGCTGGTGTTTCAGGGTTTAGGGCAGTGCAGTGGTGTTCGGGCAGTGTAGGGGGTCGTGCTGGGGCTGGTGTTTTTTGGGTTTAGGGCAGTGCAGTGGTGTTCGGGCAGTGTAGGCGGTCTTGCTGGGGGTAGTGTTTCAGGGTTTAGGGCAGTGCAGTGGTGTTAGGGCAGTGTAGGGGGTCGTGCTGGGGGTGGTGTTTCAGCGTTTACGGCACTGCAGTGGTTTTCGGGCAGTGTAGGGTGTCGTGAAGGGGGTGGTGTTTCAGGGTTTAGGGCAGTGCAGTGGTGTTCGGGCAGTATAGGGGGTCGTGCTGGGGGTGGTGTTTCAGGGTTTAGGGCAGTGCAGTGGTGTTCGGGCAGTGTAGGGGTCGTGCTGGGGGTGGTGTTTCAGGGTTTAGGGCAGAGCAGTGGTGTTCGGGCAGTGTAGGGGGTCGTGCTGAGGGTAGTGTTTTAGGGTTTAGGGTAGTGCAGTGGTGCTTGTGTAGTGTAGGGGGTCGTGCTGGGGGTAGTGTTTTAGGGTTTAGGGTAGTGCAGTGGTGTTTGTGTAGTGTAGGGGTCATGTTTTAGGGTAGTACAGTGGTGTTTGGGTAGTGTAGGGGGTCGTGCTGGGGGTAGTGTTTTAGGATTACGGTTAGTGCAGTGGTGTTTGGGTAGTGTAGGGGGTCGTGCTGGGGGAATTGTTTTAGGGTTTAGGGTAGTGCAGTGGTGTTTGTGTAGTGTAGGGGGTCATGCTGGGGGTAGTGTTTTAGGGTTTAGGATAGTGCAGTGGTGCTTGTGTAGTGTAGGGGGTCGTGCTGGGGTCGTGTTTTAGGGTTTAGGGTAGTGCAGTGGTGTTTTTGTAGTGTAGGGAGTCATGTTTTAAGATGCAACGCTCCAATACCTGACCAGTCTGCACTACATAAAACTGCAAAAAACTAAAAATAAAAAGTGTTTTGCACACTTTTGTCATTGGGCTATATGTGGGCTACATCTGGGTAATATTTGTGCTACATTTGGGCTCTTTTTTCTCTGGTGGCCATCTTGGAAGACTTCTTTGTTATGAAGTTACCTAATTTCCTCATTTACTGCAGTCTCCTCAGTAGGAAATGCTTTCAGTTTTTTACTTTGATTCCATCAAGAAGGCATTCAGATGTGTCTCACATTTGCCATAAATTCAGAATGTTGGCACTCTAGTTGCTCATTAGATCACTGTAGTAAAGCTACTGCTCACCAGGGAGTTAACTGGAAGTCTGCTGCTGGTATTGAAAGTGATTGTTTCAGTCTGCATGTGAGAATTTTCTAATGAAATAGAAGAGGATTTGAGATCTCACTTAAAACATGCCCTAATTTTTCTTTCTGCAGCACTAACCATAATTTCTATTTCAAAAAGAACCCCCTCATTTTGTTCCTTTTTAAATTAAATGTTTTAAGTGTTACCGGTTTATTCCAATCAAGATGGCTTCAGGTGTGCCATACTTTTGTCATAAGTAAGGCTGTTAGCGCTCTAGTTGTTCTTTAGAACACTCTGGGAAGCTGCAGTAGAACACAAAGGCATCAACTGGCAGGCTGCTCCTGTTGAAATATAACAGGAAGATATTTGGGATCACACTTGAAACATGTCCTAATTTTTCTTTCTACAGCACTAACCATAATTTCTATGACAAAATGAACCCCATCATTTTGTTCCTTTTTAAATTAAATGTTTTAAGTGTTACCAGTTTATTCCAATCAAGATGGCTTCAGGTGTGCCATAATTTTGTCATAAGTAAGGCTGTTAGCACTCTAGTTGTTCTTTAGAACACTCTGGGAAGCTGCAGTAGAACACAAAGGAATCAACTGACAGTCTCTGCCCTTGTTGGATGTACATGTTTTACTGAGAATGTCAGACTTCATTCTCACATGACTGAGAAAGATAATGTGAATTTACAGAAAATATGCTCTCATTTTAGCTTCTAGATCACCTTCCAAACCTCTATGGGACAAGCATGTGAAAATAGTTTTCTCTCAAACATGATTCATGATATCCCAGCAGAAGGTTTTTCACAGGGTAAAATCACCTTAGAACACACCACAATTCCTGAAATTAGTATGGTACCATCAACAAATGAATTCTAATGTAACTAAAGTCTGTTATCACCCTTTATAGTTCTCCTTTTGGTAACCCTCAAAATCTTTGATTCACTACAATGCATTTCAATGGGGTACTATCATTTATATTGGTCCCAAGATGGCTGCCAGCAATTCCAGGATGAAGTGCTGATAGCCAATCAGATCTCACGATGACATGTGTGGTTAGGCTCCGCCCAGATATATATGTGATTTTACTTTTGATTTTCTCAGGAACTACTGAACGGATTTACACCATTTAACCAAAAGGCACGACACTGAACCAAGGGCTACCTTTTTGCCAAATTTGGTATAATTCCGTTCAGCAGTTCGGGCTGTAGCTGCGACTAAAGGTTCCTATGGAAAATTGCATGGGGAAAACACTTTTTGGGACCCCCTTTTTTCTCGGCCCCCACTTGACGAATCACCCCGAAACTTTCAAAATAGGAGCGGACCGGAGCGGGCCATAAGTTTTGAAAATTTCGCGAAGATTCGTCAACCGGCGCCACAGTTATTGGGAATAGAATGTTGCGGATTTCCTATGGAAAATAGGTCCTAACTATAACTATCTACTGGCGACCGCCAGTAGATAATATATATAGATATACATATATATAAATGACATGTCACAAACAAACACTAGAAGAAGGAACAGTTGAAACTACGATAAGTGGGCCTATCACACATATTTTAGTACCTCCTATGTATGAAAAGTGCAATAAATGTGAAAAAAAACAAAAAAACAAAAAAATGTGAAAATACATGTAAAAATGTTTTTTGTGTATGTATCTCTTTAAATTGTGAAGGTAATTTTGGAGGGAATTTTCCCTTTAAATGGTTTGTCTACACACACATACTCTATGACCCTGTCAAATGCTCAGGCCGTAATGCGTAGGTCTTTCACTGCACTGTCGGTGGCTTAATATAAAATAAAGGACTTACTTTGAACCTGCAAGAACCTGGCTGTGCTATTTTTCTTCCATGCCCTTGGAGTGGGGAGCTGCTATTGGTAAAGAAATCCTGGATTCTGTGGTGTGCTGCCGGATCGCACACAAACAAGCACCTGCTGCATGAGACAGGACTCGCTGACCGGCTTCATGTGGACCCAAAGGAGTTTATTTGGAGACCTGTCTCTGCCACGTTAAGCTGAAAGCGGCTGTGAAAAGGAGACAGTGCTGGTAAGAGGGAGGAAACTCGCTGTGTCCCGGGAGCAGGGTGGAGATTACATGGTGTGCGCCTCGGAGGAGGCGTAAACGGTGAGTCAAAGCCTCGTCTCGGGCCGCGGGAAACCTCTCCGGTACCGCGCTTGGAAACAAAAGTGGTATCGCAGCGGTGGAGCCTGTGAGTTAAATGGAGGGTGTTTTCATTGAAATGAAAGTAAATATTTGATTGTGCTGATACATTGTTTCTCTCTGCAAGTGTTGAACTAACTCCATTGAACGAAGACTCATGAGCGGATTCCAGGCCAGGTTTTGCAAAATTGCAAGAAAGCAAATGGTTCTTGTCCTGAACAAATCTTTATCAACAAAGAACTGCCACATTTTGACAACGCAATCGTACTTTAAATACACACTGCACGAGGAGGAAAATACAATTGATAAATATCATCAAAAAAGAGAAAATACTGATTATTTAGAAGAGGGCATATATGAACTTAAAGACAGAATTCAACTTAAACTAAATAGAAACTAACAAAATCCAATGCTCTAGTTGATTTGGGAATGCTGCCAAAATCGTGAATAATAGTAATGGCACCAGATAGAACAAATAAAAGGAATCATTCATAGAACGAGTCTGAACAGCAGTTATAACCTAGCAACTAAGGATTAAGGGGAAATAACGATCGGAAGTAAGCAGAGTAAAGAGTGAAAAATTGTCAAAGAAATTGCTGATTGTGAATTTAAATCATGACGGATCGACGTGCTATGAGGGAATTAAAAGCTAAAGAACTTTTTTCATAACTTTTTCATAAAGACCAAACAGCAAGTGGGGAGGATCAACAGAAAATAGATACATCCCCCTTAAAACTGGTTAGAGAATTGGAACAAACCAGGATTACAGAGATAAATAAATGGTGGGAAATGACCACATTAAATAACTATTTAGAGTGTGAAAGGATCCCGAGAGGCCTAAGAATCTTCGTACTACCAACCTTGAGTGATCTAGACCCTGATTTATCAAAACAATGGCAGGAAGATACTACGGAGTGCTCCAACAAATTAATGCAGACATTAATTACACATGCAGATAGGAAATTAACAACAGCAGTAGCTAAAATAAAGGAACTTGAGGATGTCCTGGAAACTATGCAGGACAGGGAAGATGTAAAGAGCACATTAGTAAAAGTGGAAAAAAACTGGAGAAACATGAAGAAGTGGTAAAACAAAAAAAAGCAAAAAAGTTCAATAGGGATAAAAGAGACTATGCTGCAGGACGAATATACACGTTTGCAAGAAAATTTGACTATCTATACGCCAAACAAACTGCAGCAATAAATACTACTGGCATCAGACCAGCTACCTCAAGTGGGGAGAGCTCCGAAGTGAGTTCAGGGTACGAGGAGCCCACAACATCTCTCCCCAGGCTGGATTTCTTCGGGGGAAATGAGGCTCTACAAGATGACAACAAGACAAAAAGGAAGGGGAAAAACGAATGTGACCCTGGAAAACCCTGCAAAACCAGAAGATGCAAAGGGAGGTACAAAAAGAGGAAGAGGAACGCAAAACAAGAGGCCCTAATGAAATCTAAAGCACAAGACAATAATCTGGTCATCAATCTCTCCAAGAAGATAATCAATGAAAACCATAGGACCCTCCTAAATAAGGGATTGAGTTTTTGCCCCAATGCGGGCTTTGATTTTGTAGGTACAAGGATAGACTTTTATAAATTCACGAGGAAGGTGAAATTGAAAAAACATTTCCTACAGAAAAATAAAGAATGGGATGTCAAGAAAGCTCAATCTAGTACAAAACCATCGATCATCACAGTCAATGATCTCAGTGCATTACAGTCTCTAACATGTTTGGAGAGAGAAGCGTTGGGACTACAAAGCACCTCCATTGAAGGGTTATCAGAGACTGATCTTTGTGAATACCTTGAAATTCCTACAGATATGGCATCTAACAGTGGGTGTAAACCTAAATCTAAATTTTGCCGCCAACTACCTGTTGGCAGTAAAATTGATCTGTTCTATGAAATTGTGACAGATCAATTAAAAAATATGGTATCAGCAGAGACCACAATATTAGAAAAAAAGAAACAATGGGCCAAAAAGGAGTGGGAAGCTTTAAAAGATCTACAGAATGATAAGGATATCATCATAAAACCAAGTGACAAAGGGGGAAATATTGCAATTATGAGTCTGCAACAATATCTAACTGAAGCGAACAGACAACTTAAGAACAAGAAACACTACAGAATTCTCTCTGATAATCTCATCCAAATGCATATGGCCCAATTCTCCTCTAAATTAAAAGATTGGCAAGAAAGAGGGCTTTTGGATGAAGAAGAATACACCTCTCATCCAATAACTCCCACTATCTATTTTTTACCAAGGGTGCACAAAGATCTAATTAACCCGCTGGGCAGACCGATAGTTAGCTCAATTGGAGCACTATTGGAGAACACGTCCAGATTTATAGTTATTTTTCTTTTCCCTTATGTGAAAGTCTTACCATCTTATCTACGTGATTCGCAAGATTTTCTCAATAGGATCAATGAGCTCCCCTGGAAACCAAACTACCTGATGGCTACTGTGGACGTAGTGTCTCTGTACACTTCAATCCAACATCATGATGGCATGGAGGCCTGCAGATACTTTTTAAAAACACGTTCAGTCTCCTTACTAGAACACTCGGACATGCTGATGCAAATGATAGAATTTTGTTTGCACCATAACGTTTTCATCTTTAAGAACAAGTACTATCTCCAAACCCAAGGGACAGCCATGGGGACATCATTCGCCCCAACCTATGCTAACTTATTCATGGGGCTTTGGGAAGCGGAGGAAGTATGGAAGGAATCAAATAAGGAGAAGATGGAACAGATAATACTGTGGGTTCGGTTCATTGATGACCTCTTCCTAATATGGGAAGGGGAAAGAGTAGATCTGGAAAATTTTCTAAAATCATTGAATCAGAATACATTTAATCTTCAATTCACCTTTGACATACAAGATCAGGAGATTAACTATCTGGACACCACAGTATACATCAATGTGAATAACAAAATCTGCAGTAAAATGTATAGAAAGCCTACCAGCACAAACAGTATACTACATGCCAACAGTGGGCACCCTTTTCCTCTGAAATGGAGTGTCCCATATGGGGAGTTTTTAAGGGTCAGACGGTGCTGCTCGGAGGAGGAGGACTTTAAACATCAAGCAAAGGAAATGTACAAAAGACTCTTAGATAGAGGATACCCGGATGAAATTCTGAAAGATGTTCTGAGGAGAGCTAGTGCAAAGGAAAGAGAAATGTTATTAACACCTATCACAGAGTTGAATCAAACCAAAAGAAAAAGTGAACAAGAAGTGAGATTTCTAACCTATTTTAACACATCAAGCACAAAAGTCAAAGACATACTCAGGCACAACTGGAAGATCTTACTCATGGACGAAGATCTAAAGGAGGTGGTGTCACAAAAACTAAATATTACGTACAGTAAATCACCCTCATTGGGAGTCCTTCTGACAAGCTCCTACATGAAACCAATAGATACCCAGAGTAACATAGCAACATGGATACCAGCCACTACACAAGGTTTTTTCAGATGTACGAAATGCAAAGCCTGTAGATATGGTAAGAACAAGAGCGAATACAAAACCATCTACGGCTCAAATAGCAAAATACAGGAGAAAATCACCTGTGAAACACGATCCATAGTGTATGTCTTGGAATGTCAATGCGGGATCCAATATGTACCATCAATAAGCTCAAGTTACGTATATTGTAACATCTAAGAGCAATTACAAATAAATATTACCAATATGCCATGGCGAAGCACATATGGGAGAAACATGATGGCAAACCTGAAAACATGACATACTATGGCATTAAATTTGTACAGAAAAAACCAAGAGGAGGGAACACGGAATTAGAACTACGACGTGAGGAGCCGAAGAAGATTCTCCTACTGGGTACGGAGAGCCCAAATGGGTTAAATGCTGATGCTGAATTATATATTCACATTTAAACTGTTGGAATATCAACAAACTGTGAAGAAGGATTTACTCCATGGACAGTTCCACTTTGATACAATCTGGAGATAGAAATACTCATGTCACTAACATGACTTTGAATATTTAAAGTGGATGGCTTTTAGATCCTGAAAACCATGAGTTTGATATAGTTTAAATTGTGCTAATATGATGAATTTTTAACATCGTTTATATCTTACAAATTTCTGATGAATTGGTCTTTAGAATGATATTAATTGACTTGGGAGAATGGAGATAATCTTGCAATTAGAAGGATTATATGGAATGATATTATAAAACATTATGAAAACAGGGACTCTTCTGTAGAGATTGTTAACTTGTATATAGTATTTTATCAACTGGGCATGTCCTTACTTTCAATTAGATTATACATTACTGTTGTTATTTGCAATATTTATAGCACTTTGCACTTTACGAAGTTGCAGTCCACAACTTGTAATGTTTACAGCACTATGCACATTAAGTAAATAGGCTGCTATGTTGTCATTTGCAATATCTACAGCACTTTGCACTTTATAAAGTTGCAATTTATAACTTGTAAAAGTTTACAGCACTATGCACTTTAAGGAAAAAAGCTGCTATGTTTCTAGGATTAAAACATCATCCAGGACTTAATATAACTCTTCTCATCCTTAAGCACAGATGAGATCAGTTTTAAATATGAAAATATGGTCCTGTATACAGCACAATGACACTTTAAAAATTAAGGTAATGTTTATCAGAACAAGAGTACTTTCAGCATCAGAGTACTGTTTATGAACATGATAGCACCTTATATAATTAGATTACTAAGTTACTGTTTGATATAACTGATTGAATTTTATTCATTTTATCTATCTGATTATTTATCGGAAGGTATATTCAACAAATAGATGGAAGGATAGTGCCCTTTGACATGTACTAATAAATTTGAATAGATAACATCTCAGGATTGACGGAAGAGTTTCAGATTTTTAGATTTTTAAATCGTTAAATCTTTAAGTTTCAATGTATTTCCTGGACCAATCATTACTCTCCTGGACACTCCCTCAAGTCTTTTTACATTCACATATACTATATTGTTTAAATGCTTATTTGCACCTTTGCACACCTCCTCATCCCCTGCCCTAACCTAAATGAAACAAAAAGAACATGTTTCAATTTCATAAAGTATTAAAATTAAAATCTGTATTTTCCTCGCCTGTTTGGAAACATCTTACCAAATTTTTATTGGAGGTAATTGTTAAATGGTATGTGACCCACATAGTAGTGATTAGTTAAGTTGTGGACAAATGGATACTTTACTGTGACTGAACAACAACCACAACTTCAACTAAGGAAATGAAATGTGATGAATAAAGGTACTTAACCGTAATTGGGAAACTACCATAACACAAATTCAAAATTAATGACATGTCACAAACAAACACTAGAAGAAGGAAGAGTTGAAACTATGATAAGTGGGTCTATCACACACATATTTTAGTACCTCCTATGTATGAAAAGTGCAATCAATGTGAAAAAAACAAAAAAACAAAAATGTGAAAATACATGTAAAACATTTTTTTGTGTATGTATCTCTTTAAATTGCGAAGGCAATTTTGGAGGGAATTTTCCCTTTAAATGGTTTGTCTACACAACATACTCTATGACCCTGTCGAAGGCTCAGGCCGAAACGCGTAGGTCTTTCACTGCACTGTCGGTGGCTTAATATAAAATAAAGGACTTACTTTGAATCTGCAAGAACCTGGCTGTGCTGTTTTTCTTCCATGCCCTTGGAGTGGGGGGCTGCTATTGGTTAAGAAATCCTGGAATATGTATATATATATATATATATTCACTGAAAAAACCATAGGTTTTAGGGAAAGTTATAGTTAGTTGGACATTGCACTCGTACAAAACCCGTGAAATTCCCCCGTTATAGTTAGTTCAGCTAACTATAACTCGCGCCCCCGCAATGCACTGCTGATGACGTCACATATTACATCACTCATGACATGGTCAGTGACATCACTGATGACATCACTGATGACATCTCAAATGACATCACTGATGACATCACTGACATCATCCAGTGACTGTGTGTTTCTGTAAAGTTTAAATATGTTTAATATATATAGGGAAAGGCGTATTTAAGAATGAGTGGGTGTATAAGTGTCTGAATGGATGATTTAGTAGGTGCGTGACTGAGTCTATAAGTGAGTGATTAAACGTATCTTACTGGATGCATGGGTGAGTGACTAAACTGTGTGAATGTATGTATCCGTCTGTCTGTTGTTGTGTAAGCAGCTGCATGGGTTTCTGACTAGCTAAATGAGTGTCTATATGGGTTATGGATTGGTTCTCTGAGTATCTGTATGGGTGCCTCAGTGTTTGTGTGGGTGGGGTGTGTGTGACTCTGTGCATAGATGTGTGAGTGGGTGATTCACTGGGTGCATGGTTTCAAGAGTGCATCTGTGATGGACTGTATGGGTGGGTGAGTGTGTGTATGGGTGTGTTAGTGATTGAATGTATATCTCAGTGGTACATGTGTGAGTAACTACATATGTGAAAGGCAGTATATATGTGTGTTGGAGTATATAAATGGCTATAAGTGAGAGTGTGTGATTGTGAGAGTGGCTATATGGATGAGTGTGTGCTTGCATCAGTGATTGCATAGGAGCGTAAGAATGTGCTAGTATTTTTATGA
This sequence comes from Calotriton arnoldi, assembly GCA_963921515.1. Lineage (NCBI taxonomy): Eukaryota > Metazoa > Chordata > Amphibia > Caudata > Salamandridae > Calotriton > Calotriton arnoldi. The sequence continues at coordinate 749,095 of CAWUFW010003332.1, forward strand.
GTAAGTGAGCTGGTGTGTATAACTGTATAGGTGAGTAAATTGGAGTGTGATTAATTATTTGTATGACTGACTAGGTGTGTGAGTACCTCTATGGATGAGTTGCGTTGTGTGAGTGTTTATATAGGTGTATGAGTGCATATGATAGTCCTGTACTGAGTGACTGTAAGTATGAGTGACTGTACGGGTGAGTGAGTAGATGTGTGTGTGTAGACCTAAGAATCAGTGAGTGGGTATGTACTTATTGGTATTGGAGTGTGTATGGTTTTGAGAATGGCAGTCTGTAATTTAGAGTGGGTGTATCAAAAGTTATATTAGGGTGTGAGAAGATGCATTAAATTCTCACATGGATAATGTCATCAGTGATGTTATTTGAGATGTCATCAGTGATGTCATCAGTGATGTCACTGACCATGTCATGAGTGATGTAATATGTGACGTCATCAGCAGTGTATTGCGGGGCGCGAGTTATAGTTAGCTGAACTAACTATAACGGGGGAATTTCACGGGTTTTGTACGAGTGCAATGTCCAACTAACTATAACTTTCCCTAAAACCTATGGTTTTTTCAATGAATTTCAAAGGTTTTTTAAATGCTAAACCCTAACTATAACAGGCCTGAAACCTATGGTTTTTTCAGTGAATTTCAAAGGTTTTTAAAATGCTAATTCCTAACTATAACAAGCCTGAAACCTATTGTTTTTTCAGTGAATTTCAAAGGTTTTTTAAATGCTAATTCCTAACTATAACATGTCTGAAACCTATGGTTTTTTTCAGTGAATTTCAAAGGTTTTGTAAATGACAATTTTTAAATGTATTAATTGTTATATTTATTTATTTTTATACTAATTTACTACATTTTTTTAAACTATTTATTTTTAGATATTTTATTTTTTAAATTACATTGTAATTACATTATACATTACATTACAAAATATACTTTCTCAGAATGAATTACTTTAGTTTAAATACTTTGCAAATAGGCAATAGACTTTTAAGTACAGTAGCTACAGTTGTTGCCATGGGCAACACAATTTCAAACACAATGCAACATTGAGCTCAATGTGAATTTCTAGCTAAATGCAATTAGTTACTTTATGGATTACTTTTTTAACCACAGGACTGGATCCTAGATTCAGTCCTGGGACATCTCCTGTAAACAGTTGAGTAAAAGCGTTTTGGTTACAGTAGTGATTTTTAAGGAATATTATTGTATTTTAAAAGTTGACACTCTTGCCCCCTTGCACGTTTGCAGATGGGGAACGAATTCCCCTTGAATACTGGGGGTCCCTGGGGGCCAACTAGCCCACCAGGAACCTCCACTATGCGCCAGGGAGCTGCGTTGCAGAGAGGTGTTCAGAGGCCACGCCCCTTTTTGCACCTCTCTGCAATGCAGCTCCGTGGCGCGTTTTAAGTTGGGGGATTAAGTCCCCTTGAATCCTGAGGGTCCCTGGAGTCCAACTAGCCCACCATGTACTTCTAAAGCGCCACAGAGCTGCGTTGCAGAGAGGTGTAAAAAGGGGCGTGGCCTCTGTACACCTCTCTGCAACGCAGCCCCTGGCGCATACTGGAGGTTCCTGGTGGGCTAGTTGGCCCCCAGGGACCCCCAGTATTCAAGGGGAATTACTTCCACTTTTAAAACGCGCCAGGGGGCGCGTTTGCAGAGTACTGCAGGGAGGGGGTGGGGCCTCCGGCACGATGCCGGTCGTTTTTTTTTTTCTAATTTTTTTTAATGGAAGGGGGCTGCGTGGCCTCCCTTCCCTTGGCCACTTTTGGCCCCGGGACCCCATCCCCGGGGCCTGAGCATTTATTTATTTATTTTTTAATTAAAAAAAAAACGGGAAGGGGGCCGCGTGGCCCCCTTCCCTAGGCCTGTATTGGCCACGGGGACCCCATCCCCCGGGGCATGCCCTCGATTTTTATTTTTTTAATTTGGAGGGGGGCTGCGAGGCCCCCCTCCTCAGGCCATTTAAGGCCCCGGGGACCCCATCCCCCGGGGCCGGCCTTGCCCTTTTTTTTTTTTTTTTTTTTTTTAATTTGGGGAGGGGGGCTGCGTGGCCCCCCTCCCTGGCCACTTATGGCCCCGGGGACCCCATCCCCCGGGGCCTGGCCTCTGGTTGGGGACTGTGGGGGGGTCCCCAATCCCCCCACAGTCCCGCCGGCTCCCCGTGTCCTACGGGAGCCGGCATGCTTTTCCACATGGGGAGCAGCTAACATGCTGCTCCCCATGTGGAAAGCAATTGGTTTGCATTTTGAAAGAGAGAGCAGGTTTCCTGCTCTCTCTTCAAAATGCAAACTAAGTTTGCTATGACAGGACGGGAGCCGCGAGGCTCCCGCCCTGCCATAGCAAACTACAGTGTCCCGGGGTAGGCACCCCGGGACACTGCAGGAGCCGGCCCTGGGGGGTGGCGGTCCCCAGGGCCATCAAGGGCTCCAGGAGGGCGGCCGCGCGGCCCCCTCCCAACCATTTCACAGCCCCGGGGAGGTGGTGGTCCCCGGGCTTTGGGGGTCCGTAATGGACCCCCATATTCAAATCTTTAGTGCCCCGGGGAGGTGGCAGTCCCGGGGAGTGTGGGGGCTGGAGCCCCCCACACAGGTCAAAATAATTTTTTTAAAAGAAGCCCCGGGGGTGGCGGTCTCGGGGCTGCGGGAGGGCCAAGAGCCCTCCCGCACCATTATTTTGAAAGCCCCGGGGGTGGCGGTCCCCGGGCTTGGGGGCCTTAGAGGCCCCCCACATTAAATTTAAACCCCTCCACCATGCCCCCGGGACTTGGCCCACCCGGGGGCAAATTACATCGAAGCGCGGAGGCCGCGCTTCGATTTTTTTTTTATCGGCGGGATCCGCGCACCCTAAGCGCATCCCGCCGATTTTTTTAAAAAAAAATGCTTTTTTCTGCCCAGGGGGTCCTTGTGGGACCCCCTGAGCAGGCCTAGGGGGTCAGGGTGTTTCTACCCTGCCCCCTTGTTGCGTTTGGCGACGTGTTTCTTGTGCTTTTTTTTTTTTTCTCGGCAGGATATGCGCACCCTAAGCGCATCCTGCCGATTTAAAAAAAAAATGTTTTTTTCTGCCCAGGGGTCCTTGTGGGACCCCCTGAGCAGACCTAGGGGTCAGGTGTTTCTACCCTGCCCCCTTTTGCGCTTTGCGCACTTGTTTCTGTCCCTCGGTTCTACCGAGGATAAAATGGCTGCCAACACTTCCTGATTTGGAGTGTTGACAGCCACTTGACAGCCAATTTGCATACAGCTCGTGATCGGGAGGGTACGCGGACCCTACTCGCCCAAAGATATATATGTGACTTTACTTTTGATTTTCTCAGGAACTACTGAACAGATTTACACCATTTAAGCAAAAGGCACGACACTGAACCAAGGGCTACCTCTTTGCCAAATTTGGTGTAATTCCGTTCAGCAGTTCGGGCTGTAGCTGCGACTAAATGTTCCTATGGAAAAATGAATGGGGAAAACGCGTTTTGGGACCCCTTTTTTTCTCGGCCCCGCTTGACGTATCACCCCGAGACTTTCAGGATAGGAGCGGACCGGAGCGCCCCAACAAGTTGGAAACTTTCGCGAAGATTCGTCAACCGGCGCCAACGTTATTTCAAATAGAATGTCGCGGATTTCCTATGGATAATAGGTCCTAACTATAACTATCTACTGGCGACCGCCAGTAGATAATATATATATATATATATATATATATGTATATATATATATATATATATATATATGGATATATATATATATCCAAAACTCCGCTTTCCCCAAAGTTCCATTGAATGGATAGAAACGGACACGGACCACAATTTGAGTGCTTGCTATGTTTTTTAATTCCAGCTATCCGCCATTACGGGTTTTGGTCGTTCTCGGCCTTGATCACATGACAACGATGCTGTTTGGGATCAGCATTTTTAAAGTGACAAGTGCATCAGTCAGAATAATGAATACAGATGACAGACTTCAGACTTTTACAGCTTCAATGTCTAAAATTGCACAAAATATTATTTATCGACTGCCACAAGAACATTTAGGCAACAAATAAATACTCAAATGCATGATTTCATTGTTGCATAATGCTTGTCTTGGTACCCCAATTTCTGATAAAAGCTGTACATAAAATCATCACGGTAAAATACCTAAAATCCCACTCTGTCCATAATGTTCCATGAAAATGACTACAGTATAAAGTGCAAAATGTGCGTCCCCACCCCCGTAATCTGTTATTTTACTATAAAGTGCCCATATATATATATATATATATATATATATATATATATATATATATATATATATATATATATATATATATATATATATATATATATATATATATATATATATATAGTATATATATATATATGTATATATATATATATATATATCTACCAGCAAGCACAATAGTGATTAAATATATTATAAAATCACATCACACAATATGCGATATCATTCACAATCAAAAATGTAAAAAGATGGTGATAAAGTGCCATATGTACGAAAGTTAGTGTTTGTGATTTCCAATAGCGAATTTGGAAATTTCAAAATGATATGTACATAGGGGAGTATTCCACTAATAGCGATTTTTACAAATTCACAAATAGGAAATTTCCTATTTGGAAATCGCACCAATGTGATTTCCAAATAAGAAATTGCAATTAGGAAAACGTTGTATTCTGGATGCAGAATGATGATGTAAGAACCAGGAAGTTTTGAAATTCATGGTGTGCCACAACCCAGAAGCCTAGGAAGGAGTGCTCCTGTCTGACTTCTGGCAGTGAAAAACTAATTTCTGAAAAACACCATGTGCAAGGAAGATGGGGGCAAGGACCCTGGCATCAAGAAGCGCAAAATAAAGTTTTCTGAGAAGGAGCTAGAGCTGTTAACAGAAGAGGTGAGTCACAGATTGACCTGCTTTTTGGAAAAAGATCATTTTCTGTTCCTGAAGCCTAGAAAACAAAAATATGGAACAGCATCCTGGAAAAAGTCAACTTACTTGGTGTCACCCAGAGAACCATACTAGAGATTAGTAAACGCTGGTATGAACTAAAATCTCGCACCAAAGAGAAGGTGGCCAGCAGGATGGCTGAGGCTCACGGCACAGGTGGTGGATCCTCCAAACATCCTCTTTCCACTCCAATGGAATCACTCATTAAAGGTACACTTGAATCTGAAGGTGTGCTGGGAGTGTCAGACATTGACACCACCAATCCTGCAGACTCCAACCAAGGTAAGTCATTTTCCTGTTAATTTCTTACCATGACATGTTGTTGGTAGGTATTCATGTACAACATCGTAGCTAACAAAACTCTATGGAGATGTTTGCTGTACTGTGGCAATGCATTATGGAAGTTGCAGTACATCTTTGGTTACATGGTGTACTGTGTGCAGATAATTAAACTACACATATCAATACATAATCTCCATGTCACAAACACATAAATCACATTTTAAACAATATTACGCAAACTTATTAATCATTTATTTGCAATAGCTATATAAATACATTTCCACAAATCACACCCAGGATGTGTTTGAAACCATTGAAGCTGATGAAGCAATTGACACACACATGGAAATGGAGGACAGCGCAATTGCTACTCCTACGCCCATTACTCCAACTCCAACTACTATGAGAAGGGAAACAACCTTTACAACGCGGTCATTACACCGCGATACCTTTACAACGCAGTACCATTACAACGCAAGTCCTTACAACGACTTGCTCTAGATGGCGCTCTAAACTAAGGAATAGTATAATTTACTATTCCAACACCTTCCCTACTGTTGCACACACTGGAGTTGGAATAGTAAATTATACTATTCCTAAGTCCAGCGCGCCATCTAGAGCAAGTCGTTGTAATGACTTGTGTTGTAATGGTACTGCGTTGTAACAACACGGTCGTTGTAACGACCGCGTTGTAAAAGCACGCAATGTAATGACTTGCATTGTAAAGAGACATATTCCTATGAGAAAAACGTGTCACCACTGCCAGACTTTGAGGAAGGTGATGAGCAGCTATCACAAAGCAGGGGCACAACTTCATCTGTGCACAAAACACACAGACACCGTAGAGTTCAACAACCAACAGTCCACAATGATAATGTTTCAGATGACATCGCAGACAGTTCTCCATTGCTTGGTTGCCTGGAGAAATCCATCATCACAGTACAGCGCCTGCAAGCCAAATAAATAAAAACTGTTAATAGGCATCTGCAAAGCATGTCAAGGTCAGTGCTGAAATTGCAAAAAGGACAAGACCTTTGGATTGCTGCCATGGAGAAGGAGTAACATCTGCAAAGACGCAGACACAAGCAACACATGGCATGCTATGATGCTTTCACTAAATCTATCAATCGATTGGCCGTAGCCACAACCATCCTTGCCAGGAGAACTGTCAGTATTAAAAATGACATGGGGCACTTCTGCCAAAATGTTGCATGTGGGCTGGTCCAAGTGACTACAGCTCTAGAAAACATACAGACACATAACCTGTCTGTCCTCAAAATTTTTCCGCCACCTGAAAGTGAAGACGGCTCTAGCCTCAGTGCCACATCTGTGCCAGATGGATGCTGTAGCAGGCGAACACGCCGACACACATCTGGAACAGATATATCCACACCTCCACAGCCAAGTCCTGCTGAGCAGGCAAACAGCACCAGCGGCAGTAAAAACGTACTTTTATTGACACTCAGATGTATGAGACTATGTTTGTGTTTTCAAACTTTGTTGCTTTTAAAAAAACACACCCTATAAGGATACAGTTGATGATGAAGAATTATATTGTTACAACCTGAATAAAAGGTTAACTTTCAGTCGTGCACAAAACATTACCATCATGTGTGTTGTCTATTTTTTAGATGTGATCATTGTTCCTACCTTATAAACAGTTGTTGGTGATCTCCAAGCGGTGAGCTTGACTCCTGCTGCACATGTCCTGTCCTGCTGAATCTGTAGTGATGGTAGTTTGTCATCTGAGTCTGATTCTGGGTTTATGTTGATGTTGTGCAGACCCTTCCTCATGGCTATATCTTCAATTATTGATTGCATTGTCTTGTGTGCTCTGTTGTGCTGCCTTTCACTTCTGGTTCTTAGATGCAAGTATGGTGTCAGTATCCAAGGGCGCAAGGCATATGCACTGTCTCCCTAAATAGTATGAGAAGGATAGGCTATTAGGTCATTTTACAAATACACTATTGGACACTGTATGAATTGAGTTTGCAATTCTCTTACCAAGTAAAAGGCCATCACCAAAATCACCCTGAGATAGACAGTTGTTTATTCCACTGTGACAGAACATAAAGGAGTCATGTGCTGCCTGGAAATCTGGCTACAAGATCGGTTATTATGCATGAGGCATCAGACACTACCTGTACATTGAGTAAATGTGTGCTTTCTCTGTTTCTATAAATGAATCAATTTACAGTTGGGGGGCATATGGCAATATGTGTGCCATCTACACAACCAATTACATTGGAAAATTGTGCTACCCGCTAAAACATTAGTTTGGTCTGTTGTAAATATTAAGGAATATTTGGAAAATAAATATATTGTTCACTTTGCTATCCATGATGGAAAAACCTAGAAAAACAACTTTTTGACACTCCCCCTGCCACTACCATGACTCCCTGGTAACTGCCAGAAACTAAAAGGTGTAGACAACACAATACCTGCACATGTGGTGCGATTGCATTGCTTCTGACTGTTGGGGTCTGTAGCTGAGGTTGTAACTCAGCAATTAACTCCAGAATTACCTCACTACTTAGTCTGTACTTCTCATAAATCTCCTCCCGTGTCTGTTCACCCTACATATCCTCTTCTGTCTCCTCCTCCTTCTCTGCCTACGAGCCAAATTCCTCATCCTCCTCACCACCACATACACAGCCGCTATTCTGAAAGAGCCAGATGCATTTTGGGGGACTTTTTAAAGTTTGCACCTGGTTACCGCCTGATACACATTGATGGTAATTGCATTTTCTAAATGGCCATTTTGCAACTATTCGCAATTAGGAATCCTTTGTACAGAGTGCTAGCGACTCGCTATATGGCCCGGGCATAAAACTCTGCTCCACTTGTGGAGTTTGCAGAATTCGGGCACTCCGCGGAGTTCCTGAATTCCGCTTTTCAGGCCCGAAGCAGGGTTTCTTTTTCCCTTCACACCCTAGAGTTTTGTTTTGGCACTCACTCGTGAGTGCCAAGAGACTCTCAGGTGGCTTGCGAGCACGCACAAGACTTCTCGCAACAATAGCAAGCTCCCGTGAGACTTTGTGCTCACTCGCACGGCTTCCATTCGCAACGGCGCTAATCTAGTGTCGATCGCAAACCGGAGCACTCGAGCAGCTCTTGTGCTCAAGATCCAGCTGAGAGGCTTTTTGGAGTGGATTTTCTTCCCCAACCGGCCGTTGGAGTTGTTTTTTATTTGTGAGAGAAGCCTTTTTTTAAAACTTTTTTCCAACAGAAAGGAAGTGCCCCAATGACTCCAACTTCCTTTTCCTTTCCAGCAGGCTCCTCCCAGTCCTATGTCCTTCTCCTGTTCACTTTTCATTGGGATTTGGAGCTTGAAGGATCACTCTCCTTGTCTGCTGCATATATGCAGTTGGATTTACGGACTTTGTATTTGAGTTTTTCACAAGTAAGTTGGAAAACTGGTGTATAAGGGTGTTGTTTGTTTGATTAGGGGCATGCATCAAGATTTAATTGAACTTTTGTTCGATTTTTAAAATTTATTGTGGTGGGTGGCCTGCAGTTTTAGTAGGGGCCTAGTTATTTTTTGTATGTAATTTTTCTTCTTTTGGAAAGGAGAAATGTTGCACAGTTTAGTACATTTTCTCCATGTTTTTTTAATAAGTTTGCAATCATCATTTAATTCACTATGTGGCCTAGTCTGCCAATGGGCCTTCCAGCCAATAGGTCCAGTATTAGTCATGGGTGCATGAAACAACTGTTTCTGTGGTGTCTGTTAAATTGAAACTTCATTTAGGCCATGGATGGCATTGGATTAAATTACAAAATGTGTTTTTTGGGGGGTATTTCACATTTCTTTTATGCAAACAGTATATAGGTGGGGTAATTATATTTGATGCCTTTGGAGTATGTGTGTTGTTGTAAAATTTCTTAGCCCAGTTCAGTTTTGTTTTTGGCATTCCTGAATTAATGCTCTTTTTGTGTGTTACCAATCAATGCCTCCTTTGTCTGGCCAGTGTGTGAGAGTGTTTGCCATAGGCCTGCATGTGTTCTTTCTTTGTGGCCATGCCTCCTTGCTTACTGTTTGACCATGTGATCAGTGGCCATTTTGTGTAGACAACCAGTGTGTTTTTGACATAGGCCTGCATGTGTTCTTTGTTCCCCATGCCTTCTTGCTTGTTGTGTCTATGTGGCTGGCGGCTATTCCGTGTATGCAGCCAGTGTGCCTTTGCCATACTCCTGACTGTGTTCTTTGTTCCCTATGCATTCTTGTTCTTGCTTGTTGATGTTGTGACCATGTGGCTGGCAGCCAGTTTGTGAAGGCAGCCAGTGTGCTTTTGCCAGAGGCCAGCATGTGTTCTTTGTTCCCCATGCCTACTTGCTCGTTGATTTTGTGACCATGCGGTTGACGGCCCTTTTGTGTAGACAGCCAGTGTGCTTTTGCCACAGGCCTGCTTGTCTTCTTTGTTCCCCATGCATTCTTGTTCTTGCTTGTTGATGTTGTGACCATGTGGCTGGCAGCCAGTTTGTGAAGGCAGCCAGTGTGCTTTTGCCATAGGCCAGCATGTGTTCTTTGTTCCCCATGCCTACTTGCTTGTTGATTTTGTGACCATGCGGTTGACGGCCCTTTTGTGTAGACAGCCAGCGTGCTTTTGCCATAGGCCTGCATGTGTTCTTTGTTCCCCATGTCTTCTTGCTTGTTGTTGTTGTGACCATGTGACTAGCAGCCAGTTTGTGTAGGCAGCCAGTGTGCTTTTGCCATAGGCCTGCATGAGTTCTTGGTTCCCCATACCTTCTTGCTTGTTGTGAACATGTGGCTGACGGCCCTTTTGTGTAGGCAACCAGTGTGCTTTTGCCACAGGCCTGCATGTCTTCTTTGTTCCCCATGCTTTCTTGTTCTTGCTTGTTGTTGTTGTGACCATGTGACTGGTGGCCATTTTGTGTATTCAGCGGGTGTGCTTTTGCCATAGGCCTGCATGTGTTCTTTGTTCCACATGCCTTCTTGTTCTTGCTTGCTGTTGTGACCATGTGGCTAGCAGCCATTTTGTGTAGACAGTCAGTGTGCTTTTGCCATAGACCTGCATGTGTTCTTTGTCATGGCTATGCCTTCTTGCTCTCTGTTTAATCTTATGGTCGGTGACTATTTTATGTAGGCAACTAATGTGCTTTTGCCATGGGCCTGCATGTGTTTTTTGTTCCCCATGCCTTCTTGCTTGTTGTTGTGATGGACTTATGGCTGGTGCCCATTTTGTGTTGACAGCCAGTGTGCTTTTGCCATAGGCCTGCATGTGTTCCTTGTTCCCCATGCCTTCCTGCTTGTTGTTGTGACCATGTGGCTGGCGGTCATTTTGTGTAGGCAGCCAGTGTGCTTTTGCCATAGGCCTGCATGTGTTCTTTGTTTCCCATACCGTCTTGCTCAGTGTTGTTGTTGACCATGAGGCACTGGCTGGCAGCAATTTTGTGTGTCCAGCCAGTGTGCCTTTGCCATAGGCTTGCATGGATGGTTGAGATATCAGTTTAATAAATTATGTGCTTGAGGATATTTTCACTTATTTATAAAAAAATGTATTTCATTTTTTACTTTTAGGTTTTGTAATTTTTTATTTTTTAATGTTATTTGTTTTTAATTGAATTAAAAAAAAAAAATGTAATTGTAATTTTTTTATTTTAATTTTGTACAATAAAAAAAAATGTTCTCACTATCCTAACATCCGGCATCAACCCCATGTCTGCTTTAGGCACACAAAAGCATTCATTGTCTAAGGATTAGTCCATTGTCACCTTCACCTCCCTGAGTGCCACATCCCAACTTGATGATGCACATAAACAGTTGCATCTGTATATTATTGTTGATGCTCTTTCTTATCTTTCCTGAGTGTACACCATGAAAGTTTCTGCTGGTGTAGTTTTAAGAATGGATACACTGTATTGTTAATTATTTATAATAACTTAAGAAACCACACTAATATTTCTTTATGTACTACTAATTGAACTGCAACAATGCCACGTTTCACTGATGTTCTTCTTGCTTGTTTGCTTTTAGGTGCACAAGAGAAGAAATATCACCCACAGTACTCCCATAAAGAAGGCCTGTATACGACGTGATGCGTGACTGACTACACAACACAGATATTCATTCACCTTGTGAAGCTAAGTGCCATTGCCAAATGACAGGTTCAAGATGGCCCCAAAGAAAGGTGCTGCTAGGAAAGTGGCCAGTGAGGAGGAGAAGAAGCAGATTTCCACCACTGGCAAGCCAACCAGAACCTTTTTCGGCAAATTTGTGCCTTTCTTTCTTTTTCTGATGGGGATGTTTTAAAATAAAAGAGGTGGATTGTAGAGCAAGCCAGAGATTTGGAAGAAAAACGGCTGGAACTTCGAGTCCCACACCGCAGTTCTGGGCTGCCGCCTTCCACTTCCAGAGAGGGCATTCTTGTCTCACAGCAGCCAACAACACCATCAACCAGAACACCGACAACAACCGCAACAGAAGGACCACACCCAACCTCGGCATTGTATTGCTTTCAATTTGCAGGGCCCGAGTCCAGTGCAGAGGCAATGGCAAAACAGGCTGAGCAACTGGCAGCACCAATGACCTTCCACATGATGTTCCTAGAGTATCTGGATGATCCAAAAAGAGGTCTATGTGGATCAAAACCCATTGATGTATTGTATGGGAAGATGCACCAATGGCCAGACCCCAGCAGGCTAGGAATAAAGTATCTGGCTTGTCCTATCAATAGCGTGTCTGCTGAACATGTGTTCAGTACAGCTGGTGCAGTTGTTACAGTGAGAAGGACCAGTCTCTTGTCTCAAAACATAGAGAGATGACTATGATCAAAATGAACTAACATTTTATACCACACAATTACACCGTTCCTAAAACAGCACATGAGGAGGGTGATGGGCCCGAAATTGAATCAAATGCGCAACCACTCCGTTGTCACCTGGGGAGTCTGCATCGAAGGGCGAAGCACTGCCAGCTTGCCCCAACGCGCTATGACCTGTTGCTGGGCTGCGCTAGTGAGGAGGGAGCCACCGTGGGTGACCTCGCCATCGCCAGCATCGTTGGGGACTGCATGCCCCATAACCCCCTGCGGCCAATCCACGCCTCTTAAGGCGTCCAGCACTCCCGCAGCGCGGGACGCGCAATCTCTTCGTTGTCACCTGGGGAGTCTGCATCCAAGGGTGAAGCGCTGCCAGCTTGCCCCAACACGCTACGACCTGTTGCTGGACTGCGCCAGTGAGGAGAGAGCCGCCGCGGGTGACCTCACCATCACCAGCATCGTTGGGGACTGCATGCCCCATAACCCCCTGCGGCCATTCCACGCCTCTTAAGGCGTCCAGCACTCCTGCAGCGCGGGACTTGCGTGGGCCGCACCCGGGCCGTGCCCGGGCCAAGGGCCGGCCCGTCCTTGCCCGTCATTGCCAGGAAGAGGCAGGGCAGGGCCATCCCCATTGGCTTTTGAATACGGCGAGCTTTGCAACAAAACTGTGAGTTGCTTTCAAATACTGTTCGAGACTCTGCTCCCCGGTCTTCCAATTGACTCCATTTGTCTTTTAAATCAGCACTTGCCGAACCTGTTTCGGGTCCAAGGGCCAGCACGAACTGCCGATCACAGTCATACTCTCTGTACTTTTGTATCTTGCCCCTGGCTTTTTAATTTTTTGCAAGGTTATATTCTGTATATGTTGGCTTCGCATTGCTTTGTTTCATGGTCATCTAGCCTAACCAGTAGGAGCAAACTTTCTCGGTTCCAGTTTTAGTGTGTGTAATTGGGCTCATAAGCTTGGCGGGTAGGGGTGAGGGGGGCATGTCTAGAATTGTGTTCTTCCCCCACTCCTACTAGATTTCACCCAATAATATGGGGAAATGGAAATCGAGGGAGTACGATCTCGGGGACGAAGGAGTTTGTTCTAAATCTAGCAAAACCAAGCAAGGCAGTAATTCCGCAGGTGGAAACTGCGTTCTCGACTGCATAGACGACCTTCTTGTAGAATGCGAGGAAATCCTAGCTCCACCCAAAGAATTACCCCCGACTGCCTGCTCACCTAGTACCTCCAATCCTCACAGTGGGCCAAAATCTAGGCAACTAAAACGGATCCCAATGATAATCAGAAAACCCAAATCCCGCAGCACAAAATACCCCCTTCCAAACCATGTACTAGAGTCCCAGCCACCAATGACCAACATTGAAACAACGAACACCTGCTCCCTTGCCCCCCTTCTTGGGGACACAGCTACGGACTTAGCCAATACAAGCATATCCACTGACCTAACCCTTTCTAATAGGTTCCTCCCACTACAGCAATTGTCCCACGCAGCAGTGGCTGAGGTGGTGAGCAAGTCCACCAGCATGGCTGGTATGGGGGTGGGTTTGGGAAGCTGACAGAGAACCCATAGGGCCTTTAGCACCTTACACGAGTACGAACGTGACAACAAGCAAAAATCCTTGTATAGATCAGGTCCTGACGGGGCAGGATACTATGAAGACCATATCAGATCTGAGATCAGAGGTACATTCCCTAAAAAGAGCTGTACAAGATCTAACGGAGCAAATCAAACTTTTGATCAGCAATGGTACCTCTGAGATACAATCATCCAAACAGTCTTCCACCACACCATTGTCTATTGTTAATAACTCTGACAGCCCAAATGTCCCCTCAGCAGCCCTGGCTGTGCATTCCACTGGTGGGAGGTCCTCTGTCCTTCATTCTAGGAACTCCATTTCTTACGCTAACATCGTTCGCCAGCCTCCACCAGATATTCCTCTATCCATTATCCAGCCCCCCTTCCCCCACTTTGGTGAACGCCCTCACTGGTACCCCAATGGCAGGAGAGACAAACCCCAAAGGCCCACCAAGAACCTCTATATGACCAACGTACCAAAGGTGTCATCCGGTGGGAGCTACGAAAATGAGGACTCGTTAATTAACAAGTGCATACACTGGATTTGTCATGTGAGAGGGTGTCGTTCTGTAATCAGAGAGGACATCAAAGGGGCAAAAAGGATTACTGGAACCAACAGCTGTCCTTAGCAGATGCAAACCTGGCTCATAATCTTATAGCATTGGAGGCCAGGGCAAACTCATCATTTTATACTGGGGTACAGCTGAAATACAGCCCATATCTGCGTCCCTCGTTGTTAGCAACCCAACACCAGGCACCCCAGCACGATCTCGGCTCTAACCTTGATACAAATGACTGACTCGAATCCCAAAGCACCCTGACCGGTCCTAAAATGCACCCCTGTAAATCTTATGCTTCCCTAAGTAAAACTTGCCACCACATGGCTGCAACACCATCCCCTGCCTTGGTCTCCGGTCCTACAGTCCACCCGCAATCTATGCCCATCACTGTTGAATCCAATGAGGGGGGATTCCCCTCAGCATCTCTGATAGAGTCTTCCACTGGTTTCCCAGGAGCAGGAACTAATTTCCTCCCTTTAGTAAACAATGTAGATCTGAAAAATCTTACTCTACTGTCTTGGAATGTGGCTGGGATAAAGTCAAAAGTCACCCTTGTACACTGGGTACAATATGTGGAAACATATGGCATTTGTATTTTTCAAGAAACATGGTCCCCCACCCCTATTTTTATTCCTGGGTTTGTTACTTTCCATCGACCCGCAATCAAAAATAAGTTAGGTCGTCCGGTGGGGGGTTTATTGATCTTGCTTAAAATAGAGCTTCATTGCTCCGCTACGGAGTTTAAGACCAACAGTCCGGACATACTAGCGGTCCAAATAAGGGGTGTTAATGGGGTAGGGGTGGACTTTTTCAACATCTATGCTAGAGGAACAAAAGCGGGTGTTACATCACCCACTCTCTTTGAATTAGAAAGTCTCCTTGATGCGAGAGATACCAAGTCCACCCTAATATTTGCCGGCGATTTTAATGTTACTTTCGAGCCCCTTGGGCAGGAGGACTTGTGCGAAAGCAGGTCGGAGGAGGAGCTGTGGCGCATCCCCCCCTTAGATCTTCCCCCCATTAAAAAATGGTCCCAAATGGCATTGCAACTAAATGCACTTACCCTTGAATTCGGAGTGAGGGCCACAAATGGTCATACCAAGTCAGACAAGGCAGGTGCAAACACCTTTAATCGGTCCACAAACTTGAGTCATTTGGACTATTTTTTATTAGACCTGAGACTGTTGATCTGTGAAATTAGGATTGTGCTAAAGTTAGCCTATGCTGTCATCCATTTTGTTATATGTATCCATTTTGTCTCTCTACTCTCCATCGCTATCTGCCAGGGACTTTCTAAATGCATGTGTGAGTGTGTATCACCCGGAATTATGCAAACATACTTACGTGCAAAACTAAAGGCTTGTCACAGTGGAAATGTTTCATGCACGCAGGTGCTCTTTGACCACATAAATGTTATAGGGCTATAAACATATTTTTTGCATATGGGTGAGAGGTTTATGGCTTAACAGCTTTTGCATATCAGTAAAGAAGAGAACTTCCTCAATATACCCTTGTTTACTTAAGGCTTGGACATGAATATAAAAAGCTGTACTGCAATATATGTGACAGTTCCCTCTCAGACATTGTTCATGTCTGGATGACAGAATTCCACTCTTGAGTGAAATAAACTTGTCTTTTGATTTTCACTTCAGTGTCAATCCTCCTTTATGACTACGTAGACTAGGGGTGATTATTCTACACCGATGAGATTGGGAAGAATCTCATTTTTACAACTGGCGCCCGAACAGGGACCCCATTGAATACTGCAGTTGGACCAAGAAGAGGTCAGTTCGACAAGGCGAAACCACCAAGGGGGCCCCCACATAAAGAGACTTGTTCCTGTGGCTGAGGTGACTGTTTGGCCGATCGACTTGACCTTTGTGGCGACTGTTGGTATCAACTGGGGTCCTTTTCGATTGGCAACTTGGACCGGAGGATTGACAGGTGGAAGTTGAAGACTGTGATCAGGTAGGATCGTATTGTTTTCCGTTTGGATTGTATAGTTTATAAAATATTTGCAAATATTTTAGACAGGTAATGTGAGAAGTTTTTCTCCTGTGTGACATTTTTGATATATTTACAATTTTACATAAACATGCCTGTTTTTAGTACGTTACGTAGACTATGTTGTTGTTGTTATGACAAAAGTAGACTATTAGAACAAAGACAACCAGCACCAATTGAGGGTACCCCTAATTAAGAAATGTACATTAAACATGGTATTTCTTCCATACTGTTTAGTACTTTGTGGAATAAATATACTAGGGATAATAAGTCTTTACAGTGGCCACATAATGGTACCTTTGAAAATAACAAAGAGCAATATTTAGAGGAACAATTATTTAAAAGGAAAAGTAGACAAAGTATGTTTGATGCATTAGGATTATGGAGAAAGGAAATAAAACAAAGACAGATAAGGGAAGACAAGACTAAAAGGAAATTGAAAGAACAGACACTTTTACAAACAGTTAACGAACTGAAGTTAAAAGAACATGAAGAAAAAATGAACTGTGAAAATAGACGGTTTAGACTGCAAGTACAAAAGGCCTATGTAATTAGAGATGATCAGACAAATCAGAGAGTGGACGATGAGGACTCAGAATTTGAGGACCTATTATTTCGACCATCTCCTCCACCTTATGAATCTAATATTGACGCAAATAATGTGGCCCCTATAGCAGCGCCAACACAACCCCCCACGATACATCCATCAATTCCTACAGACTTGAGGTCATCCTCTTTAGATATTAGTCAAAACACACTTCCAGTCACTCATAATATCATCATAAAACAAACCAAACCAGTTCAAGGCAGTCAAAGAAGTCATAGACTAACAACAAATGATAAATTAGTCCTAACTGAAAAAGCTTGTGACTGGGTCCAAAATACAGATACAGAAATAGACGAAGTCCTTACTTCCCTGAGACAATATGATCAGATGACCCAACAGTATATAATAGGTCAAATGTCAGATATTCTTATAGAAGACAGGAGGACTACTACAAATGTTGAAGCACCACCAGTCCTCAATAATATATGGACCATGTACAATGCAGGTAAATTAACCGTAAAATTGATACAACAAGCGGTACAACATATTTTCACACACAAAGACAGACTCCAAAGACATAGATCAGAGACCATAAAAGCACTTCCAATGCGGGAAGCAACGCCTGTCTATTATCCAAGAATAGGAGACGGAACGGGCGACAATGCGGCCCGTTTCCACTTCCAGTGGATTTATACTCCCTGGAAGAGAACAGACGTATTGACCCTTAAAGCCTCCTTACCGGACCCTCGAAAAAATCCCAGTGCATTCTATGAAGAAATGACTGCAGCGCTGTCTTCATGTGTTATGACTCTTACAGACATTGACATGTTTTTCGGACTCACCCTGCCCCCTGATCTTTGGCGAATGGTCCGGAAACAGGATCACGCCGATTTTGGAGGTACATGGGATGAGATAGTAACAGCTGATACAAATAGGAAGCCAGGAGAAAAACCAGCGGAGATTATTTAGAACTTGCCAAATAAAATAATTAACTGTATGAAGGAAGTAGTACCCCCCAAAAAGATATCCTGGGCAAAACTAACTGCTTGTAAACAAAAGAAAGACGAAACAACATCTGATTTCTTCACTAGGTTTGAAGAAACATTCCATGACTATAGTGGACAAGACACAACATCGGATACCGGAAAACACTTGTTTGTAGATAAATTTGTGGCAAATTTATTACCAGATATTTCACAGAAATTACGATTAGCAGAAAGTACCTGGGCAACGTCCACCCCAACGAGGATATTGGACATGGCCCAGTACTACGAAAACCAGGTCAATGACGACAAGGACAAAAAGGAGGGTAAAAATAAAGACTTGAAGACTAAATTATTGTTGCAACAAGCTTATGGAATGTCTAGGAACAGGGGCCGGGGAGTATCAACTTCCAACCCACCGAAACGGTTTATGCAGGATCCATTACCATCAGACCCTTTGGGACCCAACCAATGTGCCTACTGTAAGAAAGAGGGACACTGGCGGTCCGAGTGCCCACTACTTCGACGACCGGCTCCATGGAAAAGCGCGGCAAGAAAGCCCGGACAATGGCCTAATACTAGAGACAAGAGAAATCACTTTGACAACAAGGGGCCCACAAAAAATTATTATACCGATGACTTTTCTGAACAAGATGTAACAGGAATGTATTTTAACTAGGACAGCGTAGGACAAGAGGGGGGATCAGTAGGAATACCAGTAGATCAATCAGGCCCATATGTGACGGCCAAAATAATGGGACAATTACAACCATTCCTAGTAGATACTGGGGCTACACGAAGTGCCATTTCCCAGCAGTTGATCCCGGGGACTCCCTTGTCTGGCCATAACAATTTATCTGTTGGTTTCGCTGGAAAACCTATCCTCAGTCCCGTGTCAAAACCATTAGACCTTACCATCGGTCCTTTCACTGCTAACACGCCCTTCCTCCTAGCACCAAATTGCCCCGACAATTTGTTAGGACTGGACCTGTTGAAACATTTTCATGCTCGCATATACTGTTCACCGGATGGGGTCTACATCACATTCGGAAAATCAGAACATGACAAACAATACGTTAGTAAAGATGTGGAACACCTCCTGTCTTCAGTACCATCTTCAGTATGGGCAACAAGTGACACTGATGTCGGGCTGTTGCCCATAGAACCTGTCCAGATCCAAGTTAAACCAAATGCAGTCTTACCAAGGGTTCCCCAATATAAGATTTCTCAGGAAGGTGCAAATGCCCTAGTTCAAATAATAGAGGACATGACCAAAAAGGGAGTAGTTGAGGAAACAAGAAGTAATATGTGCAACAGCCCTATTCTGCCCATCCTCAAACGTACTACATCTGATGACGCAACACAAAGGGTCTACAGGTTCATTATAGATTTGCGCAAAATAAACAAAATAGTGACTCCACAATTTCCTGTAGTTACAGATATTACAACATTACTTACAATGGTCCCACCGACAGCATGTGTATTTTCTGTGATAGATCTTAAGAATGCATTTTTTTCTATTCCAATAGCGCCCTCTAGTAGATATTTATTTGGATTCTCAATAAAGGGACGCTCCTTCCAATTCTGTCGCGCTCCACAGGGCTATACGGAAAGTCCGAGTATCTATAGTCAAGCGCTTAAAAGACAACTTGATGCACTGCAGTTGCCTTCAGGCGCTGTATTATTGCAATATGTCGATGATTTACTCATAGCGGCAGTTAACATAGAAATATGTACCAATGGCACCTTGCTACTACTCCACCATCTTGCCAAACTAGGACACAAAGTATCCAAAAATAAACTGCAGTTTTGTCAACCAGAGGTCACCTATTTAGGTCACCTCTTGTCGAAGGAGGGAAGAACGTTGACCCAGGACAGAATCAAGACTATCCTACATACCCATTCCCCGTACCCAAAAGGAAGTTAGGGCACTAATAGGCATAACATCCTACTGCCGACAATGGATTCCCAATTTTTCCCTAATCATCAAACCTCTTCTCCTCCTTACCACTCAGAATACCCTATTTCCCTTACCTTGGTCCTCAGAATGTCAGAACGCATAACAACAGCTTCGAGAGGCACTCTGTTCCTCCCCTGTCCTTGGCACTCCTGACTATACGAAACCATTTTATCTCTATGTTCACGAGCATGCAGGCTGTGCACTCTCAGTCCTAACCCAGCCACACGGAGACAAGCTACGCCCATGTGCATACTTTTCAGCAGTATTAGATCCTGTGGCCAGGGCTCTTCCCGGGTGTTTGAGGGCGGTGGCTGCGACTGCCAACTCCATCAGACAGTCCGCAGGACTCGTACTAGACCACAGACTAACGGTCCTTGTCCCCCATTCTGTAGATGTGTTGTTAAATCAAACCAAGACCCAACATCTCACAAGTGCTCGTCTCACTGGTTATGAGCTTACCTTGTTGGCACCGCATATCATACTCAAACGCTGTTTAACCTTAAACCCAGCTACCCTTTTACCCTTACCATCAGAGCAACCCACTGACATGCACGACTGCATTTTCTCCACAGAAGAACAAACAAAAGGGAGAATAGATCTTTCAGACACACCCCTACTTGACTCTGATGGTGACCTCTATGTGGATGGGTCTTGTTTCAAATTACCCGATGGCACCACCACAGCAGCATACGCCATCACCACACTACAAACTATTGTGGAGACAGCCCGTATTCCCTACAAATCTACACAGGCAGCGGAGGTTATCGCATTACTTAGAGCATGCGAATTGAGTCAGGGACTCAATGTGAATATCTTCACAGACAGTCAATATGCCTTTGGTGTTGCACATAATTTCGGACGTCTGTGGAAGGAAAGGGGTTTTCTGACATCACATGGCACAAAAATACAACATGGGGAGTTAGTTCAGAAATTATTAACAGCCCTGACACTACCAAAACGCATAGCCATCATTAAGTGTAAAGCACACCAGAAAATAGTGGATGACGTAGGTCACGGCAATGCCTTTGCTGATAGTACGGCGAAAGACACAGCGCGCAATCAGCAAGATAAAACCTACGTGCTATATTCACAGGCAGAAAAACTTGCAAATGTACATGAGGAAGTGAGGGAAATACAACAGATGGCCACTAGAAATGAAATAGAACACTGGGAAAAAACAGGAATACTGGATAGCGAAAGGTGTTGGAGAAAGGGCCCAGACGGAGACAAGTGGAAACTACCTAGTTCCTATGTACTGCCATTCGTAGTAATGGCCCATGGCCCGGCCCATGTCAATGCAAAAGGTACAGCTACACAGTTAGAGCAGGTATGGGACCACCCAGATATTAAGAAAACAGCTGAACACCACGTTAAACATTGCATGATATGCTTGCAACACAATCCAGGAAAAGGGGTAACAACTCCAAAAGGAGGGTTCTCCCCGCCCAACGCTCCATTTGAAGTACTACAAATGGACTTCATTGAGCTCGAACATTGCCATAACTTGAAATATGTTTTGGTCATCGTGTGTGCCTTCAGTAAGTGGGTAGAGGCCTATCCCACGAAAGACAATACAGCACTCACCACAGCAAAAATATTGTTAAAAGAGTACTTTCCCCGGTTTGGAATTTGTAGAATTTTATGGAGTGACAATGGGCCCCATTTTATTGGACAAGTGATCAAACTAATAACTGACAGTTTAGGCATACACCAGAAGTTTCATGCTGCTAATCATCCACAGTCCGCAGGATTGGTGGAGAGATATAACGAAACTCTGAAACTTAAACTAGCAAAAGTCCAAGCCTCCACAGGCCTCAAGTGGCCTGATGCCCTGCCCCTAGCACTCATGTCCACTCGTGCAATTGCCCACAGTAGATCTGGCCTTACACCATATGAAATAGTGTTTGGTAGGCCAATGAATGTGTGGGGACCACCACGCCCGAAAAAGATTAAAGTACTTGAATACCCTATATTATTGGATTATATGAAAGAACTGACAGACAATCTCTCTCTGATTCACCAACAGGTACACGACTCACTGCCAGATAACTCGAAGGGTCCCGGACACCTCCTAAAACCCGGTGACTGGGTCCTCACGAAAAATTTCCAGCGAAAAAAAGAATCTGGAGCCCCGGTGGAAGGGGCCCCCCGAACAGGTCTTGCTGGCAACCCGAACAGCAGTCCGAGTCACCAACAAAAAGAACTGGGTCCATGCAACTCACTGCAAAAAGGTGCCAACAGGCCTGGCCCAGGAACAAAGGCCTGAGGACGCAGAAATAATACATAGTGCACTCAGCGAAGAGAAGAAGGAGGCGTATTTTTCCACGGCCAACGAACTACTTTTTGCTGACCAAACAATACCTGGACGTGACAGGTACAACTTGAGACCACGGAAATAAGAACTGAATTGGGACACTGTAAGAAAGGGGTCCGGCGAGTCTGGTCCAGTTAGAGGGCCTACTTAGCAGGAGATCCTGTGTCACAGAAGTGGCCGAACTAGGTTTGGTGCGGTTTGTGACTACGGGACCCCCTGAATCCGTGAACATACCCCCCAGTGTTCCCATTTTTCACATCAATACTTCTGAACGCCGATGAACAAGATTAAATGTTGCAAAATAAAACGAACACCTAGAAACCTCTACATCGACGTCCTCGTGCTGAATCCCGGGACAGAGACATCTACTACAGTATCCACTGTGTGGCCTCGAAATCCTTGGAAGAGTAAGGTTGTTGTGATCTGTTTAGGTGAGCAATTGAAATTCTCTGACCTCTCCCCAGAGGGCTACTACACTGGACCTGAGTTATATCACTTACAAAGGCAAGTCCTGATACAGGTACTGGAAGCAATAGGCAAAGAATTAGTAAAAGATATCCCATAGGTATCCAAGTAGGTGACCATTGAATGGAAAGAATCAAAGGGTATATAGTTCAAAAAGACGCCCAGGATATTGAAATACGCATCACTACCCTCTGCCCAGGACTTGAACTCATATCAGAAATCAGGTCTCTTTGGCCACGACGGCCACACACAAGCTTCATAGCAGCTCGCTGTCTGGGGGGTGCACTTCAGTTCCCGGATTTTTCACCATCTGGTTACTACAGGGGTCCTGACCTCCAACCCCTGAGACAAGCGATATATGACACTATCTTGAAAGCTGTGGGAGACGAATTGGTGGATGATATGAACAATTAATGGCAGACACCATTACTTGGACTGCTAAATGGACCCCGAATGAGATCTGCATCCTTCTCACAATAACTGCCCCCGAACGACCCGCTCCGCATACTTTGTTGTTCTGTTGCCCCCGACATCCGCAGAAAAGTAAAATCCTCTCCATCTGCCTGAACAGTGTACTTTTCCCACCCTCCTGTTGTGTCAGTGACATTATTTCAGGATAAAGACTGCAGACCCTTCGGCTGAACATTTGTGAAGTGATTTGTAGAGTAATTGGTGACGAACTGATAAAGGATTGAATAAACAATACAATGGGGGACCACCAACCCATACTCGTGCCCACCGCGCCCGGATGGTCTGGACGCAAGAAAACAATAATGTGTTTGACAATAGCATTACTTTCTACTGTTGGTATCATTGTAACAGTATGGATGTTGCACATCAGGTTTCCCATACACTCATTACTAACACCTACCCCCACACCCCCAGAACATCTCCACTTCGACTTACCCCCAGAAGAAAAGACCCTAAGGGAATGGTATTTGGATAACACGTTTATCCAGATCCTCCATCAAAATCACCTTGTAGTCAACACGACCAATTGTTGGGTATGCGGTCTGCTGCCTCACTCTGCCCACCAAGCCATCCCATTCATTCCTTACCCATTTTCTGTCCACGCCTCCTGTTTATCATGGAGGATACTTGCACAAGGAGCATTCGAGACAAATATAACATCTGGCAGAGCATGGTTTGAGCAGTTCAGTGACAATTTCAGGAATAGGTCGGGTAACGTGTCATACTCCCAATGTAGTAACACAGAAATGACTATAACCGAGTTAGACGAGATAGAGGTGTTCAATAATTCCGGAAGGATTACCTTTTCCAGGTTAACTAGGAGGGCCCAGCCTCTGCAGACGTTATCACTGCATGTGATTGCACAAACAGGGGTGGTTTGTATAAAAGGTCTGGGGTCCATTCAACTAGGAATTAGTATATGTTCCATCACAGTTACCCTAACTACCACCAACAGTCCATTATTTGTAGCTTCCCAAAACACGTACTTTATCTGTGGCACAAGAGCGAATGGGTGGCTACCACTCAACTAGGGGGGTGTCTGTTATTTAGGATTCCTGTTACCACCAGTGTATACAGCCCCGTCCTCATACCACAAGCGGCCACTAATACGCCCTGCCCGATCACCTGTACACCACGCAAAGAGATCAATTGATATTAGCGGAGTGGATCAAACCGATACGTCGCTACAGGAATACGTTGACTTCAACCTAGGTTTCTTCTTCTTCATTGGTCCTGTCGTAAATAGCAGAAAGCTTAGACGACTAACAAGGTTAGTTGAGGCAGTCATAAATCAAACAGCGGGAGCGCTAAATGACTTAACAGCAGAAGTTCAGGCTAATAGGGTGGTAACCTTACAAAACCGTTTGGTTTTAGACGTCATTCTTGCTGATAGGGGCGGAGCATGCCGCATCATAGGGAGCAGTTGTTGTGTTTACATACCTGACAACGCCCCCAATGTTTACCAAGCCATCTCCAAATTGCATAAAATAGCTGCCGAAATACACCAAGAAGTAGGGACCTGGACTTGGTCTGGATGGTTCTGGGGCATGCTCACATCCTGGGGCTGGAAGTTACTGATTATAGCAACCTGCATTGGAAGTGCTATACTTGGATGGTGTATTTGCGCTCAGTGTATGCCGATAATATGCTCGAAATGCATATCAGCATGCACCTCTTGCACCCTACAAAAGATATACAAACAAGACACCCACAAACTATTAGTGCTTAGAAAAGAAGTAGATGACTTGATGAACATAGATATAGGCAGCCTGTATGATGATGCTTCTGGAGGTGCCCAGGAACTAACCACCCAGGACCTTGCTGCCCTAACCGCCCCCTTACCAAGAGTGCTTACAACCCCTGTCGATTCCGACTACACATGCATGCTCTCCCGTGCTCAGTCCTCCTACTGCTTTACGTCCCCAAACTCACATCGGCCCCTCTGTCGGTTCTGACCATGCATACATACCCTTCCAGATTTGAAAACAAAATGTATTTAGCAAAGGCTAAAAGGAGGGACTGATGATCTGTGAAATTAGGATTGTGCTAAAGTTAGCATATGCTGTCATCCATTTTGTTATATGTATCCATTTTGTCTCTCTACTCTCCATCGCTCTCTGCCAGGGACTTTCTAAATGCATGTGTGAGTGTGTGTCACCCGGAATTATGCAAACATACTTACGTGCAAAACTAAAGGCTTGTCACAGTGGAAATGTTTCATGCACGCAGGTGCTCTTTGACCACATAAATGTTATAGGGCTATAAACATATTTTTTGCATATGGGTGAGAGGTTTATGGCTTAACAGCTTTTGCATATCAGTAAAGAAGAGTACTTCCTCAATATACCCTTGTTTGCTTAAGGCTTGGACATGAATATAAAAAGCTGTACTGCAATATATGTGACAGTTCCCTCTCAGACATTGTTCATGTCTGGATGACGGAATTCCACTCTTGAGTGAAATAAACTTGTCTTTTGATTTTCACTTCAGTGTCAATT
This sequence comes from Calotriton arnoldi, assembly GCA_963921515.1. Classification (NCBI taxonomy): domain Eukaryota; kingdom Metazoa; phylum Chordata; class Amphibia; order Caudata; family Salamandridae; genus Calotriton; species Calotriton arnoldi. Next base: position 774,479 of record CAWUFW010003332.1, read on the forward strand.
CTCCTTTATGACTACGTAGACTAGGGGTGATTATTCTACACCGATGAGATTGGGAAGAATCTCATTTTTACAAGACTATGGCCGAAAGTAATCGACATGGCTGTTGGAACCACCACACATAGCGACCACAACCCGCTTGAGCTTACCATAATCTCACCTTGGGCCAATCGTTCAAACCCCCCAAATACCATCCACACAACCAAGGAGATCTGTCCTTCTAACAATAGTAGACATCTCAAATGGTTTAGACAGAAAATTAGCACTGTCGATCAGGTTCTCCGCTTCCTAATTCTAGCGTGGAAGACGGTGGCCATCGGTCAAGGCAGCCTATATGTAGCTTTTATTGATTTAAGATCTGCTTTTAACCTGATCCCTAGACATAAACTTTGGCGGGTCTTGAAGGAAATGGGCCTCCCAGGCGAGATACTAGCACTGTTAGTACGCCTCCACGAGAACAACTATGCAAGGGTTCGATGGGGCAGTCAGGGCCAATTGACCGACCCGATCAGAGTCAACAGGGGAGTCCGTCAGGGCTGTGTTCTGGCCCCTACTCTTTTCTCACTCTTCATTAATGGAGTTGTGCAGTACCTCGCTGAGAGCCCAGCTGATGCGCCAACTCTGGGGGGTGTCAAGGTAACAACTTTACTTTTTGCCGACGACACCTTGTTAGTCTCTAAGACCCCAAGAGGTTTTCAACATCTCTTAAATCGCTTCGAATCCTTTTGCACACTTAGAGGCCTAGAAATTAACACCTCAAAGACCAAACTTTTATGGTTGAATCCGCACAAATCCTTTAAGGGAAAGCTAATCCTTGATGGAATTCCCCTTGAGAGAGTAAACACCTTTGATTACTTGGGAGTTACTCTCTCGAATGACCTATCCTGGAAATACCACGTTAAGAAGCGGAACCTTCAACTTAGGCACATTATGGGGGCCTTGATTAAAGAGCATAAGACCTCAGGATGCAGACCAATAGCTGCCCCTCTTCGCATATATGACCTTAAAGCGGTGGGAGCAGCTTTATACTGGTCAGAGCTCTGGGGGTTTGGGAAACTAGACTAGTTACTTGCATCTGAAAACACATTTTTAAGATCAATTTGTTCACTCCCCCAGAGCACCCCCCTGCACCCATTGCATCTGGATATGGGTAGAGCATCGATCATAGAAAAAGCACAGCTTCGCCCCTTGCTTTTTTGGCATCGCTTGAAAACTACCCCCGAGCTACTCCCTTACGCAGAGGCTCTGGACGAGGTTTGTGCACTCGATCACTTCAAGAAAATTGGCTGGTTGACCGAGATGAAGGCCTTGATGACCTCCGTGGGGCTGGAAGGTCTGTGGGACACTAAAAATATAAAATCCTTACCTAGCAAATCATTGATCAAGAAACAATATTGGGGATGGGTAACGCAATCTCCCATCTCTTATCCATCTTGGGGTCGTCAGACCCTCAACTTCATGGAGTTCAAATTAGAAGGAGCTTTTGAGCATTATTTGGAGGTTATTACAAATCCACAGGACCGGAAGCTGTATATGCAGTTTAGATTTGGAACCCTCCCTGTGCACTCTTTTACTGCCTCCTGGCGCCAGCCCCCTCTCGCTACACAGCTCTGTCCGAGCTGTGATATTGCTGATGAGACAAATAGCCACATCTTTTTTGTATGTCCCAGATACAGTCGCTTGAGAACCAGGTGGATAGCCCCTGTTTGTAGAAGGTTTGGAACCCATTGCCACAAAAATGCCCTGCGCATTCTAAGGTCAGACTCAAGCACTCTAATAGTATGCACAGTTGCTAAATTTCTGGGCAAAATGTGGATTTGTAGGAGGCACGCAATGATTAGGTAGCAGACTCAACTCCCTCATTATCCCTTCTAAGAATGGTTTCTATATATGCAGACACTTATGATTGGTTGAGAGTCAGCTCTAGCTCAGTACCCGCATGGCGGGTCGTGCCGTCCAAATGGACCGCATAGATCTTTGCTGGTACAGTTCTTATTGTCTCTCTTCCAACCCACTTAAACACTCTGCATTAACTTTTGTTGGCAATTGATGAATTAGCTGTTTTAACCACCCTTATACCTCACAGCCCCATTTGCTCCCTAGTCACTAGTAACTTGGCGGCCATCACATCACTAAACAAGCATATCCTTTGATGTAAGATTTTAATCCCTTTTCTTTATTCCCCTTCCCCGATAGTGGTTTTAACTAGTGAGGTAGGAATCACTCGTATTGTATGCATTTGCACTTTCTTTTTCTTTTATGCTTTTATCATATAATTATAATGTCTGTTTTATATATCATGAAGTAACTCACCACCCCACCATGCTACCACGGCCCTGTGGGGGTTGCCGCATCATCATTTTAAACTCCACCTAGCTTACCCATGGAAAATTGTTTTTGTATATCTTGCTACTTTTATTCTGTACTTCTGATTTGTATGCATATGGCACTTTTAAGGCCGCAATGGCCGAAATAAAGTTACTGGAAAAAAAAAAAATCAATTGTGTTAGATGATCAACTTCTGGGTGAACCACCTGAGTTTGAGGATGAACACTACTTCCCAGACTAAGTATTCCAGTGCCCCTATCGAACGTTTTAATTATTTCTCGTTGAACTTCAATCTTTGCAGCAAAAAAAAAGTAGCTAGTGGAACATTATCATTTTTGTGTCAGATTTATGCTGCCCACCATCTTTTCAGTCACATATATTGCTGGATTGCAGTTGGACCGGTGTGCATTGAAGAAGCCTCCACAATGCCTTCATGACATTGGAGACAATGCCTGCCCCCCTCGCATGCCTATTACCTATCCTTTTTTGCATCACTTAGCACTAGAAGGTCTGCCCGAGAAGATTGTTGTTTTACAAGAGTGCCTGGCAATACCAAATTCCAATGTGTTGCCTGCATCAAAGATGAATAACTAATACCTAAACTACCTGTGCTTGAATTGGAAGTGGTAACTACAACTATTGCAACTGTTTGTGAGTGATTGTGTGAGTGATGATGATGATTAATGTGGTGGCAGACAGTGATGGAGGATGTTAAACTGCAATTTGGGAACTTGCCTGAGATGACTGATTTGCAATGTTTGGGGCCTAAGTGATGGATAATAATTTTTTTCCTGGAAGTGATTGGCCTTTACAAACTTACTTAGTGAAAACTAATTAACCTTTATGGTCCACAACTATGATCCTTCTGTTTTTCTCATCATCTGGGATGGCTGCCCCAGACAATTGTTTGATTTACAAGACTGCCAAATTCCAATCTGTTGCCTGCATCAAAGGAGAGATAGTCATCCTACCACCATGCTGATGAGTGATGATTGATGTGGTGGCTGACAGTGAAGGAGGGTGTGCTGAACTGTAATACAGGAAATTTCTTGAAATGATTATTGATTTTCAATGTTTGGGGCCTGAGTGATGGGTGATAATTTTTTTCCTGGAGGTGATTGGCCCTTTCACACTTAGCCAGATTTAATTGCAGGGTCCTCTCCTTATTTCTGGTTCTTCAATGACCGGAACAGTCACTTTAGTCGACAAACAAAAACCTACAGTTCCCTAGAGTTTCTCTACCCTTGAACTTTTTAGTTAAGGGAACTTAGCCTATTAAGTCAACAGCAACTCCACCATGACTTACAGGACTGATGTCAGCCTTAAACAGTTCAATTTTCATTGTTGAAAAAATGGTATCCCAATTATTTTCTACTATCTATGTATAGGATTGACCTGAGTCAGCAAGTGCCCCCACTTCTTTTCCTTCAATAGTGACCTTGCACTCAGGCATTGTTATTATATTAGCACCACAATCAGAATCAGAAGTGGGAACAGGTGTTACATTGAAAATGACTCTGTTTAGACCTTCTTGTAGTTCCTGTCCTTGTAGAACAGTGTCATTGTTTGAGATTCCTTTTCCTTCTTGACCTTTACAAACTCTCGCATAGTGCCCCTTTTACCCGCATCACCTACAAGTAGAGAATTTCGCATAACAGTTAGGGCTATTTGAAGAATGGTTGGCATTACCACATCGGTAGCAATTAAACTTCTGAAATGGCTGCTTCTACACTTCTCCACCTTGTGTTTTTCTCTTTGCCCGCATCCTCTTGAGATCTGTCATTAACCCTGGCTATCTCAGCAGTAACGGGTTCATCATTCCTCACCTCTTTGATCTACCCACGATGTATGCTCAATGTTTTCAATTATAGGGATGGCCATCCTTAAGGTTGGGATTCTTAGCTAAAAGTTTTTCCTGAACTTTTGACTTATTAGTACCTCGTACAAATTGATCTCTGATGAGTGAATCACTGAGTTCACCAAATTCACATGTTCTCCCTAAGTTTTTCAAAGAGGCTACATAGTTGGATATTTTTCTGTCTTTCCTTGGCATGTAGAGTAAAACGTGTGCCTCTACATCACCGCATTCACTTGTGTGCCAAAATGCATTTCTAACATCTTCACTGACTTTCCATATACATCAGCAGGCTCTCCCTCACCTTAACCCATCTGGATTTCATCCAAACTCTTATATATGTTCCTTCCTTCAAATCCTAAATTATGTAACAATATTCCCTGCTTCCTCACAACAGTGAATTCTTCCCTACCTATGGCAACCAAATAGGAATCAAATAGTTTTTTCCATCTTTTCCAAGTTAGGGGCGGTTTTCTAGCCTCTGACAAGAAAGAAGAAGGTGGTGACATGCTTGCTGCCGCTATCATGCATGAGAAAATAACTAACTAATAAAACAGTCTAAAATAATTAGCTAAAACAACAGACTAATACAATTAACTAACAAAATACATTAATATAAAAAACTTCCTAATCTGGATATTTCCGAATGTAGTTGCCACACTGTAACAAAAATTAGTTAGATGAAAAGTCTTCTCGACATAGTAGCAAGTCAACACATATCTTCGTTCTGTTTTCTTTTCCTTAAAAAAATATATTAGGTAACCTAGTAACATCTTGAACTACTGGCAGGTGCAGTTCATGCATATTCATAATGGTGCTACGTCAAACACAAAGGGGGATATTCTCAAGAACGTGCGATAATCATCGCCAAAAAAGGCTAACGCACGTTTTCATATCGCCGTCTATCGCGGGAAAATAACTCCATGTTAACATCGTATTCTCAACACGGCGGTAACATGCGATAGTCTCCCAAGAACGCGTCAAATGTCCGCGATAACATTACCAGGACGGCGATAAAAATCCAAACCCGAAAGCGAAAAAAGTCGCGATGGCCCCAACCGCGATACAAAAATCAACGATAAGCAGCGCCAGGCCTGCAATTCACACACGTCAGGCGGGAAAAATCACTACAAAAGCAGGAAAAAAACCCACAAACAAAAACAAAACAACTGCGAAGCACAATGGAGGTAGCCGGGGCAGGAACAGAGAACGAGCAGAACCCCACAAGCCCCCCGGAGGACCAGGCCAGGACCTCGGGGTCAGGGAAGGGAAAGGACAGGAAGAAGAGGAAGACGCGGTTCAGTCCACAGGAAAACAGGATCCTGATAACGGAGGTGATGAAATACCATCAACAACTGTTTGTCACCTCCAATGTGTCATTGGTGACAAAAAATGGAATATGGCAGTCCATCGTGGACAAGGTGAATGCAATCGGAGTGCTGAGGAGGACAATGGAAGAGGTCAAGAGGCGCTGGAATGATGTGAAGCGCAAAACCAAGCAGAAACTCGGCAACAAGTAGAAGGCAGCAATGCAGACTGGAGGTGGGAGTCCAGCGCCACAGGAGGAACTGGACGAGATGGAGGAAATGGTGTCCACAGTCATCAGTGTGGAGACGGTGGCAGGAGTTGGGGGACCGGACACTGCTCAACATGACCTGACACAACAGCAACAGGGTGAGTAACGACCAGGGACTGGGGGGATGGGGGGATATGGGCACAATGGCACACATGCACAATTAAGTATAGCACAGTGCACACCCACAATGACTCTGGATCATGTCCCTTATCCACTTGGCACACTGCAGCACACCTAGAAACAGCAAGTAGGCCCCCGTCGACTATGTGCCCAGAGGGGGCCCTCCCCACACATCACTAATCTCACAACAAACCCATGCACAATTACAAACACACATCCGTGATGTTGTCGAAATACCCACTGTCCCGCATCAAATAGGCAGCTCCTCCCAAACAGTCACAATATACATTGTCATGCAGTTTGTATGTAAACCTGTACAATGCGTCAACATACATGTGAAAACAATGTTAAACTGCATCTCCAATTTACATTGCAGAGGGTGAATCAACACCTCCTGCCGAGCAGACGGTACATCTCTTCACTGATGATGAAGAGGACCTCCCCTCCATCAACACCGACGCCCTCCAATGGCTCATGGTCAGCTTCGGCACCCCACCTCCAGGAGCAGGGCAGCCCAGCTGCATCGAGGAAACCCCACCCCCTGCACAGACCACACAGCAGGAAGCATCCACCACCACGGCTGTCTCCCAGGACCCCCACGAACAACACATGGCCTTCCAACGCCGTGTGTTAGGGTGCCAGGAGAAGATGGCGGATCAGGTGTGGGTGGGGTTCGACCTCATGGCAGCCAAACTCGATGCCATACGTGGGTGTCTAAGTCCCATCAGGGACCACTTACAGTCCCTAACGGACACCCACAGTCCACTCCATGCTCTCCAATGATCCATGGCTGACATTGCTGGAGTCCTGACTCTGAGACAAGGACAACTGTCTCGTCAGAGTGGCTCCAGCGATGTCAGCTGGGAGTTGGGACACATGCGGAGGATCATGGAGAACAGGGAGCGGATGCAGGTGGAAAGAATGGCTGCCACTGCTGCACACCAGCGTGATGTAGCTGGGATCTACCATGCCCTGCAGATCTTCGTCATGGCATTGCTGCCACAAGGCCTGGCGCAGATGAATGCTGCTGCTGCTTCGACATCCACATCTCCGCCCCCTGATGTGTCAGTGCCTCACAGTGCGGCAGCCAATCCACCTCCGGCTCCTGATGTGTCAGTGCCACACAGTGCGGCAGCCAATCCACCTCCGGCCCCTGATGTGTCAGTGCCACACAGTGCTGCAGAGACAACACCACCACCCACATGTGAGGCACATGAGACATCAGAGGACGAAGATGCAGATGAATCTGCCCTACTGGTAGTAAGGAAGCGGTAGCATTCTTCTCTGCCACATGGCCTCTTTATGCTTGGTTCTGCCCTCTGCATCATCACCTTCCACTGTCCCCCGATGCACTCTGTGACACTCACCTTGGACCTCGACATGGACTGCCATATTCTGTTTGGTCACCAATGACACAGCTATCAGACTGCGGACTGAACTCTTCCTCTTCCGATGTACTTGTCATTCCCTGAAGGACTCTGGCTGGCCCTCCACGGGCCAGCAATGTAAAGTGGGGTTTTCATGGCCCTGTACTGCTCCAGTTACAACACTCCACTGAATGTGCATTAAACAATCAAATTCACACAGATGTGTCATGTCTATGATCATTCAAGTATGGAAGTATGGATGAATGTAGGGTCAGTGATTCCCCCTTATGTCCATGTTGCACATGTTGTGGGACTTGAGTCACAGGGTGCAACATTACCAATTGCGGACCAGGTGGCATCGACACCACATCAGAGACAACGCATGAGTTACCTTCTTGTCCAGCCCAGAACGGAACCACGCCCAGAGCGCCGGGGTCATCGTTCACACCCCTACGCTGGACTGGCATACACCAGGCCAGCCCACTCCGCTTACGCTTACAGGGACGACGACAATGCTACATGTCCCAGGTCTTCCCTGTAGTGATCTGCTGATCACAGGTCTAGTTGTCAGCATGCCACAGCCACTCCCTGAGGGCTGGTTCACACCCACACCACACCCATCCAGCACAGGCGTCACAGGACATGTGACCCTGTCAATAAAAGGGGCCGGGCGCACGTGCCCGAGGCCATTTCCACTATCTAGCTGAGTGTGTCCGTGTGGTCATTATTTATGCATGAGGGCCTAGGGCCCTACCACATCACATTCCCCACTGCCGGAGGTGACATGATGGCGTCCGCTCCACTAGACTCAATCATAAAGGGCCCATGACTTGAGGTGCACAGAGTTGGTGGCATCCGAGGCACTTTGGCTGGCACGGGCCTACCGCCACGGGACGGTGACTTGCGGTGCACTGAGTTAGTGGCACCAGAGCTGAGCGGGTGTGCAGCCTGCGATGATGCGTAGGCCTCGATGTGCCGTCCTGCCAATCAAGATTCGATTTGAATTGTGATCCCAGCTGGACCGCAGTGTACACCGAGGGCAGCAGGCTGAACAGACATGACTCCGCGGCACGGTGCTGCAGGGTGCGCTGGGGGCCTGTGGCACGGAATCCAGTGATCGGCTGAGGAGGTTGCACCAGCACGTGGTGGGCCCTCTTGGAGACATGCCAGTGGCGGCAGGTGAGCATTGAGGCCTGGGTGCGCAGGGGCGGGAACTCATCGCTGGTTGATGGACTGGTCAGGGGACCAGGGCTGGGGTGCAGCAGGTGCACAGGATCGCGTAGGCACCACCGGTCACGGCGGCGCCCTCGTTGCTGGGTGGGGGGAGTGAAGGTGCAGGGGTATCAAGCGGATACAAACTGTGATGCTTACAGGTATGAGTAATCCTGCATCATGAGACCGTAACAGAAGTTAGTGTGACCGTAACCTTCCTTTTCTATCCTACGTAGGTTAATTAAGACCACACGTACTTCTGTTATGGTCTTTTTGTGCAGGATTTGTCTTTCCTGTGAGCATTCCGGTTTGTCCAAGTGCTATACACTGTACCAGATTAGGTTTGTGACTATACGGACATTTGACCATTGTCACCATTTGTCCAACAGGTTTCTGGATACTGACTTCCGGAGTATGGAATGGTATTGGGGAGTTCCCGCAGCATATGCAGTTACATGAATCCACACGTTGCCCTGATGAAGTTCCCCGTTGGGCGTTGGCTGTGCTTTTCATATTGTTTTTTGGTGTATTTGTAATAAAGGACTGTTTTTACACTACTGTTGACTACTGGACTTCATGACCGTGCGCACCCCCATTTCAGTTACTACAGTATTGGGTCTGGGGCACAGTGGCGTCTGGTAACGGCTGGCGTTGGGGTTGGTTGCGCAGGAACACTACGAATTGGAACTGTCGTGTGGTGCGGATACAGGGTCCCACTGTTGCTATTGTGGACATGCATCCATGACATGGGTGAGGAAGTTTGATAGGGCTGGCCATGAGACTCCTCCGACTCTGGCAGTTGTTGTTTGGGAGGTACCAGGGGCCAACAGGTGCAGCACAGCCAGCAGCTTTGTCTGCGGAGATATGTTGGTTGTGGTAGTCGAGGGGGGGGTGGTCCGGGGGGGGGACGGGGGTGGTGGCGGTGGGTGTTGTGGCCCTCTCGGGTCTCCGAGTTGCACGATCAGTGTCTCCATGACATGTGTTGGTCTTCAGGTGTGGCTCTGGGCTGGGCTCCCTTTCATACTGCAGGTAGTCGTCCTGCTTAACACCAGTAAAAGGCAGCTGCTAAATCCTTGCTGCTAACGCACCTTATCGCCTGTTTTTGGGTCGCATCGCAGATCTGGCTGGTCATTGAGAATATCGCGAAGTGGTGTTTTCGTGTGCTTTTGCACGGGAACGCCTACTCTGCATATCATTAGCGTTAGTTGTCTCTCTCATCCGTGGCGATGTTTTTTGCGGCAGCTATCGCAGGAAAACTGGCGACATGGGCTGTTTGCACCAGCTTGAGAATGGGGCGATAATTCTTTCACAAATTTTGCTGCGCTAAAGTGCCGATAACTCGGCGATAAGTCCTTGAGAATATGCCCCATACTTTCCCAACTGAAAATGGCAGCACATAAAGTACTTGAACTGTGTGCTGTCAAAGTGCTCAATGGCAAGTGCCCTTTCAATCCAAATACAGAATGGCGATATGTAGAACACGTGCTAGCCCAACTGAAAATGGTGGCACGCAAGCGTGCTAACGTAGTGTCCCAAGGTAGTGTTCACTAGCACAGCAACAGTTTCATACGCCCACAATGCACCACCCACGGGGCATTTGACTGGTGCGTGCGTGGCTCCTTCTCAAGCAGCTCCTTACAATTCAGCTCTCTCACGTCACACTCAGCTCGCGCATATCCTGACCAACAAGACCATTTTCTGTGTGAATCAAATTAACCACTTGCCCAATGTTCTTCCTTTTCTCTCTGCTGTTTCAATCGCCAACACGCTCTGCCGCCACCTGTTACTGACACGTCAATGCGGCATCGATGTGCTCCGCGATGTCTTCCTCATCTATTTCCTTCCTCCTGGAGTGGTGATGGTGTGCCTGTCCCCAGTGCAGGATTCCCATGGCCACATTTTAACTCCAAATTCAATACAATGACTCAGGAGGATTATCGTTTTTCGCGGTGCTTGACGGAGCACCGTGATCTGATCTGCGCCTGGCCGTCGCACATCCCCAGACATCGTGACCTTTATCTGCGCCCTGCTGCCACGCTACACCCACAATCGCTGGACCATGCCGGCCGGGACCTGAACGGCATCACGCCGCCGAACAACCCCTGTCACCGATGGTACTCGGACTACACAATCTTTCTTGATCGTCTATACCACCGAAGGCCGCCCTTTAAGATGGTGACGATCCGCCAATCTCAAGATGGCGACTTGCTGACAGCTTTCACTCCGCAAGATGGTGAACACCGTGGCCCTACAGGGAGACCAGGGTGAGTGACCTCTCTCCCTCGCCCATCTGTCCTCCCCTACAACTAACCCGATTCTACCTCGAAGCACCACAATGAGCTGGTGATGAATCAGACCCCCCCAGAGGGCCTCCCTCCATGTTTGTTTTGACCCCCGAACAGCCCCCAACACCGATGATACGCGGGCTTCCTCTCCTGATCGCCAACCCTACAAAGGGCTGTTCCTGAAGTTGCGACGATCCGCCAGTTATTTCACTCCTCAAGATGGCGATCGCCAGTGTCTCTCCAGTGAGGCCAGGGTTTGCAAGTTTCCGGATTGGCTTCAGACACAGAGAATGGGCTCTGGTTTCAGGGATCCCAGCGCTGCTTCCCTGGTCTTCTTATCCTTACTGGTTACAGCTATGGAGTATGGGCGTTGGTTTCAGGGATCCCTGTGCTGTTTTCCCAGTTCAGCTCTTTGTGTGAATTCTTCAGACCTTGGAACTGTCCCTTCCTCCTCTCCACCCACCACTCGTGTCCTGGGGGTAAGCTGAAAGACGAGGCAGACGGCACTCCCCAGGAATACCAGGACCGGTGCTTTTTGGTGGAGGTATGACGATGCCCCCTGGGCTGATTCCAAAACTGTTTTGTACCTACTGCGGAGCCCGAGCAACCTTGGCTGATGCCCGGTGGAGCTGTTCTTTGCAGCTATAGTGGAGTCTGGCTCTGGTTCACCCCCTTGGCCGTCACCTACCCAGCCGGACATCTGACATTGTTTTCCTCGTCCCCTCGCTGTTTTTCCTCCCGCCTCCTCCCTCTGCTATTCGTTGATCTAATTGCTGTAACTATGTAACCTGTAACTCACTGATCCTGTAACTATGTAACCTGTAATGCACTGATCCTTATGTAAAGCGCTCTGATACCTCCGGCTCTAGCCAGCGCTATATAAAAGTTTATAAATAAATATTGTAATGTTTATTTGGACTACCAGTGCCATCATCAAAGGTATGCTCTCTGGCCCAGTCTCTGCTTCCTCCAGCTCTCCCCGTCCATTTCATTCTAGAACTTTCCACTCTCAAGACCACAACACATGTTGCAATTAGTTAAGGGCAAATCTGAGAAAACCTCAACTAGTTTCTGATCATTCTGAAGCTTGTAAATGATGTTGAATCAATAGTCTTACAATCTCCCACCCCACCTATCAACATGTGGGGGCATCTTGGCTCTGACATTTCCAAAAGTGTACACGAGGGCTTGATGAGCAGTGATTACCTTCCATATACAAACAACTGAAAAATATCACAGGCCAGTAGAACAGCCTTGCCCGCTTGACAATTTCACTTTTCTCAGATGGTATACTCGATAATCCCCCATGTGCCTTCAGGACGCGATCACTCAGAGCCAGGTTAGCACACAGACAAATTGGCACTATAATCAATATTTATCTTGATGTGCAGAGCACGGCCAAAGTAGTCCCTGTCATCAGTATTGATAGGGTGAAAGAGTAAGAAACTAGCATGTTGGTTGAGGGGGGTGGAAGTCTCACTTAGGCAACAACCACAATCCTCGTCAGACTGAATCACAAAAGTCACTAACTTAACCTGTGCTTAACCATCTGGTGATTTGGCACAAAGCAGTCAGACTTAACTTAGAGGAAATGTAATAAAGTATTTATGCAGCACAAAAACAGTAATAAAGTGAAAATACAACATATGAAAAATCCCAAATCAATTTAGAAACTTAGAGTAATTTGCAATAAATAAAATGGTACCAGAACGACAAAAATCAAATCAGTAGCACCGGAGATATGTAATTTCAAAGTTTTAGGTAAAAAATAGCTCATAGAAGCACAAAGTGCCCACTCTGGTTATCTGGTCACACTGGGCTGGGACAAAGTCACAAGTTCAGGCCGACCGCGATGGAGCACAGGCCAGATGCAGGGACTAGGTTAGACCTTCTGAGAACTGTACCATATGTCCTTGATGCAAGGCATTGCGCGTCACTATGTCAGTGCCGATGAGGAGCTGCCAGGACTGTGATGTGTGGTCCTTCTTTGAGTGGCTAGTGCTGCATCAGTTTCAATGAGGATGCTGATCGGGAGCTGTGAGGAGCTACGATGCGAGGTCCAGTGTCGAGTTATGTCACGCTGCGTTGTTTGTGGTGGATCTCACAGTTAGGCAGGAAAGTACACTGTGAAGCCAGCCAAGAGTCCAGGATCTGGGGAGCACCTGTTGGGGATCAGGACTCCCTCCAGTCATAAGTCAGAAGCAGGGCTCAGGGAGGTCCAGTTGCAGGTCCAGTTGGAGCAGGTCATCTAAGCAGTTGCTGGGAGGCCTCTGGAACTTGTTCTGTCCCTGTAGCCCAAAAAGGAGGGTAGCCAACTGACCCTTGGAGTCACTGAGGTTACCCTGGAATCCACGTCCAGGAGTGTACTGAAGAGTTGTTCTGAGGGTCCAAAATGTATACCTGGGGTCAGCCTTTTTGCGTGGCAAAACCACCTCATCGGGTTCTGTAAAGTTGTTCCCTTCCCCTGTCAAGGCTCCAGAGGATGAGATCTGGGAGATCCAGATAACCCCACAGCATATACTGAAGCCAGAGAAACAGTGACTGCGGAAAACCCCCAAAAAACAACTGAGTCCTCCATGGTCTATCCTGTTGTAGAACCCTAACACCTGGAAGTAAGTGACACTGAAACTATTATGATTGGATTTAGAGGTCTCAACCAACAAGCACAAGTGCCGGTGCTGTGCCAAACGTGTGTCCTCTGTTTTTGGAGAATTCATTGATTGACTTATTACTATCACCGCTGCAACCGGGGATGGATCCCTAGCTTTGTTTGGATGGAGGGCTTGTGTCTGGGCCTGAGGCAGACACAATGAAGGTAAATCCACTGAAGCAGAAGAAGTGTGACCTGTGCATGTGAGTCACTGAGTACAACAATTGTGCATCTACAAACCTTTATTATAAACTAACCTTGAATTTAAAAATTGGTGAACAATTATTGCAATGATTATTTGAGAATTAGCTTGGATGAATAATGAAAAATGGAGAGCAAATAAAAACATTACAAAAATACAATCATATATTGTTTTTTGCCATCCTGAGGAGCTGTACCGAATTTCAGGGTACTTCACCCTGCTTGGTTCATTGCAGGCCTCACCTTGTCATTAATCCAAGTTCCCCAGCATGTTACGCATTCGTACTGCAATGCACACTCCTGTCTAGCTAGAACTAAAACACTGAACACTATTTTGAAGCTTGCAAAAACATGTGAGTAGGTAGGTTTTGCAGCAACATGTGAAGGAACAGTATTTGTTTCCTAAGATGTTTATGAGTAGAGAATGTGAGAATCATACAAATTAAACACAACAATGAGAGCTCTGTTTCTTACAGTGTCTTAAAGATTGTATTACTAAGAGAATGTGTAAGTAATAATAAAATATTAAAAGGCATATCTATCTGTCTGTCTGTCTGTCTGTCTGTCTGTCTGTCTGTCTGTCTGTCTATCTATCTATCTATCTATCTATCTATCTATCTATCTATCTATCTACAGATACATCCACTGGAAACATCAGGCTAAAGTGAAACTATGGTTAGCTTTGGTCATAATACCTTAACATATGTTTAAAAACAAACTCAGAAATTCACAGAAAAAGCCACAAATTGAAGCTACGGTTCCAAAACAAATATAGAAATCACTGAAATTTGCCAGTTACGTTTAGCTAACCCAACCAAGTTCAAGTTCAATAACTCTTTATTCGGCCAATATACAATGAATAAAACTTTATTTTGACATATAATGTTTTTGTATTTGATACTTACTAATAAACTAACATTTCACATTGGGGGATGCAAATCTAATAGTGTGCAAATCTCAATTAAAGACTAAACTTAAATGATGGTTGCATTGAATGAATATGGGTGGCTCATTCCGCAGAAACCTGACAACAAAAACCTCAAAATTTGGGTCAGCCATGTTAATTAGTGATACTCAGGCTTCCTATCAACCATCAGTCTGTTCGTATAAAAACATTAATATAAATTGCAGCTGCGTCAATACAGTACCAGAACACAAGGTGAGATCACAAAACCATCCCCAATACCAAGCCTTCATGGGGCTATCCATAAATATGTAATAAAATAACATGGTGCGCACATAAAAACAAGAAAGCCAGCAGCTTGATTGATAAAAAGAAACCCCCCTCTAGTCATTAGATAGCTTTTTCCTGCGTCTAAGGAACGAGAAAGGAAACTTGCAACCCAAAAGCAGACCAAGGGGGAGGAAAGCATTTGTAAATACAGCAGAGCAGTTCTCGCTTGTACAAATTGGTTATTTCTTACCAGCGGGAGAATGAATCTGCCCCTTAATGTGCTGTAAAAATCACAAAAGAATATAAAATGCATAGTGTCTTGCTCCGAGAAATTGTCACATGTGCACAGCTTTAGATTTCCTGCCTTACGGAATCATTTGGGGACAGCTAAAAACCAGTGTATTGTAGTAAACCTGAACCTTGTCAGTAGGAAACAATGGTGGGCATTATTTACCATTGAAAAATAAGGTTCCTCCTGAGGTCATGTTTTCAACAAAATGTACTGTTTGGCAGTGGGGTTAAAAAATTCCCTTTCCTCTCTTTCTCATTACCATCTAGATAAAAACATGTTCTCCCTCTGCCGTAGTGGGCTAGAATTGGTGAATAAGTCTATACAGCTACTCTCCAGCATTTTCTTTAAGTAACCAACGTGAGTTAATCAAAGGGGGGAGAAAGAGGTTCGCAGTGGACTCAACCTCCTGTCTCACATAAATAACCAAAGAAAAGTCCACTCGTATTTCAACGAACTATCCTTCAAGTAATCTTGGTAACACTTAGGGAAAACAATATGTTTTCTTAAAATAACCCTCACCCACCAAAAAGTCCCTTGGTGGCATGCTTCATCATCGGGTTCTTCCCGCCCTGCTGCTGGATGGGGCGTGCTGCGACCGACGGAGACGTGGGAGCACTTTGGAAGGTGTCAGCTACAAAGTGATGTGAGAGTGGAAGGGTCAGAGGAACTTATGAAATTAAAAAATACCTGGCCACATGGAGCCTACATTTTATTGAGTCCTGTAGTTGGTATTGATAAAAGGGCTGTGTGGGAGAAACACACTGTAATGAATGAGTGTCTCCCGGTCTACATGTTTCAAGTCTTACCCCTGCGGCATTTTATCAGGACCAGACTAATTGATCCCTTGTACCACTCCTAAAGAAACCGGATGGTCTTCTTAATTAATATTAAGGTGAAATAAGGAAATTATCATGCAAATACAATACCTAATAGGTATGTTTCTTCAATATGATCTGGAAAGATAAGATATAACAAGGTTAGTTTGTCAATGAAGTTATATTGTGTAAACACATCACCAATTTGTGGATCCCAAGTGATATATTTTTCACATATCCACGTTTAGTCTATGCCATTACATTTTTAGTGTTGTGCTGCCCTTATGGAAAAACATACAAGACAATACAGGACATGAAACATAAATCACACACTTTATGAAGTAATCATCTATATATGGTAGTTACTCCTCATATATGGACATCGGTATACCTGGCTAGTAGTGAAACAATTGTTTTTTTCATGAATAATGAGTTTATCATCGTGGGAGTGAAAAAAGATAGTCTAATTTCCATAGATAGTGAGTTTGTAAGGAAATACGTTACGTGTCTGTTTAGCATACTTTATTTATGCCTAAATTTGGCCCCATGAGCTCTGCACAGGAGGGGAGGGGCGCTTGAGGTCACACACTGAAAGTGAAAAATTAGTCAAGACACTGGTTACAGATATGTGTTTCCTATGGAGAAATGCTCGTTGTCAAGGGCATTGGCTATGCCGTACTCACTTCATCAAAGCTGCACCCTCACCCCGCATACTATGCCTGCCTGTGGCTCCGAAGATGAATGCGCGAGCCAAGACTGTCCTGTTAAATGTCAGGTCGGCTCCTGCTTGCGTCCTCGTGGCAGGGGTGTCTAGACCGCTAACTCGACAAAATGGCCGCACGTTAGTGGCACAGTTTAGTGTGTTCTGGGTAAATTTATTCACTCACTACGCCGGTTCGAGCCTGCTGTTCAGCGGAACTTGACAATCATAAATCTAGGGTTTCAGCAAAAACTAGTACAAATATCTTCAAAAGAATTTATTAATAAAAATTTTATTAATAAAACGGACTGCCAACCCACAAAAATCTTGCAAAAATCTCAGACTTCAATGAAGTCATTCTTTTTATATAAAGGAAAAGGTATTTGGAAAAGACCAGGCCGATCGTGCCTCAGATGTATTTACAAAAAAGGGGGTCAGTCCTTTGGTCTCTACTTACTAGCTGTACAGGATAAACCGAATAAGCAAATAATAAGGCAATGATAGTGATGATAAGGAGAATTACAGAGCAAAGGGGTACCGATCGCTCTGTGGACATCACAGTTGAGGTTATAAACAAAAGCAAGATTGGTGATGCCAAGGGTGTATATTACTACTTTTTGGGAAAAATAGTATTGAAGGAGGCCGCTTGTTGGCGCTATATGAGCCAGAGGTGTTTCCTTGTAAATGATGTCAGTTTGTCCCAAAAGGACGTTTGTGGTCATTAGATTATGTTCAGGGAGAACCAATATAGGTCTGCTGTAGATTGCTCACAAATATCATTGGTTCAGACAAAATGGCTCCATGGTATGCCATCATTCAGTCCATTAGTATGAGCCCCCAAACGGAAAACCCAGCGTTGTTCTTTTTCAAATATTTGGGATTCCTTGGGGATTTCTTCAAATATGGTCCACTGTAGGTACTGTACCGTGTGTCTCTTGTCAATATAATGTGTGGACATTTTTGTTGTTGCCCTGACACATTGCAGATTGCTACGATGTTCACAAATGCGTGTTCTGACCATGCGTTTTGTCATACCGATGTAGTGGAGTTGACAAGGACAGGTGATCATGTAAATGACATTTTTTTGTGTTGCAATTTGTGAAACGGCGTTGTTCCCAATTAGTGTTGTTGTTGAATGTGATACTCTAACTCCTGGTGGTTAGGTGGCAGACGCTACAGTTACCGCATAGGTGGTGACCTTTTAGGGGGGAGAGGAAAACCTGGGGTGTTTCCACATCCATGTTATTGCGTGGTCTGGTGTGTATTATCATGTCCCTTAGGCTCCTGCCCCTTTTGTGAGAGAACATTGGCTTTGGGAATTCCAATGTTACACAATTCAACATTCGCCAGTGTCTATTAATTATCTTGCTCACCAGGTTAGAGGCTGTGTTGTATGTGATTATGCAGATTGGTCTTCTTCTTTAGGCTTCGGTGGCCTCACTTCCAGGAGAGCTTCCCTGTTGTTGTTTTAAGCTCGTTTCATTGCTTTGTCAATGATTCGAGTGGGATCATTCCTTTTCATCAGTTTGTGATGTAGATCCTCCGCTTGCTGTTTGAAATCCTTAAGGTCAGAGCAGTACCTCCTCAACCGCAGGAATTGGCCAAACGGGAGATTGTCCCTCAGCTGTCTAGGGTGGAAACTATCATAAACCTGAAGGCAATTCTTTGCGGTTGGTTCCACCTTAATCGGCCGGTTTTATGACCAAGTCTCTGTTGTTTGCCAGCTCCTTTATTGCTTGCTTTTGCTCCTTGGTAGTGTTGTGAAACACTCGGGTGTCTTCTGGATTAATTTTCTCCAGTTCTTTCAATACTGCTTTTTCGAAAGCCATAATTTCCACTGGTAAGGTGGCATTCGGGGGATGGGGGGTGAAAGTGGACTTCAACCTCAACCCTGTGTCATCTTGTACTAATGTACCTGGTTCCTTGTTAGCAAAATAAGCCCTCAGTTTCAGTTTCCTGATGAATTCGTTCCCTTCCGTGCACAATTTGAATTTATCCATCTTCTCAGTGGGCACTAAACCTAATCCTTTTCCCAGGATTTTCATCTGAGCATCTGATAGGACATAGTCAGTCAGATTTACCACTAGACCACTCATTTGCTAGTCATTGCCTGGTTGTTCTGAGCACCGATCATGCTCCTGGTTGCAACTCCGGGTTGTTCCTCATCTGCTGCCCAATGTACTTGGCTCCTCTTCTGAGTCCGTCCCCTCCTAGGGCTTTGGCATGATCCTAAAAAAGGATTCTGTGGGTAGTATTGATAATTCTGGTGGGGCGTGTTCCAATGGTTGAAAGGTACTGGTGGGCCTTGTGCTGCTGGGGGGCCATAGAAAAAAGGTACAGGATACATTGGAGGGCCTTTATTGGGATCCCATCCCCTTGTCGCTCGATAGTTCACTCTTCTTCCCTGGCCTCTTCTGCCTTGATAGCCAGCTCCACTGTCTCTGCTGGAGCCAGAGCTGTTTGAGCCTGTGTCTGATACCCCGTCGGAATTATAATCCTGATGTCTGCCAGATGGAGTATAGTCATCTCGAATGTAGGGGTACACTCGTTCATGGCTGAACCTACTGGTGTCTTTCTTCAGTTTTGTAAATTTACTCTGCTTCAGAGTTGCTTCAAATTCATTTATCATTTGGTTCAGTTCTTTTTTTCAGTGAGATGCCTGACTGATAGCTTTTCAGACGTACTTCTATTGTCTGTATTTCCGTTTTCATTTCCTGTGAGATGTGAGTGGCTGTTTTTATAATCAAAATGAGCCAGTCCCGTGTGCAATGCCAAGAGATGAGTGACCAATCTTTTTTAAAAGTTTTGTCATGCTGGAAAATGAATGGTTCATTCCTAACTATGAGACCTTGCGCCCTCAGGTATTCTGTCATCATGAGTCCATGTAGGGCTGTTTTTATCTGGGTTCTCCTTAAAGCTGTCAGTTCATCCCAATCAGTGCTGTCTGTGTTGGGTTCAGGGTTGCTGCACCCATAATACTTCAAAAACATGTTGGTGGTGCCCCTGCCCAGATTGGGGCACCTCAAAGCAGAATAAAATATGCAAATTATCCCTTGAAGGGCATTAAGGAGTGTTCTTGGCTAGGAGCAGCAATTAATAAATGAGCTGCTCTGGCTGTTTATGTATTACTAATTTTGCAGCCTGGCACTGCAATCCTTACATTTTTTTTTGTAGGTGCCCCGGTCCGAGCTGGGTCACCCACAATGTCCTCTCTTGTTTGGTACTGTGAGGTAAGTGCCAAGGCCCCCAGGGACCTGCCTGTTACCGGCACTCAGCCCCTATTCTCGAACTGTGAGGGAGCCGGCAACACTTTTTAAAAAAATGGGGTGTACTGGTCCCACCTAGGGAACCCAAAACTTTGTAAAACTTTGGGGGCTGAGGGGGCAGGCCCATGACCTCCGCGAACCCACAAGTTCCTTGGCCAGCACCCATCCTGGGTGCTGGAGAGAGCCGGCCATGTTTTTTTCTAGTGAGTGCCCAGACCCCACTTGAGTCACCTAAAATGGTCTAAAATATTAGGGTCGTGGGAGGAAGGCCATGGCCCCTGCTGCCCATCGGCTCTTCAGCCAGCACCCATCCTGAGTGCCGATGGAAGCTGTCTTCACTTGCTTGCTCCTCCAGGCAGGGGGCAGTTTTTCTTTCTTCTCCCACAGGGCATGAGTAATCCCCTGTATTCCCTGTCTACCAGAGTGTGAGTTGGAAGATAGTTTTGTGCTCCCACCCAGCAGAAGCTTTTCTGCTCCAGCTGGGCAAGAGCAATGAATTGTTCCCCATCTGCACTCTTGTGGGCAGGACAAAATGTGCAATGTCCTGAGAATGTGGTCCCTGGACAGTTTTTTGTGTCGGGCTCCAGAGGATGAGGTCGTCTGCAAGATGTGAATGGCAGGATATGTGAGTGTTGGAGTATATAAGTGACTGTATGTGAGAGTGAGTGATTGTGAGAGTAGATGTATGGATGAGTGTGTGCTTGTGTCAGTGATTGTATAAGAGAGTAAGTATGTGTTAGTATCTGTATGAATAAGTGAGGTGGTGTGTGTATAACTGTATAGGTGAGTAAATGGCATTGTGATTGACTCTTTGGGTGACTCACTAGGTGTGTGAGTAACTATGGGTGAGTGGCGGTGTGTGAGTGTCTGTATGGGTGTATCAGTGCATATAATAGCGGCTGTATTGATGAGTGACTGCATGTATGAGTGACTGTATGGGTGAGTGACTGGATGTGTGTGTAGACCTAGGAATCAGTGAGTGGGTATGTACTAACTGATATTGGTGTGTCTATGGTTTCGAGAATGGTAGTCTGTTTTTTAGAGTGGGTGTATGAAAGGTTATATTAGGGTGTGGTAGGTGCATCAGAGATTAAGTGGATGATGTCATCAGTGATGTCATTTGAGATGTTATCAGTGATGTCACTGACCATGTCATGAGTGATGTAATATGTGACGTCATCAGAAGTGCATTGCGGGGGAGTGAGTTATAGTTAGCTCAGCTAACTATAACGGCTGAATTTCTCTGATTTTGTACGAGTGAAATGTCAGACTAACTATAACGTCCATGAAATCTATGTTTTTTCAGTGAATATCTAAGGGTTTTTAAATGCTAATTTCTAACTATAACGTCCCTGAAACCTGTGTTTTTTTCACTGAATTTTATATAAATGCATTCAATCTCCTCTCACTCTTACAAGGAAGGAATCAGCACTCAGGTTGTAGTTTGGAAGTATTTATTCTGGAAAGGACACGATCCAAGCGTTTCAGCTCGTCCGAACCTTGATAACAACAAGATATCATTGTAGCTTCCTTATTTAAATGTACAAATGCCTCTAGTTGCCAACATTAACAAAGGACTACTTATTACTTTAATCCAAAAAGCTGGCGGCCATATTGGCCTGGTCACGAAGTGCAAATTCAGGAATTCATACAATAAAGAAAAGAAAACAAGTGTTAATATGCACACAATGTCATTTCAGCATATCTTGCCCCGTGACCGCCGTACCTGTATGTTCGTCAACGTGACTTGTTCATAACAAACATACTTACAATTGCAAACATCAACATAAAAAATGGACTACACATTACTTTAAAGTGAAAGGCTATTGGCCATATTGATCAGGGCACTTTGCGTATTATATTGGTTCTTACACGAAAGAAAAGAGAAAAAAGGGGTGTTAATATACACACACTATCCCTAAATAAAGTTCTAGCGATTATAGTTCCATTCCATTCACAGCTCATTTGAGATGTCATGAGTGATGTCACTGACCATGTCATGAATGATGGAATGTCTGAGGTCATAAGCAGTGCATTGCGGGGCGTAAGTTATAGTTAGCTCAGGTAACTATAACTGCTGAATTTCACTGGTTTTGTACGAGTGAAATCTGAGTCTAACTATAACATCCCTGGAATCTTTGTTTTTTCAGCAAATTTCTAGGTATTTTTAAACGTTAAGTAAGATGCTTATCACAATGGATGGTGGGGGGTTGGAAGCAGGGCCTGGCCTGGCATTGTGCTGCCCCCACCTAAGCTTGCTGCTCCTGCCTCCCCTCCTCCGCTTTGCCATCCATTGTCCAAGTCCATGCCCCTGCTCCCTCATTACAGCCCTGTGTGGCTGTTGTTCTGCCACTGGTCTTCCCGCCTTCTCGGAACAGTTAGCTTGCTGCCCCATCCTCTTCCTCCCTATCCTCTGTTGTCTGAATCCATGCACTAACCTCCTCCCTCCTGCCATGCATGGTCTGATGTGCTGTCTCTGCTCTCCATTTAGCATGATGCCCCAGTCCACTCCTCCTGCCCTCCATTGCCCAATTCTATGCCCCATCATTGACCTCCTGCTTAACCTCAGTGCTTAGCTTGCTGCCCCTACTCTCCTTCCCCCTGCCCTCCGATGTCTGTGTGCATGTCCCTGCTCCATCCTTTTTTCCCACCATGTTCCATGGACCTGCCCCTCCTATCTACTCTGAGTGTTCTGTTGAGCTGCCACTCCCCTCCCACCTGCCTAGCATTGTCAGATGACTGTAACCTGTCCCTGCCACCTCCACCCTGTCTGTCCACGTTCCATGCCCCTATCCCCTTACTCCTGTCCTCCATGGTCCATTTTACTGCCACACCCTTCTGCCCTCCCTGGTCTGTTGTGCTGCAACTGCTCCTCCTGCCTGCCCCGCGTGGTCTGTTGTGAGGCCCCTTCCCCTGAACTCTTTTGTCGGTGCCCAGCTCCTACCCCTCCCTTCTATCCTCCATGGTCCTTTGTGCATGCCCCTGCCCCCTCCTTCTTGCCCATCATGGCCATTGTTATTGTTATTGTTGTTATTGTTATTCATACTTATAAAGCACACTGTAACCCTGCGGGCATCCTGGCGCTGAGATACATGTACACTACCATCATATGTGCTGCAAAAGAATCAAGCAATGGTTGACATGCTTGTACTCTAGGGAAGAGCCAAGTTTTTATTTTCTTACGAAACAGCAACAGGTCCCTGTCTCAGTTCAGTGGGCAGACCATTCCATAACCTTGCAGCTGCAATACCGAAGGCTCTACCCCCCGAATTTGCTTTTTTTATCCTCGGTATTTTTACCAGATTGGCCGAAGCGGAGCGAAGATTACGGGTAGGAGCATACCAACCAAATTTGCTCTGCAGTGGTTTAGGCCCAAACCCGTGCAGCGCCTTAAAAACAATACAGAGTGATTTAAATTGTATCCTCTGTGATACAGGGAGCCAATGCAACTCCACCAAGGCCTGATATGCTGATGACCGTCGTGGTCTCATTAAGGCAAGCTTTGCCGCCACAATCTGAATTCTCTGGAGTCTCCCAATCAGGTACCTAGGAGACTCCAGTAGCAAAGCATTGCAGTAATCCAGACGGCTCAGGATAACACTCCTTACCACTAGAACTCTGGCCTGGATTGGTAGCATCGGAAGAAACTTCCGAAGTACTCTGATAAGTGAGAAACTACTCCCCACAATCTTGTTAACTTGAGTCTCTAGATTCAGCTTGTCATTGAAGCTGACTCCTAGGTTTCGTACCATCTCAGTGGGTACCAAAGGTACATCCGTGGAGATAGGCCAGAAGTCACTTGGAAGTGCGGAAGGCACTTTACCTACCGCACAGTGTAGGATCTCCGTTTTATCGCTATTAAATTGCAAGGAGTTGTTTCTCAGCCATTGTACTGTTTCTTGCATACGGGCGTGAAAATTTCCTAAAGAGGCAGCATGATCCCCTTCCAGTGACAAAATAAGCTGTGTCATCAGCATAATTTACAAAACTAACATTATGTGACTTGATAATAGTCATCAACGGACTCATATAGGCATTAAATAATATTGGGCTGATTGCAGACCCCTGAGGTACACCATGCCCAATGTCAACAAAGTCTGATTGATAGGGGGGGAGAGCAACTGCCTGCCGTCTGTTAGCCAGGTAGGATTGAAACCATCTCAGGGCCACATCCACCACCCCCATTCCCTCCAACCTGGCTAGAAGGATCGCATGGTTAACCGTATCGAAAGCAGCAGACAGGTCCAGCAGAATCAATATTGCTGACTGTCCCCTGTCTGTCCCATTGTGCTGCCTCTAACCCTCCCGTTGTCCATGCATGGTCTTCTGTGCTGCCATGGCCCCTCCCACCTTCCCTGTGTAGGCAGCTAGCTGCCCCTGACCCCCTCCCACCTTCCCTCCATATTCTGTGTGTATGCCATTATAGTCTCACTGTTGCCCTCCATGGTGTGTTGTGCTTCTAGTTGTGCCCATCCTGCCTGACCTCCATGGTCAGCTTGCTGCTCCTGCCCTGTCCCCTTGCCCCCTGCCCTCTGTTTTCCATGTGCAGACCCCTATTCCCTCCCTCCTGGCTTGTCTGTTCTATTGTAATGCCCCTGATCCCTCCCTCCTGCCCTTTATGGTCAGTTATGCTGCAGCTTTCTCTCCTGTCTGTCCATTATGGTCAGCTTGCTGCCATTGCCTCTTTCCCCTCTGTTCTCTGTTGTCCATGTGCATGGTCCTGTCCCCTCCCTATTGCTTTCCATGGATTGTTGTTCTGCACTGCCGTCCCGCATGCCCTGTGTGGTGTATTGTGCTGCTGCAAACCCTGATGCCTGCCCTGTAAGGTCAGATTGGTGCACCTGTCCATGTCCCTCCTGTCCTCTGTTATCCGAGTCCATGTCCCTACCCCAATTCCTCCTGCCGTCCATGTACCATACTTGCTAACATTTTGAACTTGGTAAGAGAGAGATTTTGAAAATAAACTGGGGAATTGATTTTCCCCATTGACTTACATTGAAAAAGTGGAGATTGTAGACAGGAGACAGATAAAATAAAGCCCATTTGGGCTTAAAAACATTGGGCATTTCCTGGCTGAATTGGGTCTGTTGGCATGTATGGTTGTACTACCACTGCCTCTTCTTTCTGCCCACAATGGTCTATTATATTGCCACAGCCTCTCTTGCCTGTCCTGCATTGTTGGTTTGTTGCCCCTGCCCCCCTTTCCACTGCCATCCGTAGTCTGTTGTGCTGCCACTGCCCTTCCTGCCTGCCCAGTGTGGTCAAATTGTTGCCTCTGCACCCTCCTACCTGCCTTCAATTTTCCGAGTCCGTGCCCCTGACCTCTGCCTCTCAACAGTATCCTAATGAACAACTAGATTGCTAACATTCTATATTTATTACAAAAGTGTGGCACGCCTGGCGTCATCTTGATGTAATCAAAACTGTAATACCTAAAGCATTTCCTTTAGAAATTATAGAAATGAGAGGGTCTTATTTGCATCAAAATTATGGTTAGTGCTCTAAAAAACTAAAATGAGGACATATTTTCTGAGTTCTCAAATAGCGACAAAGCACTGTTAAATTATTTGTCCTTGTGTGATGTAACCAATGCTTATGTAAAGCACTCCAATACCTGACCAGTCTGCACTATATAAAACTGCAAAAAAACAAAAAATAAAAAGTGTTTTCCACACTTCTGTCATTGGGCTATACATGGGCTACATCTGGGTGATATTTGTGCTCCATTCGGGCTCCTTTTTCTCTGGTGGCCATCTTGGGAGACTTCAATTCAATTCAATAAACTTTATTCGATCTGATTTAGAAACATAGATCATAAAAGTGTACATAAAAACAGTAAATCCTCTTTCTTAATACAATACAATGATAATTAATTAAAACCAGTAGGTAAAAACGGGTGTTACAAAGCCCGGCTCAGAGCAACTTCAGTTTAACAGAATAGTAAAGTTCAATGTTTCGCAAGATCAATCTCAAGTACTTCGTGCAAAATACGCAATAAGGGGTCCAAGTAAGATGCAACGCTCCAATACCTGACCAGTCTGCACTATAAAAAACTGCAAAAAAACAAAAAATAAAAAGTGTTTTGCACACTTCTGTCAGTGGGCTATACGTGGGCTACATCTGAGTGATATTTGTGCTACATTTGGGCTCTTTTTTCTCTGGTGGCCATCTTGGGAGACTTATTTGTTAAGAAGTTTCCTGATTCTATGTCAGGACGGAGGCGAGGATTATGCATATCTTTCTTCACTTTATTTGCATAGCAGAATTTAAAGAACATTAAATAAAAACCAGTTAAAACATTACAGATTACACATCAAATGAACCATAGGGGAGCAGTCCCCATGGTAACCATAGTCCAATCATGTAACAGTCCATAACATATAATCATATGACGTCCCTTCCACTTCCTCTTTCTTCACTGCTCGTCAGTTTAGTGACATTCCTAGCATTCTTCTCTTAGCTGACGTATTTCACTGTATTTGTGTAGCGGTTTTTGCTCTGTGATAATATTTATTGCGCTTTATTCATTGCGCAGCAGGCTTTCGCCCGAGCGCTTACCCTCCCGATCGCGGACCTCCCGGTGTGTGCACGTGCGCTGTGGAGAATGTCAGTCGCGCATAGCCCGACCAAGGCAGCTCCGCCGAGCGCTCTCGCCGGCACTCTGCGCGCATGTAGGGATTAGGACTCTGAGCCTGTGGCCGATCCTATCCCTATCCAACCCTTGCCGCACTGGCACCGCAACGAGGTGATTCCTCACAAGTTCACGATCGGTGACAGGAGCGCCACCTGGTGGTGACTTCCATAATTGCATACAGTGTATTCTGACAGCTTTCTTAAGGCAGTTTCAAATCAGCTGCTAGAGCACCGGTGAGGGGGCTGCCCAATAAATATAAAGGGCGTTTCTTTGTGCTCACACCCTCATGGTTGCAATGTCCTCATCTGAAGACCATTTTTACTCCTCATTCCAGGAGGCTGAAGAGGAATGGCCCCCCCAACGCCTTCCACCTGCGGTAGACTAGGCTCTGTCGCAGGCTATTTCTAGGGTGCTGGCTCCCCTTAGGGATCAGGTGGACAAGCTGTCAAAATGCATCCCAGGGGTATTCAGTGACCCTGACCATGCGAATGCGGGTCCCAGTGACTCCCAGGTGGGGAATAAAAGGGCCACGGAGCGTAAGGCGGGGCACTTGGAAGGGATTTGATAAACTTAGGGAAACCTTCCTTAAAAGTGTGCGAACAATAAAACACGCACCCTGCCGGGAGGACGATGAGCCCGGAGAAAATTGCAACACGGTCGTCCCAAATTCTGACCCCGATGGCGGGTTTCCATTTGAAGGGGAGGGTGTGTTGGAGGGACTCGGGTCGCCCCTGGCATCCAGGTTCCCACTCCTCTGAGTCCCCAGAAGGGGACGGGGGCCACTCAGATATGTTCGACCCTACTCAAATGTACCACCCTAGGTCGGCAGAGTGGATCCCTGACGCCAAAGTGGCGGAGTATGTAGCGGGAAAAATCCATTAACCCCTAGAGAAGGAAGTCAGGTCTAAGCTGAGGGGAGAATACCCCGGACCTTCGCTAGATGAAAACCTATGCACATTTTTTTCGAAATACATGAGGGATCCCAAAAAAGGAATAGATAGGTCCTGGAGAAGTTGCCAGGACAAGCTCCTGGACGTGGTGGGACCCTTGCCCCAAATTATACAATTGGCGGAACGCTCAAAAGCTTCTGGTTCCCCTTTGTCTACGGACATAGTTGCTGGTTGGATGCAAAGGGCGATATGCCTCCTCGGCAATGCGAACTGTGCCCTGGCAGCTGAAAGAAGAAGGTCTCTCCTTATAAAGATTGACCCCAAATTAGGAGACCTAGCTACCTCAGAGGCGGGGCCCATAGCTCAGGGTAAGCTCTTTGGCGAGCCTTTCGTTAAAGAACTTAAAATGTTCGTTACCACTTTTTCAGCCCTGGATAAGGCTCAAGCCTCCATAAAAAAGATTTTTCCAGGGCGGGTTTTTGCCGGGGCTGGAAGAGGTAGGGGTCGCTCCTCCGGCCACATCCACCAGCAAGGCTCCTCCAACAGAGGTCAACAACGAAGGAATAATGGCTGGAACGATGGCCGCCAGGGGTCCTTTTATCCCAGCAGAGGTTCCGGCAGAGGAAAAGGACGGAACAACAGAGGAGGCGCCAACGCTCCAGGGGGACCCTCTGGTAAGAATTGCCCTTTCTTCTAGGTGGGAGGCTACTATACTTCTCACACAATTGGGGAAGGATCACACCAGACCCGTGGGTGTTACAGACTGTAGGGGCTTCCACATAGAGTTCTACGGGGGCCCCTACTCAGGAGGTACGCCCCAGACCCTTAGTCTTTTTAGCAGAAGAAGAGGGTCTGATAGACTCCGAGATTTCGGAACTCCTAAAGAAAGGAGCTATTTGCAGGTCTGTACTCCACCCAACGGGTTTCTAAGCAATCTCTTCCTAGTACAGAAGAAGGACAAGGGCTTCCGACCTGTCATCAATTTGAGGGAATTCAACGAGTGGCTGGTCTATCGCCACTTCAAGATAGAGGGGACATCCTCCTGTCAGGGGATTGGATGGTCAGACTAGACCTGAAGGATGCTTGCCTAGCAGTCCCCATTTTCCCTCCTCACCGGAGATTTCTCCAGTTCGCTTGGAAGGGCCAAATTTTTGAATTTCGGGCTCTGCCCTTTGGCCTCTCTTCAGCCCTGTGGTGCTTCCCGAAGATGTTGCACCCAGTGGTGGAGATGCTCCGTGAGAGGGGGGTGAGAATGATCATCTACCTGGACGATATCCTTATTATGGATCAGTCTCTGGTGCATCTTACCCGCAACATGAACATGACTATTGCACTGCTTCAGGATCTGGGCTTTGTCATCAATGGACAGAAGTCGGAACTGCACCCAGGGCAGCAGATGATCTTCCTGGAACTCCTCATAGATTCAGTCTCAGCGTCCCTGAGCTTGCCAATTTCAAAGGTGACCAAGATAAGGAAGGAACTTGCGCAAGTCCTACGGAGGGACAGAATCTCGCTACACCAGCTGGCCAGGATAGTGGGCCTTCTCTCCTCTTCGATCCAGGTCATTTTCCCAGGCCCATTGCACTACAGGGCCCTACAGAGACTGAAAGCTCAGTATCTACGGAGGGGTCTTACCTATTCGGAAATCATCTCCCTGACGGAGGAAGCCAGGACGGAACTCCAGTGGTGGATCGACCACATGGCAGCCTGGAATGGGAGGGCGATCTTCGGATCGACCCCGGATATGGTGAAAGAGTCGGACGCCAGCAGACTGGGCTGGGGAGCCCGATGCGGAGGAGTCTCGATGGGAGGCAGATGGTCAGAGGAGGAGTTACAATTACACATCAACTGTCTGGAGTTGCTGGCGGGATCCTTCGTGGTGAAATCCCTCACCAAGGACAGAGTTTCTTGTTGCATCCTGTTGAGGATGGACAACATCTCGGCTGTCCAGGACATCAACCGACTGGGTGGTCCTCGATCGAAGGTCTTATCCAACCTGGCAAAGGACTTTTGGCACTATTGCCTCCAGAAACAGATCTCAGTAACAGCGGAGTACCTTCCCGGCCTGCAGAACACGGTAGCGGATTGGAACTCCAGGAACTTCTCTGACTACTGCGATTGGCAACAGGATTGCGCGGTCTTCTTGGCTTTGATGGACAGATGGGGCCCCTGCAATCTGGACCTTTTTGCCTCACGATTGAACTACCAACTACCACGATTTGTGAGTTGGAGACCAGACCCGGAAGCCACTGCAGTGGACGCCTTTCTCCAAGACTGGTTGATGGAGTACCCTTATGCGTTTCCCCCGTTAATGATGATACCCAGAGTAGCAGCCCAAGTTCGGCGGCAGGCAGCGTCCTTAGTTTTGATCACACCAATTTGGAGAGCACAAGGCTGGTTCCCAAAGTTGATGGAGCTGTCTTGGGATTGCCCGATTCATCTGCCCTCATTCCCTTCAATTCTCAAGGACTCCCAGGGCGGCCTTCATCCATTGGTCCTTCAGGGTCATTTGCAACTCATGGCATGGAGGATTTCAGGGGACGCTGGAAGGACGAACAACTTTCGTCAGACGCTGCAAACCTCATCCAGCAGGCGTGGGCAACAGGTACAGTCAAGAGGTATTGCTCGGCTTGGAGACGATGGCACCGTTGGTATATGGAGAGACACGTGGATTCCATGGGGGCAAAGGTTACCCACATTCTAAACTTTATAGTGGAATTGTCCCAAGCTGCTCTGGCCTATCGAATAGTTAATTCTTTTCGTTTGGCCATCTCAGCAGGACACTGTGAGATTGATGGCAAACCGGCAGGTGAACATCCCTGGGTTTGTAAGTTGATGCGAGGCATCCGGCTGCCTAGGCCTCCAGAGCCTAGATATTCGGGCCTGTGGGACGTTAATCTAGTGCTGAGTCTTCTTCTTGGCTGGCAGGATAACCAATATCTGTCTCGCAAGGAACTGTCGGCTAAACTAGCCATCCTGCTATGTCTCATTTCATGTAAGTGGGTTTCAGATGTCAGAGCACTGGACATCTCAGCAAGAGTTTTTACCCCGGAGGGGGTCACCTTTACCATATCAAGGAGGACAAAGACGAATGCCAGGTCGGTATCTTATCCTTTCGTTCCGTTACATCCTAATTTGTGTGTGGTGAGGTGATTTAAGGCATATGAGGAGATGACCTCGGAGCTTCCCCCCTGGGGAAAGGCAGTTACTTATCGCCATGCAGAAACCTTTCAAAGCGGTTTCCTCTTCCATTGCCAGGTGGGTACGATGGATTATGTCAGAGGCAGGTGTGGATGTGAGTAGATATGGCGCACATTCTACACGAGGAGCTATGGCATCAAAAGCCATTCAGGTAGATGGTAGACTAGAAGATATTATGAATGCGGATGATTGGTCGTCTGATTCTACCTTGAAGAGGTTCTAATTCAAGCCTGTTTCGGAGGCGGTGTCCCTGGTCGTAAGTAAGCTTTGAACATGCATAATCCTCGCCTCTGTCCTGACATAGAATGAAAAATTTCGTGGCTAACGAGAAGGAAAGTTTCAATTCTATTAAGGACTAGGAGGCGAGGATTTTCCCACTCTGAGGTTACTCTCGATCTCAACCCACCTAAGATGATTCATTATCAGTAAGTACTTTTCTTCCATGCTGACGCCTTTCATGAAATGTTAATGTCTTTGAAATTTTTTACAGTTGAGTTTTTGCACTCTGAATGGTTTTCCATGAATACTGTTGACATCCCAGTATACTGAAGAATTTGATAGCGGGACTCTCTCTGTATTGCAGGGAATGACCAAAAGTTCGAATAAGTCAGCAATCCCAGCTTAACATCCTCCAGTGAAGAAGAGGAAGCGGAAGGGACGTCATATGATTATATGTAATGGACTGTTACATGATTGGACTATGGTTACCATGGATACCGCTCCCCTATGGTTCATGGGATGTGTAGTCTGTAATGTTTTAACTGGTTTTTATTTAATGTACTTTAAATTCTGC
This sequence comes from Calotriton arnoldi, assembly GCA_963921515.1. Lineage (NCBI taxonomy): Eukaryota > Metazoa > Chordata > Amphibia > Caudata > Salamandridae > Calotriton > Calotriton arnoldi. The sequence continues at coordinate 805,835 of CAWUFW010003332.1, forward strand.
TGTACAAATAAAGTGAAGAAAGATATGCATAATCCTCACCTCCTAGTCCTTAATAGAATTGAAACTTTCCTTCTTGTTAGCTAGGAAATTTTTAATTTCCTCATTTACTGCAGTCTCCTCAGTAGGAAATGCTTTCAGTTTTGTACTTTTATTCGATCAAGAAGGCACTCAGATGTGTCACGCATTTGCCATAAATTTAGCTTCCGTACCAACGTGCTGGTAGCCTATAATAGGCCTTTTTACCACACACATAATATAGTCCCGGGAAAACTGGGTCAGTTCCACCCTTTAATCCCCATCCTCCAGTAATTTGGAAAGTATGTTCACATTCACTAATGTCAATGTAATAATTATTATAGTTAGTCCTTGATCTATGCAAACATAGTTTCCCCTTTTGTGACCAGTCCAGGGATATCGCAGCATATGTATGTCCCTTCTCATAATTTCCTTCTCCAAATGCCCAAGGTGGTGCCTGTGATTTTTGTTCATCAGCTTTCTTCTGGAAACTTGCTCTTCTATTTTCTACCATATCTAAGAACAATCTCTCTTCAAAATGTAAGTTACAGGTTAAATTATTTTTGTAGGCATAATCTACATCTAAGGTTTTAGTAATATGGAAGATCTCTCCCATATAGCGTGCATTTTTAGCACTTACTACTTTATTTAATTCCCTTACAATTGGTATTTCTGAAAATACTAAATCTATATCAGTATATTGATAATCCAGTTTACCAGTCACATAAAATAGGCTGCTGAGTACACTACATGACACACCATAAGTTAAAGAAAGGTGGTGGTATGTTATTCCTTCAGAGACAGACGAAGGTAATTTCATACAGACATAACAATCACTCACATTCATAGTATTAGTATACTCATATAACAACTTAGTAAAAACATTTAACGAAAAATCACTAATTGATTTATCATGATGGAGAATACTTTCATCCATTTGTTCTATATTAATATTCATAGGGGTTTTAGAAACATCTTTCATTCCTTGAATTGACACATCATTAGTATTATTTCCGATGTTATTTACACTAAAAATAGGTATGACAACAATTAACACGATCCATGTAAGCGTTAATAGAAAAATACTACATAAGCAGGTTTTAATACATCTACGTTTTAGACTAGAATTTGGTTGTTCAGTCACTTCTACTTCTGCCATTTTGGTGTACTATAAAAAGAAAAATACAAAAATCTAACAATCCCTTTAGTCTTAAAAAAAAAATTAAATTTCTAAAAAATAGATTTCTGTGTAATCCTACACTTAATGACTTTCTTCCTTACCCCTTTCTTTTATTTCTGTCTTTTGGTCTTTCTTAAGTTTTTAGTTCAATTCATCTGGCAATTTTTCTCCTCAATCTTTTTATAGTTCCTTTTAAGGTGGTCTCAGTTTGTTCTCATCTTCTTTTTCAGTATCACTACTGTCGTGTTCTTCACTTAGACCTAAACTTTCAAACTCTTCTAGTATGACGTAGGTCCATTCAGGAGCTTTGTACTTTCTGCATGGAATTCTTGTTCTTTTTGATTTTCGAGTTACTTCTCTGTTTGTGTTTTCTGATTCTGTTTGGCTTGAGACTTCATTACTTTGCTCTGGTCTTTACCCCAATCTTCTCTTTACTATTCTGTACTTTAGTCTTCTTGCTCCACTTGACCAAATGTCTCCTTTTCTAGGTCTTTTTCTCTGTGCTACTTTTTCACCTTCTGTATTTGATTCACCATTTCTTTTATTCAATCTTCTTTCTGTCTGTCCCTCACTGTTCCCTTGTATTTTTGTTTCTGTAGGTTCAACACTTGCTTCTGATTCATCAATGAGTTCACCTTCTTCTAGCTCATTGGTGTTTTAATTCTCTTCTGGTCCAATTTCTGGCTCAACAGCTGTTTCTCTTTCTTCTGGCTCAACGGCAGACTCACCTCTTTCTGACTCAACAGTCTCTTCAATCCCAGTATCTGGTGCCTAATTTATTTGACTTGTGCTTGGCTGTTCATCATCAAAATGTCCATTAGAATCTGTCACTCCAGACTCTTCAGCTTCGCACACTTCAGCTGCTGGTTCTCGATTTTGATTTACCAGTTGCTGTACTTCAGGTCTTTCAATTGGACTTGGGACTAGGCGGGTATGGCTTGCATGTATCCAATTTGGCAAGCCAAAACACTTTACTGCTGTGGTCATCACCAATATGATCTGGTAAGGGCCGCTCCAACGGGGTTCTAGGCACGTTTTCCTCACGTGCTTCTTGACTAGTACCCACTCATCAGGATTCAAATCATGTGCTTGGTTCCGCTGTGTCGTTGTGGCATCTCCTCCAACCTGGCGGGACACAGAACGCACCAGGTCAGCCAGTCCTTTGCAATAATCTAGCACACGATCATCAAACATATTCATCAGTTTGTTCGCAGGTATGTATGCTTGTCTCATGGCTCTTCCCATCAACACTTCATGGGGACTCAATCCAGTCTTTTTGTCAGGAATACTTCTAATACTCATCAATACAAGGGGTAAAGCTTCAGGCCACGTAAGTGTTGTGGATGCACATACCTTCCCTAATCTAGACTTTATTGTGCCATTTATCTGTTCAACAATTCCAGATGCTTCTGGTCGATAGGCACAATGCAGCTTCTGCTCAATTTGTAATGCTGCACAAATCATCCAAATTATTTCATTATTGAAGTGCAATCCCCTATCTGATTCCAAAGTGACTGGAAAACCAAACCTAGGAATTAGTTCTCTCAACAACAGCTTTGCCACAGTAAGGCTATCATTCCTTCTCGTTGGATAGGCCTCTACCCAGCGTGAAAACAAACAGACAGTGACAAGAACATATTTCAGCCCATTACATGGTGGCAATTCAACAAAATCTATCTGAAGTCTGGTAAAAGGACCTCCTGCTTTCCCAATTACACCCCAATTCACAACTGTTTTTGTTCCTGGATTTTGTTTTTGGCATGTGGCACACCTTTGACATAAACTTTCTGCGATGGCCCTGAACTTTGGATTATACCATGTCTGCTTGAACAGTCTTACAATTGCATCTCTTCCAATATGTGTGAGTCCATGGTACATCCTGGCCATGTGAGAAAGTAAAGAATCTGGCAATACTGGTCTTCCATCATAATAGACCCATACCTCATCTTCTGCATTTTTCCTACAACCTATTTTACTCCACTCTTTTTTTTCCTCATCACTGACTTCTTCCTGCATTTGCCTTACCTCATCCCAAGTCTCAAATGTGGTTGTGAACATAAGGTGGCATTCGGTATTTTCTCTTTCAATTGATCTGTTTATGGCCACTGTATTTTGTGCACAGTAACGCGCTAATTGATCCGCGTATCTATTACCCTTTGTCACATCATCATCTCCTGATTGAAGTGCTGCACATTTTACAACGGCAATTCTTTTTGGTAACTGCAAAGCATCCAATAATCCCTTTACAGTTTTTCCATTCCGAATTGGGGAACCTGAGGAAGTCAAAAATCCTCTTTGCATCCATAGCTGACCGAAGTCTTGTACGACACCAAATCCGTACTGACTATCGGTGTAGATGGTTACTTTTAGACCTTTTGCCAATTTACATGCTCTATCCAGAGCAATCAACTCTGCGACTTGGACGGAGTTTACCCCATTCAAACAAGATGCTTCTAGTGCTCCTGATAAGGTGCAGACAGCATAACTAGCACATAATTCACCCCTTTCATTTCTTAAACATGATCCATCCACGAACAATTCACAATCTGATTTTTCCAATGGTTCATCCTCTATATCAGGACGGGGCTTAGTACAAAGCTCTGTCACTTCCAGACAATCATGTTCTGCTTCTTCTTTCACCTCCTCACATCTTGAATCTGGCAACAATGTAGCTGGGTTCACAGTAGTGCACCTCACCACTGTCACATTTTCAGCACCTAGAATCACACTCTCATATTTAGTCAGCCGACTAGAGGTCATATGTTGAGTCCGGGTGCGAGTTAAAAGGATCTCAACAGAATGTGGTACAAATACTTTTACAGGATAACCCATCACAATTGCTTCACTTTGTTCCAAACTTACACAAGTGGCGGCTACTGCTTTTAAACAGCCTGGTAATGCTGCAGCCACTGAATCAAGGGTGGCAGAAAATTATGCCACTGGACGTCGTGCCATTCCGTGTTTCTGAGTTAAAACTGCAAGTGCACATCCATCTCTTTCACAACAGTATAATGCAAATTCTTTAGAGTAATCTGGCATTCCCAAAGCAGGTGCTTGACAAAGACTGTTTCGCAACCTTGAAAAGGATTCCATACTCTCTTCATTCAACACGATTGGATCTTTCACATCCTTTCGTGTCAACCTCTGTAGAGTTTTGCAATCAATGAGAAACCACAAATCCACTGTCTGCAATATCCAACCATTCCCAAAAACATTCGCACTTCCTTTTGATTTCTGGGTGGATTCATTTTCTTGATTACACTGATTCTCTCTGGCGTCACCTTTCTGACCCCCTTTTCAATCTTGTGACCTAAATATTGAACTTCCTGTCTACAGTACTGCAATTTAGATGGTGATACTTTATGTCCTCCTTCTGCTAAATGGTTCAATAAAGCAATTGTGTCTGTTACACATGCTTCTCGTGTTTTTGATGCCACCAGTAGGGCATCAATATATTGAACCAAAACAGAGTTTCCAGGCATGACCAAAGTCTCCAAACATTTTTTCAAGATCTGATTAAAGATCGAAGGACTCTCAGTGTACCCTTGAGGAACTCGGCACCATGCCAAGACACGGTTTCCAAACCGGAATGCAAATAAATATTGACTTTCCGGGTGCAAAGGAATGGAGAAAAATGCCTGACACAAATCAATAACGGTGTACCATTCCGCATCGCAGGGAATTTGGTAAAGAATTACTGCTGGAGTTGGCACTATTGGACAACATGGCACTACAATTTTATTCACCTTTCTCAAATCTTGCACTATTCTATATTTCCCATTAGGCTGTTTGATTCCAATAAAGGGTGAATTACAGGGACTGCTCATTATTTCTTTTAAAATTCCTTGTTCAATCATTTGGTCAATCGCAGGTGTGACTCCTGCAATTACTTCTGGACTCATTTTGTATTGTGGGGTATTTGGATATGTAGCACCATTTTGTTTTACTGTAATCTGAATTGGATCTACATTTGTCATTAACCCAATCTCCTTTCCTGTGAAATCCCAAACATCTGATTTCACTGTACCTTTTAATTCTTCAGGCAAGTCCTCCTCAGTGAGGAGTGAATATAATTCGCTCACTTCTGATTCTCCCTGGGTCATCAGTACTTTGTACTCAACATCCTCATCAGGTGTCATAAGAGCAACACCATCTGGTGTACAATAAATGTTGCAATTCATTTTGCGCAATAAATCTCTGCCCAGGAGATTAACGGGACTGGAATCACATACCACAAACCGATGCATGTCTTTGAAATTTCCAATATGAACTTCTATTGGGGCTGTGACAGGAGTTCTAATATGTTTATTTGTAACACCTATAACTTGGATAGTTTCTCCCGAGAGGGGTAGGTTTGGAATTTCTGCTGCTCTCACAGTAGAACGGGTAGCACCAGTGTCCAAAAAGAAGGTGATATCTTTACCTTCTATCTTTCCATCAACAAATGGACCTGACTGATCTACCTCTATAGATGCGCCAAGTACGCACTCTTCCTCCCCCCTCAGGCACCGTCATTGAGACGAATCCGAATCACTCTCATTACACCGCATCAAATATTGCGAAACCAGTGGATTCTTACCAAACTGCTCTTCTCCGTGGAATCCAGTACTTGCACTGTACATCTGCATATGAGCATTCACACTACGAGGTATAGGAGGTTGTGGCACCTGTAACTGTGGAGTAACTACCTGCTGCTGCTGCTGTTGATTCCCAATCACCTCATTCTGCATCTGTGGATTTAAATTTTGATTGACTTCATTACCCTTTTGACCAATGTCCAAATTTTCCGCACGCATGACAAGGAAATTTCTTTTTAGCCTCTTCTTTACTCATTTTACATTTTCCTTTACCTCCACTGTTTACCTGACCAGTCTGATTTTGACTTTGTTGCCTATTACTATTTTCCTGTTGCTGTTCTGCCATCTTCACTTGGGCCCACATCATTTTCTCTTTCAACTTTTTAAGCCTTGAATTAATGTCATCACTACAGCACTTTGCATACCTTAAAATCTCATCTATTGATTTACTCTGCCAGCAGAGCATATGCTGCTGTATCATTGCACTAATCTCTGGTTTCAATCCATATACGAACCGATACACAAAATGTCCCATAACTTTGTCTCTAATATTCTCAAACCCACTGTACTGCTTAAACACTTGTAACAGTCTCTCATAATATGCATGCACCAACTCTTTAGGCTCTTGGGTCGTCCTGTCAAGCTTAACCCAATCTGTTTCTTTAGGAGAAATCTTCCCTTTCAAGAAAGTAGAGACTTGATGGTACTTTTTCATCACCTCTTCAGATGGTGCACCTGTTCTTGCATCCCTGGGATATTCATCCTTAGGCCAGTCAACAGGAATTTTACATTCTGTCCACAAGTCAGCTGGAACCACTATTTCGAAAAGACCATCAAAGTCTTTCAACAACACCTTTGAAACTTTTACAAATCTATCTACTTGTTTGCACCATTTAACTGGCTTCTCTCGCAATCTGGGAAAATCATTGGTGAATGATAATACGTCTTGTCTAGTCCAAGATACGTGAACATATCCACCTCCTGGAACTTCTCTCATCGGACATGCCCTTTCAACTTGCTCGGTTTCCTTTAATGGAAACATGGAAGTCCCCTTACCAGTAGTTTCTTCCTTCTTTTTCATCCACTTACTCCTCCATCGTTCTATATTTCCCCATTTCTTCAGTATATTCATTAATTCTTTTATCTGCAATCTTTTTCCTGACATATTCAAACTCTCTAAATCCTTGTCAGTAAAAGCCATTCTGTACGTTTTCTGCAACACCTTCGACTTCTCTATATCCACATCAAACTCACTAGCAACTTCTGATAGTTTCTCATGAAGATGTTTTGCTCTCAAAGTAATACTTTTACACAAAAACAGCAACTCTTCCTCGCTATAAGTCCCTAATCTATCTGGACTTACTGTTCCAATAATCATCTCTTCTAAATCTACTTTCAATTGACTCACATTTATACTCTGTGGTTGAGCCCTTGGCTTGGTCATTTCTTTTATCCAATTAGTTAATTCTTCTGGAGAGGGACCTGCTGAATGCACTAAACTTCACAACAGAAGAAAATGATGCAGATGCAATATATATTACAGAAAATGTTAGAAATGCAGTAACCCTAAAACTAGTAGCATATGGTGTTACAATTAGGGGTGGGCAAGCGACTTTCGTGATTGTGGCACACGAATCATATAGAACAGAGGTATTCTACTCATGGATTAGATTCCCACAGGCAAATGCTTTGACAAAAACATTTCACTACTATTTCGAAGATGACATACCAGACAAATATAGTCCATATGAGGACATTGAAATTCCACTAACTTACCACGAACATTTTTACTGGTTTTAAGGCGCCCTCCTTCATACAAGAAACAGAGTAAGACTTGGACCACTCGGAAGAGACGGAGCAACTTGGCCAGTGCTAGCGGCCTACACACCACATCCTGACATTGACACAATGCCAGGAGGAGACTTACTAGTACAGCATAAAGAATTAATAAGACTTTACAGAAACATGACACAGTTTATGATGAGAACACTCACACTTCAGCCAACTCCGGTTACACAACCAGGACCAGTCCAAAATAATACAACCAAAATTACACCACAAACACTGCACGCAGTGATGGGTAAAATGACCACTAAACGTGAACAAATGCCCTTCTGGTTAGCACAAAAAATAACACAGCTGGAGGCAGTGTTTCCACACACTGGTCCTAAGGAAAAACATAGAATACTGACGATTTGCTTGCCAATGGGTATAGCTCCCTCTATAGAAGATTGTACTTCTTGGGGTACAGTTTTCGCTGCAATATATACCAGGACTCATGGTATCCCTTCTTTAGCGGTAATACCAGATGTATTAAGACAAATACAGAACGAGTATGGAGCAGAACCTGCTCTAAACGTAGGGATGAAGTTGTTAAATAACTTTGCCCAGGTATCTGTGATAATATTCGCAAATATTAAAGGGGAAGCAGCATCAGTGCCATTGCGCCAACGTCTGAGAGATGTCACTCCATCGCAACAGGCGACAGAGCTACCTAAAATAATTGAAACTGCTTATGCGGAAATAGGTAGAGACAGTCTGGGAGCTAGACCTGTAAAACCTCAACTAGTGGGAGGTACAGATAAAGAACAGTCAAAGCAAACACCGGTTTCTTCAAAAAAGAAATGGGACAATAATAAACAGCAAAAGAACAGATCTCACTCCAGGGGAAGGTCTCCTCAACATGAGCCCCCAGAAAGGAGATATAATCTTAGGAATAGAGATAACATTAAAAAACCTGACAGGTATCAGGACACTGATACACGTTCCTCTTGTTCCTTTCAGGGTTCATCAAAAAACTCGGAGAGGGAAGGACGGTCAGAACAGAGACAAGAAGAGCGTACAAAGCCCAGAGACAGGCAACGCACTTCGGACTACGCTTCAAAGAAAGAAGAAAATCCCAAAGCAAAACCTCAATTTAAAAAGAAGACGGTAGCAGGTCTCAAAGTAAGACATGCCCAGAATTCTGAGGACTCAACTACTGAACAGGGAATGGGCTCTGTCGATGCTAAACAGTGCAGCAGAAGTAACAATAGCTCGCCGGAACCTGATGGAATTTCTGGTGACAGCGGAGTTGAGTGAGTATATCAAGGTGGAAACACTTGATACTAGGGTGAGTGTCCCACAAAGGTTACATGAAATAACACTCCAAATGGAGGGGGACAAGCCCAGACAAGTTAAGGGTCTCGTTTGGGAGAACCTGACTTCTGGCTATGACATCCTATTAGCAGAAAGAGATTGGCCGCCTACTATTATTATGGAATGCCCAAAGGGGGAAACTGTAATTTTTCCAGCTTTCTCCGATCTAGTCCCTGCACACCTAAGACATACATATGCGCAGGAGTGGGCGGTAGCCCTTGCTCCAGCATTATACCGCAACCACGTAGGGTGGGATGAAGAGTCACCCCACCACGTAATTCCAAAAAAACAAACCCAACTCCACAGAGACAGTATCCCATAAAACAGGAAGCTAAAAAACAGGTCAGGGAGATCTTAGATCAACTTGAATACCAAGGTGTAATTGAACCATGCACCTCATCAATGAACAATCCTTTGTTTCCCGTAATGAAACCCGACAATTCATATTGTCTAGTTTTACACTATAGACACCTGAACTCATGTACAAAGACATTTGTGGTTCAGAATGCACACAGTGCCGCATTAATGAATAACATTGTGTGGAAAAAATACAAAACAACATTAGATATCTCAAATGGATTTTAAAACATCACCTGAAAGCAGATATTTGACAGCCTTCTCAGCGCTAGGGTCCCAGCGCCAATTTTGTCGACTCCCCCGAGGGTATAAGAATAGCCTGGGGTTATTCTCAAGAAGGGTAACAGAGTTACTACAGAATTTGGATGAAGAAGCATTATCCTATGTAGATGATATTTATCTGACGGATGATGACTTAGAGGAACACTTGACCAGGGTGAGCACCATAATTTTGGGTTTCGACCTCTGAGGGCTACAAATTTAATTTTAAAAAATCGAAAATAGCCCACCTCAATGTCCTATTTTTGGGATATGAGCGTTCAAGTGAAGGCAAAAGCCTGGCAACACACTTTAGAAAAGTACGCACTGCTACAACCTCCAAAATCATTAAAAAATTTACAGTCCATACTGGGATTTTTGAATTTTGGCAGAACATACATTTTGGATTACGCAGAGAAAGTAAAACCTTTCTACGACCTCATAAGACCTGACTTTTCAGTTAGACAATGGACACAGTAACACACAAATATCCTTCGTTCCCTACAAGCTGATATGATATCATCAAAACATTTACAGACACGCGTAAACGTACGCAACCTGGTGATCCACATAGTCGCAGGTCAATCAGGTTACACTTACTTAACCTTCAATGAAGGTGAAACGGTACCAATTGCATATAAATCACATTTGTACCCTAACGCTGAAATGCGTTTTGCACCCACAGAAAAAATTCTGACAGCAGTACAGACTGCTGTAGTGAGAGAAAGAGCACTGGCTCAGGGGAAACGAATAATTGTCGTGACCCCGGTACCGGCCTTAGAGGCTGCCACAAAGGCAAGCATTCAAGATGGATACAATGGGCTAATTCTCTCACTGCAACAGATGTAGAATGCAGATATGACCCTAGTCTAAAAACACAAGCATTCCTTCAATATGAACAAGAATATCCTCTACCAAATGAAATAATGCCTCTAGATCGGTATGAATACATTATTTATACTGACGGATCTGCTCAACCGGCCATAGGGAGTAAGCAACAATACAGTGCAGCATGCGCTATTGTAAAAGGTAAGATGCAGGATGGCAAGTTCCGTCCAAGCTGTACAAAAACGCAGTCTCTCAGAGACTGCACGGCTCAGTTGGCAGAATTAAAAGCACTACTACTTGCACTGATAAATACGGATCCAGAATTCCCCACACTGATAGTGTGTGATTCCTTTTACTGTGTCTAGTCATACAAATACCTCTACTACTGGGGACAAAATGGGTTCAGAGATTCAAAAGGTGGCACAATTAAACATAGGAAACTATGGGAACAGGTAGCAGAGTTGAAGAACGAACTACCAAGGGCTCACGTGATACACACACTGAGTCATCAACGTGATGGCGTTCACGTTGAAGGGAATTAATTGGCTGATGAAGCCGCGAAGGGGGCAGTACGCACAGCGTCCGTAGCTGCAATCACCCGTTCAAAAACAAGGGTAGACGGTAGCACAATGGTAGCTGTGATTGCTTCACGCTATAACAGCAAAGCACTACCTAAAGGTTTTCCACTCAAGTACTCCTACAAGTTAGATGCAAACAACGTTCCATTTGCTCAGATTCCTGGAGTGGGTGATAGAGTAATACCAAACATGGATCGCAGGTTAGGTTTAATCTTGGCTGCACACGAGGGTCTGGGTTCTGCTCATACAGGAGTTGCGCCAACAGTTTCTTTACTGAAACAACGCTATTGGTGGCCAGGGTTAACAAATCAGACCAAAGACTTCGTCTTAAAGTGCGATATCTGTCAACAGATAAAAGGGTCCACTGTAGCTCGCCCAGTGCAGACACCATTGTTAATATCAGACAGACCGCTCGCGTGCATTTACCTGGACCACTGCGGCCCCTTACAATCTGATGGGGCTTACAAGTGCATCATGGTGGCAGTGGATTCCTGTTCAAGATTCTTATGGGTATGGCCCCAGCACTCGGGTGACGCCCGAACTGTTATAAAAGATTTGCGAGTCTTCATAGGGACATATGCAGTTGGCACATTACAATCTGACCGTGGCCCCGCGTTCAGCTCTAGGGCTTACAAGGAAGCCATGGGAAGTTTGGGTGTAGCATTGCGGTACTCCTCTCCGTACCATCCCATGGGAAATTCGGTTGTGGAGAGGAAAAACCGGGACTTAAAGCAATCTTTAACAGCTATGGTATTAGGCTTGGGTGGTAGTTGGGTCAATCATCTATATGGGGTCTAGCGAGCCCTTAATAACCAGCCAAGAAGCTCTCTAGGGGGTGCCACTCCTTACGAGGTCCTGTTTGGGACAAGAATGTGGGTACCTGATCTTGATTGTGAAGGCACTGTGGAGGATAAAAAACCGTTTGACATCAATGAACGTTTGGCTGTTTTACAGGATCTGAATGAATCCAGAGCCTCCTTAAGTAACGTTGAGACAAAGAAAACCGCCACTGGGGAAGTCAAGTCAGCCACGGCAAGACCTGCCTGGATTCCTAAAGTTGGGGATCTGGTCAGAGAAAAGATAGTGGACAAAAAAGAATTCGGGCCATCCTATCGAAAGCCTGTACCTGTCCTGGCCATTGAAGGATCAAGAACTGTACGTCTACCGCCTCTTGCCAGAAAAGAGAAGAGATTCGTCTCAATCGATCTGATCAAACCACACTATGTGGCCGATACTAAATAGTAGGCCTCGTGGGCTCCTGAGTAGCCGACGTCCTCCTCTTGCTACAATACAGAGAGTTCAAACTGAAAGGCTGATAACATTTGAAGAGTCACCTTTACAAAGCAATGGAATCGATAACAATGCAATGGAACTAGTTCCCCTTGACACGAACTTTCAAAATCAAAATGAAAGACAAATTTCAATTCATACTAATAAGGATGTCTACGTCAACATGCCTCTTCAAGAGCAATCTACAAGTTCAACAAAACCTGCAGAGCTACCAAAAATAGATCGAACTGCATCTGGCTATTTCATCGACTTCGATACCTTTTCATTGGATTCAAGTGAACCTGAAACGACGCCAGCCCAAATTTCTCGCAAACAACAGATCAAAGACTTTTTTAACTTTCTTAGAAGGACTTATTTAGTATCACCTTAGCTAGAACTTTGGATTATCACCTTTGGTTAGGATTAGTAATCGCTTTCCACTTGCTCATCAATGGAACTTATCTTCAACAGAGCTCTGCAACGTCAGAAGTAAACTTAATTTTAAAACCTCATGTATCATCTCATCGTGAACCAAGAGACGTGTCCTTCGTGAACATTTCAGTAGTTCCTATACCGGATGGTATAGTGTGGGACAAAGTAAATTATGATATATTTGGACTGACCGAGCTTTTAAAAATTCCACATTTGTTTAAAATTTCATTGAACGATATCATTACCTCCAGTACATTTTCTGATGATTGGGATTTTGAAACTGTTAAATACTTATTGTCTGATTTGGAACAATCTGCCGCATTTTCTAGCACTGAAATGTTAGAGGACACATCAGATTTTGACAAAATGTATTGTTACCAACATTATGGTCATCATTTCTTGCATAAATCTAGCAAACCTAGAAATGTTTTCACATACCACCAGTGGGAACATTGCCCTACACCACCGAAAGGTAGTTCAAAAACATTTGCACAGAAATTCTCATATTTTTCAGGGTTTAACACTTCTGACCCTACCTCGTACTATTATAAGGTTGCACCTATATCTGCACAGATAAATATGTTAACAAACACCAAACAGATTTACTCTGCTTCCTTTATTACCCAACTGTCTGAAAAGGGTTTTGACTTATGGATGGACACTGTAGACTTGAAATCAATCTGGGGTTCCTGGGACTGGCAAGTCCAGGGAACAGAAGCACTATTTAGAGCATGCCTCATTCCACAGCAGATGATTTTTCTGAATGACACTGTGCAACAGACTTCCTGTCTTGGAATAGCCAAGAATAAGGACTTGAACACGCCTCAAATTCCAACACCTTTAAACACTGAGGGGAATTTTACGTCGGAAAGAGGGGCTAAGTTGAATGACATATTGCAATACAGTAGATCAGACCCCAATTGGAAGGGATGGTTGGTTTGGCCCACTGACACAAACAGATGTCAGGAAAGATTCAGCGGTACTACTGAAGGGTTTAGTATCCATAGGCCAGACCCACGTTATGGACACCGAGGACATCCGGGGGTAGTGACATCATACAGTGTTGGGAAGTTGTGCCTTGACTGGCTAAAGACCTCAACACTACTGCAGGTAAAACAACACTTGTCCTTACTCACAGAGGATGTGGACCTACGGGATTTTTTATAAGGTCCCAGAAAACCACGTCAGAAGCGTTTTTGTATGCTGTCTATAATGAAATCTGGAAAATCTCCCAACAAGAAGCTGCAGAGAGATTAAGAGAAATAGATAGAGTAAAAGTAGAAAAGGCGTTAGCCATAGTTGACAATGGCATGACTACATTAACATCCAGGATATATTCACTGGGCAACATTGTATCTTCTGCTATCGATGTAATAGAACAGGATTTGTCCATATTGCAACACGGACAGTCACAGTTACGTTCTATTATTTTATTAAGCTGGACGCTGCAGTCATTGCGCTCCGGTTATGTGCCTTGGCGTTTTATCAACATTATGTCATTATTTTCTGCATACAATCTAACAGAAAAACAGATGAAAACGGCACAGAGGGGAGCAAAATATACAATGCTGCGTATTGAAAAACTGGATAGGTTACCCTTTACTGTGGCAGAGTACCTGTCCACCTGTCCACAGAGTGGTTAATCCACGGCCATATAACATTACCGGTCGTAACTTTCCAGTTTCAATATTGCCTAGAACAACAACAGGCAGGCAGATATGAGAAGATGGGTATGGAATTCATCAGGGAATCCTAGGATTTACCATACAGATTTCGATGCAGGAGTGGGGATCTGGAAGTGTTTCTAAGCGGAACTAACCGCGAGAACGCTTTAAGTGGAATTCTCATATGCCAGGATATTATGCTACACGGGGCTTGTAATGGGTCTGTGGCGAACGTGTCCTGTCATTTGAGGGGTACCCCGGCAGCTGTGATTAATCCGGTATTCAGGCTTCTCTCGAATGGGAGTTACTTGATGCTGAATGATCAAGGTTGTTGTGGGATGCTTCCGGGCATCACATATCTAGTCACCGTGAGCTCCAGGGTTACTTGCTGTATGCAAGTATTGTTTCCACCAACACACACAGTCAGGGAGGCGCCGTTATGGCCTTCGCTAAATGTTTCCTTTATACGGTTTGATACTCTGAGCAGAATGAAAGCCATGCTTTTACAACGAACCGTGCCCTTAACCTCCGCCGGGAGACTTTTGATCTCCAGATCGCAAGGTCCTCGGCTGAGATACATGCACTTATACGTACGAACTGCCCCTTCCATTTCACAGAAATGGTAAGTCGTATATTTAACATGTCTGATACGACGGGTATTGTACACCTATTTAAGACCATAGGTTCCGGACTGTTAAGCACCTTTCAGACGGTCCTCGGAGTTATACCAAACTTTATACACTCTGTCTTTGGAAGCATTTTTGGAGGGCTTCCGCTGATCCTGTTTCTAATAGCAGGAATCCTGATTGTTACCTTTCTGCTACGCAATGGACGTCCCAGCCACCAAGGAGATAGCAACAGCTCTCCTGGAGCGTAAATACCGTGATCGCATGGTACAACATCTGGGCACACCTCGCCTACGGGAACTGAGCGCCTCTTGGTTCCTGTCATTTAGACCAGTCTGGATGGACTGTGTCCTACCTGTTCTCCGATGACTGTTCTGCGGAGAAGAATGCATGTTGGACCTCTGTCTGACACTTCCATCGGTTGCGCCACTGGACGTTGATGCTTTGATGGACCCGATAACAGCCCATGTTCTGCAGTGTCCTCAGCACATTCCCATGTTGTTGCAGAAATCTTAGAGCCATCACAGGTAGTTTCTGCTCCGGTTGGTATGGACACTGGCTCCTCCAACACTCAGGCCTTGGATGTGGCACAGGCTGCCCCGGCTTCTGCTGCAGGCAGTATGGAAGATCATCTGTGCTCAATTGACATTCTTTGTGAGGTGTTACAGGGATCGTCAGCTGCGTATGCAAACAGCAGCAATGTTGCGTCTACCAGCAAGGACAGATAAACATTTGGCATGTCGCACGCTAGGAAGATTTGGCTTATAATTTTGTTCGAAATTCCAAATTGAAACCTTTTGACCTGCATGGCTTTCAGATGCTTGTAGTTGTTCGGACTATATAAACGGACACTTTAGAGACAGTACTTGAATGAATTTTTTTTTGTAGAACACTTTTAAAGGTTTGTTTTAAAAAAACGCTTTTTACCTTCTCTTAAAAATGTATTTATTATTGTTGCGTACAAACCTCTAGGCTCCTTGGTAGTACGCTAGATTCTAGTAATGTCGTCCAGTCTGATGAGGATTGGGTGTTATATTGCATATAGGTACCCCGATATAGGTCTAGGTAACATCATAACCCTTCACCTACATTCTCTCCTATACTACATCCATAACGGATTTGAAGGACTGACCTTTTACCCAGTTACAATACTACACATAGTACATAGGGTTTTTCCCTGGACACTGGCCTCATAAATTATGCATGAGGATTCTTAGTTTCTTGGAATCACAGCAGGACCATCATCTCCTGCATAATAACTGTGTATAAAGTTCATTCCCGACATCATCCTAAGTCCGACACTGGAACAGCAAGGTAGAACCCCTGGGGATACCTTAGAGTATATAAACACCATATCTTGCTGAGATAGAGAGAGGAGATCTGGACTTCCTGGCCGACACACTGACGCAAGACGCTGTGGTTCCTGCATGCAGATACTCCAGCTCGCAGTGGTCTGACATCCCTTGCGGGGTGTTCAGCTCGAGACCAGAACGGGGTCCCGCAGTCTCACATCAGGTAATGGGGTTGGCTTTACCCTAGAGGGATTGTTGGCTTTACCCTACTCACATTCTAGGTACATTTAGGTACATCTAGTTAGGGTGCATCGTAGGAGTACGCATTTTATTGCCATGTATTTTATATACTTGCCAATAGTTATGATTTTAGCAAAATGGTAGAAACCTACCATCTGTTTACTTTTTTAGTGCTGTTACTCATTTATATATGCTACTGTCTACTGGTGATTTCAGTGCACTTATTTTACGCTAGAATAACGACTGTTCAATAAATACTTATTGAAAACGTCCCAACCGTTTATTCTGTGTATCTCTCTGAGAACAAGTGAGCACGAGTGACAGAGCAAAAAGTAAGTTACTGTTTCCACGGTCCTGAGGGATTAGGGTTGACATGTTCGATAGTTGCCAAGAACTATTCTCTCCTTGGTAAGAGGAGGTTATAGTGGCATTGCAAGCTAGCTGGTACACAGGCCAACATACCCGGTGGGGGTGTCTGTAATCAGTCTGGATATCAGTCCCGCGGTGTATGTTGTTTAAACGCGCAGATCCTATATAGGTCTTATAGGAACTACACAACAAGATGTGTGGTTAGGCTCCGCCCAGATATCTATATTTCTTTTTTCCTTTAATATTTCAAAAACTACTGAACGGATTTACACCATTTAAAGCAAAGAGTGCAATCTGGACCAAGAGCTACCTTTCTGCCAAATTTGGTGTAATTCCGTTCAGCAGTTCGGGTTGTAGCCGCGACAAAAGTTTCCTATGGAAATTAACATGGAGAAAACACGTTTTGGGACCCCCTTTTTTCTCGGTCCCGCTCGACGAATCACCCCGAAACTTTCAAGACAGGAGCTGAACGGAGCGCCCCATTAGTTTTGAGAATGTTACGAAGATTTGTCAAACGGCGCCAAAGATATTGGCAAAAGAATACACGCTTTTCCTATGGAAACAAGGTCCTAACTATGACTACCTACTGGCGACTGCCAGTAGGTAATATATATATATATATATATATATATATATATACATATATATATATCCAGTCAGCTTTCGCTTACACTCAAGCCTCTTTGCGACGGCGGGCCGTGGCGGGCTAGCGAAACCCCAAATATCCATACTCCATTGCAAAATGAAAAAACAACGATCCACGGCACCCAATAGCTTTAGCATCTCTGCTAAAGCTATTGGGTGCCGTGGATCGTTGTTTTTTTCATTTTACAATGGAGTATGGATATATATATATATTTATATATAATACAAAAAGAGTTGCCTCTAAGTGGGATGCACTCCCAGGTGGAAATTACGCCAAAGCAAGGGCACACGCCATGAACAAAGTCCTTTTCTTGTTTCCTGCCAGACGCGTTTTGGGCCAACGCCCTCTTCAATGGCAGACCATGTGACGTGCCGGCGTACGGCAACCACCAGTAAATCCCTGTAATAATTATGCTCAGGTGAACCACCCGAAGCAATGCTTCCTGGGACTGGTGGTTCAGTAAAACCCAAGTGGGTCGCCGCAGGCACTCACATTAAAAAATGTCTTTAAAAGGATTGCCGATGTTCGCGCCGGCACCCCTGCATATAACAGGCACCTCCTGTTCCACAGTTATCTGCCCCAATAAAGCAGCCGCGGACCCGCAAGTGTTTCGCGGTGGTGCAATCCCACGACCAAGCAGGCCGCTGTATAAAATACAAAAAGAGTTGCCTCTAAGTGGGATGCACTCCCAGGTGGAAATTACGCCAAAGCAAGGGCACACGCCATGAACAAAGTCCTTTTCTTGTTTCCTGCCAGACGCGCTTCGGGCCAACGCCCTCTTCAGTGGCAGACCATGTGACGTGCCGGCGTGCGGCAACCACCAGTAAATCCCCGTAATAATTATGCTCAGGTGAACCACCCGAAGCAATGCTTCCTGGGACTGGTGGTTCAGTAAAACCCAAGTGGGTTGCCGCTGGCACTCACATTCAAAAATGTCTTTAAAAGGATTGCCGATGTTCGCGCCGGCACCCCTGCATATAACAGGCACCTCCTGTTTCACAGTTAGCTGCCCCAATCAAGCAGCCGCGGACCCGCAAGTGTTTTGCGGTGGTGCAATCCCGTGACCAGGCAGGCTGCTGTACAAAATACAAATATATATATATTCACTGAAAAAAACAAAGGTTACATGTATGCTATAGTTAGGAAATAGAATTAAAAAACCTTAGAAATTCACTGAAAAAAACAAAGGTTACAGGGCTGTTATAGTTAGGTTCAGATTTCAAGCACAAAAAACCCATAGAAATTCAGCAGTTGCAATTAGATTGATCTCAAGTAACTATAACTCGTGCCCCAGCCATGCACAGTTTTTTTATGAATAATTTTACAGCAAATTTTGCAGTGATATTATCAATGATGTCATAGATGATGTCATGAGTGTTGTAATAAGTTGGGTAATTACCAGTGCATGGCAAGGGCGCCAGCTATATTTATCCTAGGGCACGAGTCATGTTTACCTGGGATAACTCTAACTATAACTGCTTAATTTCTATGTTTTTTTTTGTGTAAAATCTGAACCTTACTATAACGTGGCCTAAGATCCTGGGATGATATTAAAAAGTGTAGAAGACACTGCATTGCAATTGCCTGCTAAGGTTTTGAGGTGTCTGTCGTGAGACGTCGTTGACAGCCCAATTGAGATAGGGAAATTTATCTTTCTGTGTGAAAGTGAAGTATGATTAGTGTGGTGGACCTTTTGCGCAGAGGGAAACTGTACTGATCAGGGTGATTCCCAGCAGGTTGATGTTTCATTCGAATGTGTGTCAGAGTAGATCGGAAAGCATTGTTCCAAATTATTTCTTGCATGAATGAATTATTAATTCTATCTATTCCTTTAGTGAATCATTATTTGTTGCTATTGCATTGTATTTGTTTGTATGTGTATCACTGAAGAGAGTGCAGTCGTGAAAATTGTAAAGGAGGGTGATCCCCTGCAAGAAGTAGTACTGACGTCACGGTGTTCCGTGCTGGGATTGGTCGGTTGGTTTAAAGCCACACTGCTATTGGTTGTCACAGAGTGCCGCACTGGTATTGGTTGTTGATTTGGAACAAGAATTGTGAATAAATTATTGGGTCCTGCTTTAAAATGAACAATTCTAATTGTGATAATTGACGTACTTATCCAAAAAAGAAGTGTTTTAAAGTTATACAAAATTTGATTGAGAGAGATGTGACGATACCTGTTAGGGAGGGAGAAGAGGCATCACCAGAATATACTGTAGGTCATTATATGGTGATAAATGAGGAGCTACACACTTGTATTTGGCTTAAATAATGGCACAAGATCAGTGAGAAAGAAGGTGCACTGGCGTTTCCACGCCATTGTACATTCAATGTGAAAATCATTGAAAGCTTGAGGATTTTATATGAGATGAAACCACAGCCTAGGCCTACACAGTTTGAAGCGCTCAATGCATGGGAGCATGTGGCTCATGCCAGAGAAAAAGAGAGATATCAGGGAAGAGCTAGAAAGGCAGTGCATACTTATGCTGATGCGAGGAGGGACACAGAAAAGAGAAGGTGGAGAACTGATATGACAGAAGGTGCAAAATTATATCCAGCATTAATAAGCAATGAAATTGAGAATGGAGGTGAGAGGAGAAGCAAAGAGAAGAGGGATAAGATAAAGAGAAGAGGGATAAGATAAAAGAAACAGAAGGGGGAGATGGAAACTGTGACAGTGACACTACTGATAGCCTTTTCGATGTAATGTTGTTAGAACGCCCACCTCCCTATAATGAGACCCAAGCAGTGGGGGTGGGAACACTAATGTGAGTTGAAATACTGGATTGGCTACTGCACCAGTAAATGTGAGCCCTTATTGATGGGGACTACATGTGTGAATATGGATCAAAACCCGAGGGAGGGGTTTCCGGGACTTGTGTTACTGGTACCTCTGAGCTCTTAATGCTCCAGATGTCCTTACTGTTCTGGTTACCATTGGACCCAATATACAACCCCGGTTCTGCAGGAAATGGGACTCATAGTTTGGCTGTTCCTGCTCAGCAACAAGCTTCAGAAAATGTCCCCACAATTTTGAGGGCCAGAGAATGTTTTCCTTTAATCTCAATTAATGCGAGTTCCCTTGTGGTGTGAGTGCAGACCCAACCACGAATCAAACTGGATTTGGACTTTTGAGGTCAATTAAAGGGTTGTCAGATTTGGGTGTGCTCACATGGGAGCCATCCCTGAATGCACATAGTAGCACAACCAGAGCAAAGGCGGTATCTAAAGCTTCTGAGGTGCAGTCAAGTCTTAGAGCCTGATTATGACTACAACGGTCGGATGGACCGCCGTAGACATGATGGCAGTGCGGGCACCGCCATACCGGTGGCCCAACTGCCCTATTACGAGTTTGGCGGTCAGACCGCGATAGGACCGCTGCTACCGCCAAGGATCCCCAATCCCTGGCAGTCTTGCAGCGGTCTGAGGCTCACAATATGCTGGTGATGCCGCTGTGGCACCGCTAAGCATTTTACAAGTTTCCTCACCACCACAGTATTCATGGCGGTGAGCCTGCCATGAAAATTTTGGCGGTTGGGAAACTACAGGGCCCCCTGTTACCTCAGGGCCAGGGGATGCATACAGGGGGGCACATGTTGTGCCCCCCTGTATGCATGCACCCCCAGTTCCTGCATGGCATGGACTTACCAGTCCATACTGTACAGGAACCTGCTGTGGCGATCCCACTGTGCTGCCTTTCTAGGGCTCACATGCAGGCCTTCGAAAGGCATCATGTGGGATCACCAAAGCAGGACCGCCTGACCTGTATTCCACTCAAAATATACAGCGGTATGGGGTTGGCAGCGGCTGTCCCATGTCCTGCTGCTGGCGGCGGAACCGGATCCTCTGGCCCCGCCCCCCCCCCTTCGCAGGCTGGAGCTCTGCTTGCATTTCGGAGCTCCGACGGCGGCGTTCAGCGTTTAGCGGCTCCGTAATGAGGCGCTGAAGAGGAAGGAGGAAAAGGAAAGAAAAGAGCAGGAAGACCTGCTGACTCCAGTCACGGTGTTGCGGTGGAGCGGTGGGGGGATTCTGTGGAGGTTGCCGCTTTGAACAGCCTGAACCATAACTTGATTCAACCCTGGGGGAAAAAAACTAGATGAAGTTCGGAAGACGCTCATGGAGCTGATGCTGGCGTGATTGTGGCTTGGAGAGGTGTGCCTACCAATCCAGTGGGCTGATTAACCTGTGTTCAGGCAAAGGAGCCAGGAAGGAAGTGTGATGCACGCATTGGCTGAGGATTAGAGGGGTTGTTTGAAGCGAAGAGACTTGGTGGCAGCTGTTGTTGCTATAGTATTGGAAATGTATGAGGTCTGGTCTCAGCTCTGGTCCCAGCTCTCATCAAGCTTAAGGAAAGATAACGAAACTGCTCCTAATTAGCCTTGGAGAGGAACTGGTACAATCTGTTCCCATTCATTTGTGGAAGTAAGGAGTGGCTAAAACGAGGCGAGGTGCAAGGTAGGCGCTACGCATGACTTTGTGGTTTATACAGGGCTGTATTAGTTTCCTGGCACCCGTAGGAGGTATATGATTGACCTACAATACCTGAAAGGCAAGACTTTGATAGTCGATGCATTGGTAGCATATGCGCGCTACTGTCATGCGACAACTTCACGCAAAAATTGGTTCACCAGTCCCTCCTGTCCCCCCTAAACAACGTAAGAAGGCCTCACAGAGTAGGGTGGCTGGCTGGCGAGATAAGCAGATGGAGACCTCGGGAGGCGCTCCTGCCTTTTCCTTTAATCCTGGCCAGCCGCACAAAGAAGAGGGCAGGGGAACAGGGAAAAGTTTATTTTTGAATAAGCCTGGGTCAGCTGTAATGGGAAAAGCTAGTGCCTCCTGTTTACTTGCTAACAGCACTGAAAATTCAACTCCATCCCCAGCCTCTACTTCACCAACAAGGAACGTAGGGTTAGACAAGAGTCTTGAGCCTTTTCAAAAGCCTAAAACCTTCCCTTTGTTCACAAATGTTGGGTCTAAACATTCTGGTGAGGAGATCAGAGCGGGAGTATTGCCATCGATTACAACAACTACAACAATACTTGGGCCCATGAATTCAACATTTGAGGGGGTTGCTGCGGGAAATGTGCAAGAAATATCGGATTATACTCCTCCAACTGCTTCCGGAGGTCCGGGAGCTTCGGATGAAGCTTCCTTTGCTGCCTCCCATGACCCAAGTACCAGCCACAGCGCACAAGCGATGGCTGCTCCTGAACTGAATATCCACTCAAATGTATCGTTGATCAAAAATCCTTGCATTGCTCAGGCGCTCCTGCCAGAAACTTTGAAAGATATGCTGGATACAATTCTGGTGGAGATCCGTGGGCTTAAAGTCCAGCAAGCTTTGGATACAGAGCTAATAAAGAAAAGGCTTACTAAAATGGAAGAGACCTTATTGGTACTGCCTAATCAGCTACAGGCAGCAGAGCAAAGAATTTCTGACATCGAGGACAAATTGGCACTTATGCAATCCCGTACGACACCTGAATTTGCAAAAATCACTGAATTGGAGCTAAAATTAGACTCTATGGAGAATCATGCATGACGCTCCAATCTGCGGTTTACGGGAATTCCGGAAGGGAGTGAATCCCAGGGTCATATACAATCAGTTCCTCAGCTTATCAATATTTAAAAACAATTTGAAATAAGAGTTTTGTTTCTCTTCTGGTTCTTCTCAAGAAGGGTGGGTGTGGGGATGGTGCTGGGGGACCCGATTCTGACAGATGAGGATGCAATTCCAGGGCATCCATCAGCTAGGGGTTTCGCGTGCCGTGTTGCTAGGGGGACGCTCGCTACGTAGGGTTTGGGGGTGGTTAGGGTGGGGGTGTGGTTGGGGTAGCAGAGAAAAAATGGGTGGATCGTTTTTGGATTGCATACATAGGTGGGTTTTTTTCTTTTCAATTTCTAATGCTATGTATTTTTGGTGCGATAAAAGCTGTCATTTCTATTTTGAATGGATAGTATCAAAATAATTTTGTGCAATGTGAATGGCTGGTTGAATTGAAGAAAAGCAAGTGCAATGTTAACTTTGTTGCTTTCTTTCTCTCCACAAGTGCTGTTTATCCAGGAGACTCATTTTAGATCTGATACACCTAAATTGATTCTTCCAAAGGGGTATAACCAAGCCTATTTTGCCTCAGCTAATTCGTCAGTTCGTGGGGTGGCTATTATATTTTCTAATAACTACAAGTGCCAAATAGTAAAAGTTAGTCGCGATGTGCGAGGCCGCTTGATTTATGTGCAAATTAACCCGAAATGGGGGAGTATTTGATCTCTTGAATTATTATGGTCCTATATTTGATGACATCTGTGCTTTACTGCAAATTTATGATCTATTAGCAGTTTCTGACGGCTCGATAATTTGTGGGGGTGATTTTAACTTCATTCAAGATATTCGCCTGGACACTTCTAAATAATACAACTAAGAAACAATTAAAACCCAAATCAAACAAACTGTTTAATATGATGAAAAAGAATTTTGCTTTGCTAGATCCATGGCGACAAAGTCATCCTGGGCACTCAGATTATACATGTTATTCTTTCAGATATAAGACCGCATCTCAAATAGATTTTTTTTATTGATAATCTGTTATCTAGAAACGAGACGGAGATTATCTCCAATGCCTTTTCTGATCATTCTGCCATTTCTATTAAAATTCATATGAAGAGAACACAGCTCCGAAATACTAGGCGCTGGTGCTTCAATAAATCTCTTCTTGAAGATGTGGAGTGGATTACTGAAATGCAGTCTTTTATTATGCATTTTTTTTTTTTTTAAATCAATGAGAACACAGCATCTATCTTTTCTGTGTGGGAAGCTTTTAAGCCAGCCTTTAGAGGGCAGGTCATAGCATACATATCAGGGCTGTGGAAACAACGCTCTCAGGAGATGCTTTCCCTACAGGAGGAGGTTGAAAAAGTTAAAGCTATTTTAAAGACGGTTAGGTCTGAATCTCAAAAGACGGGTCTCCTTCGAGATCTAGCAGAGGCTAAAGATAACCTCAGGCAATTTTTTTATCTTCAGGTAATTAAGGGGAGCAAGGTCTATAAACAAAAACTTTACGAAGAGAGTCAACATATAGGGCGCTATCTGGCCTGGTTAACAAAAACTCTGAATAGTCAAAATACAATTACTCGTATTAGAGATCCGGTCCTGGATACAATTGTAGATTCCAAAGAGGAAATTGCAGTTTTTTTTTTTTACGACATTTCAAAATGATATATGAGGAGATGCAGGAAATTACCCAAACATCACTTATAAACTATTTTGTATCTTTAGAAATGCCTTCTATCTCTAAGACCGTACAGGATTCTCTTGATAAATCTATTTCACAAGATGAAGTCAGTAATGTATTGAAATCTATAGCCCATGCGAAAGCCCCAGGTAACAACGGTATCCCTGTTGAAGTTTTTAAGATTTTTGAACCTATGATTTTACCTTTTCTTACTAAATTATACAATTTGATAAAAAATGGTGAACCAATATCTAAAAATTTTAAGGAAGCGGTTGTGGTCTGTTTTCTTAAGAAAGATAAGGATCCTACCGCTGCTGGTTCATACAGACCCATAAGTCTTTTAAATATAGACTATAACATTTTTATGAAAATCTGGGCAGTAAGGTTGACTCCGGTTGCATAACAGGTGGTTCATATAGACCAGTCAGGTTTTATTCGGGATAGATCTATGGCCTCTAATACATATTTTTTGACACAAGCCATCGATTACCTGTCAGTCAACAAGGTTAAGGTAGCAATTTTAATGCTTGATGCGGAAAAAGCATTTGACCTTGTTGACTGGCAGGCTCTGTTCTTTATATTATCTAAGTTTGGTTTGTCTGAACGTTTGGTCAATATGATAAAAGATGTGTATTCAGCTTCAGAGGCAAGAATCTTGATTATCAGAGAATCGGCGAAATAGTCAAGATTCGACATGGGACTAGACAGGGATGCCCACTGTCCCTCCTCTTATTTGCACTTTTTATAGAGACCCTGGCAATTAAAATCTGCAATAATCTCCAGATAATGCCCCCAATAGCGGCCATGCCAAAAATGAAATTATTCGCAGATGATGTTATTTTATACCTATTAGCAGAACCATCTAATATCTTAAATGCATTTAAGGAAGTAGAAGAGTTTACACGAATAGGTGGGTATAGACTAAATCGAGCAAAGACAGAGGTACTTTGGTTTAATGCCCCATCGGTGTCGCTGCCTTTTCTTCCTTAGCAGAATTCATCTAATCCTTTCAGATATTTAGGTTTATATGTAAATTGCCACTATGATCATCTTTTTAGGCTAAATTATGGAAACACCCTGGAAAAAGCTAAGAGGCTATTAGATCAATGGTCTCTTCTTCCTTTAACTTTGATAGGCCGTGTATCGTTGGTCAAAATGTCTATCTTGCCATTATTTTAATTTTTATTTATTCATCTTCCGATTAAAATTCCTAAATCATATTTCTCGGAAGTACATGCATTAATTCGGAATTTTATATGGGAACAGAAACAGCCTAGAACTTCCTTAGCAATTTTACAACTAGATACGTCTCAGGTGGGTCTCGCCCTCCCAAATCTTGAACTTTATTACCAGGATGCTTTATTGATTTATTGGTTCAACTCCCATTGGCAGCATCAAAATTTGAGAATTTTGTATTAAAAAGTATTGTGTAGGAGAGTGCAATCCAGTTACCCATTTTTCTACACTTCCCGAAAGTCCCCAAAAAATCGAGTTACAAGGCATTAGCTGACCTTGCTTGTTGCATACAAGTATTTTTTAATCTACATAAAATTCCTAGATACCATCTATATTAAAAAATTAGTGAGTGTCAGCCCTTTGGTCTGCAGCTTTCTCGGGGGTCTTTGCAATTATGGCACGAGGTGGGTTTTGAATATTTGGGTGACTTTTTTAGTGCACCTAAGTTGATTACCAGTGAGATGTTGTCCCATCAGCTGGGCCCTAGGTTTCCAGCTTTGGCATTTAGTTTTAACCACATTTTGAGCTTCTTAAAAGCAAATTATGTGGCGACTAATAATGAAGCTACAAATATATTAAACCAACTATATGGTCAGGACCTATGTGGAGTTGGCAATTGGTATTCTTGCCTAATACAGCTGGGCCAGCAGAAATTGCTCGATAACTTTTTTCCTAAACTGCTGAAAGAAACCATCTGCAGTGTCAGCAAAAAGGAATGGCAGTCTCTATGTGAAATAGGTCACAAAGCGCTTAGAGCTGCTGACTATAAAAGAATGGCCTATTTGTCAAGATGGCTATCTTATTATACACCTAAAAGATTGAATAAAATTTGTCCTGCCTCTTCTGAGTTTTGTTTTAGATGTGGGGACCCAGAGATAGGGTCCTGGAACCATATTTTTTTCTACTGTCCCGATCTATATCAATTCTGGTCTGATGTTTTTTCGAGGATTAATCAATGTCTAGCTTTATTAGTCCACATTATTCCTACTATTACATTAGCTCTTTTTGGGTGTTCAATAGAGGTCCAACATTTGTCTAAATACCAACAATATTTCTGTTCAATAGCTATAGCAGTGGCCAGGTCTCTAATTTTACAAAATTGGAAGTCGAATAAGATACCGTTGATTCAGCAATGACAAGAAAAGACATATATATGGGAGGAAGCATATGCAAAGCGGATAGGGTCGCTTAGAAGATTTGTAGCAATTTGGTCAGGGTTTTTCAATAATGCATTTTAAAATGTTCATAGTTATTTATACCCTCAATGTGTTATGAAAATAGATTATTATCTATGTGGGATTGGATTATTTGCACTTTATTTTCAGAGTATAAATAATTTGCTGCTATTGATATATTGCCTGACTTTATATTGTTAGCATTTTATTTCTATAGCATTAGCACGTTATTGATGTATTCATGAACAGATGGTTTTATTGACCATATGTTGTGACGCTTCTTATGTCATCGATATTTCGGGTGTTTCAATTTTAGCACTGTATTGATATTGTATCAGCACTTTTTTGATGGATCTAGTGCACTAGCACTTTATCATTATAATTATGAAGTAATTACTAGTTTGGACATAAGCTGCTGAGTCTTGTTTTTTATCTCCTGACGCACTATTAGCACTTTATTGTCTTCGCACTTTCTTTTTTTCTTATGTATGCAGGAATTGATCGTTATACTGATATAAGCTATATAATGCAATTGAGCTGCTTCTCGTTTTCTTTTTTGTAATCCACTCAATATAAAATTATAAATAAAAAATATAAAAAAATAAAAAAAAGAATACGGCTATATGGATTTGGTGGTGTGGCAGCGGGACACTGGCATAGAGGCCCACTGCCACACCGCCAAACTCGTAATCTGCGAATTTCAGCATTTGCGAGCGCAAATTTGCTTGATACATAAGCCCCCAGGTGATGACATGGTGGAAGTCCAATTTTTCACCCAAGATATTGACTGGGTCAAGATTTACTGAACAACCCAGGAACTTAAATAGACAATTCATGCATATTATGAGAGGCTGTTGCAGACATTTAAACAGTATAGTGGAATGGAAATGTTGGAGCCTAAGGACATGAGACATTTTGTGTCCAGGTTTGTGACAGGATTAAGGCCAGAGATTAGCATGATGATTCAACAGCATTTGATTTGTTGGTAGAATAAGTCAATTGATGAGATCTTGTGATATTCCAAGTATTGCAATGGCAAAATAGACATGAGGCAGAAGAAATTGAAGGAGAAACTTATGCTTGGACAGATGAAAGCTGCCGAGAGGGAGGTCAAAGTCAGCCGTTCATAAGAAATGCCTGTCCAATGCAAGGAGTGTATGAACAGGGAGCCCTAGCAATGCAAGGTGGAGGAAGATTTCAGTCACAAGGTAGAGGTTGGTGTGTCCCCATTGATCCGAGTACCGGAATCGATGTAGCGACATTGAAAAAGTCTAAACCATGCCACTACTATAATAGGTTGGGCCATTGGAAGCGAGAATGTTGTCTTAATCCTGCAAATCAAGGGCCAAATCCGGGGTTTGCCCAGTCTCAGAATAATAATTCCATGCAGCCACAGAATGTACCAAGACCAAGGTCTCAGAATTTTAATGTACCACAAGCCCCAGTGATGCAGGTTCCACAACCCCTAATGCCAGAGCTTGCTGCTAATGGTCCTAGATTTGCTTTCAACCAGGTTTCAAATGTGAACCAGAATGGTTTCCAGAATGACAATCCTTTCCACCAATACCCAATGCTTGAGACAGTTGACCCTTATGGCTCTGCTCCGTCCTCCTGACGGTGCCTGAAAGGGGAGGAATATTGCGTGTTTGGTGCAGTCTTGGAGGTAGACCAGAGTTGTCCTTTGTAGATGGTGAAAAAAATGGCCACATCATACCATTTTTGATTGCTACATGTGCTATCTGTTCTACTGTGAGAACAGTGGAAGTTACAGACCTACCCCTCTAGGGAAAAAGTATCCAAGTTGTTGGGGTTGCTAATCAACAAATGAGGAATCCCATTACTGAGGATATCCCTGGAAGAATAGGGAATTTTGAGGATAATCACCAATTCGTTGTCTGTGATTCCAGTCCTGTGGGTTTGTTAGGACATGACTTGTTGTGAAAGCTGAATTGCACCATTTACTGCACACCGAGAGGTGTGGAGTTTCAGACCCACAACAAAGATGTTGCCTTCAAATTGGTTAATCAAATTCCAGCTGTCAAATTGTACCCTATGATGACAAATGAAGAATTCCCTTTGGATCTTAGAGGTACAGTGCGGTCAAAGGTTTAGAATTCTTTACCAAATGCCCAGAACCCTGCAGCACAATGTGACCCCAGACACGGTTACTGAAATAACCACATTAATAGAGGCAATTACTCAAAAGGTATTCTGAAAGAGATTATTGGGAGTCGATGTAACTCAACCATTATGGGCTTGCAAAAGCCCTGGGGTAAGTACTGCATAGTGATCGACCTCCGAAAGATAAACAATGTTGTGGTTACTTGTTGCCCCATGATACCAAATCCTGCTGTGTTTTTATTACAAATTCCATGTGAGGCCAAGTGGTTCATGTCAATTATTTGTGTCAGGCTTTCTTCTCTATACCCTTGCACGAGGACAGTCAGAGTCCCTCCATTTTCAACCACATCCTTAAGAAGAATCTGGAGTCTTTGGTTATGTCCTGCAACTCTGTCCTGGTACAGTATATTGACGACCTGCTGGTTGCGCTAAATACTCAGGAAGCTTGTAAGACCGACTCAACTGCTCTGTTGAACCACCTGTCTGAGAATGGGCATAAGGTGACCCCCAATAAGTTGCAGTACTGTTATGTATCTTGGTCACCATATTAAGAAAGTAGTCAGGAAGATGTCACAGGAAAGGATTTTGGTGTTTCTGCAAATGAAACTGCCAACAACACAGAAAGAAGTTAGAATGTTTTTGGGAATGGTGGGCTACTGTCGCCACTGGATACCCAACTTTTCCCTAGTGGTCAAACCTTTACAGAGGCTGACACTCATGGATGTGTCTAATCCAGTGCCCTGGGACAATGTTTTTTTTTTGCCTTCTTAGAGTTGAGATAAAGCTTCTGCTGCGCCCCGGCTCTAGGAATGCCTGAGTACAACAAAGTGTTTTCACTTTTTTGCAGTGAGAGGGAGTTCTGCACTCTCTCAGTGCTTACACAAACACACGGAAGTGCCCGTAGAATTGTGGCTTACTTTTCAGGTACCTTAGATGTAGTAGCTTCGGCTTTGCCTGGATGTCCTAAATCTGTGGCTGCCACGAGTGTCATTATAGGGAGATGTGAAGGCATTATCATGAGTCATCCTTTAACGGTGTATGTGCCTCACTCTGTGGAAATATTGTTGACTCATACTTGCAATCAACAGTTAGCGAACAGCCGCTTGAACCTGTATGAACAGATCATACTGGCGGCTGAGAAAGTAACCTTAAAAAGACCCTGCCACCCTGTTGCCCCTTTCTGAGAATGACAATGATGAAAATTAAGTGGAGCATGACTGCGTCAATGTTACTGAACCGTGCACTAAGCCAAGACCAGATATACAAGATGAGCCACTGCCTAAATTTGATTTTGCTTTGTTTGTAGGTGGCTTGTGTTTGTGAGATCATTAAGGAACTTTATGAGCTGGCTATGCAGTTTGTACAGTCTCAGAAGTAGTTGAAGCTTTGTGGCTCCAAGGAGTGTTTCTGCACAAGTTGCTGAATTGATTGCTCTAACTAGAGCATGCTGTGTCTATGACCAGCTGAGAGTGACATTTTCCCTTATAGTCAGTTAGGCTTTGGTGCCATTCATGATTTCATGGAGTTAGGGACCAGAGGGGGTTTATGACTTTCTCGGGGTTGCCCATTCTGAACAGGGAGCAGGTCCGAAAGCTCCTTGAAGCATCTCAGATGCCTACCCAAATTGAAGTCGTCAAATGTGCTGCATATTGTATGGGGGGTGATCATGTGACTGTTGGTACAGATATGTCAACGAGGTTGCAAATTATTGTGCTCATAATGCTTGAACTTTCAATGGTGAATATGCAAATGAGGGTGCTAGACAAGACAAACTACAACCTTTTGTTAATGACAGCTGATACTTGGGAGGAAGTCAAGAGGTTACAGAAAGAAGTGTCAGAGGCAGAACAGCAGAGTTTGGTAAATGCAGGTTGCGTTAAGAGAGATGAGGATGAGACCTGGGTTTTGAGAAATGGCACACCTGTGCTGCCAAAAACGTCTGCTGCCATCAATGACTAGGCAATATCATGGTCCGACTCATGGAGGGAGAGATGCCATGGTCAGATTGTTCAGGCAGACTTGGTATAATCCAAGGTTTAGGTTAATGGCTGAAGTGTTGTGCCACAGATTTGTTGTGTGCCAACAGAATAATGTGTGAAGCACTGAGTCACATAGGGAGATCAGGTGGTCCTCTTAACAGGATGCAGTTGGATTTCATTGAAATGCCAGTGTGCAATGGATTGAGGTACGTCTTGGTTGTTGTGTGTATCTTTTCATGATGGGTTGAGTCATACCCCACAAGAAGGAATGATAGTCTCACAGTAGCAAAGTTGTTATTGAGGGAGTTAATATCCAGATTTGGCTTTCCAACTTCTTTGAAATCTGATGAGGCACACACTTCAACGATGAAAGCCTGAGGATGTTGTGCGCCGCTTTATAGATTGAACAGAGACTTCATTGTAGCTATAGACCTGAGGCTTCGAGTCTGGGGAAACAGGTCAATGGGACTTTGAAATCCAGACTTCCTAAAGTGAGTGCTTTCATGTCTTTGAAAGGGCCTGATGCTTTGCCGCTTGTGTTAATGAGTGTACGCAGTGTACCTGATCGTAGGACAGGATTGTCAGCCCATGAAATCATCATGGGCAGGGCAATGAGGTTGAATCCCGTATCTGCAAAAGCACTTGTGAACATTTTTGATGATCTGATACTTGATTACTGGAAAGGACTGGCTGATTTGGTGTGTTCTGTGTCTGATCAGGTTGAACCCACCACCGCCTGCAGCATCAGCAGCAGTGCCCTAACCTTAGTCCTGGAGACTGGATTTTGGTGAAGAAACATGTTCGAAAGAATTGGCTGGAGCCCCACTGGTGTGGGCCCTTCCAGCTGATCATTGTCACCACGACTGCTCGTAAGTGCGGAGGTCTCCCAAACTAGATGCATGCTGCCCATACTCGCTGAGTTTTGTGTCCCCTTGATGATATAACAGAACCTCTCCCTAAAGTGCCAGTAGTGGTCGAAGATCACGGGAGCAGGTTAGTCAACCTGTAGGGGACAAGCAAGAACCTGAAACAGTGCTTGTTCAGCCTGAGGGGGTCCTGGAGAGTTGGTTTTCAAAACTGAAGAAAGAGCGACTACTTCTGTAGTTATGACTAGGCCAGACTCGGACACAAACGAAGGGCTTTGTAATGTGGAACCTTGAGTGGCTGCAGGAGAACGCTGGCCAAGAAGGCAGGAGAGGGCAAGACTGGTCCCGCAGGAAGATGGTGACCTCCCAAACATTCCGGAACGATATTGAGGATTCTAATCTGAGTGACAAAGGAGGAGAAGAGACTGCACTCAGAAAGTCAAAGCAAGCAAGAGTGCCCTGTTGGAGGTATTCTTCCCCTGATTGGACTTACTTCTTTGTAAATGATAGGGAGAACGAGTTCTGGGAATTCTGGGATCACTGTAAAAGTTCAATTGAAGCTTCGGTAACTTGATCTTCAGTTTCATCTCACTTTTGAACTTCCTCTGTTAGTGAGATTGAGTGCTTTGAGACATCTTATTCTGGATGTGGCCAAGTATACTTTCCTGGATGTCAATGATTTATCTGTGCTAGTCGCTGAATTGAAACACTTCATTCTGGAACTGATTGGTAATTAACTTGAACCGTTTCTTATTAGAGACATTTACATAGACTTTGTATGTAAGAAAGAAGTATACAGAGGTAGGTGAAGGTGCCTAAGGTTGTCCTTTAGAAGAACAAGGAGTAGGGCAAAGGAAGACTCATGAAGACCTTTGTACATATCTTGTTGCATATCATTTGAACTTTAGCTTTGCTGCTTGCATAGGTGAAAACTAACAGAGAAGACTCTGCAACTGCTACATTCCACTCAAAAGCTTAGATTCCAATGAAGAAATGGAAGCCAATTCTAATACTCATAGGCGTAGATACATCATAGCGCACACTAATAGTTGTAGTGTAGTACTAATCATATTGCTGACAGGGTTATATTCAGCTACATATAGGTCAGTAGAGATCAAGCCTACTGTTGCTCCTACTACACTACATCCACCGGATAGTAACCTCCAGTTGTTGGGCATTAAGAAATTGCACACTGATCTATCATGGGTGAGATTTTCCTTCAAACGCTTATTTTAGATTGCTTTCTGAATGCATTGATATTATGAATGCGAGGGACTGTTATGTTTGCATCCAGTTGCCTGCGTCTGTTTTAAAGGGTATCACCTATCACCACATTTCTTTGACATACACAATTTCTTGTAGTCTTTTACGAAGCCTATTCTATGGACAAGGTAGTTTTCAACATTATTTTTTGAATTATGACTTAGTCCTTTCAGAAGTTCCTATGTTCAAACATTTGAATAAGAATCATAGTTTTAAAGGTGCAGAGATTGCAGGCAAAGATTTTGCGTCTCTCAAACCACTAAACACTGCATATGCACACAGACATAATTTGACTTGTTCAATGTCAGATGTGGAGAAGACATTTGGTGGAAGACAGAAGGAGAGATCTAGAGTCCAAATCTGAAACTGATAAAGAGACACCACAGGTGGAGTAGTGAAGAAATTGAACTGGTGAAAGGGAATTTGCCTGCCTGGACCTTAGATTGGCAACAAAAGGGAAAGCTGTCAGTACATGTTGATCAGAATTCTATAGACCCGTTATTTATAGGGAAGAGTTAATGTGAACATGTTTTCGATTTGAGGGGAAAGAATTACCTTTTCCTAGAGAACAGGATCCTGTGATTCCTAGAGTGTACTTTATTTGTGGACAGTATGCATATTTTAAATTGCCCCATGGATGGCACGTTACATGTTATATTGGTAGAATTTTCCCAAAGATTTACCACGTGAAGCAATTTAATCAACCTGTATGGGAAACGAAACCTAGAACTAGACGAGGTGTTAGTGCAGCAGAAGTAGTAGACGATATTTTTGGTGCTATAATTCCGTCTGTAGGAGTAATCCTGAATAATCTGAAAATTAAAAAGCTGTCTACAATAGTGGATAAGTTGGCTACTAGTACCACACATTTTTTATTGCTTCTAAATACTGAGATAGTTGAGATAAGATCTATGGTTTTGCAAACCAGACTTGCGCTAGAGCTTTTACTTGTAAAAGAGAGCAGAGTCTGTAGGATGTTAAAGTTCAGCAATGCTGTACTTACATCCCAGATAAAAGTAAGGATCTGGAGAAATATATTCAGAACATATCTGGGTTGACAAAAGATTTGAAAGAGTTAGAAGTGACAGGTGCTTGGGAAGCTATTCAAAGTGAATTTGCTTCAATAGGCAAGTGGTTTGGAAGCTTGGGAAGTGGAATTCTAGGCACCATTTTGAAAGCAGTTTTGATAATTGCCCTTTGTGCAATATTCCTATTTATGATCTTTAAGGGATACAAGTATTACCAAATTAGACGCGGAGTGAAGGGTCGTGTAGTTCCTATAAACATATATAAGATCTGCACGTTTGAACAACATACACTATAGGATTGGTGTCAGCCTAATTCTAGACACCCCTACCGGGTATGTTAGTCTGTATACCAGCTAGCTCACAGTGCCACTAGAAACCCCTCTTACCAAGGAGAGAATAGTTCTTGGTAACTATCAAACATGACAACCCTGATCCCTCAGAATCATGGAAACAGTGTACATCTTTTCGCTGAGTCACTCGTGCTCACTTCGTCTCAGAGAGATACACAGAATAAACGGTGGGGACGTTTTTCAATAAGCATTTATTAAACCAGCGTTATTCTAGTGTAAAATAGGTGTGCTGAAACAACCATTAGACAGTAACAGCTATAAATGATTATAAGCCTAACAGAGTAAAAGGATGGTAGATTTCTACCATCGTGCTAGAACAATGAATACAGGCAAGTATATAAAATACATGACAGTAAAATGCGTACTCCTACGATGCGACCCTAACTAGATGTACCTAAGTGTACCTAGCATGTATGTGGGTGTAAAGCCAAGAATCCCTCTAGGATAAAGTCAACCCCATTACCTGAAGTGAGAGACTGTGGGACCACGTCTTGGTCTCGAGATGGACATCCCGCAAGGGATGTCAGACCACTGCGAGCTGGAGTGTCTGCGTGCAGGAGCCTCAGCGTCTCGCGTCAGTGTGTCGGCATGGAAGTCCTTTTCTCCTCTGACTACCTCAGCAAGATATGGTGTGTATATACCCAAAGTGGTACCCCCTGGGGATATACCTTGCTGTGTCATGTCGGACTAGGATGACGGAAGGAATGACCCTTACACATAGTTATTATGCAGGAGATGGTAGGCCTGCTGTCCTGCTGTGATTCCAAGAATCCTCATACATAATGAATGAGCCTTAAGCTTTTCGGAGAAAACCCCATGTCATCTTTGGACATTACCATAACTAGGTAAAAGGTCAGTACTAAGAACCGTTATGTAGTGTAATGGTAGGGGAGAATGTAGGTGAAAGGTTAGGTGACTGCCTGAGCCTATATTGGGGTACCTATATGACCAAGTTAGATGGGGAGTGAAGAGGAAGCAAGCTGATGTAGAGTTAGAGGAGAGTCAGAGTAGTATTATGATGACATAAAACACCTGGGAGACTCTAGACGAAAGATGCTCAAGACCACTAGGTTTTAAATGGCCTGTCAGATAACATCAGATTGTAAACCTGTGATGGCTTATTTCGCCATCAGAGGGGGACTGGAGCAGCATAATTTTGACTCCACCCTTTCATGTTTGAAAAAGCTATATATATATATATATATATATATATATATATATATATATATATATATATATATGGCCTCATGTACTCGTGAGATGTAACATTAATAACGTAATATAGTGCACCTGAACAGATACAGAAGCTGTATTCTCTGTGTAATCTCAACAGTTATATGAGTGCGCATATTAACATTTTCCTTACAGTAACATAGAATTGCAGTTCTCATATATATCTGCATTTGTGTGGTTTGAACAATATTGATAATTCTCATGTATTTGAGTACTCATTATTACTCTGCATTTATTTTATAACTGAAAATGTATCCATTTGAATAGTACTCTACATCTATATTATAACTGTATATGTATCTGTAGAAATGCATTTAAACATGTATTAAGATGTGTACCACACTAACTTGACCAAAGGCCTTAAGCATTTGGATTTCTTAATGTTTAACCTTCAAAGTGAACGCTTGCTTTGATTACAATGTTTTTCTCTCCTCTGCATTTACCTTTGTGTGATCTTATGAATAGAAAAAGGCACATTGTGCAACAGAGATAGTGAGGTTCCAAAAGAGTATCTTTTGGAAAGGATGAGAAGCCCTAATGAACAAAGGGAGGACTACTGTTTGTATGGATTTGGGAGACGGGAGGAATCCAAGGACGTTCTGATGTGTGGACCAAAGGAAAAGAATTTCAAGAGTAGTTGCCATGTTCTACTGTGTGAAGGTTAAAAATATTGAGACACTTGATATGGAATTCTCTAATGCTCTTTTGTGGGTATAATTGATGACCACTCTTCAGGTTATTCAGACTCTTGTTAGACTTAACCGCTTCGGTGTCACAGTGGGCGTGTGCGGAGGATGGCCGGGGGCCGTCCTAAACACGCCCACTCAATAAATCACCCGCACTGCGGCGGAATTCGCGCCGCGGTCAACGGGTTAAAGAGGTTCAGACCTCTTTCTGACATCTCTGATGTTTGGCTTCATGTTATACAATATTCCTTTCCTTTAGAGAACTTCGACAGAGGTTCTGCTTTTCTGACACCTTTCTCCTTTAATGGAACTAGTTAGGGTTTCCTCATCTAGTTTTATTTAGAGTAGATTTACAGTAGGAGATTTAGATTTTCCTCATGCATAATAGGCAAGAGGGCCGCACATTGTATACTGATCATCAAATCCTCTTTTTAGTATTCGGCATTGCGATTACAGAATTTCTTGTATGTTTTATGTTGCTAAGGCTAAACTTCATTCGTTGTTTTGGCCTGCCTGTAGTAATCATATATTGTTACAATATATTCCTGAGACTTGTGAATATCACTCTGGCTTTGAATTTATAATGAATCCATATTTAATCCCATCTTCCCACTCAGGGTTTTACATGTGTGGCCAAATGGGTTAATCTGTAATTGTTAACTTGCAGTTCATCCTAACTCCTTTTATTCCTCAGGCTCCTAAAAAGTTCCATTGCAGGGAGCAAGTAAAAAGGAGCCCAAATCCTATGCGCTAGCAGTGTCATGTATATTCGTGACTAGAGACTTCCTAGGGCTTCATTTGGAGCTAGGAGGGTTGGGACTGACTATGTCTGACAATACTTTAGTGGAGGCTGATGACCAAGATAGTGACTGATGCAGGCCCGGCAGCTACAATCCATGTCACGCTTTAAAAGAATGTATTCGTACAAATGGTTTTAAAGCCTGATAGGAATAGTCATAACTGTCCCCATTAGGGAGTCCCCTGCCTCCGCAATGACGAAGGTGATGAGCAGCGCTGACCTATGCCCTCTAGCCTGGGTGGGAGGGCCCACTGCATGGGGGTGGGGAGGTGGCGGCCAGAGGCATGGGTGGGCTGGAAGCCTGACTGACATGAGCCACGACAATAGTCAGGAATGGAAGTGGATTCCGATCTGATGTCGAAGGGATAGGTTCCCATCCAGGCTTGCCCAGTGAATTGAAGGACCACAGGGGAAAAGAGATTCTTTTGTGGCCCTATTGGGAACGATACACCCTCCAGACTTTTAGTGACTTCCTGACATGGATTGACAGGGGCACAGCTATCAATCGTGGTCCATAAATGTGAGGGCCCACCATAGCCCAGGTTCCTTCTTACTCCGAAAAAAGAGCCCTGGGGCCGTCTTCCTAATTTGCATTAGAGCCCCTGGAACCCTTGCGACATCACTGTGGCTTTTTGTGTGCTCTTTAGAGCTGGAGCAGCATAAACACAAGATGGAGTCTGCAACTATTGGTTACTGAGAGTGCCAATCTTCCTTGTGATATTTTGCGACCATCATCTGGCACCTGGTATGCAAATAAACGGAAAACGAATTAAAGCAATTAGCAATCCGTTCATATCACTGTCTGCTGCCCCAGAGGCCTTGGATCAGTGACTGTGACACCAAGTACTGCAAGGACTCAAGAAACAGAGCAAGAGTGCATAATGTGGATCTAAGGTGGGGTCTGATCACCATTTCTTCATTTCACCTGAGTCGACCTGCATGCCCCAAATTGGTACAGCACCAATTAGCGAAATTACATTGTGTCACCTCTTTCTCAACTAAAAAGCAACTAGAAGCGGTTCATTATGTGCTGTGCTACACGATAATGCTTATGATCCGCTAAGGGGTTTCTCTTCCTGCGCTATACAAACTAACAGTAGCATAACATTAAGCAGTTGTCTTAAGCCATTCACTCACTCATTAATGTACTTGAACGATCATTCAGTCCCACTTGCACTATCATTCGGTCCCCGATTACGCACACTAGCTCAATCAGTCACTCATAACTTAGCTCAGCTACTCACTCATTTTCTATAACTCACTCAATGGCACTCTCATTCACTCACTCACTAAAGAAGCCCATGGCGGAACCAAATAAGAGCTTTAATGTGCTTCCCAAGGGGAAATTTTAAAGGTTCAAATAGTTAAGAGACCTGAACAACACGTGGACTCTGAACGCTTGTGATTCATTCTACCCCTGACTAAGCCCTCCCATCTTTATTTTTGCCAACCTTGATGGACAAATTGTGATCAAAACTATTCAAAGTTATTGGCTACATTGATCCGCTTCTATTAAACGTGACCTCGTGTTTCCTCAAGCACTTCTCGCTTCTATCATTCACTTCCCAAGCCTTGGCAGTCCTTTTCTGGGCTCCACTTGGACGCCAGAACGGCAGAATACACAATAAAAACTTGAAAAAAAACCTAACTTCATCACTAGGTCAATTGTTCACTCACTCACTGATTAACATCCTCACTCTCTCTCCATGACCCCTAACACTGAGGGCCTAATTTATGAAAACTGTTGCATCGCGTAAAAACAGCGATGCAACAGTTTTCACTGCGCCCTCCTTGCAACAGGATGGATGCGCCGTATTTAATGTACGCAAAAGAAACAATTGATGGACGGAATGCTGGACAATGTCACAAGGATTCTTTTGCTCACCACGGGAAACAGCGTTTACAACGCTGCCATTACATCGCAGTGCTTTTACAAAGTGGTCGATACAATGACCGCGTTGTTAGGACACAATACCTTTACATCGCAAGTAATTAGATCGACTTGCTGTAGGGGGCGCTTTAAACTAAGGAATAGTATAATTTACTATTCCAACACCTTCCCTACTGTTGCACACGCTGGAGTTGGAATAGTAAATTATACTATTCCTAAGTCCAGCGCGCACACTACAGCAAGTCGATCTAATGACTTGCGATGTAAAGGTATTGCGTTCTAACAACACGGTTGTTGTAACGACCGCATTGTAATGGAATGCGATGTAATAGCATGCGTAGTAACATGCTATATTTGCTCACCACACCACCCAGGGAGGACCTGGCTTGGCAGTTCGGGCTGTAATGTTCCCACTAGGAACAGAGTCAAGACTGATTTGCATATGGCTGGGTCCAAACTGGAGTGGTGTGGTGAGCAAAAGAATGATGGATTAAACCCAGATCCTTGTGACTGGGGGTGAATGTTTGCATTGTCCAGCATTCCGTCCATCAATTGTTTCTTTTGCATATGTCGCCCTAAGTGGGAAGGGTATGCCCAGACGTGGGTCCCGTGCTCACTACACCACTGGTTTCAATCTAGCCTGGCTGATGAAGGATGATGCCCTGAAACCGGTCCCAGGATGCTTGTTTCCAGTCCAGGGAGGACCTGGCTTGGCAGTAGTCGGGCTGGACAGTTCCCACAAGGAACAGGGTCAAGACTGATTTGCATATGGCTGGGTCCAAACTGGGGTGGTGTGGTGAGCAAAAGAAAGATGGATTAAACCCAGATCCTTGTGACTGGGGGCGAATGTTTGCATTGTCCACATTCCGTCCATCAATTGTTTCTTTTGCATATGTCGCCCTAAGTGGGAAGGGTATGCCCAGACTTGGGTCCCATACTCACTACACCACTGGATTCAAGCTAGCCTGGCTGATGAAGGGTCATGCCCTGAATCCTGTCCCAGGATGCTTGTTTCCGGTCCAGGGAGTGACCTGGCTTGGCAGTTAGGCCGGACTGTTCCCACAAGGAACAGGGTCAAGACTGATTTGCATATGGCTGGGTCCAAACTGGGGTGGTGTGGTGAGCAAAAGAATGATGGATTAAACCCAGATCCTTGTGACTGGGGGTGAATGTTTGCATTGTCCAGCATTCCGTCCATCAATTGTTTCTTTTGCATGTGTCACCCTAAGTGGGGAGGGTATGCCCAGACGTGGGACCCGTGCTCACTACACCACTGGATTCAAGCTAGCCTGGCTGATGAAGGGTGATGCCCTGAAACCGGTTCCAGGATGCTTGTTTCCGGTCCAGGGAGGACCTGGCTTGGCAGTAGTCGGGCTGGACAGTTCCCACAAGGAACAGGGTCAAGACTGATTTGCATATGGCTGGGTCCAAACTGGGGTGGTGTGGTGAGCAAAAGAAAGATGAATTAAACCCAGATCCTTGTGACTGGGGGCGAATGTTTGCATTGTCCACATGCCGTCCATCAATTGTTTCTTTTGCATATGTCGCCCTAAGTGGGAAGGGTATGCCCAGACTTGGGTCCCATACTCACTACACCACTGGATTCAAGCTAGCCTGGCTGATGAAGGGTCATGCCCTGAATCCTGTCCCAGGATGCTTGTTTCCGGTCCAGGGAGGACCTGGCTTGGCAGTTGGGGCCGGACTGTTCCCACAAGGAACAGGGTCAAGACTGATTTGCATATGGCTGGGTCCAAACTGGGGTGGTGTGGTGAGCAAAAGAATGATGGATTAAACCCAGATCCTTGTGACTGGGGGTGAATGTTTGCATTGTCCAGCATTCCATCCATCAATTGTTTCTTTTGCATATGTCGCCCTAAGTGGGAAGGGTATGCCCAGACGTGGATCCCGTGCTCACTAGACCACTGGATTCAAGCTAGCCTGGCTGATGAAGGGTGATGCCCTGCAACCGATCCCAGGATGCTTGTTTCCGGTCCAGGGAGGACCTGCCTTGGCAGTTCGGGCTGGTCTGTTCCCACAAGGAATAGGGTCAAGACTGATTTGCATATGGCAGGGTCCAAACTGGAGTGGTGTGGTGAGCAAAAGAATGATGGATTAAACCCAGATCCTTGTGACGGGTGATGAATGTTTGCATTGTCCAGCATTCCGTCCATCAATTGTTTCTTTTGCATATGTCGCTTAAGTGGGAAGGGTATGCTCAGACGTGGGTCCCGTGCTCACTACACCACTGGATTCAAGCTAGCCTGGCTGATGAAGGGTGATGCCCTGAAACCGGTCCCAGGATGCTTGTTTTCGGTCCAGGGAGTACCTGGCTTGGCAGTTCGGGCTGGACTGTTCCCACAAGGAACAGGGTCAAGACTGATTTGCATATGGCTGGGTCCAAACTGAGGTGGTGTGGTGAGCAAAAGAATGATGGATTAAACCCAGATCCTTGTGATTGGGGGTGAATGTTTGCATTGTCCAGCATTCCGTCCATCAATTGTTTCTTTTGCATGTGTCGCCCTAAGTGGGAAGGGTATGCCCAGACGTGGGGCCCGTGCTCACTACACCACTGGATTCAAGCTAGCCTGGCTGATGAAGGGTGATGCCCTGAAACCGGTTCCAGGATGCTTGTTTCGAGTCCAGGGAGGACCTGGCTTGGCAGTTCGGGCTGGACAGTTCCCACAAGGAACAGGGTCAAGACTGATTTGCATATGGCTGGGTCCAAACTGGAGTGGTGTGGTGAGCTAAAGAATGATGGATTTAAACCAGATCCTTGTGACTGGGGGTGAATGTTTGCATTGTCCAGCATTCCGTCCATCAATTGTTTCTTTTGCGTATTTAATGTACGGTGCTCCACGTCGCAAGGAGTTACAGATAGGTCAGTATTTCTGACGTATCAGTAGGCGCAAAAGTGGCGCATTGCTGGGGTGTGTCTGAAAACAGACGCAACTGTAGCAATGTGTCCTTTCACATGGAGCAAGCCCCATGTGAAAGGGCCTGCGTCAGTCTAACGCATGCTGTGAGGCAGGTGTAAGATATTGACGCAGTAGCGTCCTAGAACTGGCGCACTGAAATCTCTTTGATTTCAATGCGCCACTTCTACGAGGCTTTTTGCAGGGTGATGCAACTGCGGCGTAAAAGTGTCGCATGGCCTCATAAATAAGGCCCTGAGTCTAATCGGAGCCTGACAGCAGGCAGAATTTCCACCAAACCCTCCCTGTTTCGCTCCCATACCTTCCTGTTTCACATCCTCTCTGTTTATTCCTCCAGGTGCAAGCACTGCTTGGACTGGTTTTTGGATCCAGGGAGGTCTTCAGTAACCTTTTGATGAATAAACTCCTTCAGACCTCTTATGTGCGCCTGTAGTATAGCTCAGTGGGATGGGTGCCTGCTGCAGCAATCTATGCCTAACCTGCATGTTCTAATACCTGCATGTTTCTAAGCTCTCTCAATACTTGCTTGATAAGACCCAATGGCCATTAGGTGGTTCAAGCCAGTTCTGGATTACCAAATAGACAAAGTAGGCACCGGCCTATGGGCCCCACTCCTTTTAGGGGCTCCGCGACAACGGATGAAAATAATATTGATTTAATCTTGAAAGAAAATTACAATCAAGCTTTCTTAAACTGTTTCCAAAAGAGAGAAAAAATGAATTAAATCAAAGAAATGGAAACTCTACATTAAAGACTCTATACAGAAAATACTGTATTAATGTAATGTACCCAAGTTTTGTTCGCGTATTCAAACTAAAAAAATGCAATTTTTGTTTAATAACATTATTAATTGCTAATGTTTCGTTTTGTGTAATAAAGTTGGTTTATTAAAATTGTTGGTTGGTAAAATTAAAAATGTATTAGGAGATAATTTGCGGGGGGTGGGGGGGAGGCGAAATTTCGACTGCCTAGGGGCCTCCACAGGGTTTAATCCAGCACTGGTTCAAGCAGGTGCATTCAAAGTCTTAGATGATGTATGGGGGAGTGTGACAAAGGTTATATTGAGGTGCGTGTGGGGACACTGTCTTCAGATCTTTGTCTACTTCCTTTTCAGAACATTTAATTCACTTTAAAATTCCCTAAGCGCTTACAGACGTTGTATTTTTGCAGAAAGCTCTACACAAAGAAATTGAATCTGAAAGGGACCATTTGCAAGTGTGACGATCCTCACTTTTAGTCACTGGGAAATGGAAACCAGCTAAAAGTGAGATTGTTGTCCAAGATGAGACCTCCCACTCAACTTGAGAGACTGGTGGCCTCTGCTTTGTCTTGAAATTGTTGAAAATCTGTGTCTCAATTATTCAGTATATGAATGGTGACTGTCCTGAATATGAACACAGCAAACCATTTCTTTGTCACTCAAAGAGTGCAAGACTTGACAAGGCTCGACAAGAGGGTGAACTTTTCATTGGGGCACATAAAGCCCACCATGATCGGCAAAAGGCGAGTTTAGAATACATGCCCATTCAATCCATGGCCTACCAGCTGAGACTCACCTGCAAGGCGCACCTCTATTGTGCAAATTCTTGTGTCGGTTTTATCGTGAAAAGTATGTGCAGAACTTGGCAGGACTAGTAGTATTTATAAATCTTTAATTTGCAGGTGTGATAAATGTGCATTGCCTGAGGGGTTAACTAGGTGAGGTGCAAAGGTTCTTGACTGAACAAGATATTACTAACTATTTAGAACCCCATTAGGGATGGGTTCCTGCACAAACCTACCGATATGATTTGCAGAGGCCTCAGGCAGAAAAAGTTCCACAGGTGAAAAAAGTAATTCAGACTCAGGCATTTAGACAGCAGAGCTAATTCTTGGATCACACAGATGTAACAGGGCCAGGTGTTGCATCACACCAGCGTGACAGGGCCAGACGTCACACATCACACCTAGCCCTTAAGTTACACAAGTTACAGGCTCAGGTTTTGGTTAGCGATGTTAGCCGTTGGGTCGTACACATTGGGCCATATTATCAAGAGCGGCGATAAGGGGCTTGATAATATGCCCTATAGAATTCCAATAGAAGCCTAGGTTCTGGTGTGAAGGACATCAAACTTGGGCTTCTATTGGAATTCTATAGGGCACATTATCAAGCCCCTTATCGCCGCTTTAGCGGCAGTTTCCTGCCGCTAAAGCCGCGATAATGTTATTGCCGTTCTTGATAATATGGCCCATTGTGCTTGGTGTCAGCCAGCATAGCTGTGCCTCTGGTTACACCGATCTTAATGATCCCAGCACTACGGTCACCATTTACTATGATTTAAAAGTTATGCTATTTGAAGATATAATGAAAAATT
Organism: Calotriton arnoldi; assembly: GCA_963921515.1. Lineage (NCBI taxonomy): Eukaryota > Metazoa > Chordata > Amphibia > Caudata > Salamandridae > Calotriton > Calotriton arnoldi. The sequence goes on from CAWUFW010003332.1 coordinate 850,450, forward strand.
TTTTGTAAAATGAACCAGTTTTTACAATTTTTTGTCAGAAACTTCCTGGAGGGAAGGAAGGCCCACCCCAAACCATCCTTTTTTATTTTTTTTATTTTTATTTATATTGATGCAGCATAATCCAATAACTATATAAATATTCAGAAATGGTGTACAGAGTTAAAAAAAATAGAGTAAATAAATACATAAACAAAGCATATCATGTATAAACAACACGAAACAAACCCCAAACCATCCTTGTAGTAGCTGGGCTCACTCTGCGCATCCTCGCTTCTGCAGTAATCAGGCTGGTCTTAAAAAAATTGCCAGGTCTGCTTTCGGTTTCCAGCCTGGCGCTGTTAAAAACAATGATCTCACAGGTTAATTTGAGCTTGTGTTTGCAGGTGGAGCCCACTTGCACTTGACCGACAGACAACTCTTTATTCGATTTTTAAAAATGATCATAAACGTCCTACAGAGACACTACAACTCTAGTATATCATAAGCAATGAAATAATAAAAGTACAAAAAGATTGATCAAGATAACACAATCCAGAAACGTATTGTAGGAAGTTGGGTTACTGGTTGAGGGGTGGTGAAACCCTACCCAAGCAGCAACTACAAGTCCTGTCAGGGTAAACCACAAGCAAACTGCAAATTAACCTGTGCTTAACCCTCTGGTAGCTTGGCACAAAGTAGTCAGGCTTAACTTAGAGGCAATGTGTAAAGTATTTCTGCAGCAATTCAAACAGTAATAGAGTGAAAACAAAACCCAAGGAAAATCCCACACCAATTTTGAAAAGTAGGGTAAAAATTGAATAAATTATTTGAGACCAAAACAACTAAAATCCAATCAGTAGAACTGGAGATATGCAATTTTAAAGATTTAAGTGAAACTAGTGCCTAAAAGCACAAAACACCAACTGTGGTTATCTGGTCGCGTCAAACCAGGACAGAGTCACAATTTCAGGCTGACAGTAATGCAGTGTGGGGCAAATACAGCTACCAAGTTAGGCCCGCTGACCACAGTACTTTAAATCCTGGTTGCAGAGCTATGTGAGATCGCGCATTAGGGAGGCCTCGAGCAGCAGTGGTTGTAATGAGCTACGGGCAGCGATGTGAGGTCCTGCTTTGAGGAGGCGTGGTGCAGTGGCAATTCCAATGAAGTCATTGATGAGGCTAGCGATGCAAGGTCCTCCGTCATTGTCAAGGATGCCATCAACGAAGGGTGGAGATGCGAAGTCCTGTGTCCGGCATGCAGCGTGCAGCTGTGGTTCTGAGGAGCTCCAGGTAGTGATGCAAGGTCCTGCGTTGGGGTGCGTCATGCAGTGGTTGTTCCATTGTGGAGCTGTAAGAAGACGTGTTACACTCCATCAGATCTGCCCAAGAGTTCTGCAGCTGGGCTGGCAGAGCACCTTCAGGCCCACATTCCAGGGTCAGGGACTGGGTGGCACTACATGGGGGGCAAACCTCATAGCAGGCAGAGTCCAGTCTTTGGGTGCAAGGTGGTTGCCGCCTTTTCTGTCCGTGAGGCTCTGATCAGGAGGCCAGCCAACTGACCCTTGTGGTCACTCTGGTGTCCTAGGTTCAAGATGCAGGTCCAGTCCTTTTCACTCAGGCAGTACGGAAGCAGGCAGCAGGGCAGCAGAGTAGCAGGGCAGCAGAGTAGCAGTCCTTCTTGCAGCAGAACAGCTCAGCAGTCCTTCTGAGTCTTCCAAAGGTCCAGAGGTGTACTGAAGAGTTGGGTCTAAGGGTCCAATATTTGTACTTGGTGCCAGCTTTGAAGTAGGAGAAGGCTCTGGAGATTTCCACCCCAAGCATTATTTGTAATTTCCCGAATCCCTGCCCTGGCCCCAGCTTCTCTGGGTGCACAAAGGACTACTGTGAAACCCTTTGTGAGTGTGCTGAGGCAGAGCATTTGTGGTGTGCAACTGTGGTAGGTGACAGCCCCTCCCCCCTATCAAGTCAGAGATAGCCCATCCTGCCAACACCTAGTCCCCCTTTGTTTCACTGTCTGGGAGCAATAGACAAAGACAACTGCCAGCTACACCTAGTCATGTGACCCAGGATATAGGCACCAAATGGTTGGAACAAGAAAATGGCAACTTTCTAAAAATTAATAAGGGGTTGGGCCTGTTTAACGTCAGCAAGGCTAGGCCACGATCATATCCAAGAAACAAACAAGTGCCAGTCCTGACTCTATTTTAACAACAAAATGATTTCAATTTGTGATCACACAATTATTGTGAACCACCTTTAATTTTCACATTGTACATCAGAAAAAATCCATTCAACATATAACTGTCGGTAACAGGAGAAAAATCTTCATGCAACAAAGCACAAAATCATACATTACATCCCGCACATCAAAGAGACATCAACGCATTGAAACTACTATGACTTGATAAACACAACATGAAAACACATGACAGAAAACATGTAACATTCAATATACAAGTTCTGAAATTGAAAGAAACCAAAAGGGGCGTGCAAAGTAGAATGTCCTTACTCACTCCTTGATGAGTTGGTGTATAACCTAGGAGTGTTAACTTAACCTTTCTTTTAGTTTGACGCTATCACAGGGATATGGCCATTTAATTTATCTTGCGCCATTCATTCCCTGTCAGCCTATAATTCATCACAATTTGACACAGAGCAAGAGAGATAAGCACAAAGAGGGGAAAGAAGGAGAAGAGAACAAAAAACAGTGACAAAGGGAGAAAGCGGGGATGAAAAAGAGCCTGCAAGAGTGAGATGAAGGGTCAGGGAGTGTCTGGTGGTGGATAGAAGGGGCAAGAGGTGGAATTAAGACTAAGGACCGTTGGTATTCAGCACTCCCAACATTCAGTAGTATGGCAGCAGGCTTCTGAGCATCACTTTAGGATCCACATTGTTTCTTTTACAAATTAAGCACTGATGGTTCTCCAGAATTAATGATACTTTGCCACGTTGGTCAAGCCACTCCAGCTACCATTTTAATAGTCCACTGAATAACAACTATCCTCTGTGTCATCAGCTATTTACTTCAGTTCACGTCCTATTTCTTTTTTACGTAAACCTGCATTAGGATTTGAAAAGCTGTACAAATCTTTAAAATGATCCATCGAAGAGAAGCTCGTTCTTCAGCGTAGTTCTTGTTCCCGCACAGCTTTTTTTCATGTTTTGAGCACCATTTTGAAATGGACAATGCATTTACAGGTACACGCAGAGAGTATTAAGCAGGTGTTTGATGGCTGCTTTACATACTTTATAGACAAGGGAGTAGCCAGAAAAGTAAAATACGCCCCACTTTGAAACTAATCTTTAATGACACTGAGTGCATGAAGCAAGTAAGCCTGACACTTCCTAGAATTGTTCTCTTCACCTGTACACCCTCCTATCTATCCTTTCATTGTCCCATTCTTCCATTCATCCATTCTTTGATCCTTCACCCCATCCTGTTGTTATTCCAGCAACCCATTGATATTCCATCCATACAGCATTTGACTGACTCACTCATCTATCCTTTCACTCATAAACCCACCCGTTCACCTTTCCATCCATCTATGCATCCTTTCATCATTCCATTCATCCAATGACTATTTCCTTCACACATCAATTCATCCTTTCACACTTCCATCCATTTGCTCTTACACCCTTTTGTCCAACCTTTCATTCACCATTCCTTCCAACCTTTCACTAATTGATTCTTTCACCTCTCCATCCAAACGTTCATCCTTCTAGTTCTCCATCCTCGCCCCCTTTATTTGTTGCTTTCAATCTTCCTTCCTTTCCCTTTTGTTTTCCAACTCTATCTACCATAATTTCTTTAATGTTCCCATATTTTTTCTCACATTATCTTTCATCACTCACTCTATTTGCTGCTCTATCTATTCTTTTTAAGTGTGTTCAGCATTTATTTTTCCTTTCCTGGGGCTCACCTAACAGCACTTGGCCCCCACCTCTTAGCCTTGCCCTGCTCTTACCTTGGAACGTTTTATGGCATGTTGTCTGCAGGCCTGGAGACAGAATAGGCCAAATATAATACGAATCGACGTTCACTAGGGCACAGATTACCTTCCCATCAGGTGCAGTGGCCACCCCTTCTTAAGCTGCTAAAGAAGGGGGATCCCTACGCCACTGTTCATAGGTGTGTTTAAAACACATCGGGGGATATTCACAATGAAGTGGCGTGAGAGGCGTTAGCCTCCTTGGCTTAACGCCTCTCACCGCCATCTCCGGAAACGCCAGGCTGCACCCTATTCACAAGAATGTGGTGCAGCCTGGCGTTTCCCCTGCGACGGCGCTAAGTCTCACGACTTAACGCCAAAACAGGCACCCTTGCACCAGAGCGCAAGGGTGTCTGCGAGCAGGGAGGTTTGTTAATGCACAGGAAGGTGTCCCTTCCTGTACATTAACAAACCAAACATAGCAGTTTGCTTTTTCCATGTGTGCTTACATGGAAAAAGCAAAAACGTGGAGAAATAAAGCTTTTCTCCTCGTTCAGCCACCTTAAGACCTGATTTTTCTATGTCTTCAGTTTGGCGCTGCCACCTATTATCGCCGCCCTTGATAATAGGCGGTAGCGTCAAACTCAATGGGTGTTGCGGTGGTACGCCCACCGCAACACCCACTGCATGCCCCTTTTCACGCTAAGTTTAGCGTGAAAGGGGCCCTATTCTCAAGGCAGCGCTAAGCCACTTAACGTGGCTTTAAGCCACGTTAAGTGAATTGACGCTGCCTTGGGAATAGGGCGCTGGCCCTATCGCCACGGGAACGTCAAAAAAAGTGACGTTCTCGTGGCGATAGGGGCTTGAGAATATGCCCATCATATCCATTCGGCAAAGTGTTTACAAATATTTTCGGAAACTTCTTATCCTGGGTGTGACCGAAAAAATACTTTGCTAATTGTCACTTTGAAGGTAGTGATGATAGTGCCATATCGATGTTCAATTAAATGGCAAATGTGAGCGATCAGCATAAATCTGACAAACAAGGATTTGCTTTTCTGAAGCTGCTCTAAGACAACAGTAAAATATCATAAAATATTTCTGGCCAGAGAAAACAAGTGAGTGCCTTTTCCTAAAGTGAACAAAGTATCACCCTCTTCTTGCGCTTCTCGAGAGGCATCTTTGATCTAAAGCTTCCGACACATCCACTCTTCATAGCAGGAACTCCAGACATCAAACACTCGTCTTCCCTTTATAAAAGATGCATGGAGATGGGGCCTCAAAGAGGAAAAGTTGCACTTTCTTAAGGGATTCGGAGTTTCAAAAATAAACAGATGTTGTGTTTAGAATTTTATTGTGATCTGATGCTCCCAAGAAGAACAAAGCTCTCATTTCTGCACTGAGAGGCGTTAAAGGGGGAGAAAGAAAAGATCAGGCACGGCCGGCACCGGTAAGAGTGGTGGGGTGGTGGGGCGGGCGAGGGGGAGAGTCGACAGATGACGAGATAGGTAAAATTAAGTAAAAAAATATATCAAACCACCTACCTTGCGCTCGCCGTATCACCGAGTCGGCGATGCGGCTAGCACAAGGTAAGTGGTTTTATTTGTTTTTAATTTAATTTTACCTATCCCGTCGTCTGTCGACTCCCCCCTCACCCCACCACGCAGCCCCACCACTCTTGCCTGTGCTGGCCGCTCCTTGAAAAGATAACATGAAGGATGATAGTGTTGTATATCCTGTGTTCAGCTGTCTACCTCCATGGGATACGCATATTTTCAGCGGTGTGAGTGTGCTTCCAAAAATAGGCGATATCACAGAATTGGCTTTTAAGTGCTGATCAGTAAGCAGATACCTTTCAGTCATCACTGGGAATGGTGTTTAGTTAAAATATTGAGTTAAAAATTTCATGTGGCTAAAATATTGTGTCAATAATATAGGGGACAAAAAATATCATGAAGGTAGGTTTCTATGGCTAAGCAAAGTTTTACTATACTTCACTCCACATATATGTACCTCGACAATATTTGTATCAAGGTACATACATGTAGAGTTAAGAATAGTAAATCTATACTAGCGTATTTGCACTTACCTTGCCGATATCTTGGTCCTCCTTATTCGTGACACAATATTCTGTCCACACGATACTTTTGTCATCAATATTCTATCAGACAACCCTGGTTATCATGGGGGCCCATTTACAAAGGCATTTTTGAAGCAAGTAAAGTAACACTCCTGCAGTACTCTTTTACGTACTCCTACATTGCTTTATTGATAGTCCATCAAAACATCTAAAATGGGAATAAAATGGAAATATTCGAATAGCATTTACATATACTGATACAGATAAAAAGGGTTGAGCCCCTTTTGTAGTTTTACCTATATAGAGTTGAGCGTTTTGGGGCTGATTCACAATAGCATGTACGCATATGTAAAGCAGTACTCATGTAGTACTAACTTCCATACTTATAAATGCTTTTGTGAATCAGCCCCAGAGTATTCAACTACAACACATTTGTAAGACTGCCAATATAATGGATTTTTATGACAGATGGTGGACACTGGTAAATATATTAGCTGTGAACTTGTCACATCTAGATAGTGCATGGTGCTCAAAGGAAGTTCCAGTGGGTCTAGACATAGCCAATGACTATGTAACTGGGTTGTAGTTAGATTCAGTTTATGAAAATGTATTTTATGTGAACATCCTGAAAGTCAGACTTGGATGAGGCATTCCTGAATCTACGTGGGCATCCCTGAGGATTTTAATGCAAGACTGCAAGACCTGTACCACTCCCCTTCTAAATGTCATCATTATGAAATTCCACAACCAGAAGACAACACTCCATGTACACTGAGAGTCACTGTAACTCACCCGGAAACTGAAATATAAGAGTCACCGAACAATATGAATGAATGTCACTATAATACAAGTGAGTACATTGGAAATCATTATATCGCACTCAATACGCGGGGGTCATTATATCAGAAGTGCCTTTCCATTATTTACAAGACGTGCACTAATAAACGTCCATTGCACATTTATTACCAGAGGACAAATTGCACTTAATGAACTTGCATATAAATTATCTACTGGCGGTCGCCAGTAGATAGTTATAGTTAGGACCTATTTTCCATAGGAAATTCACAACATTCTATTTCCAATAACTTTGGCGCCGGTTGACGAATCGTCGCAAAATTTTTAAAACTTATGGCCCGCTCCAGTCCGCTCCTATCCTGAAAGTTTCGGGGTGATTCGGCAAGTGGGGGCCGAGAAATAAGGGGGGTCCCAAAATGTGTTTTCCCCATGCAATTTTCCATAGGAAACTTTAGACACGGTTACAGCTCGAACTGCTGAACGGAATTACACCAAATTTGGCAAAGAGGTAGTTCTTGGTTCAGAAAGAACCCTTTTGTTAAATGGTGTAAATCCGTTCAGTAGTTGCTGAGAAAATCAAAAGTAAAATCACATATATATCTGGGCGGAGCCTAACCACACATGTCATCGTGAGATCTGATTGGCTGTCAGCACTTCATCCTGGAATTGCTGGCAGCCATCTTGGGACCAATATAAATGATAGTACCCCATTGAAATGCATTGTAGTGAGTCAAAGATTTTGAGGGTTACCAAAAGGAGAACTATAAAGGGTGATAACAGACTTTAGTTACATTAGAATTCATTTGTTGATGGTACCATACTAATTTCAGGAATTGTGGTGTGTTCTAAGGTGATTTTACCCTGTGAAAAACCTTCTGCTGGGATATCATGAATCATGTTTGAGAGAAAACTATTTTCACATGCTTGTCCCATACAGTTTTGGAATGTGCTCCAGAAGCTAAAATGAGAGCATATTTTCTGTAAATTCACATTATCTTTCTCAGTCATGTGAGAATGAAGTCTGACATTCTCAGTAAAACATGTACATCCAACAAGGGCAGAGACTGTCAGTTGATTCCTTTGTGTTCTACTGCAGCTTCCCAGAGTGTTCTAAAGAACAACTAGAGTGCTAACAGCCTTACTTATGACAAAAGTATGGCAAACCTGAAGCCATCTTGATTGGAATAAACTGGTAACACTTAAAACATTTAATTTAAAAAGGAACAAACTGATGGGGTTCATTTTGTCATAGAAATTATGGTTAGTGCTGTAGAAAGAAAAATTAGGACATGTTTCAAGTGTGATCTCAAATATCTTCCTGTTATATTTCAACAGGAGCAGCCTGCCAGTTGATGCCTTTGTGTTCTACTGCAGCTTCCCAGAGTGTTCTAAAGAACAACTAGAGCGCTAACAGCCTTACTTATGACAAAAGTATGGCACACCTGAAGCCATCTTGATTGGAATAAACTGGTAACACTTAAAACATTTAATTTAAAAAGGAACAAAATGATGGGGTTCATTTTGTCATAGAAATTATGGTTAGTGCTGTAGAAAGAAAAATTAGGACATGTTTCAAGTGTGATCTCAAATATCTTCCTGTTATATTTCAACAGGAGCAGCCTGCCAGTTGATGCCTTTGTGTTCTACTGCAGCCTTCCAGAGTGTTCTAAAGAACAACTAGAGCGCTAACAGCCTTACTTATGACAAAAGTATGGCACACCTGAAGCCATCTTGATTGGAATAAACCGTTAACACTAAAAACATTTAATTTAAAAAGGAACAAAATGAGGGGGTTCTTTTTGAAATAGAAATTATGGTTAGTGCTGCAGAAAGAAAAATTAGGGCATGCTTTAAGTGAGATCTCAAATCCTCTTCTATTTCATTAGAAAATTCTGACATGCAGACTGAAACAATCACTTTCAATACCAGCAGCAGACTTCCAGTTAACTCCCTGGTGAGCAGTAGCTTTACTACAGTGCTCTAATGAGCAACTAGAGTGCTAACATTCTGAATTTATGGCAAATGTGAGACACATCTGAATGCCTTCTTGATGGAATCAAAGTAAAAAACTGAAAGCATTTCCTACTGAGGAGTCTGCAGTAAATGAGGAAATTAGGAAACTTCATAACAAAGAAGTCTTCCAAGATGGCCACTGTAGTGTCCTGCAGGACACGTTCTAGTGTTCAGCAGGAAGCTGTACTCCCAGCCACTCCCTCGAGGGCTGGACACACTGCACCCCCACACCCATCCATCACGGGTGTCACGAGTGACGTGGCCACGCCAATAAAAGGGCCCGGGTGCACGTGCTCGTGGCCAGTTACTGCACCGTACCTCCTGGTGTCTGTGTCCGTCATTCTCACCATGTGGGCCTGAGGCCCGACACGACATTGGCGACGAGGCGGGTAGCTAACCCCGCATGCCTGCTGCTCGGTACTTCGTCGTCCCCCATGAGGAGGAATTGAGCCGCCGCCCGTGACTGCGGTGAGGGTCGAGCCCAGCATCGCGACGCGGCCATCTGCCTTTAAGGAGGGAGGCACGGAGACTGGCTGTCTCCTACCCACATCGGCTCTGGCAAATGGAGGAGTGGACGGGCACCCCCCGCAGCAGCCGCCAGAACGCCAAGGAAAGCGTGAGTCTCCCCACCATGCTCGCGGTATGGCCGCCGCCACACTCAGGCACTCACAGCCACAAGTAATGAGCCCTGCGATCATCACCGTGCAGCGCCCGAGAGCGGTCCTGCCATCCCTGAGCAAAGCATTGCTCCGCCGACAGCGCTCCCTGCGTCTGCAGCACAAAAGGGAGGCGCCGCGACGACACCGCTGTGCAAACCCCCAGCCGCTGCCCTAGACAGCACGACGGCACCAGCGCAGGGCATGATGAGGCCCGGCCTGCGGATATAGCGTACACGACCTGCAGTTACCCCACAGCACGTACCAGCACAGCCCTTGACAAAGGAGGGTGGCTGGCACAGAAGGGAGGGTAGCGAGTGTCCCCGTGCCTCCTCCGTCTGTGAGGCACCAGCGACTGCCACCGAACAGCTGCCCGACCGCGCTGGCACGAAACGGCGCCCAGTGCGCAGGAGCAAGAAAGCCGTCGCCCGCCAGCCGGTGCGCACCCAGCCAGCAAGGGAGAAAAACCGAGGCTGCTTTCGCCCGGTGGAAGCCTGCACCTGTGTGAGCTGGCCTGGGACGCGGAGAAATCCATGCCGCGCGGTCCGTGCTCAAGGCGCCTCCGTCACTGCCAGCAAGCTGAAAGACGACGTCCCAGCAACGCTGAGTGGGCAGTAGAGGAAAGGAGAGCCGCCCAGCCCATGTGCACCGCCCCTACTGTGCCCCCCACCTTCCTCAAGCGATCAATACGGTCCGGAGGTAGGCGCGTGGCCGTAGGCTCTGTTTGCCAGCAAGCGTCTGGGCCCAGCGCCGGATGCCGCTACCGAACAGCTCCCGACTCCAGCAGCTGATAGGGAGAAGCGTGGCAACCCAGCGATCTTCGGAAGTCACCCGCACGGCGAACGCCAGCCTGCAGCTTCAGCCCTGTGTGGCCTGCCTTCAAGGGGATGAGGCTGCTGCAATGCAAGTCACGAGCACCGGCAGCGCCACCTAGCTGCACCTTGCCCAACTGCACACGACGAGGTAATCAGTAACGCACACGAGAAAAGACACCTACCGTCTGCAGGTGCATAGGAGCACGAGCCACCAATCGGTCGCTTGGTACACCGCCATCACCCCGAGTGTCCAAAGAGGGGCCCCACGTACCTGTTACTTTTCACCGAAGTGACACCGGTGGGCAGTGAACAATAAAGCCCTGCAGCATAGCCAGGAGAACGCCTCACCTGCCATCCCCAGAGCACCTGCAGCAGCAAAGGTAACCTCCCCACGTTGCAGGCAACAGCTACACGGCCAGCTGATCACAGAACGAATGCCGGGACGTTAAATATAGAAGCGCTGCGCTGCTACCCGGTGGCCACCAGTGGTACTGCAGCCATCCCAACCAAGCCTCAACAATGACACGGAGACCTGTGTAGTGCGAAGGGGGCCACAGCATTCCTATCGAGGTTCAACTACCCCACCACTAGTACCTGCAAAGGAGAGGAACCAGTCAGAGCAACCCCTGTCTGCCTGGCATGAAGTCAAACACAGCCCACAGAGAGAGAAACGGCCCGCACTAGGAGGCAGACTGCATGACCTCCAATGTCCAGCAGCCACACCACTTACCGGAGGATACTCTCTGAGGCAACCCTGCGCAGGAAGTGCATCCAGTGAGCACAGAAGCTGCCCTGACCAGTATAGCATGGTGACTACAGCGCCACCCTCTCCCCACTAGCAACATTCGGCATGACAGGCAAGTCAAGCACAGAAAAAGGGGTAAGAGAAGCTGCCCTTCAGAAGCCAGCCCCAAAGGAAAGCCATACAAGGACTCAATCAGCGATGCAATGGCCCAAACGGCCACACATGGCAAGCGGCCCGCCCAGACACGCAAGCGCCTGCAGTGCCCAGCACGACAAGGTACACACGTAGGAGAAGCCTCAGCGTTTCTACGCCCCAGGACCCTGGCAGTGGAAGAAGGAGCACTGCCTGCCACCCCTGCAAAGCACAAGGAGAGACGGACAAACCCCACAAAGAGCCGCAAGAAACTCAGCGCCAAACGCAAGCAGAACGCACACCACAAGTGGCTGCCCAACGCCACCGCCAGAGAGGAGATCGCATCACTCGCTCCTGCTGGTGTAGAGACACAACCGCAAGCTACAACACAGGCACACCAAGTGCCAGAAGGGAACGCCCAAGAAGAAGACGGAGCGCACTAAGTCAGAGGTGCGCCGAAAGCCGCGCCAGTGAACCTGACAACACGGGCAGGCGCCCGGGAGATAGAGACATCTCCACAAAGCAGCACTGCTGAACGCAGCACAGAGAACGACCATCTCTACTGCACCAGCGAAGCCCCGCAGTGGGCCGAAGAACACTCCCTCGCACTGCCTCAAGGCGGAGTCGGCAGTGACCCACGACAGGCAAGAGAGGAGTTGCACACTCCACGTGGCAGGCCGCCACAGCACCATGCGCTCCCACAACCGGTGAAACCTGACCAGACGTCACGTCACCCAGCAAGCAAGGAGCACGTCACACGAAGTGACCAGTCCTGACAAGCACGCCAGAACAAAGGCAGAAGCAGGCGCCTCGACAGCGCCACCTCGAGGTCCCAGCGCAACACCATCGAGAAAAGAAGAGTGACAGCCATGTCACACAAAAGGGAAGAAGAGTGACAGCCCTGCAACACCCTCGAGAAAAGAAGAGTGTCAGCCATGTCACACGAAAGGGAAGAAGAGTGACAGCCGTGTCACACTGAAAACTGGATGAACACAGGTGTGGTGAAAAGATCAACAGGAGGAGAAGACCGAGGATTCACACAGCAAGCCAAGAGCACACCCTGACACACAAGACAGCCACCAACGCGGACCGACGTCCCTGGACACAGCCTCACGGGAAAACCGAGCACAAGCCGCAGCCAGCGCAATCCGCGTCTCTCCCCAACGCTTCCCCAGGCGACCGTCCATCCCAGTGTCGGCAGTCCAAGTCAACGGCATCCCTGCTCCAGGCCGCAGATGCCGTGGGTGGAGATCAGCACCGAGTGTCCCTCTTCACACCGCCTCAAGATGGAGTCGGCAGTGGCCCCCAAGTCAGGCAAGAGAAGATCCGCAAACTCGCCGTGCCAGGCCGCCACCAAAGATCGATCTCAGCACGACGGAGACACCTGGCAGCTAAGTCCCTCCTCACTTCCAACTCTCCCAGCAAGTCACCACCACCTGTCATTCCGTCTCACCACCGGGCTGGCCTCCGCCATCATGCCAGCCCTCAGCACATGCGTCGAACACCACTACCAGAGCACAAGTGGACTGGAATCCTACACCGTTGCCACGCCAGCTGACTAAAGGAATTAGAAGCCACCTGTGAACCTGGCCTACACCGGAACCGCGGCAGCGAGTGGAAGTCCTAGCCAAGACTCATCCACCCGTGAAGGTTGTGCGTGCGACTAAGTAACGGCTCCTCGGCGGTCCTGCAGCTGCCCCCAGACGGCACACAAGCGGCCCCCAGCGCAGCCCTCCTACAGTCCCGCAGCAACCCCGACGACGGGCCTCCCCAGGCGGGAGAGGGAGAAGAGACATTGCCCCACCGACAGGTTACCGGTCACAGCCAAGCAGTTCAACAGGGACAGTCGGTCCAGCAACACCTCTGTGAGTTCTCACCGTGAACTCCATCCACGCTCACTACGCAACCCACTGTGAAGAACTGTTAGAACTTACCACAGACCATCCTCGATGTCAGCAGAGCGGAGCCATGCAAGACTGCAAGACATGTCGTCATCTGTGAGCCGACGGTATGCAGTGGACGTCTCCAAGCCAGCAGTCGTGTCCTGAGCTCCTCAGGTTAAACTACGAGTGCCCGCCGAGATGGTCCTGCTGCAGGCCGAGTCCCTGGCCGATGTCTGATGTCTTCCCACCACCTGACTCAGAAGACTGATGGACCCTGTGGTATTTCCGTTAACTGTTTGTTTTGTCCTCACAGGTTTGGACTAAAGTTGTACTTGTTCTTAAATAAAGTTGAGGAGGAATGTAGTGTCCTGCCGGACACGTTCTGGTGTTCGGCAGGAAGCTGTACTCCCAGCCACTCCCTCGAGGGCTGGACACACTGCACCCCCACACCCATCCATCACGGGTGTCACGAGTGACGTGGCCCCGCCAATAAAAGGGCCCGGGTGCACGTGCTCATGGCCAGTTACTGCACCGTACCTCCTGGTGTCTGTGTCCGTCATTCTCAACATGTGGGCCTGAGGCCCGACACGACAGCCACCAGAGAAAAAAGAGCCCAAATGTAGCACAAATATTACCCAGATGTAGCCCACATATAGCCCAATGACAAAAGTGTGCAAAACACTTTTTATTTTTAGTTTTTTTGCAGTTTTATGTAGTGCAGACTGGTCAGGTATTGGAGCGATGCATCTTAAAACATGACCCCCTACACTACAAAAACACCACTGCACTACCCTAAACCCTACAACACTACCCCCAGCACAACCCCTACACTACACAAGCACCACTGCACTATCCTAAACCCTAAAACACTACCCCCAGCACGACCCCCTACACTACACAAACACCACTGCACTACCCTAAACCCTAAAACACTACCCCCAGCATGACCCCTACACTACACAAACACCACTGCACTACCCTAAACCCTAAAACACTACCCCCAGTACGACCCCCTACACTACCCCCAGTACGACCCCTACACTACCCAAACACCACTGCACTAACCTAAATCCTAAAACACTACCCCCAGCACGACCCCCTACACTACCCAAACACCACTGCACTACCCTAAAACATGACCCCCTACACTACACAAACACCACTGCACTACCCTAAACCCTAAAACACTACCCCCAGCACGACCCCCTACACTACACAAACACCACTGCACTACCCTAAACCCTAAAACACTACCCCCAGCATGACCCCCTACACTGCCCAAACACCCCTGCACTGCCCTAAACCCTGAAACACCACCCCCCTGCATGACCCCCTACACTGCCGGAACACCACTGCACTGCTTTAAACCCTGAAACACCACCCCCAGCACGACCCCCTACACTGCCCGAACACCACTGCACTGCCCTAAACCCTGAAACACCACCCCCCTGCATGACCCCCTACACTGCCGGAACACCACTGCACTGCTTTAAACCCTGAAACACCACCCCCAGCACGACCCCCTACACTGCCCGAACACCACTGCACTGCCCTAAACCCTGAAACACCACCCCCAGCACGACCCCCTACACTGCCAGGACACCACTGCACTGCCCTAAACCCTGAAACACTACCCCCAGCAAGACCGCCTACACTGCCTGAACACCACTGCACTGCCCTAAACCCTGAAACACCAGTCCCAGCACAACCCCCTACACTGCCTGAACACCATTGCTCTGCCCTAAACCCTGAAACACTAGCCCCAGCGCGACCCCCTACACTGCCCGAACACCACTGCACTGCCCTAAACCCTGAAACACCACCCCCAGCACGACCCCCTACACTGCACGAACACCACTGCACTGCCCTAAACCCTGAAACACCAGCTCCAGCAAGACCCCCTACATTGCCCAAACACCACTGCACTGCCCTAGACTCTGAAACACCAGCCCCAGCAAGACCCCCTACACTTCCCGCACACCACTGCACTGCCCTAAACCCTGAAACACCAGCCCCAGCATGACCCCTACACTGCCCGAACACCACTGCACTGCCCTAAACCCTGAAACACCAGCCCCAGCACGACCACCTACACTGCCCGAACACCACTGCACTGCCCTAAACCCTGAAACACCAACCCCAGCACGACCCCCTACACTGAACACCACTGCACTGCCCTAAACCCTGAAACACTACCCCCAGCAAGACCCCCTACACTGCCCGAACACCACTGCACTGCCCTAAACCCTGAAACAACAGTCCCAGCACAACCCCCTACACTGCCTGAACATCATTGCTCTGCCCTAAACCCTGAAACACTAGCCCCAGCACAACCCCCTACACTGCCCGAACACCACTGCACTGCCCTAAACCCTGAAACACCACCCCCTGCATGACCCCCTACACTGCCCGAACACCACTGCACTGCCCTAAACCCTGAAACACCAACCCCAGCATGACCCCTACACTGCCCGAACACCACTGCACTGCCCTAAACCCTGAAACTCCACCCCCTGCACGACCCCCTACACTGCCCGGACACTACTGCACTGCCCTAAACCCTGAAACACCACCCCCAGCATGACCCCCTACACTGCCCTAACCGTGAAACACCAGCCCCAGCACGACCCCCTACACTGCCCGAACACCACTGCACTGCCCTAAACCCTCAAACACCAGCCCCAGCATGACCCCCTACACTGCCCGAACACCACTGCACTACCCTAAACCCTGAAACACCAGCCCCAGCAAGACCCCCTACACTGCCCGAACACCACTGCACTGCCCTAAACCCTGAAACTCCAGCCCCAGCAAGACCCCCTACACTGCCCGAACACCATTGCACTGCCCTAAACCCTGAAACACCACCCCCAGCAAGACCCCCTACACTGCCCGAACACCACTGCACTAAACCCTGAAACACCACCCCCAGCAAGACCACCTACACTGGCCGAACACCACTGCACTGCCCTAAACCCTGAAACACCACCCCTGCACGACCCCTACACTGCCCAAACACCACTGCACTGCCCTAAACCCTGAAACACCACCCCTTGCACGACCCCCTGCACTGCCCGAACACCACTGCACTGCCCTCAACCCTGAAACACCACCCCCCAGCACGACCCCCTACACTGCCCGAACACCACTACCCTAATCCCTGAAACACCACCCCCTGCACAACCCCCTACACTGCCCGAACACCACTGCACTGCCCTAAACCCTGAAACACCACCACCTGCACGACCCCCTACACTGCCCGAACACCACTGCACTGCCCTAAACCCTGAAACACCACCCCCAGCACGACCCCCTACACTGCCCGAACACCACTGCACTGCCCTAAACCCTAAAACACCACCCCCAGCACGACCCCCTACACTGCCCGAACACCACTGCACTGCCCTAAACCCTAAGACACTACCCCCAGCACGACCCCCTACACTACCCAAACACCACTGCACTACCCTAAACCCTATAAAACTCCCCCCAGCACGACCCCCTACACTACCCGAACACGACTGCATGGCCCTAAACCATCAAACACTCCCCCAGCACGACCCTCTACACTTCCCGAACACCACTGCACTGCCCTAAACCCTAAAACACTCCCCCAGCACAACCCCTACACTACCCAAACACCACTGCACTGCCGTAAACCCTAAAACACTCCCCCAGCACGACCCCCTACACTACCCAAACACCACTGCACTGCCCTAAACCCTAAAACATTACCCCCGCACAACTCCCTACACTACCCAAAGACCACTGCACTACCCTAAACCCTAAAACACGACCTCCTATACTACACAAACACAACTGCACTACCCTAAACCCTAAAACACTACCCCCAGCACGACCCCCTCCACGACACAAACACCACTGCACTACCCTAAACCCTAAAACACTACCCCCTATACTACACAAACACCACTGCACTACCCTAAACCCTAAAAAACTACCCCCAGCACAAACCCCTTCACTACCAAAACACCACTGCACTACCCTAAACGCTAAAACACTACCCCCAGCAGTACCCCCTACACTACCCAAACACCACTGCACTACCCTAAACCCTAAACCACTACCCCCAGCACGACCCCCTACACTACCCAAACACCACTGCACTACCCTAAACCCTAACCCCCAGCACGACTCCCTACACTATCCAAACACCACTGCACTACCCTAAACCCTAAATCTACCCCCAGCATGACCCCCTACACTACACAAACACCACTGCACTACCCTAAACCCTAAAACACTACCCCAGCACGACCCCTTCACTACCTAAACACAACTGCACAATTTGTTACAGGCGTTGCAACGCAGGCCTGTGGTGCTTACTGGAAGTACCTGGTGGGCTAGTTGGGCCCCAGGGACCCTCAGGATTCAAGGTGACCTAATCCCCCAACTTAAAACGCTCCACGGGGCGCGTTTGCACAGTGGTGAAGGGAGGGGCGGGGCCTCAGGTGACATGTGCGCAAACACGCCCTGTGGTGCGTTTTAAGTTGGGGAATTAATTCCCCTTGAATCCTGAGGGACCCTGGGGCCAACTAGCCCACCAGGTACCTTCAGTAAGCCCAACAGAGTTGCGTTGCAGAGAGGTGAAAAAGGTGTGTGGCCTCGGAACGCCTCTCTGCAACTCAGCTCTGTGGTCCTAACTGTAGGGACCTGGGGGGCTAGTTGGGCCCCAGGGACCCTCAAGATTCAAGGGGACTTAATCCCGCAACTTAAATCGCGCCACGGGGCGCGTTTGCACACATGTCACCTCAGGCCCCCCTCCCTTCACCACTGTGCAAACGCGCCCTGTAGTGCGTTGTAAGAGGTAGTTTTAATCCCCCTGCCCTATTATGTACTAGGGACTTACAGAGGAGGTCATGCTAATCACAGGGGTACCCCAGCGCATAGTGTTCCCTAGTGTATGTAGGTGTTTTCACTGTATTCTAAGTGTCTTTTAGCATAGCACTGACTCTGGTTAGTCAGAGTCAGTTACCTTCAGTACCCGTCTGAAAAAGTTGTGGGCACAGGATGATTTTGCAACAAGGCCTCTTTCTGCTCCTCTGTTGGTTCTTTCTGCACATCTTTTGCTTCTTCCTGCACTTTTCTTCGTCTTTGTGGACTTCTGTTGCTTCTTTCTGCATTTCTTTTGCTTCTTTCTGTGCGTTTTTTCTTCTTTCTTCACATGTCCTACCTCTGTAGGCATAGTTAGAAACTAGCATTTAAAAACCTTTGAAATTCACTTAAAAAATCATAGGTTTCAGGCACGTTATAGTTAGAAATTAGCATTTAAAAAACCTTTGAAATTCACTGAAAAAACCATAGGTTTCAGACACGTTATAGTTAGAAATTAGCATTTAAAAAACCTTTGAAATTCACTGAAAAAACCATAGGTTTTAGGGACAGTTATAGTTAGTTGGACATTTCACTCGTACGAAACCATAGAAATTCCCCTGTTATAGTTAGTTCAGCTAACTATAACTCGTGCCCCCGCAATGCACTGCTGATGACGTCACATATTACATCACTCATGACATGGTCAGTGACATCACTGATGACATCACTCATGACATCTCAAATGACATCACTGATGACATCATCCATGTGATAATTTGATGCATCTTCTCACACCCTAATATAACTTTTGATACACCCACTCTAAATTACAGACTGCCATTCTCAAAACCATACACACCCCAATACCAATAACAACATACCCACTCACTGATTCTTAGGTCTACACACACACATCTACTCACTCACCCGTACAGTCACTCATACTTACAGTCACTCAGTACAGGACTATCGTATGCACTCATACACTTATATAAACACTCACACACCGCCACTCATCCATAGAGGTACTCACACACCTAGTCAGTCATGCAAAAAATTAATCACACACCCATTTACTCACCTATACAGTTATACACACACCAGCTCACTTACTCATACAAATACTAGCACATTCTTACGCTCTTATACAATAACTGATGCAAGCACACACACATCCATTCAGCCACTCTCACAATCACACACTCTCACTTATAGCCATTTAAATACTCTAACACACATATATACTGCCTTTTACATATGTAGTTACTCGCACATGTACCACTGAGATATACATTCACTCACTAACACACCCATACACACACTCACCCACCCAAGCAGTCCATCACAGATGCACTCTTGAAATCATGCACCCAGTGAATCACCCACCCACACATCTATGTACAGAGTCACACACACCCCACCCACACAAACACTCAGGCAGCCATACAGATACTCAGAGAACCAATCAATAACCCATATAGAAACTCATGTAGCTATTCGCAAATCCATGCATCCACTTACACACCAACAAACAGACGGATACAGACATTCTCACAGTTTAGTCACTAACCCATGCATTCAGTAAGATACGTTTAATCACTCACTTGTAGAGTCAGTCACGCACGTACTAAATCATCCATTCAGACACTTATACACCCACTCATTCTTCAATACGTCTTTCCCTATATATATTAAACATATTTAAACTTTACAGAAACACACAGTCACTGGATGATGTCATCAGTGATGTCATCGGTGATGTCATTTGAGATGTCATCAGTGATGTCATCAGTGATGTCACTGACCATGTCATGAGTGATGTAATATGTGACGTCATCAGCAGTGCATTGCGGGGGCGCGAGTTATAGTTAGCTGAACTAACTATAACGGGGGAATTTCTATGGTTTCGTACGAGTGAAATGTCCAACTAACTATAACTGTCCCTAAAACCTATGGTTTTTTCAGTGAATATATATATATATATACATACACATTCACAGTTATAGTTATAGTTTACTAAGCTAGCTATAACTTTCACCCCCACCATGCACTGCTTATGACCTCACGTATCACATCACTCATTACATGTAAAATGACATAATTGGTTAAATCACTGATGGCTTCTCAAATCTCAGGCCATGAAACCCACAAAACCCAACCATTCTCCCTGTTTAGAGCATTCATCATTGGCCAAATCCGCAAAAACAAAGGTAAATAGTCAGCTAACTAAAGAAAAGAGAATGATTTAGTGGAGAGTCACATGCCTGACACCGAATTTGGGCGCTTCTACTACGAAAATCTGAAATCAGAAAACTAAGATTACACAAGTCACATGGATACTTTCACAGGTTAGAAGTAGATTGGAAGATAGGACTAGCTTTCCAGCCTCTCTCATTTGGTAAATCCAAAACCAGCAGCATTCTGCTCACCGAGATACAATGCCATGAAGCTGTAATTGTCAAATGGAGTGCCACTCAAAAACAGCTTAGCATAACATAATATAATATAATATAACATGATATCCCCCCATAACGGCTCATCCATTAAATTACAATTATATAACATCCATTACATCAATCTAATCTCTACAATCGTAGCTAACTATAATCAATAGTTAATAGGGTTAAGTAGAGGATCTGGAGGTAAACACAGTAATAATAAGCTTACCATATTGATGTAGTGGTAAAGGATGTACTGGTGTTGACATAATTGTAGATTACTGTTATTGACCTAAATATAGTGTCATACAATAGTATGACCTATTATCTGGCAATATTTCTTAAAATATGGCCACTCATTCCTACACATTAAATCCATTCTCATACCATACTTAAAGGTCTTAATAAAAGGTTTATGACACAGCTAATCTTTCATTTGCCTCCAATGTTAGTAGATGGCGTTGCTTTCACATATAAAGATGAGGCAAGTCCTGGATCTAGTGGTACTCTGCATTTTATCTAGAGAAGCAGAAAATCCATAGTACTATATGGAAGGTGCTGTAGAGTTGGGTGAGCCCACCACCACCCACTCCCACTTTGTGCTCATGCTTCCATAAAAGAGAATTCCACTAAAGAGTTGTGCATGGAAGTTATTCAATTTCTGCTTGACCACAGTAAGGCGGAAGTATTACATGTATGTTGTGGAGAAACAAATGACTACATGAAATAAATCTGGTGATCAGTGGTGACCAGAAATTTTGCCATGGAGGGCGGCGGGCGGACCACACTTTCACACATATACACACACACTGACTCACACCGATGCATTCACACATGTGCGTGCACACACAGCCATTCACAACACTCACAACAAATTCATACATTTATACATACACGCATGCACGCACCAAACATTCAAAAACATACAACTTACCTGCCCTGCAGCTCCAGAGTGGTAAGCCTCAAAGGTCCCAGGAGGGTTGGGACTGCTGTCTTCCCTTATTGGCTGATCTTAGATGAGCCAATGAGGGAAGGCAGCAGTTCCTCACTCGTTACAGAGCGGGATAGGGTCAATGAGAATACTGACACCACCCCACACTGATTGACACTCGGCCCTCTGCACTTCATGGCTTACAACTGAAGCTCCCAGGTCCAAGGCAATTGGTAACGCTCCCTCTCACCATGAGGGGGCGGACCTTGAGGCACATTTGCCAGGCTGAGGAGGTCAGGCCCACAGGGCTGTGAAATCCTCAGCCTGGCAAAATTAGGCTGTCAGGCAAGAGCGTACGTATTTAGCGCATGTCTAGCTCCTGGCTGCCTGACCAGAACAAGAAGAGTGTCTGTCAGGCTGACCTTTGCTCAGCCTGACAGACACTCTTCTTCTCCAAAAAAAGGTGAGCGGGTGTGGCCCCTTCACCCTTATGGACAGGCCCCGGCTGCTGGTGATTCGAAAAGCTCATACAGTATTTCAGCTCATTTTCCTACCCATCTCCGCCCTCTACAGTATGTCGAGTGATGTACACCACAGGAGCAATACAGATGCTAGTTCACCAAGTCTTCAACTTCACACTCCAAACCTGGGTGTAGGAAACATGAAAAAAGGGAACGTGGGAATACCATTGCAGTAGGAGGCTGTTCATGGCATTAGAACTCATCTGGTTGGTTGGACATCGGAGGTGTGGGAATAGAAAGACACATGTGAGTGCAATGCTGTGTGAGAAGTAATCCCCTTTCTCCATCTCAAGCCCTCAAAATGTGTTTCAACCAGAGACTCAGCTTCTCCTCAAAGGATAGGAGATCTTTTTTTGGTATTCTTGCATTTTATAGTAGACTTCTGCGTTCTTGCCTTTTAACAATTGGTCAGACAAATGCTATGACCCACGTAAACAGTCCCCCCCCCCCTTTTTTCGATGTTAGCAGCCATCAAACCCGGCATCTCAAACCTTTCCAGATGCTGTAGAATCTATCATGACAGTGATGTTAAAATCACCTTAATAGCAAACTTCGGTGCGGCTGGAAGCGATAGATGGGAATTACTGTCCGGGGCGTGCTTGTAGGGCAATGTTCTCCGGAGTAGTTTTTTCCATATGAAATATCAGAACAACTCTTTTTGCTGCTGGGCACTGGGGTGTCCCTTTTGGAGAATACTGTTTTTAGGACACCTCTTTACATAATAGCAGCAGCAGAGCTTTGTATACTTTTTTGTGCCACGGTCTTCTTTTGAGATGGCCGCCTTGCAAACCCAAATCACATTGACTCTGTTCATTCTCCATGGTGTCCAAGATGCTGAATAGGTATTCTGACTCCTACTGTCCCTTACTCTTGGAGATGCAATGGTGGAGCCTATCAACCTGAGACAGTCATTGGGCCTATAGAAATCTGAACCAGAGTTTCCTTTATTTTTTTCAAACAAAATGTAACAATTTTGAAACATTAGCTTTCACATGTCACAAAGTGTATCCATCATCTTGCTACCAGATAGACTCCTGCTCACACTGTAAGCATTGCAGTTTTAGAACATTATACACACTAAATAGGGGACCGAGGCGACTATCCACTTCTTGATCAATCTCTGATCACAAATAAATTCAGCATGTGCAGCTGTATCATAACCTAACATACAACTCTTAACCTCAGGGTAAAACTATTGGAATCTGGATGGTCATTGTGGAGCTAAGCGAGCCACCTACTTTTTTAATGCTAGTCCAGTGATCAAGCTAGGGGTAGGGGTGTGTGTGTCACTTATTCAGTCATCTGGCGCTGCCTTCAGCTATGTGTGTCTGTCTGGCATATGAGTTAATCCAAGTTTGATTTCTCCTGATCAGAGCAAAGAAGATTCGGACCCCTTTTGGGGTGCTCTCTCTACCAGGGTCGCAGAAGCGCCCATCTCCAAGCTGATCTCCTATACGCCAACACCCTCTGCCTAGATCTGTTAAAAGCGATACAAAAGGGGATGATGGACGGAACGTTTGAGCCAATCATCCCCTTTTGTATCGCTTAGATCTGTTAAAAGTCCTGTTAGTCTACCTCTTTCTATGCCTTCTCACTACTGTGTGACCCGTCTCACTTAGGGGAATATTTGCAAGGGGATAGCGTCACCAGAACATCACTTTTAGTGACGTTCTTTTGGCACTATGCCCTTTTCCATACTTACAATGCGGCGCTAAGCCACTTTGAGTGGCTTAACGCTGCCTTCTAAATACGGCCCCTTTACACGCATCACTTTGTGTGAAAGGGGCGTGCAGTGGGTGTTACCGTGGGTGTTCCACCCCAACACCCATTGCCTTTTGACGCTGCCAAAGATTTACAAGGATCTGTAAATTAGAGGCAGCGCCGAAAACTAACACCATGCAATAGCAGGAGTTAGAATGTCACAACTAGGAGAAATACTTTTATTCCTCCCTTGTTTTTGCATTTTCTATGTGTGCAGCATTCTGCAGCACACATAAAAAGAGCAAATCTTTAAAAATGATTGTTTCTGTGCAGAATGGTGTCCTTTTTTGCACATAAACAATCATTAAATAAGGAAGGTTTGCTACTTTTATGTGTGCTGCATTTTGCAGCACACATAGAAGTAACAAATCGCCATTATTAATTGTTTATGTGCAGGAAGGGACACCTTCCTGCACATAAACAATCATTCCCTGCAATGCAGGCACCCTTGCACTATGGTGCAAGGCTGCCTGTGTTGGCGGTAGGCAGCTAATTTTAGCGTTAGCGTTAGGGAAAACACAGGGGTGCGCCATATTATTGAAAATGTGACGCGTCCCAGCGTTTTGGAAATGTCGGAGCACGGCGTTGCTAAATTTGGCACAGTTCCGCGCTCCGACATTTCCTGGTAAATATTCCTCTTAGTGTGGTGTCTCTTGTGGTATTGCATCCCATGCTTACACAAGGTCAGGTGTTCTCTGCCCCCTTTGCACTCCCATGTGTAGTTACAGTCTCTCTATCTCTGCCCATTTCTGCACATCAGTTCACAATTGCATGAACCGCGGTACCGAGATGTTTCCATGTCAGTGCTACCTGTTGTCTAGCTAGAATCAATGTACCTGCTGCCGGACGCTCTCTCTTAGTTTTTTGGGATGTGGGAACAATACCAGGAAGCAGATCTCTAGACTCACTTTCAGGGTCCGCTCTATTATTGTAGTAAGTGTGTATATAATTTCCAAAAACACAATAATAATTTACTGCCAGTATGCATGCCCACAGCAGAAGATAGAACCGCACTTCTGCTGGTGACCATCTTGGGCAGGCAGAGCTTGCTCTTGGGTAACATCTGCTCAGTTTCCTAGGGGCGAGGGACGTCCTCTGCCTGATATTAAACTGTACGAACTTGAAACAAGCGCTTCGGGAAGCCCTAGTTGCTCCTCACAGAATGTGGTCCCAGACAGTCCACTTCAGTTATGCCCCCCTGTTTAAGTCCACAGCCCACTTCCTTCAGAGAACCTTTAGTGAACACCCAGATGGCAGCTACTAAAGCCGTTTTGAGCAGTGGTTCTTAACGTGTGGTCCTTAGAAACTTAAATTCTATTACCTGAATAATAATAAGTATATCAAAAAGTAGTAAAATAGCTGAAAAATGTAAAATGTTCTGTAGTTGCGAATACATTTGAAATTGGAGGCTAAAAATGAAGTTGGTATCCTCGGAATAATTTGCGGGAGTAGTTCAAGTGCATTAAACAGCATGTAGTATGGACGATGGGTGGCCTAAATTAAATTTAGAAAAGCTCCAACCTTCCCATTTAAATAAAAAACATTTTTTTTACATTTGTTTGTGAATTAAATAAGCAAATTCATTATTTGTCTATTTGTTTATGAATTCTTATTTCTGTATTTTTCTGTATTGTTTTGCAGTTCACATCAATTAAATTGCTTAGGCTGATGTTCCTAGTTTTCAGTAATGACTCAGCATGGGGTATGCAGATTCTAATAATGATTCAGTGCGGGTCCTCGGGTTCCAATAATGATTAAGTGGGGGTCCTCAGAAGTCAAGAGGTTAAGAACCACTCTTCCAGAGCATTGTGATCCCTTTCCAGGATCACCTATGGTGCATAGCAACTATGCAGGGTGTTCTGTGTCACGGCCCCCCATAATCGCCTCAAGCATCTTTGCATCAGACCACGGGCCGTGAATCAGCGTCTCGTAATCTCATGTTCTTCCACAAGCTCCTGAAATGGCCTGAGGAGCCCTTCCCAAAACAAGTCTCCCACCCTTTCAAGCCCGCTATTTGCCTACCTGGCCCATTGTCTCGCATCTAGTACACTCTAGGCATCCATCAGTCCCCTATAGGAATGCCTGGTAAATAAGGTTTGACTGTGTGCATTCAGCAAAGCAGTCTTGCCCAACAGTGCTTCACAGCTCCCATCATCCATGTCGTATGTTCAACTCCACACTTAGGGTTGAGCGGAAGTTTGATTACGTTTCCTATTCTGGAGCTCCTGGGCTTCAAGACCCAGTTGTAGACAGCAGGGTCATCCAGGCGCTCTAGTATCCATTGATGCTAGACTGCTATATCATATAGTTCACAGTTTAGGGCTCCCAGGCCTCCTGGCAATGTCAGCAGCTTCCGCTTATCTAGAGCCACTTGGTGCTTTCCTGGGTCCCAGGTCAAATCATCCAACATGTTGCCTAGCTTGAGGAACCACCAATGCAGGGTGGAGAAATAAAGACGTAGGTGTGAGAGAACCACTGTCTTAGGTAGTACTGATCTCCCAGACTGTCAGATAGTGGGCATTTTTCCTCAATACGAAGTTGCCCTTCAAAAACCTGGTATTACTGCCCTAACCTTTTGGCTTCTGAAATAAGGTATGGGGTGAAATATTCTCACACCTAAAAATCTTAACTTAGCCAGTTCCATATCCTGAACTCTGCAAACATTCGGCAATGACTCCCGACTCAATGGAGGGAGTAACAGGAATAATCATGATTTAGGCCAGTCTGAAGAGCCTGTCAGACGAGTTCAGTGTTTCAATCATGTAAGCAGTACCCTGTCAATGCTTCCCAGGAGCAGCAGCATATCGTATGGGGCAGTGGCGGCTAGCTTCAATACAAAATGGCGCGATGGCACTACTCACCATAATCGCGGAGCTGGAGCATGACCACTGTGGCAATTCTCCTTTCCACGAGCAGGAAAAGGAAGGACTTCCTTCCTGCTTGTGGACCGGAACTCCAACCAATCCCGAGGCTGCTTTCATGCTGTGAAAGCAGCTCCAGGATTGGTGGGAGCTGGCCTACCCAGCACTCATTTTGAGGCTGGAGGCCTGTGCCAGCAATCCCGGGGCTGTTTCACAGCCTTAGGATTGCTGGGTCTACAGTACTCATGTCGGGCTGGCCGTCGCAAGACGGCCGGCCATTCCAACATGCACACTGTAGACCAGTGCTCACATCCTGCATTTGCAGGATTTAGCCCCACCTCCACCCTTGCGCTGTAAACAGCGCAAGCCGGTGTGGTGGCAAATAAATAAAATGGCATTGAAATGCCATTTTATTTATTTGTGTTTGTCTGCTGCGCTCACAGTAGGTGGGACGACGCTCCTCCACTCTTGAGGAGCAGCTGCCCCTGATCTGGGGATACTACTTAAGTGTTGCAACCTAAATGAATCCCCTCTCAGCCATCCCATGCTTCACAATGTGCTGGCAAGCAGTTCCATGGCCAGTGCAAATATGAGTGGTGAGGGGGCAGCCTTGTCTCGTAACTCTCCCTGCTTGGCACCAGTGGGATATCACATGCCCTGTGTGCTCTCTGGAAATGGGGTCAGATTAAAGCCAGGATACTCATCTTAAAAAATGAGGTCCAAGGCCAATTTGCCTCAGCACTGTGACAGGTACTTCCTGCTAAGTGATCTAAACACCTTTTTTATATCAATTGCTATGACAGCTGCTTTTGTGAGGAGTATATTAGAAAGTGCTTCACCTGGTAAAGCCTCCCAATGCTCATTATGATGTGACAGCCTAGTATAAACCGCTCTGGTCTGGGCGCAAAGAGAGGTCAGCTCCATTTGCAAGTGACTAGCCAGGATTTTTCTCAGGATTTTGTAGTCAATATTTAACTTTGACAGGGCCCTATATGACTTCACATCCATGGGTCTCTGCGTGGTGTGCGAAGAAAGATTATAATTGTGTCACTGGTCGTGGGGGCAGTGTGCAAGCCTGAAGAGCATTCTCATATAACTAGACTATTCTTTATTTCGCCTCTATAACCAAGGTGATAAAGACTGCATTTTTTTCACTAGGCTATTCTGAATCTACAAAAAGGCAGTAAAAATGGACTGAATAGGACACTACATCTGGTTTGACTTGTCTGAACTACAGTGTCCTATTGAGTAACCAGACAACAACAAAATATTTTCCTAAACCCTAACTTGAAAGTATATATGATAGGCAAAAAGCCATCATGTTTTGCTTCCAGTAGGATAGACCATTAAGTTGTGTCTCCACTTAAGTACTCAAGATAGAAAGCTACCCACGCCAGAGAACCAGGGCATACTACAGGGCCTCATAAGTAGTGCAGTCTGCACTGGCTTAGGATGACCAGCGTCTTGTGTGCCCGTCCTCAATCATGTCCTTGGGTGCAAATGGTATTGTTGCCTGTGCTAACAAGGAGGCTGGCAGCCACAAAGGTAGTGGTGGTGTGGGACCTGCCTCTCAGTTTGGGAGTTTGGTGGGATCATAGCAAATGTGTAACCAGAGCATGTGATATGAGGACCCGGTGGAAATATGTATTTGAAAATACTTAGGCTGTAGTTCTCCCCTCTTCTCAATGGGAATGTGTTGGGCTTTGGACCAGTATTGTGACGTCTATTGAAAACGTCTGCATATCTACATTGCCCGATGTCATGGAGACATGAGTTCTTCAAGTTGGCATTTTGAGGTTGCAAAGAGGGTACCATTGATATTGGTCCATTCCTACCTCCCACCTTACACCCAAACCATGAGATATAGAAGTAAGAGACTGAAGGTGTGAAGCAGGAAAATGGGGAGCGGGAATGGAGAAAATAATGAAACAAGGTGATGCTCATGACTTCAGAATGTAACTGGT
Organism: Calotriton arnoldi; assembly: GCA_963921515.1. NCBI lineage: Eukaryota > Metazoa > Chordata > Amphibia > Caudata > Salamandridae > Calotriton > Calotriton arnoldi. Next base: position 878,789 of record CAWUFW010003332.1, read on the forward strand.
TGGTTGAACATCTAAGATATGGAAAGAGACAGAATCATCTGACTGCCCTGTTGTAAGCGATGAACTCCACCCCACCCCAACCATCCAATGTACTGAATTACCTGTTTCATTTGGAAACACTGGCTCTTGGATTCTTGTCTTTTTGTAGCAAAGTTCTGTATTCTTGAGTTTGAAAAACACTGAAAAACACAGTTCCCGCTGTTCATGTATAAGTGCTGCTTTCTTTTGTCCACTTCTGAAATAAGTGTTCAATAATTCATTTGTGTGCCTTTGGTACCTTGAGGTGGTTTGTAGAGAAGATTGTTAAGTTCTATCACATGTCGTGCTTCTGTGCGGTAGCAAAGCATTTGGCCTATTGCTGGCTCAGTTCAAGAGAACACCTTCGACTATATGCTCAAGTCATGACTTTGATTCTGTGCTCAAGTACTAATTTCGATCCTTTTGAACTTAAGTTCAATGCGCTAGTGTTGCCTTTGATCCTGTGAATGCAAGCAGCTTTTAGTTTAGTGGGCAAAGCCGAATTCAGTAACCTACTCATTTTGTACTTTTTTAGAGGTGGTATCAGGAAACCGAAGATCAACCCTTATATGCTAGCGATCCACTGCTGAGAAACGGAGAGGTGCGTTGTCAAAATTTCAGTAATCAGAACTCTCAACCGAGAGGATTGCTTCGTGCAGATATTTCTGATGAAGAGTGCTTTGATAAGGCAGGTTGTGAATGTTGGGACTTGTATTCTTCTTGGCGAATGAATGCTTCCTAGGGATCATGTTATTTATCTGGTGCCTCCTCATACATACCCAATGATATTATTTTGTGTCCAAGAGAGACCAACATATGGACAAAGAACTGATCCTCTCTGATTTTGTTGAGCCCGTACACAGAGACCCCTAGAGGGCATGGAGACATGGCAATATGTGGCTACAACACCTTAGTACCGGTGAGAGTCAGGCACTGGAAGGCTTGACTGTCACATTCTAAACAATATACCATATAATAGTAGGGAGATCTAGCACTTTTGATGGTATCCCAGCGTCATAAGTGCACAGGAACTGCATCAGATCACACCCTATCTCACTGATACTGTTAGAGGTTGATTAGCTAAATAGTTCCTTAATGATATTCACCCTTACACTTTTCCTCACCTGCTCAAGGTGCTCTTTCGCACAGTGTACAACGACGACTACTGTGTCAGACTCACCATGTTGAACTTTTGTAATACTCTGTGCTACGTTATCTACTCACTATGAACCCTGAAGAAGAACAATTTTCTTACATCTGGCAAAAATTGGGGGACATTCCCCAGTTGCACCATTGGTGGTACACGTAATAGTATAGCGGTTTGGATAAGAGTGCTCTGATGTTCTCGATCATGTGGCTAAAATGTATATTCCATCACGCTAAAGGTTTACAGACAAACCATGAAAGCCTAGGCAATAACACTGATATGCAACATACTCCCTTTTGGGGTAATTGGGACGTGTTTAGGGAAATTCTCCATTTTAATGCTGCAAAGTAGGAAGCTCAGCTCAGCCTTCAATCGAGGTCCGTTAGCTCCTTCGCACAGGGAAAGATATCTACAGCTTCTGACACCAACAAGGCCCCCTCCAGTGCCCTTAACAAATGTTGTGGTTGTGTATACTCTTAAAAAGCCAACATCATCAGTTGATACCCATTGCAACATAACAAGTACGGACTGCAGAATAGTTTAGCATCTTTGGTTTGTACAAGACAGATATAGTGCACTCACTAAAATGTTGTCTAGTGAGAAAGCTATGGGCCTTGAAACAATGAGCCATGAACTGTGGTGTTAGTTCTCCGGCTTCGCCAAATTGTTTGATCATGTTCAAATTATGTCCTTCTATGCCGTTGTACTTTTAATTGCTATTATTTCATAGTGCTGGGCAAGCCACTTAAGGCTCAAGCCAAGTTTGAGCTAGATACCTGCCTCTTGCCCACCTCCAGGTTCTCTATGATACTCGAGTCTAAAACGAGCCAACCATAATGTGGCTTCTGTCTGCCATCCTGCTCTAACCTCATGCTACCAAAATAGCACACAAGTATAACATAATGATCACTACCTGTGCTATCCGTCCTCAAAGTGGATCATATCATATCAGTTGGGATTTTGTAAAGCGCTGCTAATCACCCATGAGGATATCCAGGCCCTGTGATTCTGATGCAATTAGTCGAAGAGCCAGGTCTTGAGTCCCTTTCTGAATTCCGTAAGAGAAGATGCTGTTTAGAGGTGTAGGGGAAGGCTGTTACAGGACTTGGCGGCGAGGTAGGAGAAGGAATGCTTAGGCAGATGCAGGGAGTGTGAGCGAGGGTGAGGGAGGCAGAGCACAGGTGTCTGGGGGGTTGGTGGTAGTTCAGGCAGTGGTTGATGTATGCTGGTCTTTGGCCGTGGAGGGCCTAGTAGGCATGTATCAGCATCTTGAACAGTCATCTTTCCTGGATGGGGAGCCAGTGGAGGTTATTGAGGTGGGGGTTGATGTGGGTCAGTTTGGCGAGGATGATGATGAGTCTGGAAGCTGAGTTCTGAATCGTCTGGAGTCTCTTTTTTAGCTGGGTGGTGATCCCTGCATAAAGTGCATTGCCGTAGTCGAACTGGCTGGTGACTAGGGCTTGGGTAATGGTTTTCCTGTGGTTGACGGGGAGCCATCTGAAGATCTTTTGAAGCATGCGCAGGGTGTGGAAGCAGAAGGAGGAGACTGCGTTGATCTGGCGTTTCATGGTGGGTTTGCTGTCCAGGGTGATACTGAGGATGTGGGTGTGAATGGAAACTCACACAAAGTACGTTCTCTAAAAGAATATGTGTCCTAGAGACAACAATTAAATCTCAAAGGACAACAGTGTGGTGGGGGAAAGGAAGACCTTTTCTTTAAGGACGAGAACCCTCACTCACCCGAAGGTGACATGCTTCATCATAGGGCTCCCTCCTTACACCAGGGCCACAAGGTCCCAGGTGTGGGCTACAACATGAAGAGGAGCTGAGGTGTTTTTCAGTAAGAGGGGCAAAAGAAGTTGGTGAGTGAGAGGCAGAGTGCAAATGAAACTTGAAAAAATCTAAAACTGTGATCCAGCGCAATATTAGCAAACAGCATTCATACACCATATACTCACTTGGGCCCATACATTCATACTACACTAATACTTACGCTGGGTGTCAGATGTACTCTTTTATCAAAATCCCTGCTACCAATTACCTTCTGATTGAAGAGTAATAACTTACCAATGGATCCTTTGCTAATTGGGAAGTTTAAAATGAGTGACATTCAATATAGTACATAATTCTGAAATAACCACTGAATCAGGAAGTTTTAAAATGTTTATCTAAAGTTTTAGCAGAGTAAAATACAGAAAACACGGTACTTGATCAAAATACCCAAGAAAAAGCATAGGAACGATTTGCGAATAAATGGCAGTGTTTAAGAAAAGGAGAGGATAGAGACAGCAGCGCAACTAAAGGTTGCAGCATAGTTACCTAAATGCAAGAGCCAAGCCCCTTAGCCAAGGAGTTGGAAAGAATAGGACCCAGGAAGGATGAAGAGCAAAGACCTCTTCCAGGATCAGGACAGGACCAGTGACCTCTCTATAACGACGCCTGCGCCGTTCCCCTCTCTGGTACTCGGCTTCTCCTCGATTCTCCCGTTCTAATGGACTCCGCCGCCCCCTCCTCAGGACCTCTTCAGGATAGGGATTCAGTCAGCAACCGCTCAGCATGGCAGCCTGGAGCTCTTCTGTTCTCTGCAGCATCACCTTCCTCCGACTTCGGGATCAACTGTTCTCTCCTGCTCTCCGTGGAATCTAGCTCTGACTAATTAACTAATGCTATATTCTATTATACCCTTCTACGCCCATGTACCTCCCCTTAATGTTGCTAAAATATGGGGCCACTACTTCTGATTGGACAGGGACAGGGGGTGGATTCTCGCACCATGTCAAATTTGGCCTAAATTGTGAAGCCTATTGTTTTTAGCTTTCCGTCCCTTCAAATTAATACATTCACTTTATTTCCCACCCGTCTCATGACAAATGATATACACATTTTATTCAAATGTATCGAATTGCGACGGAAAAGCAAAGTAGAACATCTTCGGCCAGTGGGTCATGGCCTTGGGTGATGTCCAAGTTGACTTCACTTTGGCAGGCATACAGGACACATGCGCAGAACCATCTGTCTCTCGAGTTTCAAGTCACCAACTCAGGCCCAAGTTTACGAATTACTAAAAGTGCAAGAAGAAAATATTAAAATCACAAATAAAATGTTTCACTGTATGCCCACTTTTTCTACTCTATTCTCATTTAATTATAATACTATCCTGCATTAGTAGCAATTAAGAAAACGACAATTTAATAATGACATGAGAGCAAGCTTAAGCATGTGAAAACATTAAGCGGCCATTTTAGTGCATACTGCGCAGAAGCAGAAGTTTCCCACCAAGCAAAGAAAGACGTCACACCATGTGATCAGGTTGCGACATGCGCAATGAAATTCCCGCGCTTTAGCGGCCATTTTGGATTATAGACAAGCATTATTCATTAGTAAAACACATAGGCAAGCTTCTGTCCCTCTTGTGTTTGTGAATGCAAAAGTTAGTATTGACAATACAAGTTTAATAAATTAATACTATGAGGAAGATTGCGTACAAGCAAGTTTCATTTTTGAAACCTTGCTCCATCAATCCCCTCTCTGATGGCGTTTCTGAGCCATCAAAAAAAACTACCCTTAATCAGATGCCAACTTCTAGCAAATAGTTTCATTCTCATTCTTACATTTTCTACTTTTCACATCCCCTTTCAACTTTTTGTATAAATCACTTCTCCATTCTTCAAGTTCTATTTCATCTAGTTTTCTCTTCTTTCCTTTTCCTGTCACTTTATATGTTCCCTTCTTTCTACAGCATTTGCACCATACTGTTATTGCCAAGATTATTATTGCTATCCCTGCTAGGGGTACTAATATTTGACCTATAAGTCCTTTTCCTACATTAGCAAACCAGGTTCCAATTGACGAGATACTATTTGTCAATCTTTCCCATACACTATCAACTTCCAGTGGTTTAAGTTCCTTCTCAAGTTTAGTTATGTTCTGAATATACGTTCCAATTTCTGCACTCTTATCAGGAATATAAGTGCAACAATGTTTCGTCCTCAATAATTTACAGACTCCTCCCTCTTTTGCCAATAGAATGTCAAGAGCAAGTCGATTTTGCATCACCATAGATCTAATCGCAACCATCTCCGCATTAATCATTAGAAAACCTCCAGCAGTATCCGTTTGATAAACGATCAACCACTGTAGACAATTTACATATTTTCCTTGAGTTCAGAATTATTCCCACTGAAGGTATCAATGCACCAAATATATCACCTACAATTTCTGAAAAACTAGCTCTTTTACTACGTATTAATTCGCTATTGTTTTCATTGCTCCCAGTGTTTCTTTTTACGTGGTATATTTTTGGAAAAACTATTCCAAAATAACAACTTCCATACCACCGTGCAGGAAGCCTAAAGTAAGCCTTATTCCCGCATACATAATAGATTCCAGGAAAAACTGAATCTGTTCCTCCCTTGAGTCCCCAACCTCCAAGAATTAAAAAATTGTGTTCACACTCACTGGTACCGATGAAAACATTGTTATAGTCAGTCTTTAACCTATGTAGACAAATTTTCCCTGTCTTTACGAAATCCAGAGCCATAGCAGCATGAGCTTTGCCAGGTGTATAACTTCCTTCTTTCTCCGCCCAAGGTGGCAAATGAGCCTTATGCTCAGAAGCTTTCTTTTGAAAATCTTGTCTTCTATCTTCTACTAAATTCAAAAATATCTTTTCTTCTTCTAATAAAGAACATGTTAGATTGTGTCTATGTGCATGTGTTATGTCTATCGATTTCATTGTTAAGAAAAACTCTCCCATAAACTGTGCGTCTTGACTACTAAGTACTGGGTTCATACTCTTGCGAATCGGAACCTCAGAAAATATCACATCTAAGTTTGAATAATAATACTGCAGTCTACCTGTTCTATAAAATAAACTTGTTAATACACTACATGAGATGCCATATGTCAGTGGTAAGTGATGGTATGTTAATCCTTCTGCTACTGATTCAGGTAACTTCATACAGACATAACAATTACTAACTTCCATTGTGTCTACATACTGAAACAATAACTTTGTGAAAACATTTAAACTAGTGTCGTTATCAGCTATTTCATGATGAATTTCTGCCTCATCTTCTGCCATTAGTTCTACTCTATTGCCCTTCATGTTTGCTGTCCTCCCTTTAGTTTCATTATTAATCTTCTTATCTATTATCATAAGGTAAGGAACTGCTACAATCAGGACTAACCATACTATAAGCACCAATACTAGACTACATATGCAAATTGCACAGCATCTTCTACAACAATTTCGTTTTGGTCTCCCAGTAACTCTATCATCAGGCATTTTTCGACAAGGAAGATTGCTCTTCTTATCTCTTCTTCTTTTCTTTAGCTTATTCTTTTGCTTAGTCAGGGTGGTCTTGTTTCTTCTTCGTAAGTTAGTTCTGCACTTGTTCCTTCGCCACCACTGTCACTTGACTCTGAGCTTTCAAAATCTTCAAGAATAATATAAGTCCAGTCAGGGCCCTTGAATTTGTTATTCACAAGTCTCAGTCTTTTACTTTTTCTTTTTCCTGACTTTTTCTCTTGTTCAGTTTGACTTGTCACTTCAGGTACTTGATCTGGATCTTCACTTCTGGTCGTTATGTGGTACTTTACTCTTTTAATGACACTTGGCCAATGATCTCCTTTTCTTGTCTTCTTGATTGGCACTGTTTCTCTGTTTTCGTCTTCAGAGATCTCGTTATTTTCACTGCTTAATACTGTTTTGTTTTCTTTGATTACTGCTTCTTTTGTTTGTTCTTTTTCAGGTCTGATTGGTTTCTCTGTAACAGCACCACTGTGAGTTTCCAATAATTTACCTTGTACTTTGTTTATTTCTTCAAGTTCATTTTTATCGACCCCTTTTTCTTCGGTGTATTCTTCTTGATCTAACTGATTCTGATCAGGGCTTATTGCACTGTGAACTTCTGCAGCCTGACCGGATTCTTCTAAACCTGTCTGTCCCTGTTCAAAGTCTATTAGATCTTTACTTCTTTGAGTCCAATTTTCTTTCCCTATCTGATTTTGTTCAGGATCTTTTACTGTCTTTTCTTCTTGATCCTGAACTGCTTCCTCTTCACCTATCTGATCTTCTTCAATTTCTTCCAATTTAGTTTGACTTCTTGTTCTGTGGTATACTTCAGGAACTTCTACCACTGGTATCCAATCCTGACTTGTGCTCGGTTGTTCTCCGTCAGCTTCTCTTGAACCTCGAGCCTGAGATTCTTCAGCTGGGCAACCTTCAGCTTCTTCAGTGATTGGCGTTGTCTGTGGATTCTCTTCTTCAGGGTCTGGTACCCTCTTTGTGTGGCTTACGTGAATCCAATTAGGAAATCCTGCACACTTCACTGCTGTATTGGTGGTCAATATAACTTGACAAGGTCTGCTCCACCTGGGTGATAGACACGTTTCTCTGGTGTGATTCTTCACTACCACCCAATCACCAGGATTCAGATCATGTTCTAGTTCAGGCTGCCTGGAAACTGCGTCTTCTCCAACCTGATGAGAGACAGAACGCACTAGGTCAGCCAATCCTTTGCAATAATCCAGAACCATATCATCAGATATATTCACTAATTTGTTTGTGGGAACATGTGTTTGTCTCATTGCTCTTCCCATCATTATTTCATGGGGGCTCAATCCTGTCGTTCTGTCAGGTATGCTTCTGAGTCCCATCAAGACAAGTGGCAATGCGTCTGGCCACTCTAATGATGTTGATGCACACATTTTTCCCAATCTTGACTTTATAGTGCCATTCAATTGTTCAACCACTCCAGAAGCCTCTGGGCGATATGCACAGTGCAATTTCTGTTTGATTTGAAATGCTTCACAGATTATCTGGATCACTTCGCTATTAAAGTGTTTTCCTCTATCTGATTCCAAAGATACTGGAAAACCAAACCTTGGTATGAGCTCTCGTAGCAACAGTTTTGCAACTGTAATGCTGTCATTTCTTCTAGTAGGGTAAGCCTCCACCCACTTTGAAAACAGGCACCCTATGACTAGTACATATTTCAGCCCTCTACATGGTGGTAACTGTATGACATCAAACTGGAGTCTTATAAATGGGCCCTCTGCTTTCCAATCTTCCCAAACCCAATTATCGTTTTCCTGCCTGGATTGTGCATTTGGCAATAGACATCTCTGGCAAAGACTCTCTGCAACAGCCTTAAATTTGGGATTGTACCAATTTTGTCTGAACAGCCTAATCATTGCATCTCTCCCTATGTGTGTGTCTCCATGATGCATTCTGGCCATTTGTGAGAGTAAACAGTCTGGCATGACTGGTCTGCCATCTGCACTGATCCACACTTCATCATCTCCTCTTTGGGAACAACCCACTTTGATCCACAAATTCTTCTCACTTTCCTCAACCTCATCTTGCAATTTCTTAACTTCATTCCAAGTTTCTGGTGGCATATACAGCATAAGTTGGCAGCTGATTCCCATTCTTTCCACCCTCTTATTGACTGACATTCTGGTTTTGGCACAATGCTGAGCCACCAGATCCGCATATCTGTTGCCGACTACCACCCAGTCATCTCCTGACTGGTGTGCAGCACATTTCACCACAGCCAATTCTTTTGGTGATTGTATTGCTTCTAGCAATTCCCTTACAAATTGTCCATTTTTAATGGGGGATCCTGAAGAAGTCATGAAATCCCTCTGCATCCACAGTTGGCCAAAATCATGCACAACCCCGTAACCATATTGACTATCAGTAAATATAGTTACTCTCTGATTCCTCCCAATTTTGCAAGCTTTTATTAATGCAATCAATTCAGCTACTTGTGCAGATTTTACTCCTGGTAAATAGGATGCTTCGACTATTCCAGTTAATTCACATACTGCATAGGCAGCAGTTAATTTACCATCTTCATGTCTTTGACATGAACCATCGACAAATAGCTCTCTGTCTGGCTTTTTAAGAGGCTGTTCCTCTATGTCTGGGCGTGGTTTTGTACATAATTCTGTAATCTGTACACAATCATGTTCATCTTCTTCATCATCTTTATTTGTTTCATGATATGGGTCTGGCAATAAAGTTGCTGGATTTATTATCGTACACCTTACCATGGTCACATTTTCAGCACCCATTATTATTCTCTCATATTTAGTCAGCCGACTAGGAGTAAGATGCTGAGTTCGGGTTCTTGTCAACAGAATCACAACTGCATGTGGAACATACACTTTTACAGGATGTCCCATCACAATTGACTCACTTTGTTCAATGCTCAAACAAGTTGCTGCTACTGCTTTTAAGCATCCTGGCAACGCGGCTGCTACTGGGTCCAATGTAGCAGAAAAGTACGCTATAGGACGTCTGTCTAGTCCATGTCTCTGAGTTAGCACAGAAAGTGCGCAATTTTCTCTCTCTTGACAGAATAATGCGAATTCTCTTTTATAATCAGGCATGCCTAAGGCAGGTGCTGAACAAAGGGCGTTTCTCAATTTTACAAAAGCTTCTACACTTTCATCCTCCCACTCAACAGGGTCCTTTGCTTTCTTTTTCGTCATGTTAATTAAGGGCTTAGCTAACATGGAAAAATTTGGTATCCATTGTCGACAGTAGCCTACTATTCCTAGGAACATTCGCACTTGTCTTTGGGTTACAGGCATTTGCATTCTCTTTATTAATTCTACTCTTTCAGAGGTTATTCTTCTTTTTCCCCTCTCAATTTGATGTCCCAGATATTTAACTGCTGTCGTGCAAAACTGTAACTTTTCAGGTGAGACTTTATGCCCTTCCTCAGCCAAAAGATTTAGTAATGCTATGGAATCAACAATACAGTCTTCTCTGGTAGTCGGCGCCACTAATAAGTCGTCGATATATTGGACTAAGACTGAGCTTCCTGGCATCACTAGTTTTTCAAGGCACTTTTTCAGTATCTGGTTGAAGATGGAAGGACTTTCTGTGTACCCCTGAGGAACACGATTCCACACATAGACTTTATTCTCAAATTTGAATGAGAAAAGATACTGGCTGTCTGGATGCAATGGTATTGAAAAGAATGCTTGACATAAATCAATTACTGTGAACCATCCTGCATTCCACGGGATCTGGTATAGAATTACTGCAGGATTTGGTACTATGGGACAACATGGTTCTACAATCTTATTTATTTTCCTCAGGTCCTGAACAATCCTATATTTTCCACTAGCTTTCTTTAGTCCCATGATTGGTGAATTACATGGGCTACTCATTACTTCTTTTAGAATGTTTTGTTCTACCATTCGATTGATTTCTTCAATGACTCCTGCTTTTACTTCTGCACTCATTTTGTACTGTCTGGTATTTGGGAAAATTGCACCTTCTTTTACAGTAATTTGAACTGGATCTATTTTTGCCATAAGTCCTACTTCTTTTCCGGTGAAATACCATACTATGGGGTTTACTGTACCTTTTAATTCTTCTGGCAATTCATCTTTTGTTATTAATGAAAACATCTTGTCTACTTCTGTACCTTGTTTTGCAACCATAATTTTATATACATGGTCTTCATTGGGTGTCTGAACGGCCACACCATCTGGCGTGCAGAAAATCGTACAGTTCATTTTGCACAATAAATCCCTACCTAATAAATTCACTGGGCTGGAATCGCACACTACAAATTGATGCATTTCTCTGAAGTTTCCAATTTTAACTTCCAATTTTAACTTCCATTGGTTCGGTAAGAGGTGTTCTAATTCTTTGATTAGCTACCCCTACTACTTGGATATTTTGGAAGGTCTGGGATGTCTGCTGATCTCACAGTAGACCTGGTAGCACCAGTGTCCAAAAGGAAAGTAATATCATTACCTTTCACATTCCCTTCAACATATGGACCAGACTGATCTACCTGTAAGGATGCGCCAAGTACGCACTCCTTCTTCCCCTCTCCTAGGCACCGTCATGAGTTGAATTGGCCGAAATTGTCCTGCAAAAGAAATTGTGATGTCATATAATCATTCTTACCACTTCCTCCTGGGTATCCGATGTCTGTACCGTGCTTTGCTCTGCTTACATTACCCTGAACAGGTGGAGGTGGCAACTGACTCTGAGGATTTACACCCTGCTGTGAGTCATTCTGCGTCTGTGAATTTAAGTTTTGATTTGGGCCATTATTATTCCGAATCTTTTTACATTCGTCCTTCCTATGCCCCAATTTTCCGCATCCATGACAAGGACATTTCTTTTTAGCTTCTTCTCTACTCATTCGTCCTCTAAATTTTCCACCATTTCCAGTATCACCATTCGTTCCAGAATCTTTTCCTTGATTTTCACTCGGATTTTCCAAATTAATTCCCTGTTTTTCAGCCATTTTCACCTGTGCCCACATCACTTTTTCCTGCACTTTCTTGTGTCTATCCTCAATATCGTCTCCACAATATTTTGCATATTTCAGAATTTCATCTATGGCTTTCCCTGCCAACACAGCATGTGTTGTTTAATCATCTGGCAAATCTCCGGCTTCAGACCGTAAACAAACCTATACACAAACTGACTCATGTTATTGTCTCCAATGTCCTCAAATCCACTATACTGTTTAAACACCTGCAATAGGCGCTCATAGTAAGAATGTACTGATTCACTGGCTTCTTGGGTAGTTCGATCTATTTTTACCCAATCTGTTTCTTTCGGTGGTATTTTCCCTTTCAGATAAGTTATCACCTGCTGATACTTTTTCATCACATCATTTGACGGGGCACCTGTTTTTGGATCTCTGGGATACTCATCACTTGGCCAATCCACTGTGATCTTACAATCTGTCCATAAATCGGCAGGTACCACTATGTCAAACAGACCATCCAAATCCTTCAACAATACCTTTGACACCTTCACAAACCTTTCAACCTGCTTGTACCATTCAATTGGCTTTTCCCTCAGCTTTGGAAAATCATTCGTAAATGATAAAATATCCTGTCTACTCCATGGGACATGTACATATCCTCCTCCCGCAACTTCTCGCATTGGATACATTTGATCTGCTTTTCCTGCTTCCTTCATCACATATTCAGATGCTGTTCTACTTGTTCTTGCCTCTTCCTACTTCTTGGCCCACCTAGTTCTCCATTTATCTAGGTCTCCCCATTTTTGTAAAACTAACATTAATTCTCTTATTTGTAGTCTTTTTCCAGAGGCATTCATATTTTCTAAATCTTTGTCTGAAAATTCTGCTCTATAGGGTTTCTACAGTACTTTTGATCTCCCTATTTCTATTCCCATCTGTAGTGCTAAATTGGACAATTTTTCATGAAATAACCTCACATTTCTAGTGATACTCCTGCACAGGAACAATAATTCTTCTTCATCATAGGTATTTAAGCGTTCTACTCCTACATTTCCTGCTATTATTTCTTCTAATTCAACTTTTAATTTATGGATATCCAGTATTTTTGGAGGTGTGCACAGCTTGTCTGATCCGTGTACCCACCTTTCTAAATCTTCAGGTGTTACTATAGTGGCACTCTTTGCCCCCGATGAAGTTATTAAATTCACATCTTTTGAACACTCAGGTACCTCTTTTCTAGGAGTGCCTCTTACTGGACCTCTGATAGGCAAGTCCATGAGAGATATTGTGGAATCACAATCACTAAATTGATCTTCAATTATTACTGGAGTTTCATGTTGTGGAGGATTTACAGGAGTATTCATAGGAGTGGGTGCAGGTATCAATGGAGGGCAGTTTCCTTGAGTACCATATAATGGAACTACTGGACCAATTGTTACCGGAATAGTCAATGAATCAGGATGTACTTTTATCTGAGTTATTTTCCGTACTAATTCTGCTCTGGTCTTTTCTAGAGCTTCTTTTTCTTTGTCATGAAGTATTCTAGTCGGGGTGAATTCATGCATTACTTGTGGTACCATTGGAGTTTGTGGTGGTGCACTAGGGGGGCATCCACTTGTCCCTTCCTTATATGGTGGGGGTTTCTTAACATTTCTTCCATAAATTCGTCTTCTGAATCCTCATTTCTTATTAAATGTTTTGTCTTTTCTGTACATTTGCCTCCTGATTTCTCTCCTTCTGTGAATAATGGATATAGTCCCTCTGTAATCATTGCCCTTCTCCATTGTTTCATCTGACCTTCTCTCGACTCACGTAAATATCTGGGGAAAAATCCTGGGTAACTCCTATTACTTCTAGATCGGTCACGTTCAAACGCCTCAGTTTCCCACTCTTCTAAAGCTTCATATTGAGTTAATCTAGGTCTGGGTTCTAAGTCATTCATCCTCAATCTCAAATTTTGAAGAATTCGCCCATTGAAAGTGCCATTTTCAGGAAATGCTAATATCCCATCATTTCTGGTATATTCTATCCAATTCTCCATCCATACACAAGTATGATAACCTCTCTCCATCATCATGAATGATGCGGGCGTTTTAGCTGGTGGAATGATAATTCCTTCTCTAGTTTTGATTGGTTTGTCCTTTTTAAAATAATTCTTAATCTTTTGTAAGAATGACATTTTTCTTCTTTCTCCGTACATCTTGGGTAAATACCGATGTATAAAATTATATTCTGCAAAGCCTAAATATCTCCTATCCGGACGAATTCCTGTTAAAGTCGGATCGCGTTTTAACATGCAATCCTTATCCACTAAGAATTTTGCTTCTAAAATCTTGACCAATCAAATGTCTGCTATCTTTTATTTCCGAGCCAATCCTTGCGCGGCCTTTTGGTGACGTTTTCTCTGTCAACCCCTCCTTTACAATCTGCTCTTTTCTGTCCTCGCTGGTTTAACCAATCCCAGCGCGGCACCTGTGACGTCAGTACTGCTCCTGACTACTGACCCCTCCTTTATAAGAGTCTTTCCACACCCACTGTTTCAACCTACCACAGCGCGGCGTTTTGTGACATCAGCTCCCTCTCCGGCAACTGACCCTCCCTTTACAAAAATGTACGCAAACTTATTTTCTCTATAAATCTTAATTAAATTTTCAGTAACAACATAAAACATTCGCTATCGTGCCAGTTTCCACTAATTTCGAAAAAGATAGTTTCTTCTCACACTTAGTAAAACCTTTCCGTTTACTAAAACATACACCACGAGTAAAACCCTTCCGTCTACTCTTCACACAAGCTCCAGAAGTACCTGTTACTTCTTCAATGTTACCCTTTCTAGGTGATATAACATCACATTTTCATCAGCGTACCCTTTTTGCTATTACTCACACGCATAGAGTCCCTAACAAGTACTGAAAGTCCTGCTTAACTTCTCAGTACTATTTCTGCCTGACAGATAACCTCACTGCAGTATGGCTTCCACTTGCCACCCACTATTCTTTTTACCCCGGGGTGTTCTGGACAACATAAAACAAACTCAAAAATAAGCGGATGTTAGTTCATAAAAATACAAATAAAATTCTCATTACCCAATTAACAAAGAGTAACCATAACCGTCCTCTGCTTACCAGAAAACTGATCCAGCGCGATATTAGCAAACAGCATTCATACACCATATACTCACTTGGGCCCATACATTCATACTACACTAATACTTACGCTGGGTGTCAGAGGTACTCTTTTATCAAAATCCCTGCTACCAATTACCTTCTGATTGAAGAGTAATAACTTACCAATGGATCCTTTGCTAATTGGGAAGTTTAAAATGAGTGACATTCAATATAGTACATAATTCTGAAATAACCACTGAATCAGGAAGTTTTAAAATGTTTATCTAAAGTTTAGCAGAGTAAAATACAGAAAACACGGTACTTGATCAAAATACCCAAGAAAAAGCATAGGAACGATTTGCTAATAAATGGCAGTGTTTAAGAAAAGGAGAGGATAGAGACAGCAGCACAACTAAAGGTTGCAGTATAGTTACCTAAATGCGAGAACCAAGCCCCTTAGCCAAGGAGTTGGAAAGAATAGGACCCAGGAAGGATGAAGAGCAAAGACCTCTTCCAGGATCAGGACAGGACCAGTGACCTCTCTATAACGACGCCTGCGCCGTTCCCCTCTCTGGTACTCGGCTTCTCCTCGATTCTCCCGTTCTAATGGACTCCGCCGCCCCCTCCTCAGGACCTCTTCAGGATAGGGATTCAGTCAGCAACCGCTCAGCATGGCAGCCTGGAGCTCTTCTGTTCTCTGCAGCATCACCTTCCTCCGACTTCGGGATCAACTGTTCTCTCCTGCTCTCCGTGGAATCTAGCTCTGACTAATTAACTAATGCTATATTCTATTATACCCTTCTACGCCCATGTACCTCCCCTTAATGTTGCTAAAATATGGGGCCACTACTTCTGATTGGACAGGGACAGGGGGTGGATTCTCGCACCATGTCAAATTTGGCCTAAATTGTGAAGCCTATTGTTTTTAGCTTCTCGCCCCTTCAAATTAATACATTCACTTTATTTCCCACCCGTCTCATGACAAATGATATACAAATTTTATTCAAATGTATCGAATTGAGACGGAAAAGCAAAGTAGAACATCTTCGGCCAGCGGGTCATGGCCTTGGGTGATGTCCAAGTTGACTTCACTTTGGCAGGCATACAGGACACATGCGCAGAACCATCTGTCTCTCGAGTTTCAAGTCACCAACCCAGGCCCAAGTTTACGAATTACTAAAAGTGCAAGAAGAAAATATTAAAATCACAAATAAAATGTTTCACTGTATGCCCACTTTTTCTACTCTATTGTCATTTAATTATAATACTATCCTGCATTAGTAGCAATTAAGAAAACGACAATTTAATAATGACATGAGAGCAAGCTTAAGCATGTGAAAACATTAAGCGGCCATTTTAGTGCATAGTGCGCAGAAGCAGAAGTTTCCCACCAAGCAAAGAAAGACGTCACACCATGTGATCAGGTTGCGACATGCGCAATGAAATTCCCGCGCTTTAGCGGCCATTTTGGATTATAGACAAGCATTATTCATTAGTAAAACACATAGGCAAGCTTCTGTCCCTCTTGTGTTTGTGAATGCAAAAGTTAGTATTGACAATACAAGTTTAATAAATTAATACTATGAGGAAGATTGCGTACAAGCAAGTTTCATTTTTGAAACCTTGCTCCATCAACTGTATGTAGGAGACCTAATAGCTTTATTCAGTGGTTCCCTAATGCAGGATTAAAAAACAACTGTCGGTGTGGGTCCCAGTTCAGCCGGCCACCAGGTGTCGCTCCAGGGGGAGGTGTTGTTTCCAAAGATCAACACCTCAGTCTTCTCCGTATTGACCTTCAGGCAGTTAGTCTTCATCCAGTCGGCGATGCTACTCATGCAATTGTGGAAGTTGGTCCTGGTGGTGGCGAGGTCTTCTGAGAGTGAGAGGATGAGCTGGGTGTCGTCTGCGGAGGAAATGATGTTGAGGTCATGGGTTCTAATGATGTCAGCCAGGGGCGTCATGCAGGTGTTGAACAGGGTGGGGCTGAGGAATGAACCTTGCGGGATGCTGCAGATAATGCTCTTGGGTTCCGACTTGAAAGGTGGTAGGCGGATTCTCTGTGTTCGTCCTGTGAGAAAGGATGCAATCAGTGCCTTGACAGTAGTAGTAAGCGCTATATAAATACTAATACCATACCATCCTATGTGTTCTGCCTTAACCTGAATGACTGGAATCCACTTTCAGTTATTATTTTTAGCTTTGTGAAACTCAGCTTCTGAAACCAGAACATATTTTTATGCGAATAACTTACGAGTGTAGAGAAAATAACTTGCCCACGATCACAAAGTGTGAGTGTAAAAATGTAAAAAAATAGTTCCTACTGGCGCCGAATCGAGATCCTCTCATAGTCAATCACAGTAATATTGAAGGTGCCTAATCTCCACTGACATGTTTTGTAGGCACATTTTATATGGAGTTCAGTGTTTGAGTCACATCCAGTGTATTTTTACATCTCTTTAACTGTCTGTAGTTACATTCATCATGGATGCTGGATAATGCTTTACTCCTACCCCAGTTTTACTGCAGAGGATATGACACCAAAAGCAATGCACTACAAGGAGGGGGCGTAAAGCAACATTTACGCCGGTCTGTCTAGCACCAGGTGTGCTGTTCATTGAAAGATGGGATATTAGATTTCACTTTGTTATCACTCATGCCATCCTGGTGCTAACGTAATCAGATCATGTTTTGCCACTTTCCTTTTCTCCATAAGGGTCTTTTTAAGTCTCGTTTCTCTTTTGTTGCGTTTCACAGAATGTTACACATTGGGAAAACCGCATTAGTTAGTTAACACTGGGGATATTTTTGTGGCTCGAAAGAAAGCTAATCACCTCGGAAGTGATAATGTAACACCAGATTAAAAGCGTGAAATCACGTCGGAAAGGTGTCGGTGCCAGCGTCTAGCAGCCGAGCGGGCGCGCCTGTTTTTCAGGCTCTTTTCCATCCAGGCTCTGTGTGGAGTCAAAGCGGGACGTCTGGAAACCGAAATTTAATTAAGGGACTTCAGGTACTGCCTGTTTGTTAACCTTTCGCAATCTTGTGGGATTTTCATAGGCATAGGGAAAAAGGCAGCATGCGATTTCTGCCATTGCCCTGCACAGTGCAGTGATTCGCTTCATCCTGATGCCCTCCTGGTTCTTGCTGGGGTGGAGGGTGTGGGGGGAGTATCTGTTCTGGTTGCTTCTGCATTCATAATGTGCAAAACCCTTGGCCCACTTCACACTTGCACTGGTCTAGTGGTATGTGGTGCTTTTATGTGAAATCCTGTAATTTCCTTTTGGCTAATTATGTAAAATTTCAGAAAAGTTAGGCAAAAGTATGTGAAATGCAAACCTTGCATTTAGCTATGTATTTTATTGTGAAATGTGTGTTTGCACCCATTTTCAATCAGAAGATGCATTTTGCTAGGGAAAAAAATGCAGAAAAGCACAAGTGCGCACCTGCATTCTGTTCATTCATGTTGTTCCCATACTGGCACAGCAGGGTTTTTACCTGAAAGAACCGGAAATGATGTGACATGTGTAGTGTCTTAGGACTGTGAGCACTAGAACCCTGCAGTCCTGGGCAGACTCAATGAAAGAATTATATAATCATTTGGGATGTGTTAAGGTGTGGTTATTAACGCTTGTGAGATAATAAGAGTTAAAGTATGAATGTTATATGCTGATGAATAAAGGCGTTGGTTACGAGCTCCGTGTATGGCGTTTTCTTCTGCCTGCATTTGGCTTGGGAGGACACGACGACTGGCGACGAAGGTGGGATATGTGCCCGGAAGAAACAAGACTGTTCTCCTTGAGAGTTTGCAAGGATGCAGCAAACTGCTTGTGCGTGCCATATGCACCCGAAGCCTGAGCAAAGGAGTCTGCAGTTGGCATATGTGGAGTGCAAGCTCCACTCCATCCCATACAAAGCCTTGTGGAGAAGGTGAAGGCCTACCAGAAGAGTGCCGTTGGAAAAGCCCGCCAAGACTTGTCTGCCAAGCTGAAGAAGAATACAGTGCTGCCCCACAACACTGAGCCATCATTCATGCAAAGAAAACACTGAAAGGCAGCAACAACCAGGCACAACGCTAACGGCAGTGGCAACCAGGTGCAACATAAAAGTTTCAACAACCGAATATTATGCTAAAAGGCAGCGGCAACCAGGTACAAGTAGTGAAATTTACTCACCGGCCTCATGACCTCAAAATCGGGAGAGGTGACTCGGAAGCGAACAACGGGGCTGCACTTGCAAGGTTGTTGGTCCCCGGAGAAGCTGCCAATGACAGGGGAATTCGGCAGCCAGTGGACTTCAGCACAACTCAAAAATTCTTCAAGATAGCGAAGGCTCCCAGTAGCTGCTGCGAGAGACATGGAGTACGATGCTGTTGCATTTTTCAAACCTTCGCCACCATTCGATACCGCCAAAAAACAGAATACTTTCTTTTTCTCCAGCTTCCGGCCCACCCAAACGACCCCTTCTGACCTCAAAACCTGCTCCTCAGCCATTAACCACCTTTCTTGCGTACTCAGCAATGCTAGGTCATTGGTCAGACACAACACAGAATTCCTCCTGTTTAGGGAAACTCACAAACGCTCTCTTCCTTTTAGTACTGAAACCTAGGCATACTCTATATCTGCCCCGGATCTCCTTGGAGCTATTCCTGCAGGATACTTGATCCATCGTCAGGACAGACCCGATAGCTGGGGGGGGTGGCTTAGCAGTGATATATCTATCCACTCTATCCATCTTCTGTAACCCTTTGCCAGCCTCCATCTGTGAGGCGCTCTCCTTCAGTATCCTATTGCCCAAAACTCCAGCTTTTAAGGGGACACTGATTTATTGCCCACCATGCCCTCGCTCAGTTTTCAATCAGGATATCAGCAGCCTACTAGAGGCGGATATTCTCGTAAACAACTACACTGTGTTGAGGGATTTTAATTTTCACTTGGAAGCCCAGGCAGACCCTGCCACCTCAATGCTTCTTCAGACTATTGCTTCCTTAGGCCTCACTCAGCTGATACTTGGTGCCACGCACTCTGGCGCCATACCCTAGATGGATTTTTTCCAATAACCTCTCCTTGAGTATTAGTGATATTTTGCCCTTAACATGGACTGGTCACTCAGCCATCCTATTCCACATTACAGTTAAGGAACCTCCCCCTGCCACTAGATCGACTCCCCACACAGTAGTTACTCGGGCTCGGCATAAAGCTGATTCGGACAATCTTACAAAACTCTTACACAACTCTCAACCAGTCCTCTCCGATGACCCAGATATCGCCGTAACCCAGTACACTAACTGGGTTGACTCGCCTGCTTGCACTGTAGCTCCCTATAAGGTGAACAAACTCAAGAGAAACAAGACCTCGCCCCCCTGGTTCTCGGAAGAACTGAGAACCTTTAAACAAAGCTGTAGAAGGCAAAAAAAAGATGTTGCGTCTCTAATAAAACACTGAGGAAAGAATTGAGTACAAGATCTGCCTGAGCACTTATAAGGCCACAATTTTCACTGCAAAAACGGCCTACTTCACTAATAAAATTGAAGCAGCCAATGACTCTTCCAGGGAACTCTTTCTAATAGTGACCAAGCTCACAACAGAGCCAACAAGATCCTCTATGATCGCTAATCAATCAGTCTGTGATTCTCTAGTCAGTTTCTTTCTCCAAAAAGTAGCCAACATTTTAACAACTTTTCTAATCCCACTGTTTCGCTTTCCCACATTAGTATCCCCTCCAACTCCATCTCGGTCGGGCCTACTTTTGAATTCTTCTCTCCTTGTTCCACTGAAACAATCACCAGACTGATTAAATCTGCAAGATCAGGATCTCCGGAGGACCCTTGTCCACCTAAGGTAGCCATCTCTATTGCACAGACTTTAGCTCTCACTTTGACCAGGATTTTCCACCTCATGTTTCATTCTGCTATTTTTCATGTCAGCTGGAAAAAAGCATCAGTTCTCCCTCTCATAAAAAAGACATCTCTTGATCCCGCCGAGCCAAAAAGTTACCGCCCTATATCTTGCCTCCCCTTGACCACCAAGCTTATCGAGAAGCAAATGAGCTCTCAGCTCGTTAAGTTTATCCTCGACAACAATCATCTGGATGATACCCAGTTTGGTTTCCGCTCCGGGCACAGTACGGAGAAAGTGCAAATTAAGGCAACAGAGGAAATCAGTGAATCCCTCAATCAAGGCGGCAAAACCGCCCTGATACTTTTGGACCTGTTAGCGGCATTAGATACCGTACATCATGACAGACTGTTGGATCATCTAAAGAATATTGGTATCACTGGCATGGCTTTGAAATTCCTTAGTTCCTTTCTTCATGGCTGTGAACAAGTGGTCAGACTGGATACATTTGTATCTCACTCTTTCTCCATTCCGTGTGGAGTTCTGCAGGGGTCTTCGCTCAGCCCTACGCTGTTTAACATATATGTTACCCCTCTTGTGGGACTCATTAAGTCATTTGGTTTTGCCCTTACCACCTACGCCGATGACACACAAAATGTGGTCTCCCTGGCCACTGACTCATTAGAAACAGGATGCAATTTCTGCAATTGTATGGAGGCTGTCAACCAATGGATGGCAGAAAACTACCTCCAGTTGAACTCGGGTAAGACGGAGGTCCTACTCTTTGGGGCTGACCCCTCTTTCTGGACGCCCACCTGGTGGCCCCAAGACACAGGTTCTCTTCCATCCTCCTGTCAACAAAGCCCGTAATCTAGGTGTTGTGATCAACAATAAGTCGTCCCTCACTGACCAAGTCAATGCAGTTGCCTCCAAGGTCTTTCACACCTTAAAGCTCATAAAGAGGGTACTGACTGCCTTTTATTCCCCCTCAACTTTAGAAGATGCTAGTGACTTCCACTTGCTATTTCCCGACTGGACTATTGTAACAGCCTGTTTCTAACTGCCCACAAACATGTACTAATAGACTATAGACCTTGCAAAATGCAGCCGCACAGCTCCTCCTTAAAATTCCTAACTACCAATCGGTTGCTAAACCCTTGAGGGAACTACACTGGTTGCCTATCAGGCAAAGAGTCACTTTCAAGGCTCTGTGTATCGTCCACAAGAATGATCAAGGACCCTTATTCCTTAAAAACAGTTTTAACTGGTACCTGCCCAATAGACCACTAAGATCTTCCTCAGCAAAAACATTCTTAGTACCCAGATTTAAACGTGTGACTTGGGGTGGCCGCAGCTTTGTGCGGGTTGCTGCTCGTGCATGGAATGAGCTTCCGTTTTATATCAAAGCCTCCTCCAACCCCTTGGGGTTTAGAAAATCCCTCAAAACCTGGCTTTTTAATTCCTCGCTATAGACCTACTAATCTGCGAAACTACCGCCACACTGTGTCTAGCGCCAAAACACCCTTTTGGTATTCGAGCGCTTAATAAATATTATAACACAACATAACAATATTGGCACCAGATGGACTGCATAGATCGAGGCCTTCAATGACTTCATAGATGCTCTGGAAGAAATAAATGATGGGAAAATCACTAAATATTTAAAGAATCTTGCTGGTGATGGAGTAAAAGAAGTGATAAAGAAAACCTCATAAACTGAGCCAATATCATTCCATCAGATCAAAGAAGCATTAGGAACGAAGTTCAATCCGATGCCAAACGTCGACTATGAAAGGTACATTTTCAATCAGGCGAGACAACAAGTTGGTGAAACGGTGGATATGTCTGTTGAGAGACTTGATGTGCTTATTAAACACTGTAAGTTTAATGAGTTTAATGATGACGAAGCCATGCGCCTCAGAGTCATTGATGGATGTCTTTTGGACCCATTCAGGAGACGCATGTTGAGAGAGGCGCTCAGTTTAGAAAAAGTGTTGATGGCTGCAACAGCTGAAGAAAGAACAGATTGGCAAGCCGCCAACATGGAGGCTAGAACAGCAAAAAGCGAATCAGCATTAATCATGAAGAACAAGCACAAGCATAAAGGAGATACACTTAAGTCAACATCCTCGAAGAAAGAAAGACTGTTTCCGATGTGGATTTTAATTTCCATAGGAATGTAAATGTCCAGCCATTGGACAGACATGCAAACGTTGTGGAAAGGAGAACCACTTCATAGCCATTTTCAAAGCAAGAGAGAAACCAATTGCGTCACGGCGAGACGAGAATGTGGGCACCAGGGTTCCAGAAGCATTCTCGCAATGCCCACAAACACAAAAAGCAACCTCAACCGCGATAGGTGGAAACTAAACAAAGTCAATCGTCATCAAATTCTTCCTGCAAGAGTTCCTCAACATCACAATCAAGTGACAGTGAAGTGGGTGAATGTGCAATAATTGTATCTAAAAAGAAGCGACATGCACATGTAGGCCTTACCACTTGTAAAGAAGACAAATGAACGACAAAAACAAGTTAATCGATGAAACAAAACAATTTGTATGAACACTGCCCCAAGATCACACTAAAAGTCAATGGTTGCCCTATAACCTTTATAATTGACACCGGTGCATTGATCAACATCATGCTAGTCGAACAATTTAACAATTTTAACCTGTGCTGCAACTCAAAGCATTAAATACAAAGGTGTGTACATGGGCTGTTTCCAAACCGTTGCAGAGTCAAGGATCATTCACAGTGATCTTGCATCATAAGAAGATGACTGTGCAAGCTCCAATCCACGTTCTTCAAGGTATTTTATCCAGTGGATGTCTACTTAGTTTTGCAACTGCTGCTGACATGGGAGTAATATCTATCAATTACAACCTAAAAACGCAATCTGAAATTATGAGTCAGTTCTCGTCGCTATTTCATGGTCTAGGAAGGCCCAAAATGATGAAGGTACAACTTCACACTAACAAAGACATCCGGCCTGTTGCCCAGCCTCACCACAGAGTAGCATTTCACCAACAAGAAGCAGTTGAAAAAGAACTAGTATCCCTGTTGAAACACAACATCATCAGACGCTCTACTGGTCCCACACCATGGGTGTCGCCCAGAGTGGAAGTGCCAAAAAAAGACAGTGAAGGTGCTGTGCACATTTGCGTGGATATGCGCCAAGCCATCGAAACAATTGAGAGAGAAAGACATCATGGTATGCACATTGCAGACATGATCATGCAGCTGAATGGAGTCAAAGTCTTCTCCCGTCTTGACTTAAACAAGGGATACCATTAACTCAAATTGGAAAAAAACTGTAGGTACATTACCACTTTTTTGACTCATATTGGTTTGTTCTGATACAAGAGGTTGAGTTTTGGAGTGTCATCTGCTGCAGAAATATTCCAAGATGTTATACATAGAATAATTCAACCTGTTATGCATGCTTTCAATTATAGTGATGACATACTGGTATTTGGGACAACACGGAAGGAGCATGATAAGGCTCTCAAACAAGTGTGCCAGTTACTTACAGATGCAGGTCTCACGTTAAATGCAGAAAAGTATGAATTTCACAAAACTAAACTCAAGTTCTTTGGACACATATTTTCTGATGAGGAAATTACTCCGGATCCAGATAAAAAACAATCGCTGTCAGTCACCAGTCCCCACAAGATGTCGCCATGTTATGGTCCTTCTTAGGCATGGCCAGCTATTGTTCAAGATACATTTGTGACTTTGCTACAGTGAGTGCCCTATTGCGAGAACTGACCAAACTAAATGTCCAGTTCCGATGCTCCTCTGAATGTGACCAAAGTTTTGAAAGAAAAAAACATGCAATTGAAAATGCGACTGAGATGGCCTACTTTGATCGAAAACTACACACTGAGATTACTGTTGATGCGAGCTCGGTGGGGCTGGGAACAATCCTTGCTCAGCATAATGGACATCCAAATCTCCAGAGACACATTGTGGCATACGCCAGTCAAAGTCTGTCTGACACTGAACGTGCCTATTCTCAGCCAGAAAAAGAGAGTCTGGTTGTGGTGTGGGCCTGTAAACATTTTCATTTGTTTCTTTACGGAAAGCATTTCACGATTGTCACAGACCACCAAGCGCTGCTCACCATATTCAGCAATCCAAAAGCCAAGATGTCCCCTCGCATTGAGAGGTGGGGGTTGCATTTACAAGAGTATGACTACACAATTGTGTATAAGTCAGGGAAGAACCAATACCCTGCAGATTATTTCTCACGAGTACCACTACAGCGCACAGCTCAACATCGAAAACTGCTGAGAAATACATCAACTTCATTGTAAGGTCCAACACCAGTGGTGGCTGGTATTTGAAGGCGGTGGGGGGCAGGTTCCAGGGGGGGGGGAAGAGGGAATGAAATTTAAAACAATACACACTTACCTGTCTGCCGCTGCCGCCCGCGGTCGCCACCGCCTTCTCTTGGTCCTCTTCTCCGCTTCCAGGGCAGGAAGCAGAATGCACCCGACTGCCAGCATCCCGATAGCCAATCACAACGCTGCAGTGCAGCGTTGTGATTGGTCTGAGCGCTGTGGATCAGCGCTCATCCAGACAATGGGAGGCTGGGCATGTTCTCCATGCAGGTTGTAATGGAGCCTGCATGGAGAACATGCAAAGTCTGCATGAATGTTTTGCCGGCCCCAGAGGGCCGGCCAAACATTCATGCACACTTTAAGGAGTGCAAACCACTTTTCCCCTCCCCTGCTCTGTCAGCACAGCAGCCCCACCGTGCCCCGACAGAGCAGCCCATGGATAAGGGGTTAACTGCAGCGAAGCCGCAGAGGATGTACGGTCAGTTAGCCCCTTATCCATGGGCTGCTCTGTCGGAGCCTTATTGAATGATTGAAGACTCCAAACAACGGCCCATGTGACTGAAGGGCAACCACCATCGAGTCATTCCTAGCGACGAGTGGTTCGCATTACATTATTAAGCCCCTGACACGGTATTGAAAACCCACCAGTACCTCTGCTACACTCCGGATGCCAAACATGGAAGGCGGATCACTCATCTACATGTGTGCCTAATCCTTATGAATTGGAATGCGTATACATCTACTGATCGGCGCTTATGACAAGGGCTTGAGTGCCCTTAGTCCCCAAAATCCCTTGTCCTGCAGAGACCCCGATATCCATAGTGGGGTCGAAACATCATCGACAACCTTTAAGGATAGTCTTGAGAGCACCAGAAAAGACCCTGGTCCTCGATCTGAAAGCATTGAATTAGAATCCTATAAGACATCCTTTTGTATTCCAATAACCTGCCATCTACTCAACACAGTCACTTCATGTTTTTAAATCAGAAGTTGGTTATGGTCAGTTCACTGGGGTCACAAATGTCACTTGTTTCTATTCTTCATATGCATTTCAAATATGTGTGTTTTTTTATAAGGATTGTGTATTTTCAAATAAATAGATTACTCATTTCGGCTGATGTGAGTACTAATTGCATTAACATTTTGGGCTACTTCTTTTACTGTGTTAGGTAAATACCTTTAATGTTGAATTAACTTAGACATTAGAACACTGTATTCTCCTTGTCAAGCTCATGAGGGAATATTTCCAAAAAATCAAGATACTTGCAGCATTGTTAAACATTTTCTTAAAATGAGTTCCTTGTGAACAACTGTTTCAGCTTAATATGAAGGACATTATGGCATGGTTACCACCAAAAAAGCCCTCAGAGATCGAGTGTAGTTCCCTCACTTGGATAAGAGAGTGGAAAGGGAATTAAAGGGGTGTCACTTATGCAATTGCCTTTCTCCTAAAGTGACCCAGCATCCACTAACCATGTCAGATCTTCCTGCACATGCATGAGAAAGAGTGCCCGTGGACGTCTTTGGGCCCATTCCAAATGGCCATCACCTGATGGTGATCATTCACAAAGTATTTCTTTTGTCTTCTGGTGAAGAAATGTCATCAACAACCCAAGACAAAGTCATGGAGCGACTGGACAACACATTTGCAGTGTAGGGCATACCAGACATTGTCAAGTCTGACAATTGTCCACTGTTCAGTAGCAAGGAGTTTAAAGAGTTTCTGACCAAACTCAATGTCAAGCATCGAAAAAGTACACCCTTGTGGCCTCAGGCTAACAGTGTTGTGGAACATTTTATGGGAACCCTAAAACTAGTGATCCAAAGTGCATTGATGGAGGGAATCAAGCTGAGTCAGGCCTTATGTCAAGCCCTCTGTGCTTATCATACGACTCCTCACTCCACCACCAGTGAGAGTTCTGCCACCCTGCTGTTTGGGAGAGCTATAAGAACCAAACTACCAGTAGTGGACTACTGAACAAACTCAGAATGATGAAGAAGTTTGTGCCATTGATGCAGTTCGAAAACATCAGATGAAGACTGTTGGACCTGGCCCTTTATGCAGGGTTCTCCACAAACTTTTAGCATTTCGCCTGTATTTTTCAGACCTTCTTTTTCTTAGCTTTTAGGACTCTGGGCACTTTACCACTGCTAACCAGTGCTAAAGTGTATATGCTGTCTACGTATTATGTGATGGTAATTGGTTTCTCCATGATTGGCATATTTAAGTTACTAGTAAGTCCCTCGTACAGGGCACCATTTGTGCCCTGGGCCTGTACATCAAATGCTTCTAGAGGGCCTGCAGCACTGATTGTGCCACCCACATGAGTAGCTATGCAAACGTGCCTCAGACCTGCCACTGCAGTGTCTGTGTGTGCAGTTTTAAACTGCCATTTCGACCTGGCAAGTGTACCCACTGTCCAGACCCAAACCTTCCTTTTTATTACATTTAAGGCACTCCTAAGGTAGGCTCAAGGTAGTCCCATGGGGAGGGTTCAGTTTATTTAAAAGGTAGGACATGTACTTGTGATGAATGGAATGACACCGTAACATTTAGTGTATAATATAGGCTATTTTCTTCATAGAATGCTGCCCATGACCTGGAGAGACCGGTCAGCTCAGGAACTCAACTGCAACTAACTATTGTCACAGTTGAGTCCTTGACGACCGATCCTTTCCAGAACAGGAACATTAGCCATGAGTAAACATAGACACGAACATGCCATGGGCGTGCCATGGAAAATATATAACAATGAATTCACAATGAATCCACTAAAACACCTTTCCCCAAAGAACAGAAAAAAAAAACATTATCATGGTAAAACAGTAAATGAAATAAACATTCAATACAACACATATTCATTGAATTTTGCAGGTCTTTTAATTACACGAGAAGTATGATGAACAGGATTGACTACAGCATAGGAACTGGTATCATTACCCAGAGTCACACTAGAACCTTGCATAAGATCTGCATTAACACGTTTCCTGAACATTTTCACTTGCTGACGTGTGCAGCCAATTAGGCCAATCTAGATCTGCTAAGCTTGACTCACCAATGTTGCTCCTGGTTTCTTTGATAGAGGCCGCTTGTTGGGGAGCGATCCTGACAAACTGTCTTCTATTCCACCATCCTTTACCATCCAGCAATACCGCCCCTTTACTGACTTTCACCACTTGAACTGGTAATGAACATCTTGATTCACCTTTCTTCATCATAACTGGTTTTTGATCAAACGCCAATCACCGGCTCTGAAAAGTACTTCTTTCAGATTGTGCTTTAGATCAAAATATTTCTCCATTGCTGACTGTTTACTAGCCACGTTGGACATCAACTCATCACAACTACAAACATCCTTATGCATGCCCTTATTACTTTTACTTTCCAGCCAACCAGGAAATAAATTAGTATGAAATGCCCTACCTCTCAATAATGTGAAAGGGATACCCCTGTGGTGCAGTGTGGTGCAACATTGTAACTCCACACTTTGGTCTTCAAAAACCTAGCTACATCAACTCCTGAAGTGACTGCAGTTTATATACCTTCCTTTGATACTTTGTTTGCCCTTTCCACTAGACAGTTAGATCAAGATGAGTACAAGGCAACTCTCAATTGTTTGACATCATTCTTTTTGAGAAATGTACACATGTGTTCAGGAAACAAATTGTGTGTCATTATCTGTCACAATTTCCTTTGGAGACCCTTCCAGACTGAAAATATTTTCTAAAGCATTTACAGCAGCATCAGTGCTCATAGAATCCAGAAAAGCATAATAGATCCATTTTGAAAAGTAATCAAACAGTACTATCAAATAACACATATTTCCTGGTAAAATTACAAAAGGTCCCGAAAAATCCACTGCTACCTTCTCCCAAGCAGTCTCGGGTAAAGCTACAGGATGTATAGATGATTATCTGGTTTTCCAATACTTATCAGAGACAATGAACTGAGCACATTTGTCCACAAAATGTTTACTTAACTTTTAAGAGAAGGCCACCAATAAAATTGCTTAAGATTTATGCATGTTTTAATAATGCCCAAATACCCTTGATGTGCCAACACAATGAGATCATTTCTTAAACCTTCAGGAGGTTCAAAGAAGTTATCTCTCATGACAATGTCATTAACAACAGATAGTTGATCCAATAGCTGACAAAAAATGTTCAGGTCACCACTAAGTCACCTAGCCTCTAGCCATCCCTTCATAACATATTACTTAACCTTTTGTAAAGTTTCATCCTTTATGTAAGCCATCCTCCACTGCTCTTCTGAGACGACTTGTTTAGATTCAGCCCCAGCATCCACAGCAGACAATCCACATTCCAGTTCATCTGATACTTCATAATCATCAGTAATAATAAGAGGCATGTGAGAGAGGCAATCAGTGCAAAAATTCCTGCCTCCAGCCAAGTGTTTTATAGTAAAATTATATTTCTGAAGCATGGATAATAATCTGATCAACCTGGCTGATCCATTATTAGTTTTCCTTTCACCTAACATGTACACTAAAGGTTTATGATCGGTAACTTACTCAAAATCACGTCCCCAAATATACATCCTGATTTTTTGAACAGCCCAGGTGCTTGCCAGACCCTCTCGTTCAATCGTATTGTAGTTCTTCTCACAGTCCCTGAGCACCCTAGCGGCAAAACCTATAATTTGTTTTTATTACCAACCCACTGACTGAGTGCAGCTCCTGAGCCACATAAACTCACATCAATGGTAATGATACACTCTCGCCAGGACCCTGACTTCACAAGTCACTCGGCTGAGGACTGTGTTGCGGGAGCCGAAGTGGCAGAGGGGTACCTTGTGGCTATAGAGAGTATAAGTATGTCTCCTCCCACAGATGGAGATGACGGATTAATGGCCCCAATTCCAGGCGCCTACCTTGGAAACGGCCAGTATAGCCATCTTATTACATTACATATGAGTGTGGTATACATCCGTACAGAGTGACTTGTATTCATATTTGGTCCTGACGAATGCCTAAGAACTCCTGTTGGAGTCTATGAAAGGCAGAAACATATTGACCTCTGAGGGGGTATATGTGTTTTGAACCCCCGTCCTCTGCTTTTTTAATCCTATCCAAGGACACTACCTAATAAAATTATTTGAGCCCTTGAGTTAGTTTTATTCTTCACTGCACTTTTTCATTTCACTCTGTCCCTCACTCACCAGAATTCACTTTGTGGCATCCCTGTACCTTTAAACACCTCAGCTCCTCCCCACACCATCACACTAGGTGGGGAGTTGTAGCACACATCAGGGACCGGCTGGCCCTGATGTGCGGAGGGAGCCCAATGATGAAGCATGTCACCTTTGGGTGAGTGAGGGTTCTCGTCCGATAAGGACATCTCTTCCCCACATACATAGTATGTCAACCTGATTCCTAGTAGAACATATCTTTAGTGAGTTTCCATATTTAGACAGGGAGTGATATGTTCTCTATTGATCTCCCTTGGATCCTACGTGTGGTATTATTAATGATACATTTGCTGCCTTCTTTAAAAGCATGCAAAGCAGGAACCTCCTCAATCATTCTCTTAGCCTTCACAAACACAGAATTTACCTCATTTGACCCAAAACATTTAGAGCCTTTTCTCAACAATGCCCTCATAGGTTCCACCATATGTGCACACCCTTGAACAAACAGAGCATAATACTCAGCCAATCCCAAAAAGGAACTCAATGCATCTTTGTCCTGAGGTGGAGAAGCTTCTCTTATGGCTCTTATGAGACACATTTTGGGTTTGACTCCAAACGAAGTGATAGTGTGACCTAAATAGTCTAATTCCTGTAGCCCAAATTTGCACTTGTCTTTTCTAATGGTCATACCAGTACGTAACAAAATAGACAGAACTTCTTTGAGAATTTCATTATGCTTGTTTAGATTTTCTTCATAGATCAAAATGTCATCTTGATAGGCTTGTACTCCTACTACATCCCCAAACAGGTTATCCATAAGGTTCTGGAAGACACTGGCTGAGGATGAAAGCCCAAATGGTAATCTCAAGTATCGGTATACCCCAAAAGGTGTGACAAATGTTGTTAACTCTCTAGATTCAGAAGAAAGTGCAATTTGGTGATACACAGATCGTAAATCAAGTACATAAAAATACTTGGCATCATCTAGATTAGACATGAGCTCCTGTATCTTAGGCAGGGGATGACACTCCACTAGTATATTTCTGTTGAGTGTTCTGAGATCCGCACATAGGCGGATCTCACCTGACTTTTTTCTTGCGACAACTACGGATAAAACCCATTGTGAAGAACTGAAAGGCTCCTGCTTTTCGTTGCAGCACCTCCAAGGAACTGCTGCTGCATGAGTCTCAAGCACTGCATCACCGAAGTTTGTGACGCATCTCCCTGACCCAAACACAGCGCCTGCTTCAACGCTGTGGAATCGACACAGCACGGCTTGACTTTGTATGCATCATCGACGAATCATCCCTGGGCGCCATTTTCTTCATCGACACTGCACCACAGTAAGGAACTGAGGCTGTGTGTCGGAAAATGACGCATCACCTTCCCTGCAACAGTAAGGGACCGACGCATGACCTCCGCTGCCTAGCAGTAAGGAACCGATGCCTCACTCCCTTGTAGCAGTAAGGAACAGACGAATTGCCTGCTTTTTTGGCATCTCACCACCCCTGAGCCTCGCATCCTGTTTGATTTTTGACGCATCCAAGTTACTTTGTCCTGATCAAGCGCAACCTTTGATTTTTAAGTACTGAACTTTATTTAATCTTTGAAAATTCATATCCTGACTTGTGAATGTTGGATTTTTGTTGTTTTTGTCTTGTTTTATTCAGATAAATATTGGCTATTCTTCTAAACTGGTGCAGGGTCTTTTGTTCACTGTGCTACTGTTGTGTGTACAAATACTTTACACAGTGCCTCTGGGATAAGCCTGACTGCTCTGTGCAAAGCTTCCAAGGGGGTGAGCAGGGGTTATCCTAGCTGTGTGACTCCCTTACCCTGACTAGAGTGAGTGTCCCTACTTGGACAGGGTGCAAACCACTGCTAACTAGAGACCCATTTCTAACAAAGACATATGCTGATCAATGTCACTAAACTCAGGAACTCATCCTCAATGAAGGCGACTGGGTTCTTGTCAAACAAAAATGGACGTGAAAAACAGGTCCTCCGTTTGGTGTTGAACCTATAAAAGTTGTGATGCACAAGGGACACATGGTAATGGCAAAACATCTTGGCAAAACCATCACAAGGGACTCATCACATTTCAGACATTTGTCTCGACGATCATCAGTCCCTGCAATCCCAAATGAGGCTGCCCCGCCTGACAGCTCAGATTGATTCTAGATCCTGTACCCTCGGTGTTCCCTCCGAGTACGGTTCAACTACCTCATACCATGCAGCCTGGCCGAACTATGCGAGCACCTTTACGACTTTTTGAAGGAATATGATGCTGCTATCTGTTTATACCTTTTCGTTTAACAAGAGGGGACATGCAGTGTCTTAGGACTGTGAGCACTAGGACCCTGTGGTCCTGGGCGCACTCAATGAAAGAATTACGTACTCATGTGGGAGGTGTTAAGGTGAGGTATTAACGGTTATGAGATAATGAGAGTTTCAGTTTAAATGTTGTTCGCTGATGAATAAAAATGTGGTTATGAGCTCCGTGTGTGGCGTCTTCTTGTGTATGCTCCAAGGATGGGGAGGACACAACAACGTGGTATTATGACGTTGATGGAGCAAGGACTCATAAATGAGACTTGCTCGTACGCAATCTCCTCATAGTATTAACTTATTAAACTTGTATTGTCTCTACTAATCCTTGCATACACTACACGAATAGAAAGGATGCTTGCCTATGTGTTTTACTAATGAATAACGCTTGTCTGTAATCCAAAATGGCCGCTAAAGCGCGGGAATCCTACTGCGCATGTCCCAACCACATCACGTGTTGTGACGTCTTTCTTTGCTTGGGGGGAAATTTATGCTTCTGCGCAGTGTGCATTAAAATGGCTGCTTGATGTTTTCACATGCTTCAGCTTGCTCTCATGTCATTATTAAACTGTCGTTTCTCTAACGCTACTAATGCGGGATAGAATTTATAATTAAATGGGAATAGAGTAGAAAGAGTGGGCATACAGTGAAACATTTTATTTGTGATTTTAATGTTTTCTTCTTTGACTTTTATTAGTTTGTAAACTTGGGCCTGGGTTTTGGTGAACTGAAAGCTCGTGTGAAAAAGATTCCGCACATGCGCCCTGAGAGGCAGACGAGAAAGAAAGAGATGAAGTCAATTTGGACATCTCCCAAGGCCGTGACCTGCTGGCCGACACCACTACATACCAAGATGTTCTCGTCGAAAGCAACATTTTATATGAATAAATTGTCAATTTTGTCGTGAGACGGGTGGGAAATAAAGCAAATGTATTAAATTGAAGGGGCGGTAGTTTAAAAACAATAGGCTTCAGAAATACAAGACAAATCAATATGGTGTGAGAATCCACCCCCTGTCCCTGTCCAATCAGAAGTAGTGGTCCCATATTTTAGCAACATTAAAGGGAGGTACATGGGCATAGAAGGGTATAATAGATATAGAATTTGTTTATTAGTTAGTTTAGCACAGAACGCGAGGAAGAGCTCCAGATCGCCAAGCTGATCGATTGCAGACTGAATCCCTGTCCAGAAGAGGTCCTGAGGAGGGGGCGGCGGAGTCCATTAGAAGGAAGGCACGGGAGAATCGAGGAGAAGCCGAGTATCAGAGAGGGGAACGACGCAGGCGTCGTTGTAGAGAGGTCACCGGTCCTGTCCTGATCCTGGAGGAGGTCTTTGCTCTTCATCCTTCCTGGGTCCTATTCTTTCCAACTCCTTGGCCAAGGGGTTTGGTTCTCGCACTTAGGTAAATATAATGCAACCTTTAGTTGCGCTGCTGTCTCTATCCTCTCCTTTTCTGAGGGACCGTCATTGATTAACAATAGTTATTCTATGCTTCATCTTGGGTATTGCGATTAAGTACCGTGTGGTTCTGTATTTTACTCTGCTAAATCTTTAGATAAACATTTTAAAACTTCCTGACTCAGTGGTTATTTCAGGATTATGTACTATAATGAATGTCACTCATTTTAAATTTCCCAATTAACAAAGGATTCATTGGTAAGTCATTTACTCTTCATTCAGAAGGTAATTGGTAGCAGGGATTTTGATAAAGAGTAACAACTGATAAAACCCAGCGTAAGTATTAGCGTAGTATGAATGTATGGGCCCAAGTGAGTATCTGGTGTATGAATGCTGTTTGCTAATATCGCGCTGGATCAGTTTTCTGGTAATCAGAGGATGGTTACTCTTTGTTAATTGGGTAATGAGAATTTTATTTTTATGAACTAACATCCTTGTATTTAAAGTTTGTTTTATGTTGTCCAGAATCCCCGGGGTAAAAAGAATAACGGATGGTAAGTGGAAGCCATACTGCAGTGAGGTTATCTGTCAGGCAGAAATAGTGCTGAAAAGTTAAGCAGGACTATCAGTACTGGTTAGGGAATCTATGCGTGTGAGTAATAGCAAAAGAGTATGCTGGTGAAAATTTGATGTTATATCACGTAGAAAGGGTAACATTGAAGAAGTAACAGGTACTTCTGGAGCTTGGGTGAAGAGTAAACGGAAGGGTTTTACTCGTAGTGTATGTTTAGTAAACGGAAAGGTTTTACTAAGTGTGAAAGAAACTATCTTTTCGAATTTAGAGAAACTGACACGATAGCGAATGTTTTATGTTGTTACTGAAATTCAATTAAGAATTGTAGAGAAAATAATCTTGCGTAAGATTTTGTAAAGGGAGGGTCAGCTGCCGGAGAAGGAGCTGACGTCACAAACGCCGCGCTGGGATTGGTTGAATCAGCGGGTGTGGAACGACTCTTGTAAAGGAGGGGTTGATAGTCAGGAGTAGTACTGACGTCACAGGTGCCGCGCTGGGATTGGTTGAAACAGCGAGGGACAGTGAAGAGCAGATTGTAAAGGAGGGGTTGACAGACAAACGTCACCAAAAGGCAGCGCAAGGATTGGTTCAGGAATGAAAGATAGCAGACACTTGATTGGTTGATATTCTAGAAGCAAAAATCTTAGTGGGTAGAGATTGCATGTTAAAACGTGATCCGACTTTAACAGGAACTCGTCTGGATAGGAGATTCCTAGGCTTTGCAGAGTATAATTTTATACATCGATACTCACCTAAGATGTACGGAGAAAAGAGAAAAATGTCCTTTTTGCAAAAAATTAAGAACTATTTTAAAAAGGATAAACCAATCAAAACTAGGGAAGGAATTATCATTCCACCAGCTAAAACGCCCGCTTCATTTATGATGATGGAGAGAGGTTATCATACTTGTGTATGGATAGAGAATTGGATAGAATATACCAAAAATGATGGAATACTAGCATTTCCCGAGAATGGTACTTTCAATGGAAGAATTCTTCAAAATTTGAGACTGAGGATGAATGACTTAGAACCCAGACCTAGATTAACTCAATACGAAGCCTTAGAGGAATGGGAAACCGAGGCATTTGAGCGTGACCGATCTAGGAGTAATAGGGGTTATCGAGGATTTTTTCCCAGGAACCTACATGAATCTAGGGACGGTCAGATGAAACAATGGAGAAGGGCAATGATTACAGAAGGACTATATCCATTGTTAACAGCAGAGGAGAAATTAGGGAGTAAATGTACAGAAAAGACAAAACATTTAATGAGAAGTGATGATTCTGAAGACGAATTTATGGAAGAAATGTTAAGGAACCCCCCACCATATCAGGAAGGGACAAATGGATGCACCCCAAGTGCACCACCGTTAAAAACTCCATTAGTACCACAGGTAATGCATGAATTCACCCCTAGTAGAATACTTCATGACAAAGAAAGGGAAGCCCTAGAGAAGACCAGAGCAGAATTAATACAGAAAATAACACAGATAAAAGTACATCCTGATTCATTGACCATACCTGTAACAATTGGTCCAGTAGTTCCATTATATGGTGCTCAGGGAAACTGTCCTCCACCGATACTTGCACCTACTCCTGTAAACGCTACAAACCCTGGAGCAGTAGTAATGGTTGAAGATCACTTTAGTGACAGCGAATCCACAATATCATTGATGGATTTACCCGTTCGAGATTCTGTCAATATTACTCCCAAGAGAACTACACCTGGGTGTTCAAAAGAGATAAGTCTAGTGACTTCATCAGGAGAGAAAAATGCCACAATAGTCACCCCAGAAGATTTAGAAAGGTGGGCACAAGAATCAGATAAACAGTGCACACCTCCAAAAATAATGGACATTCATAAATTGAAAGTCGAATTAGAAGAAATAATAGCAGGAAATGTAGGACTAGATCGCTTGAATACCTATGATGATGAAGAATTATTATTTATGTGCAGAAGTATCACAAGAAATGTAAGATTATTCCATGAAAAATTATCTAATCTAGCACTACAGATGGGAATAGAAATAGGGAGATCAAAGGTGTTGCAGAAACCCTATAGAGCAGAATTTTCAGAAAAATATTTAGAAAACATGAATGCCTCTGGAAGAAAATTACAAGTAAGGGAATTAATGATAGTTTTACAAAAATGGGGAGACCTAGATAAATGGAGAACTAGGTGGGCCAAGAAAAAGGAAGAAGTACGATCAAGTAGATCAGCGTCAGAATATGTGATGAAGGAGACAGGGAAAGCAGACCAAATGTATCCAATGCGAGAAATTGCGGGAGGAGGATATGTACATGTCCCATGGAGCAGACAGGATATTTTATCATTTACGAATGATTTTCCAAAATTGAGAGAAAAACCAATTGAATGGTACAAGCAGGTTGAAAGGTTTGTAAAGGTGTGAAAGGTATTGTTGAAGGACTTAGATGGTTTGTTTGACATAGTGGTACCTGCCGATTTGTGGACAGATTGTAAAATTACAATTGATTGGCCAAGTGACGAGTATCCTAGAGATCCGAAAACAGGTGCTCCGTCAAATGATGTGATGAAAAAGTATCAGCAGGTGATAACTTATTTGAAAGGGAAAATACCACCGAAAGAAACAGATTGGGTGAAAATAGACCGAACTACCCAAGAGGCTAATGAATCGGTACATTCCTACTATGAGCGTTTACTGCAGGTATTTAAACAGTATAGTGGATTTGAGGACATTGGAGACAAGAACATGAGTCAGTTTGTGTATCGATTTGTTTTCGGTTTAAAGCCAGAAATTTGTCAGATGATTAAACAGCATATGCTGTGTTGGCAAGGGAAGCCGATTGATGAACTCTTGAAGTATGCAAAATATTGTGGAGATGATATTGAGGATAGGCATAAGAAATTGCAGGAAAAAGTGATGTGGGCTCAGGTGAAAATGGCCGAGAAACAGGGAATTAATTTGGAAAATCCGAATGAAAATCAGGGAAAGGATTCTGGAACGAGTGGTGATACTGGGAATGGTGGAAAAATGAGGGGACGAATGAGTAGAGAAGAAGCTAAAAAGAAATTTCCTTGTCATGGATGCGGAAAATTGGGGCATTGCAAGGATAAATGTAAAAAGATCCGGAATAATAATGGCCCAAATCAAAATTTAAATCCACAGACGCAGAATGACTCACAGCAGGGTGTAAATCCTCAGAGTCAGCTGCCACCTGCACCTATTCAGGGTAATGTAAGCAGAGCAAAGCACGGTACAGACATCGGATATCAAGGAGGAAGTGGTAAGAATGATTATATAACCTCACAATTTCTTTTACAGGACGATTTCTGTCAATACAGTTCATGACGGTGCCTAAGAGAGGGGAGAAGGAGTGCGTACTTGGCGCATCCTTATCGGTAGATCAGTCAGGTCCATATGTGGAAGGAAATGTGAAAGGTAATGATATCACTTTTCTGTTGGATACTGGTGCTACCCGGTCTACTGTAAGAACAGCAGACATTCCAGACCTTCCTCTCTCTGGTGAAAATATCCAAGTAGTAGGAGTAGCTAATCAAAGGATTAGAACACCTCTTACCGAACCAATGGAAGTTAAAATCGGAAACTTCAGAGAAATGCATCAATTTGTAGTATGCGATTCTAGCCCAGTAAACTTATTAGGCAGGGATTTATTGTGCAAAATGAACTGCACAATTTTCTGCACACCGGATGGTGTGGCAGTTCAGACACCAGATGAAGACCATGTATATAAAATTATGATTGCAAAACAGGGTACAGAAGTAGATGAGATGTTTTCGGTATTAACAAAAGACGAGTTGCCAGAAGAATTAAAAGGTACATTAAACCCCTTAGTTTGGGATTTCACAGGAAAAGAAGTAGGACTTATGGCTAAAATAGACCCAGTTAAAATTACTGTAAAAGAAGGTGCGATTTTCCCAAATACCAGACAGTACAAAATGAGTGCAGAAGTAAAGACAGGAGTCATTGAAGAAATTAATCGAATGGTTGAACAAACATATTAAAAGAAGTGATGAGTAGCCCATGTAATTCACCAATCATGGGACTAAAGAAACCTAGTGGAAAATATAGGATTGTTCAGGACCTGCGAAAAATAAATAAAATAGTGGAACCATGTTGTCCCATAGTGCCAAATCCTGCAGTAATTCTATACCAAATTCCTTGGAGTGCAGGATGGTTCACAGTAATTGATTTATGTCAAGCGTTCTTCTCAATACCATTGCATCCAGATAGCCAGTATCTTTTCTCATTTAAATTTGAGAATAAAGTTTATGTATGGAATCGTATTCCTCAGGGGTACACAGAAAGTCCTTCCATTTTCAATCAAATACTGAAAAAGTGCCTTGAGAAACTAGTGATGCCAGGAAGTTCAGTCCTAGTGCAATATATCGACGACTTATTGGTGGCATCAAACACCAGAGAGGACTGTGTTGTTGATTCCATAGCACTATTAAATCTTTTGGCTGAAGAAGGGCATACAGTCTCACCTGAAAAGTTGCAGTTTTGTACAACAGCTGTTAAATATCTGGGACACCAAATTGAGAGGGGAAAAAGAAGAATAACCTCTGAAAGAGTAAAATTAATAAAGAAAATGCAAATGCCTGTAACCCAAAGACAAGTGAGAATGTTCCTAGGAATAGTAGGTTACTGTCGACAATGGATACTAGGATTTTCCTTGTTAGCAAAGCCCCTAATTCAAATGACAAGAAAGAAAGCAAAGGACCCAGTTGATTGGGATGATGAAAGTGCAGGAGCTTTTGTAAAATTGAGAAATGCTCTGTGCTGAGCACCAGCCCTAGGCATGCCAGATTATAAAAGAGAATTCGCACTATTCTGTCATGAAAGAGAAAATTGTGCCCTTTCTGTCCTAACACAGAGACACGGTTTAGACAGACGTCCTATAGCATATTTTTCTGCTACATTGGACCCAGTAGCAGCCGCGTTGCCAGGATGCTTAAAAGCAGTGGCGGCTACTTGTTTGAGCATTGAACAAAGTGAGTCAATTGTGATGGGACATCCTGTAAAAGTGTATGTTCCACATGCGGTTGTGATTCTATTAACAAGAACCAGAACACAACATCTTACTCCTAGTCGGCTGACTAAATATGAAAGAATAATAATGGGTGCTGAAAATGTGACCATGGTAAGGTGTACTATAATAAATCCAGCAACCTTACTACCAGACCCATATCATGAGAAAATTAAAGATGACGAAGAAAATGAACATGATTGTTTACAGATTACAGAGTTATGTACGAAACCTCGCCCAGACATAGAAGAACAGCCCCTCAGAAAGCCAGACAGGGAGCTATTTGTTGATGGTTCATGTCAACGACATGAAGACGGTAAATTAACTGCTGCCTATGCGGTATGTGAATTAACTGGAATAGTCGAAGCATCCTATTTACCAGGAGTCAAATCTGCACAAGTAGCTGAATTGATTGCATTGATAAAAGCCTGCAAAATTGGGAGGAATCAAAAAGTAACTATATTTACAGATAGCCAATATGGTTACGGGGTTGTTCATGATTTTGGCCAACTATGGATGCAGAGGGATTTCCTGACTTCTTCAGGATCCCCCATTAAAAATGGACAGTTTGTAAAGGAATTGCTGGAAGCAATACAATCACAAAAAGAATTGGCTGTGGTGAAATGTGCCGCACATCAGTCAGGAGATGACTGGGTGGTAGTCGGCAACAGATATGCAGATCTGGTGGCTCAACATTGTGCCAAAAATAGATTGTCAGTCAATAAGAGGGTGGAAAGAATGGGAATCAGCTGCCAACTTATGCTGTATATGCCACCTGAAACTTGGAATGATGTAAAAAGATTACAAGATGATGTTGATGAAAATGAAAAGAATTTGTGGATCAAAGTAGGTTGTTCCCAAAGAGGAGATGATGAAGTGTGGATTAGTGCTGATGGCAGACGAGTCATGCCAGACTGTTTACTCTCACAAATGGCCAGAATGTATCATGGAGACACACACATAGGGAGAGATGCAATGATTAGGCTTTTTAGACAAAACTGGTACAATCCGAAGTTCAGGGCTGTTGCAGAGAGCCTTTGCCAGAGATGTTTAACTTGCCAGATGCATAATCCAGGGCGGAAGACAATAATTGGATTTGGAAAAATTGGAAAGGCAGAGGATCCTTTTATAAGACTCCAGTTCGACTTTATACAGTTACCACCATGTAGAGGGTTGAAATATGTACTAGTCATAGTGTGTCTGTTTTCAAAGTGGGTGGAGGCTTACCCTACCAGGAGAAATGATAGCATTACAGTCGCAAAACTGTTGCTACGAGAGCTCATTCCTAGGTTTGGTTTCCCAGTAACTTTGGAATCAGATAGAGGAAAACATTTTAACAGTGAAGTGATCCAAATAATCTGCGAAGCATTCCAAATTAAACAGAAACTGCACTGTGCATATCGTCCAGAGGCTTCTGGAGTGGTTGAACAATTGAATGGCACTATAAAGTCAAGATTGGGAAAAATGTGTGCATCAACATCATTAGAGTGGCCAGATGCATTACCACTTGTTTTAATGGGACTGAGAAGCATACCTGACAGAAATACAGGATTGAGCCCCCATGAGATAATGATGGGAAGAGCAATGAGACAAACACATGTTCCCACAAACAAATTGCTGAATATATCTGATGATATGGTACTGGACTATTGTAAAGGACTGGCTGACCTAGTGCGTTCTGTCTCTCACCAGGTTGGAGAAGACGCAGTTTCCAGGCAGCCTGAACAGGAACATGATTAATCCTGGTGACGGGGTGGTAGTGAAGAATCACACCAGAGAAACGTGTCTATCACCCAGATGGAGCAGTCCTTGTCAAGTCATACTGACTACAAATACAGCAGTGAAGTGTGCAGGATTTCCTAATTGGATTCATGTAAGCCACACCAAAAGAGTACCAGATCCTGAAGAAGAAAATCCTCAGACAGCAACAATCACTGAGGGAGCTGAAGGTTGCCCAGCAGAGGAATCTCAGGCTCGAGATTCAAGAGAAGCTGAAGAAGAACAACCGAGCACAAGTCAAGACTGGATACCGGTGGTAGAAATTCCTGAAGTTTACCACAGAACAAGAAGTCAAACAAGATTTGAGGAAATCGAAGAAGATCAGATAGGTGAAGAAGAAGCAGCTCAGGAAAAAGAAGAAGAGACAATAAGAGAACCTGAGCAAGGTCAGATAAGGAAAGGTAATTTGGCTCAAATTAACGAAGAACTAATAAATTTTGAGCAGGGACAGACAGGTTTAGAAGAATCCGGTCAGGCTGCAGAAGTACAAAGTGCAATAAGCCCTGATCAGAACCAGTTAGATCAAGAAAAATACACAGAAGAACAAGATCATGAGAATCATGAA
Organism: Calotriton arnoldi; assembly: GCA_963921515.1. Taxonomy (NCBI): domain Eukaryota; kingdom Metazoa; phylum Chordata; class Amphibia; order Caudata; family Salamandridae; genus Calotriton; species Calotriton arnoldi. The sequence continues at coordinate 920,314 of CAWUFW010003332.1, forward strand.
CATGAAGAAATAAATCAAGAACAAGGTCACTTATTGGAAACTAACAGTGGAGCTGCTGAAGAGAAACCAATCAGACCTGAAAAAGAGCAAGAAAGAAAAACAGTAATTTCAGAAAACGAAAAGGTGTCAGAAAGTGAAAATAAAAAGATTTCTGAAGACGAAGATAAAGAAATAGTACAAACAAAGAAGACAAGAAAAGGAGATCATTGGCCAAGTGTCATTAAAAGAGTAAAATACCACATAACAACCAGAAGTGAAGATCCAGACCAAGTAAATGAAGTGACAAGCCAAACTGAACAAGAAAATAAAACTGAGAAAAGAAGAAGTAAAAGACTGAAACTTGTGAATAATAAATTCAACGGTCCTGATTGGACTTACATCATTCTTGAAGATTACGACAGTTCAGAGTCAAGTGAAAGTGGTGACGAAGGAACAAGTGCAGAACTAACGTACGAGAAAGAAACAAGACCACCTTGACTAAGCAAAAGAGTCATATAAAGAAAAGAGGAAATAGATAAGAAGAGCGATCTTCCTTGTCGAAAATGCCTGACGATAGAGTTGCTGGGAGACCAAAACAGAGATGTTGTAGAAGATGCTGTGCAATATGCATATGTAGTCTAGTAATGATGCTTATAGTATGGTTAGTCCTGATTGTAGCAGTTCCTTACCTTATGATAATGGATAAAAGAATTAATAATGAAACTAGGGAGAGGACAGCAAACATGAAGGGCAATAGAGTAGAACTAATGGCAGAAAATGAACCAGAGTTTCATCATGAAATAGCTGATAACGACACTAGTTTAAATGTTTTCACAAAGTTATTATTTCAGTATGTAGATACCATGGAAGTTAGTAATTGTTATGTCTGTATGAAGTTACCTGAATCAGTAGCAGAAGGATTAACATATCATCACTTACCACTGACATATGGCATATCATGTAGTGTTTTGTCTAGTTTATTTTATAGAACAGGGAGACTTCAATATAATTATTCAAACATAGATGTGATATTTTCAGAGGTTCCGATTCGAAAGAGTATGAACCCAGTGCTTAGTAGTCAAGACGCACAGTTTATGAGAGAATTTTTCTTAACAATGAAATCAATAGACATAACACATGCACATAGACACAATCTAACATGTTCTCTACATGAAGAAGAAAAGATATTTTTGAATTTAGTAGAAGATAGAAGACAAGATATTCAAAAGAAAGCTTCTGAGCATAGGGCTCATTTACCACCTTGGGCAGAAAAAGAAGGGAGTTACACACCTGGCAAGGCTCAAGCTGCTAAGACTCTGGATTTTGTAAAGACAGGAAAAATTTGTCTACATAGGTTAAAAACTGATTATAACAATGTTTTCATCGGTACCAGTGAATGTGAACATAATTTCTTAATTCTTGGAGGTTGGGGAATCAAAGGAGGAACAGATTCAGTTTTTCCTGGAATCTATTATGTGTGTGGGAATAAGGCTTACTTTAGGCTTCCTGCACAGTGGTATGGAAGTTGTTATTTGAATAGTATTTCCAAAGATATACCACGTAAAAAGAAACACTGGGAACAATGAAAACAATAGTGAATTAATACGTAGTAAAAGAGCTAGTTTTTCAGAAATTGTAGGTGATATATTTGGTGCATTGATACCTTCAGTGGGAATAATTCTGAACTCAAGGAAAATATGTAAATTGTCTACAGTAGTTGATCGTTTATCAACGGATACTGCTGGAGGTTTTCTAATGATTAATGCGGAGATGGTTGCGATTAGGTCTATGGTGATGCAAAATCGACTTGCTCTTGATATTATATTGGCAAAAGAGGGCGAAGTCTGTAAATTATTGAAGACGAAACACTGTTGCACTTATATTCCTGATAAGAGTGCAGAAATTGGAACGTATATACAGAATATAACTAAACTTGAGAAGGAACTTAAACCACTGGACGTTGATAGTGTATGGGAAAGATTGACAAGTAGTATTGCGTCAATTGGTACCTTGTTTGCTAATATAGGAAAAGGACTTATAGGTCAAATATTAGTACCCTTAGCAGGGATAGCAATAATAGCACTGACAATAATAATATGGTGCAAATGTTGTAGAAAGAAGGGAACATATAATGTGACAGGAAAGGGAAAGAAGAGAAAATTAGATGAAATAGAACTTGAAGAATGGAGAAGTGAATTATACAAGAAATTGAAAGGAGATGGTAAAAATAGAAAATGTAAAAATAAGAGTGAAACTATTTGCTAGAAGTTGGCATCTGATTGTGTGTAGTATTTTGATGGCTCAGAAACGCCATCAGAGAGGGGATTGATGGAGCAAGGACTCATAAATGAGACTTGCTCGTACGCAATCTCCTCATAGTATTAACTTATTAAACTTGTATTGTCTCTACTAATCCTTGCATACACTACACGAATAGAAAGGATGCTTGCCTATGTGTTTTACTAATGAATAACGCTTGTCTGTAATCCAAAATGGCCGCTAAAGCGCGGGAATCCTACTGCGCATGTCCCAACCACATCACGTGTTGTGACGTCTTTCTTTGCTTGGGGGGAAATTTCTGCTTCTGCGCAGTGTGCATTAAAATGGCTGCTTGATGTTTTCACATGCTTCAGCTTGCTCTCATGTCATTATTAAACTGTCGTTTCTCTAACGCTATTAATGCGGGATAGAATTTATAATTAAATGGGAATAGAGTAGAAAGAGTGGGCATACAGTGAAACATTTTATTTGTGATTTTAATGTTTTCTTCTTTGACTTTTATTAGTTCGTAAACTTGGGCCTGGGTTTTGGTGAACTGAAAGCTCGTATGACAAAGATTCCGCACATGCGCCCTGAGAGGCAGACGAGAAAGAAAGAGATGAAGTCAATTTGGACATCACCCAAGGCCGTGACCTGCTGGCCGACACCACTACATACCAAGATGTTCTCGTCTAAAGCAACATTTTATATGAATATATTGTCAATTTTGCCGTGAGACGGGTGGGAAATAAAGCAAATGTATTAAATTGAAGGGGCGGTAGTTTAAAAACAATAGGCTTCAGAAATACAAGACAAATCAATATGGTGTGAGAATCCACCCCTGTCCCTGTCCAATCAGAAGTAGTGGTCCCATATTTTAGCAACATTAAAGGGAGGTACATGGGCATAGAAGGGTATAATAGATATAGAATTAGTTTATTAGTTAGTTTAGCACAGAACGCGAGGAAGAGCTCCAGATCGCCAAGCTGATCGATTGCAGACTGAATCCCTGTCCAGAAGAGGTCCTGAGGAGGGGGCGGCGGAGTCCATTAGAAGGAAGGCACGGGAGAATCGAGGAGAAGCCGAGTATCAGAGAGGGGAACGACGCAGGCGTCGTTGTAGAGAGGTCACCGGTCCTGTCCTGATCCTGGAGGAGGTCTTTGCTCTTCATCCTTCCTGGGTCCTATTCTTTCAAACTCCTTGGCCAAGGGGTTTGGTTCTCGCACTTAGGTAAATATAATGCAACCTTTAGTTGCGCTGCTGTCTCTATCCTCTCCTTTTCTGAGGGACCGTCATTGATTAACAATAGTTATTCTATGCTTCATCTTGGGTATTGCGATTAAGTACCGTGTGGTTCTGTATTTTACTCTGCTAAATCTTTAGATAAACATTTTAAAACTTCCTGACTCAGTGGTTATTTCAGGATTATGTACTATAATGAATGTCACTCATTTTAAATTTCCCAATTAACAAAGGATTAATTGGTAAGTCATTTACTCTTCATTCAGAAGGTAATTGGTGGCAGGGATTTTAATAAAGAGTAACAACTGATAAAACCCAGCGTAAGTATTAGCGTAGTATGAATGTATGGGCCCAAGTGAGTATCTGGTGTATGAATGCTGTTTGCTAATATCGCGCTGGATCAACGTAATGTGGGAACTTGTCTGTAACAAGCATAATGTGAAATGCCAGAAATTAAGCAAGATTATGCTGGCTTAATGAAAATTTTAAACAGGCCAAGTCACGAAATGGAAGATCCCGGCCCAGATCAACTAACTGCTACGCAGTGCAGTGCTGCGTAAAAATCAGAAGTGCTGGTCAGTGTGAAATGAAACAAATTGTGCAACACCATATTTAGGAAGAGTCATATGCCGATGAAGCCTTTGGCCACTCTTGTGCAGAAAAGTCACTACAGCATGAAGCTGTGGAGTGAGGCTGAGCCAGCAGTATCTAGCATGAGATCTGTACTCAAGGTACTGACTCCAGAACAATTCTCAAAGCGATGACAAGCTTCAAAGAACAAGTTACAGAAAATATGTAATTCTGCATCACCTGACACGTGGGAATATTGTGCAGTATTCCACTGACCACTTGTTTGCACCTATTTTCATTTGGTATTAGACTTTGGCTCAAAGCCAAATCATGGTAGTTTAGTAGGTCTGGCTTTGTGTTAAATTCTAAGAGTTTTGGTGCTGTTGTCTTTGCCTACATTTACAGGGGGTTGGCACTGCACAACAAAACCTTTTCTTGAAACTGCATTAATATCAATCTCTGTGCTAAACACTTTAGTGCAAGGATTTTGATCAAAGTGCCTGTTTGCCAAGTTTGCATCACAAAGTGCTGGCAAGCATTAGATTAGCGCTATTGCAAACGTATGGTAAATCTCAGCCCCAGCTGATGTATATCATTGTTCTATGCCATTGATACTCGCAAACATTTTCCTAGAGGCCAAACAGTTTGGTCTGTGGTGTCAACGAGGGCCGCATTGATGACTGTAGGAAGGCAGTCAGGCGGGCTGGGGTGGTAAGGTGTGTGTAGGGGAAGTGAAGTATGTGCATCTAGTGGCTGAATTACACGATGTGAAACCAGAATCCTGGGATCAATCCCGGTTTCCCTAGTTGACCAAATTGTGTGATCCTAGGCATTTGTATTATTTCAGCTTTATTTCTTTATCAGATATAAGAGGAGCTCAAAATACAAGACTTCAGGATGTGCGCTGTACAAACGTTCTCTTGTGTTTGATTTAATAAACTATAAGGTTTTTCATGTATAATAGCAACCTAGGCCACCCAAATGGTGCACATAACAACTGACTTGCCTCTTAGTTCACTATTGGCATAGTTGTCAAGATGGGGCAAAACATGAATGTTTCTAAATTCATGTTTGAAAACTATCACTTTAAAAAAATAAATACTTCTCAATTCACTGATATAAGCCTGTTAATGAAATAAACTTTTTGAATTTTGAAAATACTTTATCATGTTTTTACTCCTTTGCTGCAAGATATCTTTAAAAATGAAGGTATTCCTAAAGTTAGGCATGCAGCACACCCTAGTTTCTTCCTTTACCTTCAATTAATCTTTAAATAAATTGTTTGCCCGTTTATTGAACTTTTTTTAATGTTATTGCTGAGTCCAGTAAACAGCAGCCCAGTGCTGCTGTTGACCAGGGTGCCGCATGTATAGGTCAGGAGGGCCGCATGCGACCCCATGCTGTACTTTGAGTATTACTGTTCTATGCAGACTATACCGTTGCTCTATGTCTGACAGGTCCTGTGTGTTACTTAGTCACCAATAGAGGAGAGCAAGAGAAAAACAACAAGAATAAAAGGATGGTTGGGCTAAAAGTGACAGTAAAGTGCATAAGGGTCACTCCCGAAACAAGCAAAAGACACATAAGAGGAAAGGTGGTAATTAGAAATAAAAGGAGGATCACTGAAATTATGCAGCAAGGGAGTACCAAATTATGCGGGAGGGATGCCTAAATTATGCATCAAAAGAGGCAAATTATTTGACATTATGCGCCACATTTTGTTTTAGTATTACCAAATTTTTTGCCATTTATACACAGATGTATGACGGAACCCCGCATGCATTTACCACACATGTCTTTACAATGCAGTATCTACCCCAACTGCGATGTTACCATGCATTCCTTTACCATGCAAGTCATTACAAGGACATAACTTAGGGGGTGCGGGACTTTGGAATGGTGTAACTTACCATTCCAACTCCAGTCTATGCAACACTAAGGAAGGTGTAAGACTTAAAATCCAACACCAGTCCAACACGATGTGCGAGGTAAAGGAACGCGTGGTAATGTCACAGTCTGGGTAGTGACTGTGTTGTAAAGGCAGATGGTGGTAATGACTGCGTAGTGAATGATATTTCCTTTTCTCCACATATCAACACTATCTGGGCAAAAATATCACCTCATTAGTACCACTCCGAAAACCAAATACAGAAATAAGCAACAGAAAGGAAACCAGTCAACCTGTGTAAAAAGGTTTCGACTGTGTTACCAGGCTTGAGTCCAGACATCGGCTCAACATGCTTTGATTCAGGGAAAATCACGTAATCTCTCTGTACCTAAAGGCAAGCCAAAAAAAAATCTGATCTTGTTTAATGCAATGTGGTGCTTATGGAAAGTGGTCTAATGCCACTGGGCCAAGATATGCAATACAAAAAGGAAATCTTTACTGACAAGTGTAATGATGTTTTGTTTTCACCAGTACCAGCGCGTCAGACGTACAACATAGTTTTTTTCTATTATTGAAGACGCGAGGAGCAGGACGGGGAGCGCGAAGGCAGGGGAGGCGGCAAACAACGGGTAAGTGCCTTTTTAAATAATTTTTAAAGGACTTTGGGAGGTGGGAGGGGGCGTAGCGTATTTCCACTGAGTTTTTTTTTAACTCCGTGGAAATACGCGTAGAGGCACTACGCCTGCTACGCCCACCATTACTCCTAATCGGCTCGGGAAGGTGTCTTTCCGACCAAATCGGCAATGTTTCCGACCGACCGATTACGATGCGAGTTAGGCATTAGGAATATCCTAAACCGAACCTGACTGCATTCGGAATGACCGAGCCGTAGGGAGCAGACACGTATGTCTCTACGGGCCGCGTTTCCGAACGAAAGATTACGATGCTGGATTCGGACAGCCTTTCCAAATCGTGCCGTCTGACTCGAATCGGCAGTTGGAATCAGACTTTGGGGACCCGTAGCGGGCCCCCCTGCACCCGGAGCCTTACCAATCGGGCCCGTGGGGGTACCCATGGGTCCCCCCTTACCAGCCATGCACAGTGTGGCAGGCACCAGGGGGTGCCCAATTTTCCCCAGCCACCCATTTCTTCAATGGGAGCCTATGCATTCGGTCGGAACATGTGCTCCCGTTGAAGTCAATGGGAGTTTGACCGAATCGTACCTTGAAGCATCCGGATGCATCGTAATCGGTCGGTCGGACTCTCCTGATCCGAGTCGATTGGAACCCATTCCCAAACCGATTCAGTCAGAATGATTTCCGAACCGCGTCGTAATCGGGCCCTAAATCTGAAGTGTGATCACCAATTAAACCCCAAAAAGAACATTTGAGAATTCCATATCACATGTCGCAATACTTTCCACCTTCACATGGTAAAAATTGGCAACTACACTTGAAACTCCTTTCCTTCGGTCCGCAATCAGAACGTCCTTGGATTCCTCCCTTCTCCCAATTCAGCAAGGACAGCAGTCCTCCCTTTGCTAATTAGTGTCTTTCGTCCTTGCCAAAAGTACTCCTTCCAAGTCTCGCTATCTCTTATACACAATGTGCCTTTCTCTATCCATGAGATCATAAGACTGCACCTGCAGGGGAGGGAAAAATATTGCACCACAAGCAAATGTTCACATCGAAGGTTAAACATAAAATTCAAATGCTAAGGTCTTTGGTCAAGTTAACATGGCAAGCATGTCACTGCACATCTAAATGCATGGTTATAAATAAATATAAAGTTATAAAATAAATGTAGAATACTATTCAAATGAGTATACTATTATAAGATTTAACAATATTATTCAAACCACACAAGTCCAGATATATATGTGAACTGCAATCTGATGACATTGTAAGGAAAACATTAGCATGCACACTCATATAAATGTGAAATTGCACAGTAAATGCACTTTCTGTATCTGTTCAAGTGCACTACATTACGCTAATGATATTCAATCACACAAATACATGAGACCATTGTGTACGTATATATATGGCATGGTCAGAACATAAAAGGGTGGAGCCAAAATTATGCTGCTCCACCAGCCTTACCCTTCCCCTTGCTGGAGAAAGCGAGGATAAGAGACTTATCTTCAAATTTTGGAGCCTCGGGATCCGGGTTCTATGCTTCCTGCAGCTTAACAAAATATGGGGTGTTTCTGGGCAAATAATTTAATCTCCCTGTGCCTAAGAATGTACATATGTGAAATGTAACATAATTGTGTAATTCAAAGGTGTAAATCCCCAGCAGACGTAGTCTTCTGCACCCCGTTAACGCACAACGGTCATTTGTCTCCTGCTAGGTTTGTACTGTATAAATACAAATGTATATACAAGAGAGGTGGCAAGGAAGGGACAGGAATGCAGGTGAGAGACAGAGAACTGTCTGTGGTGATGGGGAGAGAGCATTTACAATTAGAATGCATTGGGTTTTGGAGAGTTTTTGAAATGATGTGGTAGTGAAGAAGATGGTTTAGGAGTGAATGTTATGGTTGCCAAAGAACTGGGTTTTGGGGTGAGAGGGATTATGTTGCATAACATGTGCAACTAATTTAACTCTATTCTCGATGTCCCTCAGATTAGGCGAGTATTTTTGTGTAAATATAAGTATCTAATGTTTGTTTCCTGAAGGTGAAAGCGCCTCTTAGTCTGAGGCTGTCAGAGAGGAGCAACATTGACTCTGAGGTAACATGTTTCATTTTAAAGCTTTGGGGGTTGGCAACAAGTGAAAGGAGAGGAGAGTATGGGGTTTCAGTTCGGCAATGTTTCAAGCAAGCCACACAAGTGAAGAAACTTTTCAGAAGAGTGCATACCATATCCTGAGCTGTGGTCGAACGTGAGAACCAAGAATGTCCCGGTGCCATGTGGGATGGTTGATCATGGCTAGGGCCACTGGAATTATGGGACAAGGGAGGACCAAATTATGCTGCAGGGTTGACTAATTTATGCGGCAAGAAAAGGCAAATTATGCAGCATAATGTTGCACATTTTGTGATAGTATTGTCGTTTAGTCATTTTGATGCTTCTTAACACTGTCTTGTCATAGGTTTCACCCCATGCATACAAGTTTAACATCTAAATATAGCAATGAACAACAGAAAGATGACCAGTCTACCTTTGCAAAGGGCCTTCCACTGTTCAACAACATGTGTTGCTGCTTTTTTAGTAACTTTTGATCCGAAAGAGCTGGAATCAAACATTTGTTTTGTTAAAATCTTCAGATTATGCAGCAGGTTGTGGATAATGCAGTAAACCCGGCACTCTTTTGCAGCCCCCATGCCCGCCATGAATTTAGGAGTCCCTCAGGGCTCTATCCTGAGCCCGACTCTTTTTAACTTATATATGTCTCCCCTAGCACCCCTGGTGGAGGCAAACGGCGCCAAGATGATTTTGTATGCTGACTATACTCAGCTGATCTTCTCTTATGACAAAGGTGCGGACTTTGACGGGAACGCAATCAGAACCTGTCTCACAAAGGTTTTTAAATGGCTGAAGGCAAACCAGCTTAAATGCAACCCGGACAAATCAGAGATTGTTTTCTTTGGCCTGCCTTCGGTGAGCAACTGGAGTCATTGGTGGCCGGAGTAATTGTCTCCCCCAAGCGTTGCCCAAACTACGGTTATAAACCTGGGCATCTACATTGATAATGCCCTCTCTATGAGATCCCAAGTCCAGGCCCTGGTGGGTACCTGCTTTGGCTTATTTCGCATGCTTAAAAAATTATTTCCGCTTCTCCCACCTGACGCCAGGAAGATAGTGGTTCAGGCTATGGTGATGTCTAGATTAGACTATGCCAATGTCCTTTACCTGGGCCTGCCGGGTTACCTCCTCCAGCGACTCCAGGTGGTGCAAAACGTAGCGACCAGGGCGATTCTTAGGCTGATACCCAGGTCTTATATGGCGCCTCTCTCAAGGCCTTACACTGGCTTTCAGTGCAGCATAGGATAAAGTTAAAGGCCATGGTAATATTTTTTAAAGCCCTTCACGGTAAGGGCGCAGGATACCTCAGAAGGCGTGTTAGCCGCTATGCACCCATCAGATAACTAAGATCATCCTCCTCTGACCTCGCCTGCATCCCCAAAGTACCCTTGGCGTGCAGGGGTGTTAAATCTTTCGGCTTCCTGTGCGCTCAAGCATGGAACCAACTACCAGCCACATTGAGAGCAACAACTGATTTGACATCCTTTAAGAAACAGCTGAAAACCTGGCTCTTTAAGAGCTAAGGGGCATATTAACAAGGCGGCGTTGATGAATTATCGCCGCTTTAGCGTCCGTTTTCGGACGAAAAGCGGCGATAATTTTATCGCCGAATTAACAAGGACACGCTAGCGCGTGATTCCTGACTTAGCGTCCGTTTTCTGCACGCCTCCCATCGCATCGCTAATGAGATGCAAAGGGGGCGTGCCTGTGAAAACAACAGGGAAATATCGCTAACCCAGGTATCGCCATATTAGCAACGTGGGTTAGCGATATTTTAAATTGCGTTAAGTATGCCTTAACGCAGGAATTTAACGTCTGCTAAATTCCTGAGTAAGGCATACCTAACATGGGGGTGGATTGTGTGGCTAAGACCACAGGCCCTATCGCCAAGTATATCGCCGTTTTCCATGGGACATCGCTGGAAAACCAGCGATGTTCCATGGAAAACATCGCTATCACTGGAAAATTATCGCCTTTGCGCTAAGCGTTGTTAATACAGCGCTAGCATGGCGATAATTTCCAGCGATAGCCGGCGATAGGATTCCTCACGCTAAGCACGGCCAGCGATAATTATCGCTGGCCGTTGTTAATATGCCCCTAAGTCGGCCTCTCTGTGCAGTCATGCGTGAACCTCTAGCACCGGGACACTCCAGCGGGAGTAGCTGTGCGCTTTATAAGCTCTGTTCATTCATTCATTCATTAAAATTCATATTATGTGGAAAATGCCATTTCCATAAAATCGCATAATTCGATGACTCTGATCATGGAACATTGATGTCTGCGAGAGGGAGACTGCTATTACGACCCCCAGTGTAAGAGGTTGCAAATGATGTGCAAGGAACAGAAATTAATCAGAACTTTTGTGTGCCTTGGTTAATTTCTGTAGCCTGCAGGGAACCAGCACATTTGGCTTTCATAAAAGAAATTAATTTAGCAGTGGAACTCTGCACGGAAACAAAATGTTGGTTCTCTGACAATGGCACCATTCGTGACCTGGGGGTTCTGGCCAGAAGTGCTCCCCAGCTACCTTTGCGGCATGCACATTATGACAACATAGCATCGTGTCTTCAAGCAGAACTAATAACTTGCAGTATCATTTATTGTTGCTGGATGAGAGGTCCTGGCAAAAACAAGGCACCTGGCATGTCTCTGAGAGGGGAGAGAGATACAGGAGAGAGGAGAGAAATAAGGAAGAGTTAACAGAGGACCATAGAAAAGGACACTCGAGAGAGAACAGAGATAGAGAGACAGAGACCTGTTAATGTGAGAAAGATAGACAATAAATAGATATACTCTCCAACAGAGGCCATATACACAGACTGTGGACATTAGGAAATCTAGAAATGTTGTAGTGTTCAGTGGTTGGCTTTCTTTTCTTTTAATAGTACTCTAAGTTAGATTAGGGTAAAAACGTGGACTATGGGAGTGGAGGCCAGTGGGAATCTGATGGGCAAGTCGATAGCAGCAGCAGTGGAGAAACGTTTCCCACATAGGGACTGAGTAACCCACCGTCATCAGCGCAAAATTAAGCTAGCTAGTCCATCTGTAGCACACGCTAATCTTCCATGACATAAATGTTTTATAAGTCCACTTCCTTTTCCCCACACTAACACAATGCTGAGTAGGGCATTAGAAGTAAGATGGGATAGATCTATGCGTCTCAATTGGCCTGGCGAATGCCTGACCTACTGGCATATTTTGAGGGCCAGAAACATGATGACCTTTTATTAGAGATGAGGCAGGTCCCTAATAAGCCCCATATAGCTTCAGATTTTTATTTGTATATGATGGATAATTAATAAAATAAATGACCTTCCCTCTTCATACAACCCACCACATGATGAATTACCAGATCTACAGCGTGTAGTGCTCCTGACACAGTTGAATTAGGACACTCACACATGCACATTCCCTGAAAAAAGGGCCCCTGGTGACCCGCCAGCAAGAGCTTTTTTGCGGGTGAGGGCGACCAAAATAATGACGCATGCCACATAGTGTGGGTGAGGCACCCACATCCTTTTCTTTAGCCTAGACTAGATAAGAGGACTATTGACGGAAAACAAAACCAACCACTGAAGTCTAGAAAATCTCTACATTTTCCAAGGCAATCTTTTAGTGTTTGTGCATGAGGTGGGCACTGGGATTGGGGGTGACTGGCAATGCAGTGCATTCCAAAGTCATGGAGCGTCAAGGATAGGCTGAGTATGGGCGGGACTTTATTGACTCACTTGTATGCTATAATGAGTAGAGCAGACAAGGTGCCTACTGCTCAGCTGGGCACTGATGAAGGCACAGAGGGGTATATTCACAAGAACGTGTGATAACTACCGCAAGAGTAGCGTAACGCAACTTCCAATAACGCAGCCTATCACGGGAAAATAACCCCGTGTCAACGTGGGATTCACAACAAGGCGGTAGCATGAGATAGTCACCAGATAACGCATCAAATGCCAGCGTGTAAATCAACACCACGCCCTAAAAATGCGAAACACGAGAAATCATGCGATGAGGCCAATCGCGGTACAAACAGTTGCGAAAAGCAGCCTCAGGCCTGCAACTCCCACGCGTCTGGCGGGCTATTGCACCATAAAAACCACAGGCACAACACACCAGAAACAAGCCAAAGCACGTAGCAACATCCATGCACCTTGACCAAGCGCAGAGGGCAACGCGAACCCCACAACCCCCACAGACCACCAGCAAGGAACAACTGGGTCGGGGAAGGCCAAGGAGAAAATGGAGAGGAAGACGGGGTGCAGACCGCAGGAAAACAAGACCAAGGCCACGGAGGCGACAGAACACTACCAGCAAATGACCCACAAGCAGACCGCCTGGAATGCAGTCGCAGAGCCCAGGAGGCCAATTCAGGATGCCAAGAGGCTCCGCCAGGACGTGACAACCTAAACCAGGCACAAACCCGCTGCCAACAGGAAGGCAGCAAAGGCGACAGGAGGTGGCAGTCCAGCGACACAGGAGGAGCAGGAGGAAAGCCAGGCCACAGTCATCAGTGTCGAGAGGGTGCAAGGAGTAGGTAGTACGGACACAGCTCGACAGGACCTGACACAACAACAACAGGGTGAGGATCCAACAGGGACTGGGGGGACGGGGGGTGATGGGCACAATGCCACACATGTACAATGAGGTGTAGCACACTGTACATCCACAATTACCCAGGGACATGTCCCACATCCCCGTAGCACACTGCAGCACACACACATAGCAATCACAGCACATACCATGACAATGTGGCACAAAGTGCAACACCCACACTGCAGAACAGGGGACACAACTGGGTCCACCGAGGCGCAGAAACAGAACAATCACATTGGACAGAGCAGGGAACTGTGAGATGCACATCTGCCCCTACAACCCCACATCAGCCATGTAGGCAAAGTGTACACTGCCCCAACTCAAATAGCCACCACCGCCCAAACAGTCACAATGTACATTGTCACACAGTCTGCATGTCGACAAGAACAAGGCGCCAACACAATGCCAACATGCACCTCCCAATGCAGAGGGACAAACAACACCTCCAGCAGGTCAGAACAGACAACCCATCAGTGATGCCCGAGACGAACACCACACCCCCAACACCGACGCCCTACAACAGCCCATGGACATCCCACACAACCCACCACCAGGACCAGGGCAGACAAGCTACTCAGAGGAGAACCCAGACTCTGCAACAGACCACACAGCATGAAGCACCCGCAATCACGGCTGCCTCACAACACCTCACCCACCCACACATGGCACCCCAATGCCAGGTGGCCAAATGCCAAAAGGAGGTGGCCCAACAGGTGAGGGTGTTGCCTAACCCATGCAATGCAAAGTAGAACACATACGTGGGTGTCCAATACCGTTCAAGGGACCACCTACAACCCACAAAGGAGACCCACACCTCCACAGAGACAGATGCACATATCATGTTGAACTGGCTACGGGCACGTGCGCCCGGCCCCTCTATTGGCAGGGCCACATGTACAGTGACGCCTGTGCTGGATGTGTGTGGGGTGAGTATAAGCCAGCCAGCACGGAGTGCTTGGTGCTGGCAACAACCTGAAAAGTGGACACCAGTGTCATGGAAACCGAAAACACCAGCATAACAGAGTCAAATGCAGAGCAACATGGAGGGATCCGGAGTAAGGACAGAGGTCACCCAATATTCAGTCTGGACGTCCCGTGAGTTGCAGTGCACTGAGGTAGGGGCACTAGAGAAGAGCGCGCTCATGTGAAGAAATAGCCAGGATTATGTCCCTTCGGGTTAGCCCTGATGCAGATGCAGTGGGTTGTGTTACACCTGCATCAACTTCCACATCATAATCCCAGGTCTTCCCCACTGCATGAGGTGACATTGCTGCGCAACCTCACAACAGTACAATACTCTATCAGTTACGGACAATGGCTTGCGGTGCACTGAGTCACTGGCACCTGGAGTGCTGAGCAGGGCAACAGGCCGATGATGGCATCCACGACAGATCTGGGCAACTCCGTAGGTCTGTCAGGACCACCCTTTCGACTCTGGCAGATGGCGGTTGGAGGTGGTCCTTGCCGTGGTGGCGTGTGCCTCCTGCGGTGATGCGACGTCCGGGCCGGTCAAGACCCGATGCCATGTGTGGGCCCTTGTGGCCCGCAATTGGGGCCGGAGGAGGCGGACAGCACAGGGCCACAGACACATGGCGTTGATGACCCCAAGACCATCGCTACAGAGGCCATTCAATGTCTCAGAAGAAGGGGTTCCAGGCCTGAGCAGCACAGAGTTAGTGGCCCCGGATGCACTGCGGCCGGCACAGGCACCCAGCCATGGGACGGTGACTTGCGGTGCAGTCAGATGGGCCATGCGACCTGAGCGGGTCACCATCAATGTCTGAGGTGTATGTTGCGGAGTGTTGCGGGGGACAGTGGAAGGTATCCTCCAGGGCATGATGCGGAAGGTCTGATGTTATCCGGAAGCAGCAAATTGAGGAGTGGAAAGCGCAACCCTCGTTGTCACCAACAATTCGGGATCAGCTACATGAGGATGAAAACTAGCCCCTATTCCATAGACTGAAACGCCCCCAATGTACAACCAGTGAGTGTCCATGAATGTCGGGGAACAAACTCAGTGGCACCGGTGGTGTGAGGGCATGCAGTCTGTGATGATGCCGGTACACAGATGTGAACTCCGACATTGCCAAATCAAGGCTCTGTGACCTACTGGACCGCAGTGTAGGCAGGAGGCAGCGGTCAGCATGGGCCCACAGCCACCTGTCATTGGCTCGCGAGGCACAGAGTTAGTGACACAGTGGCAGTTGTCGGTAGTGTTCAATCACCTCTGTGACGATGATCCTGTTCCCTCCGGCCTGCAACGCGTCATCCTCTTACGCCCCCCGTGCGTGCGAAGACATGTATTCAGCCTTTTGAATTGCCGATGTTCAGTTCCAATTCGGGGATCCCACCCGAGCGCAGCATAGGCCGAGGGCAGTGGACGCGTAGGCCCACAGACACGTGTCCTGTGCTTGTGATGCATTCGTTTGCTTCACTGATAGCAGGGAGTTTGGTGATGTCACCCCTGCAGTAGACATCCGGTCACTGCCATGGTGTAATCAAGACTCAGTTCCAAATGTGTGACCTACCTGACCGTGGTGTAGGCCTGAGGCAGCGGTCAGCATGACCCATTCGCCGGCATAGGTTGGATGGCCCCACCGGCCTGCGTAGTTCAGGTTCAGTGGCACCACGTGTAGCCGGCTGGCGTTGAACAGGGTTAGTGACACCACGTGTAGCCGGCTGGCGTTGAACGGGGTTAGTGGCACCACGTGTCGCAAGAGGCCCATATGGAACTATGCCTCACTGATCGGGGGGGTGTCTGGTGCTGTGGCCGCTGGCCCGGATTTGGGGACACTGCCATTCATGACTCAGGACATAGTTTCACATGTGGGACCTGCTGGTCCGAGGAGTGGGCCGTAGGCGGCAGTGCAGTACGTCAACTAGAAAGGACTGAAGTGGGCATGTGTTGTGGAGGCCTGGTGGTCTGAGCTGACTGCCAAGTTCGCAGGACTCGGGGTTGGAGCTTGCGCCGGTACGTGGTGGGCCCTCCTTGACACACGCCGGTGTCAGAAGGTGATCAATGTGGCCTGGCTGTGCAGGGGCGGGCCTGACATGTTCGTGGTCCAGCGTGCCGCAGTCCGGCAGGCGCACTGCATCGCAGGCAACTCTGCTCACGAGGACGGCGTCGGCCTCGTGGCGGGGTCAGAGGCGCCGCCCTGGCAGAGACGTTGGTCTTTCCGGCAGGGGGACCACGCCCAGGCCTACGTGGTTTTTATTCACACCCGTACGCTGGCGTGGTGTACGCCAGGCTATCCCACTCCGCTGATGCTTGGGGGGGGCGTAACAGGCAACATTTCCGCGAGGTCCCCCACTGGCTGTGGTGACATGGTGGCGTCCACTGTCCACTACACTCCATACGCAAGCGGTGTATGTCACCATGGATATGGGTGTGTTCTGCATACTGCGAGGTGTCCAGCACATCTCCGGCACTGTTGGCATTGTGTACTTTCCCAATCATGGTTCTACTGCATCCTTCACAAATGCCTGGTTGCCACCTCTCCCCACATTCGCTATTATGTGGCTGAGGTGCCATGCCGTTGCTGGCTCATGTTCAGGGCTTGCCCATGTGGACATTGTAAGTTGTTCTGTCGTGTCTGGTGGGTGGGCATATTGTTGTGCCTGTTGTATGTGAATCTGTGACGTGTGCATTGCCAGGGTTGTGAGTTGCAGGGTTGTGGTGTTGCGGTGTATGGGATGTTCATTTATATATTGCCAAGGGGCTGTACATTTGCCTTGTTGCCATCCTGGGAACGCTGGTTGATGATGGACTGTCGGAGGATGAAGGTATCATGCACACTGGCTGTGTATTTGGAGGCGACATTGTTGGGTGTTCCACGGTGTTCTGTTGTTGCTTGCACATTGGTGTGAGACGTGTGCTTCCTGTTGCGGTGATTGTGTGCTGTGTCACCAGGGGGCACAGGTAGTACATGTGTGCTGTGTGTTGCCCACAACACGTGCGTGCATCCTGCTATGGCATATGGTCCTTGCTTGGTCTCCAGGGGATCCTGCGCCTTGTGTTGTATGTATGGGGACTGGGGTACCAGGGTGATGGTGATGTCCAGGACAGGTGTGGGGGACTTGTATGCGGCTGGCTGTGAGACTCCTCCGACTCTGGCGGGTGTTGGATGGGGGGGTCCCAGGGGCCAACAGGTGCAGCTACTCCATCAGCTTTGTGTGGGGTGGGATGTTGGTTGTCCGCTGTGTTGTTGCACTAGGCCTGTTAGGCGATGATGGTCAGGATGCGTAGGTTGATTGTCCCTTTCAGCCTGTAGTGGAAGGTGACATTGTCAGATGTTGGATCTGTGCGGCTGGTACGTTTCCTGGGGTTCCGCTGTCTTTGTCTGTGCTGCGTCTGTGGTGGTCCGGGGGGGGGGTGTTCCGGGGGGGGGATGGGGTCCTGGGGGTGATGTCGGTGGGTGTTGTGGCCCTCTTGGGTGTCCGGGCCGCATGATGGGTGGCTCCATGGCATCTGTTGCCCTTGGGTTGTGGCCCTGGGCTGTGCTCCCTTTTGTGGTGCTGGCTGCCGTCCGACTTTACCAAAAGTCAAAAAAACAATCCCCTTGGGAACAGATGTACCACCACAACAACTGATTCTCACATCCACTATCAAACTTAATATCAATCACCCAGGGTCAACCCAACACAGAGGTGCAAATTACATGAACTCCAAAATCAAGTCAGAAAAAACAAATTTTTTCCTCTTTTCAATTTATTAAAATTATATATGTACATATTCTAGCTAATCACAGTGTTAAAAACATTTTATACAACAATTTAATACTCAAATGTGTCATTCAATAAAAACAACTGATCACAAATACAATAACAAATTAAAAAAACACAACTACAGCGAGTAGGAAAGGAGCAAGAAAAAATATTTTCAAATCAAGAAGACATCACAATTATCAGACAAAAAATAGGATGTAAATGCACACAATTAGATCAACAAATTCTTGTTCAATGATAGCCATAAAGTGTTGCACTTGTCATTAATCCGTGATGTATTCAACAACAAAGCATCGATGCATTTCGGTGGGTCCAACGAAATATCACCCCCACCTTCTTCAGGAAAGCCAATATCTTCCCACCTTGCTTGAATGTTTCTAAGTGAAATACAATAAAATAAAACATATATAACGACCATTATGGGTTGATTAAAAAGTTCACAATTAACATCCTCTGTGGGTTACTCCCAAGCACTCGAACATCCTAACTTTCGGGCATACTTCCAATTCTCACCGAGACTACCATTAGTCTCCACCATACTTCATTCACTCAATAACTCAGCGACATAGGGCAAGCATATCTCAAAGTCGAATTGCTGCCCCTCTGGGGTACAGTTTAGGGATGCCAACTCCGTTGCTCTCAAACATTAAAAACCAAACATACTTCCAGTTACCATAAAACTTGCCACCCGTCTCAACCATACTTCATTCAGTCATTTGCTCAGACAATAGAGGGCAAACATACCTTCAAAATAAAATATACTGCCCAACTAAAGAATAGTTCAGGAATACGGACTACGTTCCTCTCCGTACAGAGCTACAAAAAATACAAAAGGGATAAAACACCATCAGATTCTCATCCTACTTTCTCTGGGCTCTATGTCACAATGTACTACACTTCTGTAGGCATTTACCTTTATATGAGGCAGAAAACCCTCACACTCATGTTTTAAGCAACCGGGCTCCTTATTAATGGTTCACTTCCTTATGCCAGTAGTTAAAGATGGATAAAATCCCAATCTACATAAAAACAATATGCAGAAAAATGTTACAAACATACACCTTGCGTATCACTATCAGCTAAGGTCTTAGAAAATTAGGGACTCCCAAAATAATTACCTGTTTAATAATAATAAAAAAGTCCAGGCTAGTTCCGTCTCTCTAGCACATCAACAGGAGGGAAGGCTCATTCTCTCTCCAAGCAGTATATTCATTAAAACGTATCTACACATACAAAGATAAAATTGTAATATGATCACCGTAACTGTAATGTAATCTCCCAAAAACACCAAATTGGAGCCCATGCTTTGCGTACAAGTAACAAACAAATTATAATACCCAGGCAATATTCTACAACTGGATCCAACTAGTTAAATGGTTTAAAAAAGAAACCAAAGATTTGGGACAGTGCCCTATTGTTTACTGAACCCATATACGGGGACTAGCTATCTCCCATTTGTATAGATCTCCATAAAGCCGGGTCAAATATGTGTGCCCATTTGCACGATCCGAACAAAGTCTCGAAAGACAGACATCATGAGTCACAAACCCCACACTCCTAATTAAGAGCTTGAAATCTAAGCTCCCCAATGCTGCTTGGAAACATTCCGGGGGGCAAGATGGCGGCCGCGTCGGTGGCCGAGTGAGCTGACTCCCACCTCCCTCCCTGCTATGCCTCTCCCTCCTGGCTAATTCTATGGAGAGCTAGAGACTTACCGGCTTTTTTCTTTCTCTTCACCGGATGATCTGGCGATCGTTTTCCTGGTTGGGTGGGATACCGCTCCCCTTCAGGCTGGCGGCTTGCAAATCCTTCATTGGGGAGACGCCAATGCCAAAACCGACTACTAAGTCTTGCAAGGTGCGGGGGCTGCCAATTGTCTCAGGGACCCCCGCGAAACATAATCTGGATGGGGACAGCCAAGGTACCGGAGGACTCCGCTCTGCAAAGGGAATGCCTGGTGGATCACCGCGGTCAGGGGACCCGCTAAAGGGAAATATTATGACCACTCGCGGGAAGCAGACGGTCCCCGCTTTGTTTAAAGCACAAGCCGGGAAAAATAAGGGAGCGCGGGACCCAGCAACCGAGGGTAAATCCAGCAGCAAAAATGGTGCTCCAATGTCTGCATCTGTGATCCGGGCGAACGAGCCTCTTCAAGGTGATGCGGCCGGCGGACAGGATGGCGGTCGTGACTGCGGGCCTGATCTTGGACCGGTAAATGTGATGCATGCGGCGAATTTCCCCCCCAGCTCCATTGGGGATTGTGGCAATTTACAGGCGCCGGTGCTCTCAGAAAGTATCCCGGGAGCAATCGATGAATCACAGACCCACCAGCATATGCAGTGCATTATGGGTGATGGAGTTCCTTCCAGCCACAGTCAGTCAAAGGATACTGCTGATAGGTTGCTCAGAGATCTAAGGTGTCTGGATCCTATTCCATTATTATCCAAAGAGGACGAGGCTGCAGATAATTTTTTTCCATTATCAGATCACTCCAGTCTCTCCGGTGAAGACAGTAATGGAAAGGATTGGGCTGAAGGAGAGAGCAATGCCAGTAGTGTGTGTTGGGAGGAGGAGAGGGATAAGACTATGCTGAATACTGGAACTGCTCGTAAAATAAAAGGGGCAACTATCTCTCTGGACCCAGTTGAAGGTGCCACTGGGCCACTTGCCTGGGGTTACTCCTTTTCTACTAAATTGCACGACAATGTGGCAGCTTCAGGGGGGCCCTCGACTGGTATAGGGGACGACAAGTTTATCAACTCTGAGGAAGCCACACTGCCAATGATATATCGAAGCATCATGGCACACCGTGCGGAGACTAGAGCTGAGAGTTCTCGAACTCAAGGTGCATGCCGTAAACTTCAGAATTCGATGCGCCGGCTGGCAAAGACGTGTTCTGATTTCTCGATAAGAATGGGAGAAGCTGAGACTAGGATTTCACAATTGGAAGATGACTTGGCTGCTCAGAAAAACTTGACGGAATCTATTAAGACTGTGAAAGATGATACAGTGTGGAAGTTAACGGATCTGGAAAACAGGGCAAGGAGGAACAATCTCCGGATCCTGGGTATTCCTGAAGGCAAGGAGTCTGACGACGTCCGTCAGTTCGTGATTGAACTTTTTGAAGAGGCACTCCCTGAGCTCCAACAATGGGATTGGAAAGTGCAAGTACAGCGGGCTCATCGATTCCCTTTCAATCAACGGAAAAAAACCGAACAGGGGGACAATCGACCACGGGCCATTCTCATTTCTCTCAACAACTTTTTGGCCAGAGAAGCCCTATACGATTTGGCTCGGCCAAATAAGAAAAGGACTGGGAAGGGCTGTGAGTTCTTTGTAAGGCCTGACTTTTGTCAGGTGACGGTTGAAAAAAGATGGCTATTGCGGCAATTAATACCTGCTTTTCAGGCGAAGGGAGCTCAGGTTTTCCTGCTAAATCCCGCTAAATTGAAGGTGGTTTTTCATGGGCGAACTCATTTTTTTCAGTCCGAAATCCAAGCAAAAGAGTTCTTGCTCTCAATATAGATTTAGGAAGGCACACGAGAGCCAAGTCTCTGTCTCATATTATGAATTTTGATGGGGGTAAATAGGCTATTCTCAAGTTTAACTTTAAGGGGTTTTCTTTTCGGGTATAGTATGATATATAGCCTATGAGGTTGGGGGGTATTTAGCGGGGAGGAAGGGGGCCTAGCTCAACATCACCTGGGACTGCTAGTCCCCATGCCCTATATGGTGGGTGGTGGGTGGGGGGTGGTCATTCTGGGGGTTGGGGTGCTGGGTGGAAGGGGGAATGGGTGGGGGTGGGGGGGGTGGGGGGATGGGGAGGTAAAGTTGTTGTTAATTTTTTTTCAGGATGCATGGTGTCTAAGGAAACTGGTAAATATGGGTACAATGGGGAATAGTTCTTGTTTGATCTGGGTAAGCCCGCTGCGAAAATTCATTTGTTTTAATGATGACAGGTAGAAGTGGCGGAATATTGGTTTGCTCATGGAACATCTGTGGTCTAAATGATCGCAAAAAAAGGGGATTATTGGCCAAATGTGTACAACTTATGAAAATTGACATACTATGTTTACAAGAAACTCATATTCCTAGCAGTAAGAGTTGCTGGCTGAAGGAACTTGGCTTGGATCTGGTGGCATATACACGGCAAAGTACTACCATTAGGGGGGGTGGCTGTTTATGCACGACGTGGCTTAGGGAAGTGTCAAAGAGTTAAGGAGGACCAATTTGGGCGGTGGGCAATCACTGAATTTATAATAAACGGTGCCCCCTTTACAATCTGTTCTGTTTATGGATCAAATCTGGATGATCCAGCAGTTCTGAATTATTTAAGCATAGAACTTGCTATGTGGCCATATCCGCTAGTTTTATGTGGAGATTTTAATATTCATCTCGAGGGAAATTTTGATCTATCTAGTGATTCCTTACACCATGGGCGGAAAGTTAGGACTTATAAAGCTTTACGGGGACTAATCAGGGAGCATGGGCTGGTTGATCTATGGTATAGGCATAAACGAAAGGATTTAGGATATACTTTCTATTCCGCCCCTCATAATAAGTTGGTCCGTCTTGATTATTTTTTTGTTTCATGCCAAATGGCAGAAGGAACCAGGATTAACATATCCCCTAGGGTTATTTCAGATCACAATCCAATAGTGGTGGAACTCCCAATAAGGGGGTTTGTTGCGGTACCAAGATTATGGACTTTTGAACGTAAATTACTACTAGATCAGTCATACTGTGAACATATGGCCAAGTGGATCGCAGAATTTTTTGATTTTAATAATAACTCTGCCCCAGATGTTATAGTCTGGGATGCTTTTAAGGCTGCAGTTCGCTGTGAGACTCTTAATTATTCCTGTTATCGCCATAAAATGCTTAAAGAAAAACTGAATGATTGGGTGGAACAACTTAGGATGGCGGAGGTGCAGATGATGCAAAAAATCTATGGTGGCCAAAATATTGAAGAATGTCAGCAGTCAATAGCTATTATTAAGGCCAAGATACATCAACATTTTAGCGAAGAAATTGCTATTAAATATGTACAATACAGAACCGAAGCGTATGAGCTCGGAGAAAATACGGGTAGGGTTCTGGCCAAGCGGCTACAACAGAGGGAGGTTGTAAACAGAATTAGTAGAATCCAAGATCGGTCTGGCCAAATTCAGGACTCGCCAATGGAGGTCCTGAAGGTATTTCAGAACTTCTATCAACAGCTTTACACTGAGGGAGATAATGAAGGGGCCAATGGAAGTGGGGAGGATTTTTCAGAGGTATTTTTTGAGGATCTTCAAACCACAAAGGTTGCATTAGATCAAAATATAACTCTTGTGGCCCCAATCACTTGGCAAGAGATAGATGCTGCTATAATGTCTTTAGCTCCCGGCAAGGCGGTGGGTCCGGACGGGATCCCGTTAGAATGTTTTAGAACATTTCGGAATTTATTAAAACCAAATTTAATATCTTTATTTCAGTCAGCACAGAAGTGCTCTACCCCTGATTCCTGGAGGAGGACCACTATTATTGTATTTAAAAAAAAGGTAAATCTGAATTAGATCCATCATCGTACAGACCCATCTCACTTATTAACACTGACAGTAAGATTTATTCAAAAATCTTAGCATCTAGATTAGCTAATATTATTAAGCCTTTGGTTTCCATGCGGCAGCATGGTTTTATTCCTGGGCGGGATACGACTGATCATGTTAGGAGGGCTATCGCCCTTCTTGACTGGGCACGGGCCACGGGATCTCCGCTTGGGATGATCCTGTTGGACGCTGAGAAAGCGTTCGACAGGGTCTCCTGGCGGTTCCTGTGGTCCACCCTGCGATGGAAGGGGATGGCTAATGAATTTATTCAGGCAATCCAGGCTTTGTACCTGTTACCGGTGGCTGGGATTCGGATTTCGGGGCAGGAGTCCGCTCTGGTCAGTATAGGCAGGGGTACTAGGCAAGGGTGCCCCTGTTCTCCCCTCTTGTTCTCATTATACATTGATCCCTTTTTGCAGAAACTAGAACTATGTAACAACATTCTGCCAGTAAAGCCTAATAATAGTGAATACAAGATACTGGCTTATGCCGATGACATCGCGATATTTACATCTGACATTATTCGGGCATATCCGGCGGTGATAAATCAGGCTGAACACTATGGCATCTATTCAGGGTATAAACTGAATACTGATAAGACCCAGATTCTCTATTCTGGTACGGAGTCTTTTCCGGATTTACCAATCGTGCCAGTAGTAACATATTTAGGGGTGAAGTTAACCGTCGAAGTCGATCAAATTCCAGGTATAAATATTTGTCCTATGGTTAACACAATTAATCAGACATTGGAAAGGCTAGATCATCTACATTTATCTATTTATGGGCGCAGTAATGTCATCAAAATGGTGGTTTTCCCAAAATTTTTGTACCTCTTCAGGACTATTCCATTAGAATTTCCTGCTCTATGGTTTATAAAGATTGAAAGGATGTGCTCCAGGTTTTTGTGGAGCTATCATAGATCCAGGAGAGCAGCTAAGTGGCTGACCCTTCCGAGATTGCGAGGGGGCTGGGCCATTCCAAATTTCTTGTTTTATCATTGGGCGTGTATGCTGCAGCATATGGGGGTACTTTTAGTTGGAGACAGGTCTAAATGCTCAGAGGCTGCTAGACCAACTATCTATGAAATCGGTTTGGGGGACAATGCTGAAGCAATGCCTGGTTAAGATCTTAGAACCTAGCTATTATAAAAAGACTAGATTCAAGATAGTCGTGTCCGCCCATTCGATTTGGAGAAAGATACGCCGTAGATTTCAAATCCCCAATATAAATAGGTATACCCCTTTTTCGGCTACCGGTATCTTCCCGATAATCTTTCAAGATCAAACTATATATAGATGGGGTAGGGTCGGGATTAGTACGGTGGGGGATCTGAGCCTGGTAGACCAATTAGCCTCCTTCTCCTCTCTACAAGAAAAATACGGCTTGGATAAGCGAGATTTTTTTAAATATCTACAGATCCGTAGCTTTCTAGATAGTAAAGTACAAGGCTCGATTTTAAAATATGAGAAGGTAGCATTAGTTGAATTAATTCAAAAGAAATCCCGGATTGGCGTAATCTATCAGACGCTGCTTGAGACCGCCCCGGATGATCTACTCAGACAGAATGAGAAATGGGACCGGGAATTTGGGGTGGAAGGCATTAATATTGAATATTCACTGGAATTGGCCAGTCAGACTCTTTTAACCGGAAGCCTTCGGAGCCAACATTTTATGTCTATCTTTGACCTTTATTATACACCTGTAAAAATTGCCAAATGGGGAGGGAGTGTGGGCGGCTCATGCAGCAGATGTGGTATGCGATTAGCAGATACAGTGCATATGTTTTTTTCTTGTCCTAGGCTAGCGACATTTCTACAGGACATTGAACTTTTCTTGGCTAAGGTTTTAGGATTTCCAATCTCTATTACTCCAGACTTGGTTATTTTGGGAGTGAATAGGACTACTATTTGGTCGCATTCTATTACTGGGTTTGTTTTTCTGGAAATGGCTATAGCTCGACTTTGTATTACATCACACTGGATTAGCCCTGACCCTCCCATATTTTGTAATTGGCGCTCTAGGCTCCTTGCTATATATAATATGGAAGTTTCAGTCTATCGCATGAAAGGGAGAAGGAGACGGGAAAAGGGGCAAAAGTTGTGGGCTCCTATAACTGAGTGGCTACAGCAACATGAGTAGTAACCAATATTAATTTGTAGATATCCCCAACCTGTAAATATGTCTATAGGGAAATATGGCATTATCTTTAGTCTGGAAGTCCCGTTTATTTAAGTTGAGATTGTCTCCCATTCTGCAGGTCAAATAATATTGTATCTTCTGATTTTTAATGTATATTATCTTTTTGCATGCATATACTAAGGAATCAGTTATTACATGCTAGAATGAAATGTGGATTTGTTTTATTTTCCCTTTTTTTCTCTGCTTTGCATCGTTTTCTTTCTTCCTTTTTTTTTTCTCCTCCTCTGTTACTATTAACAACAACAGAAACAATAAAAAAATAAAAAAAATAAAAAAATGAAATCTAAGCTCCAATCTAAACAGGACTAACTGCACGGTCCAGACGAACAACCCTCTCCCGCTTACCTGTCCAGCAGATTACACGTTATTTCAACCGGGGTTCCAACACGGGGTGCTTTGCCTCCGTATGCGTAGCTCTTCACATCCCGAGTACGCTTCTATTTAAACCCTGAATACCCGCGCCTCTAATTGACGATCTAGAAACCGACCCTACAACAGCTGTGATCAAAATATCACGTGTCTTAGAGTCAATTCTGGCAGCGCCATCTTGGAACAGTAATCCGAAACGGTGACGCTTATAATTCATAAAGATTGCCCCACCGAACAGCTACTAATGTGGCCACATATCTAAAAGAGGTTAGTGGCATATTCATAATTATAAATTAAATTCCCATTCTTGTAAAAAAGAGAGAGACAACTTCTCTATACATAATATCGGTGATACTAAAGTCACCTGGTATAGACAGAATACAGAAACGCCATATTGGAGTTTCAAAAACGTAATAGACAGCAGAAAGCTGCTCCTACAAATACTGAACCCTACTGTCTGTCCATATTTGTCATTCAATCTTTATCAAAAAAATACTTTACTCCAGGTCACAGCAGGTCAGAGCAGGTGTAGATTTCCTGGTGCTAACGCGCCTTATCACCTGTTTTGTGTTTTTATCGCGGATGTGGCTGGTCGTTGTGAATGTTGAGGTGTGCTGTTGTCTCTGCTTTTGTCACTGGAACGCCTACTCTGCATCTCATTAGCGATATTTGCGAGGGTCCTCTGTGGCGATGTTTTTTGCGGCTGCTATCGCGGGTAAACTGGTGCTGTGGGCTGTTAACACCGGCTTGTGAATGGGGGGGTAAATTTATCACGACCTTGGCTGCGATAAAGTGCCGTTAATTCGGCGATGGCTCCTTGTGAATATGCCCCAGAGAGTGTTGGAAGGGTGAAATGCTGAAGAAAAACAGTGGGCTGGGATAGGCAGAGATCACTGTGATGCTGAAGGTGGAGATAGTGATGCAATTTGCCAATAGTGCATTCTGCATAGTTAAGAATTAGAAAAGGGTTGTTTTGCCCAAGAACTACTCTCCACCTACTACCCAATTGTTGACATTTAGGGCTTATTCAAGGCTTTTGTAACATGTTAAAGATCACCCAGAGTCCATAGGTTGAAATCCGAATTTGAGAAATGACTTGTCTATTTGGTGAGAGTTGTTCGTAGTGAAGCAGAATGTGTCTGATGCATTCGGCGTTGGGTTGAGGAGTTGAAGCTTCAATCTCAAAAAGACTAGTTGAGTATTTTCTGACGTCATAGGTACAACAAATGTGTATATTTAAAGCAGTCCTTACAAGCTAAGCGATATATTCGCTATAGAAATAGATATATTGTCAGGAGTCAGTCCCTAGAATGTCTCAGTTCCAATGTGGTCTGAAGGGGTCACTCTCAACAACAACAAAAATTATTTGGAGTTATTCGAATTTCAATAGATAGACTCTGTCTCTCTATATAGGCATGAACGTTTCTAGCTTTTGGAGGTTAAATAACCCTCACATCTTCCAGAGGATTAAAGATAGTGGTTTGTCTTTTCAGTTTCACTGATAGTCAATCAGGCTTCTTTGGCAAATGTGAAGTAATAAGTGGCTGTGCTAGTCCCATGGGAAGGTAACCCTGTTCCATCACGGCAGCTGCTAACACCTAAACTTAATTCCGATCCCAAACCTAATCAGGGAAATTTGCAACCTTAACCATTCTTGAATTTCATCAAAAGTAAATCAAGTTTGATTCACCCAAGGGAACATGTATCGCCATCCAGCTCCCAATGCCATAAAAATTGTGTTTGGATATACCTGTTGTAGCAATATATTAAAACATTTAAACTTATAAATCATATACTGCTGCAAACTATTCAGCATAACCTAAATCCTGAAAATTTACAAATATTATCAACAGCCGGGCCTGTCCTAATGGGCTGAGGAGCCACGCCCCCTACCTTTTGGCCACTATAAAAAATGTCTGTCATCCTGAGCGAAGGTCAGCATGACAGACACTCTTTATTTTCAGGTCAGGCAGCCAGGAGCTAGGCATGCATTAAATGTGCGGGCTTCTGGCTGCCTGACCTGAACTTTGCCGAACTGAAGCTCCTCTGCGCGTGACATCTTCAGCCTGGAAAAGCACCTCAAGGCCCTCCCCTTCGTGATGAGGGGCAGTGTCACTGATTGCCTCGGACTTGGGAGATTTTGTTCTAAGCCCTGAAGGGCCCAGGGCTGAGTGTCAATCACTGACACCTAGTCACAGAGTCGGGTGAGGTCAGCATTCTCACTGACTGATCCCACTCTGTGACGCGTGAGGGACTGCTGCCTTCCCTTGGGTCAGCCAATGAGGAAAGACAGCAGTGCCAACCCTCCTGGGATCTCTGAGGCAGAGCTGCACAGGTAAGTCTGATTTATTTTTAATGTTTGGTGCGTGGGTGCGAGCGTGCATGAATATTTGGGAGTGAGTGTTGTGAATGGATGTGTGTGCGTGCATGTGTGAATGCATGAGTGTGAGTGAGTGTGAATGTGTGCGTGTGTGGCCCCCTGCTTCCCTACCTGGTAAAAGTACAGGTCACCAATGATTATCAGATAAACTTAGAAAAAGCCCTGTTATCACAGCAGTCTGAAGTACAAACTAACTCAACTTCACTGGTGTCATGAGTCTGTGAGCTGTGCCTTATGTGTCTGGGAGCTGTGCCTTATGTCTTTTGGCTGTTTAGCATTTTCTTTTTTTTCTTGCTGATGTTTTTATGAATTTGGTAGGCTCAACTGAATTGGGATTTCCAGTGCAGGATTATTCTCAATTTCCGTGGATCTGCCAGTGAGTATTTGATGTCATGGGCTCGCAAAATGTTCTTGACTTCAGAGAATTCTCGTGGTGCATTCTAGACTGCACCTGTAAAATATGAGGACATGGCTATGGTCAATCCTTGGTATTGGAGGAGCCCTGTCTCTCTAACCAGTCGCAACACCACATCACGGTCAATGAAGTTTCGATTCAGGCAGTAATCAGTCATGGATTAACTCCTGGCGGAAGCCTCTAGGTTAACGACTGATGCGCTCTTTGAACCAAGAAGTTGGCTGAGAATCTAGACTTTCCAAAAAGGTCAGAGAAGGATCTTCATGAACATCTCAGGCCTCTGCATCTTTTTTGTTCCCAATATCCGAACAATTCGGAGGAGTTTTTTTTTGCCAAAGCATGCCTCAAAAGCTATGTTTTTTTGCCTTTATAAGGGCTAGCAGTTGCGCGTCACCCCACTGCTTTTTAGTAGTGAAATAAATCGAAAAAATAAAATAATAATAACTTGTGTATTAAATCATTTAATTTTGTCCTGCTTCCGGCAGCTTTGTGGGGCTGCTCTGCTCACAGAGCAGGGAAGGGGAGGAGTGGTAGCACCCTCCTAACTGCCAAATGATTGTTTGGCCAGCCCTCTCGGGCCGGCCAAACACTCATGCGCACTTCGCATGTTCTCCATTCAGGCTGCATTACAGCCTGTGTGGAGAACATGCCCAGGCTCCCAGTCAGCGCCTGAGCACCGAACCACGATGCTCTGACCAATGACAACGCTGCTAAGGCAGCGTTGTGATTGGCTGACTGGGAGCCTGGGTGTGCTTCCTGTTCAGGTTGAGCGAGGGACTACAAAGGAGAGACGCGGCAAGAAGGTACGTTTTTTTCTTTTTCTTTTAATTTTTAATACCCGTTCCCCCACATCCTCTCTTCCCCCCCCGCCCCCTACCTCCGATCTCTGCCGGCCGCCGCTGGCGGGTAGCACTTTTCCATTTTTAGCAGCGTTTTGTTGGACATGATCATGTCATCATCACACTCTGAGATACAATCTCTACCATGACCAGTCTGGAGTGTTACTTATCTAGTCTCTCTGTCAGATGGTCCAGTCTTAATGTGTGAGCATCAGTCTCCCAGTCTATCGCCTTGAGTCACCCTTTCGTTTCCAATAGGATGACTTTCATTGTCTTTTGCACTGACAGTGGTGTCTCCCTCATCTACATCATGACCATTCATGTAGGATTCATTGTGCGATTGTTTGGGTGGACGATTATGCTCAAAAGAAATTTTACTCAATGGCGATGATCTCCTTTTTCCATGATATGAGAGTATCAGCTACCTCTCCAAATCCAGTTCACCTGTTTGTCAACACTGTGGGGCCGATTCCGATCTCGGCCGGTAGGGCTCCGAATCGGATTCGGCTTAACCGGATCCGATTCGGAGCCCTATTGCCCAACCGATTCGTACGCGCGTGCGGGCGAGCGAGTACGATGCGAAATCGCCGACCGACTCGTCCGGGCGTCCCAACCGCTCCGACCGACTCGTTCCCGGGTCTAACCGCACCGACCGACTCGCTCGGACTCGACTCGCACCGCGCAATGGAGACGTTCCCCGGCCGGGTAAGTACAATGCGCGCCGCGAGCAGTCCGACCGAGCCGCGCACTCCGGCTCGAAAGAGCAGTCGGAGCCGTACTTTGGGGGTCCGTGTCGGACCCCCCTGTTTGCGTAGCCACGCGAGTCGCACACAGGGGGGACCCATGGGCCCCCCCTACCTGTGCGTGTACGGCGCAAGTCGCTTCGCCGCATACACGCTGTAGGGGGCGCCCTTGTCCGCCTCGCACCCATTGAGTCAATGGGAGCCCGCGTACGCGTTGTACGACATGCTCCCATTGACTTCAATGGGAGTCCGACCGACTCGAGTCCGATGGCATACGTGCGCATCGTATTCGTTCGGTCGGGCTGCACGGGTCCGATTCGGTCGGAAATCTCTCCGGGTCCGGCTCGGTCGGAGAGATTTCCGGCCCGAATCGGAATCGGCCCCTGTATGTCAGGAATGGTGCTTAGTCCATTGGTCATGACTTCTGGCAGCACTGTTTTCTTCCCGTTAGTGGTAACTGCATCCAAGCCCCGGTGCATGCCCAAAACATGCTCTTGCGTTGATGCATTTATTATTCTAACTTTTGACTAACAATAGAGAAAGTGGCTAAGTTGTAGGATGTGACCAGGTTCGGACTGGGACAAAAAACATAGGGCCAGCCACCAATATCAAAGTAGCCCAAATTTGCGAATCAAATTGCTAAAAAAAAGTGGCCCACATTTGCAAATCAGACCAGTTTTGAACTCGTAAAAACACGCTTTGTGGGTATTTTGCAAGGTATGGGAGACTGCATGCATTTGTGTTTGCTGCAGGCAATGTTTGTGTCAATATCAGGGAAATAAATAGTAAAAACCTGCCCACCTAGTCATAAAACAGATCCATAAATTGCTAAAAAAAAAAAAAACGGCCCACACACTGATCTGTCAGACCAGCCCATCAGTCATTATCTGATTGCCCTAAAGGCCTGTCCGACCCCGGGTGTGATATTTATTATTCAAGCTCCAGTCTCTCAAACATTGGAGAAAGTGCATTAATCGTGGGACTGCGATCTACTATTCCAGCTCCAAACCAAATAAAATTTTGGAAAGTATATTAATTAAAGTTAATTAAAGGGGATGAGGTTTACTAGTAGACTCCAGACTCTCAAATATTTCGACATACAGCATCAAATTCGAACCATGTCATCAGTTGAGAGTGATCTTATCCGTATATGTTAATGTGTAAATCCTCACGCTCTTTGGTAATTTGTTTCTAGGTGTATATTTTTAGTTGTGTTGTTCTGAAAGAATTGCAGGGTCTTTGTTTTTGCAAATGAAGTGCTGTCTTTTCATTTTGTCCTTCTATTTCTATTTCTGAACCAAAGATCCATTAGATGTGGCGCCTTATTAGAGCTAAATCAGGTAGGACACCTATGGTGCAAATACCAAGGTTAACCACTCGACTTAACATTCTTTGCTTCCAACTGATATAGCATGTGCAAACTAATTTTGCACAAGTTGTTATGCTTTTTTGCGCTCACTTTTGCCACTAGCTCACAGCTTCTGCTAAATCAAAGTGCAAAAGTCACCAAGTCGCAGCAATATTTGCGACGGGTAATTTGTGTGCTATATTTTACTTATTGGGTATAAATTACCCAATGCATATTTATATCTAAACTTTCTTTTTTTCGACAAATAAATTGTAAATATGTAAGGTTTGAAGCAATCTTGCAGCTGAAGCTGGCCTGAAATGACAATTTTATCTTCTGTCTGTACATATACGACATTTTGTTGAAGTGAGTCTTATTTTGTAGTAGCTGGCAAATAATCATAATATTTATGTTAGTTAATTAAACCGTGCACCTGGACATGAAATGTGTGAAACTACAGATGGCCATAAACCCGCTGCCTCTGCTAAACTTGAGAGGCTGCCTGCCAAGATATCATTTACCTGTTAATACCCTTCGCTAATGAGTGGCCTGGTTTTAAAAAGCATTTCAAAGTTTACCAAAAGAGACCATTAGAAGGTGGTGGAAAATAGCTATTCATAGGTGCTGACATTAATAACACCTACCATGAGAGCAATGCTTGATGCTTTTAGACAGCTTATGAGTTTGCACCAAAAATCTTACACATTTCAACATCTCTAAGTTTGTTAATACACAGGAGGTATCATCAGACTTCATTACTAACACCGTAATCACAAAGTATACCCACAGTGTAGTTCATGCATTATATCAAAGAACAATAGTATTGCATGTAATACATTAACCCAACCTTTGCATTGCAAGGTAAGTGTAGTAAATATAATACATGGGATTCTTCAATCCTTGTATAAAAACCTGTCTCCAATTTCTTTATAATTGGCAACTGTTAGATTTGCCAGCCTTAGGGTGGTCTTGCCTCAAACGTTTTACCTTCACCTCTCCTAATTTCGCTGAATTTCTTTTTGTTGACCTTAGGACTCCCTGACACTTTACCACTGCTAACCCATGCTAAAGTGCTTGTGCTCACTCCATAAAACATGGTTAAATTGGTTTACACCTGATTGGCATATTTAATTTACTTATAGGCGGTGAGAAATGTGGTATGTCATATACCAGGACTGGTAAATTAAAAACCGCTAATGGGTCTGCAGCACTTATTGTGCCGCCCCTTAAGTAGCACCTCAAAACATGTCTCAGGCCTGCTATTGCAGCCAGAATGCAGATTCAAATTGCCAATTTGACATGGCAAAATAACCCCCTTGCCAGGCCTACAACTCAATTTTTTTACATATAAGTCATCCCTAAGGTAGGCCCTAGACATCCCATGGGAAGGGTGCAGTGAATTAAAAAAGTTGGACATCTACTTTTAAGTTTTACAAGTCATGACAGTGAAAAATTCTTACATTTGTTTTTCACTTCTGTGAGGCCTACCTCTCCCGTAGGATAAAATTAGGTTAGCTTATTTTATTTAATAACTGCTAACTTTTGATTGGTAATGGTAGGAAAGTCATGTTTGATATCTGAGGAATTGTAATTTAAAATCCTCTTTAATGGCAAGTCAGATTTTACGTCACAATTTTGAAAATGCCACTTTTAGAAAATTGGCATTTTCCTATTTCTAACTATTTGGTGCCTGAAGCCTGTTCCTGGGTCACATGACTAGTTGTAGTTGGCAGTTTGCTTTTGCGTATTCCTCCTAGAAAGTATCACAAAGGAGGGTCTGGGTGTAGGCTGGATGGGCCATCTCTCGGCTTGATAGAGGGGGCAAAGCTGTCACCTACCACACTTGCACTTCAAAGGCACTGGCTCAGGTTACACACAAAGGGCTTCACACAAGCCTATTGTACCCCCAGTCAGACTGGGACCAGCGCAGGGAGGAAGGACATTTCAGACACTTCTATAGGGGAAAACTCCAGAAACCTCTCCACTTCAAAGAAGGCACTAGCTATAAATATTGGACCCTCAGACTCAACTCTTCCAATTACTTCTGGACCTGTGGACTACTTCTGGAAGAAGGACTGCCCAGTTATGAAGTCTGCTCAGCTGCCCAAGCTCTGCTCTGCTGATCATGAACTGCTTTGATACCCAAGGCCTGCTTTTGCTGATCTGCTGCTGTCAGCTGGCCTGGTGAATCAAGCCTGCCTTTATGGACCCAGGACTCCAGGAAAACTCCAAGGGTTTAGTTGGCTGGCCTCCTGTTCACGCCACAGGGACATAACAGGCTCCGTCAATATCAACATAACTCCATGCATTTTGACGCAGCACAGCACAATTTGACACCAGCATTTGGGCAGCTTGACTTATCTCTTCTTTGGCGCTGGCCCATTACAATGCAAATCCTCACAGGCCCCAGTGGCTACATTGACACTGACACAGCTCGATGCTGACACCGGCCCAGCATGACACATCTCATTCTCGGCGCCAACACATTGCAGCTCAAGTCTTTATAGGTCCAGCAGCTTCCTCAATGACAATGCAGGACTTCACATATCACAATGTCATCGGCAACTTCATTGACTCTGCTGCTGGGTGACGAATCGCAACTCTGGATCTCACACCACAGCTTGTCATTGCCGACTCATCAATGCCGACCCACACAGCTCGACACAAGGACTTTGCATCTCGACGCCCAAGCCACAAGGTACTTTGCCAGTGGACTGAACTCAGTCCTGTATCCAGCCGGTGCTCAAGACTGATTTGCATATGGCTGGGTCTAAACTGGTTGGCACGGTGAGAAAAAGAACAATGGATTTAACCAGATCTCTTGACACAGGGTGAATGCTTGATTTGTTCCACATTCTGTGCATCATTTGTGTGTCTTTTGCTTTCTCGCCCTAAGTGAGCCGGGTATGTCTAGACGTGGGTCCCGGGCTCACTGTGCCATTGGATTCAAGCTAGCCTGGCTGATGAGGGGTAGTACCCCGAAACTGGTTCCAAGATGCTTGCTTCTGGTCCAGGGAGGACCTGGCTTAGCAGTTTGGGCTGGACTGTTCCCATGAGGAGCAGGGTCAAGAGTGATTTACGTATGGCTGGGTCTAAACAGGAATGGCATGGTGAGGAAAAGAACGATGGTTTTAACCCAGATCTCTTGACTGGGGGTGAATGTTTAATTTGTTCCACATTCCGTCCTTCATTTGTGTGTCTTTTGTGTGTTCCAAGGCGGTAGGCCTGAATTTGTGACTTGTACCTGGTCTACTGGGACCAAATAACTGTGTCTGGAGCTTTTTGCTTTTTAGCGCTTTATTTCTGCAAATCCTTTAAAATGTCATATATCTGGTTCTACTATTCGGATTTTTGTTGTTTTGGTGACAAAGTTATTAAAATGTATTTTATTTTTCTAAATTGGTTTGGGATTTTTCTTGTGTTGTGTTTTCACTTTATAACTGTGTGCTGCATAAATGCTTTGCAAATTGCCTCTAAGTTAAGCCTGACTGCTTTTGTGCCAAGCTACCAGAGAGGTAAGCATAGGTTTATTTAGTGACTTTTATGGTTTCCCCTGATGAGGACTTTGGATGTTGCATGACAAGGGCTCACACCCCCCTCAACCAACGGATGACTGAGAGAATATCGACAGCAAAAATGTCGAGCTACAAAAATATCTCGATAAAAATATTGTTGTCCAAAGTATCGAAGTCCTATCCTCATAATGGTAAGAACAAAAATATCGATAAAAAAATATCGTTGTTTAAAATATCGTTTTTTTTAAATGTTTAAAAAATAGTGTAAAATAATGCAAATAATACATATATTTTTTTTAAAAGATAGTTAGAATTATAAAAAAATGTTTAAAATGATAAGTAATAAATATTATGTAAAAATAAATTATACCTACATATATATAAAATATAATATATATATTAACTTAATATAACTAATAAATAATGATTTTAATAAATTATAAAATATTAAAAACGTATTAAAAATTATAAATATATATATATACATACACCAATAAATTAAAAATAAAATTAAAATATATATATATAATAAATTAAAATATTAAAATATTTATATTTTTTTACAATTTCATTTGACACTTCATTAACTGCATCAGTAGTGAAATTGTTGGATAGTGGAGGGGATAAAATTACTATTCCCACTCCAGGAAGTGCAACAGTAGGGAAAGTGTTGGATAGCGTAGGAGTAATAATTACTATTCCCACTCCAGGGAGTGCAACAGTAGGGAAAGTGTTGGATAGCGGAGGGGAATAATTTACTATTCCCACTCCAGGGAGTGCAACAGTAAGGAAAGTTTTGGATAGCGTAGGGGTAAAAATTACTATTCCCACTCCAGGGAGTGCAACAGTAGGGAAAGTGTTGGATAGCGGAGGGGAATAATTTACTATTCCCACTCCAGACAGTGCAACAATAGGGAAAGTGTTGGATAGCGTAGGGATAAAAATGACTATTCCCACTCCAGGGAGTGCAACAGTAGGGAAAGTGTTGGATAGCGGAGGAGAATAATTTACTATTCCCACGCCAGCAGGTAAAACAGTAGGGAAAGTGTTGGATAGCGGAGGGGAATAATTTACTATTCGCACTCCAGGGATTGCAACAGTAGGGAAAGTGTTGGATAGCGGAGGGGTTACACTTACTATTCCCACTCCAGTGAGTGCAACAGTAGGGAAAGTGTTGGATAGTGGTGGGGATAAAATTACTATTCCCACTCCAGGGAGTGCTACAGTAGGGAAAGTGTTGGATAGCGTAGGGGTTACAATTACTATTCCCACTCCAGTGAATGCAACAGTAGGGACAGTGTTGGATAGCGGAGGGGAATAATTTACTATTCCCACTCCAGCAAAATAATTAACAATAATTAAAATTAATTAATTCTAAATAACTCACCTGCCACCATATTCCCCTATATACACCACCAATGTTGTAAAACATAACACAATTAACATAATTAATTAACAATTAATTAATTAATTAATAATTAACAATCAATAATACATTATTTCACACAAATAACACTAAAAAACAACAGAAAATAAATTTGATAAAATAAATTTTAATAAATATATTAAAATTGAATTAGTTACCTGCCTACTCCCCTATCAACCCACAACCCGCTCTTAAAAAATAACACAAATAGCATAATTAATAATTAATTATTAATAACCAATTAATAAATAAATAAGGATACATTATTTACCAAAATTAACAATATTAAATACATACATATTAAATATAAAAAATATACATTAATTAATTATTATTAAAATACTTCCCACCCTACTCCCCTATAAACCCACAACCCGCTCCTAAACAAATGACACAATACACATATCTACCAATTAATTATTAATAATTAACAACCAATTAATAACTAATTAATAAAAACTTAATTACCACAATTAACAATATAAAATCTTAAATACTTAATAATTAAGTAACAAAAAATATTAATTAATTAATTATAATTAAGGGGGTCATTAGGATGGCGGGCGGACTTTAGTCCGCCCGCCATCCCAGTGGTAATGGGACCGACCGCCTGCCATGCGGCGGTCCCGCACCCCTGATTAGGATGCGACCGCCACCCTGGCGGTTGAATTCCACAGTTTAACATTGCGGCGGGTGCTGCTTACAGCAGCACCCGCCGCAATGTCAAATTGAC
This sequence comes from Calotriton arnoldi, assembly GCA_963921515.1. Taxonomy (NCBI): domain Eukaryota; kingdom Metazoa; phylum Chordata; class Amphibia; order Caudata; family Salamandridae; genus Calotriton; species Calotriton arnoldi. Next base: position 957,875 of record CAWUFW010003332.1, read on the forward strand.
ATGTTGTGCATTTCCATGCACAACGTGGCAGGCACTGCGCGGTGCTTGCCACCTTGTGCATGGAAATGGAGGGGGGTACCATGTGTACCCCCCAAGTGCATCCCCCACCCCCCTGCCCCCCGGGGGCCCACAACGGGCCCCCAAGGCAATTCCCCGCCAGCCTTTCCATGGCGGCATCGCCGCCATGGAAAGGCCTTTGACCGCACGCATACTAATATGGATGGCGGTGCCTGCTAGGCACCGCCACCATATTAGGGGCCAAGTCCGCCCGGCCGGCAATCGGAACGATTGCTGACCGGTGGAAAAGCAGCGGACGCGCTTTGCGTCCGCCGCGATACCCCCCGCCATCATAATATGGCGGGGGTATTACTCGTTACGATGGCGTAACGGTCACCACCGCCTGCTCGGCGGTGGCAAACGTTACGACATCGTAATGACCCCCTAAATTACTTCAAAAAAGGGGGGGGGACCAGGAGCCGTTATTTAAACCAAGTCCTGCACACGAGGCTCCAAATTAACTGTGCTACAGAGGGGTATGCAGTTCCTAAAAAGGGGACAAGGGAAAGGCAGGTCTTTCTTCGTGATGCCCTCACACACCCCGAAGGTTGTCATGCTTCATCATTGGGCTCTGCTCCTCATCGGGCCGGCGCTGCAATGCCCGACGGGATCCCATAAATGGGGCACTTTGGCGGAGATCTTTTGAAGAAGTCGTGGGGTGCGTGCGGGTAAGAGGTCAAGGATAGTGTAGTGCACAGGTAGTGGGTTTTAAAATAAGTCTGGAGCAGTCCTGTTCAGAAATAATTTTAATGGTTCAGGTAGTTCCAGCTTAGTTAAAAAGTTTGGACGCCCTACGTGGATGCAATGTTTCTAGAGGGCTATCGCTATGTGATGGGTCGACATGTTTCGTGCCCTAGTTGCTCCTAACGAGTCGTTTGGCACTTCATCAGGACCTAAGTGAGTGAGCGGTGCACTACTAGAGGTCTGGTTCCCTAAGTGTGGTATGGTGACCAGACACAATAGAGTGAAACCCTAGTAGACTTGTACTGGGCAGTTGTAGACCTGTGGGGGGAGGCAAGGGAAGAAACACACAACAACAATGGAGGTTAAAATAGAGGCCTGAATGAACAGGGAGTATCTCTTTTGAGTAAAGGACCTAACAACTGGCTAGGTTCTAAGCATGCATGGATGGTAGAAATTAGTGGCATGCGTGTGCTTATTTAGTGAGGGCATAGTCGCATAGTGCCACTTGTAGACAACAATTGTTATGGAGATATGGTATAGTGCCCCTAATAGTGAATGGTACTGGCCACTTCAATTAAAAGTATGGTTCGTCGTGGAGTTCGGATGTATGCTTGGAGGCGGTTCTTGTGCGGACAGGATATAGCGCCTCAGAGACACACACTCGGTTAGAGACTCGTGAGTTTATTTGTGCCTAAAAAGTGCGTTTTTAAGCGGCGAGTGGGAAAAAGGTACGATTCGTCGTTGGATTCTTATGCGTGCTATGCTGCGGACAGGGCGAAATGAGCCAGTCACACGCACTCGGTTTTCAAACCCATATACTGCTATTTTCAGGTAGTGTGCTAGTCAGTACTTACTGGTTCGCAGGGTTTAACACGCTTGAAAAGCGCTACACACACATACTTGGACACACTCGTGGCATAACGGAGGTGCTAGGGCAGCCACAGTACGTAGTTCGCTCATATGCACGCTTTTTGGCGATCCTTGTGAGGACAGGATGCACCAGTGACACACGCTCGGTTAACAACACATTCTCGACACACTCGTGGCATAATGGAAATGCTAGCGAGGCCACAGTGTGTTGTTGTGCTCATATGTATACTGTGTAGCGATCCATGTGAGTACAGCATCTGGTGCACCAGTGACACACACTTGGTTAAAAATGCACATTCAGCAGTATTGTGGTCGCGTAATAGCCAATAAGTGATGGTTCGCAGGATTTGACAAACTTTAAAAATCATATACTGCATACACATGCTGTACACACTTGTGGGCGGAAAAGTTAGGAAAAGCCACAGCGTGGCGCAACCCGGGTATGGTTGTTGGTATTCATGGCTACTCACCCCCAGTATGGAAGTCTACGGCCTGACGGGTGAATTCAGAGCACGTTGTAGCTCTGATGCTGTAACAAAAAGGAAGTGTTCCGGTTTAGGAAACAAATTAGTTACAAGTCTTACCGGTATTCTCCAATGCGAGGGCAGCGTATACTCACGGCTGGGTGGCAGGCAACTAGCACAGATCCTACCCTTGCTCTGGGCCCCGTGACTGCTGCTTCCGGGATCGGCGTATTTGTGCTCGAGCGCGAGTCCATAAACTAGAACGCTAACCTACACTACCATCTTGGTTGAGTAGAATGTAGCTTTATTAAGTGTATGTGCAATGCGAAGAACAAATGTGGCCGCTGTTGCTAACTAGTGTGAATTACTACATTGTGTATATGGCTCATATAAAGTATTGCATTCATAAACTAGAACGCAGACCTACACTAACATCTTGGTTGAGTAGGAAGTAACTTTAATGAGTGTGTATGCGAATGTGACAAACATCTATAGCCTCAGTCGCTATCTAGTGCAAGTTCCTGCATTGTGTACGGTGCTCATTTAAAAATTGGAATGTGTTTACTGGTGGCCACTTCGTCTATTTATACCAAGCTGTCGTGCTGGGCCGTTTGTTTGAGTGCGTGATATTATTAGTATAATGTCTCACGTACATGAAGATCTCCTTGCAAAGTCTCCTATTGTGATCAAATACGGAATTGTCATCTAGTCAGTCTCAGGCTCATATCAGGCACGTGTCAGATATGATGACTGAGTGCTAGTGGGAGGAAATTTCTAGGTTCAATAAGGAACGGACACTCGAAGGGCATTCCCTACGCAGGAGTCAATGTATTGTGGACCTTATCTAGTTACAGCGAGAAGATAGGGTAGGTCATGTCTGGGGATGGCGCGTGTTTGTATTTGGTGCTAGACAATCATGTCATAGTGTTAGTGGAGGGCGTAATTGGAGGAGGCCCTGAATTATGCTGTGGATAATGTCTTAGCGGTTCAGTTCTGCCCAGGGGATGTCGTCATTGAGGCCCCTGATGTGAGATGATAATTTGAAAACCCAGCATTGTTCTTTTCTGAACAGTGCATCTTTAGTGATGTTTTTGCAGGATTCCAGGATGGTCCAGCTAAGATCGTTAGGGGTGTGGTTTGCTTCCGCATAGTGAGTACACATCTTGGTGTTGGTCTTTCTACATCTGATGTTACTCCTATGTTCCGTAATCCTTGTTTTTACTGGGCGTGTTGTCATGCCAATGTACTGGCGCTGGCAAGGACATGTTATTAAATAAACACAATTGCAAGTGTTACAATTAGTGTGTTTATTTTGTATCCATATCCATGTGTCGGTCAGTGCGATGGTTTTAGTGGCTTTTGTTAATGGACATACAACACATTGCCCGCAGGGGTAGTGGCCCGAAACAGGAGGTAAATCCCAGAGTGTGTTAGGGGGTGTAGTGTACTTTCTAGGTCTTGTATTAATGAGCAAGTCCTTGATGTTTGCTGTGCGCTTGAAGGCGAACCTGGGTTTACTAAATGTCTGCCCCCCTACTTGTAGGATTTTCCAGTGTTTGTTGATCACTTTCTTGATCATGTTGGATTCTGTGGTGTAGGTAGTGACACAAGTCAGCAAGTCGGTCTTGGGTTTGGTTTGGGTTTTGAGGAGAGCCTGTCTGTTGGTATTTTGGGCTCTTTTTTGGGCGTTTTTTATTTTGTTAGCTGGGTATTGTCTCTGTGCTAGATTGGTGCTCAGTTCAGACGACTGTATCTTGAAGTCATCCATATTGCTGCAATTTCTGCGTATACGCAGAAACTGCCCATAGGGAAGATTTTCCCTGAGGGCTTTTGGATGGAAGCTCTGGTAGAGTAAGGGGCAGTGGCTGTCTGTGGGTTTTTTATAGGTAGTGGTTACCAGTCTGTTAGGTTTTCTTGTGATCAGGAGGTCCAAAAAGGGAATTTCAGACTCCGAACTGTTAGCTGTAAAGTTAAGGTATGGATTGAGACTGTTGATCCAAGTGAGGAAGGCAGAGATGTTGCCTCTAGTGCCTTTCCAGAACACTAGGATGTCGTCTATATAGCGTCACCACAGTTGGACATTATCCCTGAAGGGATTTGTATCAGTGAGCACGTGCCTGCCCTCAAACTCTGACATGTAAAGACATGCCAGGCTTGGGGCAAAGGTGCTACCCATAGATGTACCCTGGGTTTGGTGGAAGAGGTTGTTCTCAAATTGGAAGAAGTTTTCAGTTAGTGCAATCTGTGCACATTCCATGATGAAATTAATGGGGGTGGGTGAGGTCCATGGGCTACTGCGCAGAATAGTTTCCACCACTTCGAGTGTGCTTTGTTGGGGGATGTTGGTGTAGAGGGCCTCTACGTCTAGAGTCAGTGGAATGTCTGGTAGTAGGCCCTCTTGATTGGTGGTCTCAATTAGTTTTAGAACATCCCTGGTATCCTGAAGGAAAGTTGGTGTGGTGCGGACCAAGGGTTGAAAGAAATGGTCGCAGAATTTTGAGAGCGGTTCCAGGACTGACCCTATGCCTGAAACTATTGGTCTGCCGGGGGGGGGGGGGGGCTCACCCCTTTGTGGATTTTTGGCAGAGTTTAGAAATAGGGTAGTCTAGGGTTGTTGTTGGTTAGAAAATCTGCCTCATGTTTAATGATCCAACCCTGGTTGAGGGCTGCGGAGACCATTGAGTTAATACAGGTGATGAGGCGTGCTGTAGGGTCTTCAGTGAGGGGTGTGTAATAGCGCTCATTCCGTAGTTGGCGTAGGCATTCGTTCCTGTAATCGGTTGTAGCCATGATCACAATTGCTCCCCCTTTATCGGCCTCCTTGATAGTGATCGTGGGATCGTTGGCCTGGAGTTTGATGGCCTCGGATTCCGTTTTGGAGGTGTTACTGAAGGCGGGGCTGGTCCGTTTTTCTGCTATCTCGTTCAGCAGAGCTTTCTCGAAAGTCAGGATCTCCGGGGGGACCATGCTGGAGTTAGGGGTGAAGGTGGAAGGTTTTCGTAGTCCCGTGTCGTCAGGTGAAGGTACTGGTTGGTTGCCGAAGTATGCTTTTAGGCGTCTCTTCCTAAACAGACTCTGGAGTTCGCAGTTTGTGCGAAAGTTGTCGATGCTGGGTGTGGGTACAAAACCCAACCCGCGTTTGAGTACGGTGGTTTCTGTCGGGTCAGTTGTCTCTCAGAGAGATTCACGATTAGTTTTTCTTCACCTGTTGGCTCCTCAGTTCCATTTGCATTTGTTGGGTTTGATCCTGCCATTGCACCTGTTTCTGTTGTTGTTGGGTCCCTCTTCTTTTTCTGCCTCGCCCTCTGCCCCAGCCTCTGCCTAAAAAAGGTTGTGGTTGGAAGGGGGCAAAAAGAGGTTGGGGACCATGCTGGTATTGGGGGTATTGCCACATCTGTTGGCCGTGGTAGTGGGGTGGACCCTGGCCATATCCGTACATCATGTTCCGTTGTTGTTGATTGGTCCCCCGGGTCTCATTGCTTGAATTACTTCCCACCCTATTCCCCTATAAACCCACAACCCGCTCGTAAAAAAATAACACAATTAAGATATTTACCAAATATTTATTATTAATTAACAACCAATTAATAACTAATTAATAATGAATTAATTAACACAAATAATAATATTAAATATTAAATACCTAAATATTAATTATTAAAAATTATTAATTAATTAATTATAATTAAATTACTTCCCACCCTATTCCCCTTAAACCCACAACCCGCTACGGAACAAAAACACAAAATGTAATTATTTTATTTTTTATAACTTCTAAAAATTATTATTACATTGTTTATAATTAAATTACTTCCCACCCTATTCCCCTATAAACCCACAACCCGCTACAGACCTAAACGTAAAATTTATCTAAAAAAAATTAGTAACTTCTAAAAATGTAACACATATATTCAAAAACAAATGCAATACTTCCACAAAAAAATAGAACACATACATTAAAAATACACACTAAAATACATAACACTAAATAAAACAACGATATGTTTAATAACGATATTTTAGCAAACGATATTAATTACTTTGATATTTGGGAAAACGATATTACTTACCTTCAACTCGATATTCTTGACAACGATATTCTGACTAGATATTTTTGTATGTCGATATTTTGGACTCAATATTAGTGTTAGTCGATATTTGCAACTCGATATTATGGCTGTTTACTCAACCAACAACCCAATTTTGCACAATTACTTGTGTCGCACCCAATCACTGATTTTAAAGAAATGATTTAGAACTCAACAGTAATTGGGGAAAGGCATCATGAAGCATAATTAAAGTAGCTGTTTCAAGAAGGAAAACAACAAAATGCTTTTTTTTCTTATGCTCTGTTTTTCTAGCTGTACATTGGCAAGAAGAGAGGAGATATTTATGGCATGATCTTTATTTTTTGGTCTCCTTGGGTAATTATAGAAAGTTAGAAGCTATCTGCAAGTTTTTACTGTCCCTTTAAAAAAAACTAGTATTAAACTGCTTCCAATATCTTTTTGCAACAAATATCTAACAGCTTTTTCGATGTGTTTCATTTTGCATTAGAAATTCTTTTTTATCCTTCTTGTTTGCAAATATGCACTCTCTTTCACAGGAAATTGTCTCATGACAATATGAATAGAGAAAAACACAGAAGAGTAGTTGGAGAAATTATCAAAGCAGGGGAACAGAAGACGGATAGGAATATGGAGATGCTGGACTAAAGGAGGCAGAATTAACAGATGTATATAAGAGCAAGAGTAAAGAAGGAGGATGTGGAAACAGTATAAAGAGTAAAGAAGCCAAACATAGCAAGCAGGTAAAGGAGTAGTTAAAAAGGTAGGCGTAAAATGTAATAAAATGAAAACGAAAATTAGGCGGTGGAAAATTAGGAGGACATAGAATAAAGCAGAAGCCAAGATAAAAAGAAGCAAGAGGTGAGATGACCAGAAAAACAGAAGAGAGCAAGAAGATATGTCTTGAGAAGAAGAATGAGGAGAGTGAGGAAGAACTTAAAGAGAATCATGAAGAATTATTATCAAAAAGAAAACAGACAGGTGAACGAATGAAGAAGAAAACAGGAGGAGAATGAATAGAAAGAAATGGTGAACAAAGAGGAGGGTAAATGAGATTAATAGAGACAAATTTTAATAGATTTGTGAATAAATGGAGATATTGATCATAAGAAACAAGAAACAAACAAGATGGGAGAAAACTGGTACATTATTACATGAAAGCGTGCTGAGCAGGTAATGAATTAGCGGGAGGATGAAAAGAGGATGGAGAGGGATACGAAAGGAATAAGACATTTTGGATGAAGAGAGAAGAAAGGGGAATACAAAATATCAAGAACAGTGAAAAAGAGGAGTGTATGGTGTGCATGTAAAGTCGAAGAGGAGAACAATATATATAAAGAAAAAGGAAATAGAATAATAGAGAAAGAGTATAAGACACACAAAAAACTTGCAAGAGGAGGATAAACTGAAGTTGTAGACATAATTCATCAAGATACATATTGCTTTGTGCAATAGCAATGTTTTCTTCTTTTTTTCCTCATAGGAAAAACATTTTTCCTATAGAGACACTCTGTCCTCTGAGTCTCTACAAGGTTTGGGGTGTTCTGGCCTCTCATCAGCCATTGAGAGGAGTAAATCTCTGACCATTATCCAGGTGGGAAATGTTTGTGAATAGCCGTAAAATCACTTTTTTGACCCATAATTTGGAATATGAAAGAATCTGAAAAATGTTTTTCACAGGTGCCAACAGAGTGATTACTAAAAAAAAAAAAAGCCACCAAAGCCGAAACATTAGTTTAGATTAGTTTAAATATTGTTTGACCAATTCACAAAGGCATTTATGAGTATGTGAAGTAATAATACAGAGTACTTTTTCACTTACTCAAAAGTGCCTTCGGGGCCAATTCATAGAGGCATTTATAAGTGTGCTATGTGATCTAGTACTATCAAAGTACTACTTGAACCACTTATTAGCGCCTTTGGAGCAAAATTCACAAAGGCAATTATGAGTATGTGATGTAGCACTAAAGGAGTACTACTTTACCTAGTCGTAGGTGACATTGGGGCCATTTCAGAAAGGCATTCATGAGTTTGTGAGGAAGTACTACAAGAGTACTGCTTCACAAACCCACAAGTCCCTTTGTGGCTAATACTCAAAGTCATTTATAATTATGTGATGTAGCACTACAGGAGTACAACTTCAACCACTTATTGGTGCCTTCGGGGGAAATTCACAAAGGCATTTCGGGGCATATTTACAAGGGCATTGAGCTACTGGAACGTAACCTTTAATGACGTTTCTGTGGCACAATGCCCTGCTCCATATTTACAAAGCAGCGTTAAGACACTTTTTGTTGCTTAATGCCGCTTTGTAAATTTGGTACCCTTTCCCGCAGGTATCTGCTTGAAAGGGGCGTGCAATGGGTGTTGCTGTGGGCATTCCACTGCAACACCCAGTGCATTTTGACGCTGCCCCAGATTTACAAGGATGAGCAATTCTGAGGCAGCACCAAAAACTAAAGCCATGTTAGAGCAGGCGCTAGAATGGCTGTACGAGAAGAAATACTTTTATTTCTCCTCGTTTTAGCTTTTTCTATGAAAGAACAAAACGCCATGAATGAATGTTTATGTGTGGGAAGGTGTCCCTTCCTGCACATACACAATCATTTAATAATGATGATTTGCTACTTCTATGTGTGCTGCATTCTGCTGCACACATAGAAGTAACACATTGCCATTATTTATTGTTTATGTGCAAGAAGGGACACCCTCCTGCACATAACCAATCATTCCCTGCACAGCAGGCACCCTTGCACCATCGTGCAAGGGTGCCTGCATTGGCGCTAGGCAGCAAACTTTTGTGCCAGCGCTAGGCAAAACACAGGGGTGCGGCGTATTGTTGTAAATACGCTGCATCCCTGCGTTTTGGAAATCTCGGATTGTGGTGCTGCTAAATTAGGCGCAGCTCCGCGCTCCATCATTTCCTTGTGCATATGCCTTGTAGCATATGTGATGTAGTACTACAGGGGTACTACTTGACATAATCATGAGTGCCTTTAGGGCCAATTCACAAAGACATTTAGGAGTATTTCATGTAGTACTAGGGAAGTACTACTTTACATACTCAGAAGTGCCTTTGGGGCCAACACACAAAGGCATTTTTGAGCATGTGATGTAGTACTAGGAAATAGCTATTTCACATACTCATAGGTGCCTTTGGGGATACTTTGCCAAGACATTTATGAGTATGGCATGTAGTACTACAGGAGTACTACTTCACATACTCATAAATCCCTTTGTAAATTGTCTCTTAATTGTCTGAGGGTGTTTGCAAACTTTTAAGGCATACAATACCATGAAATGCCCACAGTCCACCCATAGCATGGGATTTACTCCCTCCGAATTTTACACACGGGTAGTGTTACATTTTGTCAGAGTAAAATGATTTCTAAGTGCAAGATATAACTATGTGAGTATTTTGCACTCGTATATCCAGCCACTTTTGCTCAGAAACTGTATTTATGTGTGAAAATGGCTTTGTGAATAAGGCTGTTAGTTGAATTAACAGTACTGCTATTACTTTTTAATTGTTGGGAGGAACATCACTTGTGACTAATATGAAAAAGGTGTTAGAAATTGCTAATACACAATGGGCCTGATTCACAAAGGTTACTTACACTTTGAGTAATTTACACTTATGAGTAAGTTTACTACTTCTTGGCTATAAATTTGAGTGTACTTTTACTCCAAAAGCGTAACTTACATGTCTCCACCAAAATTGATGAGACCGGGGGCTCTACACTCCAGTAATATACATTTTTGAGTAAGTTTACTACTTTTTGGCTAGTCCCAAAATCCGAGCATAAGTTAAACTTTTGGAGTACATTTACACTCGGATTGTGTGAATAACCGAAAAGTAGTAAACTTACTCAAAAGTGTAAAGTACTCAAAAGTACCAGTTACCTTTGTGAATGAGGCCTAATAAATACTAAAAACTGAATATTAGAATGTGTATTTAAAGCTTTCTGGGTTGCTTTCGGTACTGCTGCAGCACGTTTCATTCTGCATTATGCAAATATCTCTAGGGATCTGAGAAAGCAGCTTATACGTGTCTAAGCACTCAGGCTGAAAGCAGAGGTCACTCGCATGGAGATTAGTCCCTGGCCTGAAAGTGAACGGAAGTGTGCTTTATAAATGTATTTTACTGAAAGGGAGGTTGGCGCGCGCACATAAGGGGGTGGTGGGACACGGCCTGGGTTCCAAGTGCTTGTTTCAGAAGAGTAATTGATGCAAGAACCTTTTGCCCGCCCTGTTTTGTATTTCATGAAGAGGTGAAACGCTGGAGCCGTCCTGTGCTCCGGTTCACCCAGGTCGGTGAGAGAGCTTGAGAAAGTACAGCTCTAATGAGCTTAATTAAAGCCTGGAGGGATTCCATGCCGAGTTGCACTAGCAGGCCTCTTGTTGCAGCCATGGACTACTAGAACGTGTGTTTTATTCAATTGCTCCTAATTTTGTAAAAACAAATGACATTTTCAGAAATTAACTTTGCTAAAGATGGTCCTTCTAATGTCTCTGTGCGATGTAAGGGCGCTGCAAATCACTGTTAAGATGCAACCTATGTAAAGTTAAACGATATTGATCCCAGATCGATGTTAATTGAGGAGGACTATTACTATATAACCGAGGACTTTGCACTTAATTCCATTGTTAATGAAATATGGCATTCATTTGGAAATATCTGCGATTTTATTATAGCTCTACGCTGTTTATTAATGTAATAATGTATTAGGTGAAACAGATGCTCTTGCTACGTTGGTGAATGTATATGTTTATTATGTTTAAATGGACATTTGTCTAATAAACTCCAGTGAAGACGATATCAAAATATAAAATCGATATAAGTGTAGGTGGTATGTGGCATAGATCATGCTAATGTTCAACAGATTATCAGAGGGGGGTAGCAGCGGGGGGTAGCGGGGGGTAGCAGCACCACCCCCCTCTTCCCCCAGCGCCTTGAGACCCTCGCGGGTATGTAGTGCGCTTTATAAGTGACATGATTGATTGATTGATTGATTGATTATGGGCATGCTATATGTACTACGGATCATTGTTAATGCATCAACTGATGTGAAGCTATATTATACTGGCCATAGGTCAATATTGATATACAAATGTAGTAAGGGTATTTTATATCGAAATACACAGTACAGGTAAAAATACAACTGGTTTAGTGTTATGCGAAATGTACTACAGTTCAAAGTTTGGTTACAAGTGATGTAAGGGTGTGAAAAATGCACTACAGCTCAATGTTGATATGGAACTTATCTAAGAAAGGTATCACGAATATCATATTAGATTACAGCTCATGCAGGGTAGCTGATATGCACTACAGATCACTGTTAATTTACACATGATGTAAGGGTGTATAGTATCGGCCACAGATCTATGTTAATATAAACAACAAGCAAAATGGACAGTAATTACTTACGCACACACCCTAAAGTAGAACTTGCTTACAGGTCTGGCTTTAGTGCTGGTGGCACCCATGCATGAGCAGTGGTGGTTTTTGCTATATATTTGTTAGTCTGTCTCTCAGAGTGATATATCCTTGAATTAATCTTTTCATTTCCTGCACTGCTTTTAAGTCACGTTGTATATTTCGGTGGGGCTCTATTGAGAGTTTGGTCGTTCTGAGCATGTCTGTATATCTGCCACTTTATACATTCTCTCTTTATATAGTGAGCACATTCTAGTGCATTTTTGAGATGGCAACGGCTATGTTGGAGTGTAAGTTTACACTACCATACATTATTATTTTTTAGGTGTTCTCTTCTCTGTATCTATGTCCTGATGAGGCCCAAATGCCTGGGCCGAAACGCGTCGACCCTACAGTACTGAGGAGCCCAACGGAACATGAATACCAATAAAGAAATTGGTTACACACTGTTTGAATGTAGTCGAGGGTTGAATGTGCCCCTCTTGTGTGTATTGGACTACCTCATGTTGTAATTGCTTTAAATTATGTAGCATCCAATTGTTATGAGAATGGGCAGGAGGAAATGAAACAATTCATCTAGTTATCTATATTTTTTGTGTTGTGAATTTGTATTATATATGTTGCCCAAAAAAGATAATTAAGTAAAGAAATTATAAAAAGGATATTGAAAATTTATTTCAGATGGATTTGAAGGTGGTATGTAAAAAAGATAACGTTACCTCCTTGGGACTTTGCACCAATGAGTAGGGATTAATTTAAATTTTACCTACTATAAGTTCTTTATTGATTCCTCCACATCACTCCCCCCTTCTTTGGTGGCACCCAGTGCGACAGTCTTTTTTTGGCGCCCACTCCAGTGACCTCCTTCTTCACAAATTCCCTCACTACCTCCCTCCTACATCTCTCCCTAGCCCCTCTCTCACATGCATTTCATTTGTTTTGGAGCACTACTCATACCAGTGTATGGTGTCAGAGCACTTTACATCACACACACATGCAGAAAAAATGAATCATACATGTGTAAATCAGTTGATAGGAAATGTTGCATAAAACAATGAGGATTACAAGGTGTAGGAATCACACGCCATCCATACTAGTAGATAATATATTTTAAGAGTGTTTAGATGTGGAGAAGCACAAACTCAGGATTTATAACGTACCACACTGGTTGGGGTTGGCTTTACTAATAAGAATGTATATCTACCCAAAATAACTCTTTTTTGCAATATTAAAGTAATGAAAAACTGTTGGAAAAACATAGGGGCTTATTTACAAACCCTTTGAGCCGCCGATACTTCACTTTTTTACCATGTTAAAAGTGATTCACGAGCGGCGCAAGGGGCTTGTAAATAAGCACCATATGTTCTAACTTGTACTATTAGTTTGCATGCAGCTCTTTGATGACAGCTCATGGGTCACCGTGCTCTAATAGGGTTGTAACTTATGAACTGCAAGTAACAAAAGCATCTCTTCGACAAAAGTAGTTACTGACTGAGCTATCCACAAAAAATTCGGTTCTGTGATCTGCTTGGGCTCGTTCTTTTCAGCAGGCATATTAACCCTCTGAGCTACTTCATGATGAGTCAAAACTGCCACTAGAGAAAACTAGATCTCTCTCCAGCAGGAACATTAATCACCAGAGTTCTCTTGATATTTTTATTGTTGCATTAAAACTATTGGACAAACAAGGAACTCTGCAGCAGGTTCTTTTAAACCGATAATGTATTTCTAAACAGATCGTCCCCCCCCAGCGCCAGGTGCGGCTGCACCGGTCTCACTTCCGTAAAGCCAGCCCTGCTTGCACATGAATGCCAGTGGTGTTTTACACTCTGTTGCCCAGATGGCAAAATTGTATAGCATCAAAGGAATGATCATTTGGCTTATCAACCCCTTCCTTACAAGACAACACAAGCGGCCATATCATGATGGCTCACGCACAGCTAAACACTTGTTTTTTTCGCGCTTGAGATGTCTAAAGTTCAAACACATAACACAACATTTCTCGGAGTTAATGCATGTACTTTAAAAAGAACAAATCAGAATTAGAGGTTGGCAATCTCTGCTCACTCTTTCCGCTTGATCTGTTTAAAGTACATACACTAAATTGGAGAAAGTTTGAATCATATGTTTGAACTTTAGGCACCTCAAAGGCAAAAACAAAGGGAAAAAAAACTGAAATCACGATATGGCTCGAGGAGCTCTATTAAAAACAAGGCACATATTCCCTCTTTGCACAGTGGCGCACCTTTAAATTGGCATGCCCCCCGCAAGCAGGAACAGTGGACCCAATTACTGATAATGCGCTGACCCAAGGCAGACATGAACTCGCACCTGTCCTGGGGGCAGCGTAATAGTAAAAGAAAGAACGGATAAATGAAGCAGCCACGCCATCTTTCAAAAATCTCTTTATGGCATAATGCAAGAAACTGTCACACAACAGAAGTAAGTAACATGAAACAACACTTTTTGAAAAAAACTTTGTAGTTTTTTTTCAAAAATAAATGCTATGCACCATGTGAAAAAAGTGGATAATTAGTTGAGGTGGATGGTTGTCCACCATAAGTAATAATGTGTCTAATCATATTAGGTCTAGTAATCTGGTAGCTATGTCACAGAGCAGAAAGATTTAACTTAAGAAAATGTTTAAAGCATTCAGAAATACCAAAACAGTTAAAAAGTTGAAAATCCTACTCCTTTTTATAAAATTAGAGAATACATTAATGAACAAAATGACACCAAAACGATAAAACACCAGTGAGGGAAACCCGAGATTTAAGGTATTAAACTTTTAAATGAAAATAGCTCCAAAAGTATTAAGTGCCATTCATGGTCAACTGGTTAAGCTGAACTAGGACCTAGACTGGATTTAAGTCTGACTGCAATGGAGCACAGGTTGGTTACAGCAACTTGTTTTGTGCCAGTCAAAGGTTTTACCTTCTGGCTTAGTTGCTAGAAGGGAAGTGAAAGACCTCATCAAGCCAAGCCAAACTGTGGCCAAGAAGGACTCTACGAGGCTGGCTAGCCATCTGAAGAGGAATCAGTGAAGCCATTGACTTTTGATAGGAAAGCTCCAAGCGGGAGAAATCCAAAATTCGTGCCTAAAGAAGGTCCCTCGTGGGCCAGATAATTTTGGCACCAAACAGGGATCTAAGAGGCTGGATAGCCTCTCCGCAAAGTCTCTGTGAAACATATTTCCAGCTGTGGAAAACTTTAACGTGAGAACAACCTGAGTTTTTGGCCCAGAGGCAACACACATTCTTCTTCTTGACTTGCCAGGTTTGTCTTGGCCCTTCAAAGTCTTTGCAGTTGTAAAGTTTCTAGGTCCTTGTGTTTTTTCAGGATGTTAGGACGAGTAGACTTTGACACAGCCAGGGGTCCCAGGCCCTCAGGAACAGAACTTGGGTGTCAAAACTCACCCTAGCAGAAGCCACCAGCAGGGTCTAGGGCAGGTCCATTTGGAACTGGTCAGTTGGGCTCATCAGACAAAAGGGATTCTAGCAGCTCGTTGTGTCCCTTAACAGGAGGTCAGATACTTGGAGTTCACTCCTTTGTCTTGGGTATGGAAGCAGGTCCAACTTCTTTGGTCTCCTTACAGGTCTCATCTGCAGGTTCAGTCCTTCTTCTGTTTTCCACAGGTCCAGGCACCCTGGGGCATCCTGTTCTGAAGAGGATGCCCCAGGGTGCCACATTTATGGGTGGCAGTAGCCTGTGGGCGTGTGGGGACTCCTGACCCCTCCTGAACCAGTAATTAAAATCCCCAGGGGAACTCTACCCACTTTGGCAGCAATCCTGTGTGTCCTACTGCAAACAATCTCATGGTGCCCCACTCTACCTAAATCCAACATGGCAGAACCTTTCTTCCACTATGCAGAGCACTGTGCCCCCGATAGAGGTGTGGCCAGGAAAATGAGCAACCCCTCCTTAGTGGTCAGAGAAAACTGGTTCCAACAGCAGCCTCTCTCCAACTGGGATTAATGCATGGCTGACTAGAGGGAACAAGGAGGTGGAAGGCCCAGGTGTTAGCTACATCTACCCATGACAGTGTAGACTCCTTTGAAGTGAATTATGTTCCTGGGCACTGCCCAGATGGTCATCCTTTCAGAGGAACAGAACACCTCCCCACAACCAAGGCCTTTGCCTGTGCTCTAGGAGCAAGTTCATACGCCTCATCAAGGGGCTATTTAGCTCCTTGGTGACAGATGAAGCTCATGCAAATAGGCACCTAGAGGCTTTAGGAATGCAATAGATTACTTTTTAAGAAGTACCTTTTGTACAATATTTAGTACAAATCTGTCTTTACCAGCGAATTCGTCATGTATTAGATATTTAAAAAGTTTAAAAAATTAACTTTGTAGCCATTTTGTAAGTGGAGTTGACCTTATATATTTTTAATATTATATCTAAGAGCTTTACAATGGAAAAAACTAACCCTGCCACAGTGAAAATAGCTTTTGGAGCCTTGTCGCTGTAAGGACATGCTTAACATTAAACTTTTACATGTCCTACATTTAAATTCCACACAGCCTGCCTTTTTGGGCATTTAGGCCTACTTGAGGGTGGCTTACTAATATTTAAAAGGAGGGTTTAGACTTGTCAAAAAGGGTTATTTTCACAGGTCAAATTTGCACTTTTTAAAATGGAACAGACAGGCTACAGTACTAAACCTGCAGTCATGGTTTGCACTGTAACTCTACGGGTGACATTTAACTCACAGGCCCTGGGTACATTTTGCACAATATATTGGAACTTTCAGGTAAGTAACATATTCCAATTAGGTATTAAGTTGATTTTGACATGTCTTAGCGGTCAGAACACATTCACTAGGGCCTGAGTAGCAGAGTTCCAGTACAGTCAGAAAAAGCAGCAAATTCTAGCAAAAAGTGTGGGTGATGAAGCAAAAAGAGGCATTGTTGTACACACCAACACAATCATGTATGTGGCAAAGGAGCATCAAATGTATAAATTACATATTGTACAGCCCCACCCTGATGTGTCATCAGGTTACTTACTACATGCCCACATGTTCAGTAAATGGAGGAGAAACACCCTCAGCTTACATAATACAACTTAGGTGGGTCTGATAACAGCACCAATAGTTCAATATCATCAAATATCATCACATTAATTGGATGTCATCAATCACCTGTGTGCAGCTATACATTGCATTATGCATGTTGCTACCACTTTGTAAAGGTAGGATAGGTATCTTGAGGCGAGGACACTGTTTGGAGGCCTATCGCAATCGAAATGTTCAGGTCTTTACATCTATAAGCACTGCACTTCGATCAGAGCCCTAGTAAAATTATGACGCGCATTTGTCTGTGTAATTCTTAAACTGCTCTCAGCAGTATTCAAGGGGGGGGCAAGCATAATTAGTCTGATATCTCAGCTTCAGCACTAAATCATTCTTGGCCTGAGCTACATCAGTTTTCCTCCCTTCCCTGCTCCTCTCAATGTGAAGGGCTGTGCTGTCAATCTGTGCCTAAAATATCACTTCCTCCTCTTGACTATTGGGACTTTTGCATATTTCCAAGTAAATGCCATACTCCTTTAATAAGCACTCAAGACAGGGCTTCACGTTTAGGGCCAGATGTACTAAGCATTTTAACGCTCACAAAAGCTCTGATTCAGCGTTTGCAACCACAAAAATGCTTTTTGTTATGTACTAATCCCATTTTAGGAGTTGGAAAAGTTTTTCCCAGGAGGAACAAGGTCAAGACTTATTTGCATATGGCTGGGTCTGAACTGGGGTGGCAAAGTGAGCTAAAGAATGATGATGGATTAAACCCAGATCTGTGACTGGGGGTGAGTGTCTGAAAAGTTTCAGTGCTCCGTCGATCATCTCCTTGTGTTTGCTTTGTTCGCCCTAAGTTGGCAGGGTATGCCCAGACGTGGGTCCCTTGCTCACTTTACCACTGGATTCAAGCTAGCCTGGCTGATGAGGGGTGTTACCCAGAAACTAGTCCCAGGATGCTAGTTTCGGGTTCAGGGAAGACCTGGCTTGGCAGTTCGAGCTGGACTGTTCCCATGAGGCACAGGGTCAAGACTGATTTGCATATAGCTGGGTCTGAACTGGGATGGCAAAGTGAGCTAAAGAATGATGATGGATTAAACCCAGATCTGTGACTGGGGGTGAGTGTCTGAAAAGGTTCAGTGCTCTGTCGATCATCTCCTTGTGTTTGCTTTGTTCGCCCTAAGTTGGCAGGGTATGCCCAGATGTGGGTGCCTTGTTCACTTTGCCACTGGATTCAAGCTAGCCTGGCTGATGAAGGGTGTTACCCAGAAACCGCTCCCAGGATGCTTGTTTCCGGTTCAGGGAAGACTTGGCTTGGCAGTTTGGCTGGACTGTTCCCATAGGGATCAGGGTCAAGACTGATTTGCATATGGCTGGGTTCAAACTGAAATGGCACGGGAAGCAAAAAAACAATGGATTTAGGCCCAGCTCTCTGTACTGGGGTGAATGTATGATATTGTTTTGCATTCTGTCCATCAGTTGTTTTTTTTGCATTTGTGACCCTGCTATGATTCAGAATTTTAAGAACCAACCTATTATTACATAGTACACATTGCAACCAGTATGTTTCAACCAGTAAATAGTATATATGACCTTAGTCCTAGGTTTTATTTGCTTAGGGTGGGGTAATGTGCCAATAGAATGTTTGTTTTTGTTTTCTAACCTCAGACCTATCCATCACGTCCTCAATGACCAGTGTGATCATCTTCCAAAATACAGTAATAATACAGGCGGACCATGGCAAATGAATAATATCTGCCACTAAGGCTCCAAATCAGGGATCTGTTGTAGTAGTCATCAGGTAGATTAAATTGCAGGAGTTTGAATCTTGCATTTGTAGAGATCTTAGGGTTGTAACTCAAAATCAAATTCCAATTCTCTGCGCTCAAGTCCCTGGACCATGTAGTTCGCAAGAATTCCAGAGCACATTTGGTCATTTCAATAAGTTCCCAGTACAGTAATATCACACCTTTTTTATCTGATCTCAATGCAAGTAATATTTGCTGCTCTACATATGTGGGTAGTTTTAAATTTTCTCAATCTAGACTGAGCGTACCACCAGACTATCTTCGCATAAGTAAGGATCAGTTCTGCTGATGCATCACACTTGTTTTGTAGTGACCTGATGCCATTACTCCTGATTAACTCCAAACATCCAGTCTGCATTGAGATGCTATGTCACCCAACTCGACGAGGTTGTGGACCAGAACATTGGGTGCTTATGCTGTCCCTGCATCTGTTATTCTGAAACATCTACTGCAGAAGTACCCAGCCAGAATTGTTTAGCAACCATGTCATTTTTCTCTTGTGAATTCAAATCCTAGGTAGAAATTCGGTATTCCACCTCCAAACGAATCCCTCAAAACATATCCAGCTTCCATGGAAGTGTTGTGTGAGATCCATTTGGCTGCCTGCTCGAGTTACACCACTAGATAATAAAGTTCATAGTAAGGACCTCACTGGCTCCCTCCTGTAACTGGAAGTTGGAGATTCCATAGGACCATTCTAACTCTAGCAGCTCTCAAGATTAATGAGAGGAACATACCGTCTAGCTCTTTGAAAAGTTTGGCGGCTGATTGTACTGGCAGATTAGTAGAATAGAGCAGTAATCAAGGGAGTACTACCATTTTGGCCCCTTCTATCCTTCATTCATTTGCAAAGGAAGAGTCCCTCAGAAAAAAAATGCCCCTCAAAACTACCATGGTTCTATGTATGTTGCACTCAATAACATCAGATTCAGTGTGATAAACCCAGACACCCTGGTAGGAAAATGTATTTCACTCCCTATACGGGCTTGACTTGGTGAGATTTTAGACTGACTGATTTTAGTTTGACTGGGCAAAATTGAAAATATGCAATTTTTAAACCAATTCACAAAAGTCCTGACACAGAGAAAACATTCCAGAACATCCACTGATATGTACCACACTGTGGTTGTGTCTCTCAGGTACAACAGCATACAATCTGTGTATAATGAAGTAACATCAGTAGAGGATAAATGTATGCCATAGTCCCTTCCGTAAGCCTAATCAAATTTGCAATAGGTTCTATAGAGTGGACAGCCCTGTCATGTACCCTTTAAATAAGCTGTTAGTTCAAGATGTTCTGGCCAGGGAAAATTTGTGCACATGGCTATGTGTAAAGATGTGAAACACATTTCAGCTTACTTTCACCCATTTAAGCATATTTTCACCCAAATACTGCAAAAAATGCCTCTATTTAACTGGGTAAAGAGTTTTCACAAGCTCCACAGCCACCGCTGCTGTTTGTGGGGCTGGGTGGCCATTACCTCAGGTACATGCAAAAGGTGCCTTGTATTTAGAGTTGCGGCCTGTAACAAAATTTCTTTGATATGGTGATCAATATTTAGCTATGGCTTAACTAAGGTTCTTGTACTCAATGTTCAACATTGACGAGGGTCTAAACAAAATTTCATAAAGGGCAATGCTGCTTTGTTTGGGAAAACTATCAATGCTTCTCTAGTCATGGTCAGTTGGAGGCCTTTCTGATTTGCAGCCATATGCATGCCTATAAGCTTCAGTGGCAGGATATGGATGCATGTCAAATAGATCATAGAAGGGCAGCCCATCTCCTCTCGGAGCCTTCTCACTAGTTAGCTCAGTAATTGCTTTCTTAATCGCTTGTAGGCACTCTGTTAGGCATGTGAGAAGAAAAGCAGTGCACGCCTTATTGAAGTATTTCCTAATTCATTGTTTCACATATTGTCCCTCTCAGCATATAACTCAGAGTAATAATCAAGAGACACCGGATACATTTCCTGCTGTGAATATGACATCTATCTATTATCAATGAGCACTTGCAATCAGGTACCCTAGTGTTTTTAGCCTAACTAACCAAGCCAGAAATTTCTCCAATTATTTCCTCTGATGGTACTCTACAAAAATTCCCTTTCTGTTTTTGTAAACTGGCAGAACACAGGCACAGTGTGTGCAGCAGGCAATTGTTCTTTTCAACTCCTTCACCGACCTTCTGCTGATCATCTCACTACAGACTCACATCTACAACCACAAAATCTATTTTTATTCTAGTGCTTCCTAGGTCGTGGAGATGGAGTAATGGATTTTATCAAATGTGTCTACCAGGGTAGTCTGCTTGACTCTACTTCATTGGTCGCCACCCCTAGAAGCGGCTCCACTTTAACACTCACTGTTTCAGGACTGGCATTAATGCAGGGATCATGCCTCTGGCTTGGCCATTATGAGTTGAGCAGAAATTCTAATAGACCGGGGGTCCTAGGACAGCAGCTGGTGCCTTTACACGAGAAAGAGCTAGGGTCCCACAAGTGAAGGTCATAATTAATTACACCTTAAATATAAAAAAATGCCTTAGACAGTTTGTTCTTCTCCTTGCTTCAAAAGCCAACTCATTGGATGTTACGGCCACAGAACAACATTACTGTTGACTGATTATCAAACACACTTCCTTCTAATTTCTTACAGTTTCTGCATTATACCATAAACAGATGTTTTGAATCATCGACAATTGCTGCAAACTTCTTCCATCACTTAAAAGAAGAAACAAAACAAGTTACAGATATCAGCGTACCACAAACTTGCTAATCACCAGGCAAGGAATATAGCCTGACCTCGTCCTGAGTATCTTAACATGGTGCACAATGATTCACTCACACTACCTCATTCTCACTGTTTTGACAACTTCAGAAACTGTAGACCTCCAGTGCCCCATGTACCACTTTGGTTATCACTGTCATATACAAGCACTAAAAACCAATATGCTGTGCCAATTTTGCAAATGGTAGAAGTTACACATCCCAGAGATATTAGAAGCATACAGACACTTGCTCCTTATCCTTAACTGTGTCCTAAATAAAGCAAAATCTATCTAAAAATAGAACCTCGTCTTTTTTCTACAGCCACATCCAAAGCATCTATATCAAAGCTTATAACCACTGAATGCCCCACCTTGCATGGTTGTCATCTCATACAATCCACAATGACGGACTTTGTAATTTACTTCCACTTGAAATTCCATGATAGAAGCAAAATGACTACTCTATTTATTGCACAATGTACCTTCTTCCTCCATCCCATTTTCAGAAGAATAAAGTTTCTGCCTTCAAATCTCCCTCCTCGACCTCTTTGTCGAATTTGTTTTCCATGAATTGCTAATCCTTTTACCTGGTTATCTAGCACCCTCTCCTCAATTCACCCCCTTTTTAACCTCTCACTTTTCACTGCAATTTACATATATTTTTTTAAATGTACTATGGCATTTCCTTCTTCCAACTAGCACCCAGTCGCTGATCTGCCATTCTTTTGTGAAATTTTAAATTACATTGTCCTCAACATTCACACCCCACCTAACCTCTAACAAATTACTGGACTCCTTCTATTGTGTTTCCATGCTGCCCGCTCCATCAAGCCAGCAGTAATTCTTGTTTACAACATCATCTCAACAAATAACTGCCTTTCATCCGTTCTTATTCTCCTCAACCAAACAGTTGCATTCAATACTGTTTACAACTCAGTCCTGCTCAATACCTTCACCTGTATTGGTATTTAAGAGACTACTCTTAAGTGGTTTACCTTCTATTGACCCAAACAGTCATTCTCAGTCTCTAGAATTCATGACCATGACATGCCCACCAAACTCCTTGGGCGCCCCCAGAACTCCTTCCTTGGTCTCAATTATTCTCACTTTACACCTCATCCCTGGTGTTATCGTCACCTTCTAGGGTTTCTGTATCAATTATATGCTAAGGAGGGCACATTTTCTTTCAACTTCTCACTTCTCAATGCCAACCCCAAAACGCAACAGTCCTATAGTTATCTGGCACTGGATGAGCCTGAGCTCGCAGTGCTCCCTCATATTCCATTCCTGGTGAAATCAACCCCGTCGTGAAATCAGACATAAGCTGTGACTGTTAATCGTTGGAAAGGAGTGAGGGCCGACTTCCAAGAAGCTATGCTACCCACGTAAAAGGCCTTATGCCCAGCTGACTTAATTTATGTCATATTAGTACTAGCGTTTCAATTTGGGGGACGCGCCTTCGGACAGCTGCCTTTGCCGTGCTTTCACCAGTCGTGAGGGGAACGGCTTACCTGCATAATTATTCTGCCGTGAGGGGAACGGCTTATCTGCATGAATCTTCTGCCGTAAGGGGAACGGCACTAGGTCCCGGGCACTCCATCTCCCAGCAGGCGAGGGCAGACGCCTGCTGACGACGTCATCCGGAGCACCAGGAGGCGCGATAAGAAGCTCGTTGGCCTCCCGCAGCGCGGGACGCGCGCGGGCGGCGCCCGGACAAAGCCCGGGCCAAGGGCGGGCCCGTCCTTGCCAGGAAGAGGCAGGGCAGGGCCACCCCTCTTATTTTTAAGGGCTCAGGTTTCTCCCTCTATTAGAGTCGGCTGAGAGGTACTGTGAGTTTCATCTTTAACTGCCCCTGTACTTGCAGCTGATATTTGCCCCCACATTGACATTTGAAATTGGTATGTCCTGTGGCCAAGTCGACTGGGTGTAACATTAATAATTACCTTTTAATCCAGTGTGGGCTGATTGGACCCTTTGGGACTTGCTATATATATTAATTGGGACATTGTACGACGCACTTTATTGTCAGTATCTTGTTTATATGCTCTTTGCTGCTAAATACATTAAGCACGTTGCACTTTTGTCCTCTGGGGCAAGGACTTGTTAGCCTTAGTAGTTTGCATTTTTTGGTCTGTGTTTACATGCCCTTCTGCTGCTAAATACATTGAGCACGTTCCACTTCTGCCCTGCTGCGGTGTCCCGCTGTCCCGCTGTCTCTGGCCTGAGGGAGGGGAGCGGAGTCTTCTTTTTGTATTGTTGTATGATTGTTTCTCCTTTTGCTCTGGACATGGGGAAGCATGGCTGTGTACCTAAAAATCATCCTCCGGTGTTAATACCGGCCCCACTCCCCCAAACTTCAATTGATAGGATGCTTCAGAGAGCTATTGGGGTAGTTTCGACTGAAATCGAGCTCACAGAGAGGCGGCTAACCCTAACCCCAGATATTTTTCTTCAATCCTCTGAGCCACCAACGTCTGTACAATCTAGTCTGGGTCCCATTCTTAGCCCACTAAAATCCTTACCCGGACTAAGTGAGACTTTGCCATCACCCTTACAACCTTCCCCAGTAAAACAAAAAACCCGTAAAGGTAGAACAAATACTACTTTACCTAAAGCCGTTAGGCAAAAAACGGGCAATGGGACAGGATTAAATAAAAAGACTAGTCCAGAAATTAGCCCCAGTGAGGGTGAACCAGTCAGACAGGGAAGTGTGGTAGAACCCCCTCCAACTCTTATAGAAATCCTGACTGCCCTTCATGGGTGAGGAATCTGATAGTGGAATTAGAGGTACAGATGAGAGCCATTGTCAAAGAAGAACTAGCGCTCCACCTTGGGAATAGAGTTAGTGGCCAGATGTCTGCCCTGTGCGTACAGGACAACCCTCTGGTTAATATTTTGCCGGCTCTAGTGGAGAAGAAAGATTGTAGCTCACAGACGGATAGAGTAGGGCAACCCCTACTAGCTAGAGGGGGCCCTTCCACTATTCCATTATGTCCAGCTTTTATTAGTGCTGCCAAGACAGGGGCTCGCAGCACCGCACAAGAGGGAAACGATCATTCTCCTGGTGAGGAACCCGGCATACACCAGGCCCAAGCAAGGAGGGATACTCCCAGCACCAGGGGTCCTATCATGCAGAATGCGAGTTTCCATCCTGCTTCCAACAATGAAGACCTATGTAGAAGTAGACCTGCCCATTTTGACCAGATGATAGGTAGGGAAGCGCCTATCCCAGCAGACAATGTGAACCCAGGCCTAGTCCTTTTGGCCATGCCAATAATTGATTTACCCCCAGCCTCACTCCCTTATGTTATAGTTTTAACTGGTGTACCTGAAATAAATTCTGGGCAGAGAGAAACACAGTTGGAATTGAGGAATAAGTGCCTTTTTTGGCTCACTAGGCATGGACATTTCCCTTATGACAGGGCAGGTGAGATATTATTAGTTCGAAGAGTGGGTTGGGTTGGCAAGAACCCCAAGCCAATCAAAGGAGACTGTATAGTTATTAATTTTAGTAATCCCCGGACAGATAAAATTTTGGCTGACCAGTTCTCCTGCTCTCATGCACCGCCTACAGGGATCCAACCATACACCCTGGACTTTTTCTATTCTTGTAACTACCTACCACCTTGGACCCCATGCACTAGAGTTCCAACACACTGGTTTCAACCCCATCCTACATTTGGCCAATCCTCTAGAATACAGTATAATGTTGCAGTAGCAAACAGGTTTGGGGCCCTTGAAAGAGGTGGATTGACTTTCAACTCCATCTGATTCCACTCCTAGACAGGGGTTAGGGGGGGCCAATAGAGAGCCTAAACCAAAAATCACTGGGTTGCAGTCTCAAAGTATTGCTGGTGTGACTGAAGATGCATCAGGGGAGTCCCATCATGAATCTCTCCAGGGACCACAAGGCTCCGTTGGTGCTACCTTAGATGTATTAAACAATCTAGCCCCTCTTACCTCTGAACCTATAATTTCATCTATGGCTAGGAATAGATCCCTAGCGGAAGTGGGAGTACCAGATCCCGAGATCGAGTCAGGGATTATACAAACCCCGAACCCCTCTGGTCCTATTGTACATGATGTCACCTCGAACTTGGGCCTCAAATTGAGAGTGCTGACGTGGAACATTGCTGGTATCAAAAACAAACTCCAAAATTCTGATTGGATACAATTTGTACAAAATCATGATGTATGTATGTTCCAGGAGACCTGGGCTAGAGAGGACACTGTTATGAGGGGCTTTGCAACTTTTAATGTGCTAGCAACTATGGGAGGTAGAGGTAGACCATCGGGAGGGTTAGGCACGTGGGTTGCTACACATCTGGACTGTACTGTTGAACAGTTGAACACCTCATCGGATGATATCCAGTGTACCCTCCTCACTTTCAATGCTAGGATTAAAATTGCACTTATTAACATCTATTCCCGCCCGGTAACCTTTGCACAGGAATCCCAGACCATAGACATGCTTACCACATTCATTGAGCTAATTCCCCGAATACTAGGATGGTGATAGGAGGTGACTTTAATTGTCAATTTGAGCCTCTAGCCCTGCCTACTGACTCTTCACTCACTGCCGAGGATTCCCTTTGGTTAATCCCTGAACCGCAAATTCCTCCGGTAAGAGCTTGGACCACCTTGGTACTACAGATCAATGCAGTAACACTAACTCATGCATTGAGGGCATGCAATGGTCGTACTAAGTCAGACCAACCAGGAAAACCTACTTTTAATAGACCGGGGCAATCATCTTTATTGGACTATATTCTAGTGGAAGCAAGCATATGGCATTGGCTAGTTGACTTCGCTGTCTGGCCAAGACACGACAGCGACCATAATGCTTTGGTATTCGACCTTAAGCTTCCGGAACTTCATAGTCCCGCAATCATTAGCCCCTCCTCTGGTACCAACTTATCATTAGATAATAACAGAAGGAGAATTAGGTGGGAAACCCTGAAGCAGTAACCAGGCAAGGCTGCTGCCCTGTATTCCTTAATTATTCCTCCTTTATTGGCAATGGAGAAGGCTGCCCAGACCCTTAATTCTCCTGATACCATTGCTCAACTTATGGCTATCCATGTGGATCTGACCACTAGCCTGACCAACATCTTTAACCCCCTGATGCACTCTAAAGGCAAGAGGACCCCTAAATCCACTTGGTTTAACAATTCCTGCCGAATGGCAAAGGGTGCCCTCATTGATGCCATAAAATCCAAAGACAGATCTCTGATAAAAACAAGGAGGGCCTTATATAGTGATAGTTTAAAGTTAGCCAAAAAGGATTGGGAGTCTGAAAGATGGGATGCGATCAAACAGGCTCTCACTAATAGAGATATGAGGGCGTTTTGGACCCTGGTTCGTACAGTTAGTTCCCCAGAGAACTCACCTATTGAGCCGAACATCGCTGCAGACGCTTGGAAACTTCATTTCCAATCGTTGTATTCCACTCAGGACACCATAGAGCCCATAGAGGGAATTCTGCCAATTGTTGTGGGGAATTCCCTTGAAGACGATGTAGGGTTCACTCTTATTGAAGTGCTGAGTGCAATTGGGAAGCTCCCCCTTGGAAAGGCCCCTGGATTAGATAAGATTCCCGGGGATTTATTTCGGGAACAGCCCAACATCTGGGGCCCATATCTATGTGTAATATTTAACGCCATATTAAACGGCATGAAAATCCCGGATACCTGGCTAGGGGCAGAAATGTTTCCAGTATACAAGAAGGGTTCTCCCCTCCTGCCCACTAATTACAGGCCAATCAGCCTGATTGACGTAACTCAGAAGCTGTTTGCCAGGATTGTCCTGGAGCGCCTTCAGTCCTGGGTGGACGAGCGTGAGATTCTGAGTGCGTACCAGGCTGGTTTCCGTAAAAATATTTCTACTATTGACCAAATCTTTAGGCTCCAATTATTATATTGGAAGACGGTGACAATAGAGGGTGGCAGCCTCTATTTGATCTTCGTTGATCTTAAATCAGCCTTTGATTTGGTACCTCGTGACAAACTTTGGGCGGTTTTAGAGCAAATGGGCATTCCGGCCTATCTGCTTTCTTTGATTAAGCGACTGCACACTGGAAATTTTGCCCAGGTGAGATACGGGAAATATGGGGAATTGACTTCACGCTTCCCAGTGAATAGGGGTGTAAGGCAGGGGTGCGTTTTGGCCCCCACACTGTTCTGTCTTTTCATTAACGCTCTGGTGGATCAATTAAATGAGGTAGTCAACATCGATGCCCCTAAGCTCGCCCGTGACAAGGTGCCAGCAAAGATGTTTGCGGACGACACCTTGTTACTATCTAAATCGCCCATGGGCATCCAAAGGATCCTTGACACCTTCTCTTTATTTTGCAAAGACAGGGGGCTAGAGATTAATACATTAAAAACCAAGTATATGGTTTTTAATCCCAGTAAAACATCTCGCCCTAACCCTAACCTAAATGGTACCCAGCTAGAGAGGGTAGCTGTCTTTGACTACCTGGGTGTTACGCTTACGGAAACCTTTGGATGGGGCCCGCAGCAAGAAAAGGCAGGCTTAAGGTTAGCACAGATGGCCGGGGGAATAGCAAAACTATATAGGAACTCAACATCTAGACAACCGGGTCCGCTGACTGAGATTTATAAAGTCCAAATCAGGAGTGCTATAATGTATGGGGCAGAACTTTGGGGGCACCTCCCTGTAGGTGGACTGGTTAAATCTGAGAACAAGTTTATGAGGCAGCTCTTGGGTCTACCGCCAAGCACTCCTCTTATCCCCCTATGTATGGACCTCGGGATTAGACCCATAGTTGAGGAGATTGGACTGCGACCCTTGACTTTCTGGCGTAGACTATGGGCGACCCCCGAACTAACAGCCTACCAGTCTGAACTCAGGGCGATTTTGGGGCTCCCAGGGGTGGGAAAACTATCTTGGTTCGCACACATAAAAGACCTGTGCCTCAGACTAGGTCGGCCGAACCTATGGACCCACCCTGAGGAAGTGTCCCCGACAATATCGCGGCTCGAACTAGTCAAAGCTTACAGACTGTTTAGATTGACTGAAATTCAAGGGAGTACAAAACCAGGCCGTTTAACTTCTGACTTCCTCAATTTTAAAGATCAGTATTTATATGAGGCCTTCCTTGATGCCGTTCATCCGTTCATGGCAAGGAAACTCTATGCCCAGTTTAGACTGGGTTGCTTGCCGGTTCATGCATTTACAAGCAAATGGTCAAAAGCTTCTCCTGTTGGATGTCCTGCTTGTAACAGCCAAGAAGAGACACTCATTCATGTTTTCTTCTTTTGTCCTGGATATAATGTAGCCAGAAGGTATTGGCTCTTTCCAATATGCAGGAACCTGGGGTATAGACAGTGTCGGGAGGCCTTTAGAGTTTTGAGAACTGACACTCATCCCCCGATTGTTTTTGCTGTGTCCCGTTTCCTTAACTCTATGTGGCATAGGCGCCGCAAGTTATTAAATTCCCCCCGCACACGCTAAATGTCCCTTTTCTATTTCCAACTGCTTTGATCTTATTAATTTATGAAATCATCGTTTTAACCCCTTTTTAAATTGTAATATTTTTTTTAATTGTTATGAAATTTGTTCAATTTACTGTATATGGTTATTTTTTGTAATGTTTATTGATGTTTTTATTGCTCAAATTCAGTGATGTATATATTTTATCTTTTGCTTTTATGGTCTATATTGACCGAAATAAAGCTTGGAAATGGAAATGGAAATCATCTTCTTATCTTCTCTTCATCTGACGTGTCACTCTCTTGAACCCTCACATCACTTTCCTAAATATCCTCACTCCCGCCTCCACCGCTAGACACCATAAGGTGCTTTCTGGTGTCCAACTGATGTTGGACTCCTTAATCTCCAACATAGTAACAGTTGCTTGATATCAGATGCTCCATAATAAAAGACCTTACTTTTTATTCAATACAACAAAGACAGCACTTGTCATGAATAAGCTAATCTATTGTAACATCTTGCTGTTATGTCCCACTATGTATTAGTTTTTTCCCATCAGCAAAGTTATGCTTCACTCTTCCTTACCATGAGCCCTCTTGAAGCTGCTACCACCAAGTTGGTTTTATCTCTGCAAGCAATTTATCTAGTTGACCCCAGGAATGCCGATGCCCTAAAGACATATCTCCGTAACTGACCTCACTCATTGCTAATGTAGATGGATTGTATAAATGTAGACAAGTATTACAAGTACCACTGTTTGCTGTCTGCATTGCTCATTCTCACAACAAAATGAGTCCACTAACCATACCTCAATCCCAAAACTCTAGGTTTCTGCAACCAGCAGAATCACCAATTTATTGAGTACTGAAATTGGTCTTTTATACAATATTTCTATAAGAAAAGCTAGGGCTTCTAAATAATAAAGTAAATCATCTTAGGTATCCGAGAATCCAAAGCAAGATGCTTAAATGGCAAAATCAAAACAAGAAAGGTTTTTATCTTTCTCCTAAAGTGCAGTGGATTGCTCGTGATCCCAAGAGAGATTTCAGTAGGGCTTCAATGGTTGGCAAGCATCAAAGCTTAACGTTTTCCCTACTGTCTAACACAATCAAATCTTAGTGGCCATCGGGAGCAGTGATCTACTGGAAGGGAGACCTCAGATAGAGATATAACTTTAAATTTTGTCTTAAGATACTGAAAACGGTTGATATTCATGGGTTTGTGTCACACAGATAGAATAATCACAGCTGAAGTGGCTAAAACATTGAGTAACTGCAACTTCTGTGGCAGTTACATTCCTTGTTCTGCTGCCAAACCCAATTTAGAACCAATTATTATTCTTGAAGTTGACACTTTTCCTCTTGGAATTGGGTAATTTCTTGCAACAGCTTGATGTAATACTTTAATGAGTCTTCTGTCACATTGTCATGTACTTTCCATAGACAAAGTTGGATCAAAGATAACAACCATATTTTGCATTTATACTGAAGGAAGGTCCTTATGTCCGAATAGGAGTACAAAATGTCATACAAAATATTTGTAGCCAGAATATCTACTAAAAAATAATTCTGCAGGTACGTATTTAAAGGGAAGTATAGATTTACTATTCTGAACTCCATATATGTGTATCTTACTTGATATAAATGTCATCAAGGTCTGCAGATGTGGACTTAAAAAGAGTACACATATACTTATCTATGTATATTTATCTTCACAATATTTTTGTATTTTTGTGATATTCTGCCTACAATATTTCTGTATCACAATATTTCAAACTCGATATTCTGGTAGTACACCACAGGTAGAATGAGTGCCTACTGGCGGTGATTTAATGGTACTGTTCTTTAATTTGTTAACTGTTTGTGGCTACTTCTGTGACAAAAATGTGGCCTTTGACTTATTTAAGCTTAAACAATCATTATTCATTTATGCTGCAATGACTAGATAAAAGTCGAGTTATTTATAAGTGAATGGATCAATTTCAAAATTACCTCAGTGTTTCCTATTTAATTTTAAAAAGACACCCCTAGATTATGTAACAGCTTACTCAGTAGTTGCACAAGTTACTCATTATTGATGGAGACACTCTGGGGCCGATTCCGATCTCGGCCGGTAGGGCTCCGAATCGGATTCGACTTTACCGGATCGGATTCGGACGCCCTGTTTCCGACCGGGGCGAACGAGTACGATGCGAACGTACGCGAAATCGCCGACCGACTCGTTCGCGGGACCCAACCGCTCCGACCGACTCGCACGGACACGACTCACACCGCGCATTGGAGACGTTCCCCGGCCGGGTAAGTAAGCAAGCAGTCCGACCGACTCGCGCCGTCCGGCTCAAAAGTGCAGTCGGAGCCGCACTTTGGGGGTCCGTGTCAGACCCCCCTGTACGCCTAGTCGCGCGAGTCGCACACAGGGGGGACCCATGGGTCCCCCTACCTGTGCGTGTACGGCGCGACCCGCTTCGACGTGTACCCACTATTGGGGGCGCCCTTGTTTGCCTCGCACACATTGAGTCAATGGGAGCCCGCGTATGCGTTGTACGAACGGCTCCCATTGACTTCAAGTCCGATAGCATGCGAACGCATCGTACTCGTTCGGTCGGACTGCTAGGGTCCGATTCGGTCGGAAATCTCTCCGGGTCCGGCTCGGTCGGAGAGATTTCCTGCCCGAATCGGAATCGACCCCTCTGTATCCCTGGGATACATCAAAAGGTACTTGATTTACACTCAGTAAGTCAATCAAACAAATCAGCTTTATTCCGCTGGCATACAGCCATAAAAGTACAAAATAAAAACAATGAAACAATGTAAAACCAGAGACCAAACTTAAAACTGCTCATACATATGCAGTTATAATGATTCAAAACGGCCTACTTATAACAACTATAAAAAGGCCTACTTAAAGTGCTATGTGCTTTAGGACACTCAAACCGTACATTAATCTGATTTTCACCTTTACGGATTAAAAGCTCGCCTTATAAATTAAAAAAAAGAAACAGCAACTTAGTCAAGGTGCATTGAGTGGCTAGAGTGTACAGCAGCCATTACAAATAGGCTTACCTAAAAACATGTTTCATAATTGCGCAGTTGTTTCAGAAAAAGTAATGACTGAGTACAGTGCATCAAATTTCTGAACTTAATAAAAGGCATTAAGAACATTTTAGCATATTTCTGATAAAAAATCACAGAAGAAAGTAAAATGAAGCATTGACTGTCTAGAAATATTATTACCCAGGCAAAGAGACAATTCTAAATTGTGCTGAAAACCTTAAGCAAAGCAAGTAGGTATTTTATTGTGTCTGCCTGAAAGCAGAACAGTAAAGAGCATTCCCACCTTTCTCTCCCAGTACACAAGTAATTGCTGAAGGTATTGTCATAGTTCACTGAGAGATAGGTTGAAATAGAGGTTTTTGATATTTCCGCACTTGACCTTTCCTCCCTGATGAGAGTTAGCAATAAAGATCGAACTTGCTTCCTGCCCAGAGTAGCACAAGTTTCAACATTAGTAAATGCTTGGGGAGGATCAATGGCAACAAAATATTTTTATACAAAAGCTAGCCACGGAATATTAAGACCTTTATCACAGGCTAAACAATCTTTTATTATGGCTCTCGTTAGAGAGGTCTCAGCTTTTTCCAAATCGAAAGCCATAGCAAGGGGTGAAAGTTTGGAATAGTTTGCATATAAAGTATAGTCCCATCTCACTATGGCAAATAAGTTGAGGTGAGGAAAGGAGATCAGATAAGAGCTTTCGACAGAAACGTTTTTCTTCTGTTTGGATAACTGATGAGTGAGTCCCTGATACCCCAGACTCCCGCCCCGTAAGTGGCAACTTGTACACATTGCATAGAGTAGATTTGTAACATGGGGTAAAAGCTCGACCACCTGGAGGGGATGGTAAACTCAGATGTGAATCAGTCACCCTGGAAAGCTTGGTTCTCCGCTCAATTATATTAGGTATCCATGAGCCATTGGAGCTGAAAACCACCCCAGATAAGAAAATATATTGATGCTACCTAGGCAGTTTGTTCCAACCAAAATACTTGAAAGTGGTTTACTCCTTGGACCACAATCATGACAAAAGATTTAGAGAAGTTGGTCAATAAATTCAGAGTTCCGATTAATCCCGCAAATGATTTGACCAATAATCTCAGGGTTCTTGGAGCGCTGCCAGTAAGATTGCATCATCTGCATACAACAAAACGGGGCATGGAGTGCCAAGGGCCATAGGGACATCTGGTGCACTTGATGTTAAGTGAGTGCCAAGTTTGTTGATATACAAGATGAACAGCAAAGGAGCAAGCATGCCCCCCTGTTGTACCCTGCGCCTGATTTTAATCTCTCTCCACTTTAACCAAACCTCACTCTGGCTTTTGTGTTCATGTGCAAAGATGCCAACAGGTGTACTAATGCTTCCTCCATCCCTATGTTTAGTAATATTTGCCAGAGCCTTGACCGATTTACCCAGTCAAATGCCATAGTTAGGTCCATTAATGCTAAATACATAGGAGAGCACTTCGCTACAGTGTATTTATCCCAATATTAAATAAAGGTTCAGGCACTGCTCCTGTGTTTCAATATGTTTACGAAAACCATACTGGAATGGGTTCAAAATCTTATTAGGATCCACCCACTCAATGATCTTGTTATATAGGACCCTCCCAAAGATTTTAGCTGGAATGTCTATGAGTGAGATTGGACGATAACAGCTGGGTGAAGATTAGTTGCTATTTTTAAAAACTGGCACAATTGTGGATAATGCCCATGAGTCAGGTAAAGATATATAATTTACATTGTTGTAAATATTGGCCAACAGAGTCATCCATAGACTATCATTGCATTTTATCAGGTCGATAGGTATGCCATCCAGGCCGGGTGTCTTTTTCCCAGCACTGTGCTGTATTGCAATAGTCATTTCATGTAGGGACATGACCACGATAGGGTTTGACTCAATCCGCTTGCTTACACACATGGATGGATTACCCACTGAATAAACTGTAGAAAAGTGTTTCTCCCATGCCTCTCTTCTGATGCGGCAGCCAATTGGCACCCCCTGTCTGTTAGCTGACCTCAGGGCTGAGACAGATTCCAAAAAGGACTTGCTAGTCTTAGTCTTAGCTGAGTGCGCTAGGCTGTCCCACTGCTGAGTAATCACCTTCACCTTCCACTTTTTAGTTGCTGCTTTTTATCTTTTGCTCAGCCTTAATACCTCCATGGGATCCCTGGGTCGAGCAGTTAAGGCTTTCCGGAGGGCTCAGTTGGCAGCCTAACACTCTTGATCGAACCATCTAGATTTACACTCATATTGAATTACCCAAAGACACTAAACACCTTCAGAGTTATATAAGAAGGATAATAACCAGTTTCTGGCCTCATTTGACACCTCCACTCCCTCATCACTTAATATTAGTAACAGTGGGTAGTGAAGGTAGTTTCTGAGATGAGGGGAGGGAAGATTCAATGTTATCTTTTTGCCTCTCAGAAGCCTTAAACCAGAATGCTGTTCTCCCAGGATCTTGTTTTCCTCCCTGAAAATGTCTAGTTGAACCAAGAACACTTTCCCTAGTCTCTTCATTAATAGCAGTTTATTTGAAATAGATGCATAATTATTGCAGTTTGTGGGATGTAAGGAAACGTTCTTCACCAAGGGTGTAACCGGAGTATGTGTTAAAGCACATGAGGTTCACGCTGGTAAGAAGTAAGAGCTGATGTAAAGAGGCATTCTTCTTAAGGCATTCTTCAGTCAAGAAGGAAGACCCAGGATCACCTTGATATTAGGTCAATATACAGGGGGACGCGCTTTTCATTAACGGATTCTGCCGTGAGGGGAACGGCTTCATTCTTCTCCTTCCCAGCAGTCGTGAGGGCAACGGCTTCACTTGCCTGAATCTTCCGCCGTGAGGGGAACGGCTTCTGGCACCAGGCACTACATCTCCCAGCAGGCGTGGGCAGGCGCCTGCTGAGGTCGTCAGTTTGGTGCGCCAGGAGGCGCGATAAAAGCTTACCGGCCCTCCCGCAGCGTGGGTCGCGTTTTTCATTACCGGATTCTGCCGTGAGGGGAACGGCTTCATTCTTCTCCTTCCCAGCAGTCTTGAGGGCAACGGCTTCACTTGCCTGAATCTTCCGCCGTGAGGGGAACGGCTTCTGGCACCAGGCACTACATCTCCCAGCAGGCGTGGGCAGGCGCCTGCTGAGGTCGTCAGTTTGGTGCGCCAGGAGGCGCGATAAAAGCTTGCCGGTCCTCCCGCAGCGCGGGACGCACGCGGGCAGTGCCCGGGCAAAGCCTGGGCAGGGGCGGGCCCGTCTGCGCCCGTCAGAGCCCAGAGGAGGCCGGGCTGGGCCGGCCCTCTGACATCTCTGATGTGAACGTTCTAGACTTAAGGTACTGTTGTCTTGTGGAATCCCTTTTTTCTGCTATGGCGAAACGTATAAAACGCAGGGATGGCCAACTGCAGGGGGTGGGGGGTCGTGGGGACTCTGGATGCCTTCCTCTCACGGGCAGAGACAGTTTTAACCCATGAGATCCTGCTTGCGGAAAAAAGACTTTCTCTGGACACTTTAGTCACCCAGAAGAGATCATCAATGGGCGGCTTAAGCAGGGTAAATTCCCCCGTAGCTGCTTCCCCAGATACCCTGTCTCTGCTTGATGACAAGGCGAGCACGTCTTGCATTGGGAGGGGGGAGGGGAGAAGGGGGGTTTGTATATCAACTGTTTCAGGGGACTTGTCAAATTGTGTAATTGCTCAAGGTACGGAGTTGGGGGAACCTAGTGTGGTTGATATGATGTATCAAGAAATTGCTATCTTACCTCCGTCGATCACTACAAAGTTAGTAGTCCCTTCCACCATACCAGAGGCTCAGGTAGTATCTGTATTCAGAGATGGAGAAGTCACAACTAGGTCTAAAAGGTGCCAAAATGTTAGCCCGGCGAAGGGCGGGGAGGCGCAGCTTCCTATTATTGAACCGCCTGTTAAGCGTTTTAGGGGTGGTACTTCGCAAAAGTCCAAAACAAAGACAAAACCAAAGCCTAGAGCAAAGAAGCACACCCCCAAGACATCTTCACATGAAACCATGGTGATCCAAGGTTCAGTCGAGCCTGTGACGTGCCTGGGCTTAGTCTCCAATCAACAGACTGGTGAATGCAATAATGATCAGTGGAGTAGATTAGAGTCGCTAATCTCTATACTGCTTGACCCCATTCATAAAAACATAAGTTTGAGTGAGGATAAACTATCTAGGCTCGAAAATCCGATTAGCACATCCACTAATGGTGTTAATGCGGTGGTAAAATCCCCCCTTGAAGAGATAATCAATAAAAACTTTCTCCCAATATTGCAAAGACTTGATCAATTAGAATCTACAGTGGCATCAATGCGCATAATGGTCAGGGACTCAATCTCACGGTCTCGGGTAAATCCCAAAGAATTAGTTGGGGGTTCAGCTCGTTGTGGGTACTCAGAACTAAATGAGAGGCCATCTACTAAGTGTAATGCTGAATCGCTTAGCTCTGCGAGGAATGGTGTCGACAGAAGCCATGCTACTGAAGATGTGCAGCACAGAGGGCCTGAATGTTTTAGTCGTATGGCAAATACGGGTCGGCCCCCTAGTGTTAGCAGGCAAGGTCCTTCTTCCATAGCTATTAACGGGATCAACGGGAACAACGGGAATAATAATGGTACCCATGAGCAAACATTGCCACTGTTGTCCCCTAAAAGGAAAGTCTCTATTACTCGAGATGATAAGGTGACTTTACATCTTCCACCAGAGTGTGGTCCCTATGTTGCAATCCTTGCGAATGTCCCTCCTCTGTCCAACGAACAAGTCAAATCCCAGTCACAGTTAAAAAACAAAGGGGCCCATTAGGATGGCGGGTCAAAGCACCACCGCCGTGCTGGCGGATGCAAAAAGCACCAGTTACCGTCCGCCCGCCACAGCACACACGCCCGCCCAATTAGGATGCGAAAAGACAGCCAAACACCGCCCGTAAGCCAGCTACGCCCTCCGCCATCAAAGTGCGCCCGTCCACGGAGCGGCGCGGCCCAATGGAGACACAACGCCCGACGAAATCACGTACCGCCCGGCCTACAAATTACGATGCCAGAACCAAACAGTTCCCCCGGCTAAGAGACACCGCACGTGAAAGCAAGGCGGAAAACCGAACGCACAGTACGGATAGTAAAGAGGCGGACCCCCGAGCATGAATCCAGCACTGCAGGCCCTCCCCATGCTCTACCTGATGCAGCACCCAGGAGTCAACGCACCGCGGCGACGCAGGTAGGCAGACACACAACAGGGGCACGCAAACAGCGCACACAGCGCAAGGGCGGGAAAACTGTATATGGCCCCCCCGACAACCCTGCGTGGACACGACACATCCACCACTGCACCCACACATGCGCACAACGCAGAGGCCAATGGCAGCATAATGCATGCGCCGCACACAAACACAGGGTCACAACCAAACACCACACACACCAGCACCACCCAGAACGCACATGTCACGTGACAGCCCTGCCACAGACATGTCCCCAACCGGCAATTCACTGTTGCCAACCTGACGTCACACAAGTGACCCGAACATGTCAGTGACGTCACGCCACATTAGGACACACCCCTGTGTGCAAAACACGGCGAAGCACACAGCGGAGGCAACATCACCCAGCAGAATATGGACCCCGTCGGGAAAAGGTACGCCAGTACCACACAGAAACACCGATGCCACCCTGCACCCAATAACAAGACATGCAATACGTAACATCAAAGATACCGGGGACAGACAACAGGTGGGACCAATTATATCACAAGGCCCAACGTATAGCGGAAACGCAGCCTGCTGCCCACACACGGGAGAGGAGACAGCACCGAATGACCTTCCATTCCCACTGTGAAACCACATCCCGACTAAACAAGCCGGAGACAACAGTCATTGCACCAAACAAAGCCCAACACAGGCATGCAGAGGGAAGCGGCCACAGGGCAGATAGCGCATAACACCAAAGAACATTCAGAACGGAAAGAAGAAATGATAACACTCCCCCATGTGGTTCACATGCAAGTTATCTGGAAGGAGTCAGACACCACTGACCTTGACCATTCAGAGAAGCATGTGGGATGAGGGCCCGTGTCCTCCGCACAAGCCAACATAACACAAGTCCTGCCTCCCTACGACCATTACAGAATACCCAGCAACATCGGAGGTTGCACTCTGCAGACTGCACAGACAGCCGGAGCACGCCACCACAGCGCCCTGCAGCAAAATGGCACTTGCACCACACCTACCCAACTACGCCGGACAGATCAAGCTGTACAAACATAACCTGATACAGATATTGGGATGTGACAATCTGGCCTTGCTGAACGTAAGTTACCGACTAACTTACCGCATCGCATTGTTCAGCTGCGTCATCCCCGTCTTCTACTGTCGGAGGTGTCCCTTCTACTATCCTGTGGAGTTATGTCTCTCCAACCCGGCATGTCCAAGGGCGGACCTGCTACAACTATTCAACCCCCTGGACGCCCACGACAGGGTCTCTTCAGCCTATGGGGGCATGGCGTATGTGGCGACTATCGGACCCACACTGCAATGGGACCACTGTGCCTCCACACGACGGATAATGGATTACAGTTACATCGAATGCCATCCAACATGTCCCATCATGCTCCTACAAGGGACAACTCACGACCAACACCTTGACAGCCACCATCCGCTACATTGGATGGCAACCATGTCCACCACCAATGCCATGGAAGCCCTGCTGGAAGGTATTGCATTCCTGACAACCTGTCAATTCGTCGGGCCCCGTCGCCATACCCCCAATTGAGCAATGATGTCCCACACCGTACCCATGCTTGGCTTACACACGGACTAGGCAGTTACCAGTACAACAACTATACCATGCAACCTGCAACTGACACCACAACAACAACTACACTGCCATGACATCTGATACTATTTGGGAAATGCACCCTGTTCCTCATCACATCCAGTAACTCTGCATGAACAGGGGGAGGCAGAGGCATGGGATTTGCGTATGGCAACCACATGGACAGAACTGCACGTACAACCATGCCATGATATGGATCCTGCGCCCATGAACATATGCACCGGTCAGTGGACAGCAATCGTCCTGCTGTAGTATGTGAGAGCTGTCACCACACCTCCCTCTGAACGTCCGTGCCAGGACCTTTGCATGGACACCAAGTGCATCCACCAACAACATGAGCCCAGTGACTGTGACATGGCCAGTACCCACCACATCGCAACAACAAGTGGGACGCCGTTGCATGCACGTAAGCCCATGCCCTGATGCCACCTCCACGCACGTGTGTATTAGTAACTATAGCAGCAAACCTGTAACATGGAACTGAGATGCACTGTGCCCATGATGACAAGCGGACTGGTAGGCTACATGTATACTGTCTGTGTCAAAGTCAGCAGCACCACCTTAATTAGCAAATGTACATTAGCACACCAACGGCTAAGCAGTTGTAACTCTGAAGCCCACATCCCACAGTCAACAACTAATCACTGTACCCCTACACCCTATGCTATGTGTAATCATGCTGAGTATATCCTCCACATGCACTTCGCTGCCAGTAGTGTTCACTATACTGCATCACAGAGGACATAAGTCCCAATACATGGCTTGAAGCAACAATGTGTCTCTGCTGATTCATTTCACAAGTACGAATGAGAGAGGATGAGAGTGTGTGAAGTACACGGCAGTCGTGAGATTACCATGTAGTCCACTGTCATTGGATGTCAACGCAAATGAGTAGCACAACTGTGGGAGACACACATGTGTCATGTGAAGCGGGAGTTACGCATGGCTCAGGTGGGTGGGTGTGACGGGTAGGTGCGCACATGCAATGTTGAAACACGCTGTGTTGGGAGGACTCAGGAACAGTACATTGGCGCACTCCTGGGAATCTGTAAAGACCACCTGTCTGGTGACGAATGTGAACTCGTGTGTGCACAACAGGCGGGCACACGAACAATGCCGCATCAAGTGTAGACGTCAGCCCACCCTCCGTGGACATGCCGGATACTGCTGCGCGTCCGCCAGGCCCTTGCCAAGGCACTCACATCCCCTGTCGACATGGTGTATCCCCAACATCGTCCACTTGCACAGGCAATCCAGGGCACGGGATGGCAGTAGAGCATGGTGGGTGAGAGGTCATGGCGCGCTCATCCTTGTCACATCACGCAGGCAACACATCCACAATGTGTAGTATGGCACAAGTCAAATGGAAGTAGTGGGGGACGCACACATCACAAGCAGCAGTGACGTCACGGAAGGTGGCTCGCACCATCCCACCCATTGACAATACACCCACACACGTTACATGCCATTGCAACAGAGAAGCCAGCGCGTGCACAAGCAGCTCCAAGCTCGCCCCAGAGAGGCCAAAGAGTGAATGTGTGGGGCCATGAGCCCCAGTTGGACGCGGCCTGGCCCGCTAGGGCAGCTACAGCCTCTGTGTGTTGCAGGTGGTGTATCCGGACTGCGGAGCCTGTCATGCATTGTCAATGTTGCCCGGGTCTCGAGTCGGGGCACCACGCATGTGGACGGCGTCCCGCCACTAATTATACCGTGAGACAGACCACTTGTTCAACTGGACCCACACATACACTCCTTGGCCTCTCTGGGGCGAGCTTGGAGCTGCTTGTGCATGCGCTAGCTTCTCATGTGCAAATGCATATTGGTGTGAGCGAGGGGAGGCCATGAGGACAGTGTAAAAGATAACTGTTTGACTTTCAGTTAGTTTAAGGAATGCCCCTGATGTGGTCAGAAAAAGACATGTCTCGTGTGTATTGCAACTAGTAGATAAGCCGATGACCTTCCCAGGTCTTGCATGTAGCCCCGCACCTAGCCCCGCACACTCGACACATCAAAAAGAGTACCAGCACCACATACTTCCCATTCGAAGCACTGACTGGGGGTGACAACCATTGGACAGTCTTGTGTAGTCCACCCACGCGTACATGTGGGCCCTCCATGATCCATGTCACCTGCGGCAAAGTGATGTCATGGGCAATGACGGAAGTGAGCAGAGCTGTCTGCCCCACGCTCAGACGGTGCATCAGCTCAACAGACCCAGCACTGAGTGCAGCAGGGGTCACATGTGCAGGGGCAGTTGTGCCTGGTGTGAATGCACATGCACATAGACAGCACATCGAGCAATGTGTAGCCTGCCCACATCTACTGTCCATTGTCAGGCTGACCTAGAAAAAGATCACAAGGCAACACATCTGTGTGGGTGTACCCACTGTGACCAACACTGCGCAACCATCAGCGTACTCGCCCTGTGCATGGCCCACCCCGCAACGAAGGTCACATTCAGTGCCACTATCTCTCACACACATCCCTATCACGAGTCATGGTGTGGCCAATCGACAGTGCAGAGTAAGCGCTCATCCGGGGGTCCTGAACAGGAGACACATGTAACCCACTAGGCAGTCTGTGTCGGCACCTACTGGCATTGTGCAGTCAATGTGCAGGCCAGGCCTGCTGGGACTGAGAAGGGCAGCATGGCCCCAGCCTGACTTCCACACGACCGACAAGTGCACTGAGACCTGCATTGCCAATTGTCTGTGTCACTGGATGTCTGACATGAAGTTGCCATGTACCACCACTCGGGAGGGACAGACAGGTCAAAGCGCCCGAGAGCTCACATACCCATGCCACCTGCAGCCAGCATGGTGAGCAGTGCATGTTTGTACTCCACAGGCTCTGACTCATAGTGCTGAGGAGCAACGACATGTGTGTCCCCCACATGCACACCCACACACACTGCAGTTGTCTCTCACACACAACTTTCGCAAGGAATAGCCATGTGCAGTGTGCGTGGAGCACGGAATCCAGGTTCTCCAGCTCCTCGCCGGTGAGTGGACCTGGACATGTCCTCAGCGTCATCCACGTGTAGGTGGAGTGGTGGCAGCAGCAGGTGTCGTCGAGGGGTGCCAGGCTGCAGTGCCAGGTAGCTGTGGTTATGCCTGTCCCACTCACACACACATATTACCCCCTGGGGCCGTTTCAGTGGGTACAAGCTGCTGCGATTCGTGTACCATGTCTGGCAGCTTCAATTGCAGACGTTGGCCTGCTCCCAGCTGGCCATGGACGCCTACCTCCACAGTGGAACACGCAGGGTGCAACCGCGAGGGTCATTGGAGTTGCCCGTAAGGGCCTGGCCCATGCCGGGTACAGTCCGCTGATGCCATGTGCACCACACAGTATAATGTGCGCAATGCATCTGCAGGTGTGGCCATGATTTGCGTGTGGGTGCAGGTCCACAATGGACAGGGCCACAACATGCTGTGTGCATTGGCAGGGACGGCCAGTGCTCAGCCTCCACATGTATGTAGGAACATCATCATGTACACATTGGCATGGGAGCATGGGATATGCATATGCACACACATGCCATCTTTCACTATGTACATCTGCCACTTGGCACGTGCAATGTTACGTGTCACTTGTGATGTGTAGTTGCAAGCACACAGCCGTGTTGGCATGGGGCTGCCAATGTGTACACCTGTCAATGTTTCTGGAGGTGTGATCCGTACAGTGCTGTACATAGGGTGCAGTAGGGACATCAATGACTGTCTCATATCCCCTCATGCCACAGGTCCCAATTGTTTTGGCCGCTCAGCCTGTGTCCATAGCGTTGTTGGTGTGTGCCCTACACACCCAGCCTCGGAAGCAGTGTGATGCACAGCAGCTAGTCATGTTGCCGTGGTGTTGCAGTTTACCGAATATGCAGTCTGTTACCATCAGCATGCCTTACAAGTTGTTAAGGCCTAACTCCCCATGTGCATGCTCATAGCAATGGTGTGTGTCACTGCCCATTGCTATTGGCAGGGGACCTGTGTACGTGTATTGTGGCTGTGCTGTCCCTACTTGTCAGCCGTTCTGTCATTCAATTGCCTGCTCAGTCATTTATGTTTTGTGTTTGTGAATATGCCATGTGGCGTGTTGCTTTGACATGTGTTCACTTCCATCTTTCCTAGGCGTAGACCAAACATTCATCGCCCCTACCAATTGCTGTCAGACATGGTGGATGTGGAGGTCATCCGCAAATATCGTCTGGACCGACCCACCCTGCATCGCCTATGTGCCTTGTTGGAACCCCACCTCCGTCCTCGCAGGGTGTATCCAACAGCATTCACCCCCACGGCTAAGGTGATGGCTGCACTGCATTTCTTCGCCACTGGGTCATTCCAGCACACAGTGGGCAGTGGAGGTGGGATGTCCCAACCCATGTTCAGCATGGTGCTCAGGGATGTACTGTCAGCCATGATGCTGTACAGGAACAGATACATCTGCTTCCCCAGGGCTCGTGAATTGGCGGCAGTGAAGGGTGCATTCTATGCTCTTGGACGAATCCCCCACGTTGTTGGTGCAATAGACTGCACCCATGTTGGCCTTGTTGCACCACAGGCCACCGAGCACCTCTACCGCAACCGGAAGCACACGCACACCCTGAATGTGCAAGTGGTGTGCCTTGCGGACATGGTGATTACACACGTGTGTGCGAAATTCCCAGGATCGGCCCATGACGCGCACATCATGCGCAACAGCATCCTACCACGTCTGATGACCAATCTGCAACCGGACCGTGGCTGGATTGTTGTGGAGTAGTGTAGCGTGCTGGCTGTGCGATACTGTCTTGTGTCCAGTTGGAATTGCAACGGTTCTCTGTGTCCCTCACACCCAGGTGACTCTGCTTACCCGAATGGACCCTGGCTGCTCAGCCCATTACGATGTCCTGGGAGCCCAGCTGATGTCCGCTACAATGAGGCACATGGGAGGACCAGACGTGTGGTTGAGCGGACCTTTGGCCTCCTCAAGTCCAGGTTCAGATGCCTGGACCGCACCGGGGGCGCACTGGCATACTCCCCACAGAAGGTGTGCCAGATAATTGTGGCTTGCTGCATGCTGCACAATCTGGCGATCCGCAAGCAGATCCCCCTAATTGTGGATGACGGAGATCAACCAGGGCCCCAGCCTGCACACCAGGACAGCTCCAGTGAAGAGGACAGTGGAGAGGATGAAGCTGTGACTGTGCGTCAGCAGCTCATCACCCGCTACTTCACTTGACGGTGAGTGACCATGTACGACGGCTGATGTAGCTGTAGTTGTGCAGGTGTATGTGTGCTCTGTTACGGGGGCCTTTTGTTCACTGAGTGCTGTGTGTCAATGGTCCATGTCCAGGTTGGTATGCCACTGTCAGTGGCTGTAGCATTGTGCCCTGTTGCTCTGTGAGATGTGTGTGCATTGCTTGTAGTTGGTGACAAGTACTGTGTGATGAGTGTGTGACACACTCATTGAATGTACTCTTGTTCTGTTTTTCACCCCTAGGTCCCTGCAGCCTCTCCTGTCCCATCGACATGCCACACAGCAGATGCATTTCTGCTCATGGTGGCGATTGCACATCGTGGAATAAACCCAGGACACATTAAGCCGATTGTGAACAAGGTGTATTTATTTACAGCGGTGACATGTGATTGTGTGCAAGGTGATGACAAATGTGGCGCATGCTGTGACAATGAGTTGATGGTCATGGCTGCGTGATGGTCAAGGTGTACCCATGGAGTTCTATGTCCACAGTCGAACAGGCACATGCCATTCACATGGCAGTGTGGGGTAGGATCGTATTACAAATCAATGCAGTAGGTGGTCAAGGTGGCTGGCTGACTCACTGGCGTTTGGTGCGGGCGAAGTCCTCTCTGGACACCTGTTTCCTCTTCGGACGGCCCCTTCCACGTTTGGTAGGGGGTGTTGATGTTCCGCTAGTGGTGGTTGAGGAGTGCTCACTCGCTGTGGACGCAGGGGAACGCGATGCTGCACGAGCCTGCGCCACAGCAGGTGGTGGCGGAGGTGGTGTTGCTGGCCTTGCTTGTGCCCTCCCCCCACCACCAGCTGGCCCATGAGGGCCGCGATTTGGGCCATATGGGCGTCCATGGACCTCAACACCGCAAGGACCTCCCGCGTGTCGCTTGCCGACCTGGCCCATTCGCCTTGGGCCTCTTCATAGGCCCCAAGGACTCTGTCGATTGGCGGCAGGGCTTGGCTCCCAGGCACAGTTGGCGTTGGCCTGGCCCTGCTCCTCCTACCAGTACTGCTGCCACCGACCTGCCCACTAG
Organism: Calotriton arnoldi; assembly: GCA_963921515.1. Taxonomy (NCBI): domain Eukaryota; kingdom Metazoa; phylum Chordata; class Amphibia; order Caudata; family Salamandridae; genus Calotriton; species Calotriton arnoldi. The sequence goes on from CAWUFW010003332.1 coordinate 1,002,644, forward strand.
CCACATTGCTCACCACGGTCCTCGCTCTGGCTCCCAGGGTGGAGCCCGACGGCCGTGCCGACCCTTGCGCAGTGGCTGTGGCGAGGGATGCCGTGGTGGTGGTGGTTGCGGCGGTGGTGGTGGTTGCGGCGGTGGTGGTGGCCGCAACGGCTGTGGCAGCAGGGGTCTGTGACTGGTCAGCAGCCCTGGGTGATGTGTTGGTGGGCAGGAGGGGCCCTGGGGAGCGGTTGTGCCCTGCCACTCCAGTTGGGCCTGCTGGGTGGTCCGTGTCCGGAGAGGTGTCCAGCTCCTCTACATCCGTGAGTCCGGGTCGGGGGCTTGCGGACTGGCTGTGCTGGCTGCTGTCACCCTCTCCAGCATCCAGCAGTTCGGCACCTGTGGGGAGAATGAGATGGGTCATTGTGTTGCACCTAGCAAAGTATGTATTGGTTGTCTGACATTCACAGTTCGTGCACTGTCGTGCACAGGTTTCCCAATGGCGTGTGTGTGGATGTACGATGTGTGTATGCGTGGGCTAGGCAATGGGTCTGTGTGATGTGGACATGTGGCATGGGACGGATTAGCAATGCCGATGGGTGTGTGTTGCTATGCTCCTACATGTTGTGGCTCGTGTGCATGCGTGCTCCAGGACCATCGACGATGTTGGGTTGAACGATGGTTTATGGGGAGGGATGGAACGCTTAGGTACGCTGATGCCAAAAGGGGGTACAGCCCCCTAAACGCTCTTGGGTTGAAATATGCTTTTGGGGTACATGCTGTGGGTAATGGGTGCAGAACGTGACATGTGTTCTGGCAACGTGACAGTGCATAGACAAAGGTGTGTGTCTGTCTCACATGGCCGGAATATCTGCTGACTGTTATCATTCATGGACATCACATTGGTAGCAATGTTGTGAGTTCGTGCTTGTTGTGTGCCACACGACGTATTGCAGATGGGCCAATTCCTTTGTGTGCGTGCTGCCCTGGTACATGTGCATCAGTGCTGTGCTCTTGGGGTGTTGACTATATTATGTGTGTCGTTACTCGCAGTGTGACGTGCGCTTCGGTCACTGCAGCCACTTGATTTGTCATGGGCAGGTATCTTTGCATGTCTACTGTATGAGGGACAGCTGTTCGGATGTCATACCTTTCATGACACTGTGGCTGAGAGGTGAGATGGATGATATGTTGAATGTGCATTGTGTGCCTGTGTGTTTCATGGGTCCAGTTGTCTTTGTGTGCAATATTGTGGTTCCAGGCTGTTACTTCTAGTACGGTCTGTCTTACGTGGGCGTTGTTGTACGATGTGTGGGTGACAGGCAGTGAGGACTACATGGACAGGACTTCGATGGTGTTGCTGATGTGTGTGATGGGTGGCACAGTGCCTGCCGTGTGGGTCTGTGCTCCAGTGGGACTTGTACATGCAGACGTGGCTCCTTAGGTGTTGCTGTATCTGTGATGGGTCATGTGGGGTTTGACTCTGTTGAACATGTCCGTGTGCACATTGGTCTCATGATTGTGACTGGGAGCAGTGCTGCGTGTTCCTCTGCTACGTGACATGTCCCATGTGTCAGTCGTAGTACAGTCCTCATGCCTACAGACGCCCCGCCCTGTACTTTTTCCCACCTACAGGTTGTTTCTGAGTGCGCAATGCAATGGATGCCACATGGTACTGGGAGGGAGGGGTGCTCCACCTTGCTGGTCTGTGGTAGTGGGGGCCTGGTGGGTGTTTTACTTCAGCTGTCCCCCTCCGACCCACTGTCTTTGTGTTCCGGCTACTTACCTGTTACTTGTCGGTCAGTGCAGCTATGGCGGACACATGGATGTGGGTGTGGGGAGTGCTCATTCTGGCGCATCTGGAGTACAAGGGGACTTGGTGGGAGTTGCGGTGCTGGCTGACTGTACACATGCCCCCATGGTTTTGTTAGATGGTAGCTTTGGGCTGAGTGTGTGTGAGTGTCTGTTGCATGTGTGGGTGATGTCTTGTGTATTGTGTACTGGACATGGGGGTGTTTGTCCCTAGGAGCTATGGCATGGTGGTAGTGCATGTGAGTACATAGCGGTGTGCTGGTATACGTTTGTTTGTACTTACCAGCCTCCACTCCCCCTGGTAATCCGGTGAGGATCTCCGGATGTATGATGACTCGCACCTTCTCCTCCCACGCCTTGAAGGTCTTGAATAGCGCGGGATTCCCTCCGCCAGTCCTGGCAGCCAGCTCTCGATTTTTGCTCTCCTTCTTCTTGACCACGCTTTTGAGGTCGTTCCACCTTTTGTTAATTTCTCCTCTGTTGCGTGGAACGTTCCCGACTGCATTGACCTGGTCTACGATCCTGCTCCACAACCGGTTTCTGGTGGATAGTGGTGTCTGTTGGACCTGGTTGCCATAGATTTGTGGGTGCACCTTGACGATCTCGTCGACCATGACCGTTAGCTCGGTGGGAGTGAACTTGGGCATTCTGTGTGATGCCATGGTGTGTGTTTTGGTGTTTGTGGTGCTGGTGCGGTGTGTGGTGTGTGATGTGCAGGGGGTTTGTGGGTCAGGTGTTTGGTGGTGGTGGTGATGGGTGTGATGGGTGCGTGTCTGTGGTGTGCCGCTGTCCTTTCTGTCTCGCTGTGTTGTGTGCTTTCGTCCTCAGTTTGTAATGTTGCAGGGGGTTGTGGTCTGTGAAGGGGCTGGTTTTGTACTTACCTATGTGGGTGTGTCATGATGGTCTGTTGTTTTCAGGTGTGTTGTGGCTGGTGTTCTGGGATTTGTAGTTGATTTGTTTGTCCAGGGGGGTGTGTTTCAGGGATGTGTACTGTGTTTGGGTTTTTGTGCGTGGGTTGCTGTGTGGACTTGTTAGCCATGTTGTGTGTGTTTGTTTTCGTCAGCGGATGGTTTCTGTGCATGGACGTGGCCGCCAGGGCTTCCGCCGTGTCCATTTTCGTCACTGTTGTTTGCGCTGGCGGGCGGTGTATTTGTGGATTTCCCGCGCTCATGTCGGTACGATCCTAATTTAACGGGCGGTGTCTCGGTCGTCAGGGCGGGCGGTTTTGGCTTGTCGTGCGTCTTTCCGTCCGTGGCGGGCGGATGGACTTGGACTCGGACATGGGCGGGCGGTTTTTTCTGTTTATTTTCCGCCTCCGGCGGTTTTCGGTTCGCGGCATCGTAATTGCTCGGTCGGTATTCAGACGGTGTAGGCGGGCGGATTTTCGCCACTGTGGTTGTTGGTGGATTTTTCTCCGCCCGACATCGTAATGGACACCAAAGTTTGTCACTGGCTTTCCCATATTACAAACTTTTTAAAGTCTGATTTTGATGACATCTTATTTGTGAGACGAGTTAACTGGGTGGGTCCACTACGCAAGTCCCATTATGGTGACTGCATAGTCATAAATTGTAGATCTCCCTATATTATAGGTCGACTGTTGGGGTGGGGGACATCTTTAACTAACCAGAGGCAGGACAAAGCGATAATTATTTTACCACTTGGGTTTTTACAGACATTGTGACAACAGAGGGAGGAACTTTAAGGTCACCAAAACTGTCAGCGCAACGCCCCGTGCACCTTTCGAGGCCTCGTCCTTGGAATCGAGTAATAGGTATTATCCCCTGAGTGGCTTAGATTCTCAGGATTGACTGGACAGAGTACTTCCCTCTTTGTTACAGTCCTATGAGGTTGGATCTGCTCTGGAACTTGTTGCTGTATCTGGTACTATTCCAGTGCCACACAATAGTGGTAACCCAGGCTGCTGTGACCAAGTAACCAACACCTTGCTCCTTCCCCTTCATTATGATCCTGAGGGAGCCACAAACCCTATAGGTCATTCACAGGAAATTGTATCTGACTGCTATGATCTCAAACTTTTATCCTGGAATGTAGCGGGCCTAAACTCAAAGATAAATGACCCAGTTTGGGGTAAATTTATGGACGCTTTCCACCTCTGCCTACTACAGGAAACCTGGGCAGTAGGGTGTGTCCATAGGGTAGGCTTCACTACGTATAGTATTGAAGCCATACAGCCTCCGGTTGGTCGCCCAGCGGGTGGCCTTTTGATCTGGGTTAAAAACTCACTTACCTGTAAAGTAAAGGTCTTGCTCCTTGGCTGTCCCGAATTACTTGGTTTGGAACTGTCCTTAGGCAAGGGGACTGTAAAAATTATACTTTTCAACATATTCAATCGGTTTGACAGCCCGCATAGACCCTCAGGGACAGTAACAACGCTGGCCAACTATCTTGATTCGGCCACGGGAAATCACCGTTTGATTGTCGCCGGAGATCTCAATATGACCTTTGAACCGGTGAACTATATTCAGGATCTTATCTTGGAAGGGGATAAAGCTAGGGGGATTGCAAAACTCCAGATCCCACCTATCAAGAAAAATACAAGGGTGGGGCAACAAGTACTATCGTTTACTATTGCCCATGGAGTCAGAGCCTGTAATGGTCGAACAGACTCTGATAGAGGAGCCGGTCACACATTTAAGAGGGGGGCATCTAAAACACGGATTGACTATATCCTTGTCGACTTAGATCTCTGGCCCTTTGTCAAGGATATGGTCATTATAACTCGGGAAGCTAGTGACCACAATGCTTTGGCGCTTACGATGACAGGATTAGCTACCCAGCATAGGCTCCATAGGCTTGAGTCCACACAGGTTATTACAAATAACAACAATAGGAGAGTTAAATGGCCAATGATTTTGGCTGATTTCAACTCACTCCCCCAAATATATTCTGTGGTGGAGCGGTCTCTTATAGACCTAAGTACTCCTACCACTGGGTCAGAGGCTGTTATGAGTATCTTCCAGGAATTAACTACAAGTATAAAACCATTCTTTTATAAACAAAGTAATAGAGTAAAGCAGCAAACAGCACCCTGGTTCAACGATGCTTGCAAAAAGCTAGGGATGAGCTAATGGTGATGGTAAAATCGAAATCTCCTGCAGGAATTACAAACAGTAGGAGGTTATATAAACTGGCCCAAAATAAAGCAAAAAGGGACTGGGAGTGTGAAAATTGGAAATTGCTTTTAGAAGCCGCTAAACATAAGAATAGTCAATATTTTTGGCATTTATTGGCAAAGGGGTCACCAAATTTGGTGACACAAACTGATTTTCACATTCAGCCCCATGTATGGGAAGAATATTTTGGGGCACTGTTTGCAGATCATGGGCCGTCGTTCGTTCCAGCCTTAAACAGGTATCTTTGTGAACAGGTAGTAGTTGATGTTGAAAATATTACTCTTGCGGAAACAATTATGGCCATAAATTCCGTGCAGAGTGGCAAGGCACCGGGTCTCGACAAGCTTCCGGGAGATCTGTTTGGGGCTGAACCGACTGTATGGGGTCCGCTGCTACAAAAAGTCTATAATACTATCTTACAGGGGGGTGCTATTCCGGAGACCTGGCGGGGAGCCGAAATCATTCCCATTCATAAAAAGGGCGCTAAAGGGTCGCCGGGGAACTACAGGCCCATTAGTCTTATTGACGTATCGCAAAAAATCTTCTGTAAAATCATATTGACCAGAATTCAAAACTGGATAGAGGAAAATAATGTTTTGTCCAACTTACAGGCAGGATTTAGGGCCGCAACTAGCACCACGGACCAAGTCTTTAGGTTCCTCCTGTTAATATGGAAAGAGGTTACAATCAGAGGAGGTCACCTATATGTAGTGTTCGTGGATTTAAAGACCGCCTTCGATTCCATTGACCGGTCCCAACTTTGGCTTGCGCTGAGTACATTAGGATTACCAGCCTATCTGATCAGAATTCTCTTTAGGCTACATCAAGACACCTTTGCTAGGGTCAGGTGGAATGTTGAAGGTAGCCTGACTAACGCCATAGCCGTTCAGAAGGGTGTTCGTCAAGGTTGCGTCCTTGCCCCTACATTGTTTATCCTTTACATTAATGGTCTAATAGGAGAACTTTTTAATTGCGGTGGCGATCCCCCAAAAATGGCTGGCAACATAGTGCCTTGTCTGCTTTTTGCAGATGATACACTGCTTATTGCCCAAACACCCCGCAGCATTCAAAATCTTTTAAATAAATTTGCCTTAGTTTGTAAAGATAAGGGTTTAGAAATAAATGGTTCAAAAACTAAATATATGATTTTTAATCCATATAAATCAAACAAGAGAAGACTTACCCTGGGCACGCAAAGTTTGGAGCAGGTTAGTTCCTTTGATTATCTGGGTAACCGTATCAACGATAGGTTGGCATGGACACCACAGTTAGAAAAGAGTATTGCGACCCTCCAGCATGTTGATTGTGCTATAGTGCAGAGGGCTAGGGCTTCCCCTTATCGGCCAATTTCTCCCATTATTGAAATTCACAGGGCTAAGGGCCTAGGTGCGGCCCTGTACGGGGCTGAGTTGTGGGGGCTGGAAAACTTATCAGACCTAACTCGTGCTGAAAATAAATTCATCAGAGCCATCATGAACCTCCCAGTGAATACACCACTCTTGCCACTTAGACTAGATCTTGGCCTAAAACCTATAGATCATTATGCCATCTTAAGGTCACTTTTGTATTGGATTAGGATGTGGACAAGTAAAACACAGGTGCCCCTGAGGGAGGCTTTGGCTGAGTTGATAGCCTTGCATAACCAAACAGGCCGCATCAAGTGGTTAAGTAAGATCAAGGTCTGGTATACAAAAATTGGGATGGCGCAATTCTGGGAGGACCCTGGGTCCATGACCAAACGTACGGTCCCTCTTGTTAAAAAAAGGTTTTGGGAACTAATGTTCTCAGAAAGGGTTGACCATTTTGCACATGGCACTTTGACTGCGGGGTTTTTAAATGTTAAAAGAGTATTTGCTTTTGAAGGGTTTTTGGATGATATTGAACCGCCCCAGGCGTGTGCTTTGTATGTTCAATTCAGATATGGAACCCTTCCTTTGAATGCAAAGAAGAGCTCATGGGAAAACTTGTCTGTCAATCCACTGTGTCCTTTATGCCACATCTTCCCTGAGACTATTGAGCATCTTTTTTCTGCTGCCCCTTTTACGCTGAACTTAGCAAAACCTGGCTGGCCCCTGTATGTCGCACTTTATCTTTTAATTGTCCTTTGGAAGGTATACGAATATTTAAATCAGACACCACAAGCTGGTTAGTATTTGCTGTTTCGAGGTTCCTAATGTTTGCGTGGTGGAAAAGGTCAAAAACAGGCAAATCTGTTCTTGTGTCGTAGTATTGTTAATGTAATCTTAATCAGGTCCAGTGGTATTTTTCTAGACGTATGTATTTTGACTATGAATGAATTAGAGTTTGTCTTACTGTACTGTATAATTTTTTAATGGTTTTTACATTGGCGCATTTTTTATTGATTTTACTGTTTATGTACTGTATTTAAGATGTGAATGATCTTATTTTTGATCGATCAATAAAAAAAATAAAAATAAAAATATTTCTAATCACTGCTTTGATTCCTGAGTTGAGACATCTGTAAATTTCCAAGGATGTCTTTGCACACAAAGAAGTGTTTGAAATTCGTTACAGAGAGGACATTCTAGGAATGGAATGTTCTGTAAACATTATCCCAGATTTTGTCCGTCTTTCCTGCAGAAGCATCCTGAAAGTTGTTACACCAATCATCTCCTTCAAGTTTAGATGAACAAGGGTTAGGCAGCATTTTTCAAATTTTAAACTTGTCTTAAAGTACCATAACAGAAGTACAGAATATTGCTACATATTCTGGAACTTTGAAGGAGCCACCTTAGGCACACATTAATTCCACACCTCACTGGAACACGCAGTTATGTCTTGACAAAAAAGTATAAAATAAGTCAGAAACAGCAGTGACTGGTAAGCTAATATACATCTATACAGCCAATGCCGGCTCAGTTTTCTGAATTATTTTTCCAAAAGGGTGCTGGGTCTTGCCAAGAGATTTGTATAACAACCAAATCCTTGAATGTTAAAGTGGATGGTTTAGGGGTGTAGGGTGGTAACCTGAAGCGTTTGGATGCTTCAACAACAGATGTAAGGATGATACACTGGGAATTCCACATTGTTTGACCTTTCACTCCTATGGATATTGCTAGCTAGGGATCACCATGGTCTTTCTAAGAGCTACTTGCTGTGATAACAGCAAGCAGAATATCTCCCAATTCAAGAGCAGTTTTGAGCAAGGAGCTGCCGAGCTGTTCTAGAACTTCCGAAACCTCTTTTAAAAAGAGTGTGTGACGGAATGAAGAGGAGGTTGAACATGGCATGCTCAGCAGGATGGGTGTGACTGGTGGATGGCATCTTTCTGAGTCAATTGTATTGTTAACACAAAATGAGGCTGCCCCTAGTTAGGATTTCTACAGGTTTATAGAGATGCAACTACATTGGGGACATCTCACAAAAAGTGAAGGACTGGCCTCACACACCACCAGGTGTCATGCTTCATCATCGGCTGTCCTCGCCCTCTAAAAACTTGGTTTGATAGAGGGTGGGCATACACCTGGAGACAGGAATGCACTTCTAAACTAAGTGGGGGCCCGTGACTAGTGAAGGTGATCTAAAAACCATTACAGTTGCCTCAAAGGCAGGCTTTTATTTAGTTAGGCAACTGTATAGTATTCAAATTAAAGTGACCGGTGATGCGGGAACTAATCATCCCTTCACCGTAAGGAGTGTGGTCAACATGTTTCTGCTTGCGGTCCCCGGAGGGTACATAGCATTCTTCAGGACCATAAAACTAAAGGGCTCCGTCTTTATGTAAATATTGGAAATAAAGACCAACCACTATGGGGGGGGTGTGCGGAGTCACTATCCCCGTTGGAGATCGTGCATCTGTTTGGGTTCCTGTAGAAAAATATAAACACAAACAAGGTTGCGAATATCTGTTTGTTATATTGCATAGTAGCGTTCATCACCACACAATATCAGCTCGCGTGGTGTTCACTAAGTGCAGAAACACGTGTCACTCATACGTGTTTTGGCATTTCATGATGAAGAGAGAAAATTTCCCTCTACACTTACCCTGGGCGACTACCCTACTTGCTCCATGGGAGGATGAGTGGGGAAAGCCCTACTTCGGCAATCCTGTAAACAAACGGAAAAAACGGGAAAGAAAAGTGTTCTTAGAACCTGTTAATGGTGCATCAGGTCCATGAAATCGGTTATAACATAAAAAACCAAGCCTTTCTGGAAAAGAAGGGTTTTTTGTAAATATACTGTAATAACAATGAGGACTGTTAGAGTTATTTGTAGAGCCATGGCACTGACTGGAAAAAGCATTTTAAGAGAATGGATTGAATTCAAATACCTGTATTTGCGCGATTAAAACCCGCACTCACATCCATGCATACACCTTTCATACTCTTACTGTATCGTAGTGCGCTTTCCGCCGTGTTTCCTACAACCGTCCGCTTCGCCTCCCCGCTGGTGAATGGTAGGTTGAGGGAGCGGTCTTAAATAGTGCTCCTAACGGGGATAATTGGTATCAATCATGAGCGCGTTGCGAGCACCAGGGAGGCTTCCGGTGTCTCCGTACTCGGTGCCTGGTTGCCTGGAAAGGGCCGTGACCCACGTGCCTATGATGAGGGCTGCCTTAATTCTATCATTGTAGGCGTCAAGATTGCTGCGGCTATATGGTAATGCTTATATGCTCACAGTGAGTGGAGGAACTAGTGTCTATCTCTACCTCATCTCCGGCCTAGCGCATGCACTGTGATTGCCTAATTCTGTCCTTGCAAATATATGCATTGTTTACGCCTACCGATGCGCGTAGCATCATAACCAATTCATTGCATGCATGTCTGTCTCCCCTAGGGAGTCCCTAGCGTATGCTCAATGACTATCGGTCAAAACGCTGGAGGGTTCCCTGCTCCGTTGTTGGTTGTGAAGGTCTAGATATATTAAAAATATATTAAGAAGCGAGCGCAGAGTTGGATCATAAATCCGTGGTTAGCCTGTTATCGCCTCATGATGGTGTTTCCAGAATTTAAAAAGTAGAGGGAGAAAAGCCCGAAACTAGGCATGCTCTCTGATAATGTTATGCGCTTGCGTGAGGCTATAAGGGTGTGCGTATAACTGGGATCGTGGTGTTACGGTATGCATGATATACACTGATTGTTTCCAAAAGGAAAAATGATTTGTTCCTTGTTATCAACGGAAGTCTATTGTGCCATCTGTAGCCATGGTATTTCATCGTTTAAGCCGGTGTCCCATGACCGCAAGCGGTACACCCACCATTGTTCCCTCACATGCAGCATTCTGCTAATGTCTGTTTTCTGTTTCTTCATGACTTCCAATACTACCCACTTTAAGTCCGATTCATTGTGGTTCAGATCTTGGAAGTGTTTTGTCAGTTTAGTGTTTGACTTTTTGCACCGAATGGTGCTGCGGTGTTCACTAATCCGTGTCTTGAATTTCCTTGTGGTCATTCCTACGTACATTAAATGGCATGGACATTTAAGGAGGTAGACCACATTCTCAGTATTGCAGTTCCTGAATTCTTTTAATCTCCATGGGTTGTTGGTGCCAATGTCTACTTCTTTTGTGGCCGAGGTCAAAGGGCAGCACACGCAGTTGCCACATGGGTAGTGGCATGTAGGTCTCGGCTGGCTCCAGAGGGTGTTTAGGCACTCCGTTTCGTCGTGCTTGGTTTTGGAGTGTACCAGATCATCCCTAAGATTCCGGCTCCTTTTGAAAGCAAACAGGGGGGGAACCCAATGCCGCTGTCCACTGTTCAATATTGGCCATTTCTTCTTAATTATGTTTTGGATTTTATTCAACACCGGTGTGTATGTAGTTACGCACACCATGCGTTCTGATTTCTCTTTTTGTATGGTGTCCAGCAGTGCATCCCGGTTATTGTTCCTGGCCCTCTTCTTGGCTTTTTTGATCATTTTTTTAGGGTAGTGTCTAGCCAGGAGTTTGGTCTCCAGATGTTCTGCCTGTTCTTTAAATGTTTCCAGTTCTGAGCAGTTTCTCCGGATTCTGAGGAATTGTCCCACAGGCAGATTTTGGCGAAGGGCTTTAGGGTGGTAGCTTTCATATAATAGTAAGCTATTCCTATCCGTGGGTTTGATGTGTACTTTTGTCAAAATACCCTCGGTAGTCAGGGTGATGTCCAGATCAAGGAATATAGCATGGTCTTTTTCAATGGTGTGGGTAAAGTTAAGGTGTATGTCCTTGCTGTTGACCCACTCAACAAAAGCTGTGGCTTCCTCCGGTGTTCCATGCCATACGATGAAGATGTCATCTATGTATCGCTTCTGTACAATAGGCCTTAAAAACCAGTCGCAGAATTGCGACAGAGGTTCCAGCGCTGAGCCAATGCCCGACACTATGGGCCTTCCTGGGGGGGGGCACCCTGTTTTTGTGGATTTTTGGAAGGGTATAGAATCTCGGTGTTCTCGGTTCGGTGTTCACAAGGAACTCTGCCTCATGTTTAGTAATCCAGTCGTTGCTCATGGCTTCATTCACAAGGGATCCAATTTTATTCATGATTCGTTTTGTTGGGTCGCTTTGATATGTTTCATAGCTGGTGGTGTCTGACAGCAGGCGTAGGCACTCGTCTCTGTACATAGAGAAATTCATTAGGACAATCGCCCCACCCTTATCTGCCGGTTTTATCACCAACTCATGGTTGATTTTGAGTTGTAGTAGTGCTGTTCTTTCTCCCCTTGATAGGTTCTGGAACCCCTTGCTGTTGTTGAAGTCTATTTCTTCGACCTCTCTGAGGACCGCTTGTTCGAAGGCCAGCACATTGCATGAGATGTTCTGGGTAGGCGGCTTCTTTCGTAAGCCTGTGTTTGAGCTTCCATCATCCTCTTTTTGTGAATCTCCAAAGTAGTCCCTCAGCTTGATTTTCCTGAAGAACTGGGCCAGTTCCGTGTGGAGTGAAAATGGGTCGTTGTTCGGGGTGGGGACAAAGCTGAGTCCTTTAGAAAGTATAGCCTCTTCATCTTTGTTGATTATGTGATCGCTAAGGTTCACTATGTTTGTCAGTCCTTGCTCGTCGATGGGCCGCTGCCTCTCCACATGCTCCATGTGACCGCTCGCCCATTGGTTGTGGGTTCGTACTCCCATTGTACCCTGGGGGTTCTATGTGATTTTTTTCTGCCTCTTCCCCTTCCTCCGCCCCTGGATAAAAAAGGCTGTGGGCCTTGTTGGAAATTGAAGCCAGGTGGATAGTATTGTTGTGGCGAGAATCCAAAGGGGGGCATAGGTGGGGCAAACATTTGTTGCTGAGGGTTCGTGTATTTCCTGGTGTATTGACCTCCAGTGTTCTCATCACCACTGCTGTCGCTTCTCTCATCACCCGAGCTGAAGGTCCAGTTCTGCGGTGTTGGTCTGAAGCGTGGTTGGCGTCTGGCGGCTTGTTGATGGGGGGGTTTCTCATAGTATTCATCAGTGGTGTAGGGATATACTGTTTCTCGACTAAATTTCTGGACATCTTTCTGTAATTTAGTGATTTTTGATTGGGTTAGATATTCTCTGTATGCCGCGTGGTCGGTGTTGATTTCCTCCAACTTCTTTTTGAAGACAGTTATTTGAACTGTAGTCTTCAATTTGCTCTCGCTTTGTTGTATCTCAACCAACAGGGCGTCCGCTAATTGTCTAGCCGAGTTGATGATTAACACCAACCAGTCTTTGGTACATTTCCAGGCGATACTGGACCAATTAATCATAAACTCCTTGTTATTTAGGAAAAGTCTTGGTTCGTTGGTAACTACGAGACCTCGTGGGGCAGTGTTTTTCCTCAAATATTCTGTCATAAAAGCCCCATGTAGGGCCGTCCGGATCTGTTCTTTTTTCTTTGCTGAAAGTGCTTATCAGTCATCAGAGTTCTTTACAGTTTGTGCCACCACAGTTCCTGCTAAGAGTGACGGAGTTCTTAAAATTTCCGCGTATGTATTTTCATCGAATGCCAGTTCGGTCTCCATTTTTAGCCCTAGGGTATTGCGTCGTGAATGTGACCAGTTGTAACACTCATGTAACTCTTTTTTATATAAGGCCAGTGTTAGTTTAACCGGTCCCTTTGTCATATATGACACAGATACGCCTTTACAATTGTTCCCACAGCAGACTGCTGTACATAAACTCAAACACACTAGCCCTAGTGATTAGCCAGGGAGGGGAACCAGAGGCACAGGGCCTAGGGGCTAGCCAGCCTCCACTCGATAATGTAAACACAAAATGAGGTTGCCCCTAGTTAGGATTTCTACAGGTTTATAGAGATGCAACTACATTGGGGGCATCTCACAAAAAGTGAAGGACTGGCCTCACACACCACCAGGTGTCATGCTTCATCATCGGCTGTCCTCGCCCTCTAAAAACTTGGTTTGATAGAGGGCGGACTTAAAGTGGGTAGTATTGGAAGTCATGAAGAAACAGAAAACAGACATTAGCAGAATGCTGCATGTGAGGGAACAACGGTGGGTGTACCGCTTGCGGTCATGGGACACAGGCTTAAACGATGAAATACCATGGCTACAGATGGCACAATAGACTTCCGTTGATAACAAGGAACAAATCATTTTTCCTTTTGGAAACAATCAGTGTATATCATGCATACCGTAACACCACGATCCCAGTTATACGCACACCCTTATAGCCTCACGCAAGTGCATAACATTATCAGAGAGCATGCCTAGTTTCGGGCTTTTCTCCCTCTACTTTTTAAATTCTGGAAACACCATCATGAGGCGATAACAGGCTAACCACGGATTTATGATCCAACTCTGCGCTCGCTTCTTAATATATTTTTAATATATCGAGACCTTCACATCCAACAACGGAGCAGGGAACCCTTCTGCGTTTTGACCGATAGTTATTGAGCATACGCTAGGGACTCCCTAGGGGAGACAGACATGCATGCGATGAATTGGTTATGATGCTACGCGCATCGGTAGGCGTAAACAATGCATATATTTGCAAGGACAGAATTAGGCAATCACAGCGCATGCGCTAGGCCGGAGATGAGGTAGAGATAGACACTAGTTCCTCCACTCACTGTGAGCATATAAGCATTACCATATAGCCGCAGCAATCTTGACGCCTACAATGATAGAATTAAGGCAGCCCTCATCATAGGCACGTGGGTCACGCCCCTTTCCAGGCAACCAGGCACCGAGTACGGAGACACCAGAAGCCACCCTGGTGCTCGCAACGCGCTCATGATTGATACCAATCATCCCCGTTAGGAGCACTATTTAAGACTGCTCCCTCAACCTATCATTCACCAGCGGGGAAGGGGAAGCGGACGGTTGTAGGAAACACAGCGGAAAGCGCACTACGATACAGTAAGAGTATGAAAGGTGTATGCATGGATGTGAGTGCGGGTTTTAATCGTGCAAATACAGGTATTTGAATTCAATGCATTCTCTTAAAATGCTTTTTTCCAGTCAGTGCCATGGCTCTACAAATAACTCTAACAGTCCTCATTGTTATTACAGTATATTTACAAAAAACCCTTCTTTTCCAGAAAGGCTTGGTTTTTTATGTTATAACCGATATCATGGACCTGATGCACCATTAACAGGTTCTAAGAACACTTTTCTTTCCCGTTTTTTCCGTTTGTTTACAGGATTGCCAAAGTAGGGCTTTCCCCACTCGTCCTCCCATGGAGCAAGTAGGGTAGTCGCCCAGGGTAAGTGTAGAGGGAAATTTTCTCTCTTCGTCATGAAATGCCAAAACACGTATGAGTGACACGTGTTTCTGCACTTAGTGAACACCACGTGCGCTGATATTGTGTGGTGATGAACGCTACTATGCAATATAACAAACAGATATTCGCAACCTTGTTTGTGTTTATATTTTTCTACAGGAACCCAAACAGATGCACGATCTCCAACGGGGATAGTGACTCCGCACACACCCCCCATAGTGGTTGGTCTTTATTTCCAATATTTACATAAAGACGGAGCCCTTTAGTTTTATGGTCCTGAAGAATGCTATGTACCCTCCGGGGACCGCAAGCAGAAACATGTTGACCACACTCCTTACGGTGAAGGGATGATTAGTTCCCGCATCACCGGTCACTTTAATTTTAATACTATACAGTTGCCTAACTAAATAAAAGCCTGCCTTTGAGGCAACTTTAATGGTTTTTAGATCACCTTCACTAGTCACGGGCCCCCACTTAGTTTAGAAGTGCATCCCTGTCTCCAGGTGTTTGCCCGCCCTCTATCAAACCAAGTTTTTAGAGCGCGAGGACAGCCGATGATGAAGCATGACACCTGGTGGTGTGTGAGGCCAGTCCTTCACTTTTTGTGAGATGTCCCCAATGTAGTTGCATCTCTATAAACCTGTAGAAATCCTAACTAGGGGCAGCCTCATTTTGTGTTTACATTATCGGGCGGAGGCTGGCTAGCCCCTAGGCCCTGTGCCTCTGGTTCCCCTCCCTGGCTAATCACTAGGGCTAGTGTGTTTGAGTCAATTGTATTGTTCCCACCTCCCGGGAATCCTAATAGAGGACACCTAGCTTGTCACTTGCCTGTAGACTCCAGTTCCTGATTGTTCCAGACTGATCCAGTGACACCCCAGCTTCCCAGGTTTTCCTGATGGGGTTTTTCCGACCTGGATTTCCCACTTCCCATTCTTCCCACCAACAGAAGCCCCGCCCCCCCAGGACTTACGTAATGCAGACCACATTGCAGATTAACGACAAGCCCATCTGCACCCATCCGTGCCTGGACCGCGGCCAGCACCATGACCCCTGGCCCTCCTGCCCCAAAGATACACCATCACCGAGCTCTACACCCTTGACCCCAGAAGCTGCAACAAACACTGCTACTGTGCCGACTCACACTCCACGGTAGGACCTTTCACCTGCACCCACTGCCACTTCACCTGCCCCTGCACTCACACCAACCCACCAATCAGCCCCACCCCAAACACACCACAGACACCACCTGAACAAAAACATCAACTTGGATGTGCCATTTTCAACACACGCTCACTATGCAAGCATTTCACTAAATTATGGGACCTAATCACTACCCTTGCATCCAACATTGTCTTCCTCACTGAGAACTGGCTCAACCCCACATCGGTCCCAGAAATTTCCATGGCAATCCCCAACAAATATAAAATTACTTACCAGGCCCACACCAACAAGCCGGGAGGAGGAACAGCCTTCATCCACAAAGAGACCATACAGTGTACCACCACCATCGACAACACCGCCACCCCCATGGAACATCTCAACTTCAAGCTTCACATGGGTGACAGGACAACCATCAGAGGCCTCCTTGCATACCGACCCCTAGGCCGCGCTCCAGCTTCTGCAACACCATTTCAGACTTCATTGCACCCCTAGCCTTAGACTCCAAGGATTACCTCTTCCTTGGCGACCTAAATTTCCACATCGACGACCCCAACGACAAACACATTGCATGACTCCTCAATAGTATGAGCAGCCTCGACCCTACACATACCTCAGGACACACGTTGGACCAGATTTTCACCTCCAGCAACCACATCAATTACAGCCATGTCACAGAACTCACATGGACTGATCACTACATTGTCCACTTCAGCATCTCCAGCCCCTGCACCGCTACCCCCAAGATGACCAACGCCCCCCACCAGAGGTGGAACAAAATCTCAGAGACCAGCTGGGCGAACGCCCTCAACACCTCCAACCCTGCTACCAGCACCAACCTGCAAAGGGGGTGAAAACATTAATCTGCCTGTATCACCAATTGTGCAGAGAGCATCGTCTCCATCAAGAGCAACATCCAGAGAAAATCCTCCAAAAAGGCCATCTGGTACACTCAAGAACTCAGAACAATGAAACTGGACAGCAAACAGTTGAAGAGGAGATGGTGCGCCAGCAAGGACACATCTGACAGGGCAGCCTTCAAGACCTCCCTCAACCTCTACAATTGCTTGCTGGTGGCAACAAAGAAATCAGCCCTTGCCGCATGTATTGAAACCAGCACCAACAACACCAAGGAACCTTTCAGCATTGTTAAGGAATTCTCCAACCCGACTGCCAGCCAAAACAACATCATACCCTCACAGGAGCTGTGCGACAACCTCGCCCACTTCTTCCACAACAAGATCGCAACCGTATACAGAAACTGTGAACCCCACTCCACACTTACGGACTTCCTTGACAGATACGCAACCATCGTAACAGAAACAAACCACACACTGACCACCTGGAACATCTCCTCCACCCAGGACACCAACTCCACCATGAAATCCACCTACTTGGGAGCTCCCACATACCCATGCCCGCACCACATCTTCAACCTTAGAAACCAAACAATGAGCCAGGAACTCACCACCCTAATCAACACCACTTTCACCACCGTAAAATGTCCCGATACCAGGAAACATGCCGAAGTCGGACCACTACTCAAAAAACCTTCCGCTGACCCCATCGAAATCAAAACCTACAAGCCAATCTCCCTGCTCCTATTCCCAGTGAAGGTACTGGAAAAGATCATCAACAATTAACTCATAACACATCTGGATCACAACCAACTACTCAACGCCTCCCAATTCAGCTTCTGCAGCATTTACAGCACCGAAACTGCCCTGATTGTGGCCACCAATGACATACAAACCCTCCTTGACTGAGGAGAAACAGCAGCTTTGACCCTCCTTGACCTCTTGACAGCCTTCGACACCATACCCCACCATACCCCGATCAAAAGACTCCACCACATCGGCATTCAAGGGTATGCATTCAGATCGAACACCTCCTTCCTCACCAGAATAACCCAGAGGATCTGCATCCAATCTTTCACCTCTGTACCCAAAGAGATCACCTGCGATGTCCCCCAGGGCTCATTCCTCAGACTCAGGCTCTTCAAAGCATATATGGCCCCACTGACCAACATCATCAGATCCCATGGTCTCAACATAATTTCCTACGCAGACGACATCCAACTCCCACCCCACCACCACCAGAACCAACTTGGACAGATGCATGACAAATGTCGCCAACTGGATGAAGAACAACTGCCTGCAGCTGAACACAGACAAGATGGAAGTACTGATCTTTGGCAGCAGCAGCAACGCATGGAATGACTCCTGGTGGCCATCAGACCCAGGACCTGCACCCATTCCCTTCGACCACGCCAGAAACCTCAGAATCATCATTGACAACAAGCTCACCATGAAATCACAGATCAACGCCGTCTTCTCCGCCTGCTTTCTCACTCTGTGCATGCTACATAAGATCTTCGAGTGACTACCCCTACACACAAGATGCACTGTGACACAGGCCCTCATCACCAGTCGACTGGGCTACAGCAACACCCTCTACGTAGGAATAACCACACACCTCTTACAGAGACTTCAGGCCATGCAGAACGCCGCAGCCAGACTTATCCTTGGCCTTCCCCAATGAACCCACATCACACCCCATCTCAGGCAACTCCATTGGCTCCCAGTACAGAAGAGATGCCAAATCAAGCTGCTGCCCATGCACACAAGGCTCTACACAAGCAAGGACCCGCATACATTAACCACTGCCTGAACTTCCACCAACCATTGAGAAGACTACGCTCTGCCTCCCTTTCACTTGCCCATACTCCCCGCATCTACCGAAGCAAAAGTGGAGGCTATTCCTTCTCTCCACATCTCAGCAAAGACCTGAAACAGCCTTCCCATGCACCTCCAAACCATCACCTCACTTCCAGAATCCCGAATGGCCCTCAAGACCTGACTGTTCGAATAAGCCTCAGGGACCTGAAAGCACCTGGATACCATATTGGGTTATTAGCCGCGCTCTATAAATTCTAATTGATTGATTGATTGAAGAGCTCTGAAAGTGATTTACAGAAGATACGTGGTAATAACACCATCTTTCACAGTAAATATGTAGCTTCTAACTTTCCTATGCCAACCTTTTCCAATTTACCCCTTTCCAATCACATTTCCAATAAATCTCCCTTAAGATGTATTCTTAATAAACTTTGTACACTTAACGCTACCGACCCCCCTCCCCAAACCCCACAGCAGGTGATGTAAAGCTTGGATTAATTATTACTTGTTCCTGAGTAAAGCATGCACCAGAAATAAATGAATTCTTAATTAAGATTTCTTGGTATGATAGATATCTAGCTAAAAGTTGAACTGGAACCCAATATTAGTGATTTCTCCTGGCTACAGCTTTGTCAGATATGATCATCCTGCAGTAAACAAGGTGGTGGAGTTGCTCTAATTTTCAGAGATTTATTTAAATAAGCATCATGTCCAAAATGTAAAGGTTAATAACTCTGAAATCCTTTTAGCATCCTTCTCCATTAATCACAATCAATCTGTTGCAATAGCAATAATTTATAGCCCCCACACCGGTCACTCCTTCTAGCTTTCCCTTTGAATTCCTTGAATTAATTACAAACTTCACAATGTAACCACCACATTGATAGCCAGCTGTGTCAATAAATTAAAACTCACATGCACATACCTGGTCATATTATAGAAGCAGTATGGCCAAATTCCACAAACTGGCTTGAAATTGTCCCTCATGCACGGTTAGATCACTCTTTGATCGTCTTTGACTTTAACTAACTGTTAAAAATGCAGGGTACAGCTCACACCTTTCTAAACTCATTTCAACCTGTTTACAGCTACGATTAATCTAGTAGGACTGTGTATTTAGAACAACACAACCTCATAATATGGAGAATGAGTCTTCTTACATAATCAGTGAATGCTGGGCTATGTGGCTAGCTCACAGTACTGCATCCGAACTCCTAAACTTCCATATTTATAAATGTTGTCAGTAACCTAGAACATGACTCTCGGAGTCCCAAGGAAATCATGGAAACAGAACTTACCCTTTCATTTGTCGCGAAAGCATGTGTCACAAAGAAAAGATACAATATTGGATTTTCAAACATTTATTGAAAAGCTCTAATCTTTGCAAATAAAACATGAACTGTGATTGTAAGAAAGATGAGACATATTATTGCAATAAATATTATTAGAATAGTGCCAAATACAAACAATTCAACCATGGTAATTGTTCATAATGTTGCTGAGTGTTACTCCTTTCTATTGCTAGCCTCTATACTAAGGAGAGCATATCGGGAGCACCCATCTGTGCGATCTATTGGAATGACCTAACCTCATACCTTGATAGTGTATGTGAGGAAGCCAGGATCAGTGCATCGACAGAAACACCTCCGACCACAGCTATCTTCCTTCTCAGGATGAAGGTCAGGGACAGCAGGACTGCATACTCTAGCAGCGTTCCTCAATGACTTCAGCAGGAGTGCACCTCTCACCGACTTCAGCATGGGCATGATTTATATAATAAAAGAGCAAGCTAATTCAGCTATGTCAAAGGTGCAGGACAGCATTTTAATTAGACTGAAGCAGATGAGTTGTCTCTTTGCGAGCACAGAAAATAAAACAATGCCTCATGTACAGAATTTGTGCGACCCTGCTACTAACTGTGCAGACAACCCGGCATCAATGCCTATCTGGAAGAAATGTGTGTAAAGGCATTCCCACAATAGAAAAACATGTACATAGCACCATTAGAAAATGAGTCTAGGTTAACATGAGAACTAAAATTGAAACTAAACGCAACCACATCACAAACTCCCACACAAAATTAAAAGAAATCCCCTTAAACAATCCGTTTCCTCCTTGCTTGAGTTACTAAAACCAAACTTCCGTTGCACTAAATGTAAAAAATGAACTACTACCATTGCCGACAAATTTGCTTCTCTTTATCTTTTAAAAACAATTAAGCCTGTTAATAGAGCCCCTGCGATCACTGACAGTTTACATAATTTAAAACCTGAAGCAAGAAAGGTTGAATGCAAATGATGTATTCATTATGCTCCCGAGCCAAAAACCCTTTATAAATCCAAATTTAAAAAGCAATTCAAGAAGTCCGCAGACATTACTATTGTAATCAATTTTATAATGCAGCCAACAAACAAAAATAAACATTTAAAATCATTAATGAACTTTCCAATCTTCTTTCTATTTTTTAGGAAGAAAAAATTATTTCTTCACCAGTCCATAAAAAGCAATTCTAATCTGTCTCCTTCTACCAGCATGAAATCACTTCTTATTTTCCTAAATTAATTGAAGCCTGAAAGTCAGGTATTTCCGTGATCTAATCTCTAGTAACATAATACATATCGATATTCCTTAGGTCACCTCAATAATCTGCAGAATCATTAAACTTCGTCTACATTCTGGAATTGTCCCAACAAGCTTAAACAAGCGTAAACAAGGTATTGTGAAATCTCTTCTGAAAACCCCAAATCTTGACCATGAAGATACCACTAGCTATTGACCTATTACCCTTTTGCCCACTGTTGCCAAAATCCTAGAAAACATAGTGCCCAAACAACTATGGGTATATTCACAAGAACGTGTGATAACTACCGCAAGAGTAGCGTAACGCAACTTTCAATAACGCAGCCCATCACGGGAAAATAACCCCTTGTCAACGTGGAATTCACAACAAGTCGGTACCATGCGATAGCCTGCCGAAACCGCGGACAAAGTCCGCGATACAACCACCACGATGGAGATAAAAACACAAACCACAACACCAAAAAACACGCGATGGGCCAAAGCGCGATGAGGAAACCAGCGACAAGCAGCGCCAGGCCTGCAACACACACCTGGCAGGCATCAGAAACCTCCATAAAAGCAGGAAAAAAAACCCACACACAAACTGACCAACACACAAGCACCATGGAGGCAGCCGGAGGAGGCGCAGAGGACGAGCGCAACCCCACAAGCACCCCGGACGACCAGCCTGGGACCTCGGGGACAGGGAAGGGCAAGGACAAGAAGACCAGGAAGACCAAGTTCAGTCCGCAGGAGAACAGGATCATAGTCACGGAGGTGATGGAACACCATCAACAACTCTTCATCACCTCCAACGTGTCATTGGTCACCAAAAATGGAATATGGCGGGACATCGTCGACAAGGTGAATGCCGTCGGAGAGCACAAGCGGACAATGGACGAGGTCAAGAGGCGATGGAATGACATCAAGCGGAAGACCAAGGATAAACTCTCCACCAACCTGAAGGCAGCAACGCAGACCGGAGGTGGGGGCCCAGTGCCACAGCTGGAGCTGGATGACATGGAGGAGCTGGTGTCGACAGTCTTCAGTGTGGAGACTGTGGCCGGAGTCAGGGGACCGGACACTGCTCGACAGGACACAACACAACCGCATCAGGGTGAGTGACCACCAGGTACTGGGGGTACGGGGGAGATGGCCACAATGGCACAAATGCACAAGGAAGCAGGGCACAGTGCACACCCACAATCACTCTGGGTCCTCGCCCAGACTCACAGACTGTCACAATGTACAATGCCATGCTGTTTGAATGTCAACCTGTACCATGCGGCTACATACATGTGGACACATTGTAATACACCATCTCCCCTTCACATCGCAGGGGCATCTTCAACACGTCCTGCAGAGCAGTCACAGCCACTCTTCACTGATGATGAGGAGAAGGACAACACCAGCATCGACATCCAAACCATCCAAGACCTCATTGACCACCTCCGCAACTCACCTCCAGGATCAGGGCAGCCCAGCTACATCCATGAGACCCAACCCACCACCCAAACCACACAGCAGGAGGCACCCACAGCCCCGGCACCCTCCCAAGACCCCCAGGAACAACAAATGGCCTTCCAACGCCGTGTGCTGGAGGGCCAGAGGGAGACGGCCGAGCAGGTGCGGGTGGGGTTCGAGCTCATGGCTAACAAACTGGATGCCATCCTTGGGTGTCTATGTCCGCCCCATGGTCTCCAGCGAGCCCTGACTGACATCTCTGGAGTCATGACGCGGAGGGAAGAATACCTGTCTGCTCACAGTGGCCCCAGCGATGCCAGCCTTGAGCTGGCACACATGCGGAGGCTCATGGAGGACATGGTGTGGATGGAGGCGGAAAGGATGGCAGCCTCCGCTGCACATCAACGAAATGAAGCTGGGATCTACTGTGCCCTGCATGTCCTCGTCATGGCATTGCTGCCACAAGGCGTGGCGATGATGAATGCTGCAGCCCCCACACCATCCACATCTCCGCCCCCTGGTGTGTCAGTGCCTCCCAGTGCGGCAGGCGTATCCACTCCGGCACCTGATGTGTCACTGCCACACAGTGCGACCGACAATCCTCCTCCGGCCCCTGATGAGTCAGTGGCACACAGTGCCGCAGCCGGCACTGCAACACCCACAGGTGGGGCAGGGCACACACCCGGGGACGAGGACGTGGATGGGACTGTGGTCAGGAGGACCAGGCACTAGCATCCATTACCGCCACCTTGCCTGTTTCTGCTTGTTGCCGCACATGGCCTCAAGACCTACCACTGACCCCCGATACACTCCGAGGCACTCACCTTGGACAGCGACATGGACTGCCACATGCTGCTTGACGACCAATGACACTGCGGACAGACTGCGGACTGTCCCCTTCCTCTTCCGCAGTACAGGTCATCCTGGGATGGACACTGGCTGGCCCTCCACGGGCCCATATTGTGTGGTGTGCTCGGCATTGCCCTGTACCGCTCCAGCTGCATGACTGCACTGGATGTGCAAATAAACATCCAGTGACGCACTGCTGTGTAATGTCTTACGTCATTCCTGTGTGGATGTGTGGATGAATGTGGGGACAGTGCCTTCCCTTGCGTCAATGATGTTCATCCTGTGGGATGCCAGTAAGGGGGTGCGACATTGCATCTTGTGTAGCGGTTTCTGTGAACACTGCAGCAGGGACACACGCATCAGTCACTTCCTTGTCCGGACATGGACTGGACCACGCCCAGAGCCCACAATTCATTGTTGCAGGCCCTGCGCTGGTCCGGTGTATGGCAGGCCAGTCCACTCCGCTTACCGTCGTAGCCGTACTCGCTGGTGGTGTGTGGGTCACTGGTCTAGTCGTCAGCATGTCACAGCCACTCCCTGAGGGCAGGTTTTCACACACACCACACCCATCCGACACAGGCGTCACAGGCCATGTGACTCCGCCAACATAAGGGTCCGACGACTTCACATTCCCCTCTTCCAGTGGTGACTGGATGACGGACGCCCCACGGTTCGCACTCATATAGGGCCCATGAGTTGCTGCGCACAGGGTTAGTGGCATCCGAGGCCTTGAGTACGGCGCGGGCAAACCACCACGTGGTGCAGACTGGGGTTGCACAGGGTTAGTGGCATCCGAGGCCTGGAGTACGACACGGGCCTACCACCACGTGGCGCAGACTGGGGTTGCACAGGGTTAGTGGCACCAGAGGCCTTGCGGACGGCACAGGCACCCCGCCACGGGACGGTGACTTTGGGTGCACTGAGTCAGTGGCACCTTGAGCTGCTGAGCGGGTGTGCAGCCTGCGATGATGCCCCGTCCCGGCGGTCCGGACATCTCAGGTTTTGTGTGCCCTGCTGGACCGCAGTGTAGGCCAGAGCCAGCGGGCAGTGCGGGCCTACCGCCCTGTGGTGTCGCTTCCGGGATGCCAGAGTTGGTGGCACCCATTGAGCTGAGCGGGTGTGCAGCCTGCGATGGTGCCGGGTGCTCTGGTATGTCCTCTGCCATGGAGTAATCAAGACCCAGCACCAAACGTGAGACCTGGTGGCCTGCGGAGTGGGGCTGCATGATGTGGAGGGTGCCATGTCCGCGGGCCCCGGGCTTGTGGCTTGAAGCGGCACAAGGTGGGACCTCCGGTCTACGCAATGGGGGCAGCAGGTGAGCAGTGTGGCCTGGCTGCGCAGGGGAGTCACTCTCTCTCTCTCTCCCTCTCTTCCTCTCTCTCTCCTCTTCTCTCTCTCTCTCTCTCCCTCTCTTCCTCTCTCTCTCTCTCTCTCTCTCTCTCTCTCTCCCTCTCTTCCTCTCTCTCTCCCTCCCTCTCTCTCTCTCTCTCTCTCTCTCTCTCTCCCTCCCTCTCTTCCTCTCTCTCTCCTCTTCTCTCTCTCTCTCTCTCCCTCTCTCCTCTCTCTCTCCTCTTCTCTCTCGCTCCCTCTCTTCCTCTCTCTCTCCCTCTCTTCCTCTCTCTCTCTCCCTCCCTCTCTTCCTCTCTCTCTCCTCTTCTCTCTCTCTCTCCCTCTCTTCCTCTCTCTCTCTCTCCCTCTTGCTTGGACGCAATCTCCTCACAGTATTAATTTATTAAACTTGTATTGTCCATACTAATACTTGCATACACTACACGAATAGTTAGGAAGCTTGCCTATGTGTTTAACTAACGAATAACACTTGTCTGTATTCTAAAATGGCCGCTAAAGCGCGGGAACTTTACTGCGCATGTCTCAACCATATCACGTGTTGTGACGTCTTTCTTTGCTTGGTGGGAAAACTCTTGCTTCTGCGCAGTGTGCATTAAAATAGCTGCTTGATGTTTTCACATGCTACAGCTTGCTCTTGTGTTATAATTAATTTGTCGTTTTCTTAACGCTACTAATGCGGGATAGAATTTATAAGTAAATGGGAATAGAGTAGAAAGAGTGGGTATACAGTGAAACTTTTTATTTGTGATTTTAATATTTTCTTCTTTGCTTTTATTAGTTCGTAAAATTTGGGCCTGGGTTGGTGAACTGAAACTCGAGAGACACTGATTCTGCGCATGTGTCCTGCATGGCTGCCAAAGAATGAGGATGAAGTCAACCTGGACGTCGTCCAAGGCCGTGACCTGATGGCCAAAGTTGTTGTACACATGTCTTTCCTGTTGGAAAAAGCAACTTTGTATATAAAGAATATATAACATTTGTCGTGAAACGGGTGGGAAATAAAGCAAATGTAATAAAATTGATGGGCGGTATTTTAAAAACAAAGGGTCTTCAGAAAATGAATAAAAATCATATGGTGTGAGAATCCACCCCCTGTCCCTGTCCAATCAGAGGTAGTGGTCCCATATGTTGGCAACATTAAGGGGAGGTACATGGGCGTAGAAGGGTATAATAGATATAGAATTAGCTAATTAGTTTAGACTAGACGCTGAGAGAGTTCGAGGCTCGAGATCCATGACAAGCTGATCGAGTGCAGGCTGAATCGCTGTCCAGAGAGGTCCTGAGGAGGGGGCGGCGGAGTCCATTAGAAGGAAGGCACGGGAGAAATCGAGGAGAAGCCGAGTATCAG
The DNA here is from genome assembly GCA_963921515.1 of Calotriton arnoldi. Taxonomy (NCBI): domain Eukaryota; kingdom Metazoa; phylum Chordata; class Amphibia; order Caudata; family Salamandridae; genus Calotriton; species Calotriton arnoldi. The sequence goes on from CAWUFW010003332.1 coordinate 1,028,618, forward strand.
AGAGGGGAACGACGCAGGCGTCGTGGGTAGAGAGGTCACCGGTCTTGTCCTGAACCTGGAAAAGGTCTTTGCTCTTCATCCTTCCTGGGTCCTGTCTTCCCAACTCCTTGGCCAAGGGGTTTGGTTCTTCCACCTTAGGTAAATATATGCAACCTTTAGTTGCGCTGCTGTCTCTATCTTCTCCTTTTCTGAGGGACTGTCATTGATCTAATAATTATTATTCTATGCTTCATCCTTGAAATTCGATCAAAGTATCATGTGGTTCTGTAATTTACTCTGCTAAATCTTTAGATAAACATTTTAAAACTTCCTGACTCAGTGGTTATTTCAGAATTATGATTTGTAATGAATGTCACTCATTTTAAACTTCCCAATTAGCAAAGGATTCATTGGTAAGTCATTACTCTTCAATCAGAAAAGTAATTGGTAGCAGGGATTTTGATAAAGAGTATAACTGACTCACCAGCGTAAGTATTAGCGTAGTATGAATGTATGGGCCCAAGTGAGTATTTTGTGTATGAATGCTGTTTGCTAATATTGCGCTGGATCAGTTTTCTGGTAATCAGAGGATGGTTACTCTTTGTTAATTGGGTAATGAGAATTTTATTTTTATGAACTAACATCAGTATGTTGTTTTATTTGTCCAGAAATCCCCGGAGAAAGAATAGCGGATGGTAAGTGGAAGCCATACTGCAGTGAGGTTATCTGTCAGGCAGAAATAGTACTGAGAAGTTAAGCAGGGCTATCAGTACTTGTTAGGGACTCTATGCGTGTAAGTAAAAGCAAAAGGAATAGGCTGGTGAAAATTTGATGTTATATCACTTAGAAAGGGTAACATTAAAGAAGTAGCAGGTATTTCTGAAGCTTGTGGGAAGGGTAAACGGAAGGGTTTTACTCGTAGTGTATGTTTAGTAAACGGAAAGGTTTTACTAAGTGTGAGAGCAACTATCTTTTTGAAATTTAGAGAAACTGGCACTATAGCGAATGTTTTACGTTGTTATTGAAATTTAATTAAGATTTATAGAGAAAATAAGTTTTGCGTAAGATTTTGTAAAGGGAGGGTCAGCTGCCGGAGAGGGAGCTGACGTCACAAAACGCCGCGCTGGGATTGGTTGAAACAGCGGGTGTGGAAAGACTCTTGTAAAGGAGGGGTCAGTAGTCACGAGCAGTACTGACGTCACAAGTGCCGCGCTGGGATTGGTTGAAACTGCGAGGGACAGAGAAGCGCAGATTGTAAGGGAGGGGTTGGCAGACAAAACTTCACAGAAAAGCCGCGCTAGGATTGGCGCAAAGACAGAAGTTAGACGAAATTTGATTGGTTGTTACCATAGAAGCTGAAATCTTAGTGGATAGGTGATTGCATGTTAATACGCGATCCAACTTTAACAGGAACTCGTCCGGATAGGAGATATTTAGGTTTTGCAGAATATAATTTTATATATCGAGATCTACCCAAGATGTACGGAGAGAAGAGAAAAATGTCATTTCTACAAAAGATTAAGAATTATTTTAAAAAGGATAAGCCAATCAAAACTAGGGAAGGAATTATCATTCCACCAGCTAAAACGCCCGCTTCATTCATGATGATGGAGAGAGGTTATCATACTTGTGTATGGATAGAAAATTGGATAGAATATACCAAAAATGATGGAATATTAGCATTTCCCGAAAATGGTACTTTCAATGGGAGAATTCTTCAAAATTTGAGATTGAGGATGAATGACCTAGAACCCAGGCCTAGATTAACCCAATACGAAGCCTTAGAGGAATGGGAAACCGAGGCATTTGAACGTGACCAATCCAGGAGTAATAGGGGTTATCGGGGATTTTTCCCTAGGAACCATAATGAGTCAAGGGACGGTCAGATAAAACAGTGGAGAAGGGCAATGCTTACAGAGGGACTGTATCCAATGTTAACAGCAGAAGAAATGTTAGGGGGCAAATGCACAGAAAAGACAAAACATTTAATGAGAAATGGAGATTCTGAAGATGAATTTATGGAAGAAATGTTAAAGAACCCCCCACCATATCAGGAAGGAATAAGTGGATGCACCCCAAGTGCACCACCGTTAAAGACACCATTAGTACCGCAGGTATTGCATGATTTCCCAACAAGTAGGGTACTTCACGATAAAGAAAAAGAAGCCCTAGAGGAAACCAGGGCAGAATTAATACAGAAAATAACACAGATAAAAGTGCATCCTGATTCTTTGACCATACCTGTGACAATTGGCCCAGTGGTCCCATTATATAGTGGCAAGGGAAACTATCCTACACCGTTAGTTACTCCTACACCTGTGAATGTTCCTAAACCTGAAGCAGTAGTAGTGGTTGAGGATCACTTTAGTGATTGTGAATCTATGATTTCATTAATGGATTTACCTATTCGAGATTCTGTAAATAGTACCCCCAGAAGAGCTACACCTGGTTGCTCGAGAGATGTAAATATAATAACTTCATCAGGAGCGAAAAGTGCCACAGTAGCAACACCAGAAGATTTAGAAAGGTGGGCACAAGGATCAGATAAACCAAGTACACCCCCAAAGATCATGGACATTTATAAATTGAAAGTCGAATTAGAAGAAATAATAGCAGGAAATGTAGGACTAGATCGCCTAAATACTTATGATGAAGAAGAATTATTGTTCGTGTGCAGAAGTATCACCAGAAATGTAAAAATATTCCATGAGAAATTATCAGATTTAGCTCTGCAGATGGGAATTGAAATAGGGAAATCAAAAGTTCTACAGAAAAATTATAGAGCAGATTTTTCTGACAAAGACTTAGAAAACATGAATGCCTCTGGAAGAAAATTACAAATAAAGGAATTACTGACAGTCCTACAGAAATGGGGAGACCTAGAGAAATGGAAGGTTAGATGGGCCAAGAAAAAGGAAGAGGCACGATGCACTAGAACAACTTCTGAATATTTAATGAAGGAAACAGGGAAAGCAGATCAAATGTACCCGATGAGAGAAGTTCCAGGAGGGGGATATGTACATGTCCCATGGAGCATACAGGATATTTTGTCATTTACGAACGATTTTCCCAAGTTGAGAGAGAAGCCAATTGAATGGTACAAGCAGGTTGAAAGGTTTGTGAAGGTGTCAAAGGTATTATTGAAGGATTTGGATGAGTTGTTCGACATAGTGGTACCTGCCGATTTATGGACAGATTGCAAAATCACTGTTGATTGGCCTAGTGACGAGTATCCTAGAGATCCAAAGACAGGTGCCCCGTCAAATGATGTAATGAAAAAGTATCAGCAGGTAATAACCTACCTGAAGGGAAAAATACCACCAAAAGAGACAGATTGGGTGAAAATAGATAGAACTACACAAGAAGCCAGTGAATCGGTACATGCCTACTATGAACGTTTATTGCAGGTATTCAAGCAGTATAGAGGATTTGAGGATATTGGAGATAAGAATATGAGTCAATTTGTCTATCGATTTGTTTACGGTCTGAAGCCAGAAATTTGTCAGATGATTAAGCAGCACATGTTATGTTGGCAGAGAAAGCCGATCGACGAGATTTTGAAATATGCGAAATATTGTGGAGATGACATTGAGGACAGACACAAGAAATTGCAGGAGAAAGTAATGTGGGCTCAGGTGAAAATGGCTGAGAAACAGGGAATTAATTTGGATAATCCAAGTGAAAATCAAGGAAAGGATTCTGGAACGAGTGGTGACACTGGGAATGGTGGAAAAGTGAGAGGACGAATGAGTAGAGAAGAAGCTAAAAAGAAATTTCCTTGTCATGGATGCGGAAAATTGGGACATTGGAAGGACGAATGTAAAAAGATTCGGAATAATAATGGCCCAAATCAAAATTTAAATCCACAGACGCAGGATGACTCACAGCAGGGTGTAATTCCTCAGAGTCAGTTGCCACCTGCACCAATTCAGGGTAATGTAAGCAGAGCAAAGCACGGTACAGACGTCGGATATCAAGGAGGAAGTGGTAAGAATGATTATGTAACATCACAGTTTCTTTTACAGGACGATTTCTGTCAATACAGTTCATGACGGTGCCTAGGAGAGGGGGAGAAGGAGTGCGTACTTGGCGCATCCTTACCGGTAGATCAGTCAGGTCCATATGTTGAAGGGAATGTGAAAGGTAATGATATTACTTTTCTTTTGGACACTGGTGCTACCCGGTCTACTGTAAGAACAGCAGACATTCCAGACCTTCCTCTCTCTGGAGAAGCTATCCAAGTAGTGGGGGTAGCTAATCGAAAGATTAGAACACCTCTTACCGAACCAATGGAAGTTAAAATTGGAAATTTTAGAGAAATGCATCAATTTGCAGTGTGTGATTCCAGTCCAGTAAATTTATTGGGCCGGGATTTATTGTGCAAAATGAACTGCACCATTTTCTGCACGCCGGATGGTGTGGCAGTTCAAACCCCAGATGAAGATCATGTATATAAGTTTATGATTGCAAAACAAGGTACAGAGATAGATGAGATGTTTTCGTTAATAACAAAAGACGAGCTACCAGAAGAATTAAAAACTACCGTAAACCCCATAGTATGGGATTTCACAGGAAAGGAAGTAGGACTTATGGCCAAAATAGACCCAGTTAAAATTACTGTAAAGGAAGGTGCGATTTTCCCAAATACCAGACAGTACAAAATGAGTGCAGAACTAAAAGCAGGAGTAATTGAAGAAATCAACCGAATGGTAGAGCAAAACATATTGAAAGAAGTAATGAGTAGCCCATGTAATTCACCAATAATGGGTTTGAAGAAACCTAGTGGAAAGTATAGAATTGTTCAGCATTTGAGAAAAATAAATAAGATTGTGGAACCCTGTTGTCCTATAGTACCAAATCCTGCAGTAATTCTATACCAGATTCCTTGGAGTGCAGGATGGTTCACAGTAATTGATCTATGCCAAGCATTCTTTTCAATACCATTGCACCCAGATAGCCAGTATCTTTTTTCATTTAAATTCGAGAACAAAGTCTATGTATGGAATCGTGTTCCTCAGGGGAAAGTCCTTCTATCTTCAATCAGATACTGAAAAAGTGTCTAGAGAAACTAGTGATGCCAGGAAGCTCAGTCCTAGTACAATATATAGATGACTTGCTGGTGGCATCGAACACCAGAGAGGACTGTGTAGTTGACTCTATTGCATTATTAAATCATTTGGCTGAAGAAGGGCATAAAGTTTCACCTGAAAAGTTGCAGTTTTGTACAACAGCAGTTAAATATCTGGGACATCATATTGAGAGGGGAAGAAGAAGAATAACCTCTGAAAGAGTAAAATTAATAAAGAAAATGCAAATGCCTGTAACCCAAAGAGAAGTGAGAATGTTCCTAGGAATAGTAGGTTACTGTCGACAATGGATACTAGGATTTTCTCTGTTAGCTAAACCATTAATTCACATGACAAAGAAGAAGGCAAAGGACCCAGTTGAGTGGGATGATGAAAGTGTAGGAGCGTTTGTAAAATTAAGGAATGCACTATGTTCAGCACCTGCCCTAGGCATGCCTGATTATAAAAGAGAATTTTCATTATTCTGTCATGAGAGAGAAAATTGTGCACTTTCTGTCCTAACTCAGAGACATGGTTTAGACAGACGTCCTATAGCATATTTTTCTGCTACATTGGACCCAGTGGCAGCCGCGTTGCCAGGCTGTTTAAAAGCAGTAGCGGCTACCTGTTTGAGCATTGAACAAAGTGAGTCAATTGTGATGGGACATCCTGTAAAGGTGTATGTTCCACATGCAGTTGTGATTCTGTTGACAAGAACCCGAACTCAGCATCTTACTCCTAGTCGGCTGACTAAATATGAGAGGATAATAATGGGTGCTGAAAATGTGACCATGGTGAGGTGCACAATAGTAAATCCAGCTACCTTACTACCAGACCCATATCATGAGGAAATTAAAGATGACGAAGAAGAAGAACATGATTGTTTACAAGTCACAGAGTTATGCACGAAACCACGTGCAGACATCGAAGAACAGCCCCTTAGAAAGCCAGATAGGGAGCTATTTGTTGATGGTTCATGCCAAAGGCATGAAGACGGTAAACTAACTGCTGCCTATGCGGTATGTGAATTAACTGGAATAGTTGAAGCATCCTATTTACCAGGAGTAAAATCTGCACAAATAGCTGAATTGATTGCATTAATAAAGGCTTGCAAAATTGGGAGGAATCAAAAAGTAACTATATTTACAGATAGTCAATATGGTTACGGGGTTGTGCATGATTTTGGCCAATTATGGATGCAGAGGGATTTCATGACTTCTTCAGGATCCCCTATTACAAATGGACAGTTTGTAAGGGAATTGCTGGAAGCAATACAATCACCAAAAGAATTGGCTGTGGTGAAATGTGCCGCACACCAATCAGGAGATGACTGGGTGGTAGTCGGCAACAGATATGCAGATCTTGTGGTTCAACATTGTGCCAAAAACAGATTATCAATAAATAAAAGGGTGGAAAGAATGGGAATCAGCTGCCAACTTATGCTGTGTGTGCCACCTGAAACATGGAATGATGTAAAAAGAGTGTAAGATGATGCTGATGAGAATGAGAAAATTACATGGATTAAAACAGGATGTTCTCAAAGGGCAGACGACGATGTATGGATTAGCCCTGATGGCAGACCAGTCATGCCTGACTGTCTACTTTCACAAATGGCCAGAATGCATCATGGAGACACACACATAGGGAGAGACGCAATTATTAGGCTCTTCAGACAAAATTGGTACAATCCCAAGTTCAGAGCACTAGCAGAGAGTCTTTGCCAGCGATGTTTAACATGCCAGATGCATAATCCAGGGAGGAAGACAATAATTGGGTTTGGAAAAATTGGAAAGGCAGAGGGTCCATTTATAAGACTCCAGTTTGATTTTAGTCAGTTGCCACCATGCAGAGGTCTGAAATATGTACTGGTCATAGTGTGTCTGTTTTCAAAGTGGGTGGAGGCTTATCCTACTAGGAGGAATGACAGTTTTACAGTCGCAAAGCTGTTACTACGAGAACTCATACCTAGGTTTGGTTTCCCAGTAACTTTGGAATCAGATAGAGGAAAGCATTTTAACAGCGAAGTGATTCAAATAATCTGTGAAGCGTTTCAAATTGAACAGAAACTGCACTGTGCTTATCGCCCAGAGGCTTCTGGAGTGGTTGAACAATTGAATGGCACTATAAAATCCAGGCTGGGAAAAATGTGTGCATCAACATCATTAGGGTGGCCAGATGCATTGCCACTCGTTTTAATGGGACTCAGAAGCATTCCTGATAGAAATACTGGATTGAGCCCACACGAGATAATGATGGGAAGAGCAATGAGACAAGCACATGTTCCCACAAATAAACTACTGAATATATCTAATGATATGGTCCTGGAATATTGCAAAGGATTGGCTGACCTAGTGCGTTCTGTCTCTCACCAGGTTGGAGAAGACGCCGTATCCAGGCAGCCTGAACAAGAACATGATCTGAATCCTGGTGATTGAGTGGTAGTGAAGAATCACACCAAAGAGACATGTCTATCACCTAGGTGGGGAAAACCTTGTCAGGTCATACTGATCACCAACACAGCAGTGAAGTGTGCAGGATTTCCTAATTGGATTCATGTAAGCCACACCAAAAGAGTACCAGACCCTGAAGAAAATCCTCAGTCAGCACCAATCCCTGAGGAAGCTGAAGGTTGCCCAGCTGAAGAATCTCAGGCTCGAGATTCAAGAGAAGCTGAAGAAGAACAACCGAGCACAAGTCAGGACTGGATACCAGTGGTAGAAATTCCTGAAGTTTACCACAGAACGAGAAGTCAAACAAAATTGGAAGAAATCGAAGAAGATCAGATAGGGGTAGAAGAAGCAGTTCAGGGACAAGAAGAAGATACAATAAATGAACCTGAGCAGGACCAGATAGGGAAAGGAAACTGGGCTCAAATTAACGAAGAACTGACAAATTTTGAGCAGGGACAGACAGGTCTAGAAGAATCCGGTCAGGCTGCAGAAGTACAAAGTGCAATAAGCCCTGATCAGAACCAGTTAGATCCAGAAAAGTATACAGAAAAAGAAGATCTCAAGAAAAATGAACATGAAGAAATAAATCAAGAACAAGGTCAATTATTGGAAACTCACAGTGGAGCTGCTGAAGAGAAACCAAGCAGATCTGAAAAAGAGCAAATAAGAAAAACAGTAATCGCAGAAAACAAAACTGAGCTAAAACCTGAAGATAAAAGAATCTCTGAAGACGAAAACAAAGAGACAGTACAAACAAAGAAAACCAGAAAAGGTGATCATTGGCCTAGTGTCATTAAAAGAGTAAAATACCACATAACAACCAGAAGTGAAGATCCAGATCAAGTAAATGAAGTAACAAGTCAAACAGAACAAGAAAGCAGAACTAAGAAAAGAAGAAGTAAGATACTGAAACTTGTGAATAACAAATTCAAGGGTCCTGATTGGACTTACATCATACTTGAAGATTACGAGAGCTCAGAGTAAAGTGAAAGTGGTGACGAAGGAACAAGTACAGAACTGACGTATGAGAAAGAAACAAGACCACCTTGATTACGCAAAGGAATCACATAAAGAAAGCAAAATAGAAAAGAAGAGCAATCTTCCTTGTCGAAAATGCCTGATGATAGAGTTGCTGGGAGATCAAAACAGAAATGTTATAGAAGATGCTGTGCAGTATGCATATGTAGTCTAGTAATGGTGCTTATAGTATGGTTAGTTCTGATCGTAGCAATTCCTTACCTTATGATAATGGATAAAAAGATTAATAACGAAACTAAGGAAAAGACAGCAAACCTGAAGGGTAATAGAGTAGAATTAATGGCAGAAAATGAACCAGAAATTCATCATGTAATAACTGATAACGACACTAGTTTAAATGTTTTCACAAAGTTATTGTTTCAATATGTAGATACTATGGAAGTTAGTAATTGTTATGTCTGCATGAAGTTACCCGAATCAGTAGCAGAAGGGTTAACATATCATCACTTACCATTGACTTATGGCATATCATGTAGTGTTCTGAATAGTTTATTCTATAGACCAGGGAGACTTCAGTATTATTACTCAAATATAGATGTGATATTTTCTGAAATTCCAATTAGGAAAAGTATGAATCCAGTGCTTAGTAGTAAAGATGCACAGTTTATGGGAGAATTTTTCTTAACAATGAAATCGATAGATATAACACATGCACATAGACACAATCTAACATGTTCGTTACATGAAGAAGAGAAGATATTTTTGAATTTAGTAGAGGATAGAAGACAAGATTTCCAAAGGAAAGCTACTGAGCATAAGGCTCATTTGCCACCTTGGGCTGAGAAGGAGGGTAGTTACACACCTGGCAAGGCTCAAGCTGCTATGGCTCTGGATTTTGTAAAGACAGGGAAAATTTGTCTACATAGGTTAAAGACTGACTATAACAATGTTTTCATCGGTACCAGTGAATGTGAACACAATTTCTTAAATCTTGGAGGTTGGGGAATCAAAGGAGGATCAGATTCAGTTTTTCCTGGAATCTATTATGTGTGTGGGAATAAGGCTTACTTTAGGCTTCCTGCACGGTGGTATGGAAGTTGTTACTTTGGAATAGTATTTCCAAAAATATACCACGTAAAAACAAACACTGGGAGCAATGAAAATAATAGTGAATTAAAACGTAGTAAGAGAGCTAGTTTTTCAGAAATAGTAGTTGATATATTTGGTGCATTGATACCTTCAGTGGGAAAAATTCTGAACTCAAGGAAGATATGTAAATTATCCACAGTGGTTGATCGTTTATCAACAGATACTGCTGGAGGATTTCTAATGATTAATGCGGAAATGGTTGCGATTAGGTCTATGGTTATGCAAAATCGACTTGCTCTTGATATTATATTGGCAAAAGAGGGCGGAGTCTGTAAATTATTGAAGACGAAACATTGTTGCACTTACATTCCTGATAAAAGTGCAGAAATTGGAACGTATATACGGAATATAACTAAACTTGAGAAGGAACTTAAACCACTGGAAGTTGATAGTGTATGGGAAAGATTGACGAGTAGTATTGCGTCAATTGGTACCTGGTTTGCTAATGTAGGGAAAGGACTTATAGGTAAAATATTAGTACCCTTAGCAGGGATAGCAATAATAGTACTGTCAATAATAATATGGTGCAGATGCTGTAAAAAGAATGGATCCTACAATGTGACAGAAAAAGGGAAGAAGAGAAAGTTTGATGAGATTGAATTGGAAGATTTGAGAAGTGAATTATACAAGAAATTAAACGGGGATGTGAAAAATAGAAGGTGTAAAAATGAAAGTGAAACTATTCTATGCTAAAGTTGGCATCTGGTAGTGGGTAGTATTTGATGGCTCAGAAACGCCATCAGAGAGGGGATTGATGGAGCAAGGGCTCACAAATGAGACTTGCTTGGACGCAATCTCCTCACAGTATTAATTTATTAAACTTGTATTGTCCATACTAATACTTGCATACACTACACGAATAGTTAGGAAGCTTGCCTATGTGTTTAACTAACGAATAACGCTTGTCTGTATTCTAAAATGGCCGCTAAAGCGCGGGAACTTTACTGCGCATGTCTCAACCATATCACGTGTTGTGATGTCTTTCTTTGCTTGGTGGGAAAACTCTTGCTTCTGCGCAGTGTGCATTAAAATGGCTGCTTGATGTTTTCACATGCTACAGCTTGCTCTTGTGTTGTAATTAATTTGTCGTTTTCTTAACGCTACTAATGCGGGATAGAATTTATAAGTAAATGGGAATAGAGTAGAAAGAGTGGGTATACAGTGAAACTTTTTATTTGTGATTTTAATATTTTCTTCTTTGCTTTTATTTGTTTGTAAAATTTGGGCCTGGGGTTGGTGAACTGAAACTCGAGAGACACTGATTCTGCGCATGTGTCCTGCATGGCTGCCAAAGAATGAGGATGAAGTCAACCTGGACGTCGTCCAAGGCCGTGACCTGATGGCCAAAGTTGTTGTACACATGTCTTTCCTGTTGGAAAAAGCAACTTTGTATATAAAGAATATATAACATTTGTCGTGAGACGGGTGGGAAATAAAGCAAATGTAATCAAATTGATGGGCGGTATTTTAAAAACCAAGGGTCTTCAGAAAATGAATAAAAATCATATGGTGTGAGAATCCACCCCCTGTCCCTGTCCAATCAGAGGTAGTGGTCCCATATGTTGGCAACATTAAGGGGAGGTACATGGGCGTAGAAGGGTATAATAGATATAGAATTAGCTAATTAGTTTAGACTAGACACTGAGAGAGTTCGAGGCTCGAGATCCATGACAAGCTGATCGAGTGCAGGCTGAATCGCTGTCCAGAGAGGTCCTGAGGAGGGGGCGGCGGAGTCCATTAGAAGGAAGGCACGGGAGAAATCGAGGAGAAGCCGAGTATCAGAGAGGGGAACGACGCAGGCGTCGTGGGTAGAGAGGTCACCGGTCTTGTCCTGAACCTGGAAAAGGTCTTTGCTCTTCATCCTTCCTGGGTCCTGTCTTCCCAACTCTTTGGCCAAGGGGTTTGGTTCTTACACCTTAGGTAAATATATGCAACCTTTAGTTGCGCCGATGTCTCTATCTTCTCCTTTTCTGAGGGACCGTCATTGATCTAATAATTATTATTCTATGCTTCATCCTTGAAATTCGATCAAAGTATCATGTGGTTCTGTAATTTACTCTGCTAAATCTTTAGATAAACATTTTAAAACTTCCTGACTCAGTGGTTATTTCAGGATTATGATTTGTAATGAATGTCACTCATTTTAAACTTCCCAATTAGCAAAGGATTCATTGGTAAGTCATTACTCTTCAATCAGAAAAGTAATTGGTAGCAGGGATTTTGATAAAGAGTATAACTGACTCACCAGCGTAAGTATTAGCGTAGTATGAATGTATGGGCCCAAGTGAGTATTTTGTGTATGAATGCTGTTTGCTAATATCGCGCTGGATCACTCTCTCTCTCCTCTTCTCTCTCTCTCTCCCCCTCTCTCCCTCTCTTCCTCTCTCTCTCCCTCCCTCTCTTCCTCCTCTTCTCTCTCTCTCTCTCTCTCTCCCTCTCTTCCTCTCTCTCTCTCTCTTCTCTCTCTCTCCCTCTCTTCCTCTCTCTCTCCCTCTCTTCCTCTCTCTCTCTCCCTCCCTCTCTTCCTCTCTCTCTCTCTCTTCTCTCTCTCTCTCCCTCTCTCTCTCTCTCTCTCTCTCTCCCTCTCTTCCTCTCTCTCTCCCTCTCTCTCTCTCTCTCTCTCTCCCTCTCTCTTCCTCTCTCTCTCTCTCTCTCTCTCTCTCTCTCTCTCTCTCTCTTCCTCTCTCTCTCCTTCGCTCTCTCTCTGTCCTCTGATGTGCGCAGGACACACCTTTTCATCATGTTTTTTGTCTTACAGGCTGTGACCTACGTATTGTCCGGAGGGGAGCGGCCATGTGTCTTCATTTAATTTTGTTGTTCATTTTAATAAAGTTTCATTTGTTGCTTCGAAAGTGAATGTGTGCTGGTCATTTCTGTGACGACACATCCATGTCACCAGTTGTGATTGCGCGGCATCAGGCGGAATATTTTGTACATGTTTAGGTGTGGCTAATGTGGCATGTCTTTGGTCGGGGGGGGTGCCAGGGAGGCGTGGTCCTGGGGTGGTGGCGGTGGGTGTTGTGGCCCTCTTGGGTGTCCGGGCCGCATGATGTGTGGTTCCATGGCATCTGTTGCCCTTCGGATGTGGCCCTGGGCTGTGCTCCCTTTTGTGATGCTGGCTGCCGTCCGAGTTTACACCAGGTCAGGGCAGGTGTAGATTTCCTGGTGCTAACGTGCCTTATCACCTGTTTTCTGTTTTTATCGCGGATGTGGCTGGTCGTTGTGAATGTTGAGGTGTGCTGTTGTCTCGGCTTTAGTCACGGGAACGCCTACTCTGCATCTCATTAGCGATATTTGCGAGGGTCCTCTGTGGCGATGTTTTTTGCAGCTGCTATCGCGGGAAACTGGTGCTGTGGGCTGTTAACACCGGCTTGTGAATGGGGGGGTAAATTTATCACGACTTTGGCTGCGATCAAGTGCCGTTAATTCGGCGATAGCTCCTTATGAATATGCCCCTATGTTTATATTTTGATGCTCACTCACTCTTAGACAAGTCTCAAGTTGGCTTCCGTTCTGGCAGAAGCACAAATCTGCTTTAATCACTGTACTGGAAGGTCTGACAATGGGTGTCGACTCTCATTCTACTAGCGTTTTGATTTCACTGGATCTGTTGGTAGGATTCGCCACAGCTGATCACAGACCTCTAATCTGTAAAATTACTGCATGTGGGATTTGAGGAACAGTTTTATCTTTGAATTTCTTGAAAATATTTCTCAAATAATTATGCTTAACTGTTTTCTTTACCCCTCCTCTTTGTTGGACACTCGATGTTCATCTGGAATGCGGCCTCTCCATTTTTATTTTTAATTCATATGTCAGGCCTCTATCTATAATTGTCAGGAACTATGGATGTTTATTGTATTCATACGCTGGAGACACCCAGCTAATATTTCTCCTAATGGGTCCTAATTAAAATACAACCAAGTAAGGTAATTCTGACTAGCCTTCAGCATTGCTTAGAAGATCATGCAGTTTTATGTCCCCTGCAAGCTGGCTTTCAGTCAAATACTTCTACGATAGACCAACTATTTAGACTCCAGTTGATGTATTGGAAGACTGTTATCATTGAAATGGGTACAGGGCCGGACTGGCAACCGAAACCGGGCCTGGCAAACTGGGGTGAGGGGGGGTGCAGCCGAGCAGTTTGCGAGCGCCGGTTTCGGCCGATTTTGTTACAGGGGGCCGATATTGCCGACCCCCGGTAACACAAACGGCCCCCACCCTAGCGGCCCACCGGGGAAACGCCCAGTGCCCGCTACGGCCAGTCCGGCCCTGAAAGGGTAGGCTTTACACGGTATTCGTAGACATCAAAGCAGCCATTGATATGGTCCAGAGAAACAGGTTGTGGCAGGTGCTCACAAAGATGGGTGTCCCCAAGTATTTGCGTACACTTATTGGGAGATTACAGGCAAACAATTATGCCCAGGTGAGCTGCGGGAAGCTGGGAGAATTGACAGAGCCTTTCCCGGTAGGCAAGGGTGTAAGACAGAACTGTGTGCTGGCCCTCACCCTTTTCACATTGTACTTGAACGAACTTGTTGAGCCCCTTAATGTATGTGACAACGACGTCTCTAAGTTGGCTAGCATGAGTGTTCCGGCTCTCATGTTTGCTGACGACACCCTGCATCTAGCTAAATCTCCGATGAGGGTTCAAAAAACACTGGACAAAGTCAATAGATTTTGCGCACATAGAGGACTGGAAATAAACATTAAGAAAACAAAACGTATACTGTTCAACCACTGCCGTTCCATGCATCCAAATCCGACACTGGGCAACATTCCACTCGAAAGGGTGCATTTATTTGATTATTTGGGAATGACTCTTGATGAGAACATGTATTGGGGTCACCATGTTACAAAACGTACATTGAAATTAGGACACTATGTAGGGGGATTACTGAAGCTACACAAGGGGTCTCTTAGCAAACTTGTTTCCCCGACACTACAGATGGATTCCAGTCAAGCTCTTGGTGCAGCTCTCTACGGCGCAGAGATTTGGGGATATAAAAAGACATAAAATCTGGGGGCATATTAGCAAGGGCCTTATCGCCACTTTAGCGCTACTTTTTGCCGCTAAAGCGCCGATATTTCTATCGCCCTATTAGCAAGCTGTCGCTAACAGCTGCTAGCAACAGCTTTATGGCGAAAGCGACCGTTTTCGTGCCGCTTTGCATGTCAGCGATATATATCGCTAATGACATGCAAAGTAGGCGTTCCCAACTAAAAGCGACTGAAAACAGTGGCAAACACAACTTCCCCCTATTAGCAATGCCCGCGAAGCGATAAAAAAATTCGCGCTAACCGCGATTATCGCTGGAATCTAACACCTGCTAAAAACCTGACTTAACCATTATAGTCAATGGGAGGTGGATTGTAAAGTTAAGTCCTCACTTGCCTATTAGCAAGCTTTTCATTAGCGCGTTGAATTTATCGCTGGATTTCTCGCGCTATTGCTGGGCTTCGCCGCTATCGCTGGATTTTTTATCGCCTTGGAGATAAGCGTTGATAATAACGTGTTATCTCCGCGATGAAATCCAGTGATACCCGGCGATAAAAAAAACAGCGCTAAGCGCGCTTTGCGATAATTATCGCAGTTCCTTGGTAATATCCCCCCCGGAACTTTAGGTTAGGTTGTGGTTGTTATTGAGTCTCCCTGCAAGTACTGCTTTGACTCCCATGAGATTAGATACAGGGATCAGATCAAATTTAGACTTAATAGAAGCACAACCGTTAATGTTTTGGAGAAGGCTTTGGGCCATCCCCGAGTTGTCTTCATACTGTAGAGTGCTAGAGGAAATACTTAGTTATCCATGCTCTGCTCACCTCCCATGAATAAAATATATAAGAGATTGTTTTGTAGGGATGGGACTAGCTGATTTAAGGCTTGATTCTGGAGTATAAGTCCTTTAAGCTGTGTAATCTTTTAACTTCTCATGCACATGGCACTTTAACCAGCTTTTTTTACAGCATAAAGATTTTTACTCAATGGAATCATTATTGGATGATATTGAACCAAGGCTGGCTAAAAAATATGTGCAATTTAGATTTGGCACGCTTCCCCTTCATGCATTCACATCTGCCTGGGCTGGAGTTGCTGATCCTATGGACCCCAGGATTTAAGCTTGACTTCAACTCAAAGATGGACACTGAGATATTCTCAATTGTTTTGTCCTGTTCTATATATTTAAGCAAGATTAAAAATATTCTCACTCTATTTCCTGAAGGTACTAATACATTCACAATTGCAGTGACTATTAGTTCTTGTTTTGATTTCTGCAACCTCCCGAACTTGGGAATCTTTTAAAAACAAATAAATAAACCTCAAATTATTCAAAATCACATTAGTTGTCTGGTATGCTTCAGCTAAGCCAATTCAGTTCAAACTTCACTGGCTACCTGGTAATAAAAGGATTCCCCTTAAAAAACATCTTCCTGGTACATAAATGTTTCAACTTATTCAATTCCAAACCAAATAAGTATGAGCCTTTCTGCCCCCTCCGATCGTCACAAGTGACTTTTCTTCTGGTACCCTGCTATAGAAAAAAACTCTCCTTGGGAGGCAATGCTTTATCAATTATGGCACCTAAGACCTGAAACGGACTTCTAAACAGCTGGAATCTATTTCCTGTCATGTGCTTTTTAGGAAAAGACTTTGGGGGATATTCACAAGGATTGCCAATAACTATCGCCATCGCAAGTTATCAGCAGTTTTGTTAACGCCGCCTAACCCTGAAAACTATCGCCATATTAGCGCCGTATTATCAAGCAGACTCTACATGGCGATAGAACCAGGGTTAGGCGGTGAAAAGTACTGATAACATTTTCGCGATGGTGATAGTGAATCCGGTGTTAGCCGGCGATATGTGGCGATCGGCCTCTTTGATACATCTGGCTGTCGGAGTTTTACTGGGCACTGCCTTATACATACCCCTTGATGTTTTCCCACACTACAGAATCCGAGGAGTTCTCGGAACCGGCACCTCGGGCTTCCTGGCAGAACCGGTGACCTGCTGGGTGCTGGAGTCCCATCTCGTAGCCACGCCCATGAAGCAACTCATTTCCAGACTATACCGGGCCTCCTTTAAAGACACCTCAGCCCAATGCACTGCACGCACCCGAAGGGAGGAGGGCATGGGACTTGAAGTGACAGAGAGGACGGGCTCCTTCTTCTGCGCACAGACAGGCCTAGGGGGGATATTCTCAAGAACGTGCGATAATCATCGCCAAATAGGTTAACGCAACATTTCATATCGCCATCTATCGCGGGAAAATAACTCCGTGTTAACGCCGTATTCCCAACCTGGCGTCAAATGTCCGCGATAAAATTACCGGGACTGCGATAAAAATCTAAAGCCGAACATGAAAAAAGTGGCGATGGGCCCAACCGCGATTAAAAAATCTGCGATAACCTGCGCCAGGCCTGCAATTCACACACGTCAGGCGGGAAAAATCACTATAAAAGAAGAAAAAAAAAACACAAACAAAACCAAAAAAACTGCTAAGCAAAATGGAGGCAGCCGGAGCAAGTACAGAGGACAACCAGAACCCCACAAGCCCCACGGAGGACCAGCCTGGGACCTCGGGGTCAGGGAAGGGCAAGGAGAAGAAGAAGAGGAAGACGCGGTTCAGTCCGCAGGAAAACAGGATCCTGATAACGGAGGTGGTAGAACACCATCAACAACTGTTCGTCACCTCCACTGTGTCATTGACAACAAAAAATGGAATATGGCAGTCCATCGTGGACAAGGTGAATGCAGTCGGAGTGCTGAGGAGGACAATAGAAGAGCTCAAGAGGCACTGGAATGATGTGAAGCACAAAACCAAGCAGAAACTGGGCAACAACCAGAAGGCAGCAATGCAGACTGGAGGTGGGAGTCCAGCGCCACAGGAGGAGCTGGATGAGATGGAGGAAATGGTGTCCACAGTCATCAGTGGGGAGACGGTGGCAGGAGTTGGGGGACCGGACACTGCTCAACATGACCTGACACAACAGCAACTGGGTGAGTAATGACCAGGGACTGGGAGGACGGAGGGAGATGGGCACAATGGCACACATGCACAATTAAGTATAGCACAGTGCACACCTAAAATGACTCTGGATCATGTCCCTGATCCCCCTGGCACACTGCAGCACACCTAGAAACAGCAAGTATGCCCCCCTCGACTATGTGCCGAGAGGGGGGCCCTGCCCACACATCACCAATCTCACAACCAACCCATGTACATGTGCCAAACCCAGCAAAGCGGCGTGTCTGTGAGCCATACTGACAATCCAAGTGACACTGCATGACGAATAGCATGGCTGCAGTCAATATACCATGACATGCTGCACGCCACGACACTGAGGTGGCTGAGTGTGGACCACATCCATAAAGGAGCAGGTCACACTCTGACACATCCGCGTGCACAAACAACCCCTGACCTCAACAACACAACTGCGAACAAACCATGCCCCAGAGTCCCAACTCCCACCAAGAGCCCAATTTACCCAAGTATGCAACATCTCAGCACTGTATAAGCACAGAAGTCAAAGGCACACCGCCTCAAAGGGATAAGGGGCAGCAAAATAAGAGCTGCAGGGGCGACTCGCCCACAATGCAGCACACACACATAACATCCATAGCACATCAATATTGACAACAATGTGGTACAAACTGCAACACGTTCACAACAGTACAGAGGACACAACTGGTGCCGCTTGTGTGTAGAAACTGGACAATCACATTTGGCATAGCTGGGAAATGTGAGATGATAATGTACAAGTACAAACACACATCCGTGATGTCGTTGAAATGTCCACTGTCCCGCATCAAATAATGCAGCTCCTCCCAAACAGTCACAATGTACATTGTCATGCAGTCTGTATGTAAACTTGTACAATGCGTCAATATACATGTGAACACAATGTTAAACTGCATCTCCCCTCCACATTGCAGAGGGAGAATCAACACCTCCTGCAGCGCAGACCCAACATCTCTACTCTGATGACAAAGAGGACCTCCACACCTTCAACACCGACGCCCTCCAAGAGCTCATGGACAGCTTCGGCACCTCACCTCCAGGAGCAGGGCAGCCCAGCTGCATCGAGGAGACCTCACCCCCTGCACAGACCACACAGCAGCAAGCATCCACCACCCCGGCTGTCTCCCAGGACCCCCACAACCAACACATGGCATTCCAATGCCGTGTGCTGGGGGCCAGGAGAAGATGGCTGATCAGGTGCGGGTGGGGTTCGACCTCATGGCAGCCAAACTAGATGCCATACGTGGGTGTCTAAGTCCCATCAGGGACCACTTACAGTCCCTAACGGACAGCCACAGTCCGCTCCATGCTCTCCAACAATCCATGGCTGACATCGCTGGAGTCCTGACTCTGAGACAAGGACAACTGTCTAGTCAGAGTGGCTCCAGCAATGTCAGCCGGGAGTTGGGACACATGCGGAGCATCATGGAGAACAGGGAGCGGATGGAGGCGGAAAGAATGGCTGCCATGGCTGCACACCAGCGAGATGTAGCTGGGATCTTCCATGCCCCGCATATCCTCATCATGGCATTGCTGCCACAAAGCCTGGCGCCGATGAATGCTGCTGCTGCTTCTACATACACATCTCCGCCCCCTGATGTGTCAGTGCCTCACAGTGCTGCTGACAAAACACCACCACCCACATGTGAGGCACATGAAACATCAGAGGACGAAGATGCGGATGATTCCGCCTTAGTGAAGAGAAGGAAGCGGTAGCATTCATCTCTGCCATTTGGCCTGTTTCTGCTTGGTTCTGCCCTCTGCATCATCACCTTCCACTGTCCCCCGATACACTCTGCGACACTCACCTTGGACCTCGACATGGACTGCCATATTCTGTTTGGTTTCCAATGACACAGCAATCAGACTACGGACTGAACTCTTCCTCTTCCGATGAACTTGTCATTCCCTGAAGGACTCTGGCTGGCCCTCCACGGGGCAACAATGTAAAGTGGGGTTTGCATGGCCCTGTACTGCTCCAGCTTCAACACTCCACTGAATGTGAATAAAACATTCAGATTCACACAGATGTGTCATGTTTATGATCATTCAAGTATGAAAGTATGGATGAATGTAGGGTCAGTGATACCCCCTTACGTCCATGTTGCTCATGTTGTGGGACTTGAGTCACAGGGTGCAACATTGACGATTATGGTCCGGGTGGCGCCGACACTACAACAGAGACACACGCTTTAGTTACTTCCTTGTCCAGCCCAGTACTGAACCACGCCCAGAGCCCCGGGCTCATTGTTCACACCCCTACGCTGGACTGGCATATGCCAGCCCAGCCCACTCCGCTTACGCTAACAGGGGACGACGACAAAGCTACATGTCTCAGGTCTTCCCTGTAGTGATCTGCTGATCACTGGTCTAGTTGTCAGCATGCCACAGCCACTCCCTGGGGGCTGGTTTACACCCACACCACACCCATCAAGCACAGGCATCACAGGACATGTGACCCTGCCAATAAAAGGGGCCTACCACATCACATTCCCCACTGCCGGAGGTGACATGATGGCGTCCGCACCACGAGACTCAATCATGAAGGGACCATGACTTGTGGCACACTGGGTTAGTGGCACCCGATGCACTGTGGCCGGCACGGGCCTACCGCCACGGGACGATGACTTGCGGTGCACTGAGTTGGTGGCACCCGATGCACTGCGGCTGGCACGGGCCTACCGCCATGGCATGATGACTTGCGGTGCACTGAGTTGGTGGCACCCGATGCACTGCGGCCGGCACGGGCCTACCGCCACAGGACGATGACTTGCGGTGCACTGAGTTGGTGGCACCCGATGCACTGCGGCTGGCACGGGCCTACCGCCACGGGACGATGACTTGTGGCTCACTGAGTTGATGGCACCCGATGCACTGCGGCCGGCACGGGCCTACTGCCACGGGACGATGACTTGCGGTGCACTGAGTTGGTGGCACCCCATGCACTGCAGCCGGCACGGGCCTACCGCCACGGGATGATGACTTGCAGTGCACTGAGGTAGGGGCACCTGAAGAGCTGAGCGGGTGTGCAGCCTGCGATGATGCGTAGACCTCGATACGCCGTCCTGCAAATCAAGATTCGATTTGAATTGAGGGCCCTGCTGGAGCGCAGTGTATGCCGAAGGCAGCAGTCAGCACACACATGACTCCGCGGTGCGGTGCCGCAGGGTGCGCTGGGGGCCTATGGCGCGGAATCCTGCGATCGGCTGAGGAGGTTGCACCGGCACGTGGTGGGCCCTCTTGGAGACACACCGGTGGCGGCAGGTGAGCATTGAGGCCTGGGTGCGCAGGGGCGGCCAGTCATCGCTGGGCGGCGGACCGGTCTGGGGACCAGGGCTGGGGTGCAGCAGGCGCACAGGATCGCGCAGGCACCACCGGTCATGGCGGCGGCCACATGGCTGGGTGGGGGGCGCCGCCCTGGCAGACACGACCCTGCATGCGATGACAAGATGTGCACGGGTTGGCTTGGGACGTAGCCACCTCGTCTCCAGTGTAAATCTGGCCATTGAAGGTGGTCGGCCACGTGTTTGTAGGCCTATGGACAGGATATGGCGGACACCGAGACACACGCAGTAGTTACTCTGGTGGCCATCCCGGAACTGTACCACGCCCAGAGCCCCGGGCTATTTATTCACGACATACGCCGGCCAAGGCCACTCCGCTTACGCTTACAGGGGACGACGACAAAGCTACATGTCCAAGGTCTTCCACACTGCCTGAGGTAACCTGTTTGCGTCCACTGTCCACAGCACTACAAACACCAGCAGTATTTGTCCACATGGACATGTCTGTGCTCTGCATACTGAAGTCTGTCCAGCACATCACCGCCACACTTGGCATTGTGTACATTCTTATTGATGGGTCACTTGCCTCCTTCGCACATACTTGGTTCCCACCTCTCCCCACATTCTGCAATTGTGTGGCAGAGGTGCCGTGCCGTGGAAGGTTTGTCTACATGGCTGGCCCCTGTTACCACAGTTACTTGTGTTGTCGTGTCTGGTAGTTGGGCATGTTGATTGGCATGTTGTATGTGATTTTGTAACGTGTGCATTCCCACAGTTGTGAGTTGTATGATTGTGGAGTAGAGGTGTGTGGTGTGTTCAGTTGGTACTTACCGACGAGCAGTGGATTTCCATAGGTGCCATCCTCAAAGTGCTGGTTGGTGATGGACTTGTGGAAGATGTAGGAATCATGCATACTGCCTGGGAAGTTTGCGACGACATTCGTGGACAGGCCCCGGTGGTCCACTTTTGCCTGCACATTGATGGAATGCGTGTGGTTTCTGTTGCGGTTATTGTGTGCAGTGTCGGCAGGGGGCACAAGTAGTACCTGTGTGCAGTCAATTGCCCCCAACAAGTGCGGGAAGCCAGCTATGGCGTAGTTCCCTTGCTTGGTCTCCAGGTGTTCCTGCGCAGTGTGGGGGAAGTGAAGGTGCAGGGGTATCAAGCTGATACAAACCGTGATGCTTACAGGTATGATAAATCCTGCATAATAAGACCGTAACAGAAGTTCGTGTGGTCGTAACCTTCCTTTTCTTTCCTACGAAGGTTACGCCCACACGAACTTCTGTTATGGTCTTTTTATGCAGGATTTATCATACCTGTTAGCATTCCGGTTTGTCCAAGTGCAATACACTGTACCAGATTACGTTTGTGACTATACGGACGCTTGACCATTGTCACCATTTCTCCAACAGGTTTCTGAATACTGACTTTCGGAATATGGAATTGTATTGGGGAGTTCCCGCAGCATATGCAGTTGATTGATTCCACACATTGCCCTGATGAGGTTCCCCGTTGGAAATGGAACGCGTTGGCTGAGCTTTTCGTATTGTTGATTTATGTATTTGTAATAAAGGACTGTTTTTACACTACTGTTAACTACTGGACTTCATTACCTGGCGCACCCCCATTTCAGTAACTACAATCTTGGATCTGGAGCACAGAGGCGTCAGGCAACGGCTGGCGTTGGGGTTGGTTGCGCAGGTACACTACGAATTGGAACTAGCGTGTGGTGCGGATACAGGGGCCCGCCGTTGCTTTTTTGGACATGCTTCCAAGACATGTGTGAGGAGGTTTGATAGGGCTGGCTGTGAGACTCCTCCGACTCTGGCTGTTGTTGGTTGGAAGGTACCAGAGACCAACAGGTGCAGCACAGCCAGCAGCTTTGTCTGCGGAGGGATGTTGGTTGTCCGCTGTGTTGGTACTGTCAGCCTGTGGGCAATGTGGGTCAGGATGCGGAGGATGGTTGTCCTTTTGGGCCTGTAGTGGGCAATGGCATCCTCTGGCGTTGTGTGTCTGAGACTGGTGCGTTTTAGGAACGTCCGCTGTCTTCTTCTGCGCTGCCTAGGTGGTAGTCCGGGAGGGAGACCGGGGGGGGGGGCCTGGGGGTGGTGGCGGTGGGTGTTGTGGCCCTCTTGGGTCTCCGAGCTGCATGATCATGGGCTCCATGGCATCTGTTGGTCTTCAGATGTGGCTCTGGGCTGGGCTCCCTTTCATGCTGCAGGTTGTCGTCCTGCTTAACACCAGTAAAAGGCAGGTGTTAAATCCCTGCTGCTAACGCGCCTTATTGCCTGTTTTTGGTTCGCTTCGCCGATCTGGCTGGTCGTTGGGAATATCGCGAAGTGGTGTTTTCGTGTGTTTTTGCACGGGAACGCCTACTCTGCATATCATTAGCGTTAGTTGTCGCTCTCATCCGTGGCGATGTTTTTTGCGGCAGCTATCGCTGGAAAACTGGCGAAATCGGCAGTTTGCACCAGCTTGGGAATAGGGCGGTAAATCTATCGCCACTTTTACGGCGCTAAATTGCCAATAAATCGGCGATAGGTCCTTGAGAATATGCCCCCTAGTGTCCTCTAGTAGCAGACTCCGCATCATACATCATAAATTCATGCAGCGAGTATATTATACGTCCTCCACATTACACAGACTGTGCCTAAACGACACGTCCAACTGTGCCCGCTGCAGCCCTCCGTCTGGCACGGTCCTGCGGCACTGTTCAGACATCCTGGAACGAGCTGCTTCCGCGCTCTCTGCGATTGTTGGTCACGATGTGCCTAGGGACCAGAGGGTGGCACTGCTGGGGTGGGTATGGGATGTTCCGGTGTCCCACAGAAGATACACAGGCCTTGCACTGCTGCTGGCAAAGAGACTGATCGCGTCTAGCTGGGTGCCTGGTAGATCTCCCAAATATAAGGACTCGCTAATCTATAGTAACTGTTGCTTTTCCGAAATAAATTGAAAACCTTGCTTTTCAGCTCGGGCTGATTTTATGTTACATTGGAAGTGCCTGGACCTCATCACTCGGAAACTTCGTCTGAAGTAGCCATTTGCTTAATAAGTCGCAGTGTAATTATATATTATTATGAGCAACTAGATAACCATGCCACACTGCTGCCACCGTCCTCCAGACCCAGAGACATATGTGACCCCCTCATGGCCTTTCTCATGGCTGTGCCCCATGGAGACTGGAGTGCCCAGCACACCTTCGAGGGATTACAGACTTGCCAGCCTTAAAGCTCACTGCATCATTCTTGGACGAATGTTGGATATACTCAGTTCTGTGTTAAAGGCTTTCTTTGTGTTGATCAAATTTGCAGTGATTTTTCCATGTACCACAGTTTGAGGTACCAATCCTGCATCTGAGAACTCCTGTCGTGTCAACATAGCTTGCTCGGTGAAAAGAAGTAGGGAAGCGTTTCTTCACTTATCCCAAATCCTTCAAGGATGCCTGTGGGGTCCCTGGGAGGTGAATTCCAAGAAACGTTTGTGTAGCCGCTAACAGTTCCCTGCAGAAAGTGCGAATGATAAAGCACACATGTAAAATATGTGAAATCATGCCTACGTGCTGCACCCCTCCAGCATTTGTCAGGGTTGGCGTTATCTATGGCTTGCAACCGATGTTGAGACCAGTGCCATCTAAGTAGCATATTAGCTACGCTCTCCATGCCCTGCACATGCGTGATCCCCTCGTGTGCGGCCCCCTGAATTGTCTACGAGTGCCCCACTTCCATACTTGCATGTAGCAAATACGTTCTTGCTCCTGGAGACCAAAGCCCCTTTATACCTTTTCAATGGATATTATTGACCACTTTTCGAACACGTTTTATGCACCTGGCTGGGTTGTTAATGTGTTTCCCAGAATTGACATGTTCGGGGAGGGGAAGCCATTCAGCTACAAAACTCTTGTTTTGTCCCGTACATTTACAGTAGCTCTGATAGGCTGAGAGTTTGTGATTGTCACATGTTGAGAGACCTCTCTTGTGTCATTTTCCAAAGGGTCCCCCCACTAACGTGATCCATGAAGCCTCAGTGATTTTTGAATTTGGCTTTGGACCATTCCAGTAGGTGGTGCAGGTAACACGCCTGACAGTACAATAGACCATTGTGAATGCCTAACCCCCCTCTTGTGAGTCGCTTACACCCTACTCCTTCTGAGACAATTGTCCTTCTTGCGTTCTCTGTAATGTCTGCGCAGAAGTGTTGTATCTGTAGCGAGTAACTACGTTCAATTTGACTAGGTCGGGCCTGGAAAAGGTTGAGAATCTTGAAGAAATGTCATCATGTTTACTGCAGTTATGTGCCCCATTCATGACCCGGAATTACTATGGGGGATATTCTTAAGGACTGGCGATACCTATCGCCAACGCCATTTAACAGCAGTATTTTTATCGCCGTATAACCCTGAAATATATCGCCATGTAAGCGGCGTATTAGAAAGCCGTCGCTACATGGCGATATTACCAGGGAACAGCAGTGAAAACTTCCGCTAACATCAGCGCGATGGCGATCGGAATTACTGATTTAGCGGGCGATAACCAGCGAAAGGCCGATTAGCGGCAAGCAAACCCACGTTAGTCAGCCCAACTTTAGTTTTCTTGCCTCTAATGCAAAAAATTCACTATCAGTCAACCTCCAATAGTAAATAGGCATAAAATACAATGACATGCAGAATGGAGCAGCCAGGGTCAAGTGCAGCACACATCAACAACCCCTGCAAGCCAGCCAACATCCAGGATTACCAGGATGAGATCCATGATGCCTCGCTGGACCTGCGTCTGCAGCCTTGATGCCTCGCTGGACCTGCATCTTGAGCCTTGATGCCTCGCTGGACCTGCGTCTTGAGCCTTGATGCCTCGCTGGACCTGCGTCTGGAGCCTTGATGCCTCGCTGGACCTGCGTGTGGAGCCAGGAGTGGGATGCGGAGGAGCTGTGGATTTGATGAGCTGTGGCGGTAGACATTGATGCGCAACGATCATCCGTACCTGGTGGTGAAGTCTGGCAGGTCGCATGGAGACACGTTGCAGAGCTGTGTGAGAAGACCGCCTTGCGCACCTTTGAGCTGTTAATGGTAGAGGCGCTCATGCACACCAATGTAGTGAGGTCCGCATCGCATACTACAAAACACCACTACACCGGGGTGCACAGAGGGGATTACCAACGGTGTGTGCCATCTCCCTGCATCACAGGCCGGATGATGTTGGGCTGTCCATACACTGTGGAGGGTGAGGCCCCTGAGCTACGCCGAACTTGTGTGGTTTGTGCGCTGCAACTACACGTCCAAGAGGGATCTGCTGCATCAACTGCATCTGGAGGTCCACCAGCGGACTAGGGGCGACTGCTATACCCTGCCTAGTGAAATCACACCTGGCTGATGCTCCTGCTGGCTGAGTCACAGATTCAGAGTGAGTGCAGTGGATTGTGCCACGGTGTCAATGTACAGGTAAGGAGAAGGTGGGACGCGCAGCGCAGGATGGCTGTGGGGCGAGTCGCTCAGGCCTATCACACGTAGATGACGCCCCCCCAGTGGCGTCTCTTCCGCTATGGCGGAAGAGCGTTGCCCCGCTGCATCAAGCAGTGCAGAAGAGGAACAATCATCACATGATGATAACTAACTGTTGTAATCATGCTATGTATCCTCAGGGGGTGGGAGGGTGGGTAGGAGTGCTCCAAACATGGAGCAGGGAATGGGAGGATTGTCATGCCCACTCAAGTGCGCAATGACTGTTTGGTCGGCCCACTCAGGCCGCCCAAGACAGTAATGCGCACTTCCCTGTTTGCAATGCAGGCTGCATTACAGCCTGCATGTAGGACATGCCCCCCGCACTTCTCAATGTTGTCCGCTGTGCTCCCATGCACAGCGGGCGTACCACTCATGTGCCAAAGGCACATACGTATTTGAAACGCATGCCATGACATCGCATTTAATTCCAATGCATACTAATACTAGGCACATTGCAACAGTAGAGTAGGTGTTGAATAGCGGAGACATAAATATCACTATTCCCACTTCAGTGAGTGCAACACAAAACTAACCTTTGCACCCCACACCCAACTGTGAATCCAGAAATACCTTTTGTAGCCCCCAAAACACACCCCAAATTTCATATTTTACCCCAAAACACACCCTAAATTTCATATTTTACCCCGAAACACCCCCCAAATTTCATATTTTGCTACATGATACTCCCCAAATTCATCTCCAACACCCAAAACCCATACACACCCTAAAACTTAAAAATATCCTATTACTGACCTCACAATTCTTTGTAATGGAATGCGATGTTAAGGCACCTGCGATGTCGGAGTTGCGTAGTCAATGATGTACTGCCTGCGTTGTACTGGACGTCTCCCATACCAGAGGCAAACCATAGCCTGGCCCGTCTGCATCCGTCTGCCCCTGGACCGCGCTCAGCACCAAGGAGCATTCCTCTTGGACACTCCACCACTACGACACCAGCACCCTCCTTGCCATCAACCCTGGACGCAACCTCGCCTGCCAGGACCAACCTCTGCTCCGGACCAGACATCGACATCGCCATCACTGACGGCTGCAGTTTCACCCGCAAGGAGCACCCCGACCGTCAAGGAGGAGGCATTGCCATCATCTACAGGAGCACACTCCGACTGACCACGCACTCTAATGACCCATTGGTGACCATGGACCACCTCAACTCCCAGATCTGGACAAAGCCCAAGCACATCCACTGCGGCACACTCATGTGCAGGCCCCCCGGACATTGGACCCCCATTCTCAAATACCATTGTTGACCTCATTGTACCCCAGGACCTCCCATCCACTGACGACATCCTACTATGTGATCTGAAGTTCCACCTGGACAACCCCAGTGACCAGGACACCACCGCCTTCTGGGGAAGGTCACCATCATCAGACGCAAGCAGCAACTCACATCAACAGTCCACATAGCAGGACACACGGTCCAGCACATCACCGCTGCAAGCGGGAGCTTCAACTTCAGCAACAACACCTGACTCTCCTGGACCAACAATCATTGGATACGTCACGTCTTCACCTTGCCCACCGGACGCCAACGCCATCATCGCAACCCCTCGCAGCTGGATCAAGGCCACCGTTGGACATCTCGTCAACTCTCTCAGCACCAACACTCCGCCATTGCTTACAAATGATGACACCGCAGCGCACAACCAACACCGATGGATCGCCAACAGCGTCGACATTCGGGCACCCCTCATGAACTGCACTGCGTCAGTACCTTCCACCTGCGTGATGGCAGGCGTGAGGGTGACGCAGTGACACAGGGATAGGCTGGTCCCATGCATTGCTGGAGTTGCGTCATGGTATTGACACAACTGCAGTAATGCATGACTTTAGCGCAGACAGATTCGTCAGGATTCCTGACGTAACTGTCATTACTTGCGTCATGGAGCTCTGTTCGGTGAGTACAGCACATCCATGCTGTCGCAAGAAGGGCGTAGTGAGAAGTGTTGCAACGCTGTCTTGTCGCAGCTTTGCAACACTTTTCATGACTGGGGCACAGGAATGCGCACTATCTTATTGATGGTGCGCAGTCCTGCCCTGTGACTTTGTGGCAGGGCAGCGCAGCAACATTGCTTGCAGAGCGGTCCAGCAACAAAACCGGAAAAAATGCGGCCCCAATGGTTATCTCCATTTAAGACCTGATTTTTTCTGGTCTTAAGGAACTGCCTCTAGTTGCAGTTATAGCCACTTTTTGGGGTCATCTTAATATAAGGAGTCCCCTTGTGAATAGGGTAATGTTGGGTTAACATCAGATTTTGCAAGGGAATGCCTCCCTTGCATATCATTAGCGTTATTTTTCGCTGACAGAAGTGGGGATGTTTAAAAGTGTGATTTTCGCCTGAAAGCTGTCGCTAACTGCTGTTAGCGGCAACTTGTGAATATAGCGATAAAAATATCGCCTCTTTATCAGCAGAAAAGTGCCGCTAAAGCGGCGATATTTCCTTGTGAATATGCCCCTTAAAATATGTCTTTTCTCCCTTTAAAACCCTTCTGATTCTCCCTGTTATCCCTCAGCTCCAGAGCGAAGAGATCTTGGGGTATATTCACAAGAACGTGTGCTAAACATCTCAAAAAAATGTTAACGCAACTTCACACATCGCAGCCTATCGCGGGAAAGTAACCCCGTGTTAACCTGGAATTCACAACACAGCGGTACTGATGGAGCAAGGACTCACAAATGAGACTTGCTCGAATACAATCACCTCATAGTATTAATTTATTAATTTTGTATTGTTTATACTAACGTTGCATACATTACACGAATAGCAAGGAAGCTTGCCTATGTGTTCTAACTAACAAGTAACGCTTGTCTTTTCAAAAATGGCCGCTAAAGCGCGGGAACCTTACTGCGCATGTCTCATCCATATCACATGATGTGACGTCTTTCTTTGCTTGGTGGGAAATTTCTGCTTCTGCGCAGTGTGCTTTAAAATGGCTGCTTGATGTTTTCACATGCTTCAGCTTGCTCTTGTGTTATTATTAAATGGTCGTTTTCTTAACGCTACTAATGCAGGATAGATTTATAAGTAAATGGGGATAGAGTAGAAAGAGTGGGTATACAGTGAAACATATTATTTTGTGATTTTAATATTTTCTTCTTTGACTTTTATTAGTTCGTAAACTTGGGCCTGGGGTTGGTGATCTGAAACTCGAGAGACAATGATTCTGCGCATGTGTCCTCCTTGGCTGCCAAAGAATGAAGTCAACCTGGACGTCATCCAAGGCCATGACCTGGTGGCCGAAGCTGCTGTGCTCTTGCCTTTCCTGTTGAAAATTGAAACTTTGTATATGAAGAATATATAACATTTGTCGTGAGACGGGTGGGAAATAAAGCAAATGTATAAAATTGGATGGGCGGTAGTTTAAAGACAAAGGCCTACAGAAAATGAACTAAAATTCATATGGTGTGAGAATCCATCCCCTGTCCCTGTCCAATCTGAAGTAGTGGTCCCATATTTTAGCAACATTAAGGGGAGGTACATGGGCGTAGAAGGGTATAATAGATATAGAATTAGTTAATTAGTTAGAGCTTACTCTCAGAATGCGCAGAAGAGCTCCAGACTGCCAAGCTGATCGATTGCAGACTGAACCGCTGTCCAGAGAGGTCCTGAGGAGGGGGTGGCGGAGTCCATTAGAAGGAAGGCACGGGAGAATCGAGGAGAAGTCGAGTATCAGAGAGGGGAACGACGCAGGCGTCGTTGTAGAGAGGTCACCGGTCCTGTCCTGATCCTGGAGGAGGTCTTTGCTCTTCATCCTTCCTGGGTCCTATTCTTTCCAACTCCTTGGCCAAGGGGTTTGGTTCTCGCACTTAGGTAAATATAAATGCAACCTTTAGTTGCGCTGCTATCTCTATCTTCTCCTTTCTGAGGGACAGTCATTAATCAATAATTATTATTCTATGCTTCCTTATGATGTGCGACTAAGTACCATGTGGTTATGTAATTTACTCTGCTAAATCTTTAGATAAACATTTTAAAACTTCCTGACTCAGTGGTTATTTCAGGATTTTGTACTATAATGAATGTCACTCATTTTAAATTTCCCAATTAGCAAAGGATTCATTGGTAAGTCATTACTCTTCATTCGGAAGGTAATTGGTAGCAGGGATTTTGATAAAGAGTAACAACTGATAAAACCCAGCGTAAGTATTAGCGTAGTATGAATGTATGGGCCCAAGTGAGTATCTAGTGTATGAATGCTGTTTGCTAATATCGCGCTGGATCAGTTTTCTGGTAATCAGAGGATGGTTACTCTTTGTTAATTGGGTAATGAGAATTATATTTTTATGAACTAACATCCGTGTGTTTTTCAAAGTGTTTTATGTTGTCTAGAATCCCCGGGGAAAATTGAATAGCGGATGGTAAGTGGAAGCCATACTGCAGTGAGGTTATCTGTCAGGCAGAAATAGTACTGAAACGTTAAGCAGGACTATCAGTACTGGTTAGGGAATCTATGCGTGTGAGTAATAGCAAAAGAGTACGCTGGTGAAAATTTGATGTTATATCACCTAGAAAGGGTAACATTGAAGAAGTAACAGGTACTTCTGGAGCTTGTGTGAAGAGTAAGCGGAAGGGTTTTACTCGTAGTGTATGTTTAGTAAACGGAAAGGTTTTACTAAGTGTGAGAGAAAACTATCTTTTCTAAATTAGAGAAACTGGCACGATAGCGAATGTTTTATGTTGTTACTGAAATTTAATTAAGATTTATAGAGAAAAATAAGTTTGCGTAAGCTTTTGTAAAGGGAGGGTCAGCTGCCGGAGAGGGAGCTGACGTCACAAACGCCGCTCTGGGATTGGTTGAAACAGCGGGTGTGGAAAGACCCTTGTAAAGGAGGGGTCAGTTGTCAGGAGTAGTACTGACGTCACAGGTGCCGCGCTGGGATTGGTTGAAACAGCGAGGGACAGAAAAGAGCAGATTGTAAAGGAGGGGTTGACAGACAAAACGTCACCAAAAGGCCGCGTTAGGATTGGTTCAGAATTAAAAGTTAGCAAGCATTTGATTGGTAGGGATTTTAGAAGCTAAAATCTTAGTGGATAGAGATTGCATGTTAAAACGCGATCCGACTTTAACAGGAACTCGTCCGGATAGGAGATTTCTAGGTTTTGCAGAATATAACTTTATACACCGAAGATTAGATAGAATGTACGCAGAGAAGAGAAAAATGTCCTTTCTACAAAAGATTAAGAACTATTTTAAAAAGGATAAAACAATCAAAACTAGGGAAGGAATTATTATTCCACCAGCTAAAACGCCCGCTTCATTCATGATGATGGAGAGAGGTTATCATACTTGTGTATGGATAGAGAATTGGATAGAATATACAAAAAATGATGGAATATTAGTATTTCCTGAAAATGGTACCTTTAATGGAAGAATTCTTCAAAATTTGAGATTGAGGATGAATGACCTAGAACCCAGACCTAGATTAACTCAATACGAAGCCTTAGAGGAATGGGAAACCGAGGCATTTGAACGTGACCGATCGAGGAGTAATAGGGGTTATCGAGGAAACAATGGAGAAGGGCAATGCTTACAGAAGGATTATATCCAATATTTACGGAAGAAGAACTGTTAGGGAAGAAATGCACAGAAAAGACAAAACATTTAATGAGAAATGGAGATTCGGAAGATGAATTTATAGAAGAAATATTGAGAAACCCCCCACCATATCAGGAAGGGACAAGTGGATGCACCCCAAGTGCCCCACTGTTAAAAACTCCATTAGTACCACAGGTAGTGCATGATTTCACCCCCAGTAGGATACTTCATGATAAAGAAAAGGAAGCCCTAGAGAAAACCAGAGCAGAATTAATACAGAAGATAACACAGATAAAGGTACATCCTGATTCTTTGACCATACCTGTAACAATTGGTCCGGTAGTTCCATTGTATAGTGGTCAGGGAAATTGTCCTCCGCCGGTAGTTATGCCTACTCCTGTGAATATTCCTAAACCTGAAGCACCAGTAATGGTTGAGGATCATTTTAGTGATTGTGAATCAACGATATCATTAATGGATTTACCAATTCGAGATT
The DNA here is from genome assembly GCA_963921515.1 of Calotriton arnoldi. Lineage (NCBI taxonomy): Eukaryota > Metazoa > Chordata > Amphibia > Caudata > Salamandridae > Calotriton > Calotriton arnoldi. Next base: position 1,061,095 of record CAWUFW010003332.1, read on the forward strand.
CTGTCAATAGTACTCCCAGAAGAAATACACCTGGGTGCTCAAAAGAGATAAATTTGATAACTTCATCAGGAGCAAAAAGTGTCACTGTAGTTAGTCCAGAAGACTTAGAAAGGTGGGCACAAGGATCAGAACAGCAGTGTACACCTCCAAACATTTTGGATATTTATAAATTAAAAGTCGAATTAGAAGAAATAATAGCAGGAAATGTAGGGCTAGATCGCCTAAATGCTTACAATGAAGAAGAATTATTGTTCGTATGCAGAAGTATCACCAGAAATGTAAAAATATTTCATGAAAAATTATCAGATTTGGCTCTGCAGATGGGAATTGAAATAGGGAGATCAAATGTGTTGCAGAAACCCTATAGAGCAGATTTCTCAGACAAATATTTAGAAAATATGAATGCCTCTGGAAGAAAATTACAAGTAAAAGAGTTAATGACAGTCTTACAGAAATGGGGAGACTTAGATCAATGGAGAGTTCGATGGGCAAAGAAAAAGGAAGAGGCATGATCCAGTAGAACAGCCTCTGAATATGTGATGAAAGAAACAGGGAAGACAGATCAAATGTACCCGATGCGAGAAGTTCCCGGAGGGGGATATGTACATGTCCCATGGAGTAGACAGGATATTTTGTCATTTACGAATGATTTTCCAAAGTTGAGGGAGAAGCCAATTGAATGGTACAAGCAGGTTGAGAGGTTTGTGAAGGTGTCAAAGGTATTGTTGAAAGATTTAGATGGTCTGTTTGACATAGTGGTACCTGCCGATTTGTGGACAGATTGTAAAATTACAGTTGATTGGCCTAGTGACGAGTATCCTAGAGACCCAAAGACAGGTGCCCCGTCAAATGATGTAATGAAAAAGTATCAGCAGGTGATAACTTACCTGAAAGGCAAAATACCACCGAAAGAAACAGATTGGGTGAAAATAGACCGAACCACCCAAGAAGCTAGTGAATCGGTACACGCCTATTATGAGCGTTTATTACAGGTGTTTAAACAGTATAGTGGATTTGAGGACATTGGAGACAAGAACATGAGTCAGTTTGTGTATCGATTTGTTTATGGTCTGAAGCCAGAAATTTGTCAGATGATTAAGCAGCACATGTTGTGTTGGTAGGGGAAACCTATCGACGAAATTTTGAAATATGCAAAGTATTGTGGAGACGATATTGAGGATAGGCACAAGAAATTGCAGGAAAAAGTGATGTGGGCACAGGTGAAAATGGCTGAGAAACAGGGAATTAATTTGGATAATCCGAGTGAAAATCAAGGAAAGGATTCTGGGACGAATGGCGATACTGGGAATGGTGGAAAAGTGAGAGGACGAATGAGTAGAGAAGAAGCTAAAAAGAAATTTCCTTGTCATGGATGCGGAAAATTGGGGCATTGGAAGGATGAATGTAAAAAGATTCGGAATAATAATGGCCCAAATCAAAATTTAAATCCACAGACGCAGAATGACTCACAGCAGGGTGTAAATCCTCAGAGTCAGTTGCCACCTGCCCCTATTCAGGGTAATGTAAACAGAGCAAACCACAGTACAGACGTCGGATATCAAGGAGGAAGTGGTAAGAATGATTATGTAACATCACAGTTTCTTTTACAGGACGATTTCTGTCAATACAGTTCATGACGGTGCCTGGGAGAGGGGGAGAAGAAGTGCGTGCTTCGCGCATCCATATCGGTAGATCAGTCAGGTCCATATGTTGAAGGGAATGTGAAAGGTAATGATATTACTTTCCTTTTGGACACTGGTGCTACCCGGTCTACTGTGAGAACAGCAGACATTCCAGACCTTCCTCTCTCTGGAGAAGCTATCCAAGTAGTGGGAGTAGCTAATAGAAAGATTAGAACACCTCTTACCGAACCAATGGAAGTTAAAATTGGAAATTTCAGAGAAATGCATCAATTTGTAGTATGCGATTCTAGTCCAGTAAATTTATTAAGTCGTGATTTGTTGTGCAAAATGAATTGTACAATTTTCTGCACACCGGATGGTGTGGCAGTTCAGACCCCAGATGAAGATCATGTATATAAGTTTATGATTGCAAAACAAGGTACAGAGGTAGATGAGATGTTTTTGTTAATAACAAAAGATGAACTGCCAGAAGAATTAAAAACTACAGTAAACCCCATAGTATGGGATTTCACAGGAAAAGAAGTAGGACTTATGGCCAAAATAGACCCAGTTAAAATTACTGTAAAAGAAGGTGCGATTTTCCCAAATACTAGACAGTACAAAATGAGTGCAGAAGTAAAGACAGGAGTCATTGAAGAAATCAATCGAATGGTAGAACAAAACATACTAAGAGAAGTGATGAGTAGCCCATGTAATTCACCAATAATGGGTTTAAAGAAACCTAGCAGAAAATATAGGATTGTTCAGGACCTGCGGAAAATAAATAAGATTGTGGAACCTTGTTGTCCTATAGTACCCAATCCTGCAGTAATCCTATATCAGATTCCTTGGAGTGCAGGATGGTTCACAGTGATTGATTTATGCCAAGCGTTCTTTTCAATACCATTACACCCAGACAGCCAGTATCTTTTTTCATTTAAATTTGAGAATAAAGTTTATGTATGGAATCGTATTCCTCAGGGGTACACAGAAAGTCCTTCCATTTTCAATCAAATACTGAAAAAGTGCCTTGAGAAACTAGTGATGCCAGGAAGTTCAGTCCTAGTGCAATATATCGACGACTTACTGGTGGCATCGAACACCAGAGAGGATTGTGTTGTTGATTCCATAGCACTATTAAATCTTTTGGCTGAAGAAGGGCATCAAGTCTCACCAGAAAAATTGCAGTTCTGTACAACAGCTGTTAAATATCTGGGACACCAAATTGAGAAGGGAAAAAGAAGAATAACATCGGAAAGAGTACAATTGATTAAGAAAATGCAAATGCCTGTATCCCAAAGAGAAGTGAGAATGTTCCTAGGAATAGTAGGTTACTGTCGACAATTGATACTAGGATTTTCCTTGTTAGCGAAGCCCCTAATTCAAATGACAAGAAAGAAAGCAAAAGACCCAGTTGATTGGGATGATGAGAGTGTAGGAGCTTTTGTAAAATTGAGAAATGCTTTGTGCTCAGCACCAGCCCTAGGCATGCCCGACTATAAGAGAAGCTTCGCATTGTTCTGCCATGAAAGAGAAAATTGTGCACTTTCAGTCCTAACCCAGAGACATGGTTTGGACAGACGTCCTATAGCATATGTTTCTGCTACATTGGACCCAGTGGCAGCCGCATTGCCAGGCTGCTTAAAAGCAGTAGCGGCTACCTGTCTAAGCATTGAACAAAGTGAATCAATTGTGATGGGACATCCAGTAAAGGTGTTTGTTCCACATGCGGTTGTGATTCTGTTGACAAGAACACGAACTCAGCATCTTACTCCTAGTCGGCTGACTAAATATGAAAGAATAATAATGGGTGCTGAAAATGTGAACATAGTGATGTGTACAATAGTAAATCCTGCAACCTTACTACCAGACCCGTATCATGAGGAAATTAAAAATGACGAAGAAGAAGAACATGATTGTTTACAAGTCACAGAGTTATGCACGAAACCACGTCCTGATATTGAAGAACAGCCCCTTAGAAAGCCAGACAGGGAGCTGTTTGTTGATGGTTCATGTCAGAGGCATGAAGACGGTAAACTAACTGCTGCCTATGCGGTGTGTGAATTAACTGGAATAGTCGAAGCATCCTATTTACCAGGAGTAAAGTCTGCACAAGTAGCCGAATTGATTGCTTTGATAAAAGCGTGCAAAATTGGGAGGAATCAAAAAGTGACTATATTTACAGATAGCCAATATGGTTACGGGGTTGTGCATGATTTTGGCCAACTATGGATGCAGAGGGATTTCATGACTTCTTCAGGATCCCCCATTAAAAATGGAAAATTTGTAAGGGAATTGCTGGAGGCAATACAATCACCAAAAGAATTGGCTGTGGTGAAATGTGCCGCAGACCAGTCAGGAGATGACTGGGTGGTAGTCGGCAATCGATATGCAGATCTTGTGGCTCAACATTGTGCCAGAAATAGATTGTCAGTCAATAAAAGGGTGGAAAGAATGGGAATCAGCTGCCAACTTATGCTGTATATGCCACCTGAAAGATGGAATGAAGTTAGAAGATTGCAAGATGGTGCTGATGAAAGTGAGAAGAAAACATGGGTCAAAGTGGGTTGTTCCCAAAGGGGAGATGATGAAGTGTGGATTTGTGTTGATGGTAGACCAGTCATGCCTGACTGTCTGCTCTCTCAAATGGCCAGGATGTATCATGGAGACACACACATAGGGAGAGATGCAATGATTAGGCTTTTCAGACAGAACTGGTACAATCCCAAGTTCAGGGCTGTAGCAGAGAGCCTTTGCCAAAGATGTTTGACTTGCCAGATGCATAATCCAGGAAGAAAGACAATAATCGGGTTTGGAAAGATTGGAAAGGCAGAAGGTCCATTTATAAGACTGCAGTTCGACTTTATACAGTTACCACCATGCAGAGGGTTGAAATATGTACTAGTCATAGTATGTCTGTTTTCAAAGTGGGTGGAGGCTTACCCTACCAGGAGGAATGACAGCATTACAGTCGCAAAGCTGTTGCTACGAGAACTCATTCCTAGGTTTGGTTTCCCAGTAACTTTGGAATCAGATAGAGGAAAACATTTTAACAGTGAAGTGATTAAAATAATTTGCGGAGCATTCCAAATTGAACAAAAATTGCATTGTGCATATCGCCCAGAGGCTTCTGGAGTGGTTGAACAATTGAATGGCACTATAAAATCCAGACTGGAAAAAATGTGTGCATCAACATCATTGGAGTGGCCAGATGCATTGCCACTTGTCTTAATGGGACTCAGAAGCATTCCCGATAGAAACACGGGATTGAGCCCACATGAGATAATGATGGGAAGAGCAATGAGACAAGCACATGTTCCCATAAACAAACTGCTGAATATATCTGATGATATGGTACTGGATTATTGCAAAGGATTGGCTGACCTAGTGTGTTCTGTCTCTCATCAGGTCGGAGAAGACGCAGTTTCGAGGCAGCCTGAACAAGAACATGATCTGAATCCTGGTGACTGGGTGGCAGTGAAGAATCACACCAGAGAGACGTGTCTATCACCCAGATGGGGAAAACCTTGTCAAGTCATACTGACTACCAAAACAGCAGTGAAGTGTGCAGGATTTCCTAATTGGATTCATGTAAGCCACACCAAAAGAGTACCAGACCCTGAAGAAGAAAATCCTCAGTCAGCATCAATAACTGGGGAAGCTGAAGGTTGCCCAGCTGAAGAATCTCAGGCTCGAGATTCAAGAAAAGCTGCAGAAGAACAACCGAGCACAAGTCAGGACTGGATACCGGTGGTAGAAATTCCTGAAGTTTACTACAGAACAAGAAGTCAAGCAAAATTTGAAGAAATTGAAGAAGATCAGATAGGTGAAGAAGAAGCAGCTCAGGGAAAAGAAGAACATACAATAAAAGAACCTGAGCAGGACCAGATAGGGAAAGGAAACTGGGCTCAAAATAACGAAGAACCAACAAGTTTTGAGCAGGAACAGACAGGTTTAGAAGAATCCGGTCAGGCTGCAGAAGTACAAAGTGCAATAAGCCCTGATCAGAACCAGTTAGATCAAGAAAATCACACAGAAGAAAAAGATCTTGAGAAAAATGAACATGAAGAAATAAATCAAGCACAAGGTCAATTATTGGAAACTCACAGGGGAGCTGCTGAAGAAAAACAAATCAGACCTGGAAAAGAAGAAGAAAGAAAAACAGTAATTGCAGAAAACGAAAAAGTGTCAGAAAGTGAAAATAAAGAGATCACTGAAGACAAAAATAAAGAAACAGTGCAAACAAAGAAAACAAGAAAAGGTGATCATTGGCCTAGTGTCATTAAAAGAGTGAAATACCACATAACAACCAGAAGTGAAGATCCAGATCAAGTAAATGAAGTAACAAGTCAAACGGAACAAGAAAACAGAACTAAGAAAAGAAGAAGCAAGAGACTGAAACTTGTGAATAACAAATTCAAGGGTCCTGATTGGACTTACATTATTCTTGAAGATTACGAGAGCTCAGAGTCAAGTGAAAGTGGTGACGAAGGAACAAGTGCAGAACTGACGTACGAGAAAGAAACAAGACCACCTTGACTAAGCAAAAGAGTCACTTAAAGAAAAGCGAAAAATAGATAAGAAGAGCAATCTTCCTTGTCGAAATGCCTGATGATAGAGTTGCTGGGAGACCAAAACAGAGATGTTGTAGAAGATGCTGTGCAATATGCATATGTAGTCTAGTAATGGTGCTTATAGTTTGGTTAGTTCTGATTGTGGCAGTTCCTTACCTTATGATAATGGATAAAAAGATCAACAACGAAACAAAAGAAAGGACAGATAACTTGAAAAGTAATAGAATAGAACTAAAGGCAGAAGATGAACAAGAATTGCATCATGAAATAACTGATAACGACACTAGTTTAAATGTTTTCACAAAGTTATTATTTCAGTATGTAGATATCATGGAGGTTAGTAATTGTTATGTCTGTATGAAGTTACCCGAATCAGTAGCAGAAGGATTAACATATCATCACTTACCATTGACATATGGCATATCATGTAGTGTATTGACTAGTTTATTTTATAGAACAGGGAGACTTCAATATTATTATTCAAACATAGATGTGATATTTTCTGAGGTTCCGATTCGAAAAAGTATGAACCCAGTGCTTAGTAGTCAAGACGCACAGTTTATGGGAGAATTTTTCTTAACAATGAAATCAATAGACATAACACATGCACATAGACACAATCTAACATGTTCTTTACACGAAGAAGAAAAGATATTTTTGAATTTAGTAGCAGATAGAAGAAAAGATTTTCAAAAGAAAGCTTCTGAGCATAAGGCTCATTTGCCACCTTGGGCTGAGAAAGAAGGGAGTTACACACCTGGCAAGGCTCAAGCTGCTATGGCTCTGGATTTTGTAAAGACAGGGAAAATTTGTCTACATAGATTAAGGACTGATTATAACAATGTTTTCATCGGTACCAGTGAATGTGAACACAATTTCTTAATTCTTGGAGGTTGGGGAATCAAAGGAGGAACAGATTCAGTGTTTCCTGGAATCTATTATGTATGCGGGAATAAGGCTTACTTTAGGCTTCCTGCACGGTGGTATGGAAGTTGTTATTTTGGAATAGTATTTCCAAAAATATACCACGTAAAAGGAAACACTGGGAGCAATGAAAACAATAGCGAATTAACACGTAGTAAAAGAGCTAGTTTTTCTGAAATTGTAGGTGATATATTTGGTGCATTGATACCTTCGGTGGGAATAATTCTGAACTCAAGGAAAATATGTAAATTGTCTACAGTGGTTGATCGTTTATCAACTGACACTGCTGGAGGATTTCTAATGAATAATGCAGAAATGGTTGCTATTAGATCTATGGTTATGCAAAATCGACTTGCTCTTGATATTCTATTCGCAAAAGAGGGAGGAGTCTGTAAATTACTGAAGACGAAATATTGTTGCACTTACATTCCTGATAAAAGTGCAGAAATTGGAACATATATACAGAATATAACTAAACTTGAGAAGGAACTTAAACCACTGGAAGTTGATAGTGTATGGGAAAGATTGACAAGTAGTATTGCGTCAATTGGTACCTGGTTTTCTAATGTAGGAAAAGGACTTATAGGTCAAATATTAGTACCCCTAGCAGGGTTAGCAATAATAGTACTGACGATGATAATATGGTGCAAATGTTGTAGAAAGAATGGAACATATACTGTGACAGGAAGAGGAAAGAAGAGAAAGATTGACGAAATAGAACTTGAAGAATGGAGAAGTGAATTATACAAGAAATTGAAAGGGGATGGTAAAAATAGAAAGTGTAAAAATGAGAATGAAACTACTTGCTAGAAGTTGGCATCTGATTGAGGGTAGTATTATGATGGCTCTTAAACGCCATCAGAGAGGGGATTGATGGAGCAAGGACTCACAAATGAGACTTGCTCGAATACAATCACCTCATAGTATTAATTTATTAATTTTGTATTGTTTATACTAACGTTGCATACATTACACGAATAGCAAGGAAGCTTGCCTATGTGTTCTAACTAACAAGTAACGCTTGTCTTTTCTAAAATGGCCGCTAAAGCGCGGGAACCTTACTGCGCATGTCTCATCCATATCACATGGTGTGACGTCTTTCTTTGCTTGGTGGGAAATTTCTGCTTCTGCGCAGTGTGCTTTAAAATGGCTGCTTGATGTTTTCACATGCTTCAGCTTGCTCTTGTGTTATTATTAAATGGTCGTTTTCTTAACGCTACTAATGCAGGATAGATTTATAAGTAAATGGGGATAGAGTAGAAAGAGTGGGTATACAGTGAAACATATTATTTTGTGATTTTAATATTTTCTTCTTTGACTTTTATTAGTTCGTAAACTTGGGCCTGGGGTTGGTGATCTGAAACTCGAGAGACAATGATTCTGCGCATGTGTCCTCCTTGGCTGCCAAAGAATGAAGTCAACCTGGAAGTCATCCAAGGCCATGACCTGGTGGCCGAAGCTGCTGTGCTCTTGCCTTTCCTGTTGAAAATTGAAACTTTTTATATGAAGAATATATAACATTTGTCGTGAGACGGGTGGGAAATAAAGCAAATGTATAAAATTGGATGGGCGGTAGTTTAATGCAATGGCCTACAGAAAATGAACTAAAATTCATATGGTGTGAGAATCCACCCCCTGTCCCTGTCCAATCAGAAGTAGTGGTCCCATATTTTAGCAACATTAAGGGGAGGTACATGGGCGTAGAAGGGTATAATAGATATAGAATTAGTTAATTAGTTAGAGCTTACTCTCAGAACGCGCAGAAGAGCTCCAGACTGCCAAGCTGATCGATTGCAGACTGAACCGCTGTCCAGAGAGGTCCTGAGGAGGGGACGGCGGCGGAGTCCATTAGAAGGAAGGCACGGGAGAATCGAGGAGAAGTCGAGTATCAGAGAGGGGAACGACGCAGGCGTCGTTGTAGAGAGGTCACCGGTCCTGTCCTGATCCTGGAGGAGGTCTTTGCTCTTCATCCTTCCTGGGTCCTATTCTTTCCAACTCCTTGGCCAAGGGTTTTGGTTCTCGCACTTAGGTAAATATAAATGCAACCTTTAGTTGCGCTGCTGTCTCTATCTTCTCCTTTCTGAGGGACCGTCATTAATCAATAATTATTATTCTATGCTTCCTTATGATGTGCGACTAAGTACCATGTGGTTATGTAATTTACTCTGCTAAATCTTTAGATAAACATTTTAAAACTTCCTGACTCAGTGGTTATTTCAGGATTTTGTACTATAATGAATGTCACTCATTTTAAATTTCCCAATTAGCAAAGGATTCATTGGTAAGTCATTACTCTTCATTCGGAAGGTAATTGGTAGCAGGGATTTTGATAAAGAGTAACAACTGATAAAACCCAGCGTAAGTATTAGCGTAGTATGAATGTATGGGCCCAAGTGAGTATCTAGTGTATGAATGCTGTTTGCTAATATCGCGCTGGATCAGTTTCATGCGATAGTCCCCCGAAAACGCGGCCTATGTCTGCGATACAACCACCGCGACGGAGATAAAAACACAAACACCAACGCGTAAAAAGACGCGATGGGCCCAAATGCGATAAGAAAACAGTGACAACCAGCGAGAGGCCAGCAATACCCACGCGTAATGCGGGAAAAAGCACAAGAACAGCATACGGAAAATGCCACTACAAAACCAACTGCGGAGTACCACGGATGCACCCTGACCGACTGCAGAGGACAACATGAACCCCACATTCCCCACGGAGGAACACCCAGGATACAGGGCTCGTGGAAGGGCAATGAGAAGAGGAAGAGGAAGACGGGGTACAGTCTACAGGAAAACCCGATCATCGCCACGGATGAGAGTGAACACCACCACCAACTGTACGTCACCTCCAACGTGTCATTGGCAACAAAGAGGCAAAGATGGCACACCACCTCGGACCATGTCAATGCCGTCGCATGGCAGAGGGGGACAATGGAAGAGGACAAGAGGCGCTGGACTGATGTGAATGTCACAACCAAGCAGAAAATCGCTGCCAACACGAAAGCAGCAACGCACCCCAGAGGAGGGGGGCCAGCAGAAAACCAGGAGCTGAATGACATGGAGAAGATGGTGGCCACAGTCACCAGTCGGGAGACGGTGACATGAGTTGGTGATCTGGACACTGCCCAACATGACCCAACATCACATCAACATGGTGCGTAGCGACCTGGGAGTGGGGGGACGGGGGGAGATGGGCACAATGGCACACATGCACAATCAAGCAGGGCACACTGCACACCCACAATGACTCTGGATCATGTCCCTGATCTCACGGGAACACCTCAGCACACACACAAACACCAAGTAGTCCCACGAACACCATGTGCCCAAAGGGGCACCCACCCAACACATCAACATTCACACAACCAACACATGCCCACGTGCGAAACACAGCAAACATGCATATACGTCAGCCACACTGACAATGCAAGAGACACCACACGACGAGTAACTTGGCTGCAGTACTATCATCATGGCAATGTACACGGCCCGACACTGAGGTGGCTGAGTGCGGACAACACCCGAAAAGGAGCAGGTCATACTCGGACACAACTACCTGCACAAACCATGCCCAAGAGTCACAGCTCGACAAAGAGCACAAGTTACCCAAGTCTGCAACTTCCCAGCACCCTGGAAGCACAGAACTGACAGGCACACCGCATGAAAGGGATCAGTGGCAGACAAATCAGACCCGCTGGAGCGAATCACCCACAGTGCAGCATACGCACATAAGAATAAGTGCACCTCGACATTGAAAACATCCCGGTACAAACAGCAACACCTTCACAACAGAACACAGGACACAACTGGTGCCGCAAATGTGCACAACATGGAACATCACATCTGTAACACCAGGAAACTGGGATATGACAATGTACAAGTACAACCTGTAACCTGCAAATATGTTTTATTCACACATGCTGTGCCTGTGGACATGTAGTACTGTCCCATGATTGCCAGGGATGGCCACAATGTGACGTTCTCATGAGAAGAAATTGGCAATGATGGTGTTCCTACGGGCCATTCCTGCCGCAGCTGCAGTGGGATTTGGGCCACCTGCCCCATCGTCCCCATCATCGTCCGGTACTTCTGGAACTGGGATCCATGGGGCATTGGTGCGTACACAGATGTTGTGCTAAACACAACATGCAACGATCATCTTGCACACGATGTCCAGGGCTGTACAGGAGCTTTCCACCTGTGCCGTCCAGGCACCTGAAACGTGACTTCAACACACCAAATGTGCGTTCAACGATGCCCCTGGTGCGTATGTGGGCCGCATTGTACTGCCTCTGGGCGGGTGTGTTCGTGTCTCGGAGGGGTGTCATCATCATCAAGGGCAAACTGCATATCCTTGATCACCTGGGACAGTGCAGAGAGAAAAGAGTCAATACTTTGTTCGGCATGATGTGATGGCAAGCCCACTAATCCAGTGACGCCTGTGCTGGCTGTGTGTGGGGTGTGTGTAAACCAGCCCTCAGGGAGTAGCTGGTGCTGGCAACAACTTCAACAGTCATCAGGCACTCAGGACTGCAATGCATGAACAGCAAGGGAGCATGACTTGAGTCACACAGGGTTAGTGGCCCCGGATGCACAGCGGCCGACACAGGCCTACCGCCACGGGACGCTGACCTGCGGGATACTGGGGTAGGGTCATGAGGGCAGAGCAGGGTCTCGAATGTCTCAGAGGTGCCTTCCGCGGAGTGTCTCGGGGGAGAATGGGAGGTGCACCCCTAGGGCATGATGCAGAGGGCACATGCCAGCTGTGTCTGGCAACATTGCGGATATGAATGCCACAGACGCATGCCAGACACCAAGTCCGTACCTGCCCGGTGCTGATGACAACCCCCAGGCCAAAGGCTCAGACACCAACGATGTTCCGCCGCAGGCTTATGGTCACTCACGGCGCACAGGGTTAGTGGCACCAGGTCAGTCCTTGCTACTGCTTGACCTCCTCAGTGACCGTGATCCATGTTTCCACCGGACTGTGACGCATCTCAATCTCAGTCCTCCCCCTGCGTACATTGGCATGGACCCGGCCATTGATTACTGATGACTCAGTTCAAGATATGGGAGACATGCTGGACTGCAGTGTAGCCCGGCTGCAGCGGTGGAGTATGTCAACGAATGTGGACCCCTGGGGACCTGTGTCACGGAGGACAGCGATGGCCTGAGGAGGCCGCCAAGGTCGCGGGCATGGGTCTTGGAGCTAGCACCGGCACGTGGTGGGCCCTCTTTGACACACGACGGTGTCGGCAGGTGAGCAGCGCGGCCTTGGAGCGCTGGGGTGGGCAGGCCTGGTCTGGGTATCAGCGTCCTGGGGTGCAGCAGGCGCACAGGCTCGCAGGCCACGCTGCTCACAGCGTCGGCCTCGTGGTGGACTGCGAGGTGCCGCCCTGGCAGTGACGTTGGTCTTTCCGGGAGAGAACCATGCTCTGCGCCACAGGGTTTTTGTACACACCCCTGCGCAGGCCTGGTGTACTCCGGGCCAACCCACTACGCTCACCCACACAGGGGGGGACGCAGCGAGCGACATTTCCGCGATCTGACCCACGGCCTGGTGTGACATGGTTTTGTCCACTGTTCACTACTCTCCAGTCACCAGCAGTTGATGTCTGCATGGACATATCTGTGGTTTGCATACCCAGGTCTGTCCAGCACATCCACGCCTCACTTGTCGTTGTGTACATTCCCATTCACGGGTCACTTGCATCCTTCGCACATGGCTGTATTCCGCATCTCCACACGTTCAGCTGTTGTGTGGCTGTGGTGCCATGATATAGCTGTATTGTGTGCAGGGGAGGCCCATGATCACCATGGAGTTGTGTTGTCGTGTCTGGTAGGTGGGCATGGTGATTGACATGTTGTATGTGGTTTGGTCACGTGTGCTTTCCCACAGTTGTGCGTTGTGTGATGGTGTCTTTGAGGTGTGTGGTGTGTTGATTTGGCACTTACCAACGAGCAGTCCAGTTCCATAGATGCCATTCTGGAAGCGCTGGTTGATGATGGACTGTCAGAAGATGTAGGAATTGTGCACACTGCCGGGGTAGTTTGCGACGACATTGGTGACCATTCCCCGGTGGTCCACTATTGCCTGCACATTGATGGAATGCGTGTGCTTTCTGTTGTGGTAGTGGTGTGCAGTATCCGTAGGGGGCACAAGTGGGACATGTGTGCAGTCAATGGCCCCCAACACGTGTGGGAAGCTAGCAAAGGCGTAGAAGCCTTGCTTAGTCTCCAGCTGTTCCTGCGCAGTGTGGGGGAAGTGAAGGAACTGGGGTATGAAGCTGATGATGGCATCCAGGACAGGTGTGATGAACTTTGATAGGGCTGGCTGTGAGACTCCTCCGACTCGGGCAGTTGTTGGTTGGAAGGTACCTGATGCCAACAAGTGCAGCACAGCCAGCAGCTTTGTCTGTGGAGGGATGTTGGTTCTCCGCTGGGACCGTCAACCTGGGGCCGATGTGGGTCATGATGCGGATGATGGTTGTCCTTTTGAGCCTGTAGTGGGCAATGACTTCCTCGGGCGTTAGGTCTGTGAGACTGGTGCGTTTTCGGTAGGTCCGCTGTCTTACTCTGTGCTGCCTCTGTGGTGGTCGGGGATGGTGGCGATCCTGGTCCTGGGGGTGGTGGCGGTCCTGGGGGTAGTGGCGGTGGGTGTTGTGGCCCTGTTGGGGCTCTGAGCTGCATGATGAGTAGCTCCATGGCGTAGTTTGTTCCTCTGTGTGGCTGTGTGCGGGGCTCCGTTGCCTACTGCAGATAGTCGTCCGGCTTTACACCAGCAGGAGGTAGGTGTTAAATCCCTGCTGCTACCGCGGCTTATCGCGTGGTTTTGACTCGCATCGCAGATCTGGCAGTTCGTTGTGAAAGTGGTGTAGTGGTTTTTTGGTGTGTTTTTGCATGGGAACGCCTACTCTGCATCTCATTAGGGTTAGTTGGTGGTGTCACCCGTGGGGGTAAATGTTGAGGCGGTTATCGCGGGAAAACTTGCGTTGTCTGCAGTTTGCAACTGCTTGTGAATGGGGTGTTAATTCTGTCACCACTTTTGTTGCGTTAAGTTGGCGATAACTTGGAGATGAGTCCTTGTGAATATCACCCCTTGAGTTGTTAGTTGTGCTTAATAAATGCTCAACATTATATAACATACCAGCAGTAGGGATACATAGCGCTATTCCTTCCAAAACGTTAGTGTCACTCCTCATTTACTGAATATCTCCATACTCCAGGAACATGAAATACACAATGCTATAATGAATATAGTAATTGAAAACAAATGTACACAACTCCTGCCAAATTAAGATAGATTCAGAGTATGAGCTTATGGATTACAGTTATTATAGCATCTGAAGATGATCAATTGTGCAAACACATTTTATGCTATGCGAGTGAAACGAGTGAAAACAACTATGCACTTAGACACTGATAGATAATGTACAGCACTGAATAACAAGCAATGGCAAAACCAAAAGGCCTGACTTTAGTGTGCCCAATGCACATAAACACAGACACTCACTGTAGGAAAGTGGGTAATTAGTTGCAAAGGATGTGGCCCTTCACAAGTAATAAGTCCACCAGTTTCTCTTTACTGGGAACGCAGTACTCTTCAGAGCACTTGACTCTCTCAGGGTAGTAAGCGGAGAGCCCAAGGCCTACTGAGGGGAAATTGTGTGGGCTAGTCAATCCAGCTCGCTTGTACACAACGACACTCGATAAATAATTGTTTGGTCAGTGCTTTTTCTTATAAAAAAGTACTTTTATTACATAAACATTTTTAAATACTATGCATTAGTTACATGCATTAATTACAAATATTTTGAATCAGGTAGATTGAAATACATTTAGTGACACCTGTAAAAGGTTAGCTTAGCAGCAAGCCATAACCCTGAATCACAGGACCCCTACACATAAATCACAGTACCCCTACACATATGCCTAGACACAATATCACAATATAAGGGGTGTCATTATTAATAAGGCAAGATTACTAGTTTTGTCAGGATGTCACCACATCAGTAAAAGTAGAAACAAGTTATTCCTAAAATACCACTGAAGTCATTGGGGATAGTACTCACAGTCAATACTATTCATTATAATGCCAAACCTTGCATTGTCAGCCATCAACATTAACAATAAAGCATCAACTTGAAAAGCATGTGCCCCAGAGTTTTATTTTTATTTTTACTTTTACTATGCTGTTGTTGCTTGTGCTGCACTTAACCAAGCTTACCACACTACAGGGCTTATAAACGAAAGCTCTAGCTCCAGAAATGCTTGAAACCATAAAGTGCATCTCCCAGGGGCATACTTAAAATGCTGTAGGATACTCAGGGCAAGTTCTGACAAATCCCCAGGGGGAGGGCGCTGCTGCCCTTAATGCAGCCCCCAAACACCCTTTGGTGGTGTCCTTATACCTTGGGGCACCACAAAAAGGAAAAAACACATTTTTGGTCCTGCCCCAGGGCTTTATGGATGGGGCAAGCTTGCAATAAGCTGTGGTGTTCCGTGGATACTTTTTGAGTGGCGTTGTCCTCTCTGGAATACTTCTGTTTTCTTGTTTGTTGAAGCCACGTGCTGCACTTTTCTGTGATTAAGAGATCCCAGGCCCCACTTGGGCCACCACATGTTTTCATTGTTTTAGAACACGGGGAACCTCAATGCCCCCATAGCCCACAATTCCAGCATTGCAATCCAGTAGATGAAAATATCTTTGGTGACATTCACAGAACAGTTAGCACCCCAGCAAGTCATACCTGAAAATCACAGTACTCCTACACATATGCATATACACAATTGTAGGACTTGGCCTTTTTGGTTAAAGTTCCCTAAACTTTTTGCTTTCCCCCTAGACCATTTTCCTGACCTAGAGATGCCAATTTAGATGCTGTGGGTACTTTGCCACTGCTGATCAGTGTCAAAGTACAGGAGTTCCCTGTGTAAAATGTAAAGGTGATTGGTTGGCCATGATTGGTATGTTTGCCTTACTAGTAAAAGTCCCTAGTGATGTGCACTGTGTGTGCAAGGGCTAGTAATGCAAGGGCGCGCAGAGAAGGGAACTCAGGCCTTCAGTGTAGGGCCTGCGCACAGAATGCTAAGTTAGCATGTTGTCCTGACAAGTGCAACCACTTGTCAGGCCTGACCTTCCCTTTTACATACACATGGGCACCCCTGTGGTAGGTCCCAGGTAACCCCTGGGCAGGGTGCAGTGTAGGTAAAAGGTAGAACATAAACTGAGGTGTGTGTTATGTTCTGACAGTGAAAAACTCTCCATTTCGTTTTTCACTGCTGAAAGGCCATTCTGCCTATAGGACAGAATGGGGGAGGCTGGGTGTTGTGTTTGTTAGCCTAGTTTCCTGTCAGTTTATAATGGAGAGGTGAAGTTTGGTATGTATGAACTCACAGTGTCATAATGCATCTTTCTGTGAAGGTGGTTTTGTCACTGTGTGTTTATAAGCCACTCTTTTAGAAAGTGGCTGAGTTTTGTGCTCTGAGCATTTCTGTGTGTCTCTGAAATGTGGATTGTCTGTCTGGAACTGAAAGGTGAGAGGAGCTGGGAGAGGTCTTGACCCAGGGAGGGGTTGAGATAGCACCAGGCTGCCCTGCATCTGGAGAGTAGGGGGAGGAGAAGCCCGGGAGGTGAAAAGGCCTAGGCTGGGGCTATAAACCAATTGACCCATCTCCTGCTGAGTGATTAAGGATCCAGACCCCCAGTATCAAAGGGAGAGAGGTGACACTGGGAGGGAGACACCCAGAACTGATTTAGGGAGGGGTCAGGGTCCCCTGAGCACATACAAACTTCAAAGACATTAAGGGGTATAACTATGAGAGCTGAAACCCCTGAACGTTGGAATGAAAAAGATATGGATTGAGACTGAAAAGGCTTGGACCCATTCTGTGGTCAAGAGGAACCTCTGCTAAAGAAGGAACAACTGAAGAGACTGTGGTGGATAGACCAATCCTTGCTTCGTGATCTGGGGCTGGTCTGCAGTTTGCTGTTCTAGCTAAGGAAGAGGCTGTTGGGACTGTGCTTGGAGGTGCTGGGTCCCCTGTGCTTTGTGCTGTGTCTTGTAACCCCAAGGGCCCGAGGTGAGCTAGCTCCCTGTTTGGAAATACAGGATCATAAAAGTTTCCGGAGAAGTCCCAAGCAACGCGGTGTGCGTGTGCTGTTTGCCGCTTGAGACCCTCAGAAGTTGTGCTTTGTGATCGTGGGCACGCAGGAGTAAGCTAAGTCTCAGACGCGCAGAGTGTGTGTCGTGGTGCAGGCCAAGGCGTTGGTGAGGCGCGTCTGGTCGTGGTGTGCGCAGGGAGACGAGGTGAAGCTCGGACGTGCAAGGGTGCGTTTCGTGGTGCAGCCCGGGTGTTAGTGAAGAGCGCCTGGGCCTCGTGTGCACCAAAGGAAGAAGCGAGACTTAGACGCACGGTGTACGTGTCGTGGTGCAGCCAGGGCATTGGTGAGGAGCGCCTGGACATTGTGTGTACCAACGGAAGAAGTAAGACTCGGACGCGAAAGGGTGCGTGTCGTGGTGCGGCCCGGGTGTTAGTGAAGAGTGCCTGGGCCTCGTGTGCACCAAAAGAAGAAGTGAGTCTCCGACGTACAAGAGTGCATTTCGTGGTGCAGCCAGGGCGTCAGGGAAGAGCGCCTGGACATCGTGTGCACCGGGAGAAGAGGTGAGACTCGGACGCGCAATAGTGCGTGTCGTGGTGCAGCCAGGGTGTGAGGGAAGAGCGCCTGGACATCGTGTGCACCGGGAGAAGAGGCGAGGCTCGAACGTGCAGGGTGCGTGTTGAGGTGCAAGCGGAGCGTTGGTGAAGAGTGCCGGATCGTCGTGAGCACCAAAGAAGAGGCGAGTCTCGGATGCGCGGTGTGCGTGTCGACGTGCAACCTGAGGTGCTGGTGAGGAGTGCCTGGTTAGGGTGTGCACCGAATTAAAGTAAAGTCTCCACAGTGCTGAGGGCGGGTCTCGGTGTGGACTGAGACTGCCGGAGTGAGGGCAAAGTCATTGGGGCCCTCGGAGTCCATCAGTAGCGGCCCGGACCGGCAGCTACAGCAGAGCTGAGCCGACGGCCCGAGTCCGCCGCAGCCCGTGACGGAATTCTGGATCAAGGTCCAAGTCGCTGACGTTGGGGAGGAGAGGGGGATCGCGCCCCCCCCCCAGGTAACGTGGATCAACACCTGGGGTGGAGTGGGGTGCAGGCCCGGAGGGACACTCTCTCGGCCTCCCGCTCAGTCACCTGCGCGAGCCATTGCTTCGGCTCGGATCCCAGCCCGTGCTGACCCAGGACGGGGCAGTACTGGGGCCGGAGTGGGAAGCAGTACTTTTTGTTTCATAATTTGATCCATAACGGGGCACTGTTAAAGGAGCACGTAAAACTGTCGTATTACACTTTGCATTATTGCTGCTAACGAACTATCGAACTGTCGTGTGACGCCTGACCTCATTTGTGCCTAATGAACTGTATGCTTGGTGCGCTACGCACTACGTTATCTTTCCCTTACATATTATCTGATTGTAACGTGGCGCATTGCATTATTTCATCAGTGCACAGTATCTGAGTATAACGTGGCACAGTGTATTATTTCTTCATTGCACTGCACAGGATTGTAGCGTGACGCATTGCTTTGTTTCTTCCTGGTACAGGGCATGCTGGTGGTGATACGCATTGCATTATTCCTTCAATTGCAAAGTACATGATTGTGGGGCTACGTATGGCATTGCTTCTCTATTGCACAGTATTGTTACGCATTGCAGTATTGTTTCCTTTTGCAACGTGTGTGTTTCTAGAAATACGACTTGCCTAACCTTTTGGGAAATGGTTAGAAAAGAGCTTAACTGTTGGTTAGAAGCGGTGGTTGGGATTAGAACCTACCAACCCACCGGAAAGAATACTACCCATTCTTATATATGTTGATTTTGTATCGTGTGGTTGTATCGTATAATTTCTTATAACAAGATTATACTCATTTTATCAATACTCGTGTGGAGTCTGTTTGTGATGACATCAGGGGGTTACTGTGAGCGTGGTTGCACATACTGAACACTCGTGCCTTGGAGATAAGCCTGGCTGCTCGTGCCAAGCTACTAAGGGGGTGAGCAGGGCTATCTCAGACGGTGTCCTTACTTAGCCTAACGTTGAAGCAAGGGGTCGGGGACGCACGCCTCCAGCATTTGGTGGCGGCGGTAAGCGATAAGGACCTCCACTTCCAACATTTGGCGGCAGAGCGGTGGGATTCGATCCTAATAGAAAGTAAACGCGTATGTGCAAAACCACTCACAGTAACTGGTGTTCATCATAAATTGATTGTAGACCGCGATACAACAACATATTGTTTATTTTTTGGTGGTTCTAGTTGAGTAACCTTTAATCTACACATCATGTTCAGGGGGAGAGCCAGATAGCCGGTGAGGCTGAGATTGCAGAATTGGAGTTTGACATTGAGGCAGTGTTTACCTACAAGGTTGATCAGTTGAGGAAATTCTGCAGGGCTTTGGGATGTCCCATGAGGAGTAACGCCAAGAAGGAGGAGCTGCAGGTGGCCTTGAGGGCCTGGTGGGAAGCCAAAGAGGCTCAGGAGACAGGTGATGGTGAGGTGGATGAGGATGACCCAGGGAATGGATTTGGTCCACAGGATTTGCCAGTGGAGGGACCAGCCGGAGGGGCTGGTGATAGCCATTCAGGGAGGAGTTTTTCACCAGAGGAGTTGGAGGAAAACCAAAGGGTCAGGCTGCATGAGTTGGAGTTGTTAAAACTTAAAACTCAAGCAGAGGAGAGCAGGAACGCTCTCGCGTTGGAAGAGAAACGGCTTCTCTTCGCTCATGAGGTAAGCATGAGGGAACTGGACATTAAGGGTAGACAAGCAGAGTCCAGTGTGATTGGTGGCAGCGCACAGCCAGTGCCATGTGTGGATGAGTACAAGAGGGCACTGGAGGATTGGGTAGTGGTCAGCATGGTAAATGATTTGGAGGGGTTATCAGATTTGGCCCCAGGGGAGCCTAGGCTCAGAAATTATTTTCCAGGATTGCGCCACTCTGGGTTAGGGTGTGGGCTCCTTGATTCCCGGGAGCCTGCACGAGAACCGGACCCCTGGTCATGGGTCCAGGGGCCTGAAGTGGCCCCAGAGAGGGAAGAAGGGCCAGGTGGCGCAAGTAGATCCCAGAGTAGGGAGGAAGGGATGCTGGCTAGCCCCTTGTCTCCAAAGAAGGGGAGGCAGAGTGAGCAGCACCCCCAGGGATCAGCAGCACCACCCAGGAAACTGGGGGGGGGCCGCAGGAGAGCCCCCGGGTGGAGGCCTCGTGCCTGGTTGCCAGCAGTGTGGGGAAGAACACCTAGCGTCAGGAGGGCGTGGGGAGTCTGTAGCCAGGGCTCCTGCCGTTCTGAAGTTTGTAAGTGCCATTCCTAAGTGGCAGGCCCAGAAAACTAAATGGAAGATTAAGAAAGGGTTCTGTCCCCCGGTGGGGACACCAAGGGGACATGGTCCAGCCAGTAGGGCTGGGTCCCCTAGGAGTGACCAAGGTAGACCCATTCTTAATCTAGAGGACAGGATAATTGGCGGTAGTATCCTGTCCGATGGGTCTCCCCACGGTACCACTCCAGGGAGGGGTTGGCATGGGTCCAGCACCCCTGGAGGGGTCCCCCTAGCAGGGAGGGATACATGGAACAGCATTGTTGGCTCAGGGGGTGGTGATCAAGAAGTCCCCCTGGGGGTAGGAAGATGAGGAACAGGAGGGTGTCCCTGTGGTAGAGGGCCTGCGTCCTGGTTCTATCGCCCGAAGCCGGGAAGTCCATCAAAGTAATGATTGATCTCCCCTGGCTTTTGGCTGGGAGGGGGTTGTGTAGGACTTGGCCTTTTTGGTTAAAGTTCCCTAAACTTTTTGCTGTCCCCCTAGACCGTTTTCCTGACCTAGAGATGCCAATTTAGATGCTTTGGGTACTTTGCCACTGCTGATCAGTGTCAAAGTACAGGAGTTCCCTGTGTAAAATGTAATGGTTATTGGTTGGCCATGATTGGTATGTTTGCCTTACTAGAAAAAGTCCCTAGTGATGTGCATTGCGTGTGCAAGGGCTAGTAATGCAAGGGCACGCAGAGAAGGGAACTCAGGCCTTCAGTGTAGGGCCTGCACGCAGAATGCTAAGTTAGCATGTTATCCTGACAAGTGCAACCACTTGTCAGGCCTGACCTTCCCTTTTACATACACATGGGCACCCCTGTGGTAGGTCCCAGGTAACCCCTGGGCAGGGTGCAGTGTAGGTAAAAGGCAGAACATAAACTGAGGTGTGTGTTATGTTCTGACAGTGAAAAACTCTCCATTTCGTTTTTCACTGCTGAAAGGCCATTCTGCCCATAGGACAGAATGGGGGAGGCTGGGTGTTGTGTTTGTTAGCCTAGTTTCCTGTCAGTTTATAATGGAGAGGTGAAGTTTGGTATGTATGAACTCACAGTGTCATAATGCATCTTTCTGTGAAGGTGGTTTTGTCACTGTGTGTTTATAAGCCACTCTTTTAGAAAGTGGCTGAGTTTTGTGCTCTGAGCATTTCTGTGTGTCTCTGAAATGTGGATTGCCTGTCTGGAACTGAAAGGTGAGAGGAGCTGGGAGAGGTCTTGACTCAGGGAGGGGTTGAGATAGCACCAGGCTGCCCTGCATCTGGAGAGTAGGGGGAGGAGAAGCCCGGGAGGTGAAAAGGCCTGGGCTGGGGCTATAAACCAATTGACCCATCTCCTGCTGAGTGATTAAGGATCCAGACCCCCAGTATCAAAGGGAGTGAGGTGACACTGGGAGGGAGACACCCAGAACTGATTTAGGGAGGGGTCAGGGACCCCTGAGCACATATAAACTTCAAAGACATTAAGGGGTATAACTATGAGAGCTGAAGCCCCTGAACGTTGGAATGAAACAGATATGGATTGAGACTGAAAAGGCTTGGACCCATTCTGTGGTCAAGAGGAACCTCTGCTAAAGAAAGAACAACTGAAGAGACTGTGGTGGATAGACCAATCCTTGCTTCGTGATCTGGGGCTGGTCTGCAGTTTGCTGTTCTAACTAAGGAAGAGGCTGTTGGGACTGTGCTTGGAGGCGCTGGGTCCCCCTGCTTGAAGAAGACTGTGCTTTGTGCTGTGTCTTGTAACCCCAAGGGCTCGAGGTGAGCTGGCTCCCTGTTTGGAAATACAGGATCATAAAAGTTTCCGGAGAAGTCCCAAGCAACGCGGTGTACGCGCGCTGTTTGCCGCTTGAGACCCTCAGAAGTTGTGCCTTGTGATCGTGGGCACGCAGGAGTAAGATAAGTCTCAGACACGCAGAGTGCGTGTCATGGTGCAGGCCAAGGCGTTGGTGAGGAGCGTCTGGTCGTGGTGTGCACAGGGAGACGAGGCGAAGCTCGGACGTGCAAGGGTGTGTGTCGTGGTGCAGCCCGAGTGTTAGTGAAGAGCGCCTGGGCCTCGTGTGCACCAAAGGAAGAAGCGAGACTTAGACGCGCGGTGTGCGTGTCGTGGTGCAGCCAGGGCATTGGTGCGGAGCGCTTGGACATCGTGTGCACCAACGGAAGAAGTAAGTCTCGAACGCGCAAGGGTGCATGTCGTGGTGCGGCCCGGGTGTTAGTGAAGAGCGCCTGGGCCTCGTGTGCACCAAAAGAAGAAGTGAGTCTCTGACGTGCAAGAGTGCATGTCGTGGTGCAGCCAGGGCGTCAGGGAAGAGTGCCTGGACATCGTGTGCACCGGGAGAAGAGGCGAGGCGAGGCTCGAACGCGCAGGGTGCGTGTTGAGGTGCAAGCAGTGCGTTGGTGAAGAGCGCCGGATCGTCGTGAGCACCAAAGAAGAGGCGAGTCTCGGACGCGCGGTGTGCGTGTCGACGTGCAACCTGAGGTGCTGGTGAGGAGTGCCTGGTTAGGGTGTGCACCGAATTAAAGTAAAGTCTCCACAGTGCTGAGGGCGGGTCTCTGTGTGGACTGAGACCGCCGGGGTGAGGGCAAAGTCATTGGGTCCCTCAGAGTCCATCAGTAGCGGCCCGGACCGGCAGCTACGGAAGAGCTGAGACGCCGGCCCGAGTCCGCCGCAGCCCGTGACGGAGTTCTGGATCAAGGCCCAAGTCGCTGACGTCAGGGAGGAGAGTGGGATCGCATCCCCCCAGGTAACGTGGATCAACACCTGGGGTGGGGTGCGGGCCCAGAGGGACACTCTCTCGGCCTCCCGCTCAGTCAGCTGCATGAGCCGTTGCTTCGGCTCGGATACCGGCCCGTGCTGACCCAGGACGGGGCAGTACTGGGGCCAGAGTGGGAAGCAGTACTTTTTGTGTCATCATTTGATCCGTAACGGGGTCACTGTTAAAGGAGCACGGAAAACTGTCGTATTACACTTTGCATTATTGCTGCTAACGAACTATCGAACTGTCGTATGACGCCTGACCTCATTTGTGCCTAATGAACTGTATGCTTGGTGCGCTACGCACTACGTTATCTTTCCCTTGCATATTATCTGATTGTAACGTGGCGCATTGCATTATTTCATCAGTGCACAGTATCTGAGTATAACGTGGCACAGTGTATTATTTCTTCATTGCACTGCACAGGATTGTAGCGTGACGCATTGCTTTGTTTCTTCCTGGTACAGGGCATGCTGGTGGTGATACGCATTGCATTATTCCTTCAATTGCAAAGTACATGATTGTGGCGCTACGTATGGCATTGTTTCTCTATTGCACAGTATAAGAGAATATCGTTACGCATTGCAGTATTGTTTCCTTTTGAAACGTGTGTGTTTCTAGCAATACGACTTGCCTAACCTTTTGGGAAACGGTGAGAAAAGAGCTTAACCACTTGCCTGCGGCAGGAATTCCAGCCAGGTGCTGGACATTCCAATCGCGGGCGTGGTCGTGACGGCACCACGCCGTCATGAGCACAGCTCAACCGTGACTCATGACGGCGTGGTGCCGTCATGAGCATCGAAGAGGTTAACTGTTGGTTAGAAGCGGTGGTTGGGATTAGAACCTACCAACCCACCGGAAAGAATACTACCCATTCTTATATATGTTGATTTTGTATCGTGTGGTCGTATCGTATAATTTCTTATATAGAGATTATACTCATTTTATAAATACTCGTGTGGAGTCTGTTTGTGATGACATCAGGGGGTTACTGTGAGCGTGGTTGCACATACTGAACACCTGTGCATTGGAGATAAGCCTGGCTACTCGTGCCAAGCTACTAAGGGGGTGAGCAGGGCTATCTCAGACGGTGTCCTTACTTAGACTAACGTTGAAGCAAGGGGTCGGTGACGCATGCCTCCAGCATTTGGTGGCGGTGGTAAGCGATAAGGACCTCCACTTCCAACAACAATATGACAATTTATGGGATATTATTCTAAATAAGAGAGGTTTACTGCCTAAAACAGAAACATGTTATAGCTCACCACTGAAATCAATGGAGATTGTACCAGCATTCAGTTCTATTCATTATAAATTCAAACCTTGCACAACCATCAACATTATCAATAATGCATTGTCTTAAATAACATGTGACCCAGAGATGTATCTTTACTTTTAGTATGGTACTGCTGTAGTTTCAGAAACAACTAACAGTGGTGACCACACTCCAGAGATTAAAAGCAAAAGCTCCATCTGAAGGCGGGCTTGAAACAATGGACAGCCTCTATAATTATAATGCCCTACCAGCCTCAGGGCAGGTTGTGACAAAACGTCTGGTTTGAGGGTGTTCCCGCACTTCAGGTAGCCCCTCCTGCATGCTTTAAGAAGCTTGGTGGGGTCTCTGCCCTTTGAGGCACCATGAAAAGGAAAATGCTGATTTTTGGTCCTGACCCAGGGCCTTGTGGGGAAAGTCTGCCATCAGCAGTAGTGTGGCGTGAATAATGTATGTGCCTCCTTGCCAGGTCTTAAATGCATCTGCTTTCCTAATGGTTGTTTTCCTGTTTGTTGCAGATTTACTCCCCACCTGTTCCTTTCCCAGGAACGAGGTAAAGAATTGCTAATAGCTCTATTGTATGGGGAGATCTTTGATCCATCTGCTGGCCAGCAGAGTAATTAGATTGGGCCACTAGGAAGGACAAAGGCCTCGAGTCTGACTTATGGTTGAGCCAGGGAAATATGAAACTTCTTAAAGTGCCATAAAGAGTGTATATATGATGGAGGGCACTGTGAATCTACACTTGGGATTCATGCTTACCCTAATATTGATACGCCACTGGACCCTGTAAGCCTAAGTTGGGAGAAACTGTACTTTGGTGCAGATTTCAACTATAATGTGAATTTCAGCTAGGCTTCACAGGCTTTCAGTAAGCACCGCAGACCCACACTATGATTGTCCACTCCTTTTTAAGGCCTACCCCAGGTCACTACCAATCCTTGAAAGGTCTGTTCTGCAAAATGCTTCCTTTCTGCAGATACTGGGTGGCAGAAGACTGTATTCTCACATGCACAGGCGTGTGCTCACGTGTTCATGTGTAACCTGCCCAGCGCCTCCTACCATAGCTGCGCAGCAGAGGCCTTATCTTAAAAGGTGGACAATGGCAGTTAGCACTCTCAGTCCGTTTTAACAGAATTTACCATGAGTGAAACTCTCGTGGTGAGACCCACTCACAGTAAAGGTACAAAAAATGGGCAGTCAACAAGTGAAAGATCCAGGCCAGACTAAACGGGCCATTTGTTACATTTACAAATGCTGTTTATATTTGTTGCTTGCATAAATGCCAAACCTATTGGATTTGTCCTTGCTGGTTAAAAGTAGAAAAAAAGTATTTCTTTCTGTGTAGAATGCATATAGGAGATAAATAATCCAATGTGACAAACGGTGGGATGATTAAGTGTACATTTCTAATGGAAAATAGTCTATCTATCATTCCAATGGAAGCACTTACTTGAAAGTGGAATTAGACACTTATCAGCCAAATAGTCATTAGCACGAAGCGAGATGGTGAAACTGCTCTAGGTGGGGCTAAAGCCCACCAGTGGCATAGCTAGATTTTTGCTGCAGCGCAGGTAAGAGGGGGGGTTTGCTGCTGACTCCTGTGTTTGCCCCGCCCCGTGACAACCGCAGGTAGTGGGGAAGATTCGCCGCCCCCAAAACTCGCGCCGCCCGGGGCGGACCGCCCCTCGCTACGCCACTGAAGCCCACTAAATGTATATGTTAAAGAATTGGTAACAATAGGTCAGCCAGACTGCCTTCCTGTCAAGCCCTAACTTGAAAGAGACCAAAAGAGGTGTTTTGTCAAGCGTGGTCTGACTTGCTATATGCACAAGGGTATATTCAGTGTTCATTCGAATGCAAGACACAGGACTCGATTCAGTGAAGGTCAACTGGGCCCTGAATGTTCCATCTCAGTCATTAGAGAATCATATCTGACAGGTCTGTCGTTTCAATGTTGAGAAGCATTTCTTTCCCCTAACAGGTACGCGTGAATACAGTGATTCTGGGCTCTGGCGGGGGCGCAGATTGGAGGCTCTTTAAATGAATGTGAAATATTATCCCGAGACGATTATATATTATTCAGAGGCAATGCCAGTTGTTTATGAGCACAGTATATTTTTTCCAGGCTGCCAGTACGTTCTGTGACAAAGGATTATTATGTCAACTTGTCACATTCTCTGAACCAAGTGAAAGATTTCTAAAGTTTTTGTCAACAGATATGCTGCCTTAAAAACGCTCACACACTATATAGCAGATTTCTAATATTATCGACCCAAAAGTGAATAGTTTTAGCTTGCAAAAGGCATTCTCGCCTGTCGTGGTGTAATGACACATGTTTGAATCTATATTGTTTAATCCCTTATTTTGGTAAATCCTTGATTTTACCGAAAATTAGTTCAACATGCCAAACACATCTCTTTAATTTACAAAGTTGCTGCTTTTTGACAGCAAATATTGCAGTGTCATCTAGAGAGGGAATGGCGGCATCTC
This sequence comes from Calotriton arnoldi, assembly GCA_963921515.1. Classification (NCBI taxonomy): domain Eukaryota; kingdom Metazoa; phylum Chordata; class Amphibia; order Caudata; family Salamandridae; genus Calotriton; species Calotriton arnoldi. The sequence goes on from CAWUFW010003332.1 coordinate 1,088,114, forward strand.
AGCAATATGTCTATGCTTGTGTTTTTTATTGAATTTTTCAAATGTTACTTACTAGGGCAATTTCCTTGTTGGTACCCATGAATGTATGATGGTATTCTGCATGCGTTTATCCCGCATGCCTTGGGAACGCCGTCATAAGAACGAACGCGTCTTTAGCACGCATTTGTTCTTCACACAAGTCTTTAAAATGACTTGCCTTAGGGGGGTGCTGGATTTTGGACTAGTTTAATTTACTATTTCAACTACAGTCTGCACAACAGCAGGGATGGTGTTAAAATTTAATTCCAACACCATTCCACTAATGCGCCCCCCCTAAAGCAAGTCGTTGTAACTACTTGCGTGCAGAACGAATGCTTTCCTAAGACGCGTTCGTTCTGCTGCTGGCGCTGTGAAAGCAAAGCGTGATTGGAGCTTCGTCCTAAAGGAAGTTTCCCGGTGCCCATATCACAGGATAAAGGGGCATATTAGCAAGACCGGCGATAAAATTATCGCCGTTTTAGCGGCAGGAAACTGCCGCTAAAGCGGCGATAATGGGCTTGCTAATATGCGTTATAGAATTCAATAGAAGCCCAGGTTAGATGTCCTGCACATCTAACCTGGGGTTCTATTGAATTCTATAACGCATATTAGCAAGCCCATTATCGCCGCTTTAGCGGCAGTTTCCTGCCGCTAAAACGGCGATAATTTTATCGCCGGTCTTGCTAATATGCCCCAAAGTATTTTGGACCAATTTGTTTTGCAAAGTAATTCATTAATTTCAGAGAGTTGTGAACTACTAATTAAACTACAGAATATTCCTCCTATGTAGCCCACACGTTAAGAACGGCTGTGGGCTCAAGTGATGGCTTCTGTGGTAGCCTTCATGATTTGCACGTTTGCAGCTTGAGTAAAATGACGATCAGTAGGTCTGATAGAGTGGAAATCTCATTTCATTTGTAGGGGTGCATCATTATCACGTGTAGAGCGCACCCGCATATAATCATTTATTGTAGTAACGTGAAGTGTTAGAATTGTGAAATGTATTAACATGAATACGTGGCGTATTTCAGGCCATTGACAAGTAGCATGGAGGATCAACATAGAAAATAAATGTAACTAGCAGGAAACATTAACATGAAGAACTTGTGTTGTACAACTGACAATTATACATGTATTAGGCGTGCTAATAATTATGCCATTTCATAAGTCGGTAAATGTATTCGTTAAAACTGCATTAATATTATGTGAATTCGTAAAGCCTTCATGGTGCATTCTTATGATAGCTGAAAATTCGTGAGGCCTGAAATGCAAGTCCCTGAAAACTCTCGCTTTAGAATTAATAGTTTGAATTTCTTGTGTACTGTGGAATCTATTCTTTCTCACATTTTGTGTTGCAGGTGAAGAAGCGCTCTTGTTAGATAGAATAATGTCTTTGTTTTATTAGCCAGGCAAGGAGAGAAGAAGTTACAATCATGTAGCTTGATTCGATAATGGAAGGTCGTTGTGTTTCACACAGATGAAGTCCTGAGAACCAAGGACAAATTGTAGCGAGGAAGGTGCACCGTCGACACCGTGGAAAAATACCTTCAGGACTGTACCCAGAGCGGACGGCGTGATTCGAAGTGCACCATGGGAGTGCTACCTGTGGATAACTGGTTGTTGGAATTAGGGATAGTGCCCCACTTCTTTCCTGCCTCCAGAGAGAGAGCATCCTAGAACAAGCTCTGTCTTTGCAATGTTGGCTTTATGCTACTTGACCCATTGATCGTGGAGAGGCTTCTTTTGGAAGTCTCCACGGCGTGACAATTTTATTCTTCCTGTAAATGCTTAAGTAGGGATGTCACCTTAGTGTTGGAGTAGGGACAGATTTAATGCTTTTCACTCACCAACCCTCGATGCAGGGAAATTTGGACTCATGCTTTCTGATTTTTCTGTATCTTACTTCTTGAACTAATTGTGTTGTTTATGCTGCACCGACTAAATTGGATGTGCAGATTTGGCTTTATGCGAATTCCTTTGTATTTCTACACCTTGGTGTTGAGGTGTTTCTATATCCAATTATTTTTGGCTTTGTAATAAAACAACTACCCTAAAGTAGTGTCTGTGAATTATTATGTATTTAAGGGGATTATGTGTTAATTGATTGTTTTCATAACAACTTTTATCCCCTTTACACTTTTATGGTGTGAAAAAGAACCATCAGAGTGTGATTCTAGAACAGGTCTAGAACTTATGGTCCCAACCTTTTCAGGTCAGAAGTGCAAATCCCGGCAAGGTCAACTTTGCCATCCATCTCAGGGAATTGAGCTCTGTTTATTGGGTAATAGTGATGTCTTTTATGTTGTTTACAGCACTTAGAAAGGGCAGAAGTGTTGTATGAAGCTCTACATAGCAATCAAACTGCTTAATCAGGCGCACATTCAGAAGGCTGCGGCAGTATTAACTCTCAGATCTTGCATCAGAGTAAAAGCAGCCCAAAGCGATCAATCTGCGAAGGGCCAGATACATGTTTTGTTTACAAACATGTTTATCAGTGTTCATCGATATATATATATAAATTCCAGAAAAGGCATTAACACAAGATTACATGGTAAACATTTATTTCACCATTTACCCAATGATTAATGATATCATTTAAATTGTATATTAGCCCCATTCAAGCTTCTTCTGTCATAGTGATGAGCCTCAAATAGATTTTGCTAGTAAAATTTGCCAACCCACACCTTATGCCTGGAGTTACAGTTCTAGATAAGGGGCTACATACAGGGTGCTAACCAGTGGGTCCGTTTTCTGGCAGTCAATGCCATCTCAAAAGCCCATAAAAAGGTGAATACTCAGGTAATGCAGCATTCCCTGTGAGATGGCGGTCCCAGTCTCTTTTTGAAGGTGCACCACTGACAGAGTCCGGCAGAGGTCTCTTGGTTGTTGTTGGTCTAACATCTCTGGTTGTCTGAAAGGATGGGTGGTCCTGCATCTCTGGTGGTCTGAAAGGATGGGTGGACCTGTGTCTCTGGTGGTCTGAAAGGATGGGTGGTCCTGCATCTCTGGTGGTCTGAAAGGATGGGTGGACCTGCATCTCTGGTGGTCTGAAAGGATAGGTGGTCCTGCATCTCTGGTGGTCTGAAAGGATGGGTGGTCCTGTATCTCTGGTGGTCTGAAAGGATGGGTGGTCCTGCATCTCTGGTGGTCTGAAAGGATGGGTGGACCTGCATCTCTGGTGGTCTGAAAGGATGGGTGGACCTGTATCTCTGGTGGTCTGAAAGGATGGGTGATCGTGTATCTCTGGTGGTCTGAACGAATGGGTGGTCCTGTAGAAGTGTAAGGTTCAAAGACTTTGAAAAATATTTCTGATTTCAAACAATCCGTGTGAAAGCCGATTGGGAAGTACCCATAACAGAGCAAGACTGCAGTAACATTTTCACTTCCAAAGCAGAGAATCTTGAAAAAAAAAAGAAGCTATGTGCAGATTGCATAGTACTGTTTGTGATCCTCAGATTCACCTTTGTAGAAAACGAAACCTGCTGTTTGAGGTGACCCATGATGCCACTGCTGCGAGCGCAGCATGAGAAAGTATCCCGGGAGACTAATATGTGCTTTCTTTATGCAGGTTCAGGGCCTGAAGCAGAGGGAAGGGAGGGGAGCGAGGGTGGCATGATTTAGGCCCAGGTTTACTACGTTTTTTCGTTGTTGCAAAACGACCCGAAGTGACACAAAGTGACGCACTGAAAAGGTGCCCTTTTGTCAGCACAAAAGCACTTTGCGTTGCTTTGCATCTCTTTGTGTCAAAGGAGTGTTACTGGGGCATTACTGACGCAAAAGCCGCCTGTCCTCATGCAGTTCTACTGGTCGGATTTTATGGGCTGTAAAATCTGGCCCAGTGTTCCAGCACCTATAAAAAATGTGGGGACTGTGACCACTATGCCAGTTATTATCTCCCAAGTGAGGACACCACTCTGCACAACTGGAAATCGAGGGATATGTAGTCACATCTTTCAAAACCCCAAGGAAAATGGATACATATCTGTACTGTTAAGAATATATTGTGTTCACCCATAAACCAGTTGTAGTAATGAGTTTGTCTAGATTAGCATTGATCGAAATAAGGTTAATTATAATGTTAGTCCTTTGGACAAAAATATGATTACTTAAAATAAAAAATGGCACCTGGGGCAAAAAGGAGAAAAAAGTAGAAAGGTGCATGTGGTTGGTGTCTAATACACTATGTAGGTTTGAGGAGGCTTCCATGAAGTGTACCTGTTTGATGCTTCTCTGGAAGGACCAAAAGTTAGTAAAAAAAGCATAAACAGTGGCAATTTTACATATATAATTAGATAACTTTTTTAGTATTGCCCTAGAAGCTGACTAAAAATAGGTTCCTATTTTGGAGTAAATGTTAAACGGTCTAGGTTGATTAAAGGTTAAAACTATAGAATTCTTAATATAAAACTCATATATAGTGTTAATTCAAGGATAACTAGAAAATTTCAAATTTCAGTACATTGCAGTTCACAAACCGTTCTCTTGAAATAATACTTCCATATATAAAAATACGAATACAAATAATAAAAGCTACATTAAAAATGACACCCTCTGCATATTAGTCCTTAAGATCTTCAAAAAAACGTCTCTATAATCAAATCTATGACATCTTATTCCATAATACAGTTAAAGCTCATTACCCACCTTCGTATTTTAACACTTCCAGAAGCGAGCGAGATTTCCTTCTGGAGATAGCGTATACAATAAAAGCAGAAACCATGTGGCATGTATCCAGACTATCTAATGCCCGTATATGCTTGAAGACTTCCTGGTAATAAATGTGTCTTCCAACCTTAAATAGCGGTCGCAGAAAAGTTTTTCTTAAGTCAATATAAAATTTACAAAACAGGATAAGGTGCATAGTGGATTGGTTTGATATGCCATTGATGGAGCAAGGTCTCGTAAGAAAGAGACTTGCTCGGAGGCAATCCTCTCGTTTAACTCATTAACGAATTACTAACCATGTTTTGTGAATAATAATTAAACACCACATAAACACGTGGGTTAGTGAAGCTTGCTTATGTGTGTATTAATGCGGATAACAATGAAAACGGACTAATACCGCTTTAAACGGGGAAACTGTTGTGCGCATGCGTCAATGGCATCTACGTAATATGACGAATTAATGCTTGGAGGGAAATTTTAGCGCATGTGCAGAAGGCATTAAAATGGAGTCTTGAAGACTCACGTGCATGGCATCTGCTTAGCTGGAATAAAATAAGCTATTTTATTAATTGCTAATGCGGGGAAAGTATTAATAAGTAAAGGGGATTAGAGTAGAGGTGGGAGGTATACAGTGTGACCATTTATTTGTGAAATTAATATTTGTCTTTTGACTTTATTATTAGTGCACATTTGGGCCTCTCACGTATAGTCTAATTGAGCTGAGTAATTCTAAGTCCGCGCATGTCCATTGAAAGTTAACCCGGAAGGATGTCGCGAAAGTTGAATAAAAGTCAAGGTCGAAAATGATGTGCCCTGAGAACGGAGGGTGAAGAGTTCAGCAAAGAAGACTCTTATTCATGCATTTATAAAATGTTGCAAAATAAAGTTTGGACATGTATGGGAACACAAGAGATGAATAAAAATTAAGAGGATGGGTTTTCGAACAATGGTTCAACAGAATAAAGTGACATGTAAGCATGGTGTGATGATCATCCCCCTTGCCTGACCAATAATATTTAGTATTTTTACGATATTGAAACTTTAGTGGGTGGTACATGAAGAACGAAAGGTATAATTGAGGTAGCTTTAGTTAGTTAATTAGCAGAGCTCGGGATGCTTCTGGGAGTCGGGGATGCTGTTGCTGAGAGAGATACTAATGAAGAATCGAATGCAGAACCTGAAGCAGAAATTTCTATCCTAACTTAATTGGGTTAGATCAGAAGATCGCGGAAGAATCTCGAGGAGGGAGAGAGTGTCAGAGAGGGGTGGGACGCAATCGTCGGTATTCTAGAGAGGTCAACTATCCTCTCCTGAATCCTGTCCTGAAGTCTTTGTCTCCTGACCTATCCCGGGGGACCCTTACCAGCCCTTTAGTCAGGGGGTTGGTCTTCACACCATTCTTGGTAATTATAATTTCATGTATTTTATAGATGTTCTTTTCTCTCTGTCCTCTCCTTTTTCTGAGCATTTGTCATTGTAAGAGTCCGAAATATATGCTTGATGTTTAATCAATTGAATTTTTCTCTTCTAAGAATAATGTTGACTGCACTGTAATTTTGAGATGGTTCACATGCATTTAATTTAGATAAAGATTTTAAAACTTCCAGAGTCTGTGATCATTTACTTTAAATTAAAGGATAGTTAATGGTTATGTTAATTAACACCATCAATTAGTTCAACTAATGGTCCATCGACCAGAGGAAAGAACTCTTTGATCAGTGAAAGGTTAGTTAGGAAAAGTGAAATGACTAATCCTGAGAAATATGAAATTCTAAACTAAACCCCAGCGGTCTACTCAGTTGTGTGTTTATGGGCCCAGGTGAGTATATGGTAGCGGAGTATCTGTTGTTAGTATACCACTGGATCACCATCACATGGGCATTTAGGCAGCATCTGTGACCTGTCATGAATTTTTGGGAAGGCGACTAAAATATGCAAAGTGCCTAGATGTAGTCTAGTCAGATAAAATCTATGTTGCACATTTTGTACAATTAGTAAGTAATTTGGTACTCCTTCTTGTAAACGGCCTGAGAGGTAGCTAAGAATTGTATTCCTACTGCTCTCCCGGTTATCCCTTTCTATCTCTTTATAGTTTTTATTTCCTTCTTGCTATAACACAGAATGATGATAGGATCCTCAACTCTGTTGTTCTCGTCCACCATTTTCAAAAGGCTCTCAATGTAGGTCAGCCCTGGGATCCTTTTCCCAATCTCCAATGCTAAGCAATCTGTTATGATATATTTGGTCAATTTTGTCCCCACTTTACCCATAGCCTATGCCGGAACAAAACAGGGCTTATCTGAATGGCATCCTTTAAAAAAGATAGAGCTAATTCCTTATGTACAATGTAGTACGAGCTAGACTTTGGAACCGCAAAAAGTCTGTCTAGAAAAAAGGTTCTCTTGGGTCTGTAAGGGGGAACTATTTACCCATCCCCACAGCGGGATCCATAGCTACCACTTGGGAGACATTTGTGTTTGTATAAAAAAAGTAATTCTCTTATAGGTTTATTGCCTACTTTGGCCGAGAATCTGAAAAGGGCTTCTATAGATCTTGAAAATGTCAAATTTCCTGTTTGGATTTGTGATCCCTATCTTCCATCGCTGGTAAATTGTATTCCAAGATACGAGAAGTTTTGGGTTTTGACCAGGCCCTCTTCCTAAATATGATGATGCCTCTTTTTAGCCCTCCCTTTCCACACACCAAGGTAAAAAAATTCTTTAAATTCATTTTCATATATTTTTCTTCCATATAAGTGGCAAAAGCATCTATCAAAAGCTGAAGCCCATTTGCAGTTCTAGAAATCACAACTGCATCATCTGCATATAGTAAAATTGGAATTGATCACAGTGTTTTACCCTCGTACGTCAACCTTCACTTTTTGTAGTGTCTCGTTAACCCCACTGATATATAGAGAAAACAGCACTGGGGCAATGACACACCTCTGGCGTATCTCACAGGAAACCTTAAAGCGGGAAGTGCATTCCCCTTTCGTCCTGTAACGTACTTGAGTATTCAATCGGGCATATAGTTGTGAAAGGAAGTTAATAAATCCACTCGGTGCGCCAAACTCTATCAGAGTTTTCCAGAGCTGACCCTGTTTTACTACAGTGTATTTGCTAATAAGAAGGTGTAGGTTAGAACATTACTATAACGTACCCACGTCCTTCCTAAACCTATATTGTGCATCTGTAAAGGTATATTTTTCTTCCACCCATGTTTCTAGCCTTTCCAAAAGAATTCTGCCCATTAATTTGACAGTGGAGTCCTGGAGGTAAATTGGTCGATAACACCTGGGGTCCCCCCTGTCTCCCTTTTTAAAGATTGGGACGATAATACTTTTAATGAAAAATACTAATTGGTAACCAGGCAAGAACCAAGGGACCGGGCGCTCAACAAATGTGTAGGGCAGTGTGACAATACAATACTGGTATAGGTTGGTGCTCCAAGGGGAGAGAGGTTGGCTACCAATTCAACCAAGTTAATCCACACAGCAGAAGGGATACAACAAAATAAAAAGTCACTCCTGAGCACTCAATAGAGTAATATTTTTGTCCAATAGAAATGAAAGAGTCTTTGTATGTTTATCCGAATTTCCAGTTCTTTATTCAGGTATCCAGTGTCCGATACTCAGTAGGATAATGTTTCCAAGACACAGCTTGATGTGGTAGTACAATAAGACAATTACAGCCAACACATGTTTCGTCGTGTGTCATAACACCTTCAGGTTGCCGTTTGATTTGTGCTATGGAAAACCTATGGGAACCTTCAGGTTGCCGATTTGTGCTATGGAAACCTTCAAGTTGCCGTTTGATTTGTGCTATGGAAAACAAAAATCCATGTGAGGAGACCCTATCACTTTTGATGAAGGATGACTAGAACTACACATACTGGAGCTATACACACACTAAAGGGGATAGAGATATATTTTGATGTCATGGACTCGAGATCTTCTCTCCCACAACATATATATCTCATCTTCTTTATTTATACTTCTACCTTTATACTTGTACGCCATTTGGACATATACTTGGTGCTGTACTCTTTATACATTAAGTAAGTGGAAGAACATTTACATCGAGATATTTTCTCAGGACTACTCAGAATCAATTTTACTAGCCATGAACAATAGAGCGAGCTATAAGGATTTCATATTTTCCAATTACGGCGTATTATCCGGATTGTATTGTGTATTGAGCTGACAACAGAATCATCCCTGAAGAAGTCACAAGTGTGTTACGACACACGACAAAACACATGTTGGCTGTAATTGTCTGATTGAACTGCCACATCAAGCTGTGTCTTGGAAACATTATCCTACTGAGTATCGGACACTGGATACCTGAATAAAGAACTGGAAATTCGGATAAACATACAAAGACTCTTTCATTTCTATTGGACAAAAATATTACTCTATTGAGTGCTCAGGGGTGACTTTTTGTTTCGATAATACTTTTAGTCCAAGTGGCTGGAAGGAATCCACTCACTACAGCATTACAAACTTGTGTTAGAGGTGGGGCCCACAAGGTTATGTGTGCCTTGAAGATGTCTATTGGCACACCATCGGGACCTGGGGCTTTTGAATTAGCTGATTTGTTAAGGGCCTTATTTACTTTATCTAGGGTACTAAACAGTAAGTAAACAGCAGTAGTTGTTAGTGCTACTGAGAAAGAAATATTCATAGCAAGATCTTCGGAATTGAAGATTTCTCCATAGTGTTTTATCCAATCCTCTTGTAATACCAAGGCTTCCACCCCAGGGGGCCCTACCTCTTTCAGAAAAGGAAGATTGATAGTTCTCCAAAATAGGGTATTATCATTTGTGTCGGCGGCCTGTATTAAAGTAGCCCACGCCTTTTCTTGCATCTCCCTTTTCCTATTGGCCAGGACTTTATTATAAGCTGTTCTCCGTGTAGGGATTATATCCCCATTCCTTGGTTTAACCTGTAGGGCTTTCTTCAGGATTCTATTTGCCACCGTACAATTATGGTCAAACCATCTCTGACCCTTTTTGCCTGAGTTTGTATTTCTGGCTCTCGGCCTACTGCTATTTCTGGCATTATCCTACAGAACGTACCCATACTAGAATGCGTGGCAGATTCCATACATATATTAAAATCATTACGGATTTCTTTTATAACTTTACCTAGCGTAGCATTATCGATTAAGTTCGACCATTTAAGGCTGATGCCATTTGTGCCCTGGGTTTCTATATTATCCGCAAGTTGCGGACTGTTAGAACAGGAAGTTTTAATTTTAAAGGCTGCTGTCAAGGGGTAATGGTCCCTAAAGTGACTCGGGGTAACCACAAAGGATTCCAGAAGGTTCTTCCCATTTTCAGAGACTAGGATGTGGTTAATGGTGGAACTATAACCATTCCCTTGGAAAGTGGGTACAAGTGGCGTCCCTGTCTTTGGTAAATATGCTAGAAGCTCCAGTTTGTATTTAAAGATGATATTGTTTATTGCCTCCATGCATAATATGTGGAAAATGTGGCAATACATCCTCATTATTCATGAAGTAACCACAGTTTCTGGACTCTAATCTGTCACATTTACCTATATTAAAATCCCCAGCCCAGATTAAAATATAATCACCTTTAATATTCCTCATAAAAGGTTCCAGCTCGTTATCAAGATCAATAATTACTCTAAATTTGGTGTCATCAAAGATGTTATTATAATGATTAACTAGGACAATGTTAAGTTGTTCATAAATTTGCAGGAGAAAAAATTGGAAGTAAGGAGAATTAGTGTAAAAACTTTTTAATTTCAACGATGCAGTTATAGATATTAAAAGGGCGAGCCGCCGCTTGACCCGCCACATCTCGGAGGGTGTAGCTGAGGTCAAAAAGGAAGAATATCCTTCCATATAGAAATCCTCCACCTCCCATGTTTCCTGTAGGCAAAAAAGATGTGATGTTTTAATTATATCCAGCCATTCTGAGTTCCCAAATTTATTTTTCATCCCTGCAATATTCCAGGATTTAACTATAAGATTGGTGTTATCAGAATTATTGTCGGGTGGAACCCCGCTATCCACCATATTTTCAGCATTATTATCAGGTAGTACCCCAATATCCATCGGATTATCAACATTAGTGTTTGATAATGCCCCACTATCCATCCTCATTTGATTCCTATCTAGATGTTGCATGTACCTTGAGGTAATCTCTTCAATTTCAGCCAAATTTTGAAGTCCATCCTGTTCGTCGCAGTTAGAGAGGGGGGCAAATCGATTTGGTGTTGGAACGGTAAAGAGCGTACTTGATATGAATATAAGGTCATGTTGATGTACATGCTGTCTAATGGGGCTCCTAACTGGGTTGGGCCTATCCCCAGGTTAGGGAACATATCTGGTCTATAGAAGAAGCCAAGTGATTCAGCTATGATACTCCATCGTGTAGTCTCCTGATGGCTATTCCTATATTTTAGTTCTCAAAGGATGGATTTAACTACCCTGGGGGGAGCAAAAATTCACCAGAACACAATCACCCTGCCCGATCTTCTTAGAAGAACCTATCCAGTCTATCCTTCTTACCATAATCACTTCTTGATACAGGGGATTACTAACCCCTGACTGTTTAGCCAATCAGCGTACCACCTTGTTTTTCAAGTCCCTCCATGATTCATTTGAATGTGGTGGTCTTTTTGGGACATTTCTAAAAACAATAACATACAGGGTAGCCTCTGGTGGGAGCATTAGGACAAGCTACAATGTCCGAAACAGTGATACTCACTGTGGGCTTTAAGGGTAGGTGCGGAAGAACCGGACTAGGGGTGCAGGATGGATGTGGTTTATTCATGGTTGGACTAACCGGTTTGGATAGAACAACCCCAGAAGTTTTCGGTCACTTTAACAATGTTAAATCCTCTTTCACTGAAGTCTCCAATGCAGCTTTCCTTTTCTTTAGTTCTTTCAGCTCATTTGAGAGCTTTCCCTCCAAATTCCCCATCTTAGCATGTAAGTTCTTTAATGTTAGTTCCAGAAGTTTTTTTATTTGATGTCTTATGCTTCTGGCAGAGTCTGGGAGTACCGCTGATCCCACTAGGCCGGGTAGGCGTTCCCCCCTTCATAGGCCCAAGTACAGGCCTAGCTGGTGGCTGTCGGCTTTTCTTTGGCAGAGGTGAATCAAGCTCACCAGCTATGTATTTTTCAATAATAGAAGGGTGATCATAGGAGACACAGGGGCCCTGCACCGCGGCAGAAATACATTTTATTGTCTTCTGGTTCGAAGACCCCATGGTTGGAAGAAGAGTTTTGTCATTAGCCTTTTCCATTATGCTGTGCAAAGTGGTCTTAGTCGCTCTCGATCTCTCCTCAGCATTGATAATTTCACTGTTAAGTACAAACATGGCGTTGGTTAGATAGTTAGTGGACTGGCTCAGTTGTGTTTATACCCTTCGCTCCTTGTACTTGGGTAAGCCTGAAGATTCCCATAATTGTTGCTTGGTAATCAAATGACTAACTCTCATAAGGATAAACAGAAAAGCGTCTTACCAAATCCCATGAATTATGTCCAGGGTCACCAGGTTACAAGGCTAAAGAGGGTGCGACCAGCCCAGCCTCGCCCATCAGCAGACGAACCCGCTCTTGGCCCGGACCATGCCCGGGCGCGCCCCATGCTGCAGGATGCCTCTGGATGATTCGTGGTGCTCCGGCGCCTCCAATCACCATTGTGGGCTTCCGGGCCAGAAATGCTGAAGGATGCTGGGGTGTGTAGTATCTCTCTCCCCAGCGGCAAACCAAGGTCCATGGCTGCAGCAGGCAGCAAGCAGGGTTTTTTACGAGGTCCTGTCCAATCATTCAGCTCACTACCTAAAGATGAATGTTTCTAATCAGGAAAAATAAAACATCTGAACAGTAGATCATGGAATTGTATCAGATGTAGTGCTCCTAATAGAGCTAGGAAGTTGGATGCGTTCTTAGAGGAGAAGAAGGGCTCTGCAGTGGCTCATATTGTAGAAGACACATATAACCCCCTTCTTCATGGCATTATTTCTGAGCTTTTCTAGTGGCTTTCTAGGTCTGAGAAGCAGGACTGGTGCACCCTGCAGATAGAACTGTCAATGGCACAACTACTATTTGATAGTCTCCTATAGTCCACAAAGGAACACGTACTAAAAATGCAAGGACAAAAGGATATTATTTACCAAGCTAAACTTGAAGTATATGTGTTAAGAAAGGGGAAATGTCAGGTCTATTAATGATATTGCAGAGGGAGTTAAATGATTGTATCTGGCATGAAAATTAAAATTCAAGTGGGCAGCAGTTCAGGTACAGATTTACCAATGGTTACCCAAGAAATGGCCAAAGCACTAGTCAGGCTTATAGACTGCAAGTGAAAATACTATTAATTACATTGAAAAAAGTAAAAAGCATAAGGTTCTGGTGGGCTTACGTAACTTCAAATAATCCACTGTAGTGTTATTAAACCTATCAGGTGTCTATTTGATTATATTCTGAAAGGGTTCCCATTCCTGACAGCTGGGTGGATGTCTCTGTCTCAGTAATTCTTAAATACGATAGGAGTCCCCTGGCACTGACAACTGCAGACTAAACCTAACCTGTGTCATCACCAGCTGCAACTCCCACTCTAAAGCATCAGTTGCAGCAAGAGCAGACCATTGAGAAATTGGCTCTACCTCTTCCATTGGTTCCCCTTGTGCCATGTAGATCTGCCCAATAGCCAATGATTTTTTTTTTTTCTGTCCTCATTCCGCCAACTTTCTTGCTGGTATAGCTCTTACCCCTCGCAAGAGGGCATTTAAGCATGTCCCCGCAAAGAATGCTGCTGTTTCCACGTTCATCTCCCCTCCGTAATAAGAAAGAAACAGAGGAGTGCCGGGACCTCCAGCATGTAAGGCTTAATCATTGGACCCACTTAGCTGTTGTCTCCATGCTACATACGATGCCCAAACCTTCTCCAAACTCTTATCACAAGCAATATCGGTCTGACTCGTAAACTTGATGCTTCTAAAACAATCAACAGCTAGAGGAGGATTTTCGGATTTCCATAATCTGCAAATTTCCCGTCTCGCCAATAGGACCACATAGAAAACAAATTTTGTTATGGCGGGGTTTACTTGTAAGCCCGCTTCTGACCATAGCCCAAAAAATATGAGTCGAGGGCCTACCTCTGTCCGTTGACCAGTCACTTCCTTTACGAAGTTGCAGACCGACGTCCAGAAGGCTGCGATCTTTGGGCACTGCATAAACACATGGATGTCATCTGCAAAAGGAAGATCACATTTCGGACATACATAGTCATTCCCAGTCACTCTTGGGAGCCTAGCCGGAGACCAATACACCCTATGAGTTGTAAACAGGTGATTTCTCTTGAGTGAGGCGGGTTTCACCACTGTGCGTAAAATAGAGTAAGAAGATTGCCATGCTTGCATTAAATCTCCCTCCTCATATCCCTCTTCCCACGAATTGGATATATCCGATAGGCCCTTATCCTCGACCTCCAAAAAGGCCCAATACCAGATTGAAACTTCCTTTTTTAGCGGACCAGTTCGCATTGCCTGTTCTAACCAGGTCTCATCTTCCTCCTCAACCCACTCTTGGGTAGCCCACCAGGAGCGTAGCTGGTAGTACTTGAATCTCGTTAGTTGTCCCTTAGTACAATTGCTTAGGACCTCCCAGTCTACCAACCTGGACCCCAATTTAAGATCTGCCCAGTAGCTTAAACCTGCAGATTTTAAGGGTTGACTAAGCTGTTCTAACAAACAGTCAGGGGTGCCCTGGGAATCCCAAATCGGTGCCAAAGATGAATAATATGGTACACCAAACCTCCTTCAAAAATAAACCCAGGTTTTTAAGGCCGTTTTCAAGATCTTTAACCTCACCATTTAAAACAATTTGGATCCCCGTACTTAAACAAAAAGTGGTGCTGCCCCTGTCTTAGATCTCCAAGCAGTGCCTCAAAAAGTCTCCTCATTGATGAGCAATCTGGTTTATTTGCTAACATCTGAAAGTTCTTAAAATGGAAAGCAGAACAATAATTAAACAAATCCGGGAGAGCCAATCCACCCACCTCCAACCTTCTCCTCAGTTTCTTCCTCGCTATCCTAGGTCCCTTTGATGCCCAAATAAAACTACCTATTTTCCCCTGGAGTTTGGCTTTGTCCTCCCTCCGGAATGTCAATGGTATGGAGTTGAAAAGGAAGGACATTTTTGGAAGAATGATCATCTTAATGAGATTGACTCTACCCTATATGTTTAATGGTAAGTTGGCCCATCTAATTAGTAGTCTCCCTACCTCTTGGTTCACTTTTTTCCAATGTACTCTAGGAATTTCCTCGAGCTTCTGGGTTATTAGGATACCCAGGTACCTCATTTGAGTCTTTACTCCCCTTGCTACTAATAGCCTGGTTCCAATTCATCACTTCAGGCTTATCAACATTAACCTTATAGCCTGATACCGTGCCGAAATTCCGCGCTTTAGCCATTAAGATAAGGATCGCAGCCTGTGGGTTGGTGGTATACAGGGTCAGATCATCCGCATACAGCGCCAGCATACAGCGCCAGTTTTGCCTCAAACCCAGATGTCTCGAAGAGAGTTATAGTAGGATCTGCTCTAATCTGCTGTGCGAAGGGCTCAATGTACAGGTTGAACAGAAGTGGCGACAGGGGGCATCCCTACCTTGTACCCCTAGTAATATGAAACAAATCGGAAAGCTCTCCATTGATCAACACCCTGGCTTTAGGGAAGCATTAGAGATTCTGTACAGCCCTCACTGTAATATGTGGAAATCCAAAGCTCTTAAGGGTCTCCCAGAGATATGCCCAGTGTACTTGATCAAAGGCCTTCGCTGCGTCTACGGCAACTACGGTTAAAGGTAGTTTCTGAGCTTCAGCCATATCTATTACCCCCAGCATCAAATATGTAAGCTCATCCAGCTGCCTCCCTAGAATAAAGCCTCTCTGATCCGGATGTACAATGCCCTTAATAGTCTGCGCTACTCTTGACGCTATTATCCCTGAGAAGATCTTATAATCCGTGTTCAAGAGCGATATTGGTCTGTAGGAATCTACTCTTGTCGGATCTTTATTTGGTTTCAAAATTAGCACCACTGTTGCCTCTGACCAAAATAAAGGTGCGCTCTCACCACGCATATTTATTGCAGTGAATACATCTTTCAGGGGTGTAATTAGTTTATCGATGATTTGGGTATATAACTCTACTGGAAGGCCATCTGGCCCAGCCGCTTTCCCTGTGGTCATTTTCCTACATTGTGCCCTGATCTCCTCCTCCATAACCTCTGCTTCTAAGACCCCCTTCTACTCACTCGTTAATTGCAGGAGTTCTATCCCCCTTAACCAGGCCTCTATACAATCTTTCCTTGTTTGTACATCCTCTTGATATAAACTACACATGCATCTCCAGGCTTCCCCTCGAATTTCTGCATTAGTATTTAAAATAACTCCAGTCTCTAGGTTCATCAGATTCGATATTGAGTTCCTAGCTCTATCGGTCTTAGCCTTCCATGCCAGTAATGAACTACACTTATCCCCATACGAAAAGTGCTGGAGGTTGCTAAGCTTCCATCTCTCCTGTACTCTCCTATCTAACTGTGCTTCATATTCCGCCTGCAAGTCTTTCAGTTCCCTTCGAAGTGCTAGTGCCCTAGCATTTCCCTCCAGTGAAGCCTTCTGAAGTTTGTGCTCTTTGATCTTAATTTCTATAATTACTTCTTTATCTTTCTACTGCTGGGGGCGTCTCTTGCCTGCCATGATGGAACTATAAACTGCCCGTATGTATGCCTTAAATACATCCCAAAGCGATACCAAAGGGGATGATGACGGCTGTAAGCCAGAAACCGGTCCCAGGATGCTTGTTTCTGGTCCAGGGAAGACATGGCTTGGCAGTTCGGGCTGGACTGTTCCCATGAGGCACAGGGTCAGACTGATTTGCATATGGCCATGTCTGAACTGGGGTGGCAGAGTGAGCTAAAGAATGATGATGGATTAAACCCAGATCAGTTGACTGGGGGTGAGTGCTTGCAATGTTCAACACTCCGTCCATCATCCCCTTTGGTTTTGTTAAATACATCCCAGGCAGTTTGTAACCCAGTAGAGCCATTGTTAAAATTGAAAAAATCCCCTGTTTTATCTGCCAAATCTGATACTGCCCTCTGCTCTAACAAAATGGTCCTATCTAAGGTCCACCTTCTCTCCCCATCACCCGAGGACAATTTAGGGATAGGACCACTGGCGAATGATCTGAGAGGTCTGCGGCGGCATGAGTTACGGCCTCCACCTCACCATACAGCTCCAAAAAATAGTCAATATGAGAATGATGCCCATATTTCTTGCTGTAAAAAGTGTAACCCTTACCCACCCCGGCTCTCCTACGCCAGATATCTACCAGGTTAAGTTCCATCATCATATTTTTTAAGCTGGCAAGTGTTTTAGGGAAGCTAACATATTTTGCTTTAGATGTTCTATCCAGCTCGTTACTCAGAACTATATTAAAATCACCACCCAGTATAATCGGCGCCGTTGTCTCCAGCAGGCAAGATTCCAGCTTTATTAGAGTACCTTGAGAATCGCTATTTGGACCATAATAAGTAGCGCATACTAGCAGCTTTCCCTGTATCTCTATGCTAGCCGTCAACCATCCCATCTACCAGAGGTATCGGAATCATACTTTAGTAGCCTTATTCCTGAATTATTTCTAATAATTAGGGCCACCCCCCTAGTGGATCCTCTCTGGTCTGAGCACACTACATCCTGAACCCAAAGTAGCTTACTAAAACAGGTCCCACACTCCTTACGTTCCAAATGAGTTTCCTGAAGCATTATAATGTGTGCCCCACTATTCTTAAGATGCTCTGCTACCATTGCTAGTTTCCTCCTGGACCTCAAGCCATTAACATTCCAGGATATAAACTGGGTTTTATTGAACTGATTCATGTTTGCCTCTCCATATCATACATCTGTTACGCATTCTCTGCAAACACTCCTGTTTGGCCATCGTACACTGATTTAGTCCTTGAAAAGTCTTAAGCTGATTATCATTCATCGAGATGAGGACATATTTTTTCTTTTTTTTAGCATGCTCCCACCACCTTAAGTGACCCACCCTCCAACACCCTCGGGGAACCCCCATTCCTATCCCTAGGCGATAAATCCGCCCTTCGCGACCCCCCACCCCCGAAAAGAGAGAGTCAAAAGTGCCTAAACCAAAAATACCAAGAAAACCCACTCTCGGGCTGACTACTTCTATGTGAACATAAATTGAGATTGGATACTACTAAATTGCCACAACTAGTGGTGGATCATTACAGGCTGGGGGTAGACGTAGTAGCAGAGGCTCCCTCCATCTGGACCAAAAGGGAATCCACCTCCTCTGAATTGCTGATGTTATGCATTTTATTTCTCCACATTATCCTCAGCATAGCCAGGAACTTCATCTGAACCTGAGCCCCTTTACTTCTCAAGTCATTCATCCTAGAGCCTAACTCCCATTGCCTCTGCGCAGTCCTCTTCCCTACATCCGATCTCACTTGGTAGTTAAAGCCCTCGAACTCTAGAGCTCTCCCCTTTAACGCGAACCCCGGGATCAACTCTTTGACAGCGTATGTAAGAAAATTGATTAGGATTTTCCTGGGGGTCTTCCTATTAGGATTCAATTTAAAAGGGTCTCTGTGCACTCTTTGAATTTCATTGACGAGGTCTATATCCAGCCTATCTTGTAGTATTCCTTCTTTTAGTAATTTAGAGATAAAACCCTTTATGTCTCCTTTTTCTGCACCTTCTGGAACATTCAGAACCCCCAGGTTGTTGCGCCTAGCTTGAGTTTCGAGGTGTTCCAGGTCATCTTGTAAATATTTATTTTGTGACTTTAGGGTCTCTATATCTCGGGTATTGTGAGTAGCTCCTGCTGATAAGACTTTCACCTCACTTTCGAGGGCTGCAGTACGATGTGCGATGCTGTGTAGCTTCTCTTCCAGCACCACCCATTTCTCCTGAATACCCCTTTGGTTTACCTCTGAGATCTCAAATATCTTCAAAATGTCTTGCCTCAAATTCAATATGATGTTTTCCAACTGATTTTCTGACTTCTCCTCACCTCCGCTACTAGCCTCCAGCTGACCCGGCCTCCCCTCAGTAGGTGACGTTGGACTTGGCCCTTATTGTCCTAAAATTTTTCGCTTTTCCCCCCTAGCCTTTTTGACCATGTGTGAAATGATACCTGCTGCGCAATGGCGTGCGCAGATTTATTTGTACTGTTGTAAAGAAATGTTACTTTTAAAATGGACGCCATGGCTGTGTGCTTGTGCCTGCCTGCCAGAGGTGGGTTACCAGTCTAGTCGTTTGTTTCCCAGCACCCCCAGCTTTTGGAGGGAAACCTGGCACCCAGGGTGCCCTACACCTCCCCCTAAACCAGTTGGGACCAGTTCCCCAGGGAACCGTCCAGAAGCTTCCAGCCCTTTCTGGTAGGTGGGGTGAGGGGTGTATAAATAACGGAGCTGGGATTCCATGTGCTCAGACTGTGCGTGGACTTGATTGCGAGGGGACGCTCTGCCAGGAGGTACCGCCGCATGGGTCTGTGTGCTGGCCCCTGTGCCCAACTGTACCCCTCTGCTGTCCACCGGGCTAGTGAGAGCCCTTTGCTGGAGTGGAGGCTGCTGTGCCAGGAGGAGTGCCACTGGATGGGGGATGACCGTTCCCCGGAACTGCTGCCCTGTCTTGATGAGTGCCCCCTGCCTGCTGAACTTGCCCAGCACTGCCTGCCTGCTCTCCTGCTCTAGCGCCGCGTGAGCGCTACAACTGTGCCCTGCCTGCTGGCTAGCGCCTGGAGAAGAAAAGCGCTTTATCTTACTGCCCAGGAGGTGAGGAGCTGATGCCTGCAGCGCTGTGATTCCAAAGCGCTATATCTCAAGTGCCAGGAGGTGAGGAGCTGATGCCTGCAGCGCTGTGATTCCAAAGCGCTATATCTTAAGTGCCAGGAGGTGAGGAGCTGATGCCTGCAGCGCTGTGATTCCAAAGCACTATATCCTAATTGCTGGTCCTTCCAGGAGAAGAAGGTGCGTGGGTCCTGCAGCGCTGTGCTGGCCGTATGCTGGGAGGGGATCCCGGCGTGTGGGATCCCCCCTGCCTGCTTGCCTTCGCGGGAGCCCACCCCGCGTTCCTGCAGAGTTGAAAACCGAGTGGGTGCCCACCCCGCATCTGGGCGCATTCTCAACAGAAGAGCGGGAGCCCACCCCGCATCTTGCCGCCTTCGCGGGTGCCTACCCCGCTTCATGCTTCAACCTGCGGGAACCCCACCCGCGGTTGTGCCGCCTTTGTGTTGACTAAATTGGCGGGAGCCCACCCTGCACTATACTTTGAATTAAGAGGGAGCCTACCCCTCATTACCGCCAAGATCACCGGCACGGCCCAGGCACCGCCAGAAGGAGAGACGCTGCGCCCGAGATCACCGCTGCGGCCCCTGAAGTGAGGTGAGGGCCACCGCGATTATAGTTAGGGCTGCGCTGGGCCGAGCGCGCGAAGGGTAGCGTTGCCGGGCAACCGGGGAGCCAGCCGCGTCATCGGCCGCACCCCCAGGAGGCCGCGATCTGATTGGCTCCCGGGCCAAGCAGGAAGCCGGAGCCCGTCCAGGCAGTGAAGAGAGAGGGGCTCCTAGGAGTGAGGGAGCCCCGGGAATTCCTGCTATCGACTTTCTGAAGGCGGAGAGGCGATCCGCCCCGCCCCCAGTCGCAGCCCCGAGTGACGGGACGACGAAGGCACACTGCCGGTGCCTTGTTCCGCCCAGGAGAACCCCGGAGCAGCGCGAGGAGTCCCGGTGAGTGGGACCGCTGCAGGCTCGTGGTTGGGAGCCCGGGGGTAGCGCAGGAGGAGCCTGGTGAGTGGGGCTCAGTCATCCCGTGGGTGAAGGGGTGGTGTCGGGGCACATTGTCGGTGCTCACCTCCCCCCCCCCCTGGGCCGCGCTGAGTGCTCCGTGGGGGCTGTGCTCTGTTGGGGGCATTTTTGAACTTCAGGGTCCCAAAGGGGGACTCCAACGTCCCTGTGCTCTTGTGGGGGCAGTTTTGAATTTAGTAGTCCCGGAGTGGGGGCTCAGTCATCCCGTGGTTGGGGGGTGTGTCGGGGCACATTGCCGGTGCCCGCCCCCGGGGTCAGTACTCTGTGGGCTACCGCCCTGCTAATTTGGGAGTCCCGAGAGAGAGGGGGCTCCCCCGGTACAGCAGCGCCAGAAGTTACTCTGCAACATTGGGCCGGGTTATCTTGAGTGCCAGGTGGTGCCTTCTACAGGAACCCTGGGGACGATAGTCTACTGGGTGCACTGCTGAGGACCCATGTAGTGAATCGGACCTGTTGGTATTCTGCATGATGTTTACGCATAATAGGGTTGACACCTCATGCTCAGATGAGTTATGCCCCGGTCTAATGTGGTTATGCAGGCGTTCTTCAGCCTAATGTTTACGCCTTATGTATTGATTATGCTGGGGTTGCCTCTGTGCTCATGATGTAGGCCTAATGACCTGGCACCTATGCTAATGAGGTACTGTTTTCATGCCGACTGATGCCTAATGCATATGAAGTTACCCAATGGCAGGTTTTGATGTTTTAGGTTACGCCTCCTGCTAAAGCGATGTATGCAAATGTACTTAGGCCGATGGTTATGCAAATGTGCTTACGCTCATGGTCTATGCCCGCAGGTTTCCACGCCTACTGCTATTGTGGTGTTACCAGGGATGCACCATTATGCTAATGTTCGGCCCTAATGTTCACATTGATGGGATGCCCCAGGCGCTTGTGTTGGTATGAAGTATAATGTGTTTCCTGCCTACTGATAAGGCCTAAGGTGTTCGGGCTCATGGCGATGCCTACTGCATGTGATTTTGCCTAATGTCATGCCAGGATGTTTTCATTGCAGGTTCTATGCTAATGCTATGCCCACGGTGTGGCTCATGCTGTTATGTGGATGGGGATGCCCTATACTAATGTGTCCCATGCCTAAGGTCATGTATGATGTGCCATTCTAATATGTTACACCTACATGACTACTGACTTTCATTTACCCTGTTTATACCCTGTGGATGGTTATCCGGTGCCGGCTGGCACGGAAGATATGCACCTGTGTTCTGCATTCTAATGTGTTTTATAAATACACCAGTTATTTCTCAGGCAACCTGGTGTGGAGTCTCTTTTTGTAGTGTGCCTGGTGTGTCGCCTGTGAGTGCTGCACGGAGGCTTTACACATTTCCTCCGGAGTTTGGCCCACCCGCTCTGCACCACGCTACGCGTTTCTAACATTGGTGTTCAGCGGTGGGATAGGACTTGTGTTTGCGCAGTACCACAGCGACAACGGGTTGCACTGCAAACTGAGCAGTTGAAATAATCACAGATTTGGGGATTATTTTGTTTGATTACCTTTCCTCCTAAAAGGGTCACTGTGGAATTGTGTTTCCCTGTTTACTGTATCTGTGTATCTCGCCAAGATGGGGTTACTCTATGATGAGGATGAACTTTGGGAGTACACTGAGGAGGAAGTGATGGATTTCTGCAGAGAAAGGGGGATACCAATAGAGGGTGACTTCCGCAGAAAATTGTTCCTCTTCGAAGTTTTGAAAAGGGGAGAACCCGTAGAGCTCTGTTGGGACCTCTCAGATTACCCCTCCGCATATCTGAGTGGTGGAATAGGGGGAGACCCTGAGGAGGATCCCAGGCGTAAGGAGGACCCTGAGAGTGAGGGTGCCCAGTCCATAACCCTGGAGGGTGGGGACACTGAGGAGGAAGAAGATGACGGGGCGGGGACGCCAGTAGCTAAGGAGGACACCATAGACAGGGAGTCCCGTGCTGGGTCCAGTCCCGGGGGCACTGCCCCACCCCTTTCCCTGTCCCCAGAAGAGTGGGTGGATAGGAGGGAAGAAAGGGAGCACCAGCTGGCTTTGGAGAGGCTCAGGTTAAAGCACGCCAAGGAGTTAGCGCAGCTGAGGGTGCAAGAGAAAATGCTAGAGACCGAAAGGGTCCTAGCGCAGGAAAGGATGGCTGAGGCTGAAAGGGCCTTCGCCAGGGAGAGACTAGCTCAGGAGGGTAGGTTGTCCCCTGAGAGTGGTTTCAGGAGTCTGGATTCACCAGTGAGGGTGGGATCCAGTGGTGGCAGCGAGAGTGACTCCAGTGTGGGAAGTCCCACTCCCAGAGCCCGGAAGATGGTGCCTGATCCCCAGGAGGAGGGGGGCAGGTTGGAATTTAGGGGCGGCAAGAAACTGTCCCATCAGTCTTGGGGGGAGTATGTGGACGTGTGTTGGACCGCACTGGAGGAGTGGATGGTGTGTGGCGCGGTGATCGATTGGGAAGGGCTGTTCCATCTGATTATCAGGGAGCACGTGCTCAGGAGTTGTTTTCCCAGGTTGCGCCAACACCTGTTGCAGTGTGGGCTCTCTGACCCCAGGGAGCTCGCATGGGAGGCAGACCTCTGGGTGAGCGCCAGAGTGTCTGAGGAGGCATTGGGGAGTGATCCTGAAGGGAATGGTGCAGGGCTCTTCCAACCCAGCGTGGTGGGAGAGGTGCAGAATAGCCCAGCTAGGTCCCAGGGTAGTGAGAGGGTTGTAGGGCCTCACGTCCTGTCTACAGGAAGGAGTGAGACGGGGAGGTGTCCCAAGGTGCCCCAACCGCAGTCTCAGGGCCTGGAGAGTTCCATAAGGGAGCCCCAGGTTGGGAGCCTAGGCTGTCCCAATAGGCCATCCATGGAAGTGGATCCCCTAGTGTCAGGAGAACCCGGGCGTCGGTAATCTGAGCTCCAGGGGTTCTGGGGTCTGCTCAGTCACAGGGTTTAGATCCTGGGCTGGGATGCCAGGTTCAGGGACTGCCTGACCTGAAGGGAGGGACACCTGTCATCAGGGTGCCTACCGGTTTGACTTCCAGGGGTACTTCTCCAGGTGGGAGGGTGCGGAACTCTGGAAGGGGGTGCCAAGGGAGGAAGGACTCACCTCTGGCACCGGCTCAACCACAGGGCTTCGATCCTGGGTTGGGAGGCCCGGTTCAGGTATTGCCTGACCTGGCGGGAGGGACGCCTGTAAGCAGTGTCCCCCCGGAGTTGTCTTCCAGGGGTACTACTCCAGTTGGGAGGGTGCAGAACTCTGGGAAGGGGTGCAGAGGGAGGGAGGACTCGCCTCTGGCACCGGGGCAACCTAAGGGTTTAGACCCTGGGTTGGTGGATCGGTTGCAGGGCCACGGCCCTGGACGAGGGAGAGAGTGGTGGTCTGAGGGTGCCCCACATAGAAGGAGAGGGCGGAACCCCAGAAGGAGAGGTAGAGGGAGGAGAGCCTCGCCCCTGTCTGCTGGTCAGCCTGAGGGTGCGGACCCCATGTGGGTGGACCAGTGGCAGTTTGGAACTGCAAGGAGGAGAAGGAGAGTGGCCAACGGGTACTACGGGCCTGGGGATACTGCCCCCAACTCTGTGAGACAGCAAGGGCCAGAGACATCTGGATGGCCTAGGGGCCGGTCCTGGCCGCAACCGACTAGGGAGCACCAGTGGGGTGGCTTAGTTGGTCCAGGGAGGTTTGAGAGAGGGAACCACCGGGTTCCAGAGTGGTGGAGAACCTGCGGGTGCCCCTGCAGTTGCGGGCCCACGTCCACGTGTTCTCGCCCTAAGCAGGGAAGCCCATCAATGCATTGATCAGTCTACCCTGGCTTTTGGCTGGGAGGGGGTTGTGTTGGACTTGGCCCTTATTGTCCCAAAATTTTTCGCTTTCCCCCCCTAGCCTTTTTGACCATGTGTGAAATGATACCTGCTGCACAATGGCGTGCGCAGATTTATTTGTACTGTTGTAAAGAAATGTTACTTTTAAAATGGACGCCATGGCTGTGTGCTTGTGCCTGCCTGCCAGAGGTGGGTTACCAGTCTAGTCGTTTCTTTCCCAGCACCCCCAGCTTTTAGAGTGAAACCTGGCACCCAGGGTGCCCTACACCTCCCCCTAAACCAGTTGGGACCAGTTCCCCAGGGAACCTTCCAGAAGCTTCCAGCCCTTTCTGGTAGGTGGGGTGAGGGGTGTATAAATAACGGAGCTGGGATGCCATGTGCTCAGACTGTGCGTGGACTTGATTGCGAGGGGACGCTCTGCCAGGAGGTACTGCCGCATGGGCCTGTGTGCTGGCCCCTGTGCCCAACTGTACCCCTCTGCTGTCCACCGGGCTAGTGAGAGCCCTTTGCTGGAGTGGAGACTGCAGTGCCGGGAGGAGTGCCACTGGATGGGGGATGACCGTTCCCCGGAACTGCTGCCCTGTCTTGATGAGCGCCCCCTGCCTGCTGAACTTGCCCAGCACTGCCTGCCTGCTCTCCTGCTCTAGCGCCGCGTGAGCGCTACAACTGTGCCCTGCCTGCTGGCTAGCGCCTGGAGAAGAATAGCGCTTTATCTTACTTCCCAGGAGGTGAGGAGCTGATGCCTGCAGCGCTGTGATTCCAAAGCGCTATATCTCAAGTGCCAGGAGGTGAGGAGCTGTTGCCTGCAGCGCTGTGATTCCAAAGCGCTATATCTCAAGTGCCAGGAGGTGAGGAGCTGATGCCTGCAGCGCTGTGATTCCAAAGCGCTATATCTCAAGTGCCAGGAGGTGAGGAGCTGATGCCTGCAGCGCTGTGATTCCAAAGCGCTATATCCTAATTGCCGGTCCTTCCAGGAGAAGAAGGTGCGTGGGTCCTGCAGCGCTGTGCTGGCCGTATGCTGGGAGGGGATCCCGGCGTGTGGGATCCCCCCTGCCTGCTTGCCTTCGCGGGAGCCCACCCCGCGTTCCTGCAGAGTTGAAAACCGAGCGGGTGCCCACCCTGCATCTGGGCGCATTCTCAACAGAAGAGCGGGAGCCCACCCCGCATCTTGCCGCCTTCGCGGGTGCCTATCCCGCTTCATGCTTCAACCCGCGGTAGCCCCACCCACGGTTATGCCGCCTTTGTGTTGACTAAATTGGCGGGAGCTCACCCCGCACTATACTTTGAATTAAGAGGGAGCCTACCCCTCATTACCGCCAAGATCACCGGCGCGGCCCAGGCGCCGCCAGAAGGAGAGACGCCGCGCCCAAGATCACTGCCGCGGCCCCTGAAGTGAGGTGAGGGCCGCCGCGATTATAGTCAGGGCCGCGCTGGGCCGAGCGCGCGAAGGGTAGCGTTGCCGGGCAACCGGGGAGCCAGCCGCGTCATCGGCCGCACCCCCAGGAGGCCGCGATCTGATTGGCTCCCGGGCCAAACAGGAAGCCGGAGCCCTTCCAGGCAGTGAAGAGAGAGGGGCTCCTAGGAGTGAGGGAGCCCCGGGAATTCCTGCTATCGACTTCCTGAAGGCGGAGAGGCGATCCGCCCCGCCCCCAGTCGCAGCCCCGAGATACGGGACGACGAAGGCACACTGCCGGTGCCTTGTTCCGCCCAGGAGAACCCCAGAGCAGCGCGAGGAGTCCCGGTGAGTGGGACCGCTGCAGGCTCGTGGTTGGGAGCCCGGGGGTAGCGCAGGAGGAGCCCGGTGAGTGGGGCTCAGTCATCCCGAGGGTGAAGGGGTGGTGTCGGGGCACATTTTCGGTGCTCACCTCCCCCCCCGGGCCGCGCTGAGTGCTCCGTGGGGGCTGTGCTCTGTTGGGGGCATTTTTGAACTTCAGGGTCCCAAAGGGGGACTCCAACGTCCCAGTGCTCTTGTGGGGGCAGTTTTGAATTTAGTAGTCCCGGAGTGGGGGCTCAGTCAACCCGTGGTTGGGGGGTGTGTCGGGGCACATTGCCGGTGCCCGCCCCCGGGGCCAGTACTCTGTGGGCTACCGCCCTGCTAATTTGGGAGTCCCGAGAGAGAGGGGGCTCCGCCGGTGCAGCAGCGCCAGAAGTTACTCTGCAGCATTGGGCCGGGTTATCTTGAGTGCCAGGTGGTGCCTTCTACAGGAACCATGGGGACGATAGTCTACTGGGTGCACTGCTGAGGACCCATGTAGTGAATCGGACCTGTTGGTATTCTGCATGATGTTTACGCATAATAGGGTTGACACCTCATGCTCAGATGAGTTATTCCCCGGTCTAATGTGGTTATGCAGGCGTTCTTCGGCCTAATGTTTACGCCTTATGTATTGATTATGCTGGGGTTGCCTCTGTGCTCATGATGTAGGCCTAATGACCTGGCACCTATGCTAATGAGGTACTGTTTTCATGCCGACTGATGCCTAATGCATATGAAGTTACCCAATGGCAGGTTTTGATGTTTTAGGTTACGCCTCCTGCTAAAGCGATGTATGCAAATGTACTTAGGCCGATGGTTATGCAAATGTGCTTACGCTCATGGTCTATGCCCGCAGGTTTCCACGCCTACTGCTATTGTGGTGTTACCAGGGATGCACCATTATGCTAATGTTCGGCCCTAATGTTCACATTGATGGGATGCCCCAGGCGCTTGTGTTGGTATGAAGTATAATGTGTTTCCTGCCTACTGATAAGGCCTAAGGTGTTCGGGCTCATGGCGATGCCTACTGCATGTGATTTTGCCTAATGTCATGCCAGGATGTTTTCATTGCAGGTTCTATGCTAATGCTATGCCCATGGTGTGGCTCATGCTGTTATGTGGATGGGGATGCCCTATACTAATGTGTCCCATGCCTAAGTTCATGTATGATGTGCCATTCTAATATGTTACACCTACATGACTACTGACTTTCATTTACCCTGTTTATACCCTGTGGATGGTTATCAGGTGCCGGCTGGCACGGAAGATATGCACCTGTGTTCTGCATTCTAATGTGTTTTATAAATACACCAGTTATTTCTCATGCAACCTGGTGTGGAGTCTCTTTTTGTAGTGTGCCTGGTGTGTCGCCTGTGAGTGCTGCGCGGATGCTTTACACATTTCCTCCGGAGTTTGGCCTGCCCGCTCTGCACCACGCTACCCGTTTCTAACAGTGTCTCAGTAGTATCCTGAGTTTGTCTTGGGCTGATACCATCCTGGTGCTCATCTGCCAAGCTATCTTATGGGGTAAAATGGTTACTGAGGGGGACTGCCACTGAACCTTCCTCCCTCAAATTAGCTTGTAACAGACTTCCTCCGCCGCCTCCCCTCTGAGAGGTACTATACTCCTTACCTGCTCCATGATTTTAAAATAGGAATTAAGCGAGGGGGACGGTGTAGGAAATGAGCGTACCTCTTTGGGACCACACTGCTTTGGCCTCCCCACAGCTTCCACGCTTTTCTGGTGGGTGAGACTGTAATCCCCTCACGGGCCGCCTGCTCCTTTGCTCTCGTCCCCTTAGCTTTCTCCGGATCAGGTCTCAGCTGATACCTATTCCTGCCTTGTGGGGCTCGTGGTGTAATAGCAGAAATATCACCTTTACCAATACATTTACCAATGCCTCTTCCTGCTTGAATATCTAGGCCAGTGTTATCAGCTACAAGCCCCTTAGACGTAAAGATTACATCTGATGGTGATGTTGGTGGTGCTGGTGGGTCCTTTTCCATCAGTACCTGCTGTGTCTGCGGTGGTGCGCTGTTACAACTCTTCTTCTCCCACAGCTTCTTTTGGAAACCCGCGCCGGAGTCCTCCACCAGCATGGAGCCATTACTGAGCTCCTGCATCTCCCATATCTCCTCAGAATGCTGCTGTTTCCACACAATACCAGCTCTGGTACTGGCTCTGCCACCCCCGACCCGGAAACCAGCAAATGCTGCAGCAGCCCGAGAGCGCTGCCAAAGAACCGCTGCCCAAGTCCAGAGGTCCCGACGCCGTCCCGCACCGGGTCCCATCCACTGCCAAACCCAACAGGCAACGAGAAAGGAGATCTCCCCTCCCCGATCGCCACCTCAAAAAAAAAAAAACGCAGAAAAAAGAAAAA
The DNA here is from genome assembly GCA_963921515.1 of Calotriton arnoldi. NCBI lineage: Eukaryota > Metazoa > Chordata > Amphibia > Caudata > Salamandridae > Calotriton > Calotriton arnoldi. The sequence continues at coordinate 1,116,591 of CAWUFW010003332.1, forward strand.
TCTGCCCCAGCTTCCTCTGCTACCTCCGTCTACACGCTGTCTGATCAGTCCAGGTAAGCGTTATACTCCATTACGCTCCGTCAGCCCGGCTCTCTCTCCCTTCGCTTCGGGAACTCCCGCAACCGGCATCAACCCGCCGCCATGATCCCCCATAACCTTTACTAATAGCCAATCATTTCTAGCTGGTTCCTAGACCCATGGTTTCCAATACATTAAATACACTGAGAGTTGGCTTTTGGTCAGCTGCTTGTTTAGGACTATATGGATTTTTTCTGTCTTGCTTCCTTGCTCATGATTTGATGGCTTAACTCTCTATTCTTGTGTTTGACCAGACCAGCAGCATTTATGACTCACAGGGGCATATTATCAAGCCAGTTATCTCCGGGTTAGCGGCACTTTCGTGCCACTAACGCGTTTTTGTTTTATTGCCCTATTACCAAGATGTCGCTAACAAGCGTTAGCGACAGCTTTCCGGCGATAGCTATCGTTTTTACTATCGCCGTGCATGGCAGCGATAGTTTGCGCTAACGATATGCAAAGTAGGCGTTCCCTCTCAAAATCCCATGAAAAAAGTCACTAACACACCATCGCACTATTACCAATGATGTCCCGGACACGCGAAGCGATAAAAAAAGTCCCGCTAAGGCCCCTTAGCTGCAGGAAAATAAGACCTGAAAAAAACAGGTCTAAAAATTGAAAAATGGTGATAAATGGAGGTATATAAGGGAGACCAGCCCAGACCCACACCTGAAGACCCACAGACGCCATGGAGGTGCTAATCATTCAGCTTGGAGTCCCAGGAAGGCAACAACCACCACCGCCACTGCCACCTCCCCCAGGACCACCACCAAGGCAGCGCCAAAGACGACAGCGGGCCCTGCGCGGACTTCTCAGCCTCACAGACCTGACGCCAGAGGATGTCATTGCCCACTACAGGCTCAAAAGGACATCCATCCAACACATCCTGAACCTGATAGGCCACAGGCTGACGCCACAAACACAGCGGAGAACCAACATCCCTCCGCAGACAAAGCTGCTGGCCATGCTGCATATGTTGGCCTCTGGGACCTTTCAACCAACAACGGCCAGAGTTGGAGGAGTCTCACAGGCAGCCTTCTCAATCTTCCTCCCAACTGTCTTGGATGGCATACTCAGTCTGATACCCCAGCACCTTCACTTCCCCAACACTGTGCAGGAACAGATTGAGACCAAGCATGGATTCTACGCCATAGCCGGATTCCCACAGGTGTTGGGCGCAATTGACTGCACTCATGTCCTATTTGTGCCCCCTGCGGACAGTGCACACATATACCGCAACAGAAAGCACACCCATTCCATGAATGTGCAGGCAATCGTGGACCACCGGGGACTGTTCACCAATGTCATAGCCAAGTTCCCAGGGAGTGTGCATGATTCATACATATTCCGACAGTCCATCATAAACCAGCGCTTCCAGGATGGCACATATGGAAACGCAGTCCTTGTTGGTAAGTACTAACTGAACCCACCACATGCCTCAACTCCACATTCATGCAACTCACAATTGTGCGAATGGACATGTTACAATCACACATACAACATGTCAATCAACATGCCCACGAACCAGACACAACAACACCAAGAACTGTGGGAACTGTGGCTAGATATGTATACAAACCATCATCAAATGCTTAGCCCCTGTGCCACCCATAAGCAAATGTGGTGAGAGGTGGGAACCATGTATGTGCGATGGAGGCACATGATCCATACTGAAAGTAGGAACACAAGGCCCAGTGTGTAGGTGTTGTGCTGGACAGTCGGGAGTAAGCTGACTGCAGACGTGCCCATGTTGGCATATAGTGTGTTTCTGTAGCCCAGCCTGATGGCAATGACTGTGTGGGTCACTGTTACACCCGACAATGGGGGGATCTATGTGAATGTTGCATGCATGATGCAGAGGCTGGTGAAGCAGCTGCAGGCCACTGTGTACACCTGTAGGTACATGGAGATGGAGAAGTCAAATATGGGGCCTAGGTACCTAGATTTGGGGTGAGGGCATCCGAAAGCGTTGGAACACCATGTGATACCACATGCTGATTGTTCTGTTACGAGGATGAGGACTCATGTTCCCCTGCGTATAGCACGCCCCAGCTGTTGATCATCCATGTTGCAAATCACACCAATCCTCCCTGGAAGGGCAGTCTGGTGTGTGGGCGTATTGTTGATGTTGAATATGAGCATTCTGTACGTGTTGGTGGTGCTGTTTACTGGTATCCCAAAGCTTGCACCAGCTCCACACCATGTGTCAGCAGCTGCATCTGCCAACTCTGAGGTTGGTGGTGGCCGAGGTGGTATTCATTCCCTGCTGTATGTTGCAGTTGCATAGTGTGACAAGGGTGCATGCACAGTTGGAGATACATTTTTGGAAAATGTGGACTTGCGCCATTGTTGACAACTGCAGTGTTGTGGTTGTTGCTGTCGATGGTGGTGTGTAGCATCTCATCCGTGACTGATCTACACCAACTTTGTGGGGGCCTGCATGTGGTCAACGGTTGTTTGGGGTACATCAACAAGGTGGTGCATGCGTAAGTGGTCACGTGGACATGTGCGTTCAGTGGGGCCGAGGAACTGGACGAAGTCTACACATGCAAAGAAGCAGTCAAAGGTGTGCCCTGCCTTGTGGATCAGTGTGCTGAAGATCTGGGACAGTCTGATGTCAGCTAACATTTCCCTGAGTCAAATGTACCTTGAGTAGTCGTGGCATGTGAGTTGGAGGCTACACTCCCGAATGAGTACGTAGGCCACAGAGTGGACAGTGTTGCGTCTGATTATGCTGATGTGTAGGTGAAGCGTCCCTGCCTGCAATGGGCCCTGCATGCGAGGGGGCTGTTGACTGTTGATATGTGGCCGCTCGGGACAGGATTTAGCATGTTTTGTGCATTGGGGCAGGTCTGGCTGCAGCGACAGCAGCACAACTGAATGTGAACAGTGTCTGGTGTGGCCCATTGCCATTTCAACGTTCACATGGCATTGACTGTGAGGAGGGTGGATGAGTGCCATCAATAGATGGGAGAAGAGCTAGTCATGCAACCGCGCAGCGCACACAATTGATGAGGCCTGGGGGAGGGAGTATCAACAGTGAGGCAATTCAATTTGCAGTGATGCTTGGAATCAGTGAGAAGCAACACATGGCTAACATGAAATCCAACATAACACAAATGACACACCACAAAACCATCTACACCAACAACACAGCCAGCACAAACAATAATGTAAACGTCTCGCTATTACATGTTACAGGTGACCAAGGATATGCACTATGCCCGTGGATGATGACACCCCTCCGAAACCCACCACCCAGGCCCAGTGGCAGTATAATGTGGCCCACAGGCGCACCCGGTCCATTGTGGAGCGCACATTTGGCATGCTAAAGTCACGTTTCCGTTGCCTGGACATCACAGGTGGCAGACTGATGTACAGCCCTGAAAAGGTCAACAAACTCATCCTTGCATGTTGAGTATTGCACAATATATGTGTGCGCACAAATGCTCCATGGATCCAAGTGCCTGCTGCACCGGACGATGACCAGGATGATGCTGAAGATGAGGCAGGTGGCGCACACCCCACAGTAAATGCAGCAGGAACTGCCCAAAGGGACAGAATAATAAACAATTTCTTCAACTGAGCACGTCACATTGTGACAGTCCCCCTCCAATGTATCTCATAGCAAAATGACCGCAATCACAGTGTTGCTAATAAAAAAATATACACACATACCCTGTCTGTATGTTATTGTCCAGCATGGGTACATCACTTTGAAAAGGGTATGTTGCACAATATGTGCAATGAAAATAACAAAACTTCATCCATGCTGGGAATGTCTCCTCAGTACAGAGATGCTTTTCAGTGTGTCAAATGTGTACGACTAGAGTCTTCATGGTGCAAATTGGGCTACCCAATCCAAAATTGTTGGGTGTCCTTTGTGCAAATCAGTCAATATAGGTTGTCGTCTGTGAATAAATGCACAATTGTAGTCTGTTGGCAGTGGTCAATAATTCATTGGAGTGTGTACGTTGTGTAAAACAATGAGACTGTGGGTGTGCAATGGGGTAAGAGATGAAACTTTAGGGGTGCAATGGGGTAAAATCAGAAAAGCAGGCGTGCAATGGGGTAAAATCAGAAAATAGAGCGTGCAATGGGGTAAAATCTGAAAATAGGGCGTGCAATGGGGTAAAATCAGAAAATAGGGCATGCAATGGGGTAAAATCTGAAAATAGGGCGTGCACTGGGGTAAATCATGAAAAATGGCCGTGCAATGGGCTAAAAGCTGCTTTTCTGTGTGTCCGAAGCAATTAGTTTTGAAGCCACGACCACCTCCAGATCAACAAGCCCTCCAAAAAGTATGTGGACCACTAACTTGACACAGCAGACGGACCACCAGCACCCCTGATCCAACAACCAGACCGCCATCTCCAAATGGACACCAGGCACGGATGAAGATACCTCCTCCGCTAGGAAAGGCATCCACTCGGGGCCCCACACAGACCCCTGGCCCCCTCACATCTACCACAGAGCCACATCTGCCATCGCACACGAACCACTACGCAACATCAACATCACCTTCAACACATGCAAGTACACAGACAACTTGAAGCGTGCCGAAAGTCATGCCCCTACGCCTTGTGACCTCCATGGGTGAGTAGCACACTTAACAAATCCATGATTGATTGATGGTACTCTTGTTAGATACGCAATTATGGTGTGACCTGTGTTGAATGTTGCAAGTTAGGGTGTCATGTGTTGTGAAACATCATTTCCATGGTGTTATTTGAGTGCCAAACAACCTCAACAAGTTGTTACATGGCTCTGACATCAAACTTGCAGTAAGACTGTACATCAGTGCATTGATTCCCTCTTAGCGTGCAGATCTGGCCGCTAACACGAAAAAGCGACATTTTCTTTTTCCATCCGCACAATGTTAAAAACATCGCGCAACACTTTTTTCCATTAGAAAGTTTACTCATGTGACCATTCGCATCCAGATTTTTGCCGCTTACCCAAAAACGGGCTGCAAAGAGACAGGAAGTGATGTCTGCATGCTTCCTGTCTACTGGAGTAGTGTTCTGCACTTTCAGTTTCTCTTTTGAGCACATTGCTGGTTTTTGTGGAGAGTGCTGGAGTTTCTTGGTGGTGTGTGCTGCGGTTTTGTGATTTTGAGAGTGTTGCTGTGTCCTGTGTCCTGTGTATAGTGTCTGTGAAGGGTTGTGTACTAATTTATTGTGTTTTACTGTCTCCTGTCCTAAATTTTGTTGGGTGTCTGTCCTGGGGTAGTGCAGTTAAATTGTTGTTGGGGATATTTCAGAGGTTTTTTTTACTGGCTGTGGGCTCACAGGTGTGTAGGGAGATGCCGGGTGTGGGCAGGGAGGGCAGGATGTCCGAGGGGACAGTGGGGGTGTTCCTGTGGCTCATTAAATTCCACCTGCCGCTGATGTTGGAGAGGGGAGGCCGTATCCTGCAAGGGTACAATGTTTCTGTGCGTAAGATCAGGTGGGAGCGTGTGCGGGTGCATATGCTACGTTTCTTCGGAGTGGACCGCAACGTGCGCCAGTGGAAGCACCGATGGCAGGACATGCTTGCACGTGAGGCAGACCTCTTGGACTACGTGGGAGTCATGACAGGCCTACAGGGTGGTAAGTACAAACTCCACATTTATTTTTGTGGACTGGAAGGAATGAAAATTACGATGTATGTGACACTGCTGTCAAAGTGAGAAATGGTTGCTGATTGAGGTGGGAGACGCAAAGCGTTTGCGCATATTGTTGGCACATCCGAGACACAACGCAGCACCACATTGACAAGCATATGTTGCAAGTCTGTGTCACCCACTGCGCTGGACCAACACTTAGCACTGTACTGCCATAGCTGGCACACCTGCGCAAAATGTGCTTGCAGGCAGACGATTGTTTGTGTACGGCATGGGTGACTGTACATTAACTATCCATGGAATTGTCCATGTGAGCTGTGTGCTGGCCAAACGGTAGTGACAAAATGCTGTCCTCATGATTTGTGTTACGTTAGCTATGCTGACCTGTGAACATAGTTGCTGTGTGAAAAACTTCGGTTTAGGGACAAATGGTCTAAGGAAAGTGGACATCTCCAGATTGTCATACACCAACAACCTCTGTGTAACTGCTTAGTGCAATCTGCAGCTACTCAATTGTACAAAGTGCATGTAGAACTTCAGGATGCATGGAGTAATGTTGCCTTGTGGATGACTCACACTACGATTACGGGCATGTCAGCTAGCATTACAGTCTTGTCTGTCCAGAATCAGCTGTCACAGGTCTGGTGTGAATGGCAGTCAAAGTTGACCCAATCATGTAGTCAACATGAAACGCCACACTACGTAGCATTTGCTGTCATGGTGATGATTGGTATGAGGAATACGACACATATGAATTGAAGTCTAATACCAACACATATTTCTTTCCTTGTCTCACAGATGGACGACCGCCAATCACACAGGGGGACATTGACAGTTTCGAGGACCCACACGCCACTGGTGAGTTGGAACATAATTGACTAGCATGTTGCGTTGGCATGGATGTCTGGGTCACATGATCACCATTGCAGTATGAAGTATGGGTGCGTATCACGTCTACCTTGCCTACAGTGTGATGATGTGGAAGTCAGCAGTGTGCACTAATCGGTAAGTGACTCTGGACAAATGCATTGGTCTCACAGTTGTGACTTGGCCCATCCCCAGTCAGTGACATACATTGAAAGTGAGGTGCAGATCATCAAGCCCATATCGCAAAGCCAACGTAAGTGTCATCAAAGTTGTGTTGTCAATAGGGGCCTAGCATCATAATCTGAGCAGCGTTAATACATTCCACGTGTATTTACGCTTACTTGTCAATGAGGTTCACTGTCACGCTGTGTTGAGTGTGAACGGGGCGTGCATTGGGCGTTGTGTTTGGCGTTCCACGGCAACACCCATTGTATCAGAGGCTGCCCCTGATGTCCAAGTGCAGCATTCATAGTTGGCAGCGCACAATTTGCCAACAGTTACATCCCAGTTGTATTTTGGCCATATGAGCAGGAATGCTTTTGACCATCATGTTTGCTTTGTACATGTGAGCTGCTTTGTGCAGCACACATGGAATAGAGAATTGACATGGTGTGTAGAAGTACAGCAAGGTGGCCCTTCCAGTACATACATTAACATACCTCATTTTTGCCCAATGTATCTTACCTGTGTGCTGCACTAAGGGACACACATGATAGTCACAACATGGTCCTCTAGGATGGAATATGTGCATGAAGGGGCACCTTCATGTACAGACCCCAAACTCACCTGCACACACACAACCTTGCACTCTGGTGCAAGGGTGCCTGCGTACGTGCTACGTTGTGAGACGTAACGCCATTGCCGGGGGAAACGCAAGTATGCACAACATCCTTGGAAATAGGGTTCAGACTTGCATTAGCAAAGTTGCGAAGGTAGCCGTTAATCAGAGGAGGCGAACGCCTGTCTCCCCTACTCCCTTGTCAATATGCCCCTAGGTCCATGGGTTAGGTCACCACAGCACATGCCTGTGTATTACAGCGAACACAGATGGGACAGGAGACATGTAAGTGGGTTTGCAGATGACTATCCAATGACATTGAATGCATGTACATCCTTGCGTGAGATGACTGTGCAAGTGTGCATGATGATGCACAAGGAGGCAGTGCATTTCTGCACGTAAGTGCGCAGACACAGTTTACAATTATGATATTGTAGGTATGCTGCATGCCGGATTCAGAGTTGTGGCAGGGTGTGACTGTGAGCCAAGCATATCAATGGCACGTTCCCCAAACACACAGCAGATTTGCCCAAATCATTTTCATTGGCATGTATGGCCACTGCAATGGTGTTGACGAGCTGTCTCCTTGCATCCATTCCCTGAGTGACTCTGGATCAGGTGTGGGAACTCCTCTGTCACAATTGTTGTCAGTTCTGTGCACGCATATACCACGCATGCTTTAGCTCTGCCTTAAGTGCTTTGGCATCTATTTTACAATACAGGGTTGGCCAACGCTATCTGTGAAGAAGCATTACCACAAACAACATCGTGAGCATGATGACTCCACGGTGCCATCACAAAGGGAAATGCATAGTGACTGTTTGTGTAGTTACGGCCAGCATATCTTGATACACTACGGAGTGATCCTAGCGTAGACCAGCAATGCATGATTGAGTGTGAATTACGAGGAATGGATGTTTTACCCTCTCTGCGGCAAGAGTTCACATGTTGGGGCATATTATCAAGCCACTATCTCCACCACAATGTCAGTTTTTGTGACATTGTGCTGGCGATAGGCTCAGCGCCCTATCATCAAGGCAGCATAGAGCTACTCAACGTGGCTGATAGCCATGTTAAGTGTCTTAACGTTGCCTTCATAATAGGTCACATTTGGTGCTAAACTTAGCTTATTCCATGTGTGCTGCCTTGTGCAGCACACATGGAAAAAGCAAAATGCCATGTTTTGATCATGTACACGAAGGTGTCCATACCTGTACATGAACAATCTCTAGATCAACAAGCCATTTTGTAACTTCCATGTGTGCTGCATGACGCTGCACACATGATAGTTACGTAATGGCATTTTAGGATTGTTCATGTGCCGGGAGTAAGTCCTCCCGACACATGTACAAACATCCCTGCTCGCAGACACCCTTGCACTCTGGTGCATGATTGCCTGTGTTGGCGCAGTCGTGATGAACCGCACACATGTGCTGTGGGACACACATGCCTGCACATGGGCATTGTGCCTATCATGCAGCCCTGTGTCACTGGTGAGGATGAGGGTGGTGCTACACACAGGGGGGTAATGCTTTCCTCCTCCGATTGCTTGTACATGTCACCCTCTGCCCGTGTATGTAATGGCAAAATCTTTTGGCACTGTCAGCCAAATTACTTAGTGACAGTACATGTACCATGCCATGCACTGTCATGTTAGTCTCCCCAGCATGTAGTCACTGATCCATGCTTCAACATGTCGTTGTCAAGGTCACTTGCTGACTTCAAATAGTTAAGCTGTAGTGTATGCTCCCATGTTTAAGTGAACTTGTATAACAGATGTGTATGGAGGAAATTGACATTGGCTAAGGGACTCTAATTTGCCTTTGTGTATGTTTTACAGACAACATGACGCCTGGCCAAATACATGCCTTCCAGGTGCGGAAGGACCGTTACCGCCATGTGAAGAAGGTTGCGAAGGGGTACCGCAACATGTCCAAGAGGTACCATGAGGAACGTAGGAAGGGCACATGGAAGGCGGTGCCTGAGCATGCCCAGGATGTCACACAGCCCCCCCCCAGGCTCCTCAGGCATCAGTGGTGTGTCCCAGCCGGGACAGGTGGCACATCCCCCTACGGCACCCCCCCCCACCCCAAGGCACTGTCCCACCTGCAACTGGGGATCAAGTGGTCTCGTTCACATTGCGGGACCGGAGGCTGCTTCAGGACATTGTGGTCTCGCTGGCAGAGCTCAGGTGTGAATTGTCTGATGTCAACAGACGAGTGACGGACATACACCAACACTTGGGACTGCCATGATGGGTGGACCTGTTGGACACCATCCCACTCTTCTCCTTTCCCCCAACGTTTGAATTCTCTTATTATGTAGTGTTAGGGTAGTAATTTATATGTTATGTAGTGTAGTTTTAGTGTAGATTTTAGTCAGTGTTAGCTTGTTAGGTAGTTATAAGATTTTAATTAGTCATCCGTATTTGGGGATAAGTTTTCGTTTCCTTTGGGTGGGGGGTTGGTGTGTTTTTTCTTCATAAAAATAAAAAATAAAGAAATTTACAAAAAAATATATCTTTGTGTAGGTTACATGTTTAGTTAGTTTATGTATAGCTTAGATGTCTTTGTCCTGTCTCGTGGTGTGCCTTAAGGGTGGGAGGGGGGTTGATGTCTATGATGTGTTGTTGCATGTTTAGGATTAGTTAGGGTAGATAGTTTAGGTAAGTAAGATTGTTTTATAGTTAGTTTAGATTTTAGGAGTATTTATAGTGATAAGTGTTAGTTTAGGTCACTTGCATATTAATACTGTTCTAATACAAATTTGATACTTTGGATTTCGGCTTGCACTTATGTCAGGGATGAGGCTGTGGAGTGTGGGTCATTCCATTGTATGCAACTTTTGCCATCACTGGACTATCCATATGAATCGCTAAGTCTGCTCATGACATGTAAGTTTGCAGGATGTATTGTGTTAGGATCCCTTAGATGTGAGCACACTGAACTTGCATTGATGACAGGGTGTCAATTTGGATTGACGCCCTAGTCTAGGGACAGTCGTCTGTGACGTTCTACATCTTCTGTGTGACTCACGGATTTGGATAGCACATTGTTGGCCATTTTGCACATAACCTAGTAAGATGGCATGGCAAGTGAATACAGTTAGCAACTGTTATCCATCATGGAGATGGATGTATGCGCCAGGTTCCACGGATTCCGTCACACACCTGCATGTCAGATGCTCCTGCCTCAGAGTCCATCTACATTGCACAGACCTAGCCACACTTGCTGCGTAGTGCCAGTGTGTCCGCTTCCTTTGCAAGATATGTTCCGATACATGTACGCTCACTCTCCAGACCATGCATGATTTGTTAGAAATCTGTGTGCATTGTGTACTGGACATGGAACAGCAATGTTCCTGATTTACAAAAGTTATGTGAGAGTAAGTGATGACTTCACATTTTACGTTACTCACAAATGTATTTTGGGAGTAGTGCATTTTGCTTTACAGAGTTGACCTCCTAGATGCCTACCGTGACTCACTGGACTAGTCAAGTCTTGAATTTTGTCACAGCTAATGTTTGGGGGGTGGCACACTGTTCTGCTGCACACAAGGGGGATATGTTGCATTTCTCCCTGTGGGGACAGTGTCATGGAGACTTGTCCCAGCTGTTACTTCTGCCATTGGCTCATGTTGATGACGCCCTTGAAATGTTGTTGGTGCATCTGACTATGTGCTGTGTGCAGTGACACACACATCCCTACACACATTGCCCGATACGCTCGCAGTGGTCACAGCATGGGAGGGGGCATATTTTAGGTTACATCGTTTGTCAACAGGGAGAGGCTGACTGACGGCTTGCACTTTGTGGTGAGCCCCTATTTGCCAATCTACTTCACTGAGGCAGACATTGTGGTACCGTATGTGTATGGTGGACATGTGCCCTTCCGTGTCTTCATCAATGTGAATATGCTGTCCAGTATTTTGGGATGTGACATGCAATGTGCACCATCACAACAGGCTTTGTCCACCACGTAGTGTGTGAGTCGATATGCCACGAGATATTTGTTTACAATTGTTAAGGAGGACACAACTCGTGGCCTGCAATAGACTAGGACATTTTAGCACACATGCCTTTTCATGGAAGGACGTGGGGCTAGGTTGGTATATTGCTAGATGGTTGTTTAGGAGCAATGGGGGCACCGCAGGTTCACACATACACCTCCATCTCACTGCCTATATGTATCAAGTGAAACAGGTACATTGCTCGTATTTCCCTAAGTGTACCTTCTGGGTGAATCAGTGTCCTAACACTTTTCACATACTTCTATACTCGATTGGTCAAGAACCACACACATCTGTGTGAGTTAAATGACTTTATGTACCTTCAGAGGATGAAGACTGGACCAGTGCTTGGACATACATGCCCACATTGCATGGATGGCCGTTGGAGGGCCAGACAGAGTCATTTGGTGGTAACAGGTCCAAGGGAAGAGGCATAGTTCAGTCCACAGGCTGATTGCAGTGGCATTGGCAAGTGAAAAAGTGATATGGCAGTCCATGTGGAGGTCCAAGGTGACTGTCGGGGGACAGTGGAAGACAGTGCAAGAAGATTTTCCGTGGCATGATACTAAGCCCGGCACCAAGGAGGAAACTGGGCTTTTGGCGCAGATGGATGCTACCACTTCCTCCTTAGCACAAATGCACTTTCACCCTCCTCTTTGTCCTCTGATGTGTGATGTGCCTCACATGTGGGTGGTGGTATGGTGGGTGCAGCACTGTGAGGCACTGACACATCAGGTGGCGGAGCTGAGGATGTGGAGGCAGCAGCAGCATTCATCTGCGCCAGTCCTTGTGGCAGCAATGAAGTGATGAGCAGGTGCAGGGCATGATAGATCCCAGCAACCTCGCGCTGGTGTGCGGCCCTGACAGCCATATCTTGTGCCTGCATCCGCTCCATGCTCTCCATTATCCGACAGATGTTGGCCAAATCCTGTCTGACATTGCTGGAGCCACTCTGAGCAGACAGTTGTTGTTGTCTCCGAATCATGACTCCAGCAATGTCAGCCATGGACCGTTGGAGGGCATCAAACGGGCTGTGGGTGTCCGTGATCTTCTGCATGTGGTCCCGGATGGGACTCAGACACCCATGTATGGCCTCAAGTTTGTCCGCCAGGTGCTCAAACCCCACCTGCACCTGTTCCGCCATCTCACGCTGGACTTCTAGCACACGGCGTTGGAAGGCCAGGTGTGGGTTCTTGGGGTCCGGGGAGGCAGCTGTGGTGGGAGGTGCTTGCTGCTGGTTGGTTTGTGCAGGCGGTGGGGTTGGCACTGTGCTGCTGGGTTGCCCTGCTCTTGGAGTTGGGGTGCTGAAGGAGTCTAGCAGATGTTGCAGTGCTTCCTGATCGATGGTGGGGTATTCCTCCTCGTCATCAGTGAAGGTTGGGCCAGTCTGCTGTCCAGGAGGTGATGTCTCTCCCTCTGCAATGAGATGGTGGAGATACTGTTTAACAGTGTTTGTCATGTACAATCATGCATTGGATGTGTTTACAAGCAGACAGCAGGACAGTGTTCATTCATACTGTTTTTGAGAAGATGCCTACTTGTTGCAGGATAGTGATGATTTTGCGGAAATTGCGGATGTGATGTTGTAGTTGTACATTGTCATCTCACAGTTTCCAGCAATGACAAATGTGATTGTACAATATCTACACACAAGCGTCACAAGTTGTGTCCTCTGTTCATTTGTGTGAGTAATGCTATTTGGCCCACATAGTAGTCAATGTTGATGGGCTCAGATTTGTCTGTGTGTGACTGCATTGTGTGCTGGTGGCACCTGCAGCTTTGGTTTAGCTGCCATTATACCTTTCAGGTAGTGAGCCTTTGGGTTCTGTGCATTTACAATGCTGTGCTGAGCCAAACTGGGTGGAATATGGGTCTTGGTCAGAGTTGTGAGAGTTGTGCATTGTTTGACTTCAAACGTCTTGTTGACGTCAGGGGTTGTATGTACACGGGGATGTGTCAGAGTGTGACTTGCTTGTTTAAGGATGTTGTCCACACTCAGCCACCTCAGTGATGTGGCCTGCACCATGATAATATGTTGTGCCTGCAGGCATGCTATTCATCATGCACTGTCACTTGCCTTGTCAATGTGGCTCACGGACACGCAGCATTGCAGGGTACTGCACATGTGCATGTGTTTTGTGCACGTAAGGTTATGTGTGAGTGGGGCAAACTTTATGCACATTAGCAATGTGAGCTTACTTGCTGTTTCAACATATGCTGCACTATGTAGGACACAGGGACATCCATTTTGCTTTGTCTATTGTGATTTGTCTGGTGTGCATGTCGTCCTTCATGTTTTTTGTTGCATGCATTGCTGAGTGCCCTCCGTTTGGCTGACCCATTGTGAGTATGGTTCTGCATGAGTTTCGATTGTTGTTGCGGTCTGAACAGACAGGAGCATGTTAACAAGGAAGTGGCAGGGTGAGGCGTTAGCCATCTTGTCTTCATGGCTCTCACCTCCACTTTGTTAACGCCAGGCTCATACATGTTATCAAGGATATGGTGCAGCCTGGTGTTTCCCCCTGCAATGGAAGTAAATGACACTGCTTAGCGCCAGCGCTGGCTCACTTGCACCATAGTGCAAGGGTGTCTGCGAGCAGGGAGGTTTGTTCATGTGTAGGAAGTAGTTGATTACTGCACATGGACAAAGCTAAGACGGCATTTGGTATCTTTCATGTGTGCTGCTTCGTGCAGCACACATGGAAGTGACGAAATTACATTTAGAAGTACAGTTTGCTCATGTACAGGAAGGGACACCTTCCTGTACATGAACATACCATGGAATTTGGCTTTTCACATGTGGGCTACACAAGGCAGCACACATGATACAAGCAATAACAAGGGGATTAATGCATTTCTCCTAGTTTTGCAACCTTAGGCCCATGATTTCTCTGGTGTTCAGATCAGCACTGCCACCTCTTCTCGCCTAACTTGGTAATGGATGGCAGCGTAGACTTCAATGGGTGTTGTTGTGGGACACCCACCACAACACCCACTGCACGCCCCCTTTCGACACAAAGTTTAGCGTGAAAGGGGCCCTATTCTCAAGGCAGCGTAGAGCAACTTAACGTGTCTTTAGGCCACATTGAGTGACTTAACACTGCCTTGATAATGGTGCGCTGAGCCTATCGCCACCCCAACGTCAAGAGATAAGTGACGTTGTGGTGGCAATAGGGGCTTGGTAATATGCCCCATAGTGTCAACACCCATTACCCTGAAGGTTGACCCCACGTGTGGTGTGTAAGTGGTCAGTTTTCTAATGTATGTGCATTTCATTATGCCTATTTATGGTGCTGAGGCCTGGTCAACGCCACCCTCACAAGTGATGCAAATGTGCGGGTGATGTGTGTTTGTGTATGTGCCACGCAGCTGCTACCATGGATGATACCTGCTGTCCTGGTTCTGTCATTCAATGCCTGGCTTGGCATGTGGGTGATGAGTACCTGACTGCATATTTGTTCACTGACACAGTTGACTTACCAAACCGTTTATTTGAATTGCACATGATGGTGTGATGGGCAACTCACATCAGGACTGATGTGGAATGCTGTATTCTGTGTGTCAGATGTGTACACTTGGGGGGGTAGGAGTGCAATTTTACATAGGGGTTGAGGGTGGCATTTGACCCGTTGACATGATTTGTTTCAATTTAGCTATCCTTGCTTGTTGTCATACTTTGGCAGTGTGACAGCTTTACAGGCACATTGTGGTTCAGCGAGTATGTCACACAGACAAGGCATGCAGTACATATTGGTGTGGTACATTCCTGTACTGCATTGTTCACGTACTGTGTGGTTGTTGGCACATCATCCTGCTCATTGTATTCTATCGCCCTTTGTGTGAAGTGTGCTGTTTGTGTGCATTTTTGTAGGTGCAACATTTATCCAGCAGTGTACATGGTCAACTCTTTGTGACATTGCATGTGTGTGTGGTATGCAGACTCACTAGATGTTTCCCCACTTGGTGTACAGCAGACTGCATCTCATGAACAGGCAAGGGGGCACATTGCATGGTGATGCAGGTGATGTCAGATTTTACCCCTTGCCACATCACCACGCACATACAAATTGCCTGCACATGGACACGTCTCACTCTGAGGCCAAAACTGCGGATGCACTGTGCATGTGACTGGTCATGTGCACGATGAGGCATGCCACCACCAATTTCAGCACACCTGCAGCATTGTGCAAATGTGTCTGAGTAGTGTGCAAGGTTGTGTATGCACAGCACAGTCCACCTATATGCACATGCACATTCCTGCACACCACTCATACACATGTGCAGAATGCTGCAGGTGTGCTGAAATAGGTGGTGGCATGCCTTATCGCGCACATGACCAGTCACACTCACAGTGCACATGCATTTTGGCGTTAGAGTGAGATGTGTCCTTGTGCAGGCAATTTGTATGTGTGTGGTGATGTGGCAAGGGGACCATTTTGCCACCCTGTTGCATGTCAGGTTGTTGTTCCACTTTGTCATTTGAGGGGGCACTTATGGAGTGGTCTGACGTTGACCTAGAACTATTTTGGGGTTCCTTTTCTGTGCCCATTTGAAAGTCTGTATGCTGGCCAGTGTGTGTCGTGCAATGTGTTGTTTGGGAAGGGTGATATGTCCCTATGCCACCATGGACAGGGGTATCCGGGACATGATCCACAGTACATGTGGGTATGCACTGGAATTAATTTAATTGTACATGAGTGCCACTGTGCCCATCGACCCCCTTCCCTCCGTCCCTGGTTGATGCTCACCCTGGTGTTGTTGTGTCTGTACACATTCGGCACTATCCTGGCCCGCAACTCCAACCACCGTCTCCTCACTGATGACTCGGGACACCTGCTCCTCCAACTCATCCAGCTCCTCCCGTGGCGCTGGACTCCCACCACCAGTCTGCCTGGCTGCTCTCACGTTGGCTGCTAGTTTCTCCTTTGTTTTGCGCTTGGTATCATGCCAGCGCTTCTTGCAGTCGTCCACTGTCCTCCTCCTCTCTTCAACGGCATTCACCTTGGACACAATGTCCTCCCATATTTCTTTTTTTCTTGCCAATGTCACTGTGGAGGTGACAAACAGTTCTTGTTGGTGTTCAGTCACCTCCGCAATCAGGACCTGGTTTTCTTGCAGGCTGGACTTAGGATTCCTCTTCCTCTTGGCCTTCACATGGGTCTCTGGCTGGTCCTCCTGGGTATTTGTGGGCATGTTTGTGGCTTCTGCACTGGTCCCAGCTTCTTCCATTGCTCCTCTGGTATTTTCCTTTTTTTTTCTTCTGCTTGGCGGGACTTTTATAGTGCATTTTCCCGCTGAACACGTTAAATGCAGGCCTGGTGCTAATTAGCGATAGGATTCTGTCGCTGATTGGCCCTTCGCCACTTTTTTCACGTTAGCGTGCAGTTTTTTATCGCCGGCACGCTAAATCTATCGCTGTCCTTTTCCGCCGGAAAAGGTAGCTATCGCCTGTTAGCGGCGTGTTGCTAATACGCCACTAATGCAGCGATAGATTCCGGCGAACTGCGGCGATAAGGGAAATGGCGCTAAGGGGAGTTAGCGATAATTATCGCCATTTGTTGATAATATGCCCACAGTGTTCTGATTAGACAAAGTACCCTTCCACTTCTGGCATCAGACCTTGTTTTGCAGTGCTTTGGGGGGAGGGGGCAATTTTCTGTCCCTCTCTTTTTGCACCACCAACCCTTTGCCTTTCCTCCTCCCTCCGCAACTGGCATCCTCATGCACCCCAGCATCCTTTTTTAAACAGTTTTTACCCCACATGACTGTGTCAACCTTTCCCATTTTAAAATGGTTTTGTGACAATTGTAAGCTGGATGTCAGACACCATTCTGCACACTACAGGGCAAAATGGGCTACCTAATTCAGACCTACTTGGTCCTCACTCCCGGGTGTTCACCCCTTTGGTAGCTTTAGGCAGGTATCCCCCAGGATTTTGATTTTTTCTTGGTCATGTATGAAGGCTTCAGTGCAGATTACCAATTATTTCAGTACTTAGTGATCAGTTAATCAAAATGTCTGCATCAGCACAGTCCACCACAGGGCAGACATCAGAGTTCTTTCCCAGTGGGTCATAAAATATGTGTCTCACTTTGCTCCTGCTTCTGGGAGATGTGCCATCTGGAAGACCAGCCCACAATCCAGAGTAGGGCAACTGCAGAACAGCATAGGGGGCCACCGCCTGACGTCCTCGCAGATGGGTGACTTATGGTGGAGTGGAGGGCTGCAGTGGTTGGTAGATCCACTTCTGGGTTTCATTGGACACCAATGGTGAAAGGTCACAGCAGCATGAGGGTAATCATGGCAGGGTGTTTGGTAGCAGCAGCCAGCAGGGTTCAACTTGGATGCTGTCCTTCGTTGTGGGGGCACAGTTCACCTTAGGCCCAGTTCTTGATGGTGGTGCCACATTCTGCCACTGGTATAATTCTTAATGATGATGCCACAATCCACCTCTAGCACAATTCTTGGTTGCAGCGACAGAATCTGCCACATACACAATTCTTGTCCACAGAGATGATAACCACTGTCTACGATTTCTGCCGGGAACCACTAGCACAGAGATACTCCACCTATGGTCCTTGGGGCATGCAGATCAATCTCCACAGTTGGCCTTCTTTTGGAAGAATCACTCACCACTGTGGTCAATCTACTTCTGGTGCTTCCTGGACAGTCATACCTCCTATAGGGTTGACAGTCTTCTCGCTTTCAATAGTCAGTCTGGCTTCTAGGTGCTTCAGTTGAGGACCAGCTACTTCCAACAAGGGAAGACTTCAGGTGATGTCACCTCACCTCTGGGAAGCTGGCTTCCAGGAAGACACCCAGCTATAAATGCACAGCAGTCCTCTGATTACTCTGCACAAAACTTAATTCTTAGCTCAAAGAGAACTCGCAACTAGAACCGCAAGTGGGCCAGTGGCTTCCACTTTTATACAGTCAACGTAGACAGGAAATGTGGATTTACTCTCTGCATTTTTAAAACCGGATTGAGGTGGTTCTTTTTTCAAGTGTCCTTTAAGGCTGTTCCTCAGATACAGTCTTTGTGTAGAGTGATGATCCTCACATCAGAGCAGTCTCTAGCCAGGATCACCCAAAACAGAGGCACAAAGAGGTCTGACATTTCTGCACCTGGCTGTCAACAGCCACGCTGAACAGAGATCAGGGATGTGCAAAAGGCGGGACTCACCGTAATCCACTGTCAGCAAAATGTGGGCATGCTTGGTGCACCCCTCCAGGTCACAGGACAGGTACAAAATCTATTTCAAGGGCAGGCCTAGGCCTCTTCAGACACACTAGATTATTGAGAGGCTAGGGCCAAAATCAAAATCCAGGATACCAGATACTCACAATCGGGCACTCAGGGCAGGAGACCATGACTGTACAGCATGCCAGGGACATTCTTGTTGCAATAATGGCCGCCACATTTGTTTTGTTAAAATAAAACAAAATGCATCCAAAGGTGGCCACAGTGGATGCATGCATATCTGTGGTGGTAATATTTTCAGCCATTTTGTAATATTTAACAACATGCTGTTCCAAAATGCCCATCGAGGAATCACACATGTCCAAAATGGCCAACTTGTTGTGACATTTTGTTGAAATAAAACAAAATACGTTCAAAGATGGCTGTCTTAGATATGCTTTGATCTGTGGCAGCCATCTTGTCATAATACCATTTTAAGATGGCCACCATGGATCTGCGCTTATTTGCAGTGGTGATCTCTGATATCAACAAGCATGGCAAACCCAATAGGTATCACAAAAAAAAATAACTATTGGCTTTGCCAATGCTTGTTTAATTTTATTAGCCGCAGAGATGGTTTACGTTTTCCTCAGTTTCATAGTAGAACATTCTGATACACTCTATAATGCAGGAACATTCAGAAAATGAGAAATGCACTGTTGATGTGAGAGCCAAACAGACAAACACAAAACAAGCATCTCATCTTATTGCAGGAGAAACTGATCATGAGAACTAGTCTTGTATGATAAAGTGACCCGGATTGAACCAATAGAAGAAAAGAGGAGTGTTCATGTGTATTACCTGAGAGGGAGGATAACTAATAATGATCACAGGTGTCATCAACTATTAGTTTGAAAGCAGTAAAACTGGAGGAAGGAACCAGCCATTGAGAGTTAAGTGCCCCAGCCGCGTACTAGCTCTAGTTCTCAATAATGTTAACAATGCCTGACACTTTCTTTGGAAATAACTACTCTGAAAAAGGGTGAATGAGAGTAGAAGTCTGAAACTACACACAAAGAGAAAACAGAGACTGAGTTGGCAGTTGCAGTAGTAAGTGCCTTTTCTCTCATCCAGGAGCAATGAAGAGTCAAAATATACCACTTTCTTAGTCTCAGGTGCTGCTATGGGATTAGGACAACAAATGTGAGATGATAGCTCTCAAAATATTTGAGTGCAAGCATCTTCTGGAGGCCCTGTGTGAGCTTAGGTGACAATGAGGTGTAGACTTTTTTGCTTGTGTTTATCCATTAAACTGGGTGGAGCAACATTGCAGGTTCAGGAATGAGTGGAATTATGAGAGATAATGAAAGGAAGATATTTGATTATATGCAACGGATAGTTTGAACATGGTGTCCAGGAGCTGAAGGTTAATCCATCTAGCCAAGGTTTCAATTTAACAGATAGTTTTTAGGATTTTGTCAAATTGCAATATGGTTACAGTCTAGATGAAGGGTTAACAGAAAAGAGTTCCAGTGCTTGGCAGACAAGTAGGAGAAAAAAGTACCCTTCTATCTACACTTTCTTAAAGGTGGAAGCCTGAATTAGATGGGCAGGTTAGAAGATAGTTAAATGATAGACTTGGGAAAGATTATGCATCTTTGGATTTGCCCCACAAAGACTTCCTTGTATGATGCTGTGTGCGTGGGAGTACCGCAAAATGTTGGACACAGCAAAAATGTACCTCAACCAGAATGCCCACATTCACTGGATCAGCGATGGCGTTAAACTTCAGTTTCATGAGTCAATGTGTCCCCGCGTTAGGGCACCTCCCAATACATCAGAATTTGAAAAATACATTCCAATTTAATAAATGGGCCCACTCAATAAATAGAAGTCACTGGATTCTAGACAAATAGAAAAGTTAAAGGGTTTTATTACAGAATTTAAAAAAAATTAATTCATACAGAGTTAATGTCATGAACGCTCGCAATTAAAATTATACAGAGAAAGCAAAATATTAGAAATCATTCAAAGTCCCAAGTGGGCTGCAAAATCGGGAGAGTAATGGACAGCATCCCTAGTAGAACAGGAAAGTCTTCTGACTCACCCTCAAAATCAAGGGATTTTAGCCATTATTTTCACGTATGAAATTACAAACTCTGCAGACTCGCTGTGGTGTGAGCAAATGTAGCATTTCATCAGCAAATCAGAGCACATGAAACATTAATGTCATATTGCCTTAACAGCTAAGCACTGTCCCACAACATGAATAAATATTCAGCACAATGTATGCTAATGACATCCGGAGATGCTAGAACAAAACTAGACACATTAACAATAACATGTTATTTGAATGAATAAGCCACTTTAACCTATGGAAGGACCTTGGGAAATGTTCCGGATTGTAACTGAAAGGTCATTGAGAAAGAATAACAATAACAGTGGAAATAAACTATTACATCTCAGCTTGACTGTGTGCTGCAGAAATTGCAAGGAGAGACATGGTGGAGGGGGAGTATGAATGACAGGGATGGCTTCCATCTTGGACAATATGGTGTTTATGTCTAAACTGTGACCTAGTGTTGGACTTGGCCCTTTCTGCAGGGTCATCCCTAGATGTTTTGCTGCACCCTTCTGTTTTCTGAATCAGTTTGTGTTTGGCTTTTATGGCTCTGCTCACTTTACCACTGCTAACCAGCCCTAAAGTGCTTGTGCTCTCTCCTTTAAACATTGTAGAACTGGCTTACATCCAATTGGCACATTTAATTTACTTCTAAGTCCATAGTAATGTGGTACTACATGTACCTAGGGCCTGCAAATTGAATGCTACTAGTGGGCCTGCAGCACTCTTTGTGCCACCCACTGAAGTATCCATTTAAAAATATCTCAGACCTGCCAGTGTGGTCTGTGTGTGCAGTTTTAAACTGCCATTTTGACCTGGAAAAATAAGCCTTTGGCCAGGCCTAAACCGTCCCTTTGAATACATAAATGTCATCTCTATGGTAGGGCCCTAAACAGTCCATAGGGCAGGGTGCCATGTTTAAGAAGCTGGACATGTACGTTTAAGTTTTACATGTCCGACTAGTGAAAAACTCCTAAATGGGTTTTCACTACTGCAAGGCCTACCTCTTCCATTGGATAACTCTGGGTTACTGTATTATACTTAATAAGTGCTAACTTCCATTTGGGAGCAGGTATGAATGTCGAGTTTGGTGTCTAAAGAATTACAATTCAAAGCCCTCTTTAATGGTAAAGTCAGATTTAGTCACAATTCTGAAAATGCCTTTTTAGAATGTTGGCATTTTCTTGTCCTAACCATTTGGTGCCTGCAGGCTGTATCCTGGGTTATATGACAAGGATTTAGCTAGTATCTGGTCTTGGTGTATTGCTCCCAGACAGTGAGACAAAGGGGAATAGGTGTTGACAGGATGGGCCATCTTTGACTTGAGGAGGGGGAGAAGCTGTTACCTACCGCACGTGTACAGCACAAGGGCTCTGCCTGAGCAGACTCACAAAGGGTTTGACACTTGTCTTTTGTGACTCAGACAAGCTGGGGCCAGGAAAGGGTGATAGGAAATTCCAAGCTCTTCTGGGGGGTGGAAACCTCCAGAACTTTCTCCTACTTCAAAGTGGGCACACAGTAAAGATACTGGACCCTCAGACCCAACTCTTTAGTACACCTCTGGACCTGTGGAAGACTCATAAAGACTGCTGCGCTGCTGTGCAAGAAAGACTGTTACTCTCTTGGCCTGCTGCTTGAGTGAAAGGCCTGGGCCTGCATTTTGATCCCAGGACCACCAGAGTGACTCCAAGGGCTAGTTGACTAGCCTCCTAATCAGAGCCTCAGGGACAGAAAAGGCTCCAATATCTTGAACCCAGGATCTGGACTCTGTCTGCTGTGACTCCTACCCTCCAAGTGGTGCAACCCCAGTGCTGGACCCTTGAAAGTGGGCCTGAAGGTGCTCTGCCAACCCAGCTGTGGTCCTGTGGGCAGAACCAATGCAGCGTGATGCATCTCCTCGCAGCTCTGCTTCTGAACTGTGCGGCGCATATCCAATGACGGGCCTCGCATCGCAGCCCACAGTCTCCTCGGAACTGGTGCTGCATGATGCATCCTCAACGCAGGCCTTCACATTGCAAGCTGCTCATTGATGGAATCCTCGACGATGACACAGGAATCCGAATCTCAGCCCCACAACTTCTTCGGAACCATTGGTGCGCAGCACATCTTTGACGCAAAACTTCGTATCACAAGCACCTCAGCAAGGACAACACAGGACTGTGCATCGCAGCCTTGCAGTTTCCTCTGAACCATCCCTGTGTGACACATCCTCAACGTGTGATCTCGTAATGCCCCACAAACCAAGATTTAAGATACTTTATTCAACTGGCCTAACTTGGTGCCTGTATTTTTCCAACGCTCCATCACGGTCAGCTTGAACTTGTGACTTTGTCTAGGTCCGGCACAAACGGATAATCACAGTTGGCTCTGCGTGCTTTTAGGCACAATTTTCACTTAAATCTTTTAAACTGCATAACTGATTGCCTATTTGGTATCAGATAATTTGCGGGAAAATGGCTAATTTTGGTCAAAAAGCTCACACCCCACAATTCTCTCATCCTATCCTGCGAATAGTTTCTTTGATTTTTTAATACAGATTCATTTTCATCCTGAAGGAAGTCAAAAAAGATTAGCCACCAGGGACCCCCTCACTGACGTTCGAAGGCAACGTCCACCTGGCACGTGCGTGTGGCCACCGCATCGACCTAGAGGCATTATTAACCTCGGCGCTGCCTTTGCCTGCACGGCAATTGAACACAATGGCTCCCTCTGTCCCTTTCATTTTGCTAGCCCGATGGTTTTAATGAGACATTTAGCCAGCGCGCGAGGCCTCTTCAGAATGCCCACAGGCAGTTTCACCCTCTGAAGAGATGGCGGCATGCATGGGGCATGCATCACTCCATCAGGGAAAGCGCAAGCTTCTTAAATCTCAGGATGAGCGCTTCAATTGGTGAAGTCCTCTCCTGGATAATACGCAGATAATTAAATAAAGAGCAAACACAACTGTGCTAACAAGTGCAGCACATAATTGGGCAACACAGTTAGGAGGCTACCAGCGCTGTTGTCATTTTTTTTCTATCCATTTCAGTTTTTCAAGTGCGTATACAAAATAAAGATGTGAGGTTGTTCCTGTCAAGCTAGCAAGACAGTATGAAAAAATGATACGCAATTAATAATTGAACCGGCAGATGCATCCCTGTGAAGATCTGCAAAGACCCTGGCTGTGAAAGGTACCGGTGTTTCTGTGAGGATTGTTGTGTGTGGAACAAAGCGTCCCCTTTGTCTCATCTCAATGAGGTGTGGTGGTGGAGTGTACTATGTATGAAATCGCCCTCGGGTCCTGATTCGCTGTGCCTCGGAGGGCTGGGCATAAAAACAGGTATTCAAGCCACTGGAATTAGTCGGGTACAATATTTATCAACTATTACAACAAGCATAGCCCTTCAAAATGCGGCATAACATGGGGATCCTGGTGCTTTCTATAAACAAAATCCAGCTATCGCGGTATTTACCCGCTGTTTAGCCTCAGTATAGGTCGGCAGGCTTTCCTGCGTTTAAAATCAGGTGCACTAGACCGCCTGAATCTACTGTTATGCTGGTTGTTCTGAAGCCCCACAGTGCCAACATTGTATGAAGTCGGTTTATGGTGAGCTGCATACTGAGAATAGATGTGACATTGTAGGTACCCACCCCCGAGAATGGGCAGTAGTCCTTCATATACTGCTTTGCCTCTGTCTACAAACCTTTGGTGACCTGCTTCCTATGCAAGTGTAACAGAATCCCTGATGTGCCTGTCACTGCTATGCGCACAGGCGCATGCTAGTTCCTACAGCGAATCAGTCACTGCAATGCTTTGCATGCCTGTCAGATAAAAAAAACAAGCATTGGCATAGCCAATAGGTCTCGCCTATGGGACCTTATAAGTGTTTAGTTATGCAGCACATTATAAACAGGCTATGCGCCATGGGTGGGACAAAGAGATGCTAGATGCTGGACAGCCTAAAATAAATAAAGACAGCAAACAGAAAGCAAGCAATTGTGAATTACAAAACATGAAGCCAACTGTAAGTAATGGGCAGAATGCATTCCCAAGGAGGTGTTTAGAATTAACCCAAGAAGTCCTTCGCAAAGCAGACCCCCCAGCTTTTCCATCCCACTTAAAGCCCTGTGTATATGTTTGTGTGCATGTGTATATACTGTTTGTGTGAGCATACCGGTGTGATATGTGGGTGTTTGTGTCTATATGTGTGCATGTGTACATATGTTTCATGTGTGGTTGAGTGCGTGCACGTATTTGTGTCTGTATGTATCTGAGTGTAGGGGTATATGCTTTGTACGAGTCCGGAGCCTGTTCGTGCATTTGTGCAACAGTGTCTGCGTGTGGTTGTACAGGCCTATATGGGTGTGCGCATGCGTCAGTGTGTGTATATCTATGTAAGCGTATATGGCCGGACTGGAAAAGATACGTTCAGGCGCATATCTCCACAAATACTTGTCATACTTTTTTGTGAATCTAGCCCATAGTTTTTAAATTAAGTGTGAAAGGATTCCTCTTTATCTGATACCATTACCATGTCCTCTTAAACAGGCTCAGCTAACAAATAATTAATCTATCTCAACACGAAAAATTACGTTTGGTTTGAACTATATCTTCGTGTGCGTTCTCTGCATTCCTGAATATGCAACTATATTATTCATGCGTCTAAGTCTTCCTCTGTAAATAAGTATGTGACATTATGTGACTATGTATACAAAGTTTCACTTACTATGTGAAACTGTAAGTGCGCCGACACCACCTTAATATGGTCCGCGCTATAGAAGTCCCCAAATTAATAGGGTGCGAGAGACCTGGAATGGATAGGCTAGGGGGATGGGGGATGGGCCAGGAACGGTTTCAAGCAGGTGTGATAATGTCGGCTCTGAATCAAAGGGGTGGGAGGGAGTCTCTAAGGGGCATATTATCAAGAAAAGTCGTTAAAATTATCGCCGGTTTAGCGGCAGAAAACTGCCGCTAAAGCGGCGATAATGGGCTTGATAATATGCCCTTGAGAATTCCAATAGAAGCCCATGTTCTGGTGTCAACATGGGCTTCTATTGGAATTCTCCAGGGCATATTATCAAGCCCATTATCGCCGCTTTAGCGGCAGTTTTCTGCCGCTAAACCGGCGATAATTTTAACGCTGTACTTGATAATATGCCCCTATATGAGGTAGTGTGTTATCCAGATAATGGGGGAAGTAAGTATCTGTGAAATGGGCGTAGGAAGGCAAAGGTGAGTGGAGAATCAATGGGGAGGATGGACTGTGGATGGAGGGAGGGGCGAAGGGAGAGAAGGTTAGAAATGTGGAGATGGGAGAGTAACAGGGCAGCAGGTAGAAGCAGGGTCAGCGGCGGGCAGGAAAGTGATGGGAGGTGAGAAGTCAAGAAATAACAGAATAGTGACCGGAAACTAGGCTGGTGGTGTGTTGGAGAAGACAGAGGAGGGGAGTGATTCAGAAAACAACGAGAGAGCGGAGAAAGAAAGCATAAAAGCTGCTCCGCCATTGCATTAGGTGCATTTCAGTAATTGGGGTCAGCTGGTAACTGTAAACATGAGGCTCGCGCGCTGACAGAAGGGGAGGAGCGTGATGAAATGTAACGGACAGCGGAGCCTCTGCTGCAGTGCGGTCACCTCTGGGCTGCAGGCTCGACCCGAGGCGCGTGCAGCCGCGAGGCGGGCCCGTGCAAGCCGTGGTGGGCAGCCTCCTCTGGGGTGCACATTCACCCTTTAGTAGCGTGCGACCCTACTGCTACGGTCCAAGGAGATGCGCAGTTTTTCAAAACACTTAATTATTTTTAAGGATACAGAGAAACAAAATATAATGAGGAAAACTCAAAATATACAACTGATTTCCATATATGAGAGAAGTGGTTTGCCACCAACTCTCTAAAACAAAATACAGTGAACAAGAATGAAAAACATGCATAATCACCCTTGATTCAGTATAAGATAGGGTTACATAACTCACAAAATGGGGAATAACGCTACAGTGCATAACCGGGTAAAACGATTACAAATTGACCGTTTTGAGCATCGATAATGACGGCGAAAATAGTCTGAGGACTCGGCGAATGAGAAAAAAAAGAAAAAGAAAGTATATAGAGAATATAGTACAGACTGAGCAGAGGTTGGCGTTGTTGACAATCTTTGCAGCTCAGGGGGAGTATGACAGAAAAAGAGCAAATGTAAGGGTGAAAAAAGCGAAAGCGCAGTGCGTTGTGTGTAACCTGACACACAAGGAATGCAGCTGCCACCCTGCGCGCCCCTGCTCACTCCCGCAAGCAAAACGCTGTGGGAGTGAACATTTGCACCCGCCTTTGACCTTTTGCGTGCTTTCATTATTGAAAGACACACGCAAAGGCCAATCCGATATGTGGGAGGAGTCAAACCCACACGAAGAAGTTTAAAGTGCTTACAAGAAGCCTCCCATAGAGCAGCGCATGCGCGCTGCGCTAGGCTCGACCTAAAAAACGTGCTCTAACATCAACTAATTGATCATTGAGGCTTCATTTGGCTGGAAGTAGAACACTCCTTCGGTGCCATGCTTGTACAAAAGCTGAAGTGAACTTACCAGTATCACCCCCCAAGACACAATGGGTTCTTGCCTCAGCTATCTTAAAATGTTGTGTCCCTTGACTCAGTACTGGAGATGGGTGGATGTGGAGAGAGAGCCTAAGAGAGCTGTAGACTGATCTGCTCGCCTCCTTCCTGGCACTGGGAATGGGCGTTCCTGACACCGAGGTGGGGTAAGGAAGGGTCTGTGTATGTGATAAGCTTGCACTGCTACTTTGTTTTGGGATATGTCTACCTGTGTTATGTTTTGTGTGAAGGGCAGTGCTAAATTTGAGGCGGTGGTTGCCTGTTGTGTCTCATTTTTAGGGACCAGCACTCATGTTTCCTCACAGACTTTGATTCACAGCAAGAGAGAGAAAAAAATTAAAAAGGGGAAAGAAGGAGGAAGGGAAAGACGAAAAATTGTGACCAAGGGAGACAGCAGGGATGACAAAGGCACTGCAAGAGAGCGATAAGGAAGCAGTGAGTTTTGGGTGGTGAATGTAAGAGGCATGAGGTGGAGTCAAGACTATGCAACTTTAGGATTTGGCGTACCGGCATTTGATAGCCCCAGCCCCAGCTTCTGAGCAAAGCTTTGTCCAACACTTATTCTTTTACAAATGAAGCACTGGTGAAGGGAGCTTGCACTGCTGTTACCGATGCCAAGAATATTTAATTCTTGTTCATGGCAAGGGGTTTATTTACTTCATACTTTACCTCTCTCGGAAGATTAAGCTGTTTTGTCTCGGTAATTCTCTCCCTCAAACCCACCCTCATATTCCTATCAACCTCCTCTTGTGCTTTTCTTTCCCGCCTTCCAGGTGTAGACGTCACTCTTCCACGTTACCTTTGTGCTCTGACAGGCGTCTTCCAGTTCCTTCTCTTCTCCTTCCTATCAAGCACAGCAGCGGCCTATGCAGGTAAGAGTGGTGGGACCGGGTTGGCAGGGGGTGGAGGTTTCGACGGATGATAACGAGGGGAAATTAAATAAATAATTAATTTTCCATCGTTACCCTCCGTCGAAATCCCCCCCACTTGGCACCCCCGCCCCACCGCTCTTAACTGCATGGGCCGCGGCTGATCAAGCAGGCTTCTTGTCTTTCTCACACTGATCTACCCCCACCCCCGCTGATACCACTCCAGCCTATTCATAATGGGGGCCATAGTTTGTTAGTCTGTTGATCAACTAAAACCTGAATGCAAGTGCTACTGGATGAAAGCCAGAATTTACTGAAAGCATCACACGTGACATAGGGACACTAGGTAGCTCCGCATAAGGCTGTTTGAGCAAGTTTAAGCCTCCCACCCTAACTTTGTTCCTCTTCCTTTGATGATTATAGCCTCTCTTTTCCTCACGGATGTTTTACGGCCATCCTTTCATATCACCCCCTTCAAAGACTCTTCTACATTGACTCCAATTATTTTCTCCACAGTCACTCGTTGTTCTGACTACTTCCCTGTCTTCTCAGTCTGCATCTCTTTATGCGAGGGCTTTCATTCTAATGCCCAGCTTGGTTTGGTAGATCTATCGCAGCATCCATTTTGCCTTGAGATGCCACATGAGTTGTTCAGACTTGTGCTTTCATGGAAGTGACATTCTCCCTCCCCCCATTGCTGGTTGTGTCTATACTTCCCTTGCCTTCCAGGCATTAGCCAACAGCAGACTCTCCCCTGTGCTTCTAAAAATGACCCTCTTGCTAACAGTGAAGTTGTCAGGTGGGCCATTAGCTCCAAGAACCATTTGCCAAACCCTCAGAGGCCTCTGGTTAGCCTCCCACTTTGAAGAGTAGACTGATCTTCCTGGGTGACCCCTTGGAACACCTTATGTGCCCTCATTGACTATATTGTTCCTGCGAGGCAACTTTCATGTCTCTCTGCCTGAATCCTGTGGAACCACACGGCTGAAATCGTTGTTTATGTAACAAACATATTACGGTGCACTTAATGAGTTGTCTTAGAATGGCAATTACTCTAGCTTTATCATAGAGGAAAGCTAAGATTTTTTTAAAGACAGTGATGTGAGTATTCCCCCCTCCCACACAGTGAGCTATTTGTGTTATCAAGGTAGCCTTTATTGAGGTATGGTCATTTAGAATAATCTAGAATATTCTATTGTTCCTCTGTAGACATCTTTCACTCATATTTGTATCTTACTTGCAATCCTTGCCTCCCAGTGTGGAACTGGCGCCAGCTCTCAAATCTAGCTTCTTTTCTCCATTCACTTGTTATGATACAGCATGCTCTGACGTGTTGCCTTTTGTCCAATGAGGAAAAAAGCAAAAAGAACAATTGATGGACAAAATGCAGAACAATGTCATACATTCACCCCAGTACAGAGATCTGGGCCTAAATCCATCGAAACCCCGAAACCAGTCCTAGGATGCTTGTTTCCGGTCCAGGGAGGACCTGGCTTGGCAGTTCGGGCTGGACTATTCCCATGAGGCACAGGGTCAAGACTGATTTCCATATGGCCAGGTCTGAACTGGGGTGGCATGGTGAGCAAAAGAATGATGGATTTAACCCAGATTGCTTGACTGGGGGGGAATGTTTTGATTTGTTCTGCATTCCTTCCATCAATTGTGCCTCTTTTGCTTTTGTCCAATGAAGATCATCAAATTGTCTGGTGACTGGTCGTACTGGTGGCAAGTGGTGGACCACACTATCCTTGCTCTTTGGTTGCAAGTCAGTCGAGCCTTCTCCTGAATCACTCCCAGTGGTTTCTGGTACAGAATAGGGGTGGCGGGGCGAGTAGGGTTGGGTGAGGTGACAAAAAATAAAAATCTCACTTACCTCCTCTGCAGGGCCACCGTCTCTCCATCTCTCCTATGAGGCCGTCACTCCTCTGGAATCACCCAGGATCCCCTAAGCCAATCACAATGCTGCTGTCACCATTACAGCAGCGTCATGATTGGTCTGAGCGCTGTAGTTCGGAGCTCAGACAGACATTGGGAGCTGGGCATGTTCTCCACCCAGGCTGTGCCTTACAGCCCGGTGGAGAACATGCTAGGTGCGCATGACTGTTTGGCCAGCCCAAGATGGCCGGCTAAACCGTGATGTGCACTTAAGTGCATGAACCACTCCTCCCCCTGCTGGCTGTGAGAGAGCCAAGCCCCACCCGCCCCAAACCTGCCTCTGTAAGGAAAAATAAAATGATCATAACAATATGTTATATCATTTTATCTTTCCTTTTTTCCATTGCTGAAAAGCAGTGGAATGACGCTCCTCCACCTTAGCGTAGGAGCCGCCCCTGATCACTCCTAAAGCGTGGAACGACCTGCCACTACACATAAGAGCCTTCTCCTCACTTCCTGAATTCCACAAGAATCTGAGGACCTGGCTTTTCAAAAGATTCCACTAGGCTCTAGGTTTGGCTAGACTCACACCTGCTCAGCACCAAGATACCTTTCCAGGTGAGAATGCGCTCTATAAATCTGAATAAAATAACATAACATAACACAACACAACATTATATTACATACTTTTCAATATCTTCACTTAACATCCCTTGAAGCTCTCACTCATGTATGAACTGGTGGTAACCCTTCTCACCAACAAGTGACCATCGTATTTTGTAGTTATCTTTCATGCTACTCTTCAGTGCGTGTCTATCTAACTGTAGTGTCCGACATGTCTGATGACCCTAATCTTTAAATCCTTTTGGTGCTTCTCTCTAGTACCTATAACCATTTCTGCTGAATATTTGGTTTTCACTTAAAACCCCGCCATCCGCTCCCCAGTTAGTACCTGCCCTCCTCCCAGAGAACATAACTTCCAAGTATAGTATTCATAGACTGGACACTCTAAGATTGCAGGACTAGCTACTCTATTATCATACATCAATGCAAGTCTCTACACAAGGGCTGATTTTGTGCTCATGGATTACAGGCCATCATATACTTCAAATGCA
Source organism: Calotriton arnoldi (assembly GCA_963921515.1). Lineage (NCBI taxonomy): Eukaryota > Metazoa > Chordata > Amphibia > Caudata > Salamandridae > Calotriton > Calotriton arnoldi. The sequence goes on from CAWUFW010003332.1 coordinate 1,147,668, forward strand.
AGCTTTTCAGGGTCTAGTGCTTTGTCTTGCTCTAAGATAAGATTTTCTACTCCCAGTGAATAGCCTTTCTACTGTTCAAACTTAATGTGAATGTGCTAGCTTTCATTGCTGCTGGAATACCCATAATGTTTTTCTTAGGATCAAGTATTTTCCATGTATCTTCCTATGCGTTTTTGTCTACCTTATGTCAGGTGTTACGTTTCCACACATGCAATTGCCTTTTTTTGTTTGTGACACATCTCTGCCCTTCTTCCTCATTACGTTTCCCTTTTGCTCTTTGGCCTCCTTCTTGCAGGCTCATCTTGAACTCCTAGAGGTTTTGTCTACTCAGTCAGGGTTGTTTAAAAACAACAAGGAAACAGCCAACCTATACAAAAACTCCCCGGTTTTTGTGATGCACCTGCCACCCTATATTTCCCTCCCAATAATTAGTATCCAACGTAGAGCCTTATACTCTCATTGTGTGCAACTCCGCTGCCCCTGCCGTTCCTCTAGGGGCGGTTAGAAGAACCAAAATACAGATATAACAACTGCAGGTTGCACCACTTTGCAGAAAAGTCCATATAGAGTAAATACAAATACGAATGTCCGTCCAGTATTTGAAATGACAATGGAATCTTTATTCTTCTTTACAATGATGTCAAATGTAAAACAGCCACAACAGCCAACGCGTTTCGTTTTTACATATTAGAGCCTCCGAGCCGTATTTGGGTCGGTTGCAGTTCAACTATTAGGTAAGCGAGTGGTCTTCCATATTGGACATTTTCAGTGTTTGAGAATATGCAGGTAGTCTTGTTCATCATTTGTAAATATATTCTTGTTTTTTTTTCAAACATCTCTTACAGGCATTATTACGACTTATGTAGTCGTTGCCTGTAGTACCTTATAACTAAAAAGAAAAATTGGTGGTCTATGGTGATTGGCCAGTGGAGTACACTTGAAAACTTGATATACAATTTCTTGGTCAACTCTTTGGAACCATTTAATATATTTTGGTAGGTGTATTATCTTTAACAGATTGGGGGCTTGATAAAAAAAATTTTTTTTTAAATTGCCAATTAATATAGGATGTAGTTCTTGGTTTCAGATTGAATATTTGTTTGATAATAGAGAAATATGGGGAATGCTCTCTCTAATGCTTTTTGTTGTTTACACTGGTGGTTTTAAAATAGGATTGTATTGTATAAATTATCATCTTTGCTAAAATATATTTAGGACATTTGGGTTAAGGACAGATAGACGATACAAGTGAATGATGTTAATATTCTTTCTTTCGGGAGAAAAAAATACTTTGTCAAGTGTGAGGTAATAGGTTTTATATAAGAGCCTTGTCAATATTGGGCTTAGGTGAATTCTTTCACATGTTTTTTATGTTTTCATGTTGTTTGTTTATTGGATGTCTGTAATGTATTATAAATTTAGTAATATGCATTGTATTAAAACAAATTTTATATTTTTAAACGTTATCTTACAGCCCTGATGAAGTTCTTGGGATAGAACGAAACGCGTTGGCTGTTGTGCCTGTTTTACATTTGACATCATTGTAAAGAAGAATAAAGATTCCATTGTCATTTCAAATACTGGACGGACATTCGTATTTGTATTTACTCTATATGGACTTTTCTGCAAAGTGGTGCAACCTGCAGTTGTTATATCAGTCAGGGTTGTTGTTGGTGAAAGTAGCCTTATATTTGCACTGCCTGTTGTTTCTTGCTTCTTCTTGCTGCCAGCCTTTGTTTCCTTGGCTCCCTTAAGCTCTTCATCTCTTGCAGGACTCTCAAGATTTTCTCTTTGGCTATTATCCCAGGTCCTTTTGGTGGATGTCTGTTGTTTGGTGGATGTTGCTCCTATTTAGCAGTGTACTCTGGATTTGTTATGCTTCGTGCAATGCTGTCTCGGTTGGATACCCTGCATATGAAGTTCCCTCAGTTGTAAACCTTTCTCATGGTGTTCCCCGGATTGAATACCTTTGCATGCTGCGCTCTAAACTGTATGTCGGTTTGGTGTTGTACTCTCGTTCGGATTCTTTGCCTTGGATCGCAGAATAGTCTGTCACAAGAGAGTAGTTCTGATACAGTAATGTTACAGTGCTCATGTTTTTTTCTATATTGTCACTATGAGTCACACTCATCAAGGGGTTTGCCTTCTGTGCTCTCCTCCTTGTCTTAGATCTTATTTCCTCTGTGCTAACACTAACAAAATACCACTTTTCACTTTACAAGGGCCCCAATGCTTGCCGTTGCCAATGCTTGTTTAAAATACGTACCAGCACCTTCCTTATGACTAGAACAATCAAAACAATAAAGTAAATTAATTGACATTTCTCTGAAGCACACACAATGTAATGTAAGAGAGTCAAGGTAAAGAGCCACTTGAGATACTTCGAAACCACATCACAAGTTAGGTCAAAAAGGTTTGCTTGCCAACTCATTTCAACTAGATGACGTTATTATATTTATTTTTTTATTAATTGTTTTAAGCATTTCCACGAGGAACCACCCAAAAAGGTAAGATATTAGCAAAACATGTTGGCTGGACTTTTATGTGAAATTATGCATTTTGAAAAGTTAAGCGTGAACTTACAAATCACAGAGGCCGTCATCAGAAGTTCTGCCATACCGCTCCCATAGCCTTCACTCTGAATGAGATTCCACACAGGGTAATACCAAGGAGCCTTCCCTGGAAATATCTGTTTCCTGGACAGATATTTCCACCTGGAGACCAGCCGTGGCCATTGTTAAGGGAAGAGTGCCTGTCAGGCTGAGCAAAGGTCAGCCTGACACGCACTCTTCATGTTCAGGAGCTCCAGCCAGGTGTTGCACATGTGCTGAATGCGTAGACGCCTGTCTGCCTGAGCTGAAATTTGCCAGGCCGAAGATTTCCCAGCCTGGTGGGTGTGACCTCCTCAGCCCAGCAGTCTTCTGCCAGCCTCCCCGTCATGATGAGGGGGAGAGTCAGTCTGTAATAAACTTGGACCAGGCCGCTTCACTTTTAAGCCCTGATGTGCCCAGGGTCGAGCGTCCATCAGTGATGCTTGTCACGGGGTAGCAACTCTCACTGATCCTATCCCACTGAGTGACAAGGCAAGAAAGGTCCTCATCTCCCTGGCTGACCTTTGACAAGGTCAGCCAGTGAGAGGAGGTGGCCGGATGTTCCTTCTTTCCCTTCCTTACCTGAAACCTCCAGGAAACAACAAAGGCTATCTTCTTGCCACCCGAAATCACTGCGGCGGGCAGGTAAGTTTTTTTTAAATGTTAGGTGCGTGCATGCATGTGCATATGTATAAATGTTTGTGTATTTTTGCATGCGTGCATGCCCTGAATGGGTGTGTGCGTGTGTATGTGCTGAGTGTGAGTATGTGTATGTGTGTGAAAGAGAGTGTGAGTGTGTGTCTGCCCCACCCATCCTGCACATTATGTAGACATTGGGTCGTGTTTCACCAGCTGCTGATGTGCACCCAGTGAAACTGCTGCATGGAGAGGAGCAAGGGCTGCTGTCAGGAACAGCCTGGCTTCCGCACGATCCCTGCAGCACTGGAGGGTGACAGAGGCATACAACGCTACCACAGCCTTTTGCTATCCTGTACTGAACATCTAACAACCCAACTCCCAACAGCCTTCCAGCTGACATTTTCCACCTGTTCTGAGCAGGCGACAAAGGGCAATGGATTTGCCCTGGAATAGGGAGAAAAACAATCAGAAAAGGACCCCGTATTACTGGGCTCATATTGTTATTCCCCATTCCGTGGGCAAGTCTTCTAAATGCAAGTTTTGTTGGGGGGAAATGTCTGGGATTATAGATTCTGGCCTCCTTGCATCCCTGCACCAAATTCCAGCAATCTTGTAACGTGGGATTCACTGATTGCTATTACTCATCTGAACTTTTCTTTCTTTGAGAGTGGAAGCTCCTAGTATTGTAGTTTCAGGACATAAATAATATTGTATGGTGGGGTATCATACCAGTGAGTGACCTTCATGGCGATGAGCAATTTTCTCCATTTACCCCTTTCTGAGATATTGTATTTATTGTCAATACAACTAGTACTGCCCATTGCCTTTAACACTGAGAAGAAATGTTTCCTTTAAATTTATTAGTTATTTTTTCTTAATGATTTAAAATAAAGTGCTAATATTTCCCAGATAATTTCTTTGTGCTTGTGATAGCTAGGCCATGGCTGCACATCACACACCAGTTTCTGAATTGGCTCAAAAACAACCCCACAATGTATTCCAGTCAATGAGAGACATTAGCATTCATTTCCTGGATTTGTTATCACGCGGGCATTGAATGGTGTCTGACCACAGCAATGAATTTGATTACAGTTGATCAAAAGAGTATCACATTTCTTTACAGGCCTAGCTTCCCTGCTTTGTGCAGCAAGGTATATGGCATAACTATCAAAATTACATTTGCAATGTCAGATGATAGGTCTTTCAGATCCTGCCAGTTTCAATAATTCATGCTGTTTTCTTCCCTCTAAAATAATCTACCATGAGCTCCTGTTGCTATTTTTAAGTACTGAGGGAGTTTGATACTTTCTGAATTTCCAGTAATTGCTTTTTTATGTGTGCAGTGTGATGAAAGATAAGGTTGTGAGAATAAGGTCAGAGTAGAAAAGAGTAACCACCCTTAAGTAGAGCATGGAGGCATCAGCATGGGCAGATCGACGGTGCAGAGGTGCAGCTCAAGAGTGGAGGTCATTTTGTAGAATTGAGGTGGGAGTTTTAAGGGGAGAGGATAGTGCAAAGTATGTAAAGGTACTGAGGTTCTTCAGGACATGAGATGGATGAGCGCCTGGCAGAAACGGGTCGAACCGAGGAGTGGTGGACAAAAGTAGCAAGATGGTATGCTTTGTTTTGGTCAATCTTCTGAAAGAAGTGCAACAGCGGCATGATTTGTTGTCCTTGAATACATATATGAACCTAAGTAGAAAGGAAGGTGGGAGGATTACAGCTCCAATGGGGGAAGACTGCTTGTATCACCCACAAAGCCTTGCACTCCTCCTCTCCTCGCTACTTGGCGAATAAACTGAAACTCTCTGAAGGCTCTAGACCATGGGTACTCACAAACTTTCTCTCGGGGGCCAAATTTACAGTGTGGTTTGCGGCCGAGGGCCGCACCGGTGGGGGCGGGGTCAGTGAGGGGGGCGGGGCTAGAGCAAAAAAAAAACTATGACCATGAGGTTGAACACAGGCCCCTGCAGCGGACGCCTTCGTCCACTGAGCCACCAGACCCGGCATACACACATCTCTCTCTCTATCTCTCTCTCTCTCTCGCTCTGTCTCCCTCCCTCTCTCTATCTCTCCCTCCCTCTCTCTCTCTGTCTCCCTCCCTCTCTCTCTCTCCCTCTCTCTCCCTCCCTCTCTCCCTCTGTCTCACTCACTCTGTCTCTCTCTCTGTCTCCCTCCCTCTCTCTCTCTGTCTCCCTCCCTCTCTCTCTCTGTCTCCCTCTCTCTCTCTCTCTCTCTCCATCCCTCCCTCCCTTTCCCTCCCCCTCCCTCTGTCTCCCTCCCTCTCTTTCTCCCTCCCTCTCTGTCTCCCTCCCTCTCTGTCTCCCTCCCTCTCTGTCTGTCTCCCTCTGTCTGTCTCCCTCTGTCTGGCTCCCTCTGTCTGTCTCCCTCTCTCTGTCTCCCTCTCTCTGTCTCCCTCTTTGTCTCCCTCTTTGTCTCCCTCTGTCTGTCTCCCTCTGTCTGTCTCCCTCTGTCTGTCTCCCTCTGTCTGTCTCTGTCTCCCTCTGTCACCCTCTCTGTCTCCCTCTGTCACCCTCTCTGTCTCCCTCTGTCACCCTCTCTGTCTCCCTCTGTCTGTCTCCCTCTGTCACCCTCTCTGTCTCCCTCCCTCTGTCTCCCTCTCTGTCTCCCTCCCTGTCTCCCTCCCTCCCTCCCTCTGTCTCCCTCCCTCCCCCTGTCTCCCTCCCTCCCTCTCTCTGTCTCCCTCCCTCTCTCTGTCTCCCTCCCTCTCTGTCTCCCTCCCTCTCTCTGTCTCCCTCCCTCTCTCTGTCTCCCTCCCTCTCTCCATCTCCCTCCCTCTCTCCGTCTCCCTCTGAAAGGACCCATAGAGATCTGGGCGGAGTACAGCCAAGAGCTTGAGTTGAGCTGGTATGGCAAGTCACCTGGAAGTGGAGGGCTCCAAGCTGGGTCCAAATTGGTCCAACATAGCAGTGATCATCTCATTGTTGGATCTGTACAAATTGATGATGTCCTCATCTCTCTGGTCAAGGAATGTGGCATCTGTTTGAAGATCCTCTTCTTTCTCTGTCATCTTTTTCTTCTTCTGGCAAGTTGATGTAGGCACGGACTGAGCCATAGAACACCAATCACCCTGGTTGTTTCCCAGTGTGAGCAGTATTGTCTGTTATTCCTTTATGTAATGCTGGTGAGATTAACCCTGAAGTGCCCACCTTCTCTGGCCTTGCTGCACTTTCTGATGCCATGTGGGCTTTCACTACTTTGTGTGACTTTACATAAGGAGAGTAGGTTTGCTTTGCATGGGTTTGTGAAGTCTTACCACTGGTTCTACTTCAACACGCCCATCTTGCATATAGTAAAATACATTTAGAAGCAGCATGGCACATGCATTTTTGAGCCATGCATGCATCAGAAACCGACGCAAACTCCTTAGTAAATTGGGATCCCTCTGAGAATTGCGTGTTTTTGCTTGAAGTTTAGGCTGTGCAAGGGCTTAGTAAAGCTGAGCTGTCTCTTTAGATACAGGCCCCCTTAAGCTCCTCCCAGGCTTCTCTCTTCAAGGCACACTTTGTTTTTATCCAAACTCTAATCTTGTGGGGGAAAGATAAAAGAATGCCCAAAATAATTTCAAAGACTATATGTTCCATGCACAATCTAGCCTTAAACTTACAAATGTCTCCAGGCCCCCTTTTGCCATGTGGAAAAGCCAAGGCATGAACCTGGAAAACGGCAAACCCCTCCATAAAAGAGATCCCCTCTACATCCCAAGTCTCTTGAAAACACACTATCTCAAATGCAGCTCGCTCATCCTCTACTAAAGATCTTAACCCTGCAATATTCCAGCTGAGTATGCTCAAATTCTTTTTTGATGTTTTCAAAGACATACCTTCCCCTTTCGAGATCTTTCTATCACTGATTTCCTTCGGGCCCATACCTTCTATATGATTAACCTGAGAGGGACCAAACTCCTCATTATGAAGTCAGTCTATATCTGTAAGTACATCAAACCGATTAGATTTCGCAATACCAAAAGGGCTAGCCCAACGAACAGGGTCCCTATGTGAAGATATTGTATTTACTGATGCACCCCGCTCTGATACACTGTGGGTCCAAGAAAAAGCCCTAATGGCATGAAGGTCAGGCTTATAAAAATATCCCAGCTGCAATAACTCATATTGCTGGGTTCCCGCTGAATACTCAAATTTCCAAATAATAGACTTTTGGCAGATTTGGAGTATTAAAATGAACAATAATACAATCCCCTTGTTGATCCACCGTGGTGGTGGACGTGGTAGTGGTGGTGGATGTGGTGGTGGTGGACGTGGTGGTGTTGGTGGACGTGGTGTTGGTGGACGTGGTGGTGGTGGACGTGGTGGTGGTGGACGTGGTGGTGGATGTGGTAGTGGTGGTGGATGTGGTGGTGGATGTGGTGGTGGATGTGGTGGTGGTGGACGTGGTGGTGGTGGACGCCGCCAACACCACCACCACGTCCACCACCACCACGTCCACTACCACCATGTCCACCACTACCACCACCATCACGTCCACCACCACCACCACGTCCACCACCACGTCCACCACCAACATGTCTACCACCACGTCCACCACCACCATGTCCACCACCACGTCCACCACCACCACATCCACCACCACCACATCCACCACCACCACATCCACGTCCACCACCACCACGTCCACCACCACCACATCCACCACCACCACCACCACAACCACCACCACCACCATGTCCACCACCACCACGTCCACCAACACCACGTCCACCAACACCATGTCCACCACCACCACGTCCACCACCACATCCACCACCACCATGTCCACCACCACCACGTCCACCACCACGTCCACCACCACGTCCTCCACCACCACGTCCACCACCACCACGACGTCCACCACCAACATGTCCACCACCACCACATCCACCACCACCACATCCACCACCACCACGTCCACCACATCCACCACCACCACATGCAGCACCACCACGTCCACCACCACCACGTCGTCCACCACCACCACGTCGTCCACCACCACATAGTCCACCACCACCACGTCCACCACCACCACGTCCACCACCACCACGGCCACCACCATGTCCACCACCACCACATCCACCGCCACCACCACCACCACGTAACCACCACCACCACCACCACCACGTCCACCACCACCACGTACACCAACACCACATCCACCAACACCACATCCACCACCACCACGTCCACCACCATGTCCACCACCACCACATCCACCACCACCACGTCTACCACCACCACCACATCCACCACCACATCCAACACCACCACGTCCACCACCACCACCACCATGTCCTCCACCACCACCACATCCACCACCACGTCCACCACCACGTCCACCACCACCACGTCCACCACCACCACCACGTCCACCACCACCACCACGTCCACCACCAACACCACATCCACCACCATCACTTCCATCACGTCCACCACGTCCACCACCACGTCCACCACCACCACCACTACGTCCACCACCACTACGTCCACCACCACCACGTCCACCACCACCACGTCCACCACCACCACCACCACATCCACCACCACATCCACCACCACATCCACCACCACGTCCACCACCACCACGTCCACCACCACCACGTCCACCAACACCACGTCCACCAACACCACATCCACCACCACTACCACGTCCACCACCACGTCCACCACCACCACATCCACCACCACATCCACCACCACCACGTCCACCTCCACCACCACCACGTCCACCACCACCATGTCCACCACCACTATGTCCTCCACCACCACCACCACATCCACCACCACTACCACACCCACCACCACCATGTCCACCACCACCACGTCCACCACCACCACCATGTCCACCACCACCACCACGTCCACCACCACCACGGCCACCACCACGGCCACCACCACCACATCCACCACCACCACCACCATGTCCACCACGTCCACCACCACCATGTCCACCACCACCACGTCCACCACCACCATCTCCACCACCACCACCACATCCACCACCACCACCATGTCCTCCACCACCACATCCACCACCACCACGTCCACCACCACCACCACGTCCACCACCACCACATCCACCACCACCACCACATCCACCACCACCACAACGTCCACCACCACAAAGTCCACCAGCACACATGAAAAATACAAAATGGCATTTTAGGATTGGTTATGTGCAGGAAGGGACACCTTCCTACACATAACCAATCCTCCCCTGCACACAGACACCCTCGCACTCTGGTGCAAGGGTGCCTGTGTTGGCGCTAAGTTGTGAAACTTAGCGCCATTGCAGGGGGAAGCGTAAGGCTGCACCACATCCTTGTAAATATGGTGCAGCCTTGCGTTTCCGAAGTGGCGGAGCATATCGTTAAGCCCAGGAGGCTAACGACACGCTCCGCCACTTTGTCGTACATATGGCCCTAAGTTTATTTGCATCTCAGACCAAAGTATAAGCTGTGTATGAAATATAACAAATATAAAGATTGCTGGTGGGGCAGCAAAATACTGGCTTGCTGTTTGCATGCTGACTGCTGCTGTGCAGTGCTTCAGGCACTCTGGGAGCATATGTGGAACAAGGCGAAGAAATTGTGGTTGTCATGAGTGGGTGGTTGGCTCAGCTGAGGTGTGCTGTGGGAAGAAGCATGAACACAATGTGTAAGAGACATGCATCTTGCATCCCATACATCTAAGCAGATGCACTACACAAGCCTCTCAATAAGCAATATGTGACAACATTTTACATTGGTGATGGCAAAAAAAGTTATGTGGGTGAACAGACCACAAGAAAAAAGCAATGGTGTGGCATCATGATGACATGCTGTGAAGCAGAACTCTGAAATTCTCACTAACCTAGAGATCAGAGGTCACCTATAATGATAAAAACTACCCGCTAATATGTTCCTGGATTGAGGATAGTTTTCCCAATTAAAATGCTCATCCCAATGATGAGGATCCCTGAAGCATCTCACAATGCTATAAAGAATGTCATGTTCTCTGTACGTAGTGGAGATGCACTGAGATTTTCACATCTGGCACGTGTTACACAGACAATTAGCCCATGGGCCATGCACAGTAATGAGGCGCTATGTTGTTTTCAACCTGAAAATTGTTTATATATTTTCTATCTTGCCTTCGCACACTTCACTTGCGCTATAACCCCTTTTTGTTTTTCTTAGTATTTACCTCTCTCTACAGCTACATTTACACTTAAAAAGAACAATATTAAGCAAAATAATCTAGTATTTTTTTAATTCATATTTACCTCATTTGTGTTGTACAGCTGAATTAACCTCTGCTTCTATTGGGGGTGGACCTCCAATCATTAAATAATTTTCATTTAATGTGGAGAAAACATTACATTATCTTTTATTGACTGAAGGTGAAATTTCAGTCATGTTACAGAAAGGAAACGTCACATGTTTCTATATTTATTATAATCTATTTAATTTAGCAAATCAAAGAAAAAATAAAAGTTTTACAATGTATAGCTATGCTTTTTGCATATTATATTTATTTCTTATGGATATACATCTTGAAGTGTTGTTTGTTGTATTTTATTTAAAAAATTAAACTGACCAACAAAATATAAAATAGGTAATTTTTTTAGCTGTATTGTTTTAAATAAGTGTTATGTAAAGGTAGGTCACAAGATTCACAAAAATCATGTTTTATATTACGAAGAGACATTTTTTGCTTGGGCATTAACACTCGTATCTTGAACAATATTTGAAAAATCATATTTACCAATAGTTTCTTGTACCTTTACCACCCAAGTGGTAGAGCATGTCCCCTTCCCTGTCCACCGCAGCAGTTCAGCCATGCTGCACTGGTGCACTTGATGTTTGTGGCCTGGACCAGATGACAACGGCCATGGTCTTACCTTCTCTTCTCCTTATGCAGGGGATAACCCTGCCTTACTCTACTGTCTGCTGCCAACAGAGGCAGATATCTCAGTGTGAGCTGCATCATGGCACCTTGAGTCTGTACAGGCCACAAAGAATAATGACTTTGTGACACTCCAAATAAATGAATAAATCATAAAACACCAGTTTGGAATCCAAAAGACAATTTATGAAGAATAACAACTTTACTATAAATAGATATTAAAATTATGTAAAAATGATAACAGCTTTAAAAAAAATGTAATAAGGAACGCAAGGAAGATAAAGAGTAAAGCCTCAATTTTACCAAAAAATATATGGATCTGAGGCAAAACTCAGCCAATGCCAAACTATTAAACAACCCACCAAAAAAAATGTCTGCCATACGCAGCGAGCAAGTGTGTCTTCAACAATGACATCATGCATTAAATTGCTTGTTACATTTTTGTAACACTAAGGTATATGTTGCAACAATTTATTGGCGCCGTGTCCCACTAAAGTCCTCATGCATGAACGTGCATGCATTTGATGCACGTTTGCTTAACATTGGTCACCTAACGTAAGAGAAAAAGATAAGGAAAAGGCAATAAGGTTTCACAACACAAAGCCACACACAATCACCAGCAGAGTGACGATCAACATCATCCTCTTGTGCATGCGAGTTGAATACCTTTTAGAAAGTGTTTCTCAATGTAGGCCTTGAAATGCAAGTAAGAACATTTGATAACAGATTTGTAATGTAATCCGGTTGGCATAAAGGCAATACTTCCGTGTCTGAAACAATGGACGTTGTAACTAATAATGGTTAATTTTCTGGTTATATGCCAACAAGGCTCCTGTAAATGATACACTGTATACTGCAACTGACGAAAAGTTTAATAAGAAGACTTTAAAAAAAAAAAAATTATCCTCTTGTAGAAGGGAAAAGTCATGTTATAAGGTTATATTGCAACCAGGAACAAGAAAGGGGGCACAGAAAAACTGGGTTTGCTGGAGTCAAAGTATGGAGAATGTAAAGGCAGCAAGACATCCAGAGCTACATCATGCATGCCTGCATGTACAGAAAACTCTTGGCACAAAAAACTCTAAGGTTAAGGGAGAAAAGTAAACACCTTTTATTCTGATGCCTGCTGGCAGCACTGTGTCTGCACACAACATCCTTAAGTAACAAGCCAAAGAGTGGCAGGCAGATATAGAGTCCAGAGGACTTTTACCTTTTCATTTGGCATGGTGATCACAGTAGCCAGAAATAACTCCCATTGATGGACAACAGGCCCACCAGAAGTTTAGATGACCAACTATATATTTTTTGAAGTGGTGAGAAAAGTGAGTTCAATCTTATTCGGGGAGAATGGTAGGCACATTTAGAGCACCCCATGAGAAAGTGGTGGTGTGTGCTTAAGAGAAAGATCATAGGATGGCTGAATGCAGTTGTGGCAAAGGGCTAAATGGGACCAGAATATTGGACAGTGGGTGTAGGTGATAGGATATCATTACGTATGTTCTAACGAAAGCGGTTGAAAACTTGAACAGATTTAGATTTTGGGCTAGGGACGCTAAACTTGGACTTGAGAAAGAGGAATAAATTACAAAAGGCCTATGGACTGGTGACAGATTAATAATTCAGGATGGATCAGGTCAGAAGGACAAATTTGTAGGGTAGAGGCCATGATATACAAATTCAGGCACTGGCACATGATTAGCAAGACATACATCAAGATAGGTGATCCGCGCACAAACAATGAGCACAGTAACAAAGCTCATGTGCAGGAGAAGTTGTGCAATTTTGAAACAGCAGTTCAGATTCTTCAAATTACCTGTGATGCTCATGTACCTTCTAAAGTACACAATTGATGATGGCTGATCCCAGAAGAGAAGGTAGATCTTTGGGCAAAAAGAAGCAATAAGAGGGAGGAGAAGGGGAAGCAACACTAAGGACAGACACACTTGAAAGGGCTTACTGGGATCTCAGGCCTGCTTTTCAAGTCCACCTAGAGGGAACAATATTCTTTGCAACCTACAGCCAACAGACAACCTAGAACTACAGTATTTGCATCCTAGAGCCTCTTACTCTGTCTATGACATTTCCCTCAGCCAATTACCTTTATGATGATCTTACATCCCTTTCTCTTCTCCAACCCAACCTCACCCCTGCCTGTCCAGATTGGCTGCTGACCACAAAGAATTCCAGAGGGCAAATGGGTAAATGGGATGGGCAGCAGCACCATCAATAATTATTGAATATGCACAGGCTGCTGACATGTTGAAACATACAACCTTTTATGAGTGTTAAATCACTCACCCTCCTATAAGGAACAATGCATGTATTTGCATGACACGGATCCTATATTTCAACTGTGACAATCAATAGTAAACCTTTCTGTTTTAGAATGTCCATTACATTTTCAGGAGCACAGCAATAAAGTGCCCACAATTTATTGAGTATAGGTAAAACTGGCTATGTCAGATAAAAATATAGATTTCTACATTTCAGCACAAGCTCCAAAAGCTAACAGAGACAGAGAGTCAACATTCCAGAAGCCGTGGAGCTATGTGGTAGAATGCATCAAAATAAATACATTCAAAGCTTGCAGCTGTGAGGCACACACATCCATGGTGGCCATCTTGAATGAATGTTTCTAGGCTTGAAGAAATGATTAATACAAAGTAGAAAAGTTGCTTTATGGTGTGATTTGTTAAAAACCCTTGCAGCAATATACAAAAACAGAGATTCATTGCTAGGTGCATAACTTTTATAATAAAGTTTAAAAGCATCGTAAAAGCCTAATCTAAAAAGACATTGAGGTCTAGTTTAAACAGTTGGGAATTAAAAAAGAGTCATGATGACATAGAAGCATCTATTACCTGATGCACCCTTCATGCCACATCGTGGATTATATTCGATTAAGGAGGAGAGTTTGGCATCTTCCTAGTGGGGGGGAGAGATTGTATAAGAAAACAGTATAGACAAATAGGCTCTGCTTATGCCATGCATTAATAATGGGTCTAAAGCATGTCTATTGGTCAGTAACCGGAGGCGATAGGCTCAGTGAGGCTAGGAGACAGGTTGCCTGCCTGTCCATCGTGCACACATCTCACCTCCTCTAGCTTCTTAGTGAAGCGATCCATAAATCTGACCAAGGCATAGTTAAGGGTAGTATTCAAGGGGTCAAAGCAAGCCAGGATCGCTCCTCTGCAAGATCATATGTCTTCTGCAATCCAACCTCTTCATAACAGGGCCCTTCTATCTTCTAAGAGATTAGGACACAAGCATATCACGTGTATTATGTCCTCCTTGTGTTGGCTGCAGAGCCGACACATTTCTAGGGCACAGTCTCTTTTCCATTTTGGGAAGTGACAGGATAGGGGAATCACCCCCATTCTCAGCCTTAAAAACTGAAGCTTAGTATGTTCATTAAAAGTGAACGTTAAGTAGCTCTGGGGTTTCAGTTGTGGATAGGTGCATAAAGTCGTCCTACTGTGGTTCCGTACGGAGAGGCTGGCCCTGCCTTCTAAGGAGGAAAGACGGTTTGCACTGATTTTTGCTAACCTCTTGAATTCATGTTGGCTAACATGTAAATCCCAAAGGTGGCTCAAGCCAAGAGAACTGAGGGCTCTGTACAGGTAATGGTAACCCGGCGACCTGCAGCTTGTGTTCAAGTGAATCCATAAATTGTGGGCTAGACTGCCTTCCTTAGACGCCCTAAGCTTGTGGCCGCTTATCAGGAAGGCCGCCATACGGGCCAGTGCCTGTCTGCAGATGCCGAATTCCAGTCTGATTTGTGCTGGTGACGTGTAAGAGGGAAGCTGGAAGATCGTTCTGTAAATTTTTTCGACTGCTTTGTCTAGTTGCCCGCTGTCCCGCCCTTTCGGAGCCTCGCATCCATATGTTAGGGTTGGGATAACCTTTGCCTGGGCCACCTGGAGGATTGGAGCAAATGTAGGGCCATTTAGTCTTTTGTAGATGGATCTAAGTACAAAAGACAGCGCAATACCTTTCTTTTTTAGATCTGCCAGCTCGCTCACATACCTGCCATTTTTGTTGAAGAGGACACCTAGGTTCTTGTGGCATCTGGTTGCTTCTATTCTTTCCTGGTGTAGGGACCGTACTGGATTTTTGGTCCCAGTTGTGTGGACCGCAAGGATTTTGGTTTTATTTTTATTTATCTGTAGACCATTCCTGTTGGAGTATGTTGTGGTCGCATCCAGGAGACGTTGTAGGCCAATCTTTGTATGGTTGAGAAGGACCAGATTGTCAGCGTAGAGTAGGTTGGATAAACGAAGGCTGCCCAGTTTGGGTGGATGCGAATTGACTGAGTCGAGAACTGTAGAGAGGCCGGACAAAAATAGATTAAAAAGCATAGGAGCAAGGACACAGCTTGACTTTAGGCCTTGCGTTGTTGCTATGGGTCGTGACAGTCGCGAACCATCCCCGATCGTAATCCTGATCCATGTGTCATGATGCAGAAGCTGCAAGGCCCTGAGGAGGCTGTCAGGAATATTCAGCAGGGAGAGTTTCTGCCACAGCTTCCTTCTGTTGACTCTGTCGAAGGCAGATTTGTAATCTATAAACCCCATGTATACGGGACTAGTGTTGGATTCGGCCTGGTTGATCAAGAGAGAGAGTGTGATGAGGTTTACCGTTGTCCTGGTGTTGTTTGTAAATCCAGTCTAGTTTGGTGGTATGATTGAGTTTGACTCAGCCCATGATCGTAGGGAGTCCAACAGTATGCCTTCGAAGTACTTCACTTCATTGTCAATTAAGGCAATCAAGCGGTAGTTCCCTGGAGATTTTTTGTCGCCGCCTTTGAAGATCGGCGCGAGAATCGATCCCCGCCATGAGGACGGGATGGAGCTCTTTTCTAGGATAGATAAGTAAAGCGGGGCTAGTTGAGTGGCCCAGAAGGCTGGATCCTCCTTGTAAAGAACTGGTGGTAGTCCTTACATCCCTTTGCAATCTGCTTTTGGATTGATGCCTCTGTAAAAGAGAGCCTGAGAGATGACTTGTCTTGGGTAGTAATTTGAACCTCCCGGACTGTGCTACCCATGGGGTCATCGATCTGCTCATAGTTCTGGTCTCACAGTTGAAGGTCATTATGAGAGACCAGGTGGCTTGTCAGGGTGAAAGTGGCCATTAAGGGCTTTTAGACCGAGATGTTCCAAGTTGCCCTGGAGAGCTCGTCCCCTTGGGTCCTCTTTGCCTCACGCGGGGCGATCCTGCGGTGGTATGGCCCAGTCGCCTTCCTGCGGCTGCGTTATCTCATTAAGATGAAGATCAGACAACAGCCACATATTGAAATCTCCTGAGACTAGGATGTCTGTATTGGGATTTCCAGATCTCACATTTAGTACCATTGACGTCAGCTCCTCAATTAGCGCTAACCTAGAGGCCGAGTTTGGGCGAATGTAAACGTTCATCACGATTAGGCTCCTTGACTGACCATTGGGGGTTCTAAAAGAGGTGCCCACTACCTGATGCCCAGGGGTATCGCTTGCGTGGTCCCAGGAGCAGATTGCACTGGTGGCCGATATGTAGATTGCTAGACCTCCACTGCTGCGGCCAAGGGTCTTTAGTTTGATTGCAGGAGTATGATGGATTTTGAACCCTTCTAGGTGCTGCAGCTTCTGAAGCCATGTCTCTTGCAGTAGAATGATTTCAAAGGAATGCAAATAGGATACTGTACCCTGGTCACACAATTTATTTGCTAGGCCGTTTATGTTCTAGGAATATATCTTTAGTGGGCTTCCTGCGTGGTCTTTGTTGCTGTTTCTTTGTCACCGAAGCAATCTAGTTGAGTTCAATGTCCCCGGCAGCCATGACCAGGTGTCAACTCCCACCGGTCCCACAATTTGAGTGTTGCGGCCACCACTTAGGTTCCTAGGGCTAAAGATAGGGGTTTTGCTTAGGGCGCTCCTCAAGACCGAGTAGACCGGTCTTGGCGATGCTTTTGAACTCGCCACGTCTGGTACGGTATCAATGATGTAAGGGTAGCCTTGTTCCTTCCCGGGGATGAGGGAGATTCCCCACTGCTTAAAGATGTCTGTGTGCCTCAGGATCTTATTTGCTGACTCCACTGATCGCCAGGTGACTTTAGTGGATTCATTTGACTGTCCCAGCCCTGGTGCAATGAACTCTATGGAGAGTATCTCATGGGATGTGACTTCTTCCATCAGACCTGTTGCTTGTGTTAACTACAGGATGTTTAGAATGTCGAAACTGCCTTTTGACTTGTACTCTGGATAGAATAATGTATATACAGATGATGCTTGTACTGACTGTATGAAGGTGGCTGTCAGATTTATTTGCAGGTAGGTTGTTCCCTGGGTCATTAGAAGTGTGGTTTGTTAGACTAGATTCCATGGGAGGGTGTGCCCACACAGAGGCTGCCCCAGATAGGCCCAGAGTTGCCAACGCCCGATTGCTGCGGTGCATGAATGAGCTTTCCACAGATATATTGGAGACTATAGCAGGGTTTACTGTTGGAGGGGGTGGAGGAACTGCGACGTAGGTTTTTTTTGGGCTCCTTAAAGCTGAGACAGGGGTAGTGTGCGACACGCTGGCTTGTGCGGGTTCTTCAAGATAAGTTGTTTTGTGTCTAACCGATATGTTACTGCTGGCAAGTGGGACTGTTTTCCACTTGGCACAAGGGTATAGAATCCAAGGCTTTCCACTGGGTTTTGACGGGGGCCTCAAGGGGAATCCTTATTGCTGTAGCTGCAAGGTCTTTGCAGCTGCTGTAGCCTTCACCTCAATAGGTGGTGAGATTGCGCTCTGTTGCTTTTTGGCCTGATTAAGTGTAGGAGTTGGTTCGTCCATTTCCTTTGTTGACTTGCTAGGCCAATTTAAGTCCTTGTGTCCAATCGAGTCTGCTCGTGTTCGGGTTTTAAAAAGTGGAGAAAGGACCAATTCATGTGTTGTGGGGCGGGTCTTATTTTGACCCTTTCTATTTTTTTTAGCTCATTTCCCCTTACGGTCGGCCTCCTCCATTCTCTGATCTGGTGAGGGTGTGGAAGTAGACTCAAAGTTGTCGCCGCTGTGAGCCCTTGCGGATTGTTACTCCCGCCCCAGCTGTCTAATATGCCCAGAAGCTGCGGTGGGTCAGTGGTCAGACTCCCCATTGCCCCTGGTTGTAGCGCCTCTTGCAAGTTGTTTATTTGATTTTCGCTTGATGTGGTGGACTTACATTGGTAAGTTCCTTTAGGTCCACCAAAAGCTTTGACATCACCTCCGGGACTGCACTTAATTTACCCAAAATCGTCGAGCAATTGCAACTTTGGCTCGGGTGATCCGCATACGCCTGGGCCCGTTTGATCAGGTTATTTAGATTTGTGATTTTTTCATCTACGTTGGCAACATATACGCCCAAGGTATTTAATAAACTTATTTGTATATCCATTTTGTTAGCTTGGAATGACTTCTGTAGAATGTCCAAGGCTGTGGCCCAGGCCGACTCTTGTTTGTATTCTTCGTTCCCCTCGTTTGAAGCAGGTGGGGGAGCGAGGTTGTGGGGAGCTTCTTTTCCATATGATGAAAGCATGATTTCCCACTCTTTAGATTAAATTTAGGAGAGGTCCTTTTCAGGGTTGGAGGAGTCCTCATCGTAGGGAGATAGCAGGAGTCATCCCTGTCCCTGCGAAGTTTTTGAGTTGGCTTGCTTGCGGCATCCCTGGGTCGTGATAAATGCACTGTTAGATCCTTTGATGGCTTAATTGGTGCTTCGGAGCTTTCCTCTTCTTTGCCTCTGCCACTGCTGCTGCCTCTTTGTCCATGCTAAAAGAGCAGAGTTGGGTGTCTTCTACGACCGTAGATGAATTAAGTAAGGGCTGTGTGGTGTTCCCTACTGACGAGTTGGTGGGAGTAGTATTGCTATCTGGATTGGTTGAAGGTTTATTTAGAAGTGTATTCAGTTCTTGTGATAGTCCTGCTCTCCTCCAAATTTGGGGATGAGCATCCGAAGGTGGAGCCTTTAAACTCCCTGGTGGAGTGTGAGGCAGGCCCCTGTGTTGCTCTGCAGGGTCTAAAAAGTCGCTTATGCCTTGGTGATTTGCCAAATTGTGGGGTGGAGGTTTGGTGTTGGAGCCCTCCTTACTGACAATCACTGGGGGGATAGGTAGGCCCTTAATGCTCTTATTGCTGGAGAAGATGGCGGAGCCCGCGTTTTTCAGAAAGGCAAATTTGGACGTGATTTTTGGTTGAAGATGGGTAATCTTGGGGCCCGCGGGTCTGACTTCGAAGGTACAAGGGTTGAGGATAGTTGCTGTGCTGCTCGATGGTGAATTTGATGTCAGATCGAGTATCTGGTCAGGTACTGCTGTGGATTTCACGCAGTCAGCCCTCTGCTTCCTTTTCTTGGGTGGGGCTGCCAGACTCCTCTGTGTCCCAGAACGAATAGTACGGTTGGTTGGTTGGTTTGCTAGAGATCCTGCAGGTTTATACCGCAGGCACCAGCCCTCAGCGCCCTCAGGGCCTGCTCTGCTGAAGTCCCGGGCTGTCCCGGCTTGGGAGCCCTAAAGCTTGTGAGAAGAGACTTTTAGTAACATTCCGAGAACATGCTGTGCCACTTTATAATTGGACCAATTGAGTCCTAATGAGACAAGCTGCCGGGCTGGGTGGAAGCAAAGGTGAGTGGGGCTACCAAGTGTGCCGCAGGCTGCTCCTGGACTAGTTCCAGGCCGCCTCCGCGGTCCACCTGGTGCCGCTCTCCGCGGCCGCCGAGTAGCGGCTGCCGCACTCTTAAGATCAGATGATGCTGGTTTGGACAGCTGCTTCCCTGGGGTTTTGGGCTGGGCTAGCTAAGTCCAGGTGGGGCTGAGGGGAGGAGGGAGGTAGAACCAGTTCACACAGCCTAGCCCCACCCTTCCCTCCTTGGAACTAGATCCTTCACTCTTAATTCCACCTTTAAATCCTCCTTTTAACTCCCTTTTACTTCATTTAATATCTCTTTTATTTAAATGGTGGTATGAGGTTTTGTACTGTGGATGGCCTCCTGCTGGGATTGTCACTGTTTAGTTTCAGTATTAGTATACTGGTTGTGTGCTAGACGATGCTGCCAGCTCCCCTGCGACATCAGGGTGCGCTCCCCCCACCCGGAGAAGGTAAGGGTGCGTGGGCCAGAGGGCAGGGAAAACGAAGCGGAGAGCAGTGCGGTGTTATCGAGAGCACTGGAGGGCTCAGGAGGGGGCTCAGGAGGGGGCTCAGGAGGAGGGTGTTCCCTAGCCGGTGCTCAAGCCGCTCCGGCCTGACTCGGGACGCCTCCGAGCAAGCACCATGAAATGCAACTCACTTGCCTGGCCCCAGCTGGTTTGAGCGGTTCGCAGCAACTCCGATTTACTGGGCAAACACTGACCTCCCCATGCAGCTGCCTCGGCGGATGCTGCAGCGTCTCATAGCCTCTCCCTCTCTCTCCGCCTCTCACTGCGTTTTGTCTCGTCACTTCCGCCTTTTGATGATTAATACAAAATACATTTAAAGATGTATTCAAGGGTGACATCAAACTCATCCATCAGCTCGAAGATTGTTCTTTTGTTGATGGAGTGCAGGGATGGCCCCAAGGTGTCCAAGGACTCCTCTTTAGCCAAAGGTTGTCCCTCAGCAGTGGATGGCCTAGCAAGGAAAAAACAGACATGTAGATTTCAATTTTCTGGACATAAGGGATGCCATGATTTCAGCATCACACGTCTGTACATGTTTTCTTAATAACTTCATATGTAGGCTTCTTGCAAGGTGTCAACTTTGTTGCTGACCATCAATGTCATGGTACAGGTCTCCATTCTACATGCTAGATTGATCGTTGTTGATGCTCTGCAGGGGTATGAAGTAGATACACACAGAATGTGTTGTGTGTCTTTAAATTACTGTCTGTAGGTGATTTGTGTTAGAACCATATATGGTTGGGTAAGTTTTAGTTTACACATTCTGATATTTTTATGTTCACCTGGCTGTTTGGCATGGTTAACATGGGAATGATTTGCCAATTATGGCACACTGATTGCATCATAACTGAAAAGAATGACATGAGTTTCTATCCATATATGTGGAGAGATATTGGAGCACACAAAGGGTGTCTTAAGTAACACTTAAGACAGAATAGTCCATAATCAGGAATCTCCACAACCGGCCGGAATCTCCACCTCCGGGCCGGAATCTCCACCTCCGGGCCGGAATCTCCACCTCCGGGCCGGAATCTCCACCACCGGGCCGGAATCTCCGGCCCGAGTGCGGACATAAAGTTAGTATGAGAAAGTGCATTCTGTGAATACCAAAATGAGTAAGTGTATTCTGTGAATACCAAAATGAGTAAGTGTATTCTGTGAATACCAAAAAGTACTAACTTTACGTTTTTGACGTAAGTTAGTTTTGTGAATCAGGCCCTCGATTCCTAAACGTGTGCTATATTGTCTGTGTAACTGTTAGAGACCTCGTTATTAGCTCAAAGTGATCCTTATATGTGTAGTATTATATCACAAGTCAAACAACAAAGGTTATTTACTGTATGCCTTAATGTTACATGTATGTAATTTCAATGTAGTTCTCAGTCATATTAAGTGTTGTGAAATCCGATTATTCACTATATGCTAATACAATGTGAAGTAAAAGAACTAAGAAATATTATGTTCGTATATGTTTAAATGTGCACACACATATTACATGTGCACCATTGATATAATGTCTTAAGTTAGCATTTACTCTTAAACCTGTATTTCATTTCATAATTTACTGTGCTCTGTATTATGCTGACTTGCTTTTCTTGCAGGTATTCTCATTCATTGCTAGTCTAGAATAGATGCATTTCTTGTAACAGTGATAGATACATAGCCTGGGAAAGGAGCCTTGACAAGTAGCACATGAGAAACCTATAGACAAATAAAAGACTATTAATCTCTAGCCTGAGTGTTTGAATGAGACAGAGTTCCCACGTCCAGTGTGGGATTTTTCTCTACTTATGCAGTGTGCAACATGTGAACTCACATAATGATTGAAACAAATACAATGGACTTCCATTGATGATGCAACAAAAGGGGAGTTGACGATGGATTCTATTGATAATAACTTATTGTTTGCCCTGGCTGAGGAGGCAGATGATTTCAGACTTACCTTTTAGACTGCATGCTGAACTTCCTTGCTGAACCCCTCCCTCATACCCTATGCAGAACCTTCCTTGGACACCTACCCGAACCATTTCCTAAATCCTGAATGCCCCTTGAATGGACTCTTTAACCCCTTGCATGCTTCGGACGGCCCCCGGCCTTCATACGTCACGGTGGGCGTGTGCGGAGGATGGCCGGGGGCCGTCCGAATCCCGCCCACTATTTAAATCGCCCGCACAGCACGAAAATGTGCGCAGCACGCAAGGGGTTAAGACCTTCCCATGTGTCCCTTTGTTTTTCCCTATGTGTTGTTTAGACTGACACTTATTTCCGACCTACTGAAGACTCTTGACCAAGCTTCTGCAATGCTACTGCTGGTGTTGCTTATACTCTTGTGCCTTATCCCTATGGGTTTCCACAGAGCTCTTTAATATCTGAACTCAGCACTCTTGTGCCTTCGACTGTGTTTGGAAGACTTAGGACCTGATTTAGATCTTGGCAGATCTCCCGCCATCCCTCCATGGTGGTGGTTACAAGTACTCTGTCGAGCTGACAAATTCCAGTCCACTGTATTTAGATGTGGGCTGGCTGAACAGCTGTCCGCATAAACAGACTGTTTTTCACTGCCTAAGCAGTGCACCTCCTTCGATGCGGCGTACTCCTCTACTGGCTAACAGTACTCCGTCGCCGTCAGGCTGGCAGGTTTGCCCCAAGCCTATTTAGGTTTCCCAGTTGTGCTGGTGTTGTCCTAGTGGTGGATTCGTGATAGAGTGAGTCCGTCACGGGACACATTCAACATTGATTCCTGTGGCTTTAGGATGGATGCTAGCACCACACATCTGATGTGTTTGTGTTAATTGTTGTCACCTACATACCTCCAAGCGTCACCTGGAGGTCCAGAGGACTGGTGGTGGCACTCCCAGCTCCACCTTACCACTACATCCCTGGGAGGAGAAGGTCTTGCAGATCCCACATCCTGAAGTCCTGACAGAAATCCCTGGTGGAGTGGAGGCTAGTAAGTAATACTTTTTAATGTGTCACTAAACATACATGTAGTGTTTGCTTCAAATTTATCTGTTGGTAATGTGTTTTGTCGCTTTTTTTACAAATAGCATAGCAGCCTCCTCACTCACCTCAGCTTCCCAATCATCCCAACCTTCTGCCCCTACTCAGGTCCCTTCCTCAACCCAATTCCACACTCTCTTCTATGCAGGCACCCACTCCAACAGGCATAAGCAGCCCAAACACACGCTCACACACACACAAAAAGAAACGCCAAAACAGCATACACACTCACTACACCCACAGTCTACACCCACAGGCACCACAAGCAAAACACCCACAACCACCACAATCACACCAACAACCACAACAACACACATATCAAAACCAACACACTTACACAAAAGCACGCCCATACACAGAGAACAACACCAACCAAGAACAAACACACACACTCACCAGGTTATCAAACACCAGCCAAAATACACACTCTAAACCTACACAACATACACCTGACTCACATGCTACTGCCAAACATACAGACACAAGCACATCACCCATTCCAACTCCCTCCACCTACAAAAGCCACTACTCTACCACCCCTCCAACCCTTGCTCCTTTTTTCTTATAACGTTTGCCTGGTAATTGTAAAAAACTACATGATAGGATTATCTCACTTATTTGTACATATTTCTTATTTTACAATTTTAATTTTTTTTAAGTGTTAATACAGGTGTGTTCATTTCATCTTCATAAGTTGTAAAATCAACACTTATGCATTACACATAAGAAAAAAATTGCATGTAAGAGCAATGAAAATCTGCATGAGTCCAAAGCAAATGTTAACACACGATTCATAGGGAAAAAAGTAAAAAAGAAGCTTACCTTAGATCCTGGCGACAACGTGGTCAAGTAGTAGCAGCAAAGGAAAGACTTGGAAAATTGGGTTCAAGATGGAAACGGAAGTGGAAAACAGAAAAAAAGGTACTTTTCTACCTCATATCCCTTTGATTTGATTCTGCCAGCTCAAGTTTGTAGGTTTTCCCACCACAGTTTCTTCGACGGAAAGGCACATCATATTTGTCCTGATGGAAATATTGTCTGGCCTCCCTCTGATGGCCTCCTTGTGCCGTCGCCGCGGGCAGAAAATTCTGGTGGAGGCGGAGGAACTCAGACGGACTATAGTTCATATACCCGTCAGCATCTAAATTGAGTGGACAGAGTGCCAAGTAGGCAGGCGGAGAAACCGTGGAAAAAGTGACAGCGAGACCAGATCTGTAAAGATCTAAATCAGGCCCTTAGATTGCTAATTTATAGAAAGGACCAATTGAGATTGTTTTCCGAGCATCAGTTTCTTATGCTTCTGATTTGTATTGCAGCAACAGAGCTGCTTGCTTGTTTAATTCTCGTCCGTCTAAACTTCTTCAGGGGGCTTGACCTCCCTGTTGTTGTCTTATACCTATATAGTATGGTCTTCAGAGTGATTCACCTGAACTTGATTACTAATTTGTAATAAACACCCTTGAACATGGCTACTGATTCCTGGTCCTCATTGTGTAAATTGGTTGCACTGACAATTATATTGTGGTTGATCGGATAAATGGTAACTGTAGGAAGGCAGGATCTTTCTGCATAGATACCCCCACTTTTTGCCTGGTGCTGTGCTGGTTTTTGACTAGACTGACTGGGATCCTGCTAATCAGGACCTCCGTCTATCTGCTTTCTCCATAAACTGTTATGTTATGTACTTAGGTACACTCCAGATTTGATACTGGGGTACCCTTGTCAGTCCCTAGTATATGGTGCCCATGTACCCAGGGCATAGGTACCCCAGGGGCCTCCCATGGGCTGAAGATGTATTATGCCACCCATGCAAAATGGAACCTACAGGCCTGGCATTGCAGCCTGTGTAAGTTGGTGCATGCACCACTTACTTAAGATATAGGTTTACTATATCTAAGGGTCACTACACTTAAAACCTATAAGTCACCCCTAGAGCAGGCCTTGACAATCCAGAAGGCAGGGTGCTTGGTTCTAAGTGAGAGGGTGCCACTGCATGAGCAGGATAACCCTGCAGCCTATGGAGTCCATTCTCCCGGGTTGTTAGTGCAGCAGCCATTTACGACATATAGAGTGGCATTATGCGACTGCGTGATGACCAACTCTAAAACGGCTGAAAGTAACCCTATCATGTTTGGTATCAAAACATTGTGGAATCATACCCCCATACCGTAACCGGTGTGGGGGGTATGATTCCACCCCTCTGAAGCGAGCTTTGTTGGGTCCCTGGTGTTCCCGGTACCAGCCTTCTAGTCCCGGGCAGCACAAAATGGTTGCTGCCGACCAGAGACACGTTTATGCCCTCCTGCTGCTGAGCCAAGCTCGAGCTGAAGAAGGTGGAACAATAGGCATCCTGTCACAGGGAGGTGTGACCTCCTCCCAGACAGGATTTAGTGTATTAGGGCTGGGTGGGTGCGCTTGCCAGAGACCGAAAGTCTGCATGAGGGCACATTTGGTGTCCCTGTGCATAGTCCAGTTCAAATCAGTCCTGGGAGCTGTTGGCTCCTGCTCTGGCATGAAACTAGACAAAGGACATGGGAGTAACCTCCCAACTGTCCAGACCCTCCCCTGTGAGGGTCCCCTGAATCTGTCCAACCCTCTCCCGTGGGTACAAAAGTGCTTACCTGGCTGTAGGACCCTGGATTTGACATGGACAAGATTCTGAACAAGAAACCACTGAACTTCGACCGTCTGGACACTCTGGATTTCGCTGGACTTAGTTTGGGCCTGACTTCGTCTCCCTCTCAGTCTGAAGCATCGTCTGTGCCCGTGCACAATACCGGCTCCGTGCAGGACCTGTGGAGCATCAAGGACAACCAAAGGTATCTCCCTTGGAGTGAAGGAATCACTCCCCTGCAACCGCGGGCACCACATCACGACTGACCGATCTGCTGCTTCCAAGATCCTACAGACTCTGAAGGATCCAGCAACACAGGAGGTAGGTTTCTATGTCTCTCGAGTTCCAAGCTGCCCTCTTACCAAGTTTGAGGCCAGAATCCCTTGTGGGGGCTGCAATACCCGTACCCCTGTGCACCGCGTTCATTTGCAAGTGCATGTGCTTGTTGGCATTTTCACGAACAAGTGCACTGGGCTCAGAGTACCCCAAACCTCTGGCACCATTTCCTACAAAGAACTCCGGCTACTCGCACCGAGTGCTCCGTGGGCTGCTGCTTTGTGAAATCGCTCGAGGTCCTCTTGCGACTCCTGTGCCTACGGCCTGTGAGTCCACTTGAGGGTCAACTTTGCTTTTCTTGGGCTCCCCTAGTTGCTCCAGGCTTGCCCTGACTCCCCTGTGTTTGGTGAGTCTCCTGGACCTTGCTGGTCCGAATGTAACCTTCCTTGACTCTCTGGTGGGTTGCCGTTGCCAAGGCTTGTTGGTGCTCCCGCCAGACACCGACCCCTCAGCACTTGACATCCTTTGTGGTACAGCTCACATCTGGCTCCTGGTTGTCCTCGACATCTCCTGGTCCCCGTGGCTGCAGTGTCAAGAACTCCCTCAACGCACCTGAAGCACCCGACATCGGTGGGCATTCGTCTACCGAGCCCCTGGTCACTCCTGAGTGAACCAGACTCTGTCCCTTCTGCTTTCAGGTACTCTTCAACAAGAATCCACCTTTGGATTCCAACGGACACTTTTCCTCCTTCCAGCAGCGGCTCTTCTTAGAAGTCCTCCATTGAGATCGACGGCGGTTTCTGACGCCACTTCAGACCTATGCACCCGGCTTCCCTGGGGTAGGTAACTCTGGTACTATGGTATCCATGGGTGGGGTGGCTCTCCAACCTCCTAACTTCAACGGGGTTTCTTTGAAGTCCACTGGGAAGGGTCCTTAAACTTTAAAACTTCAACCGAGACTTCCCCATAGAATTGTACAGAGCAGGCGGTCGTGTTCTCACACTGCACCCGTCCTCCGTGGGGTCCCTACTTACTCACCTTGGGTGGTTCCTTGGGGTCCCAGTGATTCTACGTCCTCTAGACACTGTCTTGACTCAAGCCATGATTCTTACACCACTATTTTAGTATATGGTTTGGTCTCCCCCTTGGAGCCCACTGTGTATTAGTGTTATTTACTATTGTTTCCATGCTACAGTATTGTTTGCTTTGTGAGTATCTTCGTGTAGAAGGTACTGTGTCGTACTAGAGAGTGTTATATCAATAAATACATATTTTTATAACTACTGTGTGGTTCTCCTTTCATTTAACCAATACAATAAGGTTGCATTCTGGTAAAACAAGCTGCTTAACATTCCTTCAAGACTTAGCCTGAAGGCTGCTCTCCTCAGCACAGCTACCACTTGGATAGCTTTCCAAAGTTATCTTTGACCTCTTAAATCACCATAAGGGTTGTTTGGATTGGTGCAAGGTGCCCACTTTAATTAGTGGACAGCATATACCAGGCCAACTTCTCACATTGGTGTGCAGCGGTTGGGATTCAAGCCTGCATTGTTTTACCAGATAAATCTTTGTATTGATTAACTAAAAACCACTAAGTACTAGGTACATATAATACTAGCTTAGAATAAGTAAGTTCTACTGAACTTATGGTTGGGTAAGTCAAGGGTCTAGCACACCATTTCTCCAACCTCAGAGAGTTTAGTTCCCACTAGGTTAGTTAGGTGCAACACCTCTCCACACTTAGTATGTCTATTAAAGGAGATGCCAGTGGCTCTCTGCCTTCGAGATACAGTGAGCTTTCATTCCAAGAATTGGAAGCCCTGTGTGCCTCTAGAAAGCTGAAGACAGGGAGAAGTGCCAACACTCAACGTCTAATAGAGCTGTTACTGTTAGATGACCTAAGGAAGATCCCTGGGTCAGATGAACAGGACAGAGTGGGTGGGACAGGGAATGAGGACAGGTCAGGAGGTGACACCTTTCATGACCTGAAATCTAACCCTGACCAGGAAGAACCTGATGGTTCTCACCTGGACAACTCAGATCTTCATGAGGAGGATGGAGGAGGCAATGAAGGCCTCTCTTTACTCCTCCTGGAAGAGTGCAGTGTTTACCAAGGAGATCTAGATCTCCCTCTGCAGAGTCTAATCACCCAGGACAGTCTGTAGGGACCTCTGTATCTAGCAAGAGGGACCACTCTTATGATAGGGAATACCAATTGATTGAACTTGAGAAAGCTAGGCTTAGGCTCAGGCAAGAGCAATTAGCCCTTGATAAAGAGTCCCTAGAAGTCCAGAGAGCTAGAAAAAAGTTGGGACTAGAGTCCCATGGTGGCAGCAACAGTGTCCCTAGAATTAAAGAACATCCTTTGAAAACAGGAACCTGAGCAAGATTGTCCCTCCCTACCATGTTGGGGATGACATCCATAAGCGGATAACTGCTTTGGAGATGGCCTGTAAAGTTCAGAGGGTCCCTTAAGAGCAGTGGGCAGCTATCTTGTGGCTCTCCTTTGCTGACAAAGGTAGAGATAAGCTCCTCACTGTTAGAGAAGAGGATGCTGACAATTACTCAATCTTGAAGAGTGCTCTCATTGATGGGTTTGGCTTAACCACTGAACAGTATATGATTAAGTTCAGAGACACCCAGAAGACACAGAATCAGGATTGGGTAGACTTTGTAGATTGTGCTACAAAGGCACTGGAAGGTTGGTTACATGGAAGCAAAGTGCATGACTATTGAGGATTGTACAATTTGACTATGAGGGAGCAGATCCCTAATAATTGTCAAAACCAGCTTTTGCACCAGTATCTGGTGGACTCAGATCTGACTTCTCCCCAAGAATTGGGAAAGAAGTCAGATAAATGGGTCAGAACCAGAGTTAAACAAAATAATCAGAGTGGTGGTGACCAGAAGAAAGATTCTTCTAAAAGCCTAGGAGAAAGGTGGGGATAAATCTAAAGATAAGTCCTCTGAAGGTCCACAAAATTCCTTCTCTGGAGGTGGGTCCCAAACTCCTTTCTCCCCTGAAAATAAACCTTATTTCTATGTCTGTAAAAAGCCAGGCCACAGGAAGAATGATGCCATTTGTCCAAAGGCCAGCAATAAGGAAAATGTTCCTCCTACCACTACTACCACGCCCCCGGTACTGCAAGTAGCAATCCCCCAGGTGATGGTAGTGCACCCAAAAATTTAGTTGGGTTCTCATGGGGAACAGAGGTGGATGCTGGATTAGCCAGATTCCCCTCACTGGCCACCTTAGTCTGTGATGATGGCATGGGATTTGCCACTTTTACTTTCAGTCCCAATTCCTTGGACAAGTATAGACAGGAGCCTCTGATCAATGGCCAGAAAGCTGTAGCCTACAGGGACACAGGGGCTAGTGTCACCATGGTGACAGGAAACCTAGTGCTCCCACTTTAGCCTTTAACTGAGTACAAGTACCACGTGACCAACACTGAAGGTGTTAGGACAGATCATACCATGGCAATAGTCAATCTCAGCTGGGGAGGGGTCACTGGTCCAAAAAGAGTGGCAGTGTCCCCAAACTTGCCTGTATATTGCCTCTTGGGCATGATTTAGAAACTTCAGCCTGGGCTGAAGTAGAACAGAAGGCCCATTTAGAAATGTTAGGCCTCCCTGAGAGAGTTGGTGGGTCCCTTAGGACCCCCCAGGAAACTTTTGGAGCAGTGGAGCCTAAAAAAATGGCCCACTCTGCTCCTCCAGAGAGCACAGGGAATGAAGAAAACTCTTTTTCTCCCAGACTATAGGTAAGCGTCAGCTTCCTCAGGGAACTGATCCTACCCCTTGTAAAGGAACTGCCTCAGAGGTGGTCAGCCTTGTCCTGGCAGAACCACTGAAGGCAGGGGATCCTTCCAAGGAGGTGCCCAGTCTGGAGCAGGTATCATGCCCCTCTCTACCCAGCCTCAGTCAGCCTAGGGCTACAGAGGTCAGGAATGTCAGGGGACCCCTAAGGGTCCACTATCCAGAGGAGCCCCCTCGTCATAAGATTGGAGACACCCAGTCTAGCACTAGCCAGGTGGATATTCCTCAACACTCTGAGGGATCCCTCTTACCCTTAGGTAGTGATATCCCCCAGATGGACTCTGTTGGGCAAAGGAAAACCTGGGACAAGGCTGTCCCAAACCTTCCCTGGCCCTCCATTGTTCCAACCAGAGGGACTCAACCCCCAGCTGTAGGCAGTCAGAGGTTGACCCCTAGGGCCAGATATAACTCAGTCATGGAAAGAAAGGCCTCCCAGGTGACCAGCGCTCTGAGGAAGCTGAGACCAACCCTATTAGGGCCTCACTTCCCTACTCAGGCACCCCACCAGCCTATTTCTTTACCAAAACAAACACCAGGTAGTCATCCCAAATTTTGGCAAGGATCCAAGACCCTTCAGGGTAGGGACTCCTCAGTGGTCCATAAGATAGGGGGTATCCATGCTAGTGCAGGACCTTCCTTATATGGCCACTTAGGCAATAAAGTCTCAACTGGGCAAGGTTAGCCTTATCTCCTTTCATTTGAGGGGGTGGTTATGTAGGAAGATAGGATCTGTCTGCATAGTTACCCCCACATTTTGCCTGGTGCTGTGCTGGTTTTCGAATAGTCTGACCGGGATCCTGCTAATCAGGACCCCGTCTATCTGCTTTCTCCCTAAACTGTTATGTTATGTACTTAGGTACACTCCAGATTGGATACTGGGGTACCCTTGTCAGTCCCTAGTATATGGTACCCATGTACTCAGGGCATAGGTACCCCAGAGGCCTCCCATGGGCTGAAGCATGTATTATGCCACCCATGAGAGGCCATGCAAAATGGAACCTACAGGCCTGCCATTGCAGCCTGTGTAAGTTGGTGCATGCACCGCTTACTTAAGATATAGGTTTACTATATCTAAGGGTCACTACACTTAAAACCTATAAGTCACCCCTATAGCAGGCCTTGACAATCCTGATGCCAGGGTGCTTGGTTCTAAGTGAGAGGGTGCCACTGAATGAGCAGGACACCCCTGCAGCCTACGGAGTCCATTCTCCTGGGTTGTTAGTGCAACAGCCATTTACGACATATAGAGTGGCATTATGCGACCGCGTGATGACCAACTCTAAAATGGATGAAAGTAACCGGTGTGGGAGGTATGATTCCACCCCTCGAAAGGGAGCTTCATTGGGTCCCTGGTGTTCCCGGTACCAGCCTTCCAGCCCCGGGCAGCACAAATTGGTTGCTGCCGACCAGAGAGACATTTCTGCCCTCCTGCTGCTAAGCCAAGCTCGAGCAGAAGAAGGTGGAACAATAGGCATCCTGTCACAGGGAGGTGTGACCACCTCCCAGACAGGATTTAGTGTATTAGGGCTGGGTGGGTGCGCTTGCCAGCGACCGAAACTCTGCATGAGGGGCACATTTGGTGTCCCTGTGCATAGTCCAGTTCAAACCAGTCCTGGGAGCCGTTGGCTCCTGCTCTGGCAGGAAACAAGGACAACCAAAGGTATCTCCCTTGGAGTGAAGGAATCACTCCCCTGCAACCGCAGGCACCACATTCACGACTGACCGGTCTGCTGCTCCTGGGCTCCTACGGACTCTGAAGGCTCCAGCAACACAGGAGGTGGTTTTCTACATCTATAGAGGTCTAAGCTGCCCTCTTACCAAGTTTGAGGCCAGAATCCCTGGTGGGGGCTGCAATACCCGTACCCCTGTGCACTGCGTTTATTTGCAAGTGCATATGCTTGGTGGCGTTTTCACGAACAAGTGCACTAGGCTCCGAGTAGCCCCAACCTCTGGCACAATTTCCTACAAAGAACTCGGCCTCCTTGCACCGAGTGCTCTGTGGGCTGCTGCTTTGTGAAATCGCTCAAAGTCCTCTTGCGACTCCTGTGCCTAAGGCCTGGGAGTCCACTTGAGGGTCAACTTTGCTTTTCTTGGGCTCCCCTGGTTGCTCCAGGCTTGCCCTGACTCCCCTGTGTTTGGTGAGTCTCCTGGACCTTGCTGGTCGGAACCGTAACCTTCCTTGACCCTCTGTGTGGGTTGCCGTTGCCAAGGCTTGTTGGTGCTCCTGCCAGACACCGACCCCTCAGCACTCGACATCCTTTGTGGGACAGCTCGCATCCGACTCCTGGTTGTCCTTGACGTCTCCTGGTCCCTGTGGCTGCAGAGTCAATAACTCCCTCAACGCACCTGAAGCACCCGACATCGGTGGGCATTCGTCTACCGAGCCCCTGGTCACTCCTGAGTGACCTAGACTCTGTCCCCTCTGCTTTCAGGTACTCTTCAACAAGAATCCACCTTTGGATTCCAATGGACACTTTTCTTCCTTCCAGCAGCGGCTCTTCTTTGAAGTCCTCCATTGAGATCGGCAGAGGTTTCCGACACCACTTCAGACCTATGCACCCGGCTTCCCGGGGATAGGTAACTCTGATACTACGGTATCCACGGGTGGGGTGGCTCTCCAACCTCCTAACTTCCATGGGGTTTCTTCGAAGTCCACTGGGAAGGGTCCTTAAACTTTAAAACTTGGGGGGGGCCTGGTCTCGCCAGCGGCAAGATGGCTGCGCGCTGAGCGAGCTCTGCCGGCCGAGCTGAGAAATCCTACAATATCCGTCATCAGTGGGAGGCATCCATGCACCAAACTGCCTCCCTGCACTGTGTTATTTGGTTGTGAAGCTGGGGGAACTGCGGATGAGCGGCGCCTGAGGTGTGTGCGTGCTGAGGCCTCGCCAACTGCCCGCCTCTCCTGTGGCGCCCGAGGGCCTGCACCGGCCCATCCTGCCTGCTTGGGAGTCCCCCTGCCGCGTTCAGAGGGGTGGACTGCCCGGTGAAGATGCCTGCCCGAAATCGTGTTGGGGGCCCCCGGGAGTCGCTCCGTGTCTGGGGCGGTGGTGCCCTGCTGCTCTGGGTCGATGCCATCTGCTTTATCGCAGCCTGGGGGCCGGGCGTGAGGCGCCGCCGGGCCTGTGCCTGCTACATCCTTGGTACTGGCTGTACTGACCCTCTGCCTTGGGGCCCGGCCTACGCACGGGGGCTCTGCTGATTACTGCGGCTACACCAGGACTTACAGCACCTCCCCCCAAGTAAGGCTGCGCACACTGGAGACCGGCTTGGCTGTTCCGCTGCCTCATTCCTGCACCATGATTGCGAGGGCCTGGGTGCTTGCGGCATCTCTGGCCTTGGCAGCTGGCCTCCCCTGGCCGCACCCTGATTCCTCCTCAGCCTACCCTGCTTCGGAGCCGGCCCATGTGCAGGTGCACTGCTGTATGCTGCTGCCTCACCAGGACTCCTAGTATCCCCCAGCAAGAAAGGCTGTCGCACGTATTGGGGACCGGCCTGGCTGTCTAGCTGCCTCCTTTCCTGCACTGTCTCTGCGAGGGCCTTGGTGCCCACGACGTCTCCGGCCTTGGTGGCCCGCCTCTCCTAGCTGCCCCCCAACTCCCTCTCGGCCTACCCTGCTCTCGGGCTGGTTCGCCTCAAGCTCCTGGCCTACTACTAACTGCTGTTCTGGCCTGGCCGAGCGGAGGGGGGCCTGCGCCTGGGGTCGCCTTTCACGCCTGGGGCCTCCTACTCGCCGCTCGTGGTCCTGCGCTGGCGGTGGGATTCCCCTTCACATCCTACCTGACTTCATCCTGCGGCCCCACTGGATTACTAGCTGTGGCCGGTGATGCCCCGGAGCTGTGCAACATTGCCTGAAACGCTATTACCAGGCGCCTGCGGCCTTATTTGCGGCCTACCCTGGGCCCTTTTGTGCATATCCCGCGGCCCACTGAGGCCCTTACAGAGGCCCACCCAGGAGATGTTTTTTTTCACCCTCCTGCTGCTCCGCCTGGCTGGACCAGTCTTTGTGCCTGCGACCTCGCCCTATGACTGCTAGTCCCCCTGGGCTCCTCACCGTCTCCGCTGCCCTCTCACTGTGTACCACCATGGGGAAGACGGACACCAGGCAGCCCAAACTTACCTTCTCAGGGCGCGGTACGGGCAAGGGCGGTGAGCCCCCCCGAAGCCGATGAGCAATCTACTCAGACTGACTTCCCTGGCGAGCAAGATGACAGTCTCAGAGCCATCTGTCAGGATCCATCGGACTGCCCACCACCTTCCACACTTCAGCAGTAGTGGGGGAACTATTCAGGGTGAACCCCAGGGCGCTAGGTGCATTTCACTCACTTACATCCTACCTAGGAAGACTGCCTGTCGGGTGGGGGCTCCTAGCAGGTTCTCAACACATGCCTCTCGCCCTTGGCTCGTCCCCTCTTTTACTCCTCATGTTCCCTGAGGAAGAAAAGCTGACTTATATTTCTTTAATTCTCTGCTCCGGTATGTGGTGGTGTTTTTCTTATCTTTGTTTCCAGGCCACGCCAGAGCTCGACTCAGCAACCCCCATGACTCAGCAGCCTCCGTGACTCGGCAACCCCCATGACTCATAGCCTCAGTGACTCAACAAGCCTCCGTGACTCAGCAACCCCCATGACTCAGCAGCCTCCATGACTCAGCAGCCTCCATGACTCAGCAACCTCCGTGACTTCAACAAACCTCCATGACTCAGCAGCCTCCGTGACTCAGCAACCTCCATGACTCAGCAGCCTCCGTGACTCAACAAGCCTCCATGACTCAGCAACCTCCATGACTCATCAGCCTGGCAAAAGGTATTTAACTCTCACCTAGGCTCATCTTTAGTGCTTCGTATTGAGTTTCCTTTTGAAGATCCTGCGGCGTGACGGCTCTTCTCTGCAGGTACTGGTCGGACGAGTCCTGTTGGCATGACGGCTCTTCTCTGCAGGTGCTGGTCGGACGAGTCCTGTTCCATCCTTACTGCTGCTACTCGCAAATAAGTCTAAATCCTTTTTGGGCTACATTTAACTCTTGTGCTCAGTGGAATTCCATTGTTTTGACTCCCGGCTCATTTCTGGTTATCGGTGAGATCTTCGGTAATTGCGCACGAAACTCTTCGCAGTCAGAGACTTCCTGACTTCATTTCCTATATCACAGATCCCTCTTGTTCCCACTCAGCTTACGTTACGCTACTTGCCTGGATTTTGGTCATTTCCTCCTCATATCATTTATGTAATTCGTGCATAGTCCTTATTGATAGAAGTGTATATTATTATTGCAGTGTTTATTGTTATCCTGTTACGTCTCTGTTTTTTCTCGCTGAAAGAAGGTCTTGGTAACGCTCTCAAGCCTTGGACATACTTCACCCGAAGGATACAGATTATGTCTTATCTCATTGAAATAAGAATGTATGGTGTGCTTATGTGTAATCTTCGTTGCCACAATATTGTGTGAGTATGTATTTATCTTTGGCGCAATATATATTGTGTGAGTGTGTATTTATCTTTGGCACCATATGGTGTGAGTGCAGTTCTGATTTATTCTAATCATTCTTTTATCGTGACCCAATGCAGAAGTTTATGCATGATATATGTCATTGATTATTTGTGTACTTATTGATGTCTTTTACTACTGCTGCAGGAGCTGGTCTCCATACTCATTCCTAGCTTTAGGACAGATGTCCCAGATTGTTCTGTGACCCAGAGTTTGCTTCTCCACCGGCACGAACCCGCACCAGTTGTTTCTTTCTTTATTTTAGCTTTTTGTTTTAACTAATTATTTTAGTTTATTGTTTGTTCCCAAACCCCCTTCCCTTGAGATTATCGGATGAGCACTGGTGTCTCTGGTTCAGTGTTCGTCGAATGATTTCTGGGGATTGTTGGGGTCCAGCTGCCTCTGCGTGTCCAGCAGAGAGAAAAACGCGTTCCAACGTTCATCTTCCCAGATTGGTTCCTGATAGAATGCAAAGCCCTTAAAAAATATATATATATATATTTTTTTTTTGTTTTCTTGTCCCGCCCAGGCAGCATGGCGTCCGATTCTTTTGACGTTTCTGCTCTTAACGACACCTTGAGGGATCTCCAACGACAGGTAGAGTTGGTGCGAGTGGAGAACCAAACCTTGTGGTCACATGTAATAGGGATGTCCCAAAGATTAGATCGAGTACAGAATGGGGGAGCTGACTCTGGAGCTAGCCTTCCTACAGGTGGAACTTATACCTCTCACTTACAGGCATGTCATCAAATAGCGGTTCCTTTGGCACCCCCTGAGCGCTATCAAGGGGATCCTCAGAAATTACATGTTTTTCTTACACAATGTAAATTACATTTTTTATGTAGACCAGCTGCGTTTCCAACACCCGAGTCTAGAGTAGCCTTCATTCTCTCATATCTATCTGGGGATGCAGCAGCCTGGTCCACAACCCTTGTGGCCAATGATGATCCTGTGTTATATTCCTTTGAACGCTTTGAGCAGGATCTCAGGTGCATTTTCGACCGACGAACCTCCACACAGACAGTAGACAATGAATTACTGGATCTACGCCAAGGGAATAGAGATCTCCTTGTTTACCTCGCACAATTTAACAGACTGGTGGTAGAGTCCCACTGGCCGGAACATAAAAGAGCATCATTATTCTACAGAGGATTGCGTGATGAACTCAAAGATATGCTGGCTCATGGTCGACCGCCCTCGAGACTGCGATGCGCTCATAAACCTGGTTCTTCAATTAGACCATCGGTTGGCGGAACGACAAGGGGAGAAGAAACGTGCCGAGAACAGAGTACCCCCACCTTTGCCCCGTACTGATTCCCGACTATTCCGCAATGCGATAATGGATAGCGGCGAACCCATGCAGATCGGGTCGGTTCGACCTCCCCTTTCCAAGACTGAAAAGGAGAAAAGACGGCGCAACAACCTTTGTCTGTATTGTGGCCTAAGTGGTCGCTTTGTGAAAGACTGCACCAAGAAACCTAAGAAAGATTGGAGAACACCAAACTTCCGAAAGGGTACTGTGGCCAACACCAACCAGATTGCCACCACCCATGTCACTTTGAATGTATCCTTATCTGGTCCCAATTTTCACCTCCAGAGGGTGCTAGTCATGATCGATTCAGGGGCCACAGGAAACTTCTGTGATTGGGGATTTGCTCGCACTCACCGAATTCCTGTGACAAGAAAAAACATCATCGAACAAGTCTGTGCTGTTGATGGTTCCCCGTTATCGTCTGGGCCACTTTCTCATAGCACTATCTCTCTGGTCATGGAAACACTCACAGGGCATAAAAAACAGTGCCAACTGGATTTAATAGATGCCCCCAAGTACGGTGTTATATTAGGCTTCCCATGGCTGGTAAAACATAACCCCACCATAGACTGGTGTAAGCGAACTGTCACCTTTCTGTCCGAGTACTGCTCTAAGTTTTGTATAGGTCATGTTTCTGCACCCCGTACCACCACCTCTTTATCATCTCAAAAGCAAGTAATCGCCACAACCCTTACTGGTCTGCCAAATGAATATCAAGACTTTGCCGATGTTTTTGATGATCAAAAAGCAGAAACTCTTCCCCCTCATCGGGAATTTGACTGTCATAGCGATCTAGAACCAGGGGCACGGGTTCCTTGTAGCCATATTTATGCCTTAATGAAAAAGGAGAACGACTTCCTAAAAATATACCTAGACAAATATCTGGCTAATGGATTTATCCGCTATTCTAAATCACCGGCCCCCTCTCCCCTTTTCTTCACCCCTGGGAAGGAAGGGGACCTCCGTCCTTGCATTGACTATCGAGCCTTAAACCAGGTGACCATTAAGAACCGGTACCCCTTACCACTCATCGCCTCCATATATATATATATTTAATATATTTATTAATTTATATAGCGCCCGAATCACCCCGTTAGGGGTATCTCCGCACTTAGGATGGTATGATACAGCCAAACCAGAGGGCCTCAGAAAAGATAGGTTTTTAAAAGCTTCCTGAAGTGAGGAAGGCTCTGGCAGTCGCGAAGCTGGCGGGGGAGTTCGTTCCAGAAAGTCGGGGCAAGTTGAGTGAATGCTTTGCCACCCTTGCGAGCCTTTTTAATTCTCGGAGTGCAAAGGAGTAGCTTGGATCCTGATTGGAGGGGCCGAGAGGGAGTGTACTTAGTCAGTTTGTCAGACAAGTAGGAAAGCCCCAGACCATTTAGGGCTTTAAAAACAATGCAGCCGATCTTAAATTTCACCCGCTTTCTTACAGGGAGCCAGTGAAGTTGGTTAAGAAGTGGAATGGAGGCCATTCTTGCTACTAGTTGGGCTGTTGTATTCTGGACTACTTGTAATTTGTTTAAGGAAGCCTCGTTGGCCGAGGCCAACAGTGCATTACAGTAGTCCAGACGGCTTAACACTAGGGCTTGCATCAGTGTTTTTTGCGTGGAGGAAGGTAACAGAGGAAATACTCTTCTGAGTAAGCTGAGTGTGTGAAAGCAGGTACCAGCGGTGGTAGCGGCGTGAGCTTCGAGCGTAAGATTCTGGTCAATACGAATTCCTAAATTCTTGACCACTTCTTTTGGAGAGGGGGCAGTGCCCAGCTCCTCCGGCCACCACCTGGGAGTCCAGCTTATGGCTGCACCTCCAAACAACATGATCTCCGATTTCTCGGCATTCAGTTGAAGGAAGTTGGTCCTCATCCAGGCGGCAATGGTCTTCATACCCTCAAAAAGATGAGTTGTATGTCAGGGCTGGATTTATCAAAGGTGAGAAGGAGCTGGGTATCGTCCGCATAGGAGATGGGACAGAACCCTAGGTTCCTCATTAGTTTAGCCAAGGGAGTAACATAAATGTTGAAGAGGGTAGGGCTCAAATAGGAGCCCTGCGGTACTCCCTTAGTAATTTTGGTGGTTTTAGATCTAAAGGTGCCCAATGTGACTGTCTGAGTTCTGTCTGTCAGAAAGTCTGTCAGCCGTTTTAGTGCAACCCCCTGTACCCCGATGCCCTGTAGGATATGGTGCGAGATGGTGTCAAACACCGCCGATAGGTCAAGCAGCACCAAAAGTGCTGCCTGACCATTGTCCAGGGCCATTCTGATGTTATCAGTTACCTCTATCAAGACGGACTCGGTACTGTGCTTGGCCCGGAATCCTGACTGGGAGACATCCAGGCAGTGCAAGGTTTCAACAAAATCGGACAGATGCCTGTTTATATGCTTTTCAAGAAGCTTGCTCTGAAGGGGGAGCAGAGAAATGGGACGATAATTGGACAGCTCGGTAGTGGGGGTCTTAAGGTTTTTATGGATGGGTACGACTTGAGCTGCTTTCCATTCTGGGGGGAGTCTGCCAACCCTCAAGGAACTATTGAGAATGGTGCAGATGGGTGTAGCTAGCTGTGTAGATAGTCGGGAGGAGATCTTAGCTGGGATTACATCCAGGGGGGATCCAGATTTAACTTTGGTTAGGAGAGATTCCACCTCTACCGGGGTGAGTGAGGGAAAGCAGTGGAGATACGGGGTGTTAATGGGGGTGACAGGGTGTACTGTAGTGGGGTAAGAAGGAGTTCCATTGGATATGATAATTTTATGGTAAATGGCTTCGATTTTCTGGGTTAGAAAGGAAGCTATATTATCGCACAGCGACTGTGAGGGAGTCTCTGCAGTGTTGCATGCCCTAGGGTTTGTGTAGGTCTTCAAGATCTGGTAAAGGGTCCTAGAGTTGTTCCCAGCTTGCTCTAGCTGATTTGCGATATGTAGCTTACGTGCGGATTTAAAATTTTTATGATAAGAGGCCAGTGCAGCTTTATATCTCTCTTAGTCTTGTACACTGTGTGAGCGTCGCCATTTCCGTTCCAATTTTTTACATTGGCTCTTTTTAATCTGGAGGGTAGGGGACTGCCAGCTAGTGGGAGTGTGTTTGGGAGGGTGGGTCTGTGGTTTCATCGGAGCTACATTATCTATAGTGAATTGTACAATGGAATTGAAATGAGCTAGCTGTTCTTCTACACTATATGTGTTAGTATCAATATTCCAAGAGCAAAAAGGGGTCTGGAATTGGTCAGGCTTCAGTTTGTGCCATAGTTTGTGCCAGCGCGTGGCGTGGGATATAGGGGTGGAGAAATGTCTGGGACTCATGAGTTGGAAATTCACCAGAGAATGGTCCGACCAAGTCAAAGGACAAGTTTCCCCACAGATGATGTTCGGGGAGTTGGTTAAGATAAGATCTACAGTGTGCCCTGCAGAATCGGTAGGGGCGTTGTTGATCTTCAAGAGATCAATTGTGGCCAGGTCTCCTAGGCAAGCTGTGGCGTCAGAATTGGAGGTATTCTCACTGTGGATATTAAAATCCCCCATGAGTAGGAAGTTTTGGGTAGAGATGACATGGGGGGAAATGAATTCCATCAGTTGGTTAGTAAAACCTAATAACGGGCCAAGGGGTCTATAAACGAGAGCCCCTTTCCAGCTATGTTGTGGGTGCAGGTCGAGTCTGAAAACTAGGCATTCTATTGCGTCCGTACACATCTGATCTAAAATAGAGATAGATATGGATTCCTTATATATTAAGGTTATGCCTCCCCCCGCCCGTCCTGGCCTATCTAGTTTTTGAATTCGATAGCCGTCTGGGAGTGCCACCGCAATTGTGGGGTTGGAGGAGGGTTTGATCCAAGTTTCGGTAAGAAACCCGATGTGTGGATCGTTTTCGGTCAGGAGGTCCCATATGTTTACAGCGTGTTTAGGAAGGGATCTGACATTGGCTAAGAAGCAGTTCCAGCCTATGTTGGTGGGCCGGGTCTGGCCATGACCTTGTGAGATATTCCCGTAGGGCCCAAATCCTTTAATCGGGTCGGGGGCATACCATGATGCAGAGTATGTTGAGGAGCAGTGCTCTGAAATCTACAAATCCTGCATGAAAAAGGGCCTTCTAGTAAGGTGTGTGAGTGTGTTAAGTACTCACAGGGGTTATGCCTGATCATTAATAGTTAATCCCGTGTATAGGAGCAACGAAAGAGCTCAAGGAGTTGGGGGTGTCTGGGGGAAAACTAACAGGGGTTCCGGCTCCTGGCGATGTCCAGGCGCGGACAGGCGCAGACAGGCTTGCCTTTGGAGCGCCCGCTGCGCGTCGAGCCAGGCATTGACTGAAATTGGGACTCGGGC
Source organism: Calotriton arnoldi (assembly GCA_963921515.1). Classification (NCBI taxonomy): domain Eukaryota; kingdom Metazoa; phylum Chordata; class Amphibia; order Caudata; family Salamandridae; genus Calotriton; species Calotriton arnoldi. The sequence continues at coordinate 1,188,762 of CAWUFW010003332.1, forward strand.
CACTAAACCGCTACCCTTCGTTTCCGGTATTCACCGGAAATGCCTCCGTGTTGCTTCCTTCCGCGCAATACTCCCTCCACACAAACGAGATGGCCCGCAGTGGAACGGGGAGAAGCGTTAGGATCACGACTGAGAGGTAAGAGAAGTTGTAAATACGCAAGTAAAAGCGTGGTATGCAGATTAAAAACAGGTTAATAACAGAGTATCATCAAAGTGCCAGGGTGCTTTTAAAATCCAGTAAAATCAATTACAACGTTGCTGCAATACCGAGTATGCATGTAGGAGCGAGGCTCATGTAGGTCTGGCTAAGCGCGTCCGCTGCGCGTCGAGCCAGGCATTGACTGAAATAGGGAATCGGGCCACTAGACCGCTACCCTTCGTTTCCGGTATCCACCGGAAATGCCTCCGTGTCGCTTCCTTCCGTGCAATACTCCCTCCACACAAACGAGATGGCCCGCGGTGGAACGGAGAGAAGCGTTAGGATCACGACTGAGAAGTAAGAGAAGTTGTAAATACGCAAGTAAAAGTGCGGTATGCAGATTAAAAACAGGTTAATAACAGAGTATCATCAAAGTGCCAGTGTGCTTTGATGGATCAAGTACAATCCGCCACCATCTTCACCAAACTGGATTTACGTGGTGCATATCATCTGGTACGGATGAGAAAAGGTGACGAGTGGAAGACGGCCTTTCGCACCAAGTTCGGGCTTTTTGAGTACCAGGTGATGCCATTTGGTCTATGCAACGCCCCGGCCGCCTTCCAGCACTTGGTGAACAGCGTTCTACAAGAGTTTTTGGATATTTTTGTACTAGTGTACATTGATGACATTTTGATCTTTTCGCACTCCCTTTCCGAACATATTGAACATGTGCAAAAAGTATTACAGGCATTACGCGAAAACCAACTATTCGCCCAGATGGAAAAATGTGCCTTTCATGTCACTACAGTGCACTTTTTGGGATTTGTTATTTCACCTGAAGGTTTGGCTATGGATTCCGCCAAAGTACAAGCCGTCCTCCAATGCCCAGCACCCAGGTGCGTGAAAGATATCCAACGCTTTCTTGGCTCCGCCAATTTCTATCGGTGCTTCATCACAGACTTCTCAAAAGTGGTTGCCCCCATCACCACTCTCCTTCGTAAACGTCAAAAATTCTGGTGGAGCCCGGAAGCGGAGCAGGCTTTTCAACATCTCAAAGAGGCCTTTACGTCTGCACCTATTCTTTGCACCCTGACTCAAACCAACCCTTCTATCTAGAAGTCGATGCCTCGAATATTGCTCTAGGTGCTATATTATCTCAAAGACACCCAGACACAGGGCAGCTCCACCCAGTGGCCTTTTTCTCCCGAAAACTTGCAGATGCTGAAAAGAATTATACCATCTTCGATAAAGAACTATTGACTGTCAAGGCCGCTTTTCGGGAGCGGAGACATTATCTTATGGGCACAAAACATCCAGTCACTGTGTACACGGCCCACAGGAACTTACAGTTCTTGAAATCAGTCAAAGCGCTCACGCCCCTGCAATTACGCTGGTCGTTGTTTTTTGCAGATTTCTCCTTCGTAATCACATTTCGACCCGGGCGAAAGAATGGAAAGGCTGACACTCTTTCCTGACCCACTCTAGAGGCGGAACAACCAAATGAACCTCCTTTTTTATTGGATAAAACAAACTTTGTGAACAACATCAACATCACAGATGTTTCATGGTTGGAACAAATACAACAAGCCTCTGCTTAGTTCGATCAAGAAAAATGGATGAAGGAACACCCCGACAGAGACGTGGTAGTGGGTATATTATACCATCAAAAACACTTGTTTCTACCCACACCAGCTCTTCAACACGAAGCCTTGGGGTGGTGTCATGACTCTCCACTTTCTGGTCATCATGGAATCACGAAAACACTCGAATTACTGCAAAGGGATTATTGGTGGCCGAACATACGTTTTGATTGCCATCAGTACGTGAAAACATGCAGCACTTGCGCTCGAACTAAATCAGAACGACGAAAACCCGCGGGGTTGCTTAATCCTCTTCCAACACCACTATCACCTTGGCATTCAGTATCTATAGATTTAATAGTTGATCTACCTCAAGACCAAGGATTTACATCGATCATGGTGGTAGTTGACCTGTTAACTAAAATGTGTCAACTAAAGGGATACCTGATGCCCCCATCTAGCTAATCTGTTTTTACAACACATAGTACGGCTCCATGGTTTACCATCATGTATCATTTCCGACCGTGTTACGCAATTTGTTTCGTACTTCTGGGGAGCATTTTGCAAATTACTTAACATTTCGGTGGACCTCTCTTCCGCCTATCACCCGGAGTCTGATGGGCAAGCGGAAAGAACCAACCAGAAGATCGAACAATTATTACGAAATTATGTTACCGAACAAGAGCAATGGGTTGATCACCTTTGGTTAGCAGAATTTGCCCATAACAATGTAGTAAATACATCTAGCGGATTCTCACCCTTCTACGCCCTGTATGGGTATCATCCCAGATCTTCCCTGTTACTAACACAGCAGGCACTCTCTCTTAAACCTTTAGCTCAAAAACACGCCTTACAACATCAGGTTCTCGAAGAATTAAAAAAGAACGTGACAGGTGCAAAACTATTGTACAAGCAGTACGTGGAAAGAAAGCGACGTATAGCTCCTCCTTACCAAGTAGGCCGGCAAGTGTGGTTATCCACCAAACACGCTTAAAAGGGCCTCGTAAATTTCAACCACGATACATCGGTCCATTCCCCATTGTAAAACTATATCAGAAATCAGCAGTACGCCTGGCCTTACCTGCTCACTTAAAAATTTACCCTACCTTTCATGTGTCCCTTTTAAAACCCCCTGATCCAAACACTCGTCACCTCGCTCCTCCACCTCCAGTAAGTGTGGAGGGTCACTTGGAACATGAAGTAAGTTCTATTTTAGATTCTCGCCGAACCAGGGGCACTTTATATTACCTGGTAGCTTGGAAAGGGTATGGCCCACAGGAACGCACCTGGGAGCCACTATCTCATGTCCATGCTCCCCAACTGTTGCGTATATACCATCAGCGTAACCCTCACAAACCCGGCCCTGTCACCCGGCCTTGGAAGGGGGGTACTGTCAGGATCCATCGGACTGCCCACCACCTTCCGCACTCCAGTAGTAGTGGGGGAACTATTCAGGGTGAACACCAGGGCACTAGGTGCATTTCACTCACTTACATCCTACCTAGGAAGACTGCCTGTTGGGTGGGGGCTCCTAGCAGGTTCTTAACACATGCCTCTTGCCCTCGGCTCGTCCCCTCTTTTACTCCCCGTGTTCCCTAGGGAACAAAAAACTGACTTATATTTCTTTAATTCTCTGCTCCGGTATGTGGTGGTGTTTTTCTTATCTTTGTTTCCAGGCCACGCCAGAGCTTGACTCAGCAACCTCCATGACTCAGCAGCCTCCGTGACTCAGCAACCCCCATGACTCAGCAACCCCCGTGACTCAGCATGCCTCCGTGACTCAGCAGCCTCCATGACTCAGCAGCCTCCATGACTCAGCAGCCTCCGTGACTCAGCAGCCTCCGTGACTCAGCAGCCTCCGTGACTCAACAAACCTCCATGACTCAACAAACCTCCATGACTCAGCAGCCTCCATGACTCAGCAGCCTCCGTGACTCAATAAACCTCCATGACTCAATAAACCTCCATGACTCAGCAGTCTCCGTGACTCAGCAGCCTCCGTGACTCAACAAGCCTCCATGACTCAGCAACTTCCATGACTCATCAGCCTGGCAAAAGGTATTTAACTCTCACCCAGGCTCATCTTCAGTGCTTCGCATTGAGTTTCCTGTTGAAGATCCTGCGGCGTGACAGCTCTTCTCTACAGGTGCTGGTTGGACGAGTCCTGTTCCATCCTTGCTGCTGCTACTCGCAGAAAAGTCTAAATCCTTTTTGGGCTACATTTAACTCTTGTGCTCAGTGGAATTCCATTGTTTTGTCTCCCGGCTCATTTCTGGTTATCGGGGAGATCTTGGGTAACTGCGCACGAAACTCTTCGTAGTCAGAGACTTCCTGACTTCATTTCCTATATCACAGTTCCCTCTTGTTCCCACTCAGCTTACTTTACGCTACTTGCCTGGATTTTGGTCATTTCCTCCTCATATCATTTATGTAATTCGTGCATAGTCCTTGTTGATAGAAGTGTATATTATTATTGCAGAGTTTATTGTTATCCTGTTACGTCTCTGTTTTTTCTCGCTGAAAGAAGGTCTTGGTAACGCTCTCAAGCCTTGGACATACTTCAGCTGAAGGATACAGATTATGTCTTATCTCATTGAAATAAGAATGTATGGTGTGCTTATGTGTAATCTTCGTTGGCACAATATTGCGTGAGTGTGTATTTATCTTTGGCGCAATATTGTGTGAGTGTGTATTTATCTTTGGCGCCATATGGTGTGAGTGCAGTTCTGATTTATTCTAATCATTCTTTTATCGTGACCCAATGCAGAAGTTTATGCATGATATATGTCATTGATTATTTGTGTTCTTATTGATGTCTTTTACTACTGCTGCAGGAGCTGGTCTCCATGCTCATTCCTAGCTTTAGGACAGATGTCCCAGATTGTTCTGTGACCCAGAGTTTGCTTCTCCACCGGCACAAACGCGCACTAGTTGTTTCTTTCTTTATTTTAGCTTTTTGTTTTAACTAATTATTTTAGTTTGTTTGTTCCTAAACCCCCTTCCCTTGAGATTATCGGATGAGCACTGGTGTCTCTGGTTCAGTGTTCGTCGGATGATTTCTGGGGATTGTTGGGGTCCAGGTGCCTCTGCGTGTCCAGCAGAGAGAAGAACGCGTTCCAACGTTCATCTTCCCAGATTGGTTCCTGATACCATCCTATTGGAAGTCAAATCCAGTCTAAAATACATTGACGTCAAAATTGACCACCTAACATCCCGCCCCGACCAGGTGAAGGAGAGGGTGGACTCCCATGACACACGGTTTGTCCAGCTCGAGGCGAGGGTCTCGGATGCCGAGGACGCGGGAGCATCCGGAGCGCAGAAACTCCTCAAAATGGATAAAATCCTCGAGGTCATACGCGCCAAGAATGAGGACTTGGAGGCGCGTTCCCGAAGGAACAACATTCGGGTCGTAGGCCTGCCGGAATCTACCACCACTGGGAAAATGGAGGACTACCTCAAGTCCCTGCTCCGTGAGCTCTTTGGCCCGGTCCTGTCCACCCATTTCATTGTTGAACGGGCGCACAGATCACCTGGCCCTCGTCCCCCCCTCGGGCCCCGGCGCTGCCTATTATCGCCCGCCTGTTGAACTACCGGGACCGTGATTCCATTCTGCATAGGGCCCGGGAGTTGGGCGAGGTCAATCATCAGGGAAGCACACTGTCATTCTACCCGGACTTTACTCTGGCCGTCCAGGCGGCCCGCAGGGATTTTCTTCCCGCCAAGCATATCCTGCAACAACTCCACATCACATATGCAATGCTTTATCCCTCCAAACTTCATATTGACTTTGGGGAGAAGCCCAAACTCTTCACTGACCCGTAGGTTGCCCTCGCCTTTGTGAAACAACTGCAGAAATCCTCACCACGAAGCCGCCGCACCGATCCTGAAGTTCGCCACACAAGTGACAATGACTAAGGCCCCCACGCCTGGCTCTGTATTACTGCGATGCATGTTATATGTTGGTTTTTCTAATATGCAATGTTCGCTACAATGCACCTCTTTTTCCCACTCTGAGGTATAAGCACCTGCAATTTCTGCACCCTTTGGCGACTGGCAGTGGGCGGCCATGCCCTGTCCCTTGGAGCTCGTGGTCCCTGGGCTAGTTGGCATATCACGCCCATCTTGTTAGCAGTTATGAACGCTCCTGTGAGTGCATTACTTCTCCTCTAAGTTGCCTCCCTCCGAGCTATACCATGCTCGGCCACCCTGCCTATATGGCACAGGGGAAACGGCTGAGCCCACACACCCCGCTGGGATGATTCCCAATCCTGTACCTAATTCTCCAAGTTTGGGTTCCATGGGTGGGGTGGGTCTAGATGCTCAACCTAATTGGGGGGTTGGAGTGGGTATAGGGTGGGGTGGGTTTTTTTCTCTCAGGGCTCCATAACTTGAGCCTCCTGCAAGAGGCTTGCATTGTTCCTTGTTCTGTTTTGACTTTGGCATGTTGTTGTGATATGTACTCCGCACTGCACCGCACACTACTGCACTTACCTTCGATACTATCTCCATGGACTGTAGGCACTTCACTACTTACCTTCTCCACGCTTCTACATGGCTGACACTACATTTTGGACCTGGAACATTAGGGGTCTGAACGATCACCGAAAGGCATGCCTCATGCATGCGCACCTTGTCAGACACCAAGTGGATGTTTGCTTCCTTCAGCAGACACACCTCCTTCCTGCTACATCATCTAGGTTACTAGCTCGTCACTGGGGTGAAACGTATACCTCCTTCTATTCTAACTATTTGATCAGGGTCTCCATCCTTTTCAGGAAGGGCCTTCCCTGGCACACCACTCACTCTTTCCTTGACTCGGATGGCCGCTATGTGATCCTTACTGGCACACTGTACAATCAATCGCTGATACTAGCGGCAATGTATGGCCCTAACTCTGATGACCCCGACTTTCTCACACACATTTGGCAACTCATATCCTCCCTGGGGCCTTGTCCCCTGATCTGGGGGGGGCGACTTCAACATTGCTCCTTCGCAGGTGCTGGTCCGCTCCGGAGACCGCCTCCAACACCTGGAGTCCACTCAATTATGGCTGATAACTCCTTGCTGGACATCTGGCAGCATGCACACCCTGACAAGCGAGAGGAAACCTGCGTTACGGGCTAACGTGGCTCCTTGTCCCGCCTCCACCTCTGGATCACTACCCGGGATATCGCCTCTTGGACCACCTCCGTGAACCACATGGCCTGCACCTTGTCTGACCATGCTCCCGTGCGCTTATGTTTGCGACTCCTGCTCATACTTCGCCGCATGTTCGCATGGCACCTACCTCCCAATGCCCTCCGCGACGCCACCTTCCGCGAGGACATTTGCGGCACCATCATCGCCTATTTTGAACACAATGTTGGCTCTGTCGAGTCACCCTCAAACCTCTGGGAGTCCTTTAAGGTCTTAATCCGGAGGGAATGCATCGCCAGGCAATCCGGGGTGCTGAAGTCTATTAGGGGCATCCTCGAACGTCTGGAAAATGACATCAAAGCTTTAGACCTGAAGCAATCTCACGATCCCAGCCCTGCCACACTTGTGTCGATCAGGGCCAAGCTCACTGAATTCCACGAAGAGGCCGACAGAGAGGTCTAATTTCTAGGTAGAGAGGCCCTCGCCCGTCGTTATGGCGAGGGCGACCGCCCAGGCAGGACTCTTGCGAATCTCCTCCGGCAGCCGCATGCCTCTTCTTATATCACGGCACTGAGCGATGATATCGCAGGCAGGACCACCTCCCCTACAGAGATCCTAGCCAGGATTTCCGCCTTCTATTCCCAATTATATACTGCTGGAACGATAGCCCCTCGAGAGACATGGACCAATACTTTGATTCCATTGAATTGTTGTGGCTTGGTAACAGTCACCGGGAGTACCTAGATGAGCCATTTACCCATGAGGAAATTTCTACGGTTATTGCAGTACTTCCAGGTGCCAAGGGCCCCGGTTCCGACGGGCTCACCCCTGCATTTTATAAACAATACGCGCCCCTTCTCGTCCCACATCTGGCCGAAATGGATAATGACTCTCTTGAACAGGGTACATTCCCCCCATCCCTCTGCGAGGCTCTGCTTACCCTTCTCTTGAAACTGGACAAACCCCCCCGAGAGCTGCGATTCATACCGTCCTCTATCACTGATAAATACAGACAACAAAATCTATGCTAAACTCCTGGCCAACCGACTCCTTCCGCTCATGTCACTAATCACTCGCCCTGACCAGTCAGGCTTCATCCCGGGGCGCGCCACCTCGCACAATCTGCGCACTATCTTCTCGGTCCTTCATCAGATTAACCCCACCCTACCGGCCGTGGCCGCCCTATTGGATGCCACAAAGGCCTTTGACACTCTAGAGTGGCCCTTCCTCTTTTATCTTCTCCCTCAATTAGGTTTCAGTCCAAATTTTGTGCACAAGATTCAATTGCTGTACACTCTCCCTGCAGTGCGCATCAGGGTAAATGGACAGGTCACTGACCCCATAATCATCTCGAGGGGCATCAGGCAAGGTTGCCCCCTCTCCCCCATGCTCTTCGCCATCGCTATGGAGCCCCTGGTGGCGCGGCTGCGTCAACATCACACTCACCGGGGTATCAGTTTCTCGGCCCGTGGCCTTGTCACTTCCATGTACGCGGACGATGTCACAATATATATTCACGAGCTTCGAGAGAATCTCCTGCCCATGACCAGGGAGGTTGTCCGTTTTGGCTGCCTCTCCGGAGTCCAGGTCAACTGGAGCAAATCGGTCCTTTTTCCGCTCACGCACGCGACTAAGCCCTTCACTCCAGATTATCCATTCATTTTGGCGACCGGCCCCACCAGGTACTTGGGCATCTGGTTAAGCAGGGATGTGGAGGAACTGTGGAGGTCCAATTATGGCAGGACAATGGACTTGCTGGAGACAAAGACACGCGTGTGGCAAAAACTCCCCCTATCACTGGCTGGGCACATCGCCATTGCTAAAATGGTTGTACTCCCTAAATTCCTCTATCTATTTTTAAATATTCCCATTCTACTCACGTCACAATTCTTCCAAAAACTACGCTCTAGTATCATCACATTGATTTGGGCCGGATGCCAGCCCAGAATCGCCTACAACATTTTAACACTACCCTTCGCCCGGGGCGGAATGGGGGCTCCCGATTTCAAACTCTACGCGCTGTGCGCCTAAGCCAGTTTTCTCCACTTCTTGATTCATCCAACGCCTTTCCAGCCTCACGAGGCGGTCGAGGCAGGCCTTGCCTTTCCATGGCCACTGTGGACTGCTCTATTTTTGCCACACAAAGTCCCTCGTAGCGAGATTGACACAGTCGAATGTTTGCGCTGGCCTTGGGATGGGCTGCGCAAATACACTGGCGCTGGCACGCTCTATGCGCCATCCATGCAACTTGCCTGCAATCCGTCATTTCCCCGCTGCAGACTGCGGGTATGGCCCGCCGCGCAGCTGACCTGGGCATTCACACTGTGGCTGACATCTAGACCGACAACAACTTCTTCACTCTTCGCGAAAACGCTGCTCCACTCAATAAGCTACTCTACTACCAGATCAGAGCAACATGTAGAAGTGACAACCCCACTTTTCCACTTGCTCCCCAGCCCAACGCCGCGCTTGAGTTTGTTCATTCCTCAAACTCTCAGCGGAAATTGGTCACAAGACTATATGCTCTCACACTTGCTACTTCCCCCATCAACACTGAGAGTGCCCGCAACGCGTGGGGGGCAGACTTAGAAATAGACCTCTCCCTCAAACATTGGCAATACTGCTGCAACTAAATTAAATGCCTCTCCCCCAAATATCGCCTGCGGCTTATACATTTTAAATATCTACATAGACTCTACCGCACCCCTATATCACTACACAAGATGGGCCTGATAGACAGCGACAGATGTACGCGATGCTCGGCACCTGGCACGGATTTCGCGCACCTGGCCTGGTTGTGCCCCAGGGTTTTCTCATTTTGGCTGGAGGTGTGCACCGTCATTAGTGAAATTACACTCGAGCGCATCGCCCCGGACCCCCTGTTGTGCCCCTTGGGCTATGTCAAGCACGTATCAGATGCCAACCGCACGCTGATTGCAATGCTCCGGGTGCTTGCCAAACGTCGGGTGGCCATTCACAGGGGACGTAAACCAGGCACCCCAGGACAAACGCTGGTTGGATAATGCATCCCGCTGTCAGACACTCCTTGGCGAATTCTGGGATTTGATGCCAGTGGCTAGTAGACCCCCAGACATATGGGACCCTCTCATTGCCTACCTTCACAGACTGGCTACCCTGGATGAACCCACAACACGCTCAAATTGCCTGCGATGACTCCGCGGACGCAATTCTTTCCCCAGGCTAGATCACTCGCACCCCCTCCACTATGTAATAATCATTGCTCCTATGCAGATGTAATGTGTCATGTTTAATTTTAACTATCAACTGCTCTATACTGCTGATTCTATTTGTAAGTGCAATCATTATCATGCTAACTGATGGAGTGACAACCTGTAACATGCCTTAATGTTTTCTTCTCAATAAAGGTTTTGGAAAATTAAAAAAAAATAAAAACTTTAAAACTTCAACCACGACTTCCCCATAGAATTGTACGGAGCACTCGATCGTGTTCTCACTCTGCACCCATCCTCCGTGGGGTCCCTACTTACTCACCTTGGGTGGTTCTTGTGGTCCCAGCGATTCTACGTCCTCTAGACACTGTCTTGACTCGAGTCGTGGTTATACCACTATTTCAGTATATGGTTTGGTCTCCCCTGGAGCCCACTGTGTATTAATGATATTTACTATTGTTTCCATGCTACAGTACTGTGTGCTTTGTGAGTATCTTTGTGTAGAAGATACTGTGTCTTACTAGAGAGTGTTATATCAATAAATACATATTTTTATAACTACTGTGTGGCTCTCCTTTTATTTAACCAATAATGTAAGGTTGCATTCTGGTAAAACAAGCTGCTTAACATTCCTTCAAAACTAAGCCTGAAGGCTGCTCTCCACATCTGCCACTTGGATAGCTTTCTAAGGTTATCTTTGACCTCTTAAATCACCATAAGGGTTGTTTTGACTGGTGCAAGGTGCCCACTTTAATTAGTGGACAGCCTATACCAGGCCAACTTCTCACAGTAACTCTCTTTCCCCTCAATGTGATTCATAAAGATCCATTGGAGGACCAAGTTTGAAAGTAAGCAAGAGTTTAATGATCCAGTAGAGGTGATAACCAACCCTAACCAGAACCAATCATGGGCCCAGAAACACTGGATCAAATCTGCTGGATCAAATCTCTGAGCCCTGAGCAATTGAAGAATTTGGTAGGCTGCCCATGAAATATCACAAGGGTTAAAGAGCAGGGGTTACCAGTGCAGAGCTGTGTGTCTCCCTGGTCCAAGTCGTTTTCTGTTACCGATACCCAGAGCATTGTGCCAGTGCACACTCTACTATTGGCCTGATACTGATAACAACACAGAGCCACTCCATCGGATGATGGTGATGTTTAAATACATTTTTCATGGACTCACAGGCGGCGATTCACAAAGGTAACTTATGTGTAGTAACTCCGCCCTGACTGCAGAGATTCTGCCACTCGTAACTTTACTACACATAATTTACCTTTGCGCATCGGGCCCAAAGGTTTCTTTTCTGAGGCACAGCATAGTTCAATGTGGAACATGGATGGTACTGGATGGGCCATCTTTTTCGTTGGTTGACACTGCTTGGTGTGTTGGTTAGCTTAACTAATGATGACATGGAGGTGATGCTGATATTTGTCAGAAGTGCGTGCAGTGTGAATGTATTGTTGGTTGACCTCCTCCTTTTTCCTGTGCTGTTTGTGTTGTGCTATGTGAACTCTGAAGAACAGTGTGTGGGCCATCTGTGACTTCCTTGTGGAGTAATTACTTGTACATCACCTGACTTTAAAAAAAACAACCTATTAGCTTATGTTGCATTGTAAAGTATGTTTCAGATTTGTCTTATCCATGACACCAAAGATGATAAACCTGATATCAAAAATCAATTTCCAAATGTGATTATGCATCCATTTGACTTTATCAGATTTGACTCACTTAACAATGGGGCAGTAAGTGTCAACTAGATATGATGAGTAAGTGGCCTGGCTCACTGACCTCTCATTGAGATATTGGATGCTGTTAATGAGAGGACAACGGTCAGTTTGTCAGTCATGCTCCATTGCTATGTTCCATTCACATCAAGCTCATAGTGGGGTGATGATGAAATGCAAACATGTGAGAATTGGCAAAGATAAACTCCAGTTCCCAGTATGTACAACATATTTGGCCCTACATCTAGCTGTGGATCTGATGTGGTTACACATTTATTATTTCATATATATATATATATCGGCATTTATATAATGCATCTTTGACCAAAAAGGTATTCTGGTAATTTAAAATAAAACATTAAGGGCCAGATGTACGACCCTTACATTTTGCGACTCGCAAGTTGCGTCGCTTTGCGACTCGCAATTTGCGACTCGCAAAATGCAATGTACAACAGTGTCACAGACACTGTTAATGATTCCCAATGGGGTCGCAAATTACATGCCTCATCAATATTCATGAGGCAAGCACAATTTGCGACCCCATTGAGAATGGCTAGCACTCCCAGGGATGGTGGCCTGCTGGGGTCAGCAGACCACCATGTCTGGGACTGCTTTTTAAGTAAAGCAGTTATTTTTTTTAAATGCAGCCCGTTTTCCTTAAAGGAAAACGGGATGCATTTAAAAAAGAAGAATTACACTTTTCAGTTTGATTTTTTAAGGGCAGGCAGTGGTCTCTGGCACCACTGCCTGCTCTTAAAAAATATTTTCTCACACACTAACCAAGGGGAAGGGGTCCCATGGGGACCCCTTCCTGTTTGCGAGTGGTTTACCACCTACTTGAAGTAGGTGGTAAACTGCAAGTGTTTTGCGGCCGCAAATGGGGTCGCAAAACAATAGTACATGGCAGTGAGTCTCACTATTAGGAACGGACGCCCCTTCCTAATAGCGAGAGTCGCAAATGCTATTTTGCGAGTCAGTGACTCGCAAAATAGCGTTTGTACATGCCATTACCCTTTTTGCTGGCACAAACTGGCCGATCTCCCATTTGCGAGCGCAAAAAAGGGTCGTACATCTGGCCCTAAATAATTGATTTACACAGAGAAATAGCAGGGATGGAGTGAAGAGACTAGATAAGAGTAAGAAGCAAATAAGTGCATAATGTAATTAAGGTAATAAAAAAGATGTTAACATATTAGGCACACTTCATTTGCTAACCAATCCTAACGCACCATTTAGATACTGTTATGGGCGCAGGGATGGAGGTCCGCAGAGGACATCTGTATATGCATCCTCTTTCTCTGGCTGTGACATTTTGATTGAGGTACAAAGTCTGTGTCCTTGTAGCAATAGGAAGCAGCCTCGGACATTTCTATGCCAACTAGCAGAGTATTTTATCCCCCATGTGGCCGTCTGCTATCTGTCTACTACCTCTACTCAAGCATGCAGTGGCGTAAAATGATGGGGCCCCCGTGTAGCATGTGAAGTGGGACCCCCCGCATCTACCATATCTCACAATTATTCTTTGGACCTGGGCAGAATGGGCCCCTCTGAAGGATTTGGGGTCCCATGAAGGGTTAGGGACTGCTCTACACTGCAGAGGCGTGTACTATGCCCCTGCATGCATGGCCAGCCAATGCCAAGTGGACCAGAGTACTCTTCTGCTATGTGTCTCCCGTCATATGTGTACGTTCAGTCACCCTTGGTTGTTTTGTGGCCATAGCTTGGCATATTTGGAATTGTACTGTATCTATGCTCATTTTTACATGAATCTTTTCCTCAGTCCGCTTACCCTATGTAGTTCTTACAGGACGACAGGACTGACAGTAGGTGTAAATGATCACTCGTTGACACTTGAGAGCTGTGATGTGGCCATATGCCTCAAGACATTTATTCGTAGGTTATCTTTATTTGACACTTAACACTTTTGGACATGCTATTTTTATGGTGTGATCTTTAGTGACATATTTACAGGGAGATACTCTTGCACATGGATTGGAAAAGTTAAGCAAGGCCATCAATTCTAACATGTTGATGAAGACAGATTACCCATGATATCTTGGCAGAGGTGGGGTACAGTATGGTAGGAATAAAGTCCAGGGGTGAGCATTAAGTACATTTTGAAATCATATTTTACAATGGTTGGAAATTGGGTTACAGGTTGAGGGGGGTGAAACCATACTCAAGCAGCAACCACAATTCATGTAAGGGTGAAGTCACAAGCAAATCCCAAATTAACCTGTGCTTAACCCTGTGGTAGTTTGGCACAAGCAGTCAGGCTTAACTTAGAGGAAATGTGTAAAGTATTTATTTAGCACTTCCAACAGTAATAACATGAAAACACAACACAAGAAAAATCCCACACAAATTTAGAAAAATAGAGTAAAATGTAAGAAATTATTTGCGACCAAAATAACAAAAATCCAAAATGTTGAACCACATATATGCTATTTTAAATATTTAGATAAAAATAGTTCCTAAAAGCACAAAGTGCCAACTGTGGGTCAATGGTCACGCTGGGCTGGGACAAAGTCACATTTAGGCTGGCCGGGATGGAGTATAGGCCAGGTACTGGGACCAAGTTAAGCCCATTGGGCAAAGTACCTTAAATCCAAGTTGCAGAGTGCTGGGAGATCCCGCTTCGTGGATGCGCCATGCAGTGGCGATTCTGAGGAAGCTACAGGGTTACGAAGTTGCATCCTGCATCATCATCAAGGATGCCATCGACATGTGCCTTGCGATGCAAAGTCCTGTGCCAAGGATGTGGTGGGCAGAGTAGGTTCCGAGGAAGCAGCGGATCTGCAATGCGAAGTCCTGCGTCGGCAAGTACGCCATCAACAAGGGTCTTGCGATGCAAAGGAATGCTTTGAGGATGCATCATGCAGTGGTGGTTCCAAGGAAGCTGCTGGCTGTGATGCGATGCCCTGCGTCAGGGATGCATAGTACAGTAGCGGATCCAGTGTGAGGAGATGCATCACGCTGCATCAGTTCTGCTCACAGGACCCCAGATGGGCTGGCAGAGCACCTTCAGGCCCACTTCCAAAGGCCCAGACCAGGGATGGCACCACTTGGGGGGCAAGACAAGCAGCAGGCGGAGTGCATGTGCTGGGTTCAAGATGGTTTTAGGCTTGTCTGTCCTTAAGGCTCTGATCAGAAGTCCAGCCACCAACTAGCCATTGGAACCACTCTGGTGGTCCAGAGTGCAAGGTGCAGGTCCAATCCTTTTCACTCAGGTAGCAGGGCAGCAGAGTACCAGTCTTTCTTGCAGCAGAGCGGCACAAAAGTCCTTCTCTGAGTGTTCCACAGTTCTAGAGATGTACTGAACAGTTGGGTTTGTGGGTCCAATATTTATACCTGGTGCCGGCTTTGAAGTAGAAGGTTCTGGAGGTGTCCATCCCCAGAGGTGGTTGGAATGTCCTGCCTCCCTGCCATGGTCCCAGATTGTATGGGGGCACAAAAGACCAGTGTCAAACCCTTTGTGAGTGTGCTCAGGCATAGCCTTTGTGATGTGCAAGTGTGGTAGGTGAGGGATCCTACCCCTCGTCAGATATGGCCCATCCTGCCAACACCTATTCCCCCCTTTGTCTCACTGTCTGGGAGCAACAAACAAAGACCAACTGACATCTACATCTAGTCATGTGACACAGGATACAGGCTGCAGGCACCAAATGGTTGGGACAATAAAAAGGCACCATTCTAAAAGTGGTATTTCCAGAATTGTGACTTAAAATCCTACTTTACCATTAAAGAGGGTTTTAAACTCCAGTTCTTTAGACACCAAACTCGACATTCCTACTTGCTCCCATTTTAAAGTTATCACTTATTAAATGTAATAAGGTAACCCAATGTTATCCTATTGGAGAGGTAGGCCTTGCAGTAGTGAGAAACACATTTAAGAATTTTTCACTACCAGGTCATGTAAAAGTTAAAAGTAGAAGTTGACTTTTTAAATACACTGCATCCTGCCCTATGGGAAGCTTAGGGCCTAACCCAGGGATTACTTATATGTATTAAAAAGGAAGGTACACCTGGCAAAATGGCAGTTTAAAACTGAACTCACAGGCTGCAATGTAAGGCCTGAGGCATGTTTCAAGGGCTGATTAAGTTGGCAGCACAATGAGTGCTGCAACCCCACCAGTAGCATTTAACTGACAGGTCCTGGGTACATGTTGTACCACTTTACTAGGAACTTACAATTACATTTTTGTGCCAATTGTGTGCAAGCCAATGTTGCCATGTTTTAGGGAGTGAGCTCACGCACTTTAACACAGTTCAGAAGCAGTAAAATACACCGAGTCCTAAGGCCAACAAAAACAAGATCAGCAAAAATGAACGAGTGAAGAAAAATGTTTAGGGGAAAGACCACCCTAAGGCTGACAGGTCTAACAGCGATGCAATGAACAACTTTAATCAATCTTAAAATGGAAAACATTGCATACATTTGACCTGTGAATAAGGACAAAGCACTCATGTCCCACGTGCAGTTCTTTCAGATTGCAAAATTGGCTTATGTGACCCAGGCCTGAGCAATAATGTTGTGAACCTGGCTAACATGTGCACATAAATTACTTCACTCCCCTCAACAGTCTAACCTGCTATCCATCAGATAATGTGCTTCTTAAATTCAAAACCATGTATTCCCATACTACACAGATGAAAACGCAGCACCAAAGCCAGAAACAATAGGGGGTCTGCGTATTTGTGCCATCTGTTTTTTCACACCTATGCTTTGCGTTGTGAGCAAGGTGCTAACACGTTTTCTGCTCCAGTTTACGTACAGAAATGGGCTGGTGTTCTCCAGATGGTTTTGTCTGTGCTATCAATTCCATCAACCATCTCAGGTCCAATGACTGCCGCCACTTGCTTCTTCATGGCCATCAGATATTGCTGGATGTTTGGGCCACCACCTTTTGCATAACAGCCCACTGGTTCCGCCAAACCTCTCCTTCATCTTCCACTTATAATCATGCCATCTCTTTTTTCATTCTTCAACAGACCTCTTTGTTGGTTCTGCTGCATTGGTCTTATCAAGGATGCCACAAGGCAGCCTTCTTCGCCGGGGGGACAGCAAGTCTGACAAGGGGATATTTCTTATTTCTTGTCACCTCGGTGATCTGACTCTTCACCTCCACCTGGCTGAACTTGAGCTTCCTCTTCCAGGCCTAAAACTGCAACACACTAACACACAGACTGCCTCAGAGACAGCTCACCTATTCTCTAACCCCTCAAGGACTGACATAGAGAAAACCTATGCTGGGCATACAGCATTG
Source organism: Calotriton arnoldi (assembly GCA_963921515.1). NCBI lineage: Eukaryota > Metazoa > Chordata > Amphibia > Caudata > Salamandridae > Calotriton > Calotriton arnoldi. Next base: position 1,205,799 of record CAWUFW010003332.1, read on the forward strand.
TTAAAGGCACAGACCCTCTGATACTACCTCATACTGACAGACTATTATACTAACACACCTGCTTATATTGCCCCTGTTCATGTACATAAAGCTTAGAAAGTTGAGTGGCTTCCGCAGAGATCTGGCGGTCACAAATTACCAATAAGACAGTTATCTATATATACTTATCTTCTTGATGTAGTGGAATTCTGTTTTTTGACCACAATTTCCATAGTTTTGTACTTGATACCCTGACATACAGCTCTCACAATGTCAGTGCAAAACGGGATTTCTCTCTGTTAGGGGCTACTCAGGGTGCCATAGATGTTGTTAAGACCATTCAGGCTCAGGCCCCAGAAATGAGTTTAAAAGAACTGTCCTGGTGAAAGGTCTGTGTTGACTCAGAATGAAAAACAGAATTTACCATGGCAGTTATTTTCATGTTATGTGAAATACAATTACAGTGCAAAATCTAAACTGTGCTACTGACATGGGCTGCAATGAGGATGTGAGGCTGCCAATGATGCAGTGGAAATCTTATAAAATGTTCTCTTTTTCACAACCAAATTTTATTCACTTTAGGCCCATTCCAATATCTCCTATGGAGACACGTTACTGCCTAATCATCGTCCTGATTACCATAATTCACGGTCCTCCAATGGATCTTTTTGTCAAGCTAACAGGGACTTGGATACTTGGAGAACGTGAAGCAATTTCTTTATGAGGACCTGGAATAAAGAATTGCCAAACACATGCCTATTTCATTACCTTTCTCAGACGTTGAAACACAAACCTTGAAACAAGAAAAATTACTAAAAGAATGAGACAAAACCGATAAAGATAACTCATGAAAATTTTTTTTCTAAAGCCTCAGTTTGAATGGATAGAGCATACAATTGCAAATCAGATTTTATAACCAATTATTCATACAAGTAGCCTCACAATACAGTACAGGAAATAATAAACATTTGAAGCTTGACTGTGGCGAGACAGAGAGAGAGAGAGAGAGACAAAGGACAATTTGAGACTCAGTTATCGAAGTCATACAAACCAAAGCTAAGCTGAGAGATTAGTCCATCTTCAGTATAGATTTGGCCAAGTCAGAAAACTGTAGCACAGAGTGCCACAGAAGGAGTCAATGAACCCTTCAGCCGAAAGGTTATTTCTTGCCCACTTTACCAGCCGGTAAAATTCAGGTTCGAGAATCTCAGTTAGGAAAGTTCAGTTCAAAGGTTTGGCATTGAGGGAAATTAAGAGTCAGTCCGTCAGAATGCCAGGCAGGAAAAAATGGAAATGACAGCCAGCCCCCAGACTCCTCCTCCATGGGGGCAATTATACTTCCAAAAGTTCACAGTTTACACCAACAAAGTATCTTTTTCATCAGTCCATATGGTTTCCATTGGTCAGTCACAGTAGGTCGTTCATGGGGGTGATCAATACATCACCAAAAATCCAGAAGAATTAAGTAATCCTTTTGCAAGTTCATTAGATTTATTAAGTTCAATTTGTATTACATATCCGTCCCTTTCACGGAAGTAGGTAAAACTTCACTTTGCTCACAGTCTGTCCGTTCCCTAGGGCTTTTCCTGGGTTTGCAATAATATTGTTACATTTCTGTCAAAAGTGTTGCCTAACAAGAAGTGAGTCCATTGTTAACCAATACAGATAAGAAACGTCATGAAAAGTTCTCACAGTGGCTAAAGTGAATGCTCCGTATGATTTTTCACTTGCACAGGAAAGAAAAGCATTTGAGGCCTACATGAAAAATGAGCTGAATCACTGTTGTGTTATTATTATTGTAGAACACACATTAATAAATGCATTTCGTCACCTCTTGATTAGTTTGATTATTATTATTCTTTAGATGTTACATGTCAATATTAGGTACTACTAAAAAAACCTTTTTATTTCATCATTTGCACATTATGAATTTCATAGCATATTATTAACATGTTGTTCTGAAATACACGCTTATCACATAACGTTACAGAATGCTGCAGATTTGCATTATATCGATTATTACTTGTGAAGCATTTTAGCATTTCAGAAGCCTCTTTATGTAGACATCGATTTCATTTTCATGCAAATTTGGATAGTATTGTCACAACACTCTCTATGTTAACTATATTTTGTTTCTCAGAACACATAAATATGTACATGTGTAATTATCATTGTTTCTCTCTATGTTTGCATAATCGTATTATAATTTTTGAACACTCTGCATGTTTTTACGATGCAATATGAGGTCCCACATTTTTCGACTTACCAGTTAACATGTCTTCATCAAAAATTATTGTAGTAAAAAAATGTTTTAATAGTGAGAATTGATAGAGGCTACCGTTATTTAACATTTACGCTCCATCACCAGCCTGAGCCTGAATGCACTTGGAGATGTTGCGATGTCTGCCAATCAATGAATGGTCTAGTGCCAGCTGCTCTGTATGCTGTTGCAGAGATAGACAGAACCCTGGACTTACTTCTTCCATGTTACATCTGTGTTCACTCCTTTGGGGAGACAGGGCAGGCCTCCCATTCCAGGCCCCAGCTGTGTTCAACCCCCTTGTGATTCATGTGTAACAGAGCACCATTTTAATGTTTGCTTCATTTTGTGTACCAGAGAGCAATTTACTCTTAAGGAGTGCAGCTGTGAGGCAGGGAAGGAGGGGGGTCTTTCTCCCAGGTCTGGGCACTGTCAGGTGTTATGTGTATGTTTAGCTTTAGCACATAAATCAGGACTACAGAAGAAGACAAGCTCCCTTCCTAGTAAAATCACACAGAAAATCGCTTCAGGTGGAATTGACAAGCTTCATCTACCCTTTACTGGATCAGTGGGAGTTATCATATAGATAAACAATGTAGAAATAGAATGCAATCTCCCTTTTTTCTAACTTGGAGGAGTGTATGGTTAACAGTGAAAAAACTAAAGAATGATTGTGAGTAACCCCTCTTCTCTATCTAGGATAACTAAAGGATTTTCACACAGATAAACACAAAATTAAGTACACCTCAGAAAAATCTAACATGATGTGACTGATTAAGCCCCAGTGCTACTGGCCCTTCATGGACACGAGCCTGTCAGAAAATATTAAATCTTCATTACAGGCTGGACTACCGCTGCTCTAGGCTGTACCTTGCTTCAGAGCCCTCGATATGCTAATAAGGTGTATTTTGAAATAGCTCGCCACTGTACATTTTTTTTGTAATTTCTCATGCACAATAAATAACAGACAGTTCCAGTGCCCAACTCGGTGTTTCCCAGGCTGAAAAGCTGAGTTGGCCAAACATGATCATACATTGATTTGTTAATATTGATGTCAATCTACGCAAGAACACATGTATATTCAAAAATGAGATCAAGTCACTGTTGTTGAACTCTCCCGAAATGACCTCTCCATTAACCCTAGGTAAGAAATACGTGGTTAGGCCGGCCCTACAACCTAGGCCTGAGGTTACTGATTGACAGATCACAGATGGGGTGGCACAAACCAGCCAGACAAACACGAAATCAGGAAAAACCCTAATTAGTCCCACAGATAGGAAGCAACACCACAATGGTCCTAGGAGATTGGCCTCAATAAAGCACATATGGCCGGAGGGATGCACGCTTTCCCAAAACACCATAAAGTTAGATACTACATGAAGTTAGGACAAGTCAGCCAATCAGAGCACAGCACACACAGTACACACAGCGATCACGCGCTCCCCATACTGGGCATCTGGACACTTCACCCACCGGCACTCATTGTGTCCATGCAAGGTCCAGACCCACTTGCATTTACTATCAGGTGGCCTGATTTACACCTCATGACTAGGCCCACATTCCTTTTTCTAAATAAGATCTCAATAATTTTATGATGCTCCAAAGACTGGATATAATGACACTCAGAACGAATGTATGTTGAGACAGCCCTCAGACCAGTTTCTGTGGATGTTTCCCGGCTGAAGCGTTACATTAAACCAGCTATTCCTGTTTTGCGAAATGCCTCTTGTCTTTTGTTTTTTCAAGGTAAATTCATATTTAGGCTTACCTGTTTTCAGTTTCTATTTTTGGTAAATTCTGGTGGGGTTTTTTCAGTGTTTTCAAGTGATTTCAATACCTTAAAAACAGTGGTTATCAGTGGTTACACTTTTTTGCGCCATTATAAACAACTGAAACAGTGTTTTTCCGGTGTTTATGGAACGTTTTGCTTTTATTATTGCTTGCTTTCTACACTGATAATGCATGGTATATAGACAGTGTACCTACAGTGTATATGAGGTACAAATACATTTTTGCAAATCAAACTTACTGTAGTACACCATACAATACTTCTTCAGTGAGTCTTTGGTCGTGTGCGCTCGCTTTTTCCTGTGAAAAGGCCCCCTAAACATTGGCACTTGAGACGGGCAATGCCAAAACAGCCAGTACACAATTTGCTAACTCTGGCCACTGACATAGCTTTCCATGCCTATACTGGTGCGCTTGAAGATTACAATTCTCTTGGCAGGTTCTGCAGCATTTGCGTTGAACCGGGCGCTTATGCCCTCCGAGTTATTGAAGCAGTCAAAAATGAAGCTGCACTTTTGAAACTACAGAGAAAATTCCCCTTTATGGAAGGGATCTAGAACTTGTACAGTGTACCACAGTGAAGTTTCATTGACTTCAAATGCCATGGTTGGTGAAGGGACATTTCTATGTATCATTGCAAGCCGTTTCTCATACATTGAAAAATAAAAGTTCCTGAATTGCTCTTCAACATTGCTTTGTTTACCAAGTGGCAAGCACCCTAACATGGAACATGCTGCAGTGCCAAAGTCTCTAAAGGTGTCGCCCAGCCTACTCTCAAGAAGATGTTTCACATCTACATCAATTATGCTGAACACTTGGCAGACAAGGGCGTTTTCAGACTCTAGTTTTTTTTATTATGTCCACTACAGCAGTTATGTTTTCCTGTAAAAATCTAAGAATTCAGTAGAGTGTACTTTTTTTTCTTCACATCACAATCAATTTGCGACCAAATATCCTCACATTTCTTGCCTGTGGCATCATCACTCAGCAAACATTTTGTAAACGGTTGCCACATGGGTAATATAGCATTTACAGCCCCTTGGACTGAGAACCACCAGCTAAGTGACACAGTAGGCATGACTCTTTCTTTGATGCCACACAAAGCACACAATGAGAAATATTTGTGTTTTAGTTCCTGCGCATAACAAAACATTGCATTGTTCATTAACTCTGAAGATTGTAAAGATGCTTTCAGCATACCATCTAACAAGTGGCAAGGGTCTCTTCAGCTCAGATATCGATTTTGACAGGTCATCACACAACTTTTTCATATACGTAGCTGAATCACTGCAAATACAAACAATATCACTCCAATCTTTGTTGAACTTAGAAAGAACCTTTTTGCAGCAGCATTCCAAGTGACACTGCGTTCCATGTTCCATCCTGTCATGTTTTCACCACTATCCCCATTGCTTGGCGATAGCACTCTTTTCACATATAATTTTCACTATACCTTGCATTGAATGTTTAAAGCCTGAGGTGTTGTCAATTAACCAACTATCAATACTGACTCACTAGAAACTGGGGGCTGATGTATCAAGGGTTTTTACCCATTCTCTGTGGGTAAATGTGATGGCACATATTGGGAAAAATTCTTATGAAACCAGCCATTTTCTCTACTTATTCACTATAACTTTTCTTATATATTCTGCACTGTCAGATGCAAGTACCACTGGTTATGCAGTTAACACTTGCACAAAACCTTGCAGTCAATCACAATTCATACATACCTTCCCTCGCAACGCTCTCACCACGTGCTCAATTTCCATCTGCCTAAATGCACCATCTCTTGTCCTACAAGTGGTCTTAATGTCACTACTTTGAGCTGCTTTTCAAACACGTGCCATAATTAAAATAACAACACACATAACTCGATAACAGACCTGAGTTTGGTTCAACCAGGCAGTTGTTTGGTATTTTACTGCAGTATTAATTAGTGATGTCCATTTACATCAAGCAGTCGATATATTGTGATCTTCTGGAGTGTGTCACCATGATAGAGGTGAGAGCTGCCATAAACAGCAAGGCAGCAGGCCCTTATGAAGTCCCCCCTAGCTTATTAAAGGTGATTTTTTTCTTCTAGGCTCTCATTATTTTAAGGGCAGTAAAAGCTGTGCTGAAAAGCAGAAGTGCATCGAAGTTACGGAAAGGGACTGAAATAATAAAATCACATAAGAAAGTATAAAGAAACTATTCTTTCAATCTTTGCCCTTTTCCCAACTGAATACTACGGAAATCATGTTAGGGACTCTTCGTTTTGGCAAGCTGCATATACAGTTCAAAAAAAATCTATGGAGTCTTCTATTATATAGCCTTAGAGCCTGCCGTAGCTGGATCTACCGGTCATTAAAGACCCGCTTCAGCGTTAAAGGCCAAAGGCTAGGGCCTTTAACAAGGGAGCGTGCCTTTAATGTCCAGTAGAGCCCGCTATGGAGGGCTCTAAGACTATTAGAACATTCCGCCCCTAGAGGGCAGAATGTTCTAATTTATAAAAAAAAAAGCCTCATGGAGCCCGAGAGGGCTGAAATCCCCTCGGGCTCCGTGAGGCCTTAGTTAAACATTGGAATGTTGATGCACTAGAAGCCTGGAGCACTCCATTGTTTTCAATGGAGCTCCCAACACTCCAATGTTCTAATCTAAAACATAGTTGCGAGGTGTTGAGCACTAAAGAACAGGGCATTCGATTTTATGACATAACATTGAAGTTTGTCCACCAAAAGTGTCCCTTGTCTGTCTTTTGTAGTATCAATGAAATTCCACACAACTTTCAATGGTAATAAAAGAAAGAGCTTTTAGGAATCCTTCGAGTCTGTGTGTATCTACCTATGCCTGATGGGGGTTGAACAATCACTTTTACAAAGGACAACATAGGGCCCACAAACCAAAGCTGTTTGCACACCTAAGTTCAAGTTTGCTGTGCAAATCGCATAATTTGCTTGTGTAAATCCACGATCTTCAAAAATGGATTTACTTTGTAAAAATATTTATTTCCATTTACTTTGTGTTTTGACTGCATCACTGACAGAATAACGGTAACAAAATTATTGTGTGGACAGAATACTGTGTCAAAAATATTGCGGGCAAAAATATCGAGAAGGCAAGTGCAAATAGGTAAGTATAGATTTACTATTCTTAAGTCCACATCTACGAACCTTGAAGATATATATATTGTCAAGGTACATGTATGTGGAGGAATATATAGTGAAACTTTGCTTACCCACAGAAACTTATCTCTATATTTTTGTTATCAATATTCTTGACACAATATTTTGTCCAAGCAATATTTTTTTGTCGCTATTTTGTCTAAACTCTGTTTTGACTATCCGGATCTCGATTCATACCAGATGGGGGTCCATGTTAAAAAATCTGCAGTTTTAATTTACCAAATGTCAGCACCACTGAGTGTATTAACTAGGTTTGTGAGAAATGGTATAGATTCCACATTTGATGGGTAAGAGGTAAAGGCCCTTTCATCTGTCAGATCTTGGTCATTCTCGAATAACTCCCTGCTGACTCTTGCTGATAACTTAATCTCTGATTACATTGCCATGTATCATTCAAAGTTTGGAATACCTAGTTGTCCTGTAGGCAGTAATGTTGTGGCCAACATTTGGAATAGTCGCTACCTTAACCATATGAAAGATTGTACAACGGAATATCGAAGGCAGAAAATAAATGTAGAATTTCAACAGGACAGAACATCATGGGGAAAAGTAGCGAGAGGTAAGTGCACAGAGGGAGGTAAGGATTTACTATTCTTATCTCCACATCAATGAATGTATCTTCAAGATATGTCACCTTATCATCATGTTCTCTATACGTGGAGTTACGTATAGAAGATCTATACAAACTTGCCTTTCGATATTTTGTCCCTCAATATAGTTGTTACAATATTGTGGCTCTTCCATAGTCTGCCTTCGATAGTCACGATCTACCCCATATGAAAAACCCTGAAAGATCTGTTATCAACAGAAGAGGCAAATTGTGCTAAATGATTGTGCAACCTCCATATGTCTTTGTGACCTTGCAATAAATTGAAATGATTGATTTTTGATTTTTTTTTAAACATAAAGCAAATTAATACTTAAATCAGTATGTGGAACTCGATTAGTGATTGCTTTTTTGAAAACACTAATATTGTTCGATAATGCAGGTCTTTGGGAGGCAGAAGAAGGATTGAGAATGCACTTGTTTCTTCTTTTAGCACCATGTCATTTCATTTTCGGTTACAAGAAGTTTGAGGCAACATTGACTACATTTTTCGAGGTGGTACCAGACAGGTGACTACTACAAAAAGGTTAATAATACGATAACTAAGGAAAAGACACACAGAATAACACTAGGACCTCATGAAATGAAAATAGCATGAATTAAAATATATAACACTGGCAGATATTCTATTCAATATGTTCTCTGTTCTTTTATATGCGGTGAGCCCGAATCCATCGATCGATATGTATAAAGAAATCTAAATAAAGTTGACTCAGGCAAGGAGAGAACATTCAAAATCAGTACAGGCAGGCAGGCTCAAGGGAGAATTTCATAATCAGAACTTAAGTGTCAGATCTAAATTATTCCAATGGTTAAATCCTCAGAGAACACCGTTATTTTCTTTCCAGTGAGAGGAGGGAGAAAGTGTAATGTCCCTTGTAAGTGCTGCAGTCACTTTCGAAAGCTAAGACGCTACTTCTTGGAGTATGTGAGTCCATACATCGCCAATCAACATTTAGCTCTATCGCGCCAGTCTGTACACGTGAAAGGTAGAACATATTGTGACTTGAAGGCAATTGATATCCTGCCAGCTATAGCATGTTTCTAGGCATAGGAAAAGAATCAGCATCTCCGTTTGGCTAGTAGGGTGCTAAACAAAATGACCTTGGGAGTTAGGAGTAAGGACTGAAAGACCTGAAGATTCTCTTATTCGAGTCAACTGTTGCTTCGACAGGGTCAGACATGCTCTTTTATTCCACAGCCCATTTCGTGGGCGGCTCCTAGTGCCTCTGTCACTTTCCCCAGCTCCTGGAGGATAATTGCAGCAGGCATGTAGCCGCTGCAAGAGAGGGAGAAAGGGGGAAGGTAGAGATAAAGTGATCAGAGCAGTGCTTAATTTGAGTCGGTGGTTTCCGGCGCTTGACACGGGCACTTAATCGTCAACACTGGCACTTATAGCACGAACTTGACTCAAAGGTATTGGAGCGCTTTTCATGAGCCCCAGTTAAGGACGCATTCCTTTTTGGTAGACATATTGAGATTAAGAGATTTGCCCAGAATCACAGGATGTTGAGCCTACGCCAAGACTCAAACCTGGTTCCCCAGCTCCAAAGTCGGCAGCTCTGGCCGTTATGCCACATCCTCTCCCCACTTGTAGGGTTTCATGGTGAGTAGATAGTTCTGTTATAGGTGGCACTAATAGGAGCAATGGGCTGGTGCAAGCTGCCTCCTGACGAGATCCCCGGCACTTATTTTTTCACAAATTAACCACTGGATCAGAGAGGGAGAAGGGAGGAATGAAGGAGAAATTAGAGTGTTAATGGATGGATGAAAAGAGAGAGATTGTGTGAGGAGGCAAAAGGAGCGGGTTGTTTGAGCATTTTTGCCAGGGCTGCTTTTGGTTCCCCAGTCCAGCCCAGCTGTTTGAGTGGGATTGAACAAATGGAAAAGACCAGCTTATAAAGGAGAAAGATCCACAATGACCCCAGACTATCTCCATCATAGACTAGAAGAGTCTGTATACATGGGGTACAACATATCAAGATGGAGGTACTACTTGTATATAACAGTAAACAACATTTATGATCTCTGAATCACAAGAGAGGAATGTATGAAGCTAGTCAAGGTAACTCCCCAGACCTCTTCTTTCAACTGAGACCTAATGCAGTTCTCCGTTACGACATAAAGGTAGGTGGGTCTGGGATGCGTGGATCGAGGCAGTGTGAGTGCGAGATATACAAATAAGATCCCTAATCACTCAGTCCTCACTACAAGACACAAATACAATAGAGTTATGGCATTTAGCTCTACCGCACACGGAGTTCCTGACGTGCCAACCAATAAATCCGCCAGATTGCACTACTTAACCTCTTCGGTGCTCATGACGAGACCAGCTCATCATGAGTCACAGTGGAGCTGTGCTCATGACGAGCTGGTCTCGTCATAACGGCTGCGCTCCGCCCACGCGTGATTAATTCCCCGCCTGTGCGGGCGAATTAATCAGTGGGCGGGGTCGTGACGAGACCAGCTCGTCATGAGCACAGCTCCACCGTGACTCATGACGAGCTGGTCTCGTCACGAGCACCGCGGCGCCGCGCTCACCCCCCCGCACCCGTGGGGGAATTACCCCCGCAGGGAAGGGGTTAATTGATGACAAGTATAAATTCACTGCCCGGTCCCATGCCTGGATGACAATACAATCATATGACACCTTAAAACCAGCAGCACTGTTCAGCACGACCTACTCACCGCATCTAAAGAGGAAACTGTTGGCCAACAGGCTTGGGACCCTGCCATCTCAGGCTGACCAACCAGTATGAAAACACCAAGGCTCTCAATCGTGCAGATTATGTAATGCCCCCAAAGAAGACATTATACATTTGGTTTGCATATGTCCAGTTCAAGAGAAGCATCGGAATCTGCTGCTGAAACACCCCTTTAATGAACAGGGAATTTGTATCTGCCGGTCGGCCATTATAAAGTGTCTCGACTCCACTGATCGTCAGATTAACTGTGAACTATTGAAATTCCTGGTATTACATGGAAAACGAATCTCTGATTCAGTATAAACAACTGGGGCTTTTTAGCATTTCGCTGTGCAATCGTGCTTTAATAATCAAGTCTCCAAGACGCCTAACAAATTTTGATATTGTAACTTCAACTGAGTAGGTAAGAGCGGACACAGGATTAAGATTGCCTAGGTCTTAAATGTTTACTATGAATTTTAAATGTGGTTAAAACCATCTTTTGCCCTTTACAGCATTTTACCAATTAGCACCAAGACTGGCGGCCTCCACGAGATATGCACACTAGATCGCCAATCTTGCTTATGATCCCCCACCCCCTCACCCTTAGGCTTAAAAAACAAGCATTTGTAATGCAATCGGTCTCGCCTTTGGGACCTTATATGTATTTAGCTATGCAGCACATTAGCCTGGGTGCTGAAACATCTACTGTTCTTTAACAAGGAGGGAAAGTAAGCACCAAACTGTGTGACACACGAGGTATGGGAACACATGGAGAGAAATATTGCCTTTCAGCGGGAAATGGTATATTCCAAAGCTCTGTTTTTAATATGAAATCAGGGCCTTCAGTGGTCATATCACTGAAAATACAAGCGTTGAAAAAAATATTATTGTCTACGGGTGGTCATGGAAGACAATTTCTATGGACTAGAATCTAGAGAATGCTAAAGTGATTCTGGTTTTTTACTGACCTCTGCTGGTCGTTTTCTATCAAGAAAGTTAACTACAGGCAGTTGAACAAGCAGAAAGCAATTCTGGTATTTTACTGACCTCTACTGGTCGTTTTCTATCAAGACAGTTAAATAGAGGCAGTTGAACAAGCAGAAAGAAATTCTGGTATTTTACTGACCTCTACTGGTCGTTTTCTATCAAGACAGTTAAATAGAGGCAGTTGAACAAGCAGAAAGAAATTCTGGTATTTTACTGACCTCTACTGGTTGTTTTCTATCAAGACAGTTAAATAGAGGCAGTTGAACAGAAAAAAGTCCCTAAGCAGAAGCAGACAAGTCTTAGGGCTGATCTAGAGCCCACAAAGTACATACACATATAAGTATATACTAAAGTATGTACAAGAGGTCTTGAATGCTCGACCTAAAAACACATTAGGGCGCTGCAACACTGAAATACACCTAGTCAAAGATGTGGAACCAAGCAGCGGGCATTTTTTGCGAAGGCGAATCACTTAGTAATTTCAGGTACTTCTCCTGGTCTGAATCTAAATGAATCTCTGGAGTGAAAGGGAATTAAGTGAGATGATCACATTTTGGTCTTATTTGATATTTCACGAAAGGGGATGAATAATAGCTGAGACTGCTTTAAACCCTTCCATGCGCACGACAGATGGGAGCCGTCGTGTGCAACGTTGCTCGTGTGCGCACGACGGCTCCCGGCCGTCATGGCACATGGCCCCGGAAATCCCTCTGGTGCAGGCACCAGAGGGATTTCTATTTCTCCCCTGTAGCCTCGGGAGATGGGGAAGAGCTTCCCCAGCTCCCGAGGCCCCCCCCCCTGTTTCAGTGAAATGACGATCAGCGCGCACGTCGCGCTGACGTCAATTCACTGAAACCGAAACTGAAATGAGCCTTTAGGCTCATTTCAGTTTCACTTTCTACGTGCTCAGGGGGCTATCTCAGCCCCCTGAGCACGTAGAAAGACGGGAGAGGTATCATTGGAAAGGGGAGAACCCTTCCAATGGTGCCCCTCCCCAGTGGATCCCTGCTTGGGGATCGCCCCAGGAGAGCCAATAAAAACCAGGGATTTTTTGGGGTGCAATTTTAATTAGGGTGGGGGCTGCCAAAACATGGGCATGCCAATGCCCCCACCCCGCCAAAATTACAGCCTTTATGCCTCCCCTGGTGGGCAGATGGGGGCGGTAGCCCCCATCTGCCCCCCTGTGGGGGCAAAAAGGCCACTAGACGTCAGGGATTTTTTTGCCAATTTGAATCAGGGGTGGGGGCTGCCCAAAACAGACATGCCAATGCCCCCACCCCCGCCTGCAAAAATTCCAGTCTTTCTTCCTCCCCCGGAATCCCCCGGGTGTCTAGTTTTCAGAAATGTGTGGGTTTCGTAGGTTTCCCTAGGTGACTGGTGAGCACGGGGCCAAAACCCAGTTGACCCCCCTTGCAAAACCAGGTCGCTTTGTGATAGGCAATTTTGATGTCGCCTCAATACGTTTTGGGCCCTTGCCTGTCGCTGGTAATTGGGCCTCCCACACAACTGAGGCACCATTTTTATCGAGAGACCTGGGGGAACGCTGGGTGGTAGGAAATTTGTGTCAGCTCGGTGATGCCACAACCTTCCCACACAAAAATGTGTGGAAAAAGTGATTTTTTTAGCTAAATTTGAGGTTTGCAGGGGATTCTGGGTAAGAAAACGTTGGGGGATCCACGCAAGCCATACCTCCCTGGAATCCCCCGGTTGTCTAGTTTTCAGAAAAGTGTGGGTTTGCTAGGTTTCCCTAGATGGCCGCCGAGCACGGGGCCAAAAACCCAGGTGACCCCCCTTGCAAAACCAGGGCAATCGCCCCAGGAGGGCCAATAAAAACCAGGGATTTTTTGGGGTGCAATTTTAATTAGGGTGGGGGCTGCCAAAACATGGGCATGCCAATGCCCCCACCTCACCAAAATTACAGCCTTTATGCCTCCCCTGGTGGGCAAAAAGCCCACTAGACGCCAGGGATTTTTTTTGCCAATTTGAATCAGGGGTGGGGGCTGCCCAAAACAGACATGCCAATGCCCCCAACCCCGCCTGCAAAAATTCCAGTCTTTCTTCCTCCCCTGGAATCCCCCGGGTGTCTAGTTTTCAGAAATGTGTGGGTTTCGTAGGTTTCCCTAGGTGACCGGTGAGCACGGGGCCAAAAACCCAGTTGACCCCCCTTGCAAAACCAGGTCGCTTTGTGATAGGCAATTTTGATGGCGCCTCAATACGTTTTGGGCCCTTGCCTGTCGCTGGTAATTGGGCCTCCCACACAACTGAGGCACCATTTTTATCGAGAGACCTGGGGGAACGCTGGGTGGTAGGAAATTTGTGTCAGCTCGGTGATGCCACAACCTTCCCACACAAAAATGTGTGGAAAAAGTGATTTTTTTAGCTAAATTTGAGGTTTGCAGGGGATTCTGGGTAAGAAAACGTTGGGGGATCCATGCAAGCCATACCTCCCTGGAATCCCCCGGTTGTCTAGTTTTCAGAAAAGTGTGGGTTTGCTAGGTTTTCCTAGATGGCCGCCGAGCACGGGGCCAAAAACCCAGGTGACCCCCCTTGCAAAACCAGGGCATTTTGTGATAGGCAATTTTGATGTCGCCTCAATATGTTTTGGGCCCTTGCCTGTCGCGGGTACTTGAGCCTCCCACACGAGTGAGGCACCATTTTTATCGGGAGACCTGGGGGAACGCTGGGTGGTAGGAAATTTGTGTTAGCCCGGTGATGCCACAACTTTCCCACACAAAAATGTGTGGAAAAAGTGATTTTTTTCAGCTAAATTTGAGGTTTGCAGGGGATTCTGGGTAAGAAAACGATGGGCGAACCACGCAAGCCATACCTCCCTGGAATACCCAGGGTGTCTAGTTTTCAGAAATATGTAGGTTTGGTAGGTTTCCCTAGGTGGCCGGCGAGCACGGGGCCAAAAACCCAGGTGACCCCCCTTGCAAAACCAGGTCGTTTTGTGATAGGCAATTTTGATGTCGCCTCAATACGTTTTGGGCCCTTGCCTGTCGCGGGTACTTTGGCCTCCCACACGAGTGAGGCACTATTTTTATCGGGAGACCTGGGGGAACGCTGGGTGGTAGGAAATTTGTGTCAGCCCAGTGATGCCACAACTTTCCCACACAAAAATGTGGGGAAAAAGTGATTTTTTCAGCTAAATTTGAGGTTTGCAGGGGATTCTGGGTAAGAAAACGTTGGGGGATCCACACAAGCCATACCTCCCTGGAATCCCCCGGGTGTCTAGTTTTCAGAAATGTGTGGGTTTGATAGGTTTCCCTTGCTGTCCGCCGATCACGGTGCCAAAAACTCAGGTGACCCCCCCCTTGCAAAACCAGGTCGTTTTGTGATAGGCAATTTTGATGTCGCCTCAATACGTTTTGGGCTCTTGCCTGTCGCGGGTACTTGGGCCTCCCCCATGAGTGATGCACCATTTTTATCGGGAGACCCGGGGGAACGCTGGGTGGTAGGAAATTTGTGTCAGCCCAGTGATGCCACAACTTTTACACACAAAAATGTGTGGAAAAAGTGATTTTTTCAGCTAAATTTGAGGTTTGCAGGGGATTCTGGGTAAGAAAACCTTGGGGGATCCACGCAAGCCATGCCTCCCTAGCATCCCCTGGCTGTCTAGTTTTCAAAAATGTATAGGTTTGCTAGGTTTCCCTAGGTGCCGGCAGAGCTAGGGTTCAAAAACTACAGCTAGGCACTTTGCAAAAAAAGGGTCATTTTTTGCTGTGAAAATGTGGTGTGTCCACCTTGCGTTTTGGGCCGTTTCCTGTCGCGGGCACTAGGCCTACCCACACAAGTGAGGTACCATTTTTCTCGGAAGACTTTGGGGAACGCTGGGTGGGTGGAATTTTGTGGATCCACGCAGATTCCAGAACTTTCCACCACAGAAATGTGAGGAGAAAGTGTTTTTTTGACAATTTTTCAGGTTTGCAAGGGATTCTGGGTAACAGAACCTGGTGAGAGCCAGTCAAGTCACCCCATCCTGGATTCCTCTGGGTGTATAGTTTTCAAAAATGTATAGGTTTGCTTGGTTTCCCTAGGTGCCGGCAGAGCTAGGGTTCAAAAACTATAGCTAGGCAATTTGCAAAAAAAGGGTCATTTTTCACTCTGAACATGTGGTGTGTCCACCTTGCGTTTTGGGCCCTTTCCTGTCACCGGCACTAGGCCTACCCACACAAGTGAGGTGCCATTTTTCTCAGAAGACTTTGGGAAACGCGGGGTGGGTGGAATTTTGTGGTTCCACGCAGATTCCAGAACTTTCCACCACAGAAATGTGAGGAAAATGAGGTTTTTTTGACAATTTTTTAGGTTTGCAAGGGATTCTGGGTAACAGAACCTGGTGAGAGCCAGTCAAGACACCCCATCCTGGATTCCCCTGGGTGTCTAGTTTTCAAAAATATATAGGTTTGCTAGGTTTTCCTAGGTGCCGGCAGAGCTAGGGTTAAAAAACTACAGCTAGGCACCTTGCAAAAAAAGGGTCATTTTTCGCTGTGAAAATGTGGTGTGTCTACCTTGCGTTTTGGGCCGTTTCCTGTCGCGGGCACTAGGCCTACCCACACAAGTGAGGTACCATTTTTCTAGGGAGACTTAGGGTAACACAGAATTATAGAGCAACTGTTATTACCTATTGACTTGCGATGCATTTCTGCCTTCCAAATGAAAGACAATGTGTAAAAAAGAAGTCATTTTGAAAAATTACCTATAATTCTCATGCTAGTATGGGTACTCCCAATTTCGGAAATGTGCAAATATCTACTGTTTCTAAACTCTATATTTTGTTCCCATTTCAGAAATACATAGGTGTCTTTCATACCAATTTTTCCATGTATACATTTTCCCAAAATAATTGCTATATACCCGGTCGATAATAAAAAACCATTGCAACACGCTGCTCAGTTATTGGCTCTGGGTTCGTCGGGTTCTTGGTGAACCTACAAGTCCTATATATCCCCACAACCAGAAAGGTCCAGCAAATGTAACAGTATATTGCTTTTATACAGCTGTCATAATTATAAGAAGTTACAGGTGAAAACGTTGACACAAATGGCTGTTTTTTTCAACTAATTTTCAATTTTTCCTATATTTAACAGTTAGTTTCTATGAAGAAACCTTGAAGGATCTACACAAATGACCCCTTGCTGAATTCAGAATTTTGTCTACTATTCTAAAAATGTATAGCTCTCCAGGATCCATTATTGCTTTCATACCCATTTCTACCATTAACTGGAAGGAGGTTGAAAGCACAAAAAATAGCAAAAATAGGCTATGTCCCAGAAAAATGCCAAAACTGTGTAAAAAATGTTGGTTTTCTGGCAAAAGTCTGCTTGTCTCTGAAAGCTGGGAAGATGGTGAATTCAGCACAATAACCCCTTTTTTTATACCATTTTCAGGGAAAAAACCAGACGCTTTCATCTGGAGCCCTTTTTTCCCATTTTTCCAAAAAAACAAAAATTTAGCTGTATTTTGGCTAATTTCTTGGTCCCCTCCAGGGGAATCCACAAACCCTGGGTACCTTTAGAATCCCCATCATCTTGGAAAAAAAGGACGCAAATTTGGCGTGGATACCTTATGTGGTCAAAAAGTTACAGGGGCCTAAGCGCGAACTACCCCAAATAGCCCAAAAAAGGCTTAGCACAGGGGGGGAAAAGGCCTAGCAGCGAAGGGGTTAAGGACCTCTTGGCTGTGAGACCAGGATTAGTCCAGTATATCGACCTTCTGAGTCACCACAGATCAGTCCCATTCCAATGTACCTCATTGTGACGGAGTACCCTGCCCGCTAAACTCTAAATCGAGTCCTCAATCTGATCCTCTGTGTGTTAGTGAAATGTAAAAGAGACTTTATTATACTTTTACAAGTTGTTGCAGGATGTCTTTAAAAATGAAGTATTTTCTGAAGATAAGTGGTTCAGGGCATCTTTTCCATTACCTAGGTTTAAGTGTAAATAAATGCTTGCCCATTTAACATCTTTCTGAATGTTAGTGTGCAGCCACGTAAACAACAGCCTAGTGCTGCTGTTCATCAGGAAGCCACATGCAAAGATCAGGCGGGCCACAAGTTATCTAAGGCCTAGATCAAAGCTCTCTCATCATGCAGGGAGTCTGTTTACCACATATGCAAACGGAGAACCATTTCAGGAAAAATAGCCTTCATGAGAATTTAGAGGTTGAGCTGAGTTGCAGGTGTCTTCCTGTATATTCCTAATTGCTGTGTTCAAGGCTTTGAAAGTAAGCATCGTGCACAGATGTTTCATAAAACAAGCAATAATGCATGGAGGTCATTGTACTCTTTGGCAGAGAACTATACAGTGCTGAGCAATCTTACAACACCAAATGGTGCAATGATAAGCCCCACTTTTACAAACTGGATATTCCCAAAGTGCTCCTAGCGTGAAATTATTTTTTTACTGCATGGCAACCATTTTATGGACTTGAAGGTTGAAAGGCTTGGTGTATCAGTTAGGGAACATAACTAGACCCTTTAGATTATTATATTTTATTGAGCTATCTTATTGTTTTGCTTACCTTCAGTGTTTAACAACTATGTATATTTCACTTCTTAGACAGGGAGGTATTAAAAGGTGCCCACATATGGCAAGGTAACGACATTTGCAGACAATATAGGATTTTACAGTATCAACTGTTTGCACACTGCATTTATGAAATACATTAATGCACTTATGTTTATACCCAACAATAGACTAATTTCAGTTGCCATAAAAACATGTAATCGACATACGCTTGATCTTCAAGGTCATACATTTAAACGAGACCACGTAGCAAGGCAAAAGGATGCTTTGATCCTCCTAAAAGGATGTATCATCAATGTGGCTATTTTTAGTGTACAAAAGAAAAGTGGTTTTAAAACTCAGGCCTCGACTATGAGTGCTTCTTAAAATTATGCCACCTGTGTGAACCACTGTTTGCACGGGTGTCGGAATTACAAGTTCAGCTCTCATTAAGCGTGGCTCTGTTAATTCCGACATGTGCAGTATCTGCTGTTACCGCACATAACGCAATTATGGGGCATATTTACAAGCCCTTATCGCCACCGAAGAGTCACTTCTTTTGACACTCTGGTGGCGTAGCACCATTTTCCATTTTTACGAGGTGGTACTAAGTCACTTAGAGTGGCTTAATGTTCCTTGCAAATATGCCCCTTTCTACTGCAGTCCTCTGTGCCAAAGGGGGCGTGCAATGGGTGTTGCTGTGGGCGTTCCACCGCAACACCCATTGCTTTTTGACGCTGCCCCAGATTTACAAGGCAGAGGCAGCGCCCAAAAAAATTCCATGGAATACCAGGCATTCGAATGGCGATACAAGGAGAAATTATGAATTTCTCCTTGTTATTTGCTCTTTCCATGTGTGATGCATTCTGCACCACACATAGAAAGAGGAAATCACCATTATTGATTGATTATGTGCAGGAAGGTGTCCCTTGCTGCACATAAACAATCGTCCCTGTAGCGCAGGAACCCTTGCAATATGGTGGCAGATTGCCTGAGCTGGTGCTAGGCAGCTTTTTTTGTGCCAGCACTAGGGGAAACACGGGGGTGTGCCGTATTCTTGTGAATACAGTGCATCCCTGCGTTTTGAAAATGTCACAGCGTGGCGCTGCCAAATTTCCGCGCTCCGACATTTGTTTTGTAAATATGCCCCTATGTGTTTTGTGATAAATATTCGGCAGGTCAAACCTGACAATATTTGTTGGGGAAAAATGCCCAGCATATACGGGATCATGCAGATTTTGGAGAGGTGAGCACCAAAGTTCACATATCATTCCTTAAAAACTCATAATTGGCCAGTATTTATCAAACCCGATAAATTCAGACTCAGTCAGATTTTATCAGGTGTGATAAATATCACACCAATTATCAGGCAACTCATAATGAAAGACTTTGTTGGATATTAGGAGAGTAGCATTTTCCTCTGATACATTCCAGCAGATAAAAGCTTCTGAAATTCACTGGGTGGAGAAATGACTAATAAATACAATGTGGGTTTTGGAGTGTCATGGCTCATTTTCTGGGGAAAACTCATAACCACAGGGTAACCTTATTTATCGGATGCAATGAATAACACAGTAATAACTGAGGCCTTATAGTTCATGGATATGAAGTAATTACTTACTGGTAATTACCATTACACTGAACCATAGTCCTCCTTGTCCTACAATGTAAGGAGCCCTGCCTCGCAGACAGTGCTTTGCATGCCTTGAATTCTCAAGCAACCCATAAGAAGTAAGTATTTCCTTATCCCATCGCCTGTCCTCCTTGCCCCAGTCCTTACAATGTGAGGATATACCAAGCATTAAAGTTTGCACCCACAAGATAGATGATGGAAAAAAATTATATTTACTAGTATTAACAATTACTGTATTGCTAACTTAATAATTTCAGAACCAAAATATTTAGCTGTACACTTACTCAGGCCTAAACTATAATGCTTTACAAAGGTCTGAGGCGTTGACCAAGTGGTTGATGTAAATATTTCCTGCAAAGACTCTCCAGTGACTTTAGCACAGCATGCAGAGAGTGCTCTTGTTGAGCGACCCTGAATATTTCCTGGTGCCGTCTCCAGGGGCGTAGCTTGGTCAGTAAGATTGAGGCGATGTGACCTCAGATTTTACAATAATCACTCTGGATTATTATGTTAAAATAAATTATATGAGAAGCATGGCATGAGAGGGGCATAAGGGGCAGTGGAAAGGGAGAGGAGAGCCGATTGTTAAGGTTACTTAAAACTAATTATTTTCTAAAATAACCAACATATTTTAAGATCTTCAAAACAGAGACGAGAGTGTGTGTGTGTGTCTGTACTTTTGTCTGCGTGTACAGGGGAGTAGCCAGAAAATTAAAATACCCCCCACTTGATCCGTATCTCTAATGTCCAGGGGTGAGGGAAGCGAATAAGCCTTACTCACACTATATTTGGCCCCTTCATCCCACCTTCTGTCCATCTATCATGCCTCCCTCCTTCCTTTATCATTCGGTCTATCCATCCTTTCATCATCATCACTATTCCACCCATCCCTCAATCCTTTCACTCACACTTCCAGTCATTCATTCATCATTCTCCCATCCGTACATCCCTTCTTTTTCATCCATTCATCATTTCACTCTCAATTTATCAATTCACCCATCCATCCAAACTTCCATGCATCGATCTACCCATTCATCCTGCCTTTCATCATTCCAGCCATTTTTTCTTTCATCTACCAATGCAATGATGTTTTACATTTCATCCATCAATTCTTTCACCCCTGCATCTATCTTTTCTAGCTTTTTGCCCTTCCTACTTGTCACTGTCTCTTTCTTCTTTTCATATGTTCTTCATTTCATTCTTCTTTGTAGCCATCTCTCTCACACTCTCAGTACTGTAGCCAGTGTATTGTGGACTGCACTGTAAGGAAGTAAATGGGCCCCACGGCTACTATTTGATTGCTAAAATACAGCAATAAACAGGGTTCAGTGTGCTGCTTAAGCCTCTGGGTCCTGGTGCCACTACACCCGCTGCACCAATTGAAGCTTCGCCCCTGCACACTCTTTCATTCTCTTTCTCTCGTCATTCCTCTTTTTAGGCCTCCTTTACTGTTATTGGCTTCTCACCCCTGACCTTTGTTATGGTTTTCCCTTTCTTTATCAGCGTTTTTCTGCAGACAGAACAAGCTCAAAATAATTATAGATGTCAACACCACCCCCGCTTAAGCTGTGAAAGCGAGGGGGTTCACAACGCCACTGTGTGTGTATATATGTAAAAATCCCAGGTGAAATCCGACAGACACCTCACCATACCTGACTGAAAGCACCTGTACCCGACTATTTGAGAAAACATTTATTAGGGGGGTGTAACATCCCAAACCCACCCCGCTGAAGCTATGTCCCTGGTCGTCTCCCCCTACCCCTACTCTATATGCTGGGTAGTTGCTTCCCATATCCATCTGCTCAATGTGAAGGTAGAGATCTTTTCACCCCTTTTAGCAGCTCCTAAAGTTACAAAACAGGAAGTAGAAATTCTGAACTCTCTTGTACTGTCCAGGTGTATTGATAATGCTCTTTTAACATCAAGTGAAGAAAAACCAGTAGGACAATCACTAGCAAAACATGGAATAGGAATGGATCTTAGGAATTAATTTTGAATCACTTCTCAAAATTACCCTATGGTAAGGATATGAGATAACCAGGGCTCCAAATTCACCCAGTCTCCTAGCTGGCGTTATTACAATTTGGAATGCCACTTTAGCTGATACCTAGATGGATTTTGCTGAATTTAACAAGTCAAAATGCTTTTCTTGTAAATACTTCAAAACAATTGAAAGTTTCTATGTAGGAACAGGACTGGGTACCATCAACGTCCTAAGCCTAAACTTTCCAACAACCTAACCTCTAATGGTGACACTCTGGCTACTTTAAAGCTTTCATTACTGCTTCTTGTGGTGATTACATAGTAGAAGCTAATCCCCTAATTCTTTCCTGAGCAGAGATTAACATTAACATCTGAATTCAAGAAGAACCCCGATTCTTGGAGGCTGTAGAAGATGGCATTTACACACTCTTGCACCTAGAGACGGAGAAGCACATGATAACAAATTGTCAAGGAAAGGCAAAATAGAAATACTATGCAAATGTTGCACTGCCACTAGTGGTGCCAGAAACTCTCATAAAGATTCTTGGTGATGGTGAAAGATTGAATGGGAGTGCTTGTAACTAAACATGCTTGTTCTCTACTGCGAAACACAGAAAAACTTGACTTTCCGGATGCACTGAGACATGAAATTACACATCACGCAAGTGTAATGTCGGTAGATATTCTATTTTGGTTATCAAAGGAATGATTTCTGTATGGGGATTCTTCTGAATGATTCAATCATAAGAAATTTGTTTAGACCTGTGAAGTCCAATATCAGTCAAAACCTTCTATCCTGCTTCAGTATGAGAAAAATTCATTAGCAAAAACCTTTTCTCCTACAGACTTTGGGTACTGGAATTTTCGACACTTTTTGCAGAAAGGAATGTATTCCATGAAGAAGTGCTTCTCTCTTTGTCATGTGTCTTTGTAACAGAGTACTTCTGAACAGCTGTAAAAGAAGAGAGTTGTTTGAACTAACTCCAATAATCATCTGTCTTGAACCCACTGAATCCATTGAGGAAGGAATCCCCCCACTCCCCATCCATATAGTCATTTCTGACTGGAGCTGGGGCTGAGATGGTTGTAACTGGCATTTGCTTGCAAATGCAGCCCTCATTGGCCATGGGTCAGGCCCGGCCACAAAAAGGACTCCTAATATGCTGCTGATTTTGAGGTGGACATTTTGGGAGGAATGATTTAATTCCTACAGAGATTTTTAAATGGCTTCACAATTGTATTCTCCTCTGCGATTTTTGAACCAGTCCATTTAATTTCATCCCAAACACCTCAGGTCCTGTGAAGAGAAGCTTTTGAGTTAAGGTTCTCTGGCCATCAACTAGTCTGGCTGCAAATGCCGGACTTGCTGCGGACGCAGTGAACCATAATGTATAAAACATAACATCCAAGTGGAATTGCGACAAGATTTCCATGTGTGCTAGGTTTGCCATATGATCAATCCCCTCTTGCAACCAGTCAAAGATCGACTGTGAGACTTTCAACAGGACTTGTGTGGTGTATGAAGAATAAGTACTGGCTTTTAATGTGAAGTTCGATGCTGCGTAGGATCTCTTTATGGCCCTTTCCAACAGGAGTGGAATCTTCTGAGGCCAGAGAAGAGGAGTAAACATTTATGGAAAAATAATATTAACCTTAGGAATCTGAGAAAATTGTTCTTCAAAGTTTTCAATGAGATATCTTTTATTTAAAAAGGGAGGGATTCTAGATGTATCTGAAGTGACAATTTATACACAAATGTGCCACTGTACTGTGCATTAAAATCAGTCTTCCTGAAGTTTTAGCTGAAACCCCACAATTTCTCTCATATGTGATAGCAGGTCTTGTAAGTGGGATACCCTTTACATATTTGCCCCTTAAACCAGTGCCCTGGTCATCATCTGGATCCAATCTTTGTCTTTTAGCCTGGGGTTCATTTAATGCAGAAAAGCTAGTGCTTCCTTTATCATGCCCTCCAAATCATTCCTAAATATCTGGAGTACCTCCCTATCTTCTTCAGAATTACATTGTGTTGTTTCTCTAAGAACTTCCTTACCTATATTGTGAAAGAAAAACGGATCGTGCTACAGCAGTGCCATTCCTGCTTATTCAGTTGTTGCCTAGAGACCAAATCTCATCCTGCAAGATTTGCAGTAGCGGCCTGTGTTTGGGACGATTGGTGAGGCGGGTGGGCAGGCGGTTGGAGGAGGGCGAGGAGGAGGCTTTCGAAGGGAGGGGGGCAAAATAAAAAATAATAATTAAAGCCAGCTTAAGCCTGCTGCGTCCCGTTCCTCTGCTCCACTGCTTCAGACAGGCAGCACAGGCTCCCAGAATGCCATGCGGCCAATCCTGAAGCTGCTCTCACATGAGAGCAGCTTCAGGATTGGCCTGAGCACCCTCGATTGGCGCTCCAGGACAGACTGGGAGTCTGTGCCTGCTCTCTCCAACCCCAGCAATGCAGTTGGGGTTGGAGAGAGGTTCACAGCGCATGAAGGGAGTGCACTACTGTGAGAAGTTGGCCTGGCATATGCTGTCCACTAATTATAGTGGGCACCTTGCACCAGTCCAAATCGACTCTTATGGTAGATAGGTTAAAGACAACCTTATTGAAAGCTATCCTAGTGGTAGCTATGGAGAGCAGCCTTCAGGCTAAGTCTTGAAGGAATGTAAAGCAGCTTGTTTTACCAGTCTATAATCTCTTGAGTGACCAAATGAAAGAGCACCACACCAGGTATATATTCAAAATATATGTATTTATTACTAAACACACCCCTCTAGTCTCTTTATGAGGCTAGAGTTCGAAGTACATAGGTTATAAGATCTTAAATCACAGTAATAGCACAAATACACGTTTGGGCCCTAGGGGCGTACCAAACCATATACCAATAAAGTGGTATGCGAACCACGACTGAACTAGACACTAGGCCTAGAGCCTCTAGAAGTGCTTGGACCACAAGGAACCACCCAAGGTAGTGACACAGGGGACCCACGGGAGACGCGTGCAGTGTAAATACACAACCGCGATACGCCGTTAACTTCTATGGAGAAAGTCGGGATCGGGAAAATAGAGGAAAGGGACACTTAGAAGAGGACTAGGACAAAACCCTTTGAGATCTAGGACTTTGAAGAGTCTCTACCCACGGGAGCACCGGAGTACTCGTGTTACCTCACCCAGGGAAGCCGGGTGCATAGGTGCCTTTCGGGGTCGGGTTTCGTCGTCGTTTCGTATGGCGATCTGCTGCAAAGTGCTGCTGGCGACCAGGAGAAAAGTGTCCGGGTGGATCCAAGAGTGGATCGGAGTTCTGAAGAACCTGAAAGCAGAGGGGACAGAGTCTGGGTCACTAGCCAGTGACCAGGAAGGCGATGGACAGATGCCCACCGATGTCGAGTGCTTCAGGTGCGGTGACAGTCGTCTTGACTTCTTCAGCCACGAGGTCCGGGAGGTGTTGTCGGTGACCAGGAGCAGGATTCGGGCTGCTGCTCGATGTCTGTCGAGTGCTGAGGTGTCGGCGACCGGATTGGACCCAACAAGCCTTGGCAACGGCAAGTCTCGAGTAAGATGTAGATCGTCGATGGTGCAGACCAGCAAGGTCTGGGGAACTCACCCAGCGAGGGTAAGTGAGGGCAGGCCTGGAGCAATCAGGATGCCAAGTAAAGAAAAGATTGGCCTTCGTTAAGGGCTACTAGCCAATGGGCTAGCGACCGGGAAGGAGCCTCGTGACGCCGCACGTGGAGCTGGCTTACAGGACACTCGTGGAGTGGGGGCCAGTGATCTTCGGTGCAGGTGGTGCTGGAGGCTAGGGCTACTCGGAGCCCAAAGCACGACTTCTTGGGAGACCCAGAAGATGGTGCACTTGCAAGTGTGCTCGGTGTCCAGGGGTCACGGTCTCAAGTCACCCACGATAGCCATGGGCCTCAGCTTTGCTGGGGACTCAGGGTAGCCTCGGGGAAGTCTGAGAATCCACCTCTGGTGATGCGATGACTTCGGCGTCCGACGGGAGCTTCAGTGATGCGAACCGGACAGATGCTTCTTTGGTGCCTGCCACGCAGGGGAGTCACTCCTTGACCCCAAGGGAGATTCTTCAGTCCTCTAATCATGAGTAGAGCGTCGAAGGTCCAGGATTCAGTTTCAGAGTTTCGTCCAGGTATAATCTAAAGTCCTAAGGACTGGGTTCCTACCTTTATTCTAAAAATAGGGGATGGACTACTCTGTGGCCCCACCTATGGGTGGGTCAGGGCAGAGGGGTGGCTACACCCCTTTCCCTTTGTCCAGTTCGCGCCAAAGCAGGGGCTGCGAGCACCTGATCTGGTTTGAACTGGGGTATGCACAGGGACACCAAATGTGCCCCCAGTGCAGGACTTCAAAGCACCCGAAAGTGCTCCCGCCCAGCCCCAATACACATTGTCCTGTCTGGGGAGGTGGTCACACCTCCCTGGGACAGGAAACCTATTGTCCAGGCCTCCCTGCTGGAGTTTCGTCCAGCAGCAGGAGGCCAGACTCGTGTCTGTGGCAGCAGCATCCATTTTGTGATGCCAGGGCTCTGGAAAGAAGTTACCGGACTCGTCAGAGTTAACATGCCTTTCCCTCTAGAAGGGTGGAATGCTACCCCCGCCGCCAGGATTGGCGGGGGGTAGTATTCCAAGATGTTTGACACCAAACACGACATGTTTAGGTGCAGCCATTCCAAAGTTAGCATTTTACCGCGAGGATATAATGCGCTTAAGAGTATATGGTCAGGCTGCACTACAAACAGCATCAGAGATGGTCTCCGAACGCTGCAGAGGGGCCCTGCTCATGCAGGGGCACCCTCTCACATAGGAACCATGCACTCTGCCTTTAGGATTGATAAGGCCTGCCTTAGGAGTGACTTATAGGTTTATATGTGTGTATGCTTTTAGTGATATAGGTAACCTATACCACAGTAAGGGGTGCATGCACCACCTTACCCAGGCTGCAGTAGCAGACCTGTGGTGTCAGTTTGGATGGCCTCCCAGGGGTGGCATAATATATGCTGCAGCCCCTGGCAGGCCTCTGAGGTACCTATGCCCTTGGTACATAGTATACCATATACTAGGGACTTATAAGGGCACTCCAGATCCCAATCAGTGATGTGCCTAAGGCACATGGAGACCCTTTTAAAGAGGAAACAGCTAGGCTGGGGTTCTGAATAGCAGGGCCCCAGCCAGACTAATGTCGAAAACCAGTGAAGCATCAGCAAAAAGTGGGGGTACCCATGTGAAGCAGATCCTACTCTCCTACACAACCCCCCCAAACGTAGGGACATTAAACTAACCTTGCCCAGTTAAGTCTTCATGTTCTAAGTGGAAATACCTAGAGAGTCCATCTGCATTCGCATGGTTACTCCCAGGCCTATGTTCCACTGTAAAGTCCATCCCCTGTAGGGAAATGGACCACCTAAGCAGTTTGGGGTTTTCACCCTTCATTTGTTTTAGCCATAAGAGGGGCTTATGGTCTGTCTGAACCAGGAAGTGTGTACCAAACAAGTATGGCCTCAACTTCTTCAGAGCCCAGACCACAGCAAAGGCCTCCCTCTCTATGGCTGACCAACGTTTCTCTCTAGGGGTCAGCCTTCTGCTAATAAAAGCTACTGGCTGATCCTGACCTTCTTCATTCAATTGTGACAGTACAGCCCCTACCCCCAATTCAGATGCATCTGTTTGAACAATGAACTTCTTGGAGTAATCAGGACTCTGCAGAATTGGAGCAGTGCACATGGCCTGCTTGAGGTCATCAAATGCCTTTTGACAGCTAACTGTCCACTGAACCTTTTTGGGCATTTTCTTAGAAGTTAAGTCATTCAAGGGTGTCACTATTGATCCATACCCCTTGACAAATCTCCTATAGTACCCAGTCAGGCCTAAGAAGGCTCTCACCTGAGTCTGGGTAGTGGGAGCAGTCCAGTCCATGATGGTCTGGATCTTGCTCTGCAAAGGTTGAACCTGGCCTCCACCCACAAGGTGGCCCAGGTACACAACCTGACTCTGCCCTATCTGGCACTTAGTGGCCTTGATAGTCAGGCCTGCCTTTTGCAGGGCCTGTAAAACATTCCTGAGGTGGACCAGGTGATCCTCCCAGGTGGAGCTAAAGACAGCAATATCATCTAGATAAGCTGCACTATAGGCTTCCAGTCCTGTGAGAACTGTGTTCACCAACCTCTGGAAAGTGGCAGGTGCATTTTTCAGACCAAAGGGCATTACCACAAATTGATAATGCCCACTAGGGGTTGAAAATGCTGTTTTGGGCTTTGCAGTATCAGCTAGTAGCCAGCTGTTAGGTCAAATGTGCTGAGATATTTGGCAGAGGCCAAAGTATCTATGAGCTCATCTGCCCTGGGTATGGGATGGGCATCAGTCCTAGTGACTGCATTGAGACCCCTGTAGTCTACACAAAACCTCATCTCTCTTTTCCCACCACTGGTGTGAGGTTTCGGTACCAGGACTACTGGACTAGCCCAAGGGCTATCTGAGGGTTCAATTACTCCCAACTCCAACATTTTCTGGACTTCAGTCCTGATACAGTCCCTGACATGGTCAGGTTGCCTATAAATCTTGTTTTTAATAGGCAGACTGTCCCCAGTGTCCACTTCATGAGTGCACCAGGTGGTCTGACTGGGTGTCAGTGAAAACATATGTCTAAACTGATTGAGGACTTGCCTGCAATCAGTTTGTTGCTGGGTAGTGAGGCTGCCTGCCAAGGCTACACCATCAACTGACCCATCGTCAGGGTTCTGTGAGAGCAGGTCAGGGAGTGGGTCACTCTCTTCCTCCTGCCCTTCATCAGTAGCCATGAGCAAGCCCATGTCTGCCCTGTCCACATATGGCTTTAGTCTGTTGACATGGAGAACCCTTTGGGGACTCCTGGGTGTTCCCAGGTCCACTAAGTAAGTGACCTCACCCTTCTGCTCAACAATAGTGTGGGGTCCACTCCATTTGTCTTGGAGAGCTGCTGGGGCCACTGGCTCCAACACCCACACCTTCTGTCCTGGCTGGTACACAGTCAGGACAGCCTTTGGTCATGCCAGGCCTTCTGAAGTTCCTGGCTAGCCTCAAGGTTTTTGGTTGCCTTTTTCATGTACTCAGCCATCCTGGAGCGGAGACCAAGTACATAGTCCACTATATCTTGCTTTGGGGGCTTGAGAGGTAACTCCCATCCTTCCTTCACCAAGCACAGTGGACCCCTCACAGGGTGGCCAAACAGAAGTTCAAAAGGGCTGTAACCAACCCCTTCTGAGGCACCTCCCTATATGCGAATAAAAGGCAGGGCAAGAGTATGTCCCATCTACGCCTAAGCTTTTCTGGGAGCCCTTTAATCATGCCCTTCAAGGTTTTGTTGAATCTCTCAACTAAACCATTGCATTGTGGGTGATAGGGTGTGGTGAACTTATAAGTCACTCCACACTCCTTCCACATTGCTTTTAAGTACCCAGACATGAAGTTAGCACCCCTGTCTGATACTACCTCCTTAGGAAAGCCCACTCTTGAGAAGATTCCCAGGAGGGCCCTTGCCACCACAGGTGCTGTAGGTGGTCCTGAGGGGAATAGCTTCTGGGTACCTGGTGGCATGATCCACTACCACCAGGATAAACCTGTGCCCAGAGGCTGTTTGGGGATCCATGGGACCAACAATGTCAATCCCTACCCTCTCAAAGGGCACCCCCACCACAGGTAGTGGTATCAGGGCGGCCTTTGTAGTGCCACCTGCTTTGCCACTGGCTTGGCAGGTTACACAGGAGCGACAAAACTCCTTACTGTCTTCAGACATGTGGGGCCAGTGAAAGTGAGGGACAATTCTGTCCCAAGTCTTGTTCTGGCCCAGGTGTCCTGCTAAGGGAATATCATGGGCTAGGGTCAATAGGAAGCCCCTGAACTTCAAAGGTATTACCAACCTCCTGGTAGCACCAGGCTTGGGGTCTCTACTCTCTGAGTACAGGAGTCCATCATCCCAATACACTGTATGGGGACCACTAGCTTTCCCAGCAGCCTCAGCAGCAGCTTGCTGTCTGAGGGGTTCAAGGGAGGGGCAGCTCTGCTGCTCCTGGCTCAGATCTGCCCTAGAAGGTCCCCCTGTCCCCAAGAACTCAACCTGGTCAGGTTCCAGTTCCTCTGGGACAGTTCCTTCTTCAGGGCTGAGATCATCCCCCTCAAGGGACTGATCTTCCTCCTGAGCCAAGGGGGAAGGCACCGCCTTAACCCTACTACTCCTCCTCTTGGAAGGCACTTGGTCCATTCTTCCAGAATCCAAGGCCTGTTCAGTGCTAGACATTTTGGCTTGTGACCTGGTCACAGCAAACACATCTGCAGGGATCCCCAGCATTTCTGCATGGGTCCTGAGCTCCACTTCTGCCCAAGCAGAAGTCTCTAAGTCATTGCCAAGCAAGCATTCGACTGGTAGGTTTGCACTTACCACAACCTTCTTAAGGCCAGTTACCCCTCCCCAGGAGAAGTTAACAACTGCCAGAGTATGGTCTGTTCTGACATTGCTAGCATTGGTCACTTGGTACATCTCACCAAGCATAACTTGCCCAGGTAGCACAAGGTCTTGTGTCACCATTGTGACACTTGCCCCTGTGTCCCTATATGCCAAAGCCTCTCGTCCATTGATTAAAGGCTGTTGTCTGTACTTGCCCAGATTACTGGGACTCATAGAGGAGGGCACATCCATGCCTCCATCACAGACTAACACAGCCTGAGTCAGTTCTCTAACTAGGTCAGAGCCCAACTCAGTTCCCAGGGTGAACCCTACTAAACCCTTTGCTGGAGCACCTCCACCAACTGTACTAGGGGGAACAGGTGCCTTAGGGGCATTGGTGGGTGCTGGACTAGAGTCTTTGGACTTGGTGCAATCACTGGTCCAGTGGGTCTTTTGCTTACAGACCTTGCACCATGGTTTTCTTTGGCCTTTACCCTTGGTAGACTGGGAATCCCCACCAGAAGAAGATTTTTGGGGGCCTGATGAAGTCTTTTGATCTTTACCCTTCTCCCCACCCTTGTCAGAGTTCTTAGCATCTTGCTTCTTGGTTTCCCCACCTTGGTTCTGTACCTTCTGCTTCACCCTGGTCCTGACCCATTTGTCTGCCTTCTTTCCCAATTCTTGGGGAGAGGTCAGATCAGAGTCTACCAGGTATTGATGCAACAGCTGATTTTGACAGTTATTAAGAATCTGCTCCCTCATTATCAGATTATACAATCCTGAGAAGTCACACACCTTACTGCCCATCAACCAGCCTTCCAGAGCCTTGGCAGAACAATCCACATAGTCTACCCAGTCTTGAGTCTGTGCTTTTTGGGTGTCTCTGAACTTCAACCTGTACTGTTCAGTGGTTAGGCCAAACCCATCAATAAGAGCACTCTTCAAGACCTTGTAATTGTCAGCATCCTCCTCTCTAACAGTGAGGAGCTTGTCTCTACCTTTGTCAGCAAAGGAGAGCCACAAGATTGCTGCCCACTGCTCCTGAGGGACCTTCTGTACTTTACAGGCCCTCTCTAAAGCAGTTATCCATTTGTGGATATCATCCCCACTCTGGTAGGGAGGGACAATCTTGCTCAGGTTCCTATGGTCATAGGACCTTTCCCTATCTCTAGGGACATGGCTGCCACCATGGGACTCTAGTCCCAACTTTCTTCTCTCTCTAAGGAGATCTAGGGATTCTCTATCTAAAGCCAATTGCTTCTTCCTGATCTCTAGTTGAGTTTCCTCATACTGGACCAGTCTCTTTCTTCTCTCATGAGAGGATTCCCTCCTGTGAGAAGAAACAGAGCTCCCTATGGAGGTGCCAGAGTGGTTAGACTCCTGAGAAGGAGACCTAGACTTTCTGAGCACACTCATAATCCTTCCTGGGGGGACAAAGGTGTGGTTTTCTAGATCCTCATCTTCATCTTCCCCAGAAGGGATTGGGTTTTCCAGGTCAGGGTCATTGTCACCCTCCTGGTCAGTTTCAGAGGGGGCTGGGGGTAGTGGTACCCCTGGCCCCTTCCTCATCTGCTGGCCCACCCTCTGCTCCTACCCCTTCAGTCTCTGAGGACTTACTAAGATCATAAGCCACCAACAACTCCTTGAGGTGTTGGGTGGTGGGACTTTGGCCTGTCCTTAATTTCCTCACGTTACATAAAGCTCTCAATTCCAAGAATTGGAGTGTATCATACTTGGAGGGTGGAAGCTCAATGGCTTCCTGCAAGGAATCTTTGGATCCTGCTTTTAAAGACATTACTAGTTTGGTGTGGTGTATGCACTACCTACTCTAGTGTGGCCTACTAAACTCTCTTGAGTTGTAGAAAGGGTTGTGCTATCCCTTAACACACAACTCTAAGTTCAGTAGAACTTACTGTTATTCTAAGCTTAAATTATATGTACCTTAGGTACCTTTAGTGGTTTTCAGTTGATCAATTCAATTGAGATTATCTGGTAAAACAATAGCAAGCTGGAATCCCACACGCTGCACACCAATGTGAGAAGTTGGCCTGGCATATGCTGTCCACTAATTATAGTGGGCACCTTGCACCAGTCCAAATCGACTCTTATGGTAGATAGGTTAAAGACAACCTTATTGAAAGCTATCCTAGTGGTAGCTATGGAGAGCAGCCTTCAGGCTAAGTCTTGAAGGAATGTAAAGCAGCTTGTTTTACCAGTCTATAATCTCTTGAGTGACCAAATGAAAGAGCACCACACCAGGTATATATTCAAAATATATGTATTTATTACTAAACACACCCCTCTAGTCTCTTTATGAGGCTAGAGTTCGAAGTACATAGGTTATAAGATCTTAAATCACAGTAATAGCACAAATACACATTTGGGCCCTAGGGGCGTACCAAACCATATACCAATAAAGTGGTATGCGAACCACGACTGAACTAGACACTAGGCCTAGAGCCTCTAGAAGTGCTTGGACCACAAGGAACCACCCAAGGTAGTGACACAGGGGACCCACGGGAGACGCGTGCAGTGTAAATACACAACCGCGATACGCCGTTAACTTCTATGGAGAAAGTCGGGATCGGGAAAATAGAGGAAAGGGACACTTAGAAGAGGACTAGGACAAAACCCTTTGAGATCTAGGACTTTGAAGAGTCTCTACCCACGGGAGCACCGGAGTACTCGTGTTACCTCACCCAGGGAAGCCGGGTGCATAGGTGCCTTTCGGGGTCGGGTTTCGTCGTCGTTTCGTATGGCGATCTGCTGCAAAGTGCTGCTGGCGACCAGGAGAAAAGTGTCCGGGTGGATCCAAGAGTGGATCGGAGTTCTGAAGAACCTGAAAGCAGAGGGGACAGAGTCTGGGTCACTAGCCAGTGACCAGGAAGGCGATGGACAGATGCCCACCGATGTCGAGTGCTTCAGGTGCGGTGACGGTCGTCTTGACTTCTTCAGCCACGAGGTCCGGGAGGCGTTGTCGGCAACCAGGAGCAGGATTCGGGCTGCTGCTTGATGTCTGTCGAGTGCTGAGGTGTCGGCGACCGGATTGGACCCAACAAGCCTTGGCAACGGCAAGTCTTGAGTAAGATGTAGATCGTCGATGGTGCAGACCAGCAAGGTCTGGGGAACTCACCCAGCGAGGGTAAGTGAGGGCAGGCCTGGAGCAACCAGGATGCCAAGTAAAGAAAAGATTGGCCTTCGTTAAGGGCTACTAGCCAACGGGATAGCGACCGCGAAGGAGCCTCATGACGCCGCACGTGGAGCTGGCTTACAGGACACTCGTGGAGTGGGGGCCAGTGATCTTCGGTGCAGGTGGTGCTGGAGGCTAGGGCTACTCGGAGCCGAAAGCACGACTTCTTGGGAGACCCAGAAGATGGTGCACTTGCAAGTGTGCTCGGTGTCCAGGGGTCACGGTCTCAAGTCACCCACGATAGCCACGGGCCTCAGCTTTGCTGGGGACTCAGGGTAGCCTCGGGGAAGTCTGAGAATCCACCTCTGGTGATGCGATGACTTCGGCGTCCGACGGGAGCTTCAGTGATGCGAACCGGACAGATGCTTCTTTGGTGCCTGCCACGCAGGGGAGTCACTCCTTGACCCCAAGGGAGATTCTTCAGTCCTCTAATCGTGAGTAGAGCATCGAAGGTCCAGGATTCAGTTTCAGAGTTTCGTCCAGGTATAATCTAAAGTCCTAAGGACTGGGTTCCTACCTTTATTCTAAAAATAGGGGATGGACTACTCTGTGGCCCCACCTATGGGTGGGTCAGGGCAGAGGGGTGGCTACACCCCTTTCCCTTTGTCCAGTTCGCGCCAAAGCAGGGGCTGCGAGCCCCTGATCCGGTTTGAACTGGGGTATGCACAGGGACACCAAATGTGCCCCCAGTGCAGGACTTCAAAGCACCCGAAAGTGCTCCCGCCCAGCCCCCATACACATTGTCCTGTCTGGGGAGGTGGTCACACCTCCCTGGGACAGGAAACCTATTGTCCAGGCCTCCCATGCCGGAGTTTTGTCCAGCAGCAGGAGGCCAGACTCGTGTCTGTGGCAGCAGCATCCATTTTGTGATGCCAGGGCTCTGGAAAGAAGTTACCGGACTCGTCAGAGTTAACATGCCTTTCCTCTAGAAGGGTGGAATGCTACCCCCGCCGCCAGGATTGGCGGGGGGTAGTATTCCAAGATGTTTGACACCAAACACGACATGTTTAGGTGCAGCCATTCCAAAGTTAGCATTTTACCGCGAGGATATAATGCGCTTAAGAGTATATGGTCAGGCTGCACTACAAACAGCATCAGAGATGGTCTCCGAACGCTGCAGAGGGGCCCTGCTCATGCAGGGGCACCCTCTCACATAGGAACCATGCACTCTGCCTTTAGGATTGATAAGGCCTGCCTTAGGAGTGACTTATAGGTTTATATGTGTGTATGCTTTTAGTGATATAGGTAACCTATACCACAGTAAGGGGTGCATGCACCACCTTACCCAGGCTGCAGTAGCAGACCTGTGGTGTCAGTTTGGATGGCCTCCCAGGGGTGGCATAATATATGCTGCAGCCCCTGGCAGGCCTCTGAGGTACCTATGCCCTTGGTACATAGTATACCATATACTAGGGACTTATAAGGGCACTCCAGATCCCAATCAGTGATGTGCCTAAGGCACATGGAGACCCTTTTAAAGAGGAAACAGCTAGGCTGGGGTTCTGAATAGCAGGGCCCCAGCCAGACTAATGTCGAAAACCAGTGAAGCATCAGCAAAAAGTGGGGGTACCCATGTGAAGCAGATCCTACTCTCCTACAACTACCACTTCCCTCAGTGCCGGGACCCCCCAGGCCCCACCCCCAAGACTCGGTAGGAAAGGAGATATAAAACAACACAAGTGTTGTTTTTTTCCCTTTCCTGCTGTTTTTTTGGGGGGCGATGCTCCTATGCCATAGAGGAGGAGGAGCCGCAGCTGAAGATTTGATCTCTAGAAAACTGATGGAGCCTTTCCCTTCGGCCATGCACTGGTCGGTGTGCTCAAAAAGGCTTTGACTGCTGTATCTTTCTCACTGCCTGTCTGCAGCTCAATACATGATCCCTGCCCCAGCCCAGCACCTGAGCGGAGAGTGCACTTACTAACAGTGCACTCAGTGAGGATGCATATACCTGCCCAGTGAGACAAATTTACAACCAAATAAACACAAGTCCTTTTACAAATTACAACACATTTATTCTGTGCCCAATGAGACAGGAACCATACATGAGGTTTTGAGGGGGGGTTAATTATATTATGATGTCACTTTAATGAATACTAAAAAAAAAGAAAATTTGGACCCGATTCACAAGGGGCCTCCGCACTCGTGGCGAAGGCCCTGATCCAGCGCAATATTAGCCAACAACATTCATACACCATATACTCACTTGGGCCCATACATTCACACTACACTAATACTTACACTGGGTGTCAGATGTACTCTTTTATCAAAATCCCTGCTACCAATTACCTTCTGATTGAAGAGTAATAACTTACCAATGGATCCTTTGCTAATTGGGAAGTTTAAAATGAGTGACATTCATTATAGTACATAATCCTGAAATAACCACTGAGTCAGGAAGTTTTAAAATGTTTATCTAAAGTTTTAGCAGAGTAAAATACAGAAAACACGGTACTTGATTGAAATACCCAAGAAAAAGCATAGAAATGATTTTGCTAATAAATGACGGTGTTTAAGGAAGAGGAGAAGATAGAGACAGCAGCGCAACTAAAGGTTGCAGTATAGTTACCTAAATGCCAGCTTAGTTGTAGCTGCCATTTTTGCCGTGCCTCGCGCCATTCGCGGTCAGCGCTCTAGTTGCTGCACGCTGCACGCCGTCCTCATTCAACCCTATTTAACGGGCTGTGCTTGGGCGTGCAGCGCTTGGAAAAGAACCTAAGACATAGATGAAGAAGGCTTATTTTACTTCTTTGCTATTTTAAATATTCCATTTTTTAAACTCTGCTGCTTTCATATGTACTGTTATTTGGGGAATTATTTGGGGGATCATTGTATTGTGTAAAGTGACTCTGGGAATTGCTGCTATTTTTTAAACGGTCGGAGTGTGTTATACTCCTTTTTTTCTTGCACTTTGCACTTTATCGAGGCCAGCTTAGTTGTAGCTGCCATTTTTGCCGTGCCTCGCGCCATTCGCGGTCAGCGCTCTAGTCGCTGCACGCTGCATGCCGTCCTCATTCATCCCTATTTAACGGGCTGTTTCCTGGGGCGTGCAGCGCTTGGAAAAGAACCTAAGGCATAGATGAAGAAGGCTTATTTTACTTCTTTGCTATTTTAAATATTCCATTTTTTAAACTTTGCTGCTTTCATATGTACTGTTATTTGGGGAATTTTTGGGGGGATCATTGTATTGTGTAAAGTGACTCTGGGAATTGCTGCTATTTTTTAAACGGTCGGAGTGTGTTATACTCCTTTTTTTCTTGCACTTTGCACTTTATCGAGGCCAGCTTAGGTGTAGCTGCCATTTTTGCCGTACCTCGCGCCATTCGCGGTCAGCGCTCTAGTCGCTGCACGCCGTCCTCATTCAACCTTACTTAATGGCCTCTA
This sequence comes from Calotriton arnoldi, assembly GCA_963921515.1. Classification (NCBI taxonomy): domain Eukaryota; kingdom Metazoa; phylum Chordata; class Amphibia; order Caudata; family Salamandridae; genus Calotriton; species Calotriton arnoldi. The sequence goes on from CAWUFW010003332.1 coordinate 1,242,389, forward strand.
CTTGGACGCGCAGCGGACGAGCGCAGTGGGCGCGCCGATGGCGCTCCTTCGGCGCGCCTAAGGCAAGCCCGTCTGCGCCCGTCAGCGCCAAGTCAACAGCCAGGGCCAGTTATGCTGCCCGCGTTGGGCCTTCTGCTAGTAACGTCCTCCAGCTATCGGGTGAGTTCCTAAAAACACTTTGGCCTCCCGCATGCCCTTCACATAGCGGCTGCTCTATGCTTTTAATTCGAACTTTGTTTGCTCTGACTGTGGTTTTACTCCGACGCTAGAGCTTTCCTCTAGCAATTTGCCTATTAAATCCTCGAAGGCCTTGTGTATTAGAGCTGCTCTTATCAATGCTAGATCTTTGAGGAAGCATTATGTGGACGTGTTCGACCTGGTCTCTGACAATTCATTAGACTTGTTGTTTGTCACTGAGACTTGGCTGGACTCTTCATCCAACCCCATTGTTGCGCTGGTTACACCTGCTGGCTATAAGTTTCATCGTGTGGATCGCCGAGTTGGCAGAGGGGTGGCCTGGCCATTCTGCACAGGGATAACTGGGCTCTCCTTAGCGAAACCTCTAGCCTTTGGGGCGAGTTTGAGGCTTTGGATTTCAGCATGCAGTTCTCGGCCCATTTCACATTAGGTGGCTCCCTCATCTACCGCCCCCCTGGTCCGGCTGGTGCCTTTCTTAAATCTTGTGGGGACGCGGTGGCTGAGCGAGCACTGCTTTTTCCCATTACTTGGTTCTGGGAGATGTGAATCTTCACCTCGATCAACCTGAGGCTGGAGACTCTGCTGATTTCCTTGACTCCCTTCAATCGGCTCAACTTTCTCAATGGGTTACTCATCCTACCCATCAAGGGGGCCATACCTTAGACCCCATTTGTTCCAATTTTCCTATCCAGGTGGTTAAGCCGGCGCCTGTTTCTTGGTCGGATCATTTCCTCATCTGTTTTTCCTGGGAAGTCACCCAGCCCGCTCGGCTGGTCTGCTGCCATCGTCCTCCGACTTTTAGTAAAATTGACCCTCTCCAGTTCATCAGCACTTTGGCTGTATCTCGGCCTTCTTTTCAGCAAGACTTGGAGGGGAACGTGTCTAGGTTTACTGACTGGATCTCTGACTCGGTGTCCGCTCTATCTGCACCGTGCCGGCCCAAGCTGGCAAGAGATTCCCCCTCCAAACCTTGGTTTTCTCCAGAGTTGAAAGCCCTGAAACATGAATGTAAAAGATTGGAGCGAGCATGGCGCTTCAGTGGCTATTGTCCTATGGCGAAACACTCACTTAGATCCAAACAAAAAGCTATTACGCCACCATAGCGGTCGCTAAAAGCAAATACTTTACTTCACGTATCGACCAGGCCAACAATAATTCAAAAGAAATTTTCTCTATTGTGGAAAGTTTTATGTCTCCCAGTGCTCAGGCTCGCGCTGCGCCAGCCTCGTAGTCCTGGTGTAATACTCTTGCTAAGTTTTTTTGGGATAAAATTTGCATTATACAAGCTACTTTCTCCTCCTGTTCCACGGTGCTTACGGCTTCCCCGTCTGGCCAGCTTGCAGCTGGCCCTGCTAATACGCTGTCAACCTTTGAGCCTATAGATCTGTCCTGCTCTCTTAAAATTCTTAAGGCCTTGAAGTCGGGCTCTCCAACTGATCCCTGTGCTGCGAGACTTCTGGCCGCTGCGGCGGACATCATCAATCCCGAAGTTAATCAAATTGTTAACATGTCTTTGTGGGAGGCTCTTGTCCCGGCGTCCTGGAAGCAGGCACAAATTCTCCCTCTCCTCAAGAAGCCGTCCCTTGACCCGTTGATTCCTGGAAATTACCGCCCAATCTCGCTTTTGCCAAGCTTGGCTAAGGTCTGTGAGAAGGTGGTTACAAATCAACTTACCAATTTCGTCGAGGTATCGGGTTTATTACACCCGGCTCAATCTGGCTTCCGGGCCTCGTAAAGCACGGAATCAGCATTGCTAGAGGTGTCAGAGGTGATTCGTGAGTGTCTGGATGCCGGCGGGAGAGCTGCACTGGTTATGTTAGATCTCTCGGCGGCATTCGATACAGTGCCTCACTCCCTGCTTCTTGATCGCCTCTTGGAGATTGGCATATCCGGGTCTGTCTAGGGCTGGATTAGGTCCTTTTTGGAAGGCCGCACACAGCAGGTCTGGCTCCCACCGTGTGCCTCTGTGCCCCAGCGGGTGGCCACAGGTGTCCCGCAGGGGTCATCCCTTAGTCCCCTTCTTTTTAACATCTATGTCACCCCGCTGGTTTATTTAGCGGAGACATTAGGGGCTAAGGTGTTGGCCTACGCTGATGACACCCAGCTTCTGTTTTCTTGGGGAAGGGACGATGATTCAGTCCTCTCTGCTCAACACTGTCTGTCCTCTGTTTTTCACTGGCTCGCTCAGGCGCCGCTGAAGTGTAATGAAGAGAATTCAGAGGTTCTCTTGTATGGCGTATTTCCTGCCAATTTCAGAGAGAGGCTATGGCCCCCAGGTTTCCCCTTGCCTAGTGCAATGGGAAACGCTGCAAAAATCTGGGGTCTGGTTCAATGAGAACCTGACCTTTTCAACCCAGGTTAAGAAGCTGGCTGGGACCTGTTTTGGCACTCTGAAAGCTTTGAGGAAGTTTCTTCCTCTCCTCCCAAGACCCGCTAAAGAAACTGTTGTTCGCGCCTTGATTTTGTCCCGCCTGGACTATGCCAATGCACTTTATGTGGGCATCCCTGGCTACCTCTTGAATAAAATGCAGGTAGTTCAAAACTCTGCTGCCAGACTACTGCTGGGTGTGTCTAGCAGGTGTAGTGTGCGCGTTCATTTGCGCTCCTTGCACTGGCTCCCAGTGGAGTCCCGAATAAAATTTAAAACTTTGGCCATTGCACATAGGGCTCTCTATGGCCTGGGACCTATCTACCTACAGAAGAGATTCACATTTTACAACCCAGTAAGACAGTTGCGTTCTTCCTCTCAACTTCTGGTGCAGACCCCTAGGTTCAACCGCCAAAGGCTTGGCGGGAGCTCCTTTGTGCGGAAAGCTGCTTTGGCATGGAATGCATTGCCCCTGGAGCTACGCGGCATCCAGGATCCGGTGATCTTTAAGAAAAAGTTAAAAACCCTTCTCTTCTAGCCGATGCTCTGACCTATGTTTCTTTTTCTCAAGTACGCGCCGGGACACTCTGCCGAGTATCTGTGCGCGTTATAAATATATATAACATAACATAACATAAATGCGAGAACCAAGCCCCTTGGCCAAGGAGTTGGAAAAGATAGGACCCAGGAAGGATGAAGAGCAAAGACTTCTTCCAGGATCAGGATCAGGACAGGACCGGTGACCTCTCTACAACGACGCCTGCGCCGTTCCCCTCTCTGATACTCGACTTCTCCTCGATTCTCCCGTTCTAATGGACTCTGCCGCCCCCTCCTCAGGACCTCTTCTGGACAGGGATTCAGTCAGCAACCGATCAGCATGGCAGTCTGGAGCTAAGAGCTCTCTCGCAGCATAGATTCCTGTTCTTCGTGAAAGCATGCTCCTACTAATTAACTAATGCTATATTCTATTATACCCTTCTACGCCCATGTACCTCCCCTTAATGTTGCTAAAATATGGGACCACTACTTCTGATTGGACAGGGACAGGGGGTGGATTCTCGCACCATATCGATTTGGCCTAAATTGTAAAGCCTATTGTCTTTACGTTCCCGCCCCTTCAGATTAATACATTCGCTTTATTTCCCACCCGTCTCACGACAAATGTTATACATTTTACAGGGGAAAAGTATCATTTTGTCCTCCGGAAACATAAAGTACAGCATCTTCGGCCAATGGCCTTGGAAGACTTCCAAGTTGACTTCACTTGGCAGGCACACAGGACACATGCGCAGAACCATCTGTCTCTCGAGTTTCAAGTCACCAACCCAGGCCCAAGTTTACGAATTACTAAAAGTGCAAGAAGAAAATATTAAAATCACAAATAAAAAGTTTCACTGTATACCCACTTTCCCTACTCTATTCCCAATTAATTATAATACTATCCTGCATTAGTAGCATTAAGAAAATGACAATTTAATAATGACATGAGAGCAAGCTGAAGCATGTGAAAACATTTAGCGGCCATTTTAGTGCACACTGCGCAGAAGCAGAAGTTTCCCACCAAGCAAAGAAAGACGTCACACCATGTGATCAGGTTGCGACATGCGCATTGAGGTTCCCGCGCTTTAGCGGACATTTTGGATTACAGACAAGCGTTATTCATTAGTAAAACACATAGGCAAGCTTCTGTCCCTCTTGTGTTTGTGAAATGCAAAGGTTAGTTTTGACAATACAAGTTTAATAAATTAATACTATGAGGAGAATTGCGTACAAGCAAGTTTCATTTTTGAAACCTTGCTCAATCAATCCCCTCTCTGATGGCGTTTCTGAGCCATCAAAATACTACCCTCAATCAGATGCCAACTTCTAGCAATTCGTTTCATTCTCATTTTTACATTTTCTGTTTTTCACATCCCCTTTCAACTTTTTGTATAAATCACTTCTCCATTCTTCAAGTTCTATTTCATCTAGTTTTCTCTTCTTTCCTTTTCCTGTCACTTTATATGTTCCATTCTTTCTACAGCATTTGCACCATATTGTTATTGCCAATATTATTATTGCTATCCCTGCTAGGGGTACTAATATTTGACCTATAAGTCCTTTCCCTACATTAGCAAACCAGGTTCCAATTGACGCAATACTATTTGTCAATCTTTCCCATACACTATCAACTTCCAGTGGTTTAAATTCTTTCTCAAGTTTAGTTATGTTCTGAATATACGTTCCAATTTCTGCACTCTTATCAGGAATATAAGTGCAACAATGTTTTGTCTTCAATAATTTACAGACTCCTCCCTCTTTTGCCAATAGAATGTCAAGAGCAAGTCGATTTTGCATCACCATAGATCTAATCGCAACCATCTCCGTATTAATCATTAGAAAACCTCCAGCAGTATCCGTTGATAAACGATCAACCACTGTAGACAATTTACATATTTTCCTTGAGTTCAGAATTATTCCCACTGAAGGTATCAATGCACCAAATATATCCCCTACAATTTCTGAAAAACTAGCTCTTTTACTACGTATTAATTCATTATTGTTTTCATTGCTTCCAGTGTTTCTTTTTACGTGGTATATCTTTGGAAAAACTATTCCAAAATAACAACTTCCATACCACCGTGCAGGAAGCCTAAAGTAAGCCTTATTCCCGCATACATAATAAATTCCTGGAAAAACTGAATCTGTTCCTCCTTTGAGTCCCCAACCTCCAAGAATTAAAAAATTGTGTTCACATTCACTGGTACCGATGAAAACATTGTTATAATCAGTCTTTAACCTATGAAGACAAATTTTCCCTTTCTTTACGAAATCCAGAGCCATTGCAGCTTGAGCCTTGCCAGGTGTGTAACTACCTTCTTTCTCATCCCAAGGTGGTAAATGAGCCTTATGCTCTGAAGCTTTCTTTTGAAAATCATGTCTTCTATCTTCTACTAAATTCAAAATATCTTTTCTTCTTCTAGTAAAGAACATGTTAGATTGTGTCTATGTGCATGTGTTATGTCTATCAATTTTATTGTTAAGAAAAATTCTCCCATAAACTGTGCGTCTTGACTACTAAGCACTGGGTTCATACTCTTGCGAATCGGAACCTCAGAAAATATCACATCTAAGTTTGAATAATAATACTGTAGCCTACCTGTTCTATAAAATAAACTTGTTAATACACTACATGAGATTCCATATGTCAGTGGTAAATGATGGTATGTTAATCCTTCCGCTACTGATTCAGGTAACTTCATACAGACATAACAATTACTAACTTCCATTGTGTCTACATACTGAAACAATAACTTTGTGAAAACATTTAAACTAGTGTCGTTATCAGCTATTTCATGATGAATTTCTGCCTCATCTTCTGCCATTAATTCTACTCTATTGCCCTTCATGTTTGCTGTCCTCCCTTTAGTTTCATTATTAATCTTCTTATCTATTATCATAAGGTAAGGAATTGCTACAATCAGGACTAACCATACTATAAGCACCAATACTAGACTACATATGCAGATTGCACACATCTCCTACAACAATTTCGTTTTGGTCTCCCAGTAACTCTATCATCAGTCATTTTTCGACAAGGTAGATTGCTCTTCTTATCTCTTCTTCTTTTCTTTAGAGGATTCTTTTGTTTAGTCAGGGTGGTCTTATTTCTTCTTCGTATGTTAGTTCTGCACTGGTTCCTTTGCCACCACTGTCACTTGACTCTGAGCTTTCAAAATCTTCAAGAATAATATAAGTCCAGTCAGGACCCTTGAATTTGTTATTCACAAGTCTCAGTCTTTTACTTTTTCTTTTTCCTGACTTTTTCTCTTGTTCAGTTTGACTTGTCACTTCAGGTACTTGTTCTGGATCTTCACTTCTGGTTGTTATGTGGTATTTTACTCTTTTAATGACACTTGGCCAATGATCTCCTTTTCTTGTCTTCTTGGTTGGCACTGTTTCTCTGTTTACGTCTTCAGAGATCTTGTTATTTTTACTGCTCAATACTGTTTTGTTTTCTTTGATTGCTGCTTCTTTTGTTTGTTCTTTTTCAGGTCTGATTGGTTTCTCTTCAATAACTCCACAATGACTTTCAAGATGTTGGCTTTGTTCCTTTTTTATTTCTTTATGTTCATTTGTATCAACCCCTTTTTCTTTAGTGAATTCTTCTTGATCTAACTGCTTCTGATCAGGGCTTATTGCACTGTGAACTTCTGCAGCCTGACCGGATTCTTCTAAACCTGTCTGTTCCTGTGTAAAGTCTATTAAATCTTCACTGTTTTGTGTCCAATTTTCTTTCCCTATCTTATTTTGTTCAGGATCTTTTACTGTCTTTTCTTCTTGATCCTGAACTGCTTCTTCTTCACCTATCTGATCTTCTTCAATTTCTTCCAATTTAGTTTGATTTTTCGTTCTGTGGTATACTTCAGGAACTTCTACCACTGGTATCCAATCCTGACTTGTGCTCGGTTGTTCTCCGTCAGCTTCTTTCGAACCTCGATCCTGATATTCCTCTGCTGGGCAACCTTCAGCTTCTTCAGTGATTGGTGTTGTCTGTGGATTCTCCTCTTCAGGTTCTGGTACTCTCTTTGTGTGGCTTACGTGAACCCAATTAGGAAATCTTGTACACTTCACTGCTGTATTGGTGGTCAATATAACTTGACAAGGTCTGCTCCACCTGGGTGATAGACACGTTTCTCTGGTGTGATTCTTCACTACCACCCAATCACCAGGATTCAGATCATGTTCTAGTTCAGGCTGCCTGGAAACTGCGTCGTCTCCAACCTGATGAGAGACAGAACGCACTAGGTCAGCCAATCCTTTGCAATAATCCAAAACCATATCTTCAGATATATTCACCAGGTTGTTTGTGGGAAAATGTGTTTGTCTCATTGCTCTTCCCATCATTATTTCATGGGGGCTTAATCCTGTCGTTCTGTCAGGTATGCTTCTGATTCCCATCAAGACAAGTGGCAATGCGTCTGGCCACTCTAATGATGTTGATGCACACATTTTTCCCAATCTTGACTTTATAGTGCCATTCAATTGTTCCACCACTGCAGAAGCCTCTGGGCGATATGCACAGTGCAATTTCTGTTTTATTTGAAATGCTTCACAGATTATCTGGATCACTTCGCTATTAAAGTGTTTTCCTCTATCTGATTCCAAAGATACTGGGAAACCAAACCTAGGTATGAGCTCTCGTAACAACAGTTTTGCAACTGTAATACTGTCATTTCTCCTAGTAGGGTAAGCCTCCACCCACTTTGAAAACAGACATACTATGACTAGTACATATTTTAGTCCTCTGCATGGTGGTAACTGTATGAAGTCGAACTGGAGTCTTATAAATGGGCCCTCTGCCTTTCCAATCTTTCCAAACACAATTATCGTTTTCCTGCCTGGATTATGCATTTGGCAAGTTAGACATCTCTGGCAAAGACTCTCTGCAACAGCCCTGAATTTAGGATTGTACCAATTTTGTCTGAACAGCCTAATCATTGCATCTCTCCCTATGTGTGTGTCTCCATGATGCATTCTGGCCATTTGTGAGAGTAAACAGTCTGGCATGACTGGTCTACCATCTGCACTGATCCACACTTCATCCTCTCCTCTTTGGGAGCAACCCACTTTGATCCACAAATTCTTTTCACTTTCATCAACCTCATCTTGCAATTTCTTCACCTCATTCCATGTTTCAGGTGGCATATACAGCATAAGTTGGCAGCTGATTCCCATTCTTTCCACCCTCTTATTGACTGACGTTCTGGTTTTGGCACAATGTTGAGCCACCAGGTCTGCATATCTGTTGCCGACTACCACCCAGTCATCTCCTGACTGGTGTGCGGCACATTTCACCACAGCCAATTCTTTTGGTGATTGTATTGCTTCTAGGAATTCCCTTACAAATTGTCCATTTTTAATGGGGGATCCTGAAGAAGTCATGAAATCCCTCTGCATCCACAGTTGGCCAAAATCATGCACAACCCCGTAACCATATTGACTATCTGTAAATATGGTCACTCTCTGATTCCTCCTAATTTTGCAAGCTTTTATCAAAGCAATCAATTCAGCTACTTGTGCAGATTTTACTCCTGGTAAATAGGATGCTTCGACTATTCCAGTTAAGTCACATACCGCATAGGCAGCAGTTAGTTTACCATCTTCATGTCTTTGACATGAACCATCGACAAATAGCTCCCTGTCTGGCTTTTTAAGAGGCTGTTCCTCTATGTCTGGGCGTGGTTTTGTACATAATTCTGTAATTTGTACACAATCATGTTCATCTTCTTCGTCATCTTTATTTGTTTCATGATATGGGTCCGGCAATAAAGTTGCTGGATTTATTATTGTACACCTTACCATGGTCACATTTTCAGCACCCATTATTATCCTTTCATATTTAGTCAGCCGACTAGGAGTAAGATGCTGAGTTTGGGTTCTTGTCAACAGAATCACAACTGCATGTGGAACATATACTTTTACAGGATGTCCCATCACAATTGACTCGCTTTGTTCAATGCTCAAACAAGTTGCTGCCACTGCTTTTAAGCATCCTGGCAACCCGGCTGCTACTGGGTCCAATGTAGCAGAAAAGTACGCTATAGGACGTCTGTCTAGTCCATGTCTCTGAGTTAGGACAGAAAGTGCACAATTTTCTCTCTCTTGACAGAATAATGCGAATTCTCTTTTATAATCAGGCATGCCTAAGGCAGGTGCTGAACAAAGTGCGTTTCTCAATTTTACAAAAGCTTCTACACTTTCATCCTCCCACTCGACAGGGTCCTTTGCTTTCTTTTTCGTCATGTTAATTAAGGGCTTAGCTAACATGGAAAAATTTGGTATCCATTGTCGACAGTAGCCTACTATTCCTAGGAACATTCGCACTTGTCTTTGGGTTACAGGCATTTGCATTCTCTTTATTAATTCTACTCTTTCAGAGGTTATTCTTCTTTTTCCCCTCTTAATTTGATGTCCCAGATATTTAACAGCTGTCCTGCAAAACTGTAACTTTTCAGGTGAGACTTTATGCCCTTCCTCAGCCAAAAGATTTAATAATGCTATGGAGTCAACAACACAGTCTTCTCTGGTGGTCGACGCCACCAATAAGTCGTCGATATATTGGACTAAGACTGAGCTTCCTGGCATCACTAGTTTTTCCAGGCACTTTTTCAGTATCTGGTTGAAGATGGAAGAACTTTCTGTGTACCCCTGAGGAACACGATTCCACACATAGACCTTGTTCTCAAATTTAAATGAGAAAAGATACTGGCTGTCTGGATGCAATGGTATTGAAAAGAATGCTTGACACAAATCAATTACTGTGAACCATCCTGCATTCCAAGGGATCTGGTATAGAATTACTGCAGGATTTGGTACTATGGGACAACAAGGTTCCACAATCTTGTTTATTTTTCGCAGGTCCTGAACAAACCTATTTTTTCCACTAGGTTTCTTTAATCCCATGATTGGTGAATTACATGGGCTACTCATTACTTCTTTTAGGATGTTTTGTCCTACCATTCGATTTATTTCTTCAATGACTCCTGCTTTTACTTCTGCACTCATTTTGTACTGTCTGGTATTTGGGAAAATTGCACCTTCTTTTACCATAATTTGAACTGGATCTATTTTTGCCATAAGTCCTACTTCTTTTCCGGTGAAATCCCATACTATTGGGTTTACTGTACCTTTTAATTCTTCTGGTAACTCATCTCTTGTTATTAACGAAAACATTTCGTCTATTTCTGTACCTTGTTTTGCAACCACAATTTTATATACATGGTCCTCATCTGGTGTCTGAACTGCCACACCATCTGGCGTGCAGAAAATTGTACAGTTCATTTTGCACAATAAATCCCTACCTAATAAATTCACTGGGCTAGAATCGCACACTACAAATTGGTGCATTTCTCTGAAGTTTCCTATTTTGACTTCCATTCTTTGATTAGCTACCCCTACTACTTGGATATCTTCACCAGAGAGAGGAAGGTCTGGGATATCTGCTGATCTCACCGTAGACCTGGTAGCAACAGTGTCCAAAAGGAAAGTAATATCATTACCTTTCACATTCCCTTCAACATATAGACCAGACTGATCTACCTGTAAGGATGCGCCAAGTACGCACTCCTTCTTCCCCTCTCCTAGGCACCGTCATGAGTTGAATTCACAGTAATTGTCCTGCAAAAGAAATTGTGATGTCACATAATCATTCTTACCACTCCCTCCTGGGTATCCAATGTCTGTACCGTGCTTTGCTCTGCTTACATTACCCTGAACAGGTGGAGGTGGTAATTGACTCTGGGGATTTACACCCTGCTGTGAGTCATTCTGTGTCTCTGGATTTAAGTTTTGATTTGGGCCATTATTATTCCGAATCTTTTTACATTCGTCCTTCCAATGCCCCAATTTTCCGCATCCATGACAAGGAAATTTCTTTTTAGCTTCTTCTCTACTCATTCATCCTCTAAATTTTCCACCATTTCCCGTATCACCACTCGTTCCAGAATCTTTTCCTGGATTTTCACTCGGATTTTCCAAATTAATTCCCTGTTTCTCAGCCATTTTCACCTGAGCCCACATCACTTTTTCCTGCAATTTCTTGTGTCTATCCTCAATATCGTCTCCACAATATTTCGCATATTTCAGAATTTCATCTATGGGCTTTCCCTGCCAACACAGCATGTGTTGTTTAATCATCTGGCAAATCTCTGGCTTCAGACCATAAACAAACCGATACACAAACTGACTCATGTTTTTGTCTCCAATGTCCTCAAATCCACTATACTGTTTAAACACCTGCAATAAACGCTCATAATAGGAATGTACTGTTTCACTGGCTTCTTGGGTGGTTCGATCTATTTTCACCCAATCTGTTTCTTTCGGTGGTATTTTCCCTTTCAGGTATGTTATCACCTGCTGATACTTTTTCATTACATCATTTGACGGGGCACCTGTTTTCGGATCTCTGGGATACTCATCACTTGGCCAATCCACTGTGATCTTACAATCTGTCCATAAATCGGCAGGTACCACTATGTCAAACAGACCATCTAAATCCTTCAACAATACCTTTGACACCTTCACAAACCTTTCAACCTGCTTGTACCATTCAATTGGTTTTTCTCTCAATTTTGGAAAATCATTCGTAAATGATCAAATATCCTGTCTGCTCCATGGGACATGTACATATCCTCCTCCCGCAACTTCTCGCATTGGATACATCTGGTCTGCTTTTCCTGCTTCCTTCATCACATATTCTGATGCTGTTCTACTTGTTCGTGCTTCTTCTTTTTTCTTGGCCCACCTAGTTTTTCCATTTATCTAGGTCTCCCCATTTTTGCAAAACTAACATTAATTCTCTTATTTGTAATCTTCTTCCAGAGGCATTCATATTTTCTAAATCTTTGTCTGAAAATTCTGCTCTATAGGGTTTCTGTAGTACCTTTGATCTCCCTATTTCTATTCCCATCTGTAGTGCTAAATTGGATAATTTTTCATGAAATATCCTTACATTCCTGGTGATACTCCTACACAGGAATAATAATTCTTCTTCATCATAGGTATTTAAGCGTTCTAGTCCTACATTTCCTGCTATTATTTCTTCTAATTCGACTTTCAATTTATGAATGTCCATTATTTTCGGAGGTGTGCACTGTTTAACTGACCCTTGCACCCATCTTTCTAGATCTTCAGGTGTTACTATGGTAGCACTTTTTGCTCCCGATGAAGTTACTAAACTTACATCTTTTGAACCTCCAGGTACATCTTTTCTTGGAGTACTATTTACAGAACCTCGAATAGGCAAGTCCATAAGTGATATTGTGGATTCACAGTCACTAAATTGATCCTCAATTATAACTGGAGCTTCAGGTCTGGGATTACTCACAGGAGTAGGTGCAAGTATGGGTGGAGGACAATTTCCCTGAGTACCATATAATGGAACTACTGGACCAATTGTTACAGGTATGGTCAACGAATCAGGATGTACTTTTATCTGAGTTATTTTCTGTATTAATTCTGCTCTGGTCTTTTCTAGGGCTTCTTTTTCTTTATCATGTAGTATTCTATTCGGGGTGAATTCATGCATTACCTGTGGCACTAATGGAGTTTTTGGTGGTGCACTTGGGGTGCATCCACTTGTCCCTTCCTGATATGGTGGGGGATTTCTTAACATTTCCTCCATAAATTCATCTTCAGACTCCTCATTTCTCATTAAATGTTTTGTCTTTTCTGTACATTTGCCTCCTGATTTCTCTCCTTCTGTGAATAATGGATACAGTCATTCTGTAATCATTGCCCTTCTCCATTGTTTCATCTGACCATCCCTAGACTCACGTAGATATCTGGGAAAAAATCCTGGATAACTCCTATTACTTCTAGATCTATCCCGCTCAAATGCCTCGGTTTCCCATTCTTCTAGAGCTTCGTACTGGGTTAATCTAGGTCTGGGTTCTAAATCATTCATCCTCAATCTCAAGTTTTGAAGAATTCTTCCATTGAAGGTACCATTCTGGGGAAATGCTAATATTCCATAATTTTTGGTGTATTCTATCCAATTCTCCATCCATACACAGGTATGATAACCTCTCTCCATCATCATGAATGATGCTGGCGTTTTAGCTGGTGGAATAATAATTCCTTCTCTAGTTTTGAGTGGTTTATCCTTTTTAAAATAGTTCTTAATCTTTTGCAGAAAGGAAATTTTTCTCCTTTCTCCGTACATTCTATCTAATCTCCTGTGTACAAAATTATATTCTGCAAAACCTAGGAATCTCCTATCCGGACGAGTTCCTGTTAAAGTCGGATCGCGTTTTAACATGCAATCCTTATCCACTAAGAATTTTGCTTGTAAAATCTCGACCAATCAAATGTCTGCTATCTTTTATTTCCGAGCCAATCCTTGCGCGGCCTTTTGGTGACGTTTATCTTTCAACCCCTCCTTTACAATCTGCTCTTTTCTGTCCACGCTGGTTTAACCAATCCCAGCGCGGCACCTGTGACGTCAGTACTACTCCTGACTACTGACCCCTCCTTTACAAGTGTCTCTCCACACCCGCTGTTTCAACCTACCACAGCGCGGCGTTTTGTGACGTCAGCTCCCTCTCCGGCAACTGACCCTCCCTTTACAAAAATTTACGCAAACTTATTTTATCTATAAATCTTAATTACATTTCAGTAACAACATAAAACATTCGCTATCGTGCCAGTTTCCACTAATTTTGAAAAGGATAGTTTCTTCCACACTTTAGTAAAACCTTTCACTACGAGTAAAACACTTCCGTCTACTCTTCACACAAGCTCCAGAAGTACCTGTTACTTCTCCAATGTTACCCTTACTAGGTGATATAACATAAAATTTTTATCAGCGTACCCTTTTTGCTATTACTCACACGCATAGAGTCCCTAACGAGTACTGAAAGTCCTGTTTAACTTCTCAGTACTAATTCTGCCTGACAGATAACCTCACTGCAGTATGGCTTCCACTTGCCACCCACTATTCTTTTTCCCCGGGGTATTCTGGACAACATAAAACAAACTCAAAATTTTAAGCGGATGTTAGTTCATAAAAATACAAATAAAATTCTCATTACCCAATTAACAAAAAGTAACCATAACCGTCCTCTGCTTACCAGAAAACTGATCCAGCGCAATATTAGCCAACAACATTCATACACCATATACTCACTTGGGCCCATACATTCACACTACACTAATACTTACGCTGGGTGTCAGATGTACTCTTTTATCAAAATCCCTGCTACCAATTACCTTCTGATTGAAGAGTAATAACTTACCAATGGATCCTTTGCTAATTGGGAAGTTTAAAATGAGTGACATTCATTATAGTACATAATCCTGAGTCAGGAAGTTTTAAAATGTTTATCTAAAGTTTTAGCAGAGTAAAATACAGAAAACACAGTACTTGATTGAAATACCCAAGAAAAAGCATAGAAATGATTTTGCTAATAAATGACGTTGTTTAAGGAAGAGGAGAAGATAGAGACAGCAGCGCAACTAAAGGTTGCAGTATAGTTACCTAAATGCGAGAACCAAGCCCCTTGGCCAAGGAGTTGGAAAAGATAGGACCCAGGAAGGATGAAGAGCAAAGACTTCTTCCAGGATCAGGACAGGACCGGTGACCTCTCTACAACGACGCCTGCGCCGTTCCCTCTCTGATACTCGACTTCTCCTCGATTCTCCCGTTCTAATGGACTCTGCCGCCCCCTCCTCAGGACCTCTTCTGGACAGGGATTCAGTCAGCTACCGATCAGCATGGCAGTCTGGAGCTAAGAGCTCTCTCGCAGCATAGACGCCTGTTCTTCGTGAAAGCATGCTCCTACTAATTAACTAATGCTATATTCTATTATACCCTTCTACGCCCATGTACCTCCCCTTAATGTTGCTAAAATATGGGACCACTACTTCTGATTGGACAGGGACAGGGGTGGATTCTCGCACCATATCGATTTGGCCTAAATTGTAAAGCACTATTGTCTTTACGTTCCCGCCCCTTCAGATTAATACATTCGCTTTATTTCCCACCCGTCTCACGACAAATGTTATACATTTTACAGGGGAAAAGTATCATTTTGTCCTCCGGAAACATAAAGTACAGCATCTTCGGCCAATGTGTCATGGCCTTGGAAGACTTCCAAGTTGACTTCACTTGGCAGGCACACAGGACACATGCGCAGAACCATCTGTCTCTCGAGTTTCAAGTCACCAACCCAGGCCCAAGTTTACGTATTACTAAAAGTGCAAGAAGAAAATATTAAAATCACAAATAAAAAGTTTCACTGTATACCCACTTTCCCTACTCTATTCCCAATTAATTATAATACTATCCTGCGTTAGTAGCATTAAGAAAACGACAATTTAATAATGACATGAGAGCAAGCTGAAGCATGTGAAAACATTTAGCGGCCATTTTAGTGCACACTGCGCAGAAGCAGAAGTTTCCCACCAAGCAAAGAAAGATGTCACACCATGTGATCAGGTTGCGACATGCGCATTGAGGTTCCCGCGCTTTAGCGGACATTTTGGATTACAGACAAGCGTTATTCATTAGTAAAACACATAGGCAAGCTTCTGTCCCTCTTGTGTTTGTGAATGCAAAGGTTAGTTTTGACAATACAAGTTTAATAAATTAATACTATGAGGAGAATTGCGTACAAGCAAGTTTCATTTTTGAAACCTTGCTCCATCAGCCCCACAGTCATGGTGGGGGCCCTGCACTTGTGGCAGGACCTCCGCAATGAGAAACTTCTGTGTGGAGTTCCCGCCACGACTGCGGAGGCACTTTGTGAATCTGGCTCATAGTGTGGGATATTTGGGCTTCCAAGGAACAGTAAACACTGTCAGGATACTGCGACTCCTAGGGACATATTTACAGGAAAGCGGTGAAGCGTGTTGTTTAGCCAAGAAGGCTAACGATGCACTCCGCCACTTCAGAAACGCAGGGCTGCACCATATTTACAAGAATATGGTGCAGCCCTGCATTTCCCCCTTTGCTGGCGCTAAATCTAGCTACCTAGAGCCAACGCAGGCACCCTAGCACCATAATACAAGGGTGACTGCATTGAGGGGAGTGATTGTTTATGTGCAGGAAGGTGTCCCTTCCTGCACATAAACAATCTTTAAATGGCGTTTTGTAACTTCTATGTGTGCTGCTTAATGCAGCACACATAGAAGTTGCAAAACGTCATTTTTTTAAAATGATTGTTTATGTGGAGGAAGGGACACCTTCCTGCACATAAACAATTAGTGGCCTTTTGCTGTTTCTATGTGGCTACACAACGCAGCACACATGGAAACAGCAAAAACGAGGAAATTAAATATTTCTCCTCGTTGCGCCAGTGTAAGACCAGGTTTTCCCTGGTCTTAATTTTGACGCTGCCCCATATTTACGCCACCCTTGTAAATATGGGGCAGTGTCAAAATCAATGGGTGTTGCAGTGGAACGCCCAACAGAACACCCATTGCCCTCCCCTTTCATGCTAAGTATAGCTGAAAGGGTGCCTTATTTACAAGGCAGCGTTAAATGGTTTAACGCTGCCTCGTAAATAAGGCGAAGCCCCAATCGCCACCACAACGTGGTGGAAAGTGACGTTGTGGTGGCGATAGGGGCTTGTAAATATGCCACCTTATTTCATGAGGACTCAGTAGAGAAGGAACTTTGATGGGGTAGTGATGTTAAACCCCTGGATTCATTTCCATAATTTGCGAAAATTGATCATTTCACATGTCTTTCAAAGGGTGTTCTAAAATTGTGTTTCTAAGTGACTTTCTTCTTACCGGTAAATTTCTGTATGAACACAAGAATGTGTTTGAATGATGAAAGCATAACACTGCACTGACCAGCTTCAGTTTTTTTAATCAATGACCCGAGCTTCTAATTGCAACTAGAAAGTCATTGTTAGATGAGCTTTGAAGAGAGTAGCTGTAAAAACATGAAACTTTCCAGACAAAAGTGCATTTTAAAATTACCACAATGTCTTCTCTAGAACCCGTTTTCTGAACAATGTAATTGAGCTTGTTTTTCCAAACCAAATAGTAAAATGCAATACTTATGTGTTATCAGCAAACCTTTTACCTTTTGAATAATATCTTTGTCCTGCTTTCTGTGCCAAACTAAACATATAATGTGAAAAATAGATGCTAACGTATTTTTGTCAAAGAAAGCCATTTTTGGAGCCTGGTGAAACTTGAACAACACTGTGGGGCAGATTTACAAGCCCCTTGCGACATTTTTACGATACCGTTGCGTCACTTCTGTGACGCAGCGGCGTCGTAAACAATGCACCACTATGCGACAGATTTACAACGTGACGCATCTAGTGAGATGCGTCACGTTGTAAAGCCCTGCGCTACATTATACCTGCATCAGGTATAATGTATGCAGGGTGGGCGTTCCGTCGTAAGGAAGCCCCATAAAAGTGACGCAGTGAAATCTACAAGATTTCACTGAGTCACATTTACGTCCCTGCTGCGTCAAATCCTCACGCCTGCTTGAAGCAGGCGTAAGGAGTGACGCAGCATGTTAGGTATAGGGCGCCCCTGAGCATTGCTGGAGTTGCGTCACGCTTGCGACATGACTCCAGCAATGCGCTGCCCTTACGACATAAGATGCGACACGCATCTGACTAGCCTTGCACCATGGTGCGTCGCATTGTAAATGCGACGCATCCGTGGTGGCGCAAGGGTATTCCTACGTGTCGCATCTTTACTGGTGCATCCCTGCTAACATGCAGGGATGCGCCAGTCCTTGTAAATCTGCCCCAGTGCCTTTAGGACTTGCGGTTTTTTAACAGAGCCCCTTGGCAGCATGACTGGACGAAAATATAAAGTTATCTAAACTCCTGTCACACCGCCAGCTACATCGGATTCTCAATGGAAGAATGAAAGCATGATTGTCTAGTTTATTAGTTTTGGTGTTTCATCCTGCCGGCATTCACTACATTACTGTTGCATAGGGCTATTTGCAGGTTTCTTATGGGCAAGGGAAGAAAGGATTTCCCCAACAGATTTTAGTGGAGGAGAAAATCAATTCCTAATCTGTATTTCTAGAGACGTGGTGTTGGAATGCGCCAGTACCTACAGCCAAGGAATATAAAGTGATGTCCCTTGTGGTCAGTCGCTCGGGGCTAGAGAAGGTTTTCTTTCAAATATATAGGTTTCATTGTAAAAGCAGGAAGTCATTATAACTCGGTGGGTGCAGCAGCTTATTAATTCCCCACCTTCCGCGAAAGTCAGGATAGAAAACGAGGTCAGCAAGTGTTTACTTTCTTTTTTTTTTTTTTGCAGTTTTATATAGCGCGAACTCGACCCGAGGGTATTATGGCAGTGCTTGAAATGGAAAAATGGAAGTGCTGGTACTCTGTGACAGAGTACCTGCTTGTTTCTGAGAAGTGCAGGCATTCTCCAATTAAAAGTATTACATTTCTCTTGAGAAGTACCAGTACTCTCCCTCTCAAAATAAAAAAGTGATAGTACCGGCCCATTTAAAGCACTGGGTATCGGAGGACACATTGACGGAGTTCATGTAGGTGCATCATAACTTGGTATAGAAGAAGGGCAGTGCTCCTTGGGTTGTGGTGCTGATCGGCACTTCACATCCTTGTGGAAGGAGTCACTAGAGGACTCCTTGGACCCCCTGGGTCTCACAGTGACTCCCTGAGGTGTGGTGCTGGTGCGGGGCTGGTTGTCACTTCACAGACCCTGAGGAAGGAGTCACTGGGTGTCTTGGACCCCCTTCGTCTCGCAGTGACTCCATGGGGTGTGGTGCTGGTCGTCACTTCACAACCCCTGAGGAAGGAGTCACTGGAAGGCTCCTTGGAAACCCTTGGTCTCACAGTGACTCTCTGAGGTGTGGCGCTGGTGCGTGGCTGGTTGTCACTTCACAGACCGTGAGGAAGGAGTCACTGGGTGTCTTGGCGCCCTTGGTCTCGCAGTGAATCCATGGGGTGTGGTGCTGGTCGTCACTTCACAACCCCTGAAGAAGGAGTCACTGGAGGGCTCCTTGGAAACCCTTGGTCTCACAGTGACTCCCTGAGGTGTGGTGCTGGTGCAGTGTTGGGTGTCACGCCACACCCCTGAGGAAGGAGTCACTGGATGTCTTGGACCCCCTTGGTCTCGCAGTGACTCCATGGGGTATGGTGCTGGTGTGGTGCAGGTCGTCACTTCACAACCCCTGAGGAAGGAGTCACTGGAGGGCTCCTTGGACCCCCTTGGTCTCATAGTGACTCCCTGAGGTGTGGCGCTAGTGCGTGGCTAGTTGTCACTTCACAGATCCTGAGGAAGGAGTCACTGGGTGTCTTGGACCCCCTTGGTCTCGCAGTGACTCCATGGGGTGGGGTGCTGGTTGTCACTTCATAACCCCTGAGGAAGGAGTCACTTGAGGGCTCCTTGGACCCCCTTAGTCTAGCAGTGACTCCCTGAGGTGTGGTGCTGGTGCGTGGCTGGTTGTCACTTCACAGACCCTGAGGAAGGAGTCACTGGGTGTCTTGGACCCCCTTGGTCTCACAGTGACTTTATGGGGTGGGGTGCTGGTTGTCACTTCACAACCCCTGAGGAAGGAATCACTAGAGGGCTCCTTGGACCCCCTTAGTCTCGCAGTGACTCCCTGAGGTGTGGTGCTGGTGCGGTGTACGGTGTCACTTCACACCCCTGAGGAAGGAGTCACTGGGTGCCTTGGACACCCTTGGTCTCACAGTGACTCCCTGAGGTGTGGTGCTGGTGCGCGGCTGGTTGTCACTTCACACTCCTGAGGAAGGGGTCACTGGAGGGCTCCTTGGACCCCCTGGGTCTCGCAGTGACTCCATGGAGAGTGGTGATGGTCATCACTTCACACCCCTGAGGAAGGAGTCACTGGTCACAGGAGTGGTTTCTCCATTAGGCCTCTGGGGCTGCGCCCCCCTGAAATTCCTACATAATCCTAAAAATATTAAATAGATCCACTTATTTAGAGATACGATCGTATCTCTTAACAAATCCATGTATTTAAGTCTGGGCTGTCTTTCCCAGCCTGTCTGCCCCGCCTCCTCTGAAGCAGGAAAGGGAAAACAGGCAGTAAATCAACTTTCTGAATTGTGACGCACGTCGCAGAAGCCCTTCACTTACATTGCAGTCTATGGCAGTATCCACTATAGGCCAGTGACACTTTCAGCATCATGGTTTCCAGCGTTTGAGTCTCCGTCGCTGCGTCAGAGCAGCCGTCCATCAGTCACAGGCATAGATTCCACCCTTTCCCATTTGTCACACTTACGAGTGGATGTAAGCACATGTGTTTTTGTGCCTTTTTCTCACTAATGGCAAGTGTTAGAATGCTAATCTTCTGTTATGTATATTGTGCTGAGACACCTGCTTACGCTAAGCTCGCCCAATGTGACACCCCAGGCCCTGACTGCACGGCGCTGGCCCCGTTAGAAGTGAAGCTGCTGTATTTGTTACCCCACAAAATTGATCCAAAAGATAAGCAGGGTTCTTGTTCGCTTGTGAAGTTGATCCTAATACCTGAGTTAAGAGCAAAGCGAGAAATACGTGCCTACACCGTAGACAGTTATCTGCTGTATGACATTAAAATTGGCCCTATCTTCATGCCCTTAACAACACTAATGCCGAAAACATGGATTGATTTACGAAGAATGAGTGTTCAATAGTTAAGGCAATGCATATCAGCTATTTAGTTCCTCTCTTATTTCACATTTTACTTAATCTTGCCTTCCTCAAGAGTTAGCTATTTAATCAAGTTGTGTTTCTGTATTTTGTTCTGTGCATACTTTGAGTGCCAGGTGTTTATGAGGGGCTTTGATTGAGAGCACCGACGCTGAAACCAAGGCAAAGTGCCTGTTAATGGATTAACCTCTCTGCAGAGCACACAGAACGCTGATCATGTATTCCAATTTCAATGGAAATTCTGTGGGAATGTGTGTGAATGGGGTGCACAGATGGCAAAATATTTACAAGGCAAAAGCAAAAGGAAATAAATTGCTTAAATGTGAGTGAGTGCAGTGTATGTTTGGAAGTGGTGAAGTGATGGAGATGCGAGGAAGTTCATTCGGGTAAGAGTGAAAAGAGGGTGCTGAAGAGGAAAGAGGGGCAGTTAAAGATGGGCAGATGGACGAGATGTGCAGAGAAAAATGGCATACATATCTAACATAATGCGCACAGAACTGAAGTCCAAAACTCCTTCCACAGGCCTCAATACTATTAAAATTTCAGAATTGAAACATTCTCAAGGTTAATTTATAACAAATCCTTGTTCTTACTCATTTATCTTAAACAGCTAACAACCATTGACAAATCCAACCATATGGACAGGTTTTAGGTGTAGGTCAGTTGTGTTATATATCTGTTTAACAATTGACAGCCTGAGCAAAAACACTAAAGTAAAACCACATATAAACATTCGACTCTTAGTCCGTAATTGTTTCTTCTTGTTTTATTCCATGGTTATGTATCCATTTGTCAATCTTCTTAACATATGTTGTCTAAGCCACAAACCATGCCAACACGTGTTTCGTCTATACGGCATTAAGCCATAGACTTCATCAGGGCACTTGGGGAAATTTTTAGAAACTATAATCTTAAAATCAAGAACGAAGTCGCAATAATCCAAAATCCCTAATGTAAAATCCCAACGTTGAGACCGGTATCAATCGTAAAATTCCATCATGAGTAGAGACATGAGATAAAAGGAGGTCACGGTAGACCAAGTATCCTTATTCCGGATGAACAGTAAAGAAAGATATCACGCGTGTCCTCAGTGGCCTACAGACGAAACACGTGTTGGCATGGTTTGTGGCTTGGACAACATATGTTAAGAAGATTGACAAATGGATACATAACCATGGAATAAAACAAGAAGAAACAATTGCGGACTAAGAGTCGAATGTTTATATGTGCTTTTACTTTAGTGTTTTTGCTCAGGCTGTCAAATGTTAAATTTGTATCATATGTTCTACATTTTTACAATGTGGGGTAGTTGTTGTATGTTAGCCTTGAAGCATTCACACTTGTTGTAATATTTGACTCGTAGAAATTTGTGCATTACCCTGCGCAGGATTTCCCCTACTACCTTCCTTTGTGAAGTGTTATATATCTGGATGCAATTACATCTCAGAGAGAAACCAAAATACTGGTCGGGTAGCACACTATGGGAATCACATACATTTATTTTACATGTTCCCTTTTAGAGAGTCCCCACATTTTCATCCCACTTAAAGACCTGTCTTCACATATTTCTATATGACTACAGTCAGCAGCAGTGGGTCCTTCCCAAAGCCTGGTTAGAGCATTTTCTTCCAAACCTGATGTCTCATGCAGTGCAAGACACTGGGCAAGCACACACTTTAAAAGGCTGTAGTTATTGCATTATACAATGTCACATTACACAAACTGTTGAACATATTAATGCAGTAAGATATAGGGCAGTTTTTAATGTATTTCATATTTAAAGACTATATGTTTCCACTGCTTTATAAGCCTTGCATTATCACTGAATTAATTTGCTTTGAAATGCACCATTTGCCAATCTTTTTTCAATTTTTTCCCTGGAGGAGAACCCAGCCTGGACCCCACGTTTGTCTATTAAGCTTGCTCGCGTCTCTCACTCCATAAAAGTCATACCCAACTTTTACACCCACCACTTTCGAATGTCATGAGCCGCCACTGCACTGGTGGGCTCCTTGTACCCCCTGGGTCTCACAGTGACTCCATAGGGTGTGGTGCTGGTGCGGTGCTGGTTGTACCTTCACACTCCTGTGGAAGGAGTCACTGGAGAGCTCCTTGGACCCTCGTGATTTCCCTCCCAGAGGACACACTAGGGGGTCACACTACTATTGAACTAGCTCCAGGGTTGCGTACATTTAGAAGCACTTTAGCACCATTGTGCAGATGTGCCTGCTTCTGTAATATGGAGTAACGGGCCCAATGCACCATTCTCAGTTTGCATCACAGGTGCAACTAGGCACAAGAACAATTTTGCAGTGCAACAAGTGTACTCATCCATCCCTTTGAAAAAATGACATTTGCAAGATTTCCATTATCCCTGCCATAATACTAATAATTATCAGGGATTCCATTTAAGAATCCAGCTGAATCCCTGAGAATGCAGGAACAGAAGCCTGGAAGGAACAGCAGATTTCATGTGCGTTTTGCTAAATAAAGACACTGAAGCCCTGTCATTGAGTGGGTGAGGGGATTCCACTTTGTGAACGGATGGCACCGCCTTTGAGGCGTCACTATCCAATCAATAGTTTGCAATAGTGTTTGCTAAACATTGTTACATTTGAAATTTGGAGGGAGGAAGGATTCCTCGTTCATGTTTCCTCATCTATGTCAATTGTAATGAATTCTGTACCTCAAATTGTTTTGTGACTCATAATGTATGTGGAGCAGTGTAATTTTGGCTCCACCCTTTCACGTCACTAATATGTCATATGTACGTGCATGTAGTACCATTTATTTGTGTACTTTAATATCATTATCGTAAAGTGGTGCACTTGACTGAAATACTGAAGGTGCACTCGCTGTATAATTCAGACAGTTACATAAGTGCGCATACTAATGTTTTCCTATTGCAATATCAAATTGCAGTTTTGTGTAGTTTGAGTAATTTTGAGTCATTTTGGTGACACTACATATATACTCACTTTTTCATTTAAATAGTATCCTGCATGTAAGTGTTTTGCTATGTTAACTTGACCAAAGACCTTAAGCGTTTGGATTCTAGTGTTTAACCTTCAGCTTGAAAGTTGCTTGGTTGCAATGTTTTCTTCATCTTTGCAGGTGCATTCACATGAGAGACAGGGAGGCTCCGGGGTGATCTCTTAGAAAGGACGAGAGGCACTAACGAACAAAGGGAAGAGCCCGATCCATGTGAATATCTGGAGACAGGAGAAATCCTAGGACATTCTGATGTTCAGATCAAGAGATGGGAGTATCAAATGAAACAGCCAAGTTTCACTGTGAGAAGGTGGAAATGTACTTAGACACATGATGTGGTATCTTGAATGTATCCCCAAGGTTTGATTAGTGGTCACACTTTAGCTTTAGTCAGATTCCCTTGAGACTTAGAGGGGTACAGACCTCTTTGCTACATTCCTGTGTGTGGTTTTATGCTATACAATACTACAGATTTGGAGAACTTCTACAGACGTCTCTGCAATGATGACACCTTCCTGCTTTACTGGATCTAATTAGGGTTTCCTCAATCAGGGATGCTTAGTTTAGGCTGAGTTTAGATAATTTAGATTTACTCATGTATAGGCAAAAGGACCAGAAATCACATACTGATTATCTGATTTTATTCCTTATTTTCTGCATTGCTATCACTGAATTCCTTGTATGCTTTATCCTACTGAGGTTAAACTTTGTCAGATGATTTGTACTACCTGTAGTAATTCTGTATTTTTACAATATATTCTTGAGACTTGTATACATTAGTTTGGCTTTGAATTTGTAATAAACCTTACATTTAATCCCATATCTTGACTTTTGGATCCTCACTGTGTAGCCAAATGGGTTACACTGTAATTGTAACTTTAGGATGTTGTTAATTTCTCTTTATTTCTCACACACCTAAAAAGGTTAGTCGCAGGGAAATCTGGATATTCGGCTCAGTGCTCTGGCATACATTTGTACAACTTTGTGTATGGCCGTAACAAAGCCAGCATTTTAGTTCACTTTAGGCTATGTTACTGCAAAAATCGTTTGTGCATGGGCCAAAGTGTTATGTCAGAGTAAAGCCATTCCCTCAGTTGCTTGGGGTCATGCCTCGATTGAGGTAACGGGACACAAACTTTTCACTGAGTAAGCATTAAGGCCTTCATTGAAGGTGGCCTCTAATGAGTCTGGTAATTCTGCTCTTGGACATACGGCCAGAACAGTATGTGTATCTGGAGTTTGGAAAAACTGGGCCACTATTAGCTGAACCCTGAGGGTCCAGTTTGAAATTAGTAATAACAGGTGGGGGAATCTGATTTAACACATTCCATTCTTGCGGGCTGTTCCTCATTCCTGGTTGAAATTTCACCTGGATATTTTGGCTTTAAAAGTGGCCCAAGTCCATTGGGGCAAACTGTAGGGGCCTGTGGTGTTTTCCAAGTTTCTTGTAATCCAGATTAGCCCAGTAAATTCCATTACCATGCCCATCATAGGTCAGGATTACAAACAACTCATAGATTTTCACCTGTGCACTACTTATTACAGAAAACCATACAGAGAGTGACTCCAAGCTACAGAGATACAACAAGATACCAGACACCTCCCTGCAACTGCCCTCCTGTGTTATTATTCAACTCTTTCTGAACGAATTCAGTCATTCAGTTGCAAATTTCTATAGAATTAGCAATATATCTAAATAAGATTGCTGAGTAAAAAAAAAAATACTCAAAGAAAAATGCTGAGAATAATGTGGTTCATCTTAGCCGAGTGTACAGAACCTGGTAGCGTGATGCCAGAACTGCAGTCTAGAGGCATGCAAACTACACCCAACAGACCCGATGATCCAGTGGGTGGTGCATGTTGGAAAATAGCATCCTCCAAACACTAAAAAAGACTACACACTAAAACTGTGGTAGTTAGTGAGCTAGAAGGGACCAGTACCAGGTCCACAGTCCTCACATAAGTGAACAATCTTGGTTGGGGCTGTAGAAGATACTGGTGACCTTTAGCACTTGTAACTCTGCTAGGTTTGTAGCCCTTTGTTGAATATTTACAATACTCAGGATCTTTCTGAATTTCTGTATGAGCTGTTTGCCCACCCCTTTGGTCTGAAATGTGAATAGCATGATGCATCAATGGAAGGTGCACAGTCACTCAAGCTAACTATGGCATGTATGCCCTTTAAATGCTGGATAAATATTCCTCTTAATTTCTGATGGCAGTCATAAGTGATAAGGAACCACCGTTGTTCTCATAATTTGGCAACCCTAGAGTTTTCTTGACGGCTTTCTGCTGTCTAATGTGCCACTCCTATGAGGATCATCTCCATTGACTGTGCAGTTTTTACCACCATTTCAAGATATTTGCCTGTCTTGTAAGCTTCCTTCTGCTCTGCTGTCCTCACCGGGTGGATGCGACAAGACAGATGGTCATCTGGAATATTTATTTAGGATGTTATTCCTGTAAGATATGGTACTCCTGCAGATGGGGTATCTTCTCGAAGATCAGAAGGCTACTCATCCTTTGTATGACTAGAATGTGATTTGTGGTGGCTACCCTTACATACATGAATGGATCGCAGGTCTCCCACAGTACAGCTATGTACTCTTTTGCTATTTGTGAATTCCATTGCTCTATTAGAATGAGTGCGCAACTCGCATATCAATAAAATATGTACCCTTCTGATGAAGTCATCTTGCAGTAGAACAACATCAAGCCTCTATCGAGTAGTGTCCATGAATGTCCTGGTGAGTTGAGGTAGGCCAT
Organism: Calotriton arnoldi; assembly: GCA_963921515.1. Taxonomy (NCBI): domain Eukaryota; kingdom Metazoa; phylum Chordata; class Amphibia; order Caudata; family Salamandridae; genus Calotriton; species Calotriton arnoldi. The sequence continues at coordinate 1,268,868 of CAWUFW010003332.1, forward strand.
TTCTGTGCACAGAGCAGGGCATCCTTTGCAGCTTTGAAGGCTGCCTCCTGCATGGATGCCCATATCATATCCGTATGCTACTTGATGAGTTCTTGCATTGCTACTGCTATTATGGCTAGTTGGGTTCGACTCACCAGAAATCATTTTCCAAGAAATGGCAAGAAAACTCAGTACTTTCCACATATTGTGCGTGGTTCTCCTGTTTTGTCAATCATTTATTATGAGTCACAACCCTCTCTTGCAGCAGAGAAGACGTATCAAAAGGTATAAAATTTGCCCGCAAGGCACGTGCACCTCCTGGTGAAAGGTACGTCTGCATTCATTGAGGAGCTAGACGGTGACTTAGTAGTGACACCTAAGAAGTTCCTCCTTGGTGTCTGCATATAGAAGGATGGCCATTGGTATTCATCTGCCTAATGAGATCTCAAGGTTCTTCTCTTATCCCATTCCGGAAAACATGATCTGCCAATGATACCCGGAAAATCAGTCTCTTGTACATTCTTTAATCCCACATGGGCTCAGAATGTGCTGATGAATTGTGATGCTTTCTGTCAGTGGTGCAATGCAAAATCTGAACAGGGGTCCCTGAGTCTCCCATATCTCACAGATATTCACTGACCTTGTGCTGAATGGGGGCCCCCTGAAAGGTTGGGCGGCAAGGAAGGGTTGGGTGCCCCATGCACTACAGGGGCTGCAGGGGCCTGCGTCTTGCCCCTGCTTTCTGCAGCCCAGGTTGGTGGCAACCAGCATTGAGATTTGGCTACTTTGAGCACTTTCAGAATCACGTTGGCGGTGGAGGTTATATGTTTGCCTCCCACTAGGTTGTGCAGTTGGGTAGGCACATGTACACACATATCCTGACCATGCCAGGCAGTTTAGTCCTACGGATGACTACAGTAGTTAACTCGAGGTTTGGGCCCAGCACCGGTTCCTCATCTGTGACAGAAAATGAACTTTCCAAGCCTCCTTGACACTCCAAGTGGCTGGATCCATTGGTCAAAGCATAACTCCAAGATTGTCTTTATGCATAATTCGAGTCGCAGCACAAACAGTTAGCATTATTGCAATAAAAGTTGCAATATTAGTAAGTTGTAATTATGTAAATAGAGCAACAGTCCAATAATGGCTCAGAAACTTACTTTATTTCTACAGTAAACATAGAAATTGAATTCTGAAAATTATACAAATCCCATAAGGATTCACGCAAGTTCCTCACGCGAGCACCGGCCACATCCACCTGTCTGGAAGAGGGCAGGTCAGCGGGTGTGAGCCAGGCCCTGAGGAAGACCAGTTTGGATTGAAACGCGTTGCCATTAAAAATATTGTAAACGATAAGTTGTGCGCGGGCTTTTGAATCTTGTTCATTCGTACAAGGTTTGCCCTTTGACGAAATCCCATAAGGTAAGCAACAACACGACACTAAAAAATGAATGTCCACAGATCATATAACGTTTGTGATTATGAACTAATTACAAACACTGAGCTGTTCATACAACAAAAGAAGGAACAATAAAGTGATCCTTTAAACACTGTTCACTAACTGCGCATCTGCATATAGAGATTGGCAGGTAGACTTAGGTCGAACAACTGCACTGTTTGTATTGATTGCCTGTAAAGAAACATTTGCTCATTTTCAGTTTCTTAGCCCATTAAACAAGGCCCAGCGGTTGCATCATTAGCTAAACCAGTACTTTGGTGCATTAAGATCAGAGGTGTTGAGAGAGCCTTACACCTTTTTAAACTGACTATTGACTTACGTGTGGTGACTGCAGTCTCAATATTTTTTAGAAGAATCCTAGGGTAGGAGAATTAGATTTATGAAAATAGCACTTTGAAGTCTTGAATAGGTATGAGTGTCCTATTTAAGGCTAGTTTTAATTAGTGCTTATTATGGAATACATTTTGATATGTTCTGAAAACGTATATTGTGAGGTCTAAATCTGCAAACTTATTTGTACTCTAATTGAAACTGATGTTTTGCATCTTTGATTGTTTGGGTATTATATCTATTTATTGCTATAAATTAGCATTGTACATATTGATATGCTATTTGTACAGCTCATGTGTCCGTCCAGAAACATATATGTCAAACTGGCTAAATGAAATCAGAGAATGCAAAAGGAACACGCATAAGTGGAGCAAACAATAGGTGAACACAGTAGGATCAAGTGTCTCGTTCACAGTCATCTATGCTGGATCATGGCCTGAAAGGGAAGGTGAAGGCCCCCAGGTGTGGCTCAGTGACAAAGCCATAAAGAAAGGTTTGGCACAGGGTTGAAGTGTGTTCAATCACCAGGTGCAGTCACCACTCAGCTCATCCGCACCTGTGGATAAATGGTTCATGGGCATCACTGCTCCTGTCCCTGTGGAATAGCAGTGATTGCTTCTTAACATCTTGTGTTTGCATCTCTTGACAGCTTGGGCTAGGGTGGCGTTTCCATGCCAGCAGGGCCAATAGCAGCTGCCAGAGGCTAGCAAAGCTTCAGCAGGGCTTCAGGCTTATCCATAAGGAAACAGGCAGCAAGTAGGACTGTAGTGTAGCCTAATAGGCTCTGCGCATTGGAATAATATAACCTATAGGCTTGACATAGGACTAAGGTCGGTATGTCCCTATCGAGTATATTAAACTTAATTACCTGTGCCAGCTAGCTCAGAGGCCACTAGAAACTCCTTGAGAACAAGAAGGGAGTAGTTTCTGGCAAACGAAAAACATGACAACTATGTTTCCCTTTAGAATCAGAACACGTCTCAGAATCGTGGAAACAATAGATAACAGTTTTACTCAGTCAATCGTGCATGCTTAGTTTCTACAGAGTTACACAGAAAGGAAAGACGGGCGCTTCAATAAAAAGGGTTTTATTGAACAGTCTTGTTTCTCGTGTAAGAGATATGTGCTGTTATGATCACAAGACAGTATGCAAGATAAATAATGTACAGTGTAAGCAGTAGAAATAAATAATACTGCGCTAGCATTATCTTTTAGCATATATTCACGTACATAAATAACATGAGCTAAAAATGCGAGTACTCATACGATGCGTCCCTAAGCTAGTTCTACCCCAATGTACCTAACCTAGTCTAGGTGTAGGGAAAGGTAGAAGTAGGTGGAGTATTCTCTAGTCTGGTATACTAAGAGTATGTTACGTATAGTATGCCAAGAGTCCCTCTAGGTTCTAGTCAGCTCTATACCTTGAGAATGAGAGAGGTGGGAATCTCTTGCCGGATCTGGAACTCTAACACCCCGCGAAGGGAGTCAGAACACTGGAAGTTGGATTCGTCTGCGTGCAGGAATGACAGCGTCTTCTCAGTGCGTCAGGCCGGGATACAGGCTCCTCTGAAGTCGAGGTCTCCTCTAACTTGCTTGGGCGAGGGAAGGTATATTTATACCTGATAGGTGCCTCGGAATGTTAGCATTGACATGAAGTCGGACAGAGGAAGACGTCAGGAATGAACCCTTAAGGTATAACGGTTCATACATAATAGATGAGTTCTTGGAGAAATCAATAGTCCTGTGCTGGGGGAACTCCCGAAGCTTAAGGGTCTGGTTTCTAAGAACTCGTTGTGACGTTAGGGTGGACGGATGTCGTTGACCATGCCTGTATTTAGAGTGCACGGTTAATGCCTAAATAAGGACAGGGATTCTATGCCTATATAAGGGCAATGCGAATTGTGCCTGTATAAGGACATAATTCAGGAAAACCTATTTACGGACACCTAAAGCGGAATACAACACCCACTCCACTTTCGAATGAACGATAATACTAAATGCTAAACATTTAAATGCTAAACATAAAATTGAGTACCACATGTTGCTAAAAACATTTCTAAAAGCATTTTAAAAGAAGCTCAAAACTGTTGAAATGCAATAGGTACTGTACATTTAAAGCATCGGTTTCATTCTAAGCATATAATGGAAGAAAAATTGCAACGTGAACGAAACAGAAATATATACATATGACGAAATGGTCGATAAGTTCTCAAAATCAAAGCCATTGCATATCATGGAATTAAATGAAATGTTAGACAAGTAAGGTGACAATGTGTCCTTGGAAGTATTCAAAGAAGTCCGTTTTATAAGACTAGTTCTACTGTAAGCAGATTGTTCATTTGCCATGTCTTTTCTATCGAGAAAAAAATGTTTTAAAAGAAAAAGTTCAATTTCTGGGAATAGTTCCAAGTTTTGAAAATATGAAGGCCAAATTTCATTGTTGCCCTGGTACACTGTGAGCCGAATCAAAGTCAGTGTATGGGTCTGGCGTAAACATTAGATCATCTATTTCCGTAGCCAAAATATCCTCCACCGAAGTTGGTGACATTTGGAACACCTCGTTCAGAAGGTTAATTGCACAGAGATGAGAAACATCGCCTTCAGCAGAAGATGCAATGTTCGCGTCCGTTGTTACCTGTGTACCTGTTGATCCATCTCGTACCTCAGCAGCAGCCGGAAGCGTCTATGAGATCTCAATGAATGCCGTCATCAGGATTGGTAGCCTCTGGGGACAACACACGGCATGGGCCGTTATCGGGTCCAGCAGAGTATCGATATCCGTTGGCATGACTGATGGAAGTGTTAGACAGGTGTCTAGCACGCATTCTTCAACCGCAAAACAGGCAGCGTAGAACAGGTAAGATGCAATCTTGCCAGATTGGTCTGAATGACAGGAACCACGTTGTATTAAGTTCCCGTAGATGAGGCATGCCCAAAAGCTGTACTATTCGCTCACGGCATTTCCGTTCAAGGAGCGCTTTCTCCACATCGCTCGGAGTGATGTTGGCGAATAGGCTTGCCATAGCGTAGTAGGAGGAATAGAAACAGAATTCCTGCAACAAGTGCTAGAATTAACGGCACACCACCAAACACCGAATGTGCGAAGTTTGGGATAATTCCGAGGACAGCCTGGAAAGGTGCTAATAGTCCGGAACAGATGGTCTTAAATACATGTACAATTCCACTTGTATCAGACATGTTAAAGATACGTCCTATCATTTCTACGAAATGTATAGGGCAGTTTGTACGAATTAAAGCCTGTATCTCAGCCGAAGTCCTTGCAACTTGTAGATCATAGGTTTCTTTGGCAGAGGTCAAAGGCACTGATTGTTGTATAAGCATGGCTTTCATTCTGCTTAAAGTATTGTTAGATTTGGGGGTCTCTAGTTGGCAGAGGTAGGTACCTTTGTCCAAATAGGGACCCTTGAGTCTAGTCAGGGAAAGTAGGTACACTCCTGAAATAACCCCTGCTCACCCTCTTGGTAGCTTGGCACGAGCAGACAGGCTTAGTTCAGAGGCAGTGTGTAAAGCATTTGTGAACACATACAGTAATCAGGTGACAACACTACAAATGGACACCACACAGGTTATATATTTATAAAAATAGGTATACTTTATATAGATTTATCACAAGACCATAAACGACAAAAATAATCCACAATACTGTCAAGAGTGCTTAGTTCTGATCAAAAAGGCTTAATTCAAGGTTCTGTGCGAGTCGGTAGCCTCCTCCGGCTACGGCGATGTCGAGAACAAACAGAGTCTAACAAATCCAGCTGACCGCGTCGAGACGGGCCAACACAGCGTAGACAGACTCGGTCACAGTACCTTTACTTGAAGCGGCAGGCACGGGCGTGCGAGCCGGATGGCTGTTCGTCGCGGTCGCGATGCAAAAATGGAAGCGTTGCAGGACGCGTTGTCCCTCGATGCGGTGCAGGCAGCAGCTCGTTGACGTCGTCGAGACGGAGTCGGTGAGACCAGGGCCGTGCGTTGCAGGGCGAGACGGTGCTTCGATGCGGTGCTGGCAGGTTGCGGTGCGGCGACGGAGCCGGATTCAGGAGCTGGCGTCGATCAGTCCGGACAGCGGTGCGAGTCGGGCGGTGCGTCGCAAAGCGTGCGAGCGGTGCCCAACTCCGGTGCGGTCACAGGACTCGAACTCAGCAGCAGTGACCGTGTCGGTCGGACCAGTTCGATTCGGCGTAGCGAAGCGTTGCAGGACGTGTTGTCCCTCGATGCGGTGCAGGCAGCGGCTCGTTGACGGAGTCGGTGAGACCAGGGCCGTGCGTTGCAGGGCGAGACGGGGCTTCGATGCGGTGCTTACAGGACACCGAGTCGGTCGTGAGAGTCGGTCACAGCTCCCTACCTCTGTAGCCACTGAAACAGAGTTTCCAGCAGCAATTCACAAAGGGGGTGAAGTCCAATGGTCCTGGGACTTCGATCAGGGGCAAGCTCTCTTCCAAGCCCTTGGAGATCCTTCACAAGTTGATGAAAGTCACAGCAAAGCAAAAGTTCCTTTCTCCTTTCTTTGGCAGTCAGGCAAACCACTGCAGGCCAATCCCCAAGCAGCACTTCAGGCTTAGGGATAGTCTCTCCTCAGTTTCTTCTTGGTTCCGCTCCTCAGCAAAGGTTTCTTCTTGTTCCCAAAAGTGATCTAATTTCCTAGGGGTCTGGGTCCCCTTTTATACCCAGTTTCTCTTTGTTCTCTGAAGGCAGAGAGGCCTCTGCCTAGTCCAAAACCAGTTCTGGTCAGTCCTGGAGCACTTTGTTTTTCTGACTCCTTCTTTCCTTTCAGAATGTGGGGCAGAGTGCTCAGCCGCTCGGCAGGAGGTGGAGCCAGCATTGTGGAAGGCAGGCACAGCCCTATTCAGACCCAGGTGCAACTCCTCCCTCCACTCTGGATGCAGATCTTTCTATTCAGCCCTGCGCTGACTCACCCTGTCTCCTGTAGCCACCCCCAGCCCCTGTCACTCAATCTCCAGACAAGGAATACACAACCTAGCAGAGGCAGGCTTGGATAGTTAGGCAAGAAAATACCCACTTTCTAAAAGTGGTATTTTCAAACACAGAATGTTAAAACCAACTTCACTAAAAGATGTATTTTATCATCCTGAGTTCAGGCATACTAAATTCATTTTTCTACCATGTTCCCTGGGTCAGTTCTGACTATAAAGTGTAATAGTCAGTTTGCCCATTCTGGCCTATGGGGAGCAGGTAGCCTTGCAATAGTGAAAAACGAAAATGGCTGTAATTCACTATTAGGACATGCCACACACACCAGGGCATGTCCTTACTTATACTTACAATGCACCCTGCCCTAGGGCCTACGTTAGGGGTGACCAACATGCAGTAAAGGGAAGGTTTAGGGACTGGTAAGTGAGTGTACTCACCAAGTCGACATGGCAGCCCTAGGCTGCACACAGGCTCTGCGATGGCAGGCCTGAGACACATTTTACAAGCCGCTTCTGTGGGTGGCACAACCAGTGCTGCAATCCCACCAGCGGCATTGGATTTACAAGCCCTGGGCACACTGAGTGCACTGTACTAGGGACTGACAAGTAAACCAATCATCCAATCATGGAGTCACTAATACACATATCAATTGACGATAGGGAGCACTTGCACTTTGGCACTGATTAGCAGCGGCAAAGTGCCCATGAGCATCTAGTCCAGCAAAAACATATCGGCAACAGTGGAGGCATTACGAAAAAATGGAAGGGAGACCCACGCCAAGGATGCCAGGTCTAACACGTGTCCCCTCCAGCTGAAATGTGGGGAGAACTATCCTACCCCTAGGGAGTTCTCATCGCTAAGGCGGAAAAATCTGGACAGTCCATCAGCATTGGCGTGTTCTGTACCAGGGCGGTGTTCCACCGTAAAGTCCATCCCCTGTAGGGAAATGGACCACCTCAACAGCTTTGGATTCTCACCCCTCATCTGCATCAACCATCTGAGGGGCCTGTGGTCTGTCTGAACCCGGAAGTGAGTCCCAAACAGGTATGGTCTCAGCTTCTTCAGTGCCCAGACCACAGCAAATGCCTCACGCTCAATAGCACTCCATCTCTGTTCCCGGGAAGTAACCTCCTACTGATGAAGGCTACAGGTTGGTCTAGGCCCTCCTCATTGATCTGTGATAGAACAGCCCCTACACCATGCTCTGAAGCGTCGGTCTGAACAATGAACTCATTGGAGAAGTTGGGTGCCTGGAGCACAGGCGCCGTGCACATGGCAGTCTTCAAGGTGTCAAAAGCTTTCTGACAGGCGTCAGTCCAAATCACTTTCCTGGGCTGCTTCTTGGAAGTCAGCTCTGTCAAGGGGCAACAATGCTGCCATACCCCTTGACGAATCTCCGGAAATACCCGGTGAGTCCTAGGAAGGCACTCACCTCTGTCTGGGTCTTGGGGGGCTCCCAAGCCAGAATGGTATCAATTTTTCGGTTGGAGGGGCGCCACCTGGCCGCTCCCAACCTGGTGTCCCAAGTACACCACAGAACCCTGCCCAATCTGGCACTTACTCGCCTTGATTGTGAGGCCTGCCCTCCGCAGCGCCATCAACACTTCCCATAGGTGACGCAGATGTTCTTCCCAACTGGAACTGAACACTGCGATGTCATCCAGGTAGGCGGCACTGAAATCCTCCAGTCCAACCAACACCTGGTTGACCAACCTCTGAAAGGTGGCAGGGGCATTCTTCATCCCAAAGGGCATCACCCGGAACTGGTAGTGCCCATCTGGTGTGGAGAATGCTGACCTCTCTTTTGCCCCATCAGTCAAGGCGATCTGCCAGTACCCAGACGTTAAGTCAAACGTGCTGAGGTACCGCGCAGCCCCTAACCGATCTATGAGCTCATCAGCCCTGGGGATGGGGCGGGCGTCAGTCCTGGTGACGGAATTGAGTCCCCTGTAGTCCACACAGAACCGGAGTTCGGGTGTGGCACCAGGCGCGGCAGCCTTTGGAACCAAGACCACTGGGCTGGCCCAAGGGCTGTTAGAGGACTCAATTACCCCTAGCGCAAACATCTTGGAGACCTCCTCCTTGATGCAGGCTCTGACCCTGTCAGTCACCCTGTAAGCCTTGTGCTTCACAGGAAGACTGTCCCCAGTGTCCACATCATGGACGCACCAATGAGTGACACTGGGAACCAGGGAGAACAGGTCAGGGAACTGTCCCAACAGTTGGCGACAGTCACCCTGCTGCTCAGGTGTCAGGGAGGAGAGAAGTTTACTCCCTCCACTGATCCATCTTGCTCTCGGGCTGACAGGAGGTCAGGAAGAGGCTCGGTCTCCTCCTCCATTCCATCATCTGTAGCTAAGAGCATGCCCACTTGGGACCTCTCCAAGTGGGGCTTCAGGCGGTTCACATGCAGGACCCGCAAGGGGTTCCTGGGAGACTGCAAGTCCACCAAATAGGTAACTGGACTCTTGCGCTCCACCACCGTAAAAGGGCCGGTCCACCTGTCCTGGAGTGCACAAGGCTCCACAGGGGCCATGACCCACACTTTCTGACCAGGCTGAAGCTCTACCAGAGTGGCATTCTGGTCGTACCACCGCTTCATCTCCTCCTGGCTGGCTTCCAGATTTGCCTCAGCAAGTTCTCTGAAACGCCTAGTCTGGTTCCTGAAGGCCAGCATGTAACTGTATACATCCTGGGGAGGTTTCCTAGGAGATTGCTCCCAGCCTTCCTTGACCAAACTCAGAGGTCCTCGCACCGGGTGTCCATAGAGGAGCTCAAAGGGACTGAACCCTAGAGACTTCTGTGGCACCTCCCGGTATGCAAACAACAGGCATGGTAAGAGGACGTCCCATTTATGCCTCATGGGTTCTTCCAGACCCATAATCATGCCCTTGAGGGTCCGGTTGAATCTCTCAACCAGCCCATTTCCTTGAGGGTGGTAAGGAGTGGTGAACTTGTAAGTTACACCGCACTCCTGCCACAGGGACTTCATGTACTTGGACACGAAGTTGGTACCTCTGTCAGACACCACCTCTTGAGGGAATCCCACACGTGAGAAAATTCCCATCAGTGCCCGTCCCACCACGGGGGCCGTCACTGTCCTCAGAGGGATGGCTTCAGGGTACCGGGTGGCATGGTCTACCAAGACCAGGATAAACCTGTTGCCCATGGCTGTCTTGGGGTCCAGTGGCCCCACAATGTCAATACCCACCCGTTCAAAGGGGGTGCTGACCACAGGGAATGGCTGGAGAGGAGCCTTGTGCTTCCTCCCACTCTTTCCACTTGCCTGGCAAGTCTGGCATGTCCTGCAGTGAGTGGCGGCACTCCTGCGCATCTGGGGCCAATAGAAATGGGTAACAAGCCTGTCAAAGGTCTTGTCCTGCCCCAGATGTCCTGCTAACGGTACATCATGAGCCAACCCCAGTAGGAAGGCTCTGAAGCGCTGGGGTACCACCAGCACACGGGCTGACCCAGGCTCAGCAACCTTAGGCTCTGAATACAGGAGACCATTCTCCCAGTAAATCCAATGTGATCCAGACTGATCACCTGCTGCCTGGTCTGTGGCCTGTTGCCTCAGACCCACGAGAGAAGGGCATGTGTTCTGCTCCTCGCAGAACTCTTCCCTGGAGGGTCCTCCTTCTTGCTGCCAATGGGTCAGCTCAGGTAGGTCCCCCAGTTCAGCTACCTGTTCCCCTGTAGGCTCCAGGGCATCCCCTCAGGGTCTGCCTCCTCCTGGACCGTGGGAACCTCGGGGCCGGTTTCCAGCGCCTCCTGCCTCCTCTCTCTCCGGCAGGCACCTGGGCCTCCCTCTCAGGCTCCAGGTCCTCTTGAACACCTTTAGCTGCCATTGACCGGGTGGTCACACATGCCCAATCAGGCAAGCCCAACATTTCTAAATGCGCACTCCGCTCCACCTTAGCCCAAGGTGAGCTCTCCAAATCGTTCCCTAACAAACAGTCAACAGGCATGGCTGGCCTCACAGCTACTTGAAGAGTACCCGAGACCCCCCTCTCAAAGGGAACCTGAGCCACCTTGCAGTGACTCTCTGTGTTGTCAGCAGCAACAACCGGATAGAATGCATCAGGGATAACCTGCTCCTTAGACACCAGGTGACACTTGACAGCTGTCACACTGGCTCCTGTGTCTCTCAGAGCCTCCACCCTATGGCCATTGATGGTCACCCACTGCCTGTATTTCTTAGTGTTCTCAGGCAGCGGGGTCCTAGGGACCATCTCAGAGTCTCCTAATGAGACAAGGGAAAACACTGTGGGATCCCCCCACCTTGGGCACCCAACTCCTCCCCCAGGGCTACACTAGCCAACTGCCGGGGGACTGCACTAGTGGGTGCTGGTTTTCCATGCAAAGGGCAACGAGGATCGTTTGCCATGTGGCCAGGGGCGCCACACTTGTAACATACCAGTGGTCCTTGGTGAACAGGGGGCCTGTCAGGGCCACTGGCTTCTTCTCAGGGGAGGCTGGGAACCTTTCCCTTGGTTCCCTTGGGGTCTACTTTGGGGCCCTTTATGGAACTCCTTCTGTTTACCCTTGTCCCCCACTCTTCTGCTGGGGACCCTGCCCACCCTTGGCGGAGTCTCCCACGTGACCCTTGTGGACCCGGGTACTCACCCAGCGGTCCGCCTCCTCAGCAAGCTGCCTAGGGTTAGTCAGCTTACTATCAATCAGGTGCTGGCGTAGCTCAGGAAAACAATTACCGGACAAGTGCTCCCAGGCAATCAAATCAAAGAGCGCCTGAAAATCAGTCGCTTTGCTACCCTTTACCCAACCATCCAAGGCTCTGCAAAAGAAGGTCACATATTCAACCCAGGTACTGCTTTCAATCTTACTACAGTTCCTGAACCTTTGCCTATAAAGCTCAGGGGTCAAACCATACCTAGTCATTAAGGCATCCTTCATGTGGCTGTACGAATTATAGACTTCAGAGGGCAAATCTAACAAGGTATCCCGCCCTTCACTGAGGAACCGTCCCCACAACCCCGCTCCCCAATCCTTCTCAGGGACCCGGTGGGAAGACATGGCTACCTCATAGGCTTTGAACCACTGCCCTATGTCATCATTTTAAAAAATTCCTTAACCACATCTTTTGGAATATACACCCTAGCTTCAACAGGCACAGGCGGTACACTGCCACCAGAGGGAGTAATCTCTAAGCTTTTGGCCTTCAATTCCAACTCCCTCAAAACTTTCTCATGTTCAAACTGCATTTTCTTTTCCTCTAGGGCTAATTTCCTAGTTTGCATTTCGAATTCTAACTGCCCATTCAGCTTGAGCTTAGTCAGCTCCATTTCGTGCATCCTACTCTCTTTCCTGTCCTCCAACTCCTCTGGAGACAGTCCTCTGGCAGAAACACTGCTACCTACTGGGGAAGGTGGTCTTCTAGCCCCTAGACCCAATAGCCCCTCCAGCTGCCCTTCTGCATTCTCAGCCCCCTCCACAGGGGCACTCCTTGATTCGACCCAGGCCCTAAGCGCCTTCTGGAGGTCCTCCTTCCTGGAGAGCCTGGTCATGGACACTTTAAACTTTTGCAGAATTGCCTGAGCTGCTTAAGGGTGTAGCATTCTAGCCTCTCTTCTTCCCAATTACACTCAACAGAGGCTACTGATGCTGTTTTCTCCATAGTGACTGAACTTGGCATTTGCAAAAATAGGAAATCCCAGAAAAAATGCTATAAAAGTATGTGGTTGCGTTTTGGTCTGCACTCACTAAGTAGTGTTCACCAATCACTGTACATGAGTCACAAATGCAAGTCCAGAATCCTCACCGCTGACCACCAATGTTAGATTTGGGGGTCTCTAGTTGGCAGAGGTAGGTACCTTTGTCCAAATAGGGACCCTTGAGTCTAGTCAGGGAAAGTAGGTACACTCCTGAAATAACCCCTGCTCACCCTCTTGGTAGCTTGGCACGAGCAGACAGGCTTAGTTCAGAGGCAGTGTGTAAAGCATTTGTGAACACATACAGTAATCAGGTGACAACACTACAAATGGACACCACACAGGTTATATATTTATAAAAATAGGTATACTTTATATAGATTTATCACAAGACCATAAACGACAAAAATAATCCACAATACTGTCAAGAGTGCTTAGTTCTGATCAAAAAGGCTTAATTCAAGGTTCTGTGTGAGTCGGTAGCCTCCTCCGGCTACGGCGATGTCGAGAACAAACAGAGTCTAACAAATCCAGCTGACCGCGTCGAGACGGGCCAACACAGCGTAGACAGACTCGGTCACAGTACCTTTTACTTGAAGCGGCAGGCACGGGCGTGCGAGCCGGATGGCTGTTCGTCGCGGTCGCGATGCAAAAATGGAAGCGTTGCAGGACGCGTTGTCCCTCGATGCGGTGCAGGCAGCGGCTCGTTGACGTCGTCGAGACGGAGTCGGTGAGACCAGGGCCGTGCGTTGCAGGGCGAGACGGTGCTTCGATGCGGTGCTGGCAGGTTGCGGTGCGGCGACGGAGCCGGATTCAGGAGCTGGCGTCGATCAGTCCGGACAGCGGTGCGAGTCGGGCGGTGCATCGCAAAGCGTGCGAGCGGTGCCCAACTCCGGTGCGGTCACAGGACTCGAACTCAGCAGCAGTGACCGTGTCGGTCGGACCAGTTCGATTCGGCGTAACGAAGCGTTGCAGGACGCGTTGTCCCTCGATGCGGTGCAGGCAGCGGCTCGTTGACGGAGTCGGTGAGACCAGGGCCGTGCGTTGCAGGGCGAGACGGGGCTTCGATGCGGTGCTTACAGGACACCGAGTCGGTCGTGAGAGTCGGTCACAGCTCCCTACCTCTGTAGCCACTGAAACAGAGTTTCCAGCAGCAATTCACAAAGGGGGTGAAGTCCAATGGTCCTGGGACTTCGATCAGGGGGCAAGCTCTCTTCCAAGCCCTTGGAGATCCTTCACAAGTTGATGAAAGTCACAGCAAAGCAAAAGTTCCTTTCTCCTTTCTTTGGCAGCCAGGCAAACCACTGCAGGCCAATCCCCCAAGCAGCACTTCAGGCTTAGGGATAGTCTCTCCTCAGTTTCTTCTTGGTTCCGCTCCTCAGCAAAGGTTTCTTCTTGTTCCCAAAAGTGATCTAATTTCCTAGGGGTCTGGGTCCCCTTTTTATACCCAGTTTCTCTTTGTTCTCTGAAGGCAGAGAGGCCTCTGCCTAGTCCAAAACCAGTTCTGGTCAGTCCTGGAGCACTTTGTTTTTCTGACTCCTTCTTTCCTTTCAGAATGTGGGGCAGAGTGCTCAGCCGCCCGGCAGGAGGTGGAGCCAGCATTGTGGAAGGCAGGCACAGCCCTATTCAGACCCAGGTGCAACTCCTCCCTCCACTCTGGATGCAGATCTTTCTATTCAGCCCTGCGCTGACTCACCCTGTCTCCTGTAGCCACCCCCAGCCCCTGTCACTCAATCTCCAGACAAGGAATACACAACCTAGCAGAGGCAGGCTTGGATAGTTAGGCAAGAAAATACCCACTTTCTAAAAGTGGTATTTTCAAACACAGAATGTTAAAACCAACTTCACTAAAAGATGTATTTTATCATCCTGAGTTCAGGCATACTAAATTCGTTTTTCTACCATGTTCCCTGGGTCAGTTCTGACTATAAAGTGTAATAGTCAGTTTGCCCATTCTGGCCTATGGGGAGCAGGTAGCCTTGCAATAGTGAAAAACGAAAATGGCTGTAATTCACTATTAGGACATGCCACACACACCAGGGCATGTCCTACCTTATACTTACAATGCACCCTGCCCTAGGGCCTACGTTAGGGGTGACCAACATGCAGTAAAGGGAAGGTTTAGGGACTGGTAAGTGGGTGTACTCACCAAGTCAACATGGCAGCCCTAGGCTGCACACAGGCTCTGCGATGGCAGGCCTGAGACACATTTTACAAGCCGCTTCTGTGGGTGGCACAACCAGTGCTGCAATCCCACCAGCGGCATTGGATTTACAAGCCCTGGGCACACTGAGTGCACTGTACTAGGGACTGACAAGTAAACCAATCATCCAATCATGGAGTCACTAATACACATATCAATTGACGATAGGGAGCACTTGCACTTTGGCACTGATTAGCAGCGGCAAAGTGCCCATGAGCATCTAGTCCAGCAAAAACATATCGGCAACAGTGGAGGCATTACGAAAAAATGGAAGGGAGACCCACGCCAAGGATGCCAGGTCTAACAAGTATCAAATCGTATAAAAGAGACATTCAACGAAGGCCATAAATGCGACTCCCTGACTGTGTCTATTGGGGCAAACAATACTTGCATACAGCAAGTGACCCTGGAGTTGACCGTTACTAGATATGGGATGCCTGGCAACATGCCACAGCAACTCTGATCATTCAACATGAGGTAATTAGAAAGTTGGCCAAATGTTGGATTAATCACAGCAGCTGGTGTACCCTGCTGGTGGCAGGACAAATTTGCCACAGAACCATTACAAGCCCAGTGTAATGATATGTCCTGACAAATTAGTGAACCGCTTAGTGCACTTTCACAGTGTGTACCGCTCAGAAACACTTCACGATCCCCACTCCAACATCTATATGTGTAAGGTAAATTCCAGGATGTCTTAATGTATTCTTTACCGAACCTTTCATATTTGCCTGCTTGCATCTGTTTAAGGCAATACTGAAACTGGAAAGTAGTCACAGGTAGACTAATTTTGCCATGAATAAGCCATTCTGTAGCTGGTTTTTCTGCCACTGTGAATGGTAATTTTTCAAGTTTTTCAATGCTCAGTACTGTATACTTTGCTCCCCTTTGTGCCAGTTCGATCTGTTTATCAGTTAGATTGTATTCTGCAAACAGAGCCGTCGTGTTAATAAAATGCCAAGGCACATAGCCCACACGCAAAGATTGCAGCGTCCAGCTTAATAACATAATAGAACGCAACTGAGATTGGCCTTGCTGTAACATGGCTAAATCTTGTTCCAGTATGTCGATAGCAGAGGATACAATACTGTCCAATGAATAAATTCTGGAGGACAAAGTTGTTAACCCATTGTCGACCACAGTGAGAGTTTTCTCTAAGTTAATACGATCAAGTTCACGTATTCGTTCTGCGGCCTCCATCTGTGACACCTTCCATGCTTCATTATAAGCAGCATAGATGCTGGCATATATGAAACGTTTTTGACGCGGTTTTCTTGGTCCAAGCAAGAATTCCCTAAGGTCTGCGTCTTCTTTAAGTAAAGATAAGTGTTGTTTCACATCCTTAAGTGTAGATTTTTGCAGCCAATCGAGGCATAATTTCCCTACACTGTATGTTGTTACTACCCCCGGATGTTGTCTTTGGACGTATCGTGGGTCTGGCCTATGAATAGTAAACCCCTGTGTTTTATTCAGGAATCTCTCTTGACAGTTGTTTGTGTCTGTGGGCCAGATCAACCATTTTCTCCAATCAGGATTTGTTCTGTTGAGTTGTAGTATTGTGTCAACTGTAACCGCTGCCTGTGTATTGTTATCACTTGCAGGTGTTGGTACAGAAGGTGCTTTCATGTCTTTGATCTTGGCTAACCCAAGGCAAGACATTTGTTGGACCGTGTCATTCAAAAACATTATTTGCTGAGGGACGATACAGGCTCTAAACAAAGTTTCTATCCCCTGCACTTGCCAATCTTTAGTACCCCAGTCAGATTTTGTGTCTATTGTCTCTTTCCACAAGTCGAAACCATGTCTAGACAGTTGGGCAATAAATGCTGCAGAGTAAATCTGTTTTGTATTAGTTAACATAATTTTCAGTCCTGTTTTGTTTACACTTTTATAGTAAAATGCTTCTGGATCAGATGTATTGTATCCTGAAAAATATGTAAACCTTTTAGCAAATGTTTTTGAACTACCTTTGGGTGGTGTAGGACAATGCTCCCATTGGTTAAACATAAACACATTTCTGGGTGTTGCAGATTTATGCAAAAAATGATGACCATAGTGGTTATAGCAATACAGCTGTTCATAGTCTGATGAACCCTCTAAATATTCATTATTGGAAAATGCAGTAGACTTTTCTAGGTCAAACATCATGTTATTTACAGTTTCAAAGTCCCAATCATCAGAATAGGTACTGGATGAAACAAAATCACTTAGTGAGATCTTAAATAAATGTGGAATGTTAAAATGTTCCGTAGGGCCGAAAATATCGAAATCAGTTTTGTCCCACACTATACCATCCTGTATAGGAACGGCTGTGATGTTCACTGCAGACAAGTCTCTTGTTTCACGATGGGATGATTTGTGAGGTTTCAAAAGTAAGTTCACTTCTTTTCTTTCAGTGTTCACATGGATATATCTGCCATTTATAAGCACGCTCATAGTCATAACCAAAGCTAGCCAAAGCAGGAAGAAAAATATTCCAGAAATAACCCAGAGTTCAATCCACGGTGAAACCAGATAAGTCTTTTTCAGAAAATGAAAAAAGTCTTGTACTTGCTGTTTAAAAGTTTTTGATGCTGGCAAAGTCTCAGGCTCACTCAGATCCTCAGAAAACGTGTCAAAGTTAATGAAATAGCCAGAAGCAGTTCTGTCAATTGTTGGAATTGCATCAGGATTTGTAGAAATAGCTGGAACCAGTTAATCACTTGTTACATTGGTGTAGACAGGTGTATTTGGACGAACGAACTGTTACTTGAGTTTCAAGAGGGATGAGTTCCATAGCATTGTTGCTCAGTCCTTCATCTGTTACTGCTGAATTCTCGATGGTTATCAGTCTTTCAGTCTGAACCTCTTGGATAGTAGCGAGAGGAGTGTGTCTGCTACTAGGTTGGAGTCCACGAGGCCTACTATTTAGTATTGGCCACATACTGTGGTTTGATGAGGTTGATGGACACAAATCTTTTCTCCTTTTTTCCAGCAAGGGGCGGCAGAAGTACTGTTCTTGTTCCGTGTATGGCTAGGAGAGGTACTGGTTGTCTGTAAGAAGGTCCAAATTCCTTCTTGTCCGCAATTGTTTCTCTGACTAGATCCCCAACTTTTGGAATCCAGACAGGCCTTGCTGGGACCGCCGGTTTTTCCCCAGTGGTGGTTGGCTGCAGGAATACGTTGCTTTGTTTCGATCTTAGTTCATTTAGATCCTGTAAAACAGCCAAACGATCTTTGATATCAAAGGGTTTATTTTCCACCACTGTGCCTCTACATTCTAGATCTGGCACCCACATTCTTGTCCCAAATAGGACCTCATATGGAGTGACCCCCCAGAGAACTTCTTGGCAAATTATTTAATGAGCGTTGGACCCCATAAAGATGTTTGACCCACCCATCACCCGAACCTAATACCCTAGCTGTTATAGACTGCTTTATGTCCCGGTTTTTCCTTTCCACAACAGAATTTGCCTCAGGATGAAACTGAGAGGAGTACCGCAACGCAACGCCCAGACTGGCCATGGCTTCTTTGTAAGCTTGAGAGCTAAACGCAGGGCCATGGTCAGAATGTAGCGTGCCTATTGCGTATGTGCCGATAAAGACTCGCAAGTCTTTTATAACAGTTCGAGCGTCAGCCGAGCGCTGAGGCCATATCCATAGGAACCTTGACTTAGTATTTGTGGGATTGCAGTTGTCCACAAGGACGCCTGTGCATAGATAGTCTAATGCTGTCTAACAATGGTGTCTGTCCCTGGCAGGCTACTTCGTAGCATGGTGTCTGGTGGCGTTCTGCATCTCGCTGTACTTTACAGTCTATGCAGTCATTGATGAATATGTGAATCTGTGTATTCATTCCAGGCCACCAGTACATCTCTTTTAATGTCAATATTGTTTTAGAGATCCCTTAATGTGACAGACCCTCCCCCAGATGTGTTTCATAAATCAAAGCTGCTCTACGTTCCATGTTTGGAATTACCCTATCCCCCACTCCAGGGATTCGAGCAAAAGGAACGTTGTTCGCATCAATTACATAAGAGTACTTGAGTGGAAACTTTTTTGGTAACGCTGCACCACTGCCTTTGCTTGTAGCATTGACAGCCAACATTATCTCAGTGTCTATTCTCGTTTTTGAGCGAGTGATCGCAGCTACGGAAGCCGTCTGAACAGCCCCCTTTGCGGCTTCATCAGCCAATGAATTCCCTGCAAAGTGAACGCCATCACGTTGATGACTCAGTGTGTGGATCACGTGAGCCTTTGGTAGTTCGCTTTTTAACTGAACTACTTGTTCCCAAAGCGTTTTATGCTTTATTGTGCCACCTTTTGCATCTTTGAACCCATTTTCAAGCCAAGTTTGTATATAATCATTATACTACTGCACACAGTAGAAAGAATCGCACACTATTAGTGTGGGGAATTCTCGATCTGTACTTTCAAGTGCCAGTTTGAATGCTTGTAGTTCAGCTCGCTGAGCTGTGCAATCTCCTAGAGATTGGGTTTTTGTGACCATAGGTCTGAAGTTGCCATCGCGCATGCGACCTTTAACGATTGCGCACGCTGCACTGTAAGCTTGCTTACTCCCTGTGGCGGGTTGTGCGGATCAGTCAGTGTAAATTATGAATTCATACTGATCGAGAGGCAGAATCTCAGTGGGCAGAGGACATTCATGTTCATATTGCAGGAACGCTTGTGTTTTTAAATCAGGATCAAAAACATATTCAACATCTGTTGCAGCAAGAGAATTAACCCATTGTATCCATCTAGGATGTAATGCTTTTGCATTTGGAATGCTCGCTTTTGTGACCGCCTCTAAAGCCGGTACTAGGGTTACGACAATAATACGTTTCCCTTGGGCTAGAGCTCTTTCTTTTGCTACAGCGGTTTGAACTGCTGTCAGTATTTTTTCTGTTGAAGTGAAGCGCATTTCTGCTTGTGTATACAAATGTGATTTGTATGCAATTGGTACTTTTTCACCCTCATTAAATGTTAAGTAGGTGAATCCGCATTGACCCGAAATTATTCGGATCACTAAATTGCGTTGACTTACGCGTGTTTGTAAGTGATTTGTTGCTAACATGTTAGCTTGGAGTGAACACAAGATTTCTGTGTGTTCTTGTGTCCAATTTTTGATTGAAAAATCAGGTTTGATTAATGCATTGAGAGGTTTAACCCTTTCTGCGTAGTTTAGAATGTAAGTTCTTCCAAAATTTAGGAAACCAAGGATGGATTGTAAATTTTTCAGCTTCTTTGGAGGTTGGAGCAGCGCACACCTTTCTAAAAAGTTAGCTGCCAAGCTCTTGCCTTCACTTGAAAGCTCATATCCTAAAAAGAGGACATTGAGATGGGCAATTCTGGACTTTTTGAAGTTGAATTTGTAGCCCTCAGAGGCGAAGCCCAATATAATGGTACTCACCCTGTTCAAGTGTTTGTCCAGATCATCGTCTGTCAGATAGATGTCATCGACGTATGACAATGCCTTATTATCATAAATTTGTAGTAACTCCGTTACCCTCGCTGAGAATAACCCTGGGCTGTTCTTGAACCCGTGTGGGAGTCGACAAAATTGACGCTGGGTCCCCATTATTGAGAAAGCTGTTAAGTACCTGCTTCCAGGTGCTATGTTTTGACAAAAGAAACCATTTGAGATGTCCAATGTGGTTTTATATTTTTTACGCACAATGTTATTCATTAATGCTGTACTATGTGCATTTTGTATTGCAAAAGTTCTAGAACAAGTGTTTAAGTGTCTGTAATCCAAGACTAGACGATATGTATTGTCTGGTTTGGAGACAGGAAACAAAGGATTGTTTATTGAAGAGGTGCATGTTTCAATCACCCCGTGGTATTCAAGTTGATCTAAGATCTCCCTGACCTGTTTTTTAGCTTCTTGTTTTATTGGGTACTGCCTTTGTGCAGTAGGTTCATTTTTAGATGTATTTTATGGTGAGGTGAGTCCTCATCCCATCCTACATGATTTTTATATAATGCTGGGGCCTGGGCAACTGCCCATTTCCTGGCATAAGTATATTTTAGATGAATTGGAATATGGTTGGAGAAGGCAGGCATAATAATGTCCTCGCCATGTGGGCACTCCCTGACAAATTGTGGTGGCCAGTCTTTTTCTGCTAGAAGTATATCATAACCCCTTGAAAGTTTTTCCCAAAAGAGTGCTTTCCCTGTCTAGGTATGTCTCCCTCCATCCGGAGTGTTATTTCATATAACTTTTGTGGAGTACTAGCCCCGGTGTCTACAGTCTCAACTGTAATGTACTCATTCAAGTCCACTATCTCCAGAAGTTCCTTCAGGTTCTGGCGAACTATTGTGACTTCTGCCGCACTGTCCAGCATTGTCTGAGCCCATTCTCCGTTCTTGAGTTGTGTTCTCAGTATCCTCGGCATGTCTGACCTTCAGACCTGCTACCTTCTTTTTTGAGAATTGAGGTTTAGATTTATTTTTCGGAACGTGTTTGTCGTCTTTCGATTTCGCGCGTTCTTCTCTATGTTCTGACCGTCCTCTTCTTTCCGATGTCTGTGACGATATCTGAAAGGTACGAGAGGAACGTGTATCAGTATCTTGATACCTGTCAGGCTTTTTCAAATTATCCCTATTGCTGAGGTTATACCTCCTTTCAGAGGGCTCCTTTTGAGGAGACCTACCTCGGGATTGAGAACATTTCTCGTTTGAATTTTGTTTATTAGTTTCCCACTTCTTTTTAGAAGATGTAGGAGTTTTAATAGGGTCCTTCTCAGGGCTTTCAGATAGTTTTGGCTTCAATGGTCTTCCACCCAAACTATCTCTGCCTAATTCTGCATAGGATTGTTTTATTATTCTGGGTAGTTCTGTTTGATGTTCTGTAACATCGAATTCCCTCAATCGTTGGCGGATCGCCGCTGCTGCTGCCTCCCCTTTAATATTAGATAATATTATTGTTGAGTCGTGGTCGAAATTTTTCAGTAATTTCATACCCAAATTTAGAGCAGGCTCTGCCCCGTATTCATTTTGAATTTGTTTCAGGACATCTGGTATTACTGCAATTGACGGAACACCATGTGTTTTAGTATAGATGGCAGCAAAGACTGAGCCCCAAGTGGTGCAGTCTTCCAGTTGTGGTGTGATCCCCACTGGTAAACAGATTGTTAGTATTCTGTGTTTCTCATAAGGGCTAGTATTAGGAAATACTGCTTCAATTTGAGTAATTTTTTGAGCTATCCAGAATGGAATTTGCTCACGTTTTGTGGGCATTTTTCCCATGACTGCGTATAGAGTCTGTGGTGTAATTTTTAGTGTATTCCCTGTTGAGGGGTTTGATTTGGAAGTGTTAATGGTGGTTGGACTGTGAAAGTCCGCATGACATATTGGACTAATTGTCTGTAAATTTTTATCAACTCTGTAAGTTGAGTAAGTAGTTCCTCGTCTGACATTATTTCGAGGTCAGGATGAGGAGTGTAGCCGGCTAGAATCGGCCATGTTGCTCCTGGTCTACCTAGTGGACCGAGCCTGGTAATGTTTCTGTGATGTTTTAGGGCGCCTTTAAACCAGAGCTGATGCTCCTGGTATGTTAGTGGAATTTAAATATCCTCGAAAGGAATATATTCCTCTGGTGTTTCATCTTCTTTGTAGAAGTGAAACAGTCTTGTTACTGAACCTGATTCAGGAAATATTACCCATGAATAGAATACCTCTGTCTGAAAGGATTCGTGTGCCTCTATCACGAAAACTGCTCTACCGCCTCTTGGTGGTAGGCCATGTTTTATAAGTTTTAGAGTGATGGCTCTTCTTAAGTTTGGATTGATGTCTATAACACCCTCCTCAGGTTCATTTAAACCTGTAAAGTTAAAAACTGCTATGACTGGGTCAGCCGTAGCTCCACCGGTCTCGGTGGCATTGTCCCGGTTGGACATTTGTTTTTTGAAAAATGTAGAACAAGTTTCAAGGAAACAAAAAGATAAGGTGCACAATATTTTGGAACACTGTATCCTTCAACGTTGAGCAAACCAAACAACTAATATATAGGGTGCTTCCCTATTTAGCTTTGGCGGATATTTTAACCCTACCCACTCCAGGCGTCTTATGGAGTATGTGAGTAAGGGTCTCTGAGAAAAGCACGGCTGAGTTACTCAGTATCTAGCGTTAAATTACTGCCTTACCAAACGTTTGGGCGCCATGTAGTGTAGTTCCTATTTCCCTAATAGGCTCTGCGCATTGGAATAATATAACCTATAGGCTTGACATAGGACTAAGGTTGGTATGTCCCTATCGAGTATATTAAACTTAATTACTTGTGCCAGCTAGCTCAGAGGCCACTAGAAACTCCTTGAGAACAAGAAGGGAATAGTTTCTGGCAACCGAAAAACATGACAAGTTTGTTTCCCTTTAGAATCGGAACACGTCTCAGAATCGTGGAAACAATAGATAACAGTTTCACTCAGTCAATCGTGCATGCTTAGTTTCTACAGAGTTACACAGAAAGGAAAGACGGGCGTTTCAATAAAGAGGGTTTTATTGAACAGTCTTGTTTCTCGTGTAAGAGATATGTGCTGTTATGATCATAAGACAGTATGCAAGATAAATAATGTACAGCGTAAGCAGTAGAAATAAATAAAACTGCGCTAGCATTATCTTTTAGCATATATTCACGTACATAAATAACATGAGCTAAAAATGCGAGTACTCATACGATGCGTCTCTAAGCTAGTTCTACCCCAATGTACCTAACCTAGTCTAGGTGTAGGGAAAGGTAGAAGTAGGTGGAGTATTCTCTAGTCTGGTATACTAAGAGTATGTTAAGTATAGTACGCCAAGTATGGTATGCCAAGAGTCCCTCTAGGTTCTAGTCAGCTCCATACCTTGAGAATGAGAGAGGTGGGAATCTCTTGCCGGATCTGGAACTCTAACACCCCGCGAAGGGAGTCAGAACACTGGAAGCTGGATTCGTCTGCGTGCAGGAATGACAGCGTCTTCTCAGTGCGTCAGGCCGGGATACGGGCTCCTCTGAAGTCAAGGTCTCCTCTAACTTGCTTGGGCGAGGGAAGGTATATTTATACCTGATAGGTGCCTCGGAATGTTAGCATTGACGTGAAGTCAGACAGAGGAAGACGTCAGGAATGAACCCTTAAGGTATAACGGTTCATACATAATAGATGAGTTCTTGGAGAAATCAATAGTCCTGTGCTAGGGGAACTCCTGAAGCTTAAGGGTCTGGTTTCTAAGAACTCGTTGTGACGTTAGGGTGGACTGATGTCGGTGACCATGCCTGTATTTGGAGTGCACGGTTAATGCCTAAATAAGGACAGGGATTCTATGCCTATATAAGGGCAATGCGAATTGTGCCGATATAAGGACATGATTCAGGAAAACCTATATACGGACACCTAAAGCGGAATACAACAGGACCATGTTCAGGGTGCACTAAAGTAGGCTCCACATAGGTCTGTGTCAATGGATATCGTCCCTTAGCTAAACTGGAGCTCCATCTTATAGTCACAGTTGTTGCCAATTTGACAGCAGACAACCACCAATGTGTGATAGTGTATCTAAACAGTTCAAAATCCCAATCCAAAAGCTCGAGGCAACATTTTCCACCTAAAAGGGGCTTCATAAAACAACCCCCTTGCTAAGTTCCTAAAAAAACAATAAGTGCCAAGGTCCTTTTCAGGTGGCCACTGCGGCTCCCACCACCCATTGTCCATGCTAGCGCTGCCAATGACAGTGCCAACACAACTACTAACCATTGCATTCCTAAGAGTGAGACAACTCAAACTATTCCAGGCCCCCAGAGCTATAAGAATGGCCTGGGTGGTAGGTATTATTCATTTTAATGTATATTTAATTAATAAACAACTGTTGTTGTTGTGTTCATCTGTAAATTAGACAGACAGTGCCACCATGTGGCAGACTGTCATAACTCCCACTATTGACAATTAAGTGCCGGTGCTGAGCACCTGTAACCACCGGCTCAAATTGAGTACTTCCCTTGCCAATGCACCTAACATATTTGTGATCATCCATGACCATTACAAAACACAAAGGCCCTGCTTAAAAGTGGGTCAATGGATTCCAACCACTGAACAAACGCCTGTTTGTGCAGCTGTTGGAATTCCCAGTTTAGTGGTATTTAACACACCCAGTAATCATCCTTCATTAAATTTTGACAGGTCTAGCTTGTTGAAATTTAATGGAGGAAAAGTACAGAGTTTGGTGCGTTAAGCACTAAAATCCGCATTTTATCCCCCAATACTCAGAATAGGTGCTATTTATCACACCCATTAAATAACATACCCTGGTGTATCGTTATTTAGGGGGTTGTTGGACTTGGCCATTTCTGCGGGGTCATCTCCAAATTTTTTGCCTTCATTTTCCAGTTTTCTGAACCCATTTGTGTTGGTTTTTAGGACTCTGTCCATTTTACCACTGCTAACCTTTGCTAAAGTGCTGGTGCTCCCTCCATAAAACATGGTAAGGTTGGCGTACACCCAATCGGCATTTTTAATTAGCTTGTAAGTCCCTAGTGAAGTGACACTACCGTTGCCCAGGGCCTATAAATTAAATGCTACTTGTGGGCCACTCACTTAAGTAGCACTTTAAGCATGTCTCAGGTCTGCCATTGCAGCCTGTTTGTATGCAGTTTTAAACTGCCATTTCGACTTGGCAAAGTAGACCTTTTGCCAGACTTAAACCTTCCTTTTTAATACCCCTAGGGGGTTCCTAAAGAGGCCATAGGGCAGGTGCAGTTTATTTAAAACGGTGGACATATACTTTTAAGTTTTACATGTCCTGGTAGTGAAAACACTCCCATAGGAACATTGGGTTACCATATTACATTTAATAAGTGATAACATTTTATTGGGAGTAGGTAGGAATGTTGAGTTGTTCTCTAAGGAATTCTAATCTAAAACCCTATATAATGATAAAGTCGGATTTTAAGCCATAATTCTGAAAATGCTACTTATAGAAAGTTGCCATTTTCTTGCCCTAAGCCTTTGGGTCCCGCAGCCTGTGTCCAGGATAACATGATTAGGTGTAGTTGGCAGTTGGCTTTTGTGTATTCCTCCCA
This sequence comes from Calotriton arnoldi, assembly GCA_963921515.1. Taxonomy (NCBI): domain Eukaryota; kingdom Metazoa; phylum Chordata; class Amphibia; order Caudata; family Salamandridae; genus Calotriton; species Calotriton arnoldi. The sequence goes on from CAWUFW010003332.1 coordinate 1,294,490, forward strand.
GGCAGTATCACAAACGGGGGATTGGATATTGGCAGGATGGGCCATCCTCAGTACATGGGAGGGGCGGAGCTGTCACCTACCATACTTGCACTTCTAAGGCACTGCCCAAGCACACTCACAAATAACTTCACCCTAGTCTATTGTTACCCCAGAGTCCTTGGAGCTAGGACAAGGGAAGGAAGAAAATTCCAGAACTAGATGTGGGGAAGTCTAGAAGTTTGTTCTGCTTCAAAGCAAGCACCAGGTATAAAATTAGGAACCTCAGACCCACTCTTCAGTACACTCCTGGACCTGTGGATACTACAGAAGAAGGACTACCCTGCTGCAAGTGGACTGCCCTGTGGCCTGACGAATGCGCTGCTGTGTGAGAAGGGAGATTGGACTTGCCTCTTCATACCAGGCTAGTTGAGTTAATCTACGGGTCAGCTGACTGACCTCCTGTTCTGAGCTACAGGGACACACAAAGCTCCAGAGGCCTCCTGGCAACTGCCCTGCTGACCTGCTGCACTGGACCTGCCTGGACCTGCCTGAGCCCTGCTGGCCTCTGCTGCAGTGAATTCCTGATCCCCAGTGGTGCCTCCCCAGGCCCTGGGCCCTTGGCTGGCATCAGAGAGAGGTCCTCTTGGCCAGCTGAAGATTCCACCAAATCTGGTGTGATGTGATGTGAAGAAAAGCCCCTCATAAACTCCCCACACAGCTGCAAGCTACATCGGAACCAACGCCAAGCAACTCAAAGCCCCGAAAAGCCTCGCTGCACAGCTCATCAGAACAGATGTATAGCAACGCAGAGCCCTGCAAAGCCCCACTGCATAACTTCATTGGAATGGACGGCGCGAAAAAGCTACTAATTTAGAATTATAAAAATAAATTAGAATATTAATTGTTTAAAAAAAAAATCTCAACATAACACAATAAACATACAAAACTATATAGCACACATAGTTTAAAAACGCTACAGAATATAACAAAATAAAATGACATATAAATCGATAATAACAAACTATATACAAACACAATGCAATTAATCAATCCCACTCAATAAATAAATAGTAGAAAAAATGCACTTTTTTTTTTATATTGTAGCTGAAGTGCTAAGTACACGATACGACTTCCAAAAAATACATTCAACATCGAAATGTGCTCAAAATATTGGACAAGCATGGAAAATACAGATAAACAAATTTAATTCACAATTCCGACCTTATTCAATATAGAGAAGCCCTCTAGAATTCAGAAAATAAAAAATACAAGAACTAGGAAAACTGCAAAAGCATGAAGAGATATAAATAGATGGTAAAAACAATCCAAAAATATGTCCTTGCAAAGGCATCCACCATCAGAAAACTTTAATGGAAATATTTGTATAAATCTACACTCAAAACAAACATACCCCACCTAAATAGTTACACACAAGTCAGAATCCCTAAACATAGTTCCAAATGCAACATGTTGTCTTACAATAATAATACATATAAAACAAAACATTAAGAGGCCTACAGCACGCCCCTCAAACAACTTCGATAGTGCCCTTCACTAAGTACAGCAATGAATCACTTCACCATACAAATACAAATTTCACTAACAATATATCACCCGCCAAACAAACTAACCTTAGAAACTGGGTAAAACTTAGACTTACGTTTTCCAGTCCATAGCAATGAGGAATCCCTAACATGAGTGACTTGCTGGTGTTAAAAAATGAAAAACCACACTACAAAATAAAGCAAGTGGTTAAAAGATGCAGAAAATAATTGAAATAAAAAAACAGACCATGGAAACCAATGTAACAAATACATTCAAGTATCAAATATATTTTGTAAAAATGTAGAAAATGCTCTCAAATTGTAAATATTATGAATTATCTTTAAAAAAATATCTTGATTAGAAATGTTAATATATTTAAAGTATTTTAATACATAAAAAATGAAATTGAAAATGAAAAATAAACACCTTTGTGTTAAAAATGTAAACAACAAAATGTATGCAAAATTGTATGAAAAATTGAACTTAAATATATGTGAAAAAAATATATATATATATATTTGTATTTATACAAACTTTAACAATCTTTGTTTAAAAATACCACATATCAATAAAAAGTCTTAAAATAATCAGATTTTTAGTCAAAAATGTAATGAAAGAAATGTGTGCAAACTGTAAATATGTAAACTAACTTTCTATTATTACTAAGTGAAATATTAATACTTTTAATTCAAAGCTGGCCTACTTTACCAAATAGAGAATCATTTTGAAAAGTTATATTCACTATTCCCACTACAAAATCACTTTGGAGAAAGTTTTGGACTTTGGGGCCAAGGGGAGGCATGCAATTTGTTATTCCTATTTCAAGCTTAACCACAATGGGGAAAGCCTTTGTGGGGTAAGATTTACAACTCCCACTCCAAATCTTTTCATACTGGTGCAAGGACTGGATTTTGAGCGAGGTGGAGGGTTAGGTTTACTATTTCCACTCTAAACTTAACCATAATAGAGGAAAGAGTTAGACTTTTTTTGGGGTGGGGCGGGGTACCTATTTCCACTCCAAGATTAGCCACGTTGGGGAAGGTGTTGATGTTTGGGCATTGGTGGGGTATTAGATTTACTGTTCCCACTCCAAACTTAGCCACACTGGGGAATTTGTTGGACTTTGGGAATTAAGTTAACTATTCCCACTCCAAACCTAGCAACTTTGGGGAATGCATTGGACTTTCGGGGGTTAGATTTACTATTCCCACTCCAATCTTAACCACTTTGATGAAGGTGTGGTGCTTTGGAAGGGTTACATTTAGCATTCCAATTCAAACCTCAAACACATTGCTGAAAATATTAGACTTTGGGTGGTTAGAGTTATTCTTCTGACTCCAAATTTAGCCACTTTGTTGAAAATATTGGATTCTGGCTTAGCTATGTTTACCAATCCCATTTCACATTTATCCATAAAAGCAGAAATGTTTTATATTTAAAAATAAAATAAATAAAACAAAAAAGGTATGTTAAATATATACCAATAAGTTTGTTTTAAACAAAACCACAATAATAAGTTAAAGGTAATTAATAATACAATATTATGAAACATTAATTCATTTTCTTTAAAAAATCTTTAATAAATAAAATTGAATGTAAATATGAAAACATCACAAAAATATTTTGAAATACTTTTTTAAAATATGCATAAAAATAATAAGTAACATTAAAATGTGAAATGCTACAGATCAGTTATATAAAAAGTGTATTTGTTTAAATATTGTTTTTAAAAAATTAACATCATTTTTTAAAATGATATACACTTAAAGCAAATTGGTTTTTTTAACCTCATATTACCAGAAAGCGTCTGCAATACTTCAAAGTTTGCCCAGGTCTGGGTATCCTGCCAGATCAACACCTTTGTTGGTGCCTTGGTGTAATCATTGAATTGGATAGTCGATACCCAAAGATCTACCCCACGTCAGGAAGTCTGACCAAATATCGGGAATAATACCCTTTTCCCCACCCTGATCAAAACGTGCAACCTTAAAAGTCGCCTCAACCCATTCTTCCACTTTCGGGGGTAGAGGATCCCTCCATTTCATGCAGATTTCTCTTCTGGCGATCAAGATCAGGTAGAAAAGCAGCCCTCTATGTGACCGCCTCAGCGACTTACTAACTTTATCGTCCCCTCCGAAGAGAACAAGCACTGTGTTCAGATTGATCTCTCTGCCAAAAATACCTTTTAAGGCAAGCTCAATTCCACCCCAGTAATCCCTCAGCCTCGGACATTCAAAGATAATGTGAAGATCCTTGGCTCCTATACAGCCGCACCTTACACACTTGGTGGGAGGATAAGGTACAAACTTTGCAATTTTAGCTGGGGTCCAGTATAGAAGATTTATGGTGAAAAAGTGATTCCTCTTTAGGTTAGCTGGTTTAACAAAACTGTAGAGAAGCCTCAAGGAGTGGTCCCAAACCATTTTAATATTGCACTCATGGAGAGACCCACTCCAGACTGAGTGGGGGGTGCTAACTCCTTCTCCTCTGCCTCCAAAAGCTTCCCGTACCACTTTGCAACTTTCTTAGTCTTAAGGCTCATATCATGGAGAGATAACTCCAGTTCCCAATCACCCTGAATTTCCTTTTTTGCGGCTATAAACCAAGAAGAGAGTTGAATAAACTTGAACCTAGAGAGATCATTTCCAATCTTTACTTTAAAAACTTCCCATGGGTACACACACTCCAATGTCATCAAGTCTATCCATGTTGTAATGCCTGCCCTTCTAAGTGGTGTACTTAGGCTATCTTTTAAACATAACAGGGTCCTGGGGGAATCCCAGACTGGGGCCGAGTCAGAGTAATAACCCAGGTCCCACCTTCTCCTGAGCTTGTGCCACAAATGTAAGGCAGACCTCAGTATTTTTAGTCGGACTTTCTTAAAGTATCTGGGGGCGCCGAACTTATATAGGAACCCATCTCTGCCGCACTGCCTTACCATCTCACCTAGGAGCTTCCCCCAAGCGGAATCATCGGCCTTCACCAGCAGCATCCGGATGTTTTTAAATTGGAAAGCTGTGCAGTACCAATTAAAATCTGGCAGGGCCAATCCCCCTTTGGCAAGCCTACGTCGAAGCTTTTTCCAGGCCAACCTTGCACCCTTATTAGCCCATATGAAACTTACAGCCTTCCCCTGAATTTTATCAATGCCTGATTTAGGAAAGCCAAGGGGGATGGCATTGAAAAGGTAAGTTAATTTGGGAAGAATTACCATTTTTATCAGATTGACCCGTCCAAATATAGTTAGGGGGAGATTTTTCCATCTAGCAAATAGACGGTCTATTTCTCTTGCAACCCTTTGCAGATTAAGCTGCAGAATTTTATCGATCTCATCTATTATTGTAATTCCCAGATATTTGAAATCAGGGCTCACTTTCCCATCCCAGTCCTTAATATTCCAGCACATTACCTCAGTTTTTGAGGTACTGACTGAATATTCAGATAGGGAACCAAATTCCACCAATAGATGTTCCACCCTTGGGATGGAAATAGCAGGATCAGCTGTGTAGATTAGTGCATTGTCGGCACTGATATAGGACTGAGATCTGGAAGGAATTATGGAAGAATCAGATCTCAACAGTTGGGCCAACGGCTCTATATATATGTCGAATAACAAAGGTGAAAGGGGACAACCCTGCCGTGTCCCTCTTAATATACTAAAACTGGGGGTCAGGACACCATTTAACAGGATCCTAGCCGACACACCCTCATAGATTGTTTTAAGTGTATGGCCCAAAACCCATTGCTCTCATCACCTCCCACAGGAACTCCCAGCACACTCTGTCAAACGCTTTAGCAGCGTCCAAGGCCACCACTGCCAAGGGTGCTGAACATTCGATGGCAAGATCTATCGTGCCAATAAGCTGTTGGGCCTGTTCCTGTATATACCTCTTCGGAATAAAGCTCTTCTGGTCAAGATGTATTAACTGTGGAGCAATCTTTGCAATCTCCCCACTTAAATACTCATAAAGATCTTATAATCCACATTCAGCAGGGAGATTGGCCTATAGGAATCAGCCCTAGTAGGGTTTTGGAGGGTTTCAGAATAAGTACAATTGTTGCCTCTTTCCAAGATCTAGAAACTCGACCCCCCTAGTGGGTAGATCGAATTAAACAGAGTTTCCAGAATCGGTACCAGCTCCTCTATCAGAAGATTATATAATTCATTGGGGAGTGCATTGGTGCCTGCTGATTTACCATTCCTACTTTTACTAAGACTTAAACGGGTCTCCACCTTTGTTATGGAAGCGTCGAGAATCTCCTGGCTGTTTATTGTTAAGCTAGGTAGTTGTATCTTACTCAGCCAGGCCTTAAGGGTTTCCGGGCTAGGAAAGATCTCTTCCCTATAAAGTGTAGAGAAGAGAGAGACTAAGCAGGCTTGCATATCCTCCATTTTGTTGGAGACATCTCCCTTATCATTCACAACTAGTTGGCTGATGTGATTCCTAGACCGATCTACCCTGGCCTTCCAGGCCAACAGTGCACCAGCTTTTTCACCATACTCAAAATTCTGCATAGATCTGGCATACCATTGTGCTCTACACTTTTGGTCTAGCTTAACCCTATAATCCTGCCTACCAAACATTTCTGTACCCGTACCCTCATGTCGGCCAGCCCTGAGTGTACCCGAGATAGATTAGTCTCTAATAAGCCCACTTTATCCTCCATATTTTTTAGGGTTAAACGCTCAGCTTTGTTTTTAGAATAGGTGAGGCTATGTAGAGTACCCCTGATGTATGCCTTAAAGGCGTCCCATACCACATCTAGGGAGGTAGATCTGATATTATCCGCAAAGTAGCCCACACATGCCTGTTTAAGTGCCACTACTATCTCTACATCTGTAAGATTTACCCTCTTTAAAGTCCATCTTGGTCTGGATGGCCGGCTATAGCCTACAAGGGAGACATAATTTGCGGTGTGGTCTGAGATATGACTAGGGAGAATGTTAATGGTAGTTATAGTTTCTATAACAGATCTATCTGTGAAAAGGTAATCTAGCCTTGAGAAATGCCCATGCTTTTTACTATGAAAGGTAAAGCCTTTGCTGTCTTCCCTCTTAACCCTCCATACGTCAAATGGGCCAATTCATGCATCATATTGTTTAAAGTCTGATGAACCTGAGGAGTGTTATCCTGGCGACTCCTATTTGACCTATCAAGCAGAGGGTCAAGTAAAACATTGAAATCCCCCCCAATTATTATAGGGGCTGCGATTTCCATTAAGTTCTATTGAAGGTTAGATAAGTGAGTAGGATCGTCGATGTTAGGGCCATAGAAAACCGCACAAGCTAACTCTGTCCCTCCGAAATCTAAGATAGCAATTAACCACCTCCCTGTTTTATCAGTTTTGGAAGATTTAATAACGCAGCCTGCCCCCCGTTTAATCAAAATAGCGACACCATTACAGTGTGCTGTCTGCTCTGAGACTAGAAAAGACTCTATCCAGGAGTATCCGGGAAAAATGGCTCGACTCTCAAGGGTGTCTAAGTGGGTTTCCTGAGTCAGGCATATATGCCTGACTCAGGAAACCCACGTGCGCTTACACCTAAGACCATTAACATTCCATGAAAGAAATACTAACTCATTAACCCCCTTTGCCATAAATATTTGGACTAAATACTATAAAAACTTATACCATGATGTAACAAAAAGCTTTCTGGCCTGATAGAGGATTTATTTTCTTTTTAATTTTCTCCCACAGCTCCCCACCATGTGCCCCAACCCGCATCCATCCCCCCACCCAACCCCTGTGCCCTGTCTCCCCCCTCCCATGGGGAACCCTCCTACTAATTTAGGCATAAAGCCTAGTGGTCTTCAATTATCAGTGTATAGAAAAACACACTATATCGGGCCTACTTTCGTCTGCGTTCCCCCGCTCCCCTACGTGCCTACCCCCTTCTTGATTTCTGCGATTAGATCGTCAACCTCCTCTACTGAGCGGTGTAGATACATGTGATTGTTCCACATTGTACGGAACGAGGCCGGAAATTTTAACTGGGCCTTAGCTCAGAGTTTGTTCAATTCCTACATCCGCTTCCCCATTTCCCACTGTTTCTGGGCAGTAGTGTGACACACATCCGACCTTATCGAGAAAGAGTAGGATCAAGCAGACAAAGAGCCTTCCTATAAAGCTGTGGACAAAATCGCCTCCTTGGTGATGTACGTAAGAAAATTGATTAGAATTTTCCTTGGCTTCTGCCTCGCAGGGTTCCTCTTAAAAGGGTCCCGATGTACCTGCTGGATCTCCGAGGACAGGTCGATATCCGGTCGATTCTTTAGAGCCGTGTCCTGCAGCAGTGAAATCACAAAGACCTTGATGTCCAATCCTTCTAATTCTTCGGGGACGTTGATAAGTTTTAGATTGTTCCTTCTTGAGTGATTCTCAAGGCGTTCTAAATCGACCCTCATTTCCTTATTTTGCCTCGCTAACCGACTCACCTCTGCAGAGGATGTATCTAATGCCTGCTTTATTTTAGGGATTTCCTGCTCCAGAATATCAGTCCTTGTAGATACTTCTTCCAATTTCTGGGCTAGGGCTGCACAGGAGGCCTGAATCGCAACCTGATTTGTTTCAGAGACCGTGAACCTGCTCTTCATTTCTTCCTTAAGGGCCAAAAGAATATCGGCCAGGGCCTCTGGGGCCATCTGAGGTACATGACTAATACCTGAATCAGACTCTGGAGGCTTCACCTGCTCTTCCTGGTTGTCCTCGTCCCGTGTCTCCAGAGCTATGAACCTATTTGCAGTTGATATATGAGATTGAATGATCGCTCTAGGGCTCCTCCAGTCGACTGGACTAGAGGGCTGGAGAGCTGAAGAGGTAGGACAGGGGAGGGATATATTAAGCTCATGGGATAGACTTATGTTCTGCTCCATCCTAGTAGAGTTGTGGTTGCTGAGAATACCTTCCTGGACAGGGATAGAGGCCGGTGACACAAGGACCTTGTAAAAAGATTTTAAAGAGGGAGTTACCTTTACTTTCGAATGAGTGACCTTCTTTCCCGTGCCCCTGCTCCTGGGACTCTTACTAGCTGCAGCAAATGCCGTCCTCTCCCCCTTTCCCCCAGTCCTTTCTCCTTCTTAGGGCGTTTGGGTGATTTAAACTGCCCCTTGGCCGTATTTCCTAGGTCAGTCACGGGGAGATGATGTCAAAACCACTAATCCTGGCAAGGAGATGGTTTGTGCTCCCCTGGTGCGAAGTGTGTACCTGCAGATTTTTCCTGTGGGCAAGGAAGATCTGGGCTGCGAGTTCCTACCCCTCTCCATAGAATGTAAGACCCCACCTCCTGCCAAGCCCTCTACAGGAGACCTATTGCCTAAAACATCATTGGGGGCTGCTGAAATAACTTGCGTGGATGTAGGTGGGCCGGCAAATGGGGCCAAGACCCAACAGGAGGCAACCCCAGAGGCTCCGTCCACTGTTGGAACAGTCTTACTGTCTCCAACTGGCTGGCAGTGAGAGCCTGTCTTCACTCCCCCGTGTTCAGCAGAAAGCTGACTCTTCCCCTTCCGACCCGGGCCTGGAAGACAGCCTCGCAGCAGCAACGCAGCTCCCGGGCAGCGCCCTCCCACCGCAGGGCTCAGAGAGCGTTGGAGACTTTGCGCGGCTCCAGCACCATTGACGAGGTACACCGGCTTTCCAGGAAGAAGTCCACAAGTCCGCAAGAAGAAGGGAGCAGGTAGGGATTCAATACGGGAACAAAGGTGGGAACGGGGAATCAGAGGGAGAGCCCTCTGAGTCTAACATCGCAGCAACCGATGGAAGACCTGCGGCCGCTTAGCTGGCGGCTGCCATGTTCCCCAGTCCTGTCATTTATGTCAAAGCACCGGCCACTTAAAACAAATTACATAAAAAATATAAAGTTAAGAAATGTATATTTCAAATATATTTTTCAAACAGAACATGTAAAAATATTTTTTTTCAAATGCCAAAAGTATTTAAATTACTTCCTACTCATTTTCCCTACAAGCCCTACAGCCTGCTCCTAGATAGGAACAAAAATTACACAATACATTATATCAATAATAATAATTATAATACACATAGAAATAACAACATTATATATAATAATTTTCAATAATGACAAAATACAAAAATATTCAAAAAAACAGAAATAAAGCTATATTCTTACCTGTGGTATACTATCCGAAAATATATATGATATTAGCGTAACAATATTAAAGATTGATAATATTAAGGTAGAACAATGGTCCAACATATTATATTGTGTGCGGTGAGTAGGGTTTGTGATGATGGGTAGGGGACACACGTGTTCTCATTTTTACAATGCCCATTTTCATGTTTGTGAGCATTCACACTCAATAATAATGAACCAGATAGAGCCAGTGGCGGCCGGCACAGGTAAACACGGTGCGCGAGATGGGGAGGGGGAGTTGACAGATGACGGAATAGGTATAATTAAATAAATAAATAAATAATACCTATTCCGTCGTCTGTTGGCTTCTCCCCCTGCCGCGCCCTGCCCTACCCCACCGCCCTACCGCGCATACCTGTACCGGCCGCCGATGGATAGAGCCCTGTTTGTCGTAGGCCACAGAACTGAATTTAGAAAGGAGGACTGAAGCATCACTCCCTGATTCAGCTATAGGACCCAGATCCACTGCAAATGTTGCCACCAAGAATGGACTGGGACAGAAAATTAAAGTAACCAAACTAGTGAATAAGATAGCTAAAAAAGTGGCCCATGTTTTCAGATTGGGGCAGGTAATGGCAGACTGCATGAATTTGTTCTTGCTGCAGACAATGTTTGTTGTACTATAAGGAAGGTCAACAGTAAACACTGGCCCAGCAGGCTCTAAAACAGGCCCACAAACAGTAAAAAAAAACAGCCCACGCACTGACTTGTCAGACCAGTCTGTCGGGCACCAACTGATTGCCCTATAGGCCAGTCCGGCCCTGGTTGCCTCCTGCCACCAAGGGCATGTCCACACCTTGGGTATACACTCTCAAGAAGGCAGTGTGAGGAGGTCAATAGAGCGCCGTACAAGCTTTCAGTTAAAACCAGTTCTACAGATATAGATGCTTAGGAGGAGAGACTCCATGAATTGTGACAAATACTTCTTAAATGCAGGAGCGTTACGAACAAAGGAAAATACAGCAAGGGTGGGACAGCTGCACTGAAAGTGTTCCATTCTTACAGCAAACCTCTCATTAACACCACTAGCACCTGGAGCCTTGTCAGGAAACAGACCATTCATGCAATGAGTAAAAACATAATTCAGGCATGCGGAAAGCTTTTCTTGGTCAAAGTAGTGGTGTAATAAATATGTTTCACCTTTTATATAAATGTTTCTGTCTAATATGTTGGCAGGGTAAATGTTTCTCTGTTATGAAAATGTCTGTGTCTAGTAGAGTGCTTGTACCATTTTCTGTTATTTCCAGAGCCCCGTGGTTCTTAGCAAGTAGAAAAGTCGAATAGAAGGCAGCCACGATGTGTGAAATGTGCTGCTTCTGAAGCTGTACACAATTTACAGCTGTCCTGTGGTGAAATGATCTTGTGCTGCTTCAGCAGCCTGGTGCTTTCCCTGCAGCATCATCAACCCACAACTAATTTGTGCTACTTCTGCAACAGACTTGCGCTGTCTAGGTGGCTGGATATCCTTGCAAGAATTGAAAAGTCTAGGCCACCATTTTGGAGCAGGCCTCATTTAAATCCAGAGGCGAACATGCTAGCTGGTGTCTCTGTGGCTGTCGGCAGGAATCAGAGCTTTTGGCCCCTCGAGTGGACATCTGGAAAGTGTTGGAGGGACTCTCCAGCCACAGAAGAGCATAAGATTTAGTCCCACATATGAAAGGAAGTGAGCTACCGGGGCCACCTGTTACAAAAGTTCTGATAAGTCAGAGTGCTGCTCAATTTTCTTGCAAGTGGCAAACATTTGAAAACTTAGGGGATGATTAGGATGGCAGTCAGATTTTCATAAATGGGACCGCCCAACAGGCTGTCGGCGGTCCCCCCATAGGCAATAGGATGTGACCGCCACCTCGGCGGTCCCAATGCCTATATTTTGTATTGCGGCGGGCGCTGCTGGCTGTAGCACACGCTGCATTACAAAAAGGAGACACTACACATATCCCTGCACTCCGTGGTAGGCTCCATGCGGGGCCTACCACTTGGTGCAGGGATATGTAGGGGGGGCACCTACCAACAGCTGAGGGCCATGGAGGAAGGGGGGCCCACTACGGGCCCCCAAAGTCCCTTTCCTCCGCCTTTCATGGCGGGTTAACTGCCATGAAACGGCAGGCGTAAAGAGACATTTTAATCCCTACGGTGGTGCCTGGGAGGCACCGCCACCATTGTAGGGAATACAACTCCCTCCGACGATCCCGTCAGATCCGTGGTGGTCGGTCTCTCAAACCGCCACCCATCCGCCCGCCATCCTAATGTGGCGGGCGAGAATCCTCATTGCGATGGTGGTGGGTCCGCCACCGACGGGCTGTCGGTGGTGGTCCCACCGTCATCGTAATCAGGCCCATAGTTTTGAGAAAGCCTGGGCGTAGACCATTGATTAAATTCTAGAGACTTGGTGTAAGTGTGTATTTAAGGGTCTTGCAGAGCCATTGTTCTCTATAACAAAACATTGATGAAACATGAAATCGCACAGTGTTGATTTCTAGTAGGTATGTGAGTGATTGTTTATTGGAACAGGAATGCATTTCGCTGGGGAAAGTGAGAATGAGTTTTAATTTGTGTGTGACATGAATACAGATTCTCAATAAAACCTGGATAAAAATAAGTAAATCCGACAAAGCTGTGTGAAATTAACAACTAGATGTATCAGGAAAGTTTTTACTACATGTTGTCTGCAGAATGCATCACGCATAGAAAGAGGAAGTAACGAGGATAAAGATATTTCTCCTCGTTACGCTGTGTGGTAGGCGCATCATTTTGGAGCAATCCCAGGTTTACTGCCTTTAGTAAATCTGGCATTATGTCAAATTCCATAAGTGGATGCACTGGAACACCCATCTGCTACCACGCAATGCCTACCACAACGAAATGCAACGGAACGCAGTGCAAGCCACGGCATTGCGTTACATTTCTATACAAAGTCATGCCAGGCACTGCAAATATCCCCTTGTGTGGTTTTTTAAATCCCATTTAAGGACTTGCTTTATTTGCCTTGCAATGACTTGGGTCACACAAGGACAACACAAGTCCTTGGGAAATATGTCTCCAGGAGGTAAGAGGAACGTAATCTATGGGATGCCCAGGAAACATAGAGTTCAACAACCAGGTGGTGACGGGATGCCTGTTTCTTCACAGGTGGACACACAACTTGTCTCTGTTATTTATTTATTTGAAAAGTTTTATAGAGCACGAACAAGACCCCAAAGGGGTATCAGAGCGCTGTACAGTGTTGTCATCAGCAATTATACAGAACATAAAGAAGGTGAGTGAGATTACAATCTGAGGGAAAACATTCACGAATAAGGAGTAGGGTGTATCAGAGGTGCCCTAGAGCTCTCCGAGTAAAACATCCTACACATAGAAAGAACCAAGATGTGCGATGAACATCCCGGAATAGCAAAAATCAGCCGTTGATGCAGTTAAAGGAGCTATCGAGGACTAGAACAAAAAGAGGGTGAGAACATATCATACAACTTCTGTGAAAATATTTCACGTTTTAGGTTATTAATAGAACATACGAGTATGATCAGTGCTTTAGCGTTCATTCATTAGTAGTCTTTTGACCAGTTTTTTACAGGAGGTAGTGGAAGGATTTGATCTGATCTCGGTTGGCAAGAAGTTCCAGATTCTAGGAGCAAGACCGGTGAACGCACGGTTGTACGATCTTTTCTTTTTGAATCTTGGAGGTTTCAAGAGAATGGTGGACGTACTTCTGAGATTCCGGCTGGAGCCCGATAGCTCAAGTTTGTTTGCTAGATAGTGTGGGGTATTGTGGTGTATGGCTTTATGAGTCAGACAAGCTATCTTGAGTCGGATTCTAGCTTCAATAGATAACCAGTTTAACTGTACAAGGTCCGGTGAAATGTGATCAAATTTCCTAGAACCCGTTAAAATCCTGGCCGATGCATTCAGGGTAGCTCTGAGTGGGGCTAGGCTGGCTTTGGGAAGTCCTGCAAGGGTCACCAACCCATATTCCAATCTTGGGATAATCAGGGATTGAACGGCTGGCCTGAGATCTTCGGGGGGGAAGGAATGGTTTGATTTTCTTCAGTGTGTTGAGTTAGAAATTGGCTCCCCTAATAGTAGCACTGATGTGTGCCTGCATGTTTAGGTGTTTATCCAGGGTGATACCTAAAGATTTGGCAGAGTCTACAACTTGAGGCGTGCAGTTCAGAGCAGTTAGGTGTTTAATCCAGTCGAGGGTAGGAGCTGAGTGATTAGGTGGGGTGATCAAAAGAAATTCCGTTTTGAGAGTATTTAGTAGGAGATGGTTCTGAGCTAGCCATTGTTGAGTTTGGGCTAGTGCAGCATTTAAAGTTTTTATATCCTCTTGCGAGGAGTCTTCAGGTACAATTGCGTGTCATCCGCATACATGTGGTATTGGATGTTGGCTCTGTTCAGAATGACCTTAAGAGGCTCCATGAATAGGTTGAAGAGAGTGGGTGAGAGCACAGAACCTTGGGGGACTCCAATCAGGACAGGGGTGCTGGACGCCAGGGTATGATTAACTTTGATCCTTTGCGTGTGGTTGTGAAGGAAGGAGGCAAACCAATTTAGGACCGGGCCCGACAATCCCATCCTATGTTGTAGGAGATCAATCAAGTTTTCGTGTTTGATGGTATCGAAGGCTGAGGGCAGGTCTAAAAGGATCAGGAGACAAGGGATATTTTGGTCAAGGGCTCTCACGGTGTCATCCACAATGTGAGTTAGTGCCGTTTCAGTGCTGTGCCCTGCTCTGAATCCTGACTGATGAGGATCCAGGAGTTGATATTTTTCAATATGTTTACAGAGCTGCGAGTGAACGCATTTTTCAAGCAATTTCGCTAGAGTCATGCTGCTGGTAATAGGTCGGAAGTTGTTTGGATCTGATAGGTCCGCATTGGGCTTCTTAGGAATGGGAGTAACTTGCCCAACTTTTAGGCAGTCCGGAGTCTTTCCCTGTGAGAGGGATTGATGAATGATCCTGGACCAGAGAGGTAGAACGGCTGAGATTAAATCTTTATATAGCTTGGCGGGTAGAGGATCACCAAAGTGGTTGGAGGGTTTGATGGATGTCATGTTGCTAAGTATCTCAGTGCAGTCTGGTAGGAGAAAACTGCTCCAAGAGGCGTTGTTTTTGAGTCCCAGAGGTGAGTGCATTGTCGTGGATTCTGCCGCCTCCCCTAATCCTGCGGGCTGAATCTTGGATAGCAGAGTTGGGGTGTTGGGTAATAGCTCCAGCTCTATTTTCAATGTTTTTTCAGCGAAGTGAGCTGTAAAATCAGCCCCACTAGGGAGCAGGGATAATGGAGTAGAGCTTTGGTTAGAAGATTGGTTAGATTGTTCCTTAATGATTTCGAAGAGTTTTTTTGGTCTATTTTTGGCTCCATCCAGTTGAAGTCTGAAGTGTTCGATTTTCGCCAGGCGTATGTGTTTATTGTAAACGCTTCTCATTTTCCTCAGTTGAAAGAGTTTTGTGGTGGAAGGCGAGTTTCTCCAGAGTCTCTCAGAGATTCTTAGATTACGCCGTTCATCATTTAGGGCACCATTAAACCATGGTTTAGAATGTTTGACTGGGATCCTTTTGAGCTGTTTCGGAGCAACCGAGTCAAGAATGTTGGAAAAGGTGTTAATGTAATGCTCAGAAAGATCGTCAAGGTTGGTCAAATTAGGGGGGGGCTGTAATTTATTTTTGGTGATTGAGGTTATCATGTTAATGTCGAGGTCTCTCATATTGCGCGTCATTTGTTTCGCTTTAAGGGGTTGACCCTGACGACCCAGTCCCTTATCTAAGATGATGAAGGGAATTTGAAAGTGATCGGACCAGTCACAGAGTAGGATTTCTCCTATTTGGATGAGGTTTTCTTTGGCAATGATGAGGTCTATAGTGGCGCCTTTATTGTGAGTAGGTCCTTCACAGAGCTGTGAGAAATTGAGGTAGCAGAGGAAAGTCTTAAAGGAGTGGACAATTGGATCACTTGTGTCATTCCAATGGAGGTTGAAGTCTCCGAGGAATATCTGGCATAGTTGATCCGAGCTCGAGCTAATGACCTCCATGATTTGCTCTGTGAAGACTAGATTGTCACCAGGAGGGTGATAGATTGAGTGCAGCACACAAATCTTCTTGCCTTTGTTCCAGATTTCAGAGACTAGCTGTTCATAGGAGGATAAGACAGTATAAGAGGATTGTTTTACTGTGAGGTCGGAGCGATGAATGCAGGCAATGCCTCCCCCTGTTTTATCCAGTGGATCACTTCTGAGAATAGAGTAGTCGGGTGGGATTAAGATGTCAAGAATTGGGGAGGAAGTATCATTGAGCCAGGTTTCAGTGATGATCAGAAGGTCCAAGTTATGTGCAATGATGAGATCAGAAATATCAGCAGCATGTTTCACAGCTGATCTACAATTGAGAAGCATCACGTTAATGTGCAGGTTGGAAGTGACCACTTCTTGAGTCGAGGTGTTTATGTGATGTAGGTTCTTTATGTTTAACTTTCTGAGATTAAGGCTCGGTTCCCTGTCAGGGTCTGCAGTGATTGAGGGGATTTTAAGAGTAGAGTTGGGTTGGGAGATCGTTCTAGAGTCAGTGTAGGACACAAGCAGGGCGAGAATGTCTTCTTCAGTGTGCTGGGGTAAGGGGCTGTAGGACCCCAGCAAGGTGAGAATGTCTTCATCAGATAGCTGAGGTAGGGTTCTGTGGGGCCGGGAGTGGTGGTTAGGTAGCGGCCTCGAGCTCCAGCTAGAGCTAAGGTAGGAGCAGAGGGAGGTAATGTCTTTGGTAGCGTACAGCTTCTGTGAGTTGTGGATATCATTCTTCTGTGCGGCGGGTGAACCCCAACGCTTCTCCATCTTCAAGGAGAAATGCAGAATGCTTTGCACCAAGTCTTTGACTACTGAGATATCATGCTTTAGGTCCTCAATCTTCTTCTCAAGGCCATGATTGTTCAAGCACTTATTCGCATGAGTAGCCCGCGCAGGCAGGATAAAATCCGCTTTTGTAGTGTTAGTAGAGGATTGGGTAGGACCATTGGCACAGTTATATAGGGAGATAGAGTCAAGCTCGAGGAGAGGATCAGGGCTTGGAGTGGGAATAGTGAGAGGTGGAGTGGAATTGGGAGGAGTAGAGGGTGGTGGGGCGTGTAGAGATAGTGTGGGTGAGTGTTAGAACTGGGGGTCTCTAGTTGGCAATGGTATACACCTTTGACCAAATAGGGACCCTTGCTTCTAAATCAGGGAAAGGGGATTACACTACTGGATAACCCCTGCTCACCCCCTTGGTAGCTTGGCACGAGCAGACAGGCTTATCTCAGAGGCAGTGTGTAAAGCATTTGTGAACACATACAGTAATACAGTGAAAACACTACAGATGGACACCACACAGGTTTTATAAAAATAAGTATTCTTTATATAGACTTAACACAAGACCACAAATGACAAAAATCCACAATACTGTACTCAAAATAGACTTAAAGATGGTAGAAGTAACTTAGTTAAAGATGATGATAAATGCGACATGTCTCTCACAAAAGTACCTTGGATGCGTAACGCAAAACAAAAAAAGGGTCCGCAGGGAAGGCAATGCGGCAAGCAGGCGCCTCGATGCGATGTGACGATCCGGTGCGATGAGAGTGCGCCCTTGATGCGATGCGACGACGTGAAGTTGATGTGTGCACGCCCAACAGCCGTGCAGCGAACTCTGTACCTTTGGAGCCACGACAGGCCCTGCGACACGCTTCTCCGGTGATGCAACGGCAGGCAGCTGCGACAGCGACACGCTTCTCCGGTGATGCAACGGCAGGCAGTTGCGACGAAGACACGCTTCTCCGGTGATGCGATGGCAGGCAGCTGCGACGAAGACACGCTTCTCTGGTGATGCGGCGGCAACCTCTGCGGCGGCGACACGCTTCTCTGGCGATGCGACGGCAACAGCTGCGACAGCGAAACGCTTCTTCTCGTTGAGTCACACTTCCAGCTCCCTGCGACAAGCAGGCTTCTGCAGACAGAGTCCCCAGCAAGGGAATTCAGGAGGGAGCTGGTGGTGAAGCCTTATAGCCCTGAGACTTCAGCAGGAGGCAAGCTCTAGTTCAAGCCCTTGGAGAAATATTCTGCAAGATGATGAAAGTTCTTTGAAAGTTCCTTCTCCTTTCCTTGTCAATGAAGACCACTGCAGGCCAACCCAGCAACCAGCACACTGGCAGAGGGGCAGTCCAAACTCCTGCAGCTTCCTTGGTTCTTCTCCTTGGCAAAGGTTTGTCTTGTTGTTCCAGAAGTGATCTAAAGTCTTGGGGTCTGGGCCCCAATATTTATACCAGCAAATCCTTTGTCCTCTGAGGGCAGAGGGTCCTGTACCTAGTCCAAACCAGTTCTGGGTGCATTCTGCCAGTGGACAACTTCTTCCTTTGTCAGTGTGGGCCAGGGTCATCAGACGCACCACAGGAGGTGGAGCCAGCATTGTGGAAGGCAGGCACAGCCCTATTCAGGCCCAGGTACTACTCCTCCCACCACTCTATATGCAGATAGGTCTATTCAGCCCTGTGCTGACTCACCCTGTCTCCTGGAGTCCCCCAGCCCCTGTCACTCACAAAACCAGAAATACAATACACAAGCTAGCAGAGGCAGGCTCGATGGTTAGGCAAGAAAATACCTACTGATTTACAGGCCCTGGGCACACACGGTGCACTGTACTAGGGTCTGACAAGTAAACCAAATAAACCATCATGGAGTCACTAATCCATTCCATCAATTTACAGGGAGAGCATATGCACTTTAGCACTGATCAGCAGTGGTAAAAGTGCCCAGAGTCATAAAACCAACAAAAACAGGTCAGAAACAATTCAGGAGGAAGGCAAAAAGTGCAGGGATGACCCTGCAAAAAGGGCCAAGTCCAACACAACCCCCGTCCAACCAAAACACAGGGTAGACCAATCACTACCTTGACGGGCTTCCCTGCTTTGGGCGATAGAACATGGACCCTGGCCCACAACAGCAGGGGCATATTCCAGTACTACGCCAATCTGAACCTATCTGGATCCCTCTGTCCATACTCATAGGGCCGACCAAGCTAACCCATGGGGAACCCTTCTCCTCACCTGTGCACATCATCTGTGCAGCACCTAACCTTAGCTTGCTCACAGGTGTGTCCCAACAGACAGACAGCAAGCCACAGTGGCCACTGACAGTTGTCAGTGATGAGACCAAGGCCTTATGCCTCTCAGGGCTCTCAAACTTCTGGGGCGTCAGAGAGCGGGGGGCAGTAGCCCCAGGTGCCTAGCACCCTTTGTCCGCTCTCCCTCCTGTCAGATCAGGTATGACATCCTGACACTGACCCACCAGCCCCGGGCCTGTGCCCGGTGGCTGGACAGGAACCTAGGGTGGGCTTTCCCACACCCGGTCCTCCTCCTTGGGGCTCTGCACCCTCCCACCTGGAGCGGTACCCCCTTCCAGAATTGTCAGGGCACCTGTGGCAGGCGTCCTGCACAATTCGCCCACCAGTTCAGGGGTTCTATCCTGCAACTGGGATCCCAGCATAGGGTCTGTACCCTTCAGTTGAACCGGGGCCAGAGGCGAGGACTCCCTCCCTCTGCACCCCCTTCCAGAGTGCTGTACCCTCCCACCTGGAGTGGTAATCCTAGAAGACAAACTGGGAGGGACACTGAGTACAGATGTCCCATCCTCCAGGTCAGGCAACACCTGAACCTGGCTTCCCAAGCCAGGGACCAACCCCCACGGTTGAACACTTGCCCGGCGCACCAGGACTTCATTGGGAGCACATATGCCCCCCCGAGGGTGACACCCAACTTATGTGTCGTGTGACAGTCTGCCTGGTGCAGATCTCCAGACCCCTGTCCATCTGACAGTGCGTGAAGATCCCCAGGACAGAAGTGGTGTCACCATGGTCATTCATTGGTGACTCAGCCCTTCTGGCCGGCCCCTGACCCACTGGTTCCTCCACTGGGGACTCTTTCCCCCTCTCACCCCTCAATCTGGACTTCTGCACCCTCCACTTAGGAGTGACACTGTCAGACACCAGAACTGATGGAGGCCTGATTACAGACACTCCCAGCTCACCTGACATTAGGAGATCACCCACAACGGGCGGCTTATCAGGACAGACTAGGCTCCCTACCTGGTGTTCCCTTGAAGAATCATCCAGTACCTGAGACTGAGGGTGGGCACTATTGGGACATATCCCAGTATCACTCCTTCTCCTTTTAGACAGGACGTGAGGCCCTACACCCCTCCCACTACCACGGGACCTAGCTGGGCTACTCTGACCCTCTTCCACCACTCTGGGTTGGACGATACATGAGCCACTCCCCTTAGGATCATTCCCCAATGCCTCTTCAGAACCTCTGGTAACCACACAGAGGTCTGCCTCCTAGGTGAGCTCCCTGGGGTCAGAGAACTCACCCTCCAACAGGTGTTGGCCTAGCTCTGGAAAACAGGGACTTGAAATATGCTCTCCACAAATTGAGTCATACAACCCCACATATGTGTTAACCAAGCTGTCCTTCACCTCACCATCCAGTGCCTCGCAGACGCACCCCACACCACTCTCCTGAGACTGGCAAGACAGTATCTGACTGTCCCTGTCACTCAACCCACACTCTTCTGGGCGGTCTTCACACTCACACACCAGGATTTCAACCATGGGGGAACCCCTCTCCCTGCACCTCTCATCTAGAGTCAGTAGAGTGTCCCACCCACCACTAGGACCATGAACCCCTGCGTCAGTTTCCCAATTCACCTCAGGGACACTGCGTACCACTGGAGCTACCTCACATCCTAGAACCTCCTGGTGTATGTGAACCCCCTCCAAGTTGGGCACCACATCTCTGGGTGTGTGCACTACTCCCTCA